>CM060891.1:3829806-5197306 GCA_030762935.1 Hymenopus coronatus | reverse complement strand
ACATATATTTTTACTTTCTATGCACATAAAGTATAGAGAATGTATTGTATTGCACCCAAAGATTGCATATCAAATTTAACGGGAAGCAAATCCCTCCCCACCACCAATTATCCTATACATGGAACATGGGCCGCGCTGTGGCCTGTCACCTAGACGGCCCGGGTTCGATACCAAGTAACCGTATGCGAGATATTCGGTGGCAGAAACGACGTATGGGCGTGTTTTCTCCGGGTCCTCCGGTTTCCCCCGCCACTCATATCACTAATTAGCTCATCACCTTTCCTATCATCCATTTCGCCTTCATTACATATGATCCACTTCCTCACACTCATGTCTGGCTACGGGCCAGGTTCTCCATTCTGTGTTTCGTGCCGTTGGCTCCCCGACAGACTTCTGACCCCTAGACATCCACTTGTAAGTCCTAGGGGAGTGTCAGTCCTACATATGATCCACTTCCTCACACTCATGTCTGGCTACGGGCCAGGTTCTCCATTCTGTGTTTCGTGCCGTTGGCTCCCCGACAGACTTCTCACCCCTAGACATCCACTAGTAAGCCCTAGGGGAGTGTCAGTCCTACATATGATCCACTTCCTCACACTCATGTCTGGCTACGGACCAGGTTCTCCATTCTGTGTTTCGTGCCGTTGGCTCCCCGACAGACTTCTCACCCCTAGACATCCACTAGTAAGCCCTAGGGGAGTGTCAGTCCTACATATGATCCACTTCCTCACAATCATGTCTGGCTACGGACCAGGTTCTCCATTCTGTGTTTCGTGCCGTTGGCTCCCCGACAGACTTCTGACCCCTAGACATCCACTTGTAAGTCCTAGGGGAGTGTCAGTCCTACATATGATCCACTTCCTCACACTCATGTCTGGCTAGGGATCAGGTTCTCCATTCTGTTGTTTCGTGCCATTGGCTCCCCGACAGGCTTGTGACCCCTAGACATCCACTTGTAAGTCCTAGGGGAGTGTCAGTCCTACATATGATCCACTTCCTCACACTCATGCCTGGCTAGGGACCAGGTTCTCCATTCTGTTGTTTCGTGCCGTTGGCTCCCCGACAGGCTGGGGACCCCTAGACATCCACTAGTAAGCCCTAGGGGAGTGTCAGTCCTACATATGATCCACTTCCTCACAATCATGCCTGGCTACGGACCAGGTTCTCCATTCTGTTGTTTCGTGCCGTTGGCTCCCCGACAGGCTGGGGACCCCTAGACATCCACTTGTGAATTCTAGAGGGGTGTCGTACTGAACACGGGAAGGGTAAGTAGAAAAAAAATAGTAATAACGACAACAATAATAATAAGGGAAAATACTAGGCTAAAGCGATAATGAAATGCTTTAAAATACTCGTCACTAAGTGAAACAATTGAGATTCTGTTTTCTTTGCAGAAATTAAAAAAAGTAAGCAGTTTAAACTCGAAACCAAGAACAAGGCATATCTCGCAATAGGCTAAATCTGCAAAAAATGTATATGAACAAATTGTTTGTGTTCTAACGAAATCTAGTTTTTGTGTAATAGATATTCTTGTCTATCTCTTATGGTTTACCAGTGATACAAAATTCACAGAGAATCAAGAGATGCTATTCCCAAAAACTTCAAGGTGTACATTTCGCTTGTCATGAGAATATCATAAAACTGTGGTGTTGTAATCCAAATCGTTAGAGCTATTTTGGACAAAATCAAGATTTTCGTAAAATGTTCCGTTAATTGAGGGTGAGGGAATTTTTCTGAAAATCTTCGCGTCGCAAGCTACTGAAGTTAACTACTAAGGTTTGTATTTAAGTGACTTATCTGTTTGAGCTATGCTGCCCACACACACATGCACCTTTTTCTAAAATTCATTTTTATTCAGATTTACTCAAAACTTGTCATCTCGTTATCGAATTTTTGGGTGGAATACAAGATTTTCTCTATCCTCTATGAACATTATACGTGCCTGGTAGTGAAAATAACATTGGTTAATATAAAACGTTCTCTACTTGAAGTGACTTTTTCTAGCTATGCCCCCCCCCCCCGAGCACACACAGGAAGGTCTTTTGGATTCAAGGATCACATAAACATGTATTTCCGGTAACCAATTTTTGGGTCACTATCTACAAGTACACGTTAGACACGTGCTTATGTTATTTATTTTTTATATTTTTACTTTCTCTATACGTGCTATGTATATAGTGTATAGAGAAGGTATTGCACTCCACCAAAAAATTCGATACCGAGATTTCACCGGAAATATATGTTTTAGGGTCCCCTGTATCCAAAAAAGTATTTTCAGAAAAAGGTCCGTGTGTCCGGTGCCTGTGTGTCTTTGAACACGATAACTCAAAAACGAAAAGTCGGTAAAATACCAAACTTGGTATTTAAGTTTAGTATCTTCCAGAGATGCGACACGAAGATTTTGATAAAAATCCCCCCACCCCAAACTACCCTTTATATGGAACTTTTTTCGAAAATTTATATTTTCTAAAAAATGGTTCTAACGATTTTGTTTAAAAATTGGATATTAAAGATATTTACATGACAAATAAAATGTATATTTTGAATTCTCTGGGAATAGCCTCTGAAGACTACTTTATTCTGGATCAATTTTTACGGAATTTTGCATAACTGTTAAACCGTAAGAGATGGACAAAAACTTACCACACAACAAATGTAGAGCACCTTAAAATACACAATTTATGTTATATTTTTTTTTTTCGTGGAGTTGATTGTTTTTGAGATATTCCTTGTTTTTTTCAGCTATAAAGACATACTTTTCTCATACAGGACTTTGTGAACTCGTGTCCATACAAACAAAGGAACTTCAGTCACATAGCAACCAGCTTTTGACTATCACTTTAACCTATGGTACTCCCTTATTTCGCTTCTACCAACAAGGAAGCAAGCAATAAGACTATTTCTGCCAACTTTTGCTCCATTAGATGAAGTAAATAGAATAATTTGTTGCAGTGATATAGAGAAAGTCGTGTGAATGGAACACATCAGATTTTTACTTTTACATTTATAATTTTTATTTATAATCAAGTTAGTTTAGCCCGCCTGGGGAGTGTGGCAGTAGCGTGTCTGCCTCACATTCAACAGGTCGTGAGTTCGAATCTCTCTTAGGGTGAGTTACCCGGATAAGGTTTTTTTCGGTGTTTTCCCTTATCCTGAGAAGACGAATGTCGAGTAATTTTAAGCTCCATGGACCCCGAGATCATTTCACCAATTTCATTCATTTGACCAACTAGATTAAAGGACGTTAAGCTACCAAGAAAAACAAAAAAGAGTTTAAACTTATCTATAAATGTAATGTTTAATAAATATTAAAATTCCGGCATATTAGTCTAGGTTTAAGTGATTGGGTACCAGGACTATTATACAGATCTTCACTTTCTCTACACATTGTGTATAGAAAACGTATTGCATTCCATCCAAAAATTCAATACCGAGATTTCATTGGAAATAGACGTTTTAGGGCCCCGTGTATCCAAAATCAGCAGTTTTAAAAAAAGGTCCGTGTGTGTGTGTCTGTGAACACGATAACTCAAAAATAAAACCTCAAACTACCCTTCACATGGAAAAAATTGAAAATATTGATTTTCTCCACGATTTTGATTAGAATACCTTATGTTTCAAATATGTTTATGACAAACGAAATGTACATCTTGAATTTTCTGGGAAGACTTCATCATTGTGTGTGACTTTTGTATAACTGCCAAACCGTAAGAAATATACAAAAAATTACTACACAGAACATGTAGATCTCACTAAAACACACAATTTGTGTCATATACTTTTTTTTTTGAGTTAACCTTTTTCGAGTTACTCCGGATTATTGGTTTCAATTTTAGGCACTCAAAGTTTTCTCAAACGGGAAGACATCTTTCTTTTATGTTATTTACTGTACATACGTGCTAGAGGAACTAACATGGTTTAGTCCATTACTTTTCCGTCAGTAATCATCTCACTAAGTTACAGGACACAGAAACTGGTGACCGAATTCTGAACTAAACGCCAGACAGATAATTGTTGCGCCAATCGCAACCAACCGCGCCCAGATGTGAATCAGGTATGGGATTAGCGCGGCAGCACGGTCTGTGTGCGCGCGCATGCGATCGATGTAGTACGTGCTGGTAATGGCTGTCTTTATTACCCATCATGTGTGTGAGGTCTATACCCATTGTGTGAGGGATCACTGCATAAACATGGCCCATTTTACTAGTCAAATGGGACACCATTACCTCACATATGTATAGAGTTTTATTGATTCATACTCTATTTTAAATGTTTCCATAAATGCAAGGCTGCCTAAAAGACGAACTAAACAAATAGTGTATTCCGTACTAGTAACTGTAAGTTATACTTATAAGGTTGAGAATGTATATTGGGAACACGAGATCTGATAAGTAACTTACAGTTCGTGGTTAAATGGACATTTTTCTAAAAATGCTTTATTTGGGTTCAGGGGGCCGCAAAACATGTATTTCCAGTGAAACCTCAGTGTTGAATTTTTGGGTGCAATACAATACCTTCTCTATACATTATGTACATAGTACGTAAAGAGAAAGTAACAAATTGTATGTTTTGACGTGATCTTACATTTTTTGTGTAGCTCTTTCGGTTTACCAGTTATGCAAAATCATTCTGAATGAACAGGAATTCAGTGGTTTTCGCCATAAAACTGAAAACATGCATTTTATTTGTCACGTAAATATGCTTAGTATACGGTATTTTAAACAAAATCGTTTGATACATTTTTGAAAAATCAAAAATTTGTAAAAATCTTCTGTGTAAACGGTAATTTGGGGTGGTGAATATTCCTAAAAACATTCTTGTATCATCCTGGGGAGAGACTGAACTTAAATTATTATTTTTATTATTATTATTATTATTATTATTATTATTATTATTTTGGATTCAGGAAGGCTCAACACGTGTATTCCCAGCGAAATCTCTGTATACAATTTTTGAATGGAATACAATGCCAATACTATATTGCACATTCGTGTTACAGAAAGCAAAAATGAATAACAACTTTCCATTTGAGAAAAATCACTACCGGAAATTTTAAAATCATCAACAAGAAACATCTGGAAAATGATTAGTTCTACAAATCTAATGCATATGACGTATATTGTGTATTTGAACGTTCTACATTTATTGTATAAATTCGAAGGGTATTATAATGTCATTTCTTTGCATTCAGGGGTCCTCAAAAGATGTATTTCCGGTGAATGTTTCGTTGGAACACAATATCTTCTCTTCTTATGTATGTGCATAGTACTTGGTAGAGAAAGTAAAAGGACTCTACGTCTGTTTATAATTGTTATCCTTTGCTGTGCTTGCAGAAGAAATGGACCAAGAGCTGTAGACAGTGTTTTGTTTCCTTCAGATGAATTAATCGTATCCTGCACAAGAAAACAGAAAACTGCCAGAACAGAGAAACAAAAGACATCGCGAAAAGGCCATTATCACACCTGAAATGAAGTGGAAACAGTTTGGGCGGCCCAGAAAAAAGGGGGGGGGGTGTCTCATTATAAGAAAAAGAAAAACTCCAACGCAATTTTCGTCTAATTTCGTCTGGGTTGGAAAAGGAGGGGGAGTATTAACAAGAAGACGACTGTCTTCTGTCTTCAAATTATTGTTCCCCATTAGTACGCCAGAGTGCAGGGAGAGCGGACCATTTGGAAATTAAGAAACTACTGCTACAAATTCAAGTATTTTTTTCTTTCTTTAAATTTACCTCAGTTTTCGCTGCTTCTGTTTTTGTTCGACTTTTGGAGCTGCACAAAAACACAAAGACATTAACTTCATAGCTAGAAAGATAACAGAAATGTTACACAAATATTAACTTTTAAAATGTTTTCTAAATGCTACTTTCGGTTTCTAAATGTTCCAAAGACTACTGTTAAATTTCAAGACAATTTTTTGTTTTTCATTTATATAGGCCCTTTTAACATATAAGGTAATATCGGGGGCTTTGCACTTGAAACAGCTTGTTGTGTGTCGGTTCTTTGCGTTTGCTTTAAACCGTTTCATTTTCCTTATTCACTCTCACATACATACTTCTAGACTAGGGAATAATTCTGGTTAAAGAAAAATTCACCGCCCCAGCCGGGAATCGAACCCACGACCTCTGGGTGTTAAGTCAGCTCGCTGACCACTCGACCACGGAGGCAGTCATTCGCAATTTGTTCAACAATTTTACTGATACTTTTACTTCCTGTACACGTACTATGTACATAGTGTAAGGTATTGCATTCCACCCAAAAATCCGATGTCGAGATTTCACCAAAAGTACACCTTTTAGGGTCCCCTGTATAAAAAAAAAATAGAAAAGGCACGTGTGTGTGTCGTGCGTCTGTGAACACGATAACTCAAAAACGAAAAGTCGGTTAAATACCAAACTTGGTATTTGAGTTTAGTATCTTCCAGGGATACGACACGAAGATTTTTCTTTCTTTCTTTTCTTCTTTTCTGAAGCTTAACTTCCTCTAACGTGTTTGGTCATATCGGACGAAGAATGAAATTGGTGAAATGATACTCAAATGATCTCGGGGTCCAAGGAGCTTAAAGTTGCTCGACATTCGTCTTCTCAGGATAAGGGGAATCATCGAAAAAATAAACTTATCCGGGTAACTCACCCTAAGCGAGATTCGAACTCACGACCTGTGGAATGTGAAGGAGACACGCTACCACCACACCACCCAGCTGGGCTCTTTCATTTTATGGGCAGATATAATAGATGTTTAATTAGGAATAGAATTAGTAACGGACCCGTCGCAGCAGAGAGGCTGAAGGACGACCAGGTCTGGATGACGATGAGCACAAGTGGATGAAATCCCTATCGATTACAATTACAGCGGTCACGAAGATGACCGTTCGGAGGAAGAAGCCAGGATAATCTTTAAAAATACCCACGCAATTCACCATCCAGAAACAACCCGCCGTACACTGTCGCCTTGAAATCTTAAAGAGTCGCACTCCATGATGTAGGGGTTTACAGCTGGCCTCTGATTCCGAACTCACAGGTTCAAACCTGGTGGAGGGCGGTGGACTTTTTTCAGGCGTAAAAACCCTTAGAATGACTTCCTTCGGAAGGGAAGTGAAGCTATTGATCCCGTCTCGTAGATTTACAACAACGTAAAAGAACCTTAAACCTGATGAAGAGGCCTCTGAGCAAAATTAAGCTGTTTTTCACGCCCAGGGACACTGAGAACCACAGCAGTTAAAGAGCGTCCACCAATAAATGTTTAGGAAATGATGGACTAGAAATATCGAGGGATATAATGATTGGCCGGGGAAAGCCATGAACGACCTCGGTGATCGAACCTGCGATCTCCCAATGCGGGCTACCGCCAGAGTCATCCCAGTTGGTGATATCTGATACTCTCTGGTCATCATCAGCTTATGGTCTTGTCCAAATGTTTTGTGACTTGCCATGGATATTTGTTTCCTTTGGGAACTTCTGCAGTTGCTCGTTCTCGTGACGTCATTTTTACTTTCTCCAGCACATATGGACAATGCACTTGGTACATAAAGAAGGTATTGTATTCCACCCAAAAACTCGATACAAATTTTTCACCCGAAAAAATGTAAAAAAATTAGAAAAATGTGTCTGTGTATGTGGACAGCTTGACTCATAAACGAAAAGTCGGTTAAATGCTTAACTTGGATTTAAGTTAACTACATTAGCTTCCAAAGATTCGACACGAAAATCTTTAGAAAAGTCTCCCCCTCCCAAAGTTGCCTTTACATGCAACATTTTTTGTAATTTTAATTTTCTCAAAATGCCTAAACGATTTTGATTAAAATGCCATATCACATGATCTTCTCTACATCTACATCACTAGGCTAAAGTGATAGTCAACAGATGGCATTGATCGATTGTTGCCATGATTGTTGTCGATTCTCATTAAAACAAATTTCACATTTTTACAAGCTTTCAGAGAGAATTTATGGCCTATGAAAATGGTTCAGTATACATTATAAGTCAAATTGAGCATTTGTAAGTTTCTAACAATAGTCAAATGGGTCATTAACTCGTATATTCATAACGCATGTGCGGATTTGTTCGTTTAGGGTCAGCAGCTGCTACAACAATAACCGGTTCTGTCTCATTACATGTACATGCGCTCTTTCAACTTCCTTAACACTGAATAACTTACATACCGACGCGCGTAATATCTGTTTAACAGCTTCCTAAACTTAATGACTCTCTAAGTAAAAAGGCCTTACTTAATTTTGACATCCCATTAACATTCTCTAATATATTATCGTTTCGAATAAAACATGACATTATGTGTTACCGTCACATGGCATTCTCTACCTATTATGTAACAAATTAATAATACAAAAGCTTTTTACTTTCTCTACACGTACGATGTACATAGTGTATAGAGAAGGTATTGTAATGCACCTAAAATTGGTACCGAGATTTCACCGGAAATACATGTTTTCAGACCCCTGAATCTAAAAAAGGATTTTTTTTGAAAAATATCCGTGTGTGTGTGTCTGTGGGCAGCATAGCTCAAAAATGAAAACAGTGTTAAAAACCAAATTTGGTATATAAGTTTGGTATCTTCCAAAGATGCGACACGAAGATTTTCAAGAAAATCCACCCAACCCAAACTACCCTTTACATAGATAAAATTTCGAAAATTTTGATTTTCTAAAGAATGGCTCTAACGATTTTGATTAAAATCTCGTATATTTAAGATATTTACTTGCCAAATAAAATGTACATCTTGAATTTACTGGAAATAGCCTCTGAAGATTACTTTATTCTGGATGAATTTTACGGAATTTTGCATAGCAGCTAAACCGTAAAAGATGGACAAAAGCTTGTCACACAAAAATAGAGCGCGTTAAAAAACACAATTTATATAACATAAATTTTTTTTCGTGCAGTTGATCGTTTTTGAGATATTCCTTGATTTTGGTTTCAGCTTTAAAAAACTTTCAGTTTTGTCATACAGGAATTTATCGACTCGTGTTCATTCAAACAAAGGAACTTAATAACATAGCAACATTAACATGAAGTAAAAAGAAGCATACGTTTTCCAACAACAATTTGTTGCAGAGATGTAAAGAAACTCATGTGAATGGAACACATCAGGTTTTTGTTCTATTTCATGCTAATCGAGATAAACGTTATCAGAAATAGTCTTATTACTTGCTTCCTTGTAAGTAGAAGGGAAATAAGGGAGTAGCATAGGTTAAAGTGAAAGATGTTTTAAAAACTGGTCGCTATGTGATTGAAACTCAGTGTGACAAATTCCGATTTGAGAAACGCTAAAGAATTTCAAAATGAAAACAAATAACAAGAAAAATGGTTAACTGCACAAAAATACGTGACATAAATTGAGTGCCTTACGAGTTTCTCTACTTGTGCGATGCACGTGGTAGGTAGAGTAGTTTTGTATCCCACTCAAATATTCTAAGTCGAGATTGCGTCGGAAGTATATGTTTTGTGCTTCTATGAATCCAAAAAAAGCATTTTTACTTTCTCTACACGTGCTATGCACCTAGTGTATAGAGAAGGTATTGTATTACACCAAAAAATTCAATACCAAGATTTCACCTGAAATACATGCTTTGGGTCCCCCTGAATACAAAAAAAAAAAACAAAAAAACACATTTTCAAAACAAGGTCAGTGTGGTGTGTGAGTGTGTGTGTGTGTGTGTGTGTGTGTGTGTGTGTGTGTGAATATCTAGGCAGCATAGCTCAAACACGAAAAGACCGTTAAATACCAAACTTAGTATTTAAGTTTGGTATCTTCTAAGGATACGACACGAAGATTTTCAAGAAAATTCCCCTACCCCCAACTACCCCTTACATGGAACTTTTTAAAAAATGTTTGTTTTCTTAAAAATGGCTTTAACGCTTTTGATTAAAATATCGTATATTAAAGATACTTACCTGACAAATAAAATGTATAACTTGAATTTTCTGGGAATAGCCTCTGAAGACTACTTTATTCTAGATCAATTTTACGGAATTTTGCATAACTGCTAAACCGTAAGAGATGAACAAAAACTTATCATACACAAAATGTATAGCACATTAAAACACACAATTTATGTTATATAAATTTTTTTCGTGGTGTTGATTGTTTTTTGGATATTCCTTGTTATTGGTTTTAGCTTTAAAAAACTCATACTTTTGTGATACAGGAATTTTTCAACTCCTGTCCATACATACAAAGAAAGTTCAGTCACATAGCAACCAGCTTTTGACTATCACTTTAACCTATGATACTCCCTTATTTCGCTCCTACTTACAAGGAAGCAAGTATTAAGACAATTTCTGCTAACTTTTCTTGATTAGATGAAGTAAATAGAAGCATAAACTTTTTAATAATATTTTCTTGCAGAGATGTAGAGAAAGCCATGTGAATGGAACATAGTGCGTGTAGGGAAACTAAAGAGGTAGACAGAATTAAGATGCGGATGATTTACTATGTGTTCGTGTTTATCTCTAAGACAATGTGTGACATTAACTAAGATAAGATAAGATAAGACATACCGTTGCACATGTGGACCAGATTCTGGAGTGCTGCTATCTGCTGGACCTAGTTACCAACACTAAAGGGCTCCCAGCTGCTACAGGAAGTCACCTTTCACCCCCGCAACTACCCTTATGGTGGCCAAGTGCACTGAACTTAGGGTCATTGCACCCTGTTTCACACATCACTTGAGCTGGTACCCTTCCTCCACTTCGCCCCTCAAATATATCTTCTGTTACCTTCAAATGGCTTTATCTACCAGGGCCGTTTTTTTTTTTTTTCAACCTCCAATGGACTATAAATAAAAGACAAGTTCATAGAAAACAATTATTTTATTACTAAAAGTTTTGTACACTTATGGTTACTTTTCAACATAATCACCGAAAATATTGAGACATTTATCGTACCTGTGCACAAGCTTTGCAACACCCGCCAATGATTTCAAATGAGCATTGACGTTGTTTTGAAGATCTTCGTTGGTTTGAAAGTGCTGCCCTCCTAGCCACGTCTTCAGTTCAGGGAAAAGGTGAAAGTCGCTGGGTGCCAGGTCAGGACTGTACGGCGGATGATCGAAAATGTCCCATTGAAATTGTTCAAGGAGCCGATGGGTTGTGTGGACGAGCGTTGTCATGGATAAACACAATTCCTCAAGTAGTCAGCATTCCTCTTTGTTTGTTTTGAATGGCTCTCCGCAAACGTTAAAGTACGAAGATCTTCAAAACAACGTCAATGCTCATTTGAAATCCTTGGCGGCAACATTTTTTGAAGCGGGTATTACAAAGCTTGTGCACAGGTACGATAAATGTCTCAATCTTTTCAGTGGTTATATTGAAAAGTAACCATAAGTGACAAAACTTTTAGTAATAAAATAATTGTTTTCTATGAACTTGTCTTTTATTTATAACATATCGGAGGTTGAAAAAAAAAAGACCCTCGTACTTTCGAAACCTGTTATTATAATCTTTGTTTCTGAGTATAACAGGTAGGCTAAGACGATAGTCACATTTTTAAAAAGCGTGTTACTAAGTGGTAACGTTGAAAATCCGATGTGTTGCATTCTATATAGATAACTTCTATTATTGCAAGTAGAAGGGAAATAAGTGAATATACTACACTAGAGTGATAGTCAAATGCTTTAATAGCTGTCGCTATATGAAACTATTGAAGTTCGGTTCTTTGTGCATGGTCACGTTTGAGAAAAGGAATATCTCGAAAACGGTCAATTCAACAAGAAACACGTATGCGAAATAAATGATGCATTTTAAACACATCTACATTTTTACTTCCTCTATAATGTATAGAGAAGCTATTACACTCTACCCTAAAAGTCCGGAAGTTTATGTATTAGGGTCCCCTGTAACCAAAAGGTGCATTTTCAGAAGAAGGTCTATGTGTGTGTGTTCCTGTGTCCGTGGGTCTATAAACAGGATGGCTTTAAAACGAAAAGTCGGTAAAATACCAAACTTGGCATTTATGTTTAGTATTTTGCAGGGATGTGACACGAAGATTTTGAGAAAAACCCCTCCACCCCAAACTACCCTTTACATGGAACTTTTTTCGAAATTTTTTACTCTCTTAAAAATGGCTCTATCGATTTTGATTAAAATGTCATATATTAAAGATATTTACCTAAGAAATAAAATGTATATCTTGAATTTTCTGGCAAAAGCCTGTGAAGACCAGATTCTCCTGTATGAATTTTACAGAATTTTGCATAACTGCTAAACCGTAAGAGATGGACAAAAACTTACGACTCAAAAAATGAAGAACACGTTAAAACACTCAATCTAAGTTATATACATTTTTTCGTGTATTTGGTAGTTTTTGAGATATTCCTTGTAATTGGTTTTAGCTTTAAAAGTGTTAAACTTTTCTCATACAAGAGTTTGTCAACTCCTGTCCATACAAAGAAAGGAACTTCAGTCACATAGCAACCAGCTTTTGGCTGTCTCTTAACGTTACAAAATAAAGAGTGTTACAGAAATAAGCTCCAGATGTCATGTATATATCTTATGAGTAATTTGGGATGTTCTATAACGCTATCAGTAGGCAGGTCGCTTAACTAAACTTTTCTATAAAAGTCTGATGTGTGCTATTAAATAGCTTTTTCTATTTGTTCTGCAAACAAACTATTCTTACAAAAGCTTATTCTTCTGTCTACGTCATGCTAATCGAGATAAACATTAGCAGAAATTGTCTTATTACTTGCTTCCTTGTAAGTAGAAGGGAATACACTAGGATAAAGTGATAGTCAAATGTTTTAAAATCTCTTCGGTATCTGAAACAATTGAGGTTCGGTTCGCTTTGCCTGCTCACGTTTCAGAAAAGTTAGGGAGTTTAAAATTGAAAACAAATAACAAGGAATATTTGGAAAACAGTGAATTGTACACAAAATGTGTATAACATAAATTGTGAGTTTTTCGAGATCTGTATTTCTTGTGGAGTAAGTTTTTGTCTATCTCTTGCGGTTTAACCGTTGTTCAAAGACCTACAAAACTCATTCAGAATAAATATATTCAGAGGCTGTTTATTCCCAGAAAATTTAAAATATAAATTTTGATAGTGAAATTAACATCTTAATATACGGAAGTATAATCAAAATCTTAAAGCTGTTTTGAGAAAATTAAAATTGTCAAAAGTTTTCCATATGAAGTGTTTTATGGTGGGGGAGTTTTTCTTGAAAATCTTCGTGTCGTGCTGTTGGAAGCTACTTAACATAAATAGCAAGTTTGGTATTTAACAGTGTTGTCGTTTTTTGAGCTATGCTGTCCATGGACACACACTCACACACGCTCACATACACAACATTGCAATCTGTAGATCCTATTATGAGCTTAGACTCAAAACCCAAACTCTAGCATGTAGATCATGTCAACAATTACATTTATTCATACTTATCAATACATTTAATTAAAAATAAACTGTCGCTATGAATTTTCAGAGGTGTCAGTTTTGCATAATTTGCAATTATACGTATGTTTCCAAACACCTACTCTTAGAATATTCATGTTTATTATATTTACAGTATTTCTCATTGAATGAAATCCTGCTCTGTATAGAAGCTGTGAGTAATAAGGTATCTTTTTATTCTGGTCTAAACTGTTTTTGTTCATTAGCGATTCTTTTATAGGAGAGGGAAGCGAAACAAAACTATTCCTTTGTAGTAAACCCCTTTTTGGAATGATTGCAAAGTGTCTGTTGGTGTATGTAAGTCCTGCCTATGTCTGGTCTCTTTGTTATGAATATCTGCATTTTTGTAAAATTTTCTGGTTTATTACAAATGACAATATGGCTAGAATATATTTACAAGCTAATGGTAAAGTTCTAAACATTTTGATCGTATTTCCCCCGTCATTATTCTTATTACCTTTTTTGCATAATGAATAGGTTTATAGCATTTACTGAATTTCCCCAAACTATTATTCCGTAGATCAACAATGAATAAAAATATACACAATAAGCTGGTTTTAGTATGCTCTTATTTATAAGCTGAACTGAATATCGCACAGCTCAGTAAAACTAGCTGCTATGTACATCCTAGAGACATTGCCTTGTAAAGGGTAGTCCGGGCTGGGGATGGTTTCTTTAAAACCTTTTATTCATATTGTTTGGAAGATGCTCAGCTTAAATAAGTTCTTGAGTTATGCGTCCACCCACATACAGGTGAGCGCGAACCTTTTTCTAAAACTACAGTTTTGGTTTCAAGGAACCTCAAAACATATATTTCCGGTGAAATGTGATTTTCAAAATTGTTATGGAGTACAAAACCTTCTCTAGCTAATATGTATATGGAGAAATACGAATGATAAGACAGTTTGTCACGCGACCTTGCATGGTGTATCTCTCCGCCGGGACGTTTAAATAATCATCACTTCACCTGCATGTAATTACTCGGAGTGCTTTTGGCGACAAATTTCCCATGCAGACCTTATCACTGTGATGTGGACGAGGACACCAAACGTTGCCATGGAGACCAACAGAATCTGCTCCATTCTCACGACTTTCTCCTCATCTCTTGTTTAAAAGCTTATTCTTCTATAAAGATAAACATTAGCAGAAATAGTCTTATTACTTGCTTCCTTGTAAGTAGAAGGGAATACACTAGGATAAACCGACAGTCAACTGTTTTAAACCGTGGTTGCTATGGAATTGAAATCCGTTTCCTTGCGTGGACAAGTGTTGATATATTCCAGTATTAGAAAAGTATAAGTATTTTAAAACTGAAATCAATAACAAGGAATACCTTAAAAACGGAAAACTTCAGGAAAAAAATGTATATAACATAAATTATGTGTTTTAAGGTGCTCTACATTTTCTGTGTGGTAACTTTTTGTCCATATCTTATGGTTTAGCAGTTATACAAAATTCCGTAAAATTCCTCCAGTATAAAGCAGTCTTTATAGGCTATTCCCAGAAAATTCAAGATATACATTTTATTTGTCAGGTAAATATCTTTAATATATGATATTTTAAATAAAATCGTTACAGCAATTTTTGAGAGAATCAAAATTTTCGAAAAAAATGTCATGTAAAGGGTAGTTGGGGGTGGAATTCTCTCATCCTTGAAAGATACCAAACCTAAATAAAAAGTTTGGGTTTTAACGGACTTTTCGTTTTTAGCTACCCTGCCTAAAGACACACACACGTACATTTTTCTATTTTTTTATTCAGGGGGACTCAAAACATATATTTCCGGTGAAATCTTGGTATTGAATTTTTGGGTACAATACAATACTTTCTCTGTATACATAGCGCGTGTAGAGAAATTAATTAAAGTGTAAATGAATTAAAATAAAATCGAGATAAAGTAAAGTATTGTAAAATGAAAACTTTACAGGACAACCAGCAGCTTTACAACTCGTATCCAGTGGCAGTTGTAAATGTACTTAACCATATTACTTTCCAGCTATATCGTTTATAATATTTAATGTTATAATTATCGTATACATAGAGTAGTTAGAGAAGGTATCGTGTTCCTCCCAAAATTCGATGTGGAAATAGCAAATAATTACTTTAAAGTCCAATGAGTCCGAAAAAAACATTTTTAGAAAAAGGACGTGTGTGTTTGTGCCTGTGAACAGCATAGCTGAAAAAAACGAAAAGGCCGTTAAATACCACATTTAGTATTTAAGTTTAGTATCTTCCAGGGATGCGACACGAAGATTTTAAGAAAAATCCCTCCACCCCAAACTACCCTTTACATGGAACTTTTTTTCGAAAATTTTGATTTGCTGAAAAATGGCTATAATGTTTTTTATTAAAATATCGTATATTAAAGATATTTAGCTAACAAATAAAATTTATAACTTGAATTTTCTGAGAATAGCCTCTGAAGACTACTTTATTCTTGATGAATTTTACGGAATTTTGCATAACTGGTAAACCATAAGACACGGACAAAAACTTACCACACAAAAAATGTAGTGCACATTAAAACACACAATTTATGTAATATACATTTGGCTCGTGGAGTTGATCGTTTTAAAGATATTCCTTGTTTTTTGTTTCAGCTTTTCTCATACAGGAATTTGTCGACTCCTGTCCATACAAGCAAGGAACTTCAGTCACATAGTAACCAGCTTTTGACTATCACTTTAACCTATGGTACTCTCTTATTTCACTTCTACTTACAAGGAAGCAAGTAATAAGACTATTTCTCCTAATTTGTTCTCGATTAGCACGAAGTAAATAGAAGCATAAGCTTTTTAACAATAATTTGTTGGAGAGATGCAGAGAAAGTCATGTGAGTGGAGCACATCAGATTTTTGTTTACTTCAAAACCTTACAAAAACGATTAATTTGGCAGTTTAAAATGGGTTCATTGGAAGATGCAGCAGATAAATGTGGTGTTTGTGTGAGAGAACTTTAAAACTCGTGAGTAGAATGATATTAGCCTGAAGAGTTGTTCGCGACGCTTGAACAAATGCCGACCAGCTGGCGCAATTAACAACACAAGTAACAGTTGGAGACCAGCAGATGCCCTCCTCTACTTAATTACACAATAACATTAATTTATTATTTTAAATAAAGGTCAATAAACCTTATACCCTCAGTCTGGGAGGGGGGAGGAAACGTTTGCTGTTTCTCTGCCGCTTGAGAAATACGGTAGAGGAACATTTGCAGGCGATACAAAATTTCACCACTTTCAGATTCAAATCCCAGTCACCGAGATTGTATATGTAATACCAAGACCCTAAGTTTTATCTTCAGTCTAAACATCTGTGTGTTACACTCACATGACTTTCTCCACCTGTTCTACAAACAAACTTCTTACAAAAGATTATTCTTCTTTCCACACAATGCTAAGCGAGATAAACATTAGCAGAATGATCTTATTACTTAGTTCCTTATAAGTAGAAGGCAACTAAAGGAATGTGCTATGCTAAAGTGATAGTCAAATGTTTTAAAAGCTGTCGTTGGGCGCCTTTCATTGCAAATTGCTTCTTCGCTTGGTCAGGAGTAGAACAAAAGAAAAACACGGAGACTCCCTGGCTAAAAAAGTATATGGAAGTATTTTAAAACTTAAACCAATAATATCTAAAAAATGGTTAACTCCACGAAAAACATGTACCACCATTTTTACTTTCTCTACACGTAGTATGTACAACACGTTTAGAGAAGGTAGTGTATTGTATCCAAAAATTCAATACCAAGATTTCACCGTAAATATATGTTTTAGGGTGCCCTGTATAAAAAAGAAGGTAGGGTGAGGATGGGACACGAAGGATTCCCAGAAAATCCCCACCCCCAAGCCACGCTTAAGACGTTTAGAAAAAGTTCCTTTTCTTAAAAATGGCTCTAATGATTTTGATTAAAATATCGTATATTAAACATATTTACCTGACAAATAAAATGTATATCTTGAATTTTCTGGGAATAGCCACTGAAGACTTGCTCGTTCTGGACAAATGTTTATGATTTTTTATATAACTAGTAAACCATAAGAGACGGATCAAAATTTACACTACAAAAAATTTTAGATCTCGTTACAATACACAAGTTATGTGATATTTATTTTTTTCGTGTAACTTACCGTTTTCGAGGTATTTCTTGTTATCAGTTTCAATTGTGAAGTGCCTATACTTTTCTCAGACTGGAAGTGCCCGTTTTTCTTTTGTTCTACTCCTGGCCAAGCAAAAAAGTGATTTGCAATGACAATCGCATAACGACAGCTTTTAAAACATTTGACTATCACTTTAACGTAGCACATTCCTTTAGTTCCCTTCTACTTATAAGGAACTAAGTAATAAGAACATTCTGCTAATGTTTATCTCGATTTGCATTGTGTGGAGTAATCTTTTGTTTGTAGAGCAGCTAGAGAAAGCCATGTGAGTGTAACACATCAGATTTTCTCTAACAGTATTCTACTTTACATAAAATGCAGACAAATAAACAGGAGTTTATAGAGAACTAGATTTAGGTTTTTTTTGAGATCTAAAAATGTATATCGCCGCAGCTATTTTTGATGAAATAACAGTACTCTCCAGAAGTTGCGCTATGTGCATTTTCTGGTACAGTTAACCGTTTTCGAGATATTCCGAGTCGTTTGTTTCAGTTTTAAGGTACTTAAACTTTTCTCAAACGGGAGAAGTCTTTCTTTTTGCCGCTATTTTGTTTACTCCTAGCAAGCAAAGAGAACCGAATTTCAATTGTTTAACATTGCGACCAGCTTTAAAACATTTGACTATCACTTTATCCTAGTGTATTGCCTTCTACTTACACGAAAACAAGTAATAAGCCAATTTCTGTTAATGTTTATCTTGATTAGTTTGAAGGAGATAAAATAATAAACGTTTCAGTGATAATTCATTGCAGAAATGTAAAGTACATTTGTCCTATTTGTAACCAAATACTCTACTACGAAAGTGTACAGCATACTAAAATGTTTAATTTTAGTTCCGTAGTAGTTTACTCATTAACTCTACTCTCAAAGGTTGCATTACTCTACATTATACTCTGATTTAAATAATATATTGCCTAGATGTGTGACTCTGCCCTAAGGAACAATACTGTACTTGTTAAAACAGTTGATATACTACAATGAACAAGGACCTGGAGAGCCATTTTATCTGGCGTAGTCTTTTGTTCGATAACAGCTGCTAGTGAAAGTGTGAACCGTTGTCATGGTAACACTTACATACGTGTTCAGGGGGCTTAGAATCTGTCCCTGTAAAGCACATGTTTTATATTTTCTAAGAGACGTATTGCCTCAAATTTGCAACGTTATTTTCTCTAACACATACGATATAAAATATAGTTGGTAGGCAGTGAAGCCACCGTAATCCACCACTCTATTACCAAGATTTCATTGGAAATACATGTTTTAAGGACCTCTGAATACATGTTTAACAAGGTCATTGTTTGTAGTGTCTGGTACTTGAATTTGGTATTTTCTAAGCATTTGACAGATTTTCAGAAAAATCCGCTCATTGCTAACTACCCTTTAAATAGAATATTTTCGAATTTTTAAAAAATGCCTAACGATTTTAACTAAAATGGCGTATATTAAATACAAATAACAAATAAAATGTATATTCTGATTTTCTTCTGAATAAGCTCTGAAGTTCACTTTATCCTGGATGACTTTTGCATAGCTGTAAACACAAGATATAAGTAAAAATTTATTTCAGAAACATTTAAATCCCGTTAAATCACCTAACTTATGCGTAATTTCAATTGTTTCACATAGCGACCAGCTTTTAAAACTTTTGACTACCACTTTAACCTATAAGGAAGCAAGTAATAAGACTTTTGTTCTCAATTAGCATCAAGTAGAAAGAAGAATAAGCTTTTGTAAGAATAGTTTGCTTGTGAAACAAGCAGAGAAATTAAAAAACACCTGAAACTTTGTAGATTCAATTGGATATAATTTTGGGTCTTTTTATTTTGCATTTTAAGTATTATAATTTCGGATTACTGGACACGTCACAGATATATGCAAAAACGTGTCATACACTTTCTGTACACGCACTATACAGGCTGTTAATGAACTATACCAAAATATTTTCACAGAATATGTAGATTACTTAAATAAGCAATTTAAGATAGGAGACTTATGGCCTGTTTACTGACATTTCCAAGTAAGTTTCTGAAGTGCCAGTACGCCACGTATCGCGGCACTTCGTCTGGAATGAAAAAAAAAAAAATTAAAAACATTTACTCTACGACAGGAATCGAAGTCATGACCTTCGGGATAACAGTTTCCCGCGTTACGCATTAAGCCACCAGAGCACTTTACAAAACGCCTCCAGAGTAGGCTACATAACTCAAGAACGTAGTTAATGAATGCTCAGTGTCGCACTGTCAAGTGATTAGTTGGAGATTTTTGCGACATTAAATCTTGAGAACGCTAGTAACGAGTTGCTAAAAATCGATATTTCTATACTCGGGGGGGGGGGGGGAGCAGTTTTAAAGACATTCTTTCAACCTGCTTTGCTTTAACACCGACTTATCAACACCTGATACCCACACATTTAACGCTATGTTTATCCGGGGACCATGTATCGCCGATCCTTATATCAGTCACGTGCACAATCTCACAAATTACTTCGGTGTAGTTCATTAACACCCTGTATACTTACATGGTATATAGAGGAAGTATTGTATTCCACCCAAAAATTCGATACCGAGATTTGATCTGAAATATATCTTTTGAGGTCTCCTGAGCCCAAAAAAGCGTTTTAGAGAAAGATCCGCGCACGTGTGGTGTGTGTGTATGTCAGTGGACATCAGCTCAAAAACTAAAAGACCGTTAAGTACCAAATTTGGTATTAAGGTTGAGTATCTTCCAAATATGTGACAAACATTTTCAAGAAAATCCTCCTACACATAAATATCCATCAAATAGAAATAATTTTGTAAATTTTGATTTTCTCAAAAATGGCTAACGATTTTTATTAAAATGTCATATATATAAGATATTTTATGACAAATAAAATGTATATCTTGAATTTTTTGGGAATATTTTCTTAAGACTACTTTATTGTGACGTTTGTATAACAGGTAAAACAAAAAACGTTTATTTCTAGCACTAGTCATGTAAGCAGATGTTTAATCACACGAGAGAATTCTAACAGCAGTGAGTTAATTTGGTAATGTGTTTTATCGTACCTTGAACATTTAGTGTAATGTGTTTATTTATTACTGATACGATATGTGTAGACAAATAATAATGTGGGCTTTGGAAAAAAATACATAAATTAACAAACATTATTGTTAGATATATTTTGCGATTTTGAATACTAGTTTCATATATAAAGTTAAACTAAAAATGTGCTGCAGAAGAAAAAGGGGAGAGTAAGAAGAAGGTTGTCAAAAACATTACCTTTATAATAAAGAAAATGTGCGTAAAATAAGTAGTTTAAATTGCATTTTTATATTATTATAACAGCTAACAATTATCAAGAAAAATCTGATATGTTTCATTCACATGACTTTCTCTACATCTCTGTAACAAATTATTGTTAATAAGCTTATTTTTCTATTTACTTCATGCTAATCGAGAAAAATTAGCAGAAATAGTCTTATTACTTGCTTCCTTGTAAGCAGAAGTGAAATAAGGGAGTAGCATAGGTTAAAGTGGTTATTATGTGACTGAGGTTCTTTTGTCTGTATAGACACGAGCTGACAAACTTCTGTATGAGAAAAGTATAATTTTTCCCGAGCTGAAATCAAAAACAAGGAATATCCTTAAAAAACGTTCAACCCCACGAAAGAAATGTATATAACATAAACTGTGTGTATTAAAGTGCTCTACATTTGTTGTGTGGTAGGTTTTTGTCTATCACTTACGGTTTAGCAGTTATGCAAAATTCCGTAAAATGCATCCACAATAAAGTGGTATTCAGAGGATTTTACCAGAAAATTCAAGATATACATAATGTTTGTCAGGTAAATATTTTTGATGTACGACATTTTAATCAAAATCATTAGAGCCATTTTTGAGAAAATGAAAAATTCGAAAAAGTTTCATGTAAAGATTAGTTCGGGGTGAGGAGACACACGCAGAGGGACCTTTTTCCAGAAATGCTTTTTTTTGGATTCAGGGGGATCCAAAACGTATTTTTCCGGTGAAATCTTGGTATTGAATTTTTGGGTGCATTACAATACCTTCTCTATACACTATGTACATAGTACGTGTAGAGAAAGTAAAAAGAAGAAGAGGAAATTCGCTAGAAAATAAAGCAGCACTAGCAGGCGAGCTTTTAAAATATTTTGAGAAAATGTGAATGTCATTAGAAAGTGAATAATATCTACAACAAAGCAGTAAGAATTCGCAAAACATAGCAAAACAAATGTTAATCACAAGGAAATCAGACATGTAGTATTTCTAATGTAATGGAACATGTGAACAAATAGAAGTACTTTAAAATAGACATAGTTTCTAAGATTTGACTATCACTTTATCCTAGTGTATTCCCTTCTACTTACAAGGAAGCAAGTAATAAGACCATTTCTGTTAATGTTTATCTCGATTAGCATGAAGTAGATAGAAGAATGCGCTTTCGTAAGAATAGTTTGTTCCCAGAACAAGTAGAGAATGTCATGTGAATGTATAATATGCTACTTTTTTTAAGTACCCATCAAGAAACTGTCATGTACTTGATGACTATCATAAAATATTCCAAGTTTGCATATCTATGTCGTTTGTAAACATAGTTATGTTTCAGAGTCGTTTTCTTCGATAAAAAGATATAAAGTTACAAAATAAAGCGGACACGAGACAATAAATAAAAGGTTTGCACGATATGCAGAATAACTTACCTCAGGGGAACATTGCAGGGTCGATAGCGACGAGGCATTGTATAAAAACGTGTGTGTCCCGACATCTATCGGCCGAACGCTTCAACTACGAGCTCCAGCTGCCGCATCACAGTCGACAGAAAAACTGCGCGAGAAATAAAAAAGAAACGTTCCCCATTAATTCATTTTGTAGCAGCCCAAAATGTTTTGTTTGCATAATTCTATACTAAACAACACCCTACCTCAAAAGTGGGGGTCAAAAGGAAAAGTAAAACAAAGAATACTTTACAAACTATTGTTCATTTCTTTCTCAATCACATATATTAGCTACAGCATGTATTGTATTCCTTCAAAAACACCAGAAATACATGATTTGAAGCCCACTGAATAAAACAAATAGAAAAAATATTTGTCTGTATGTGCGATTTAGTATTTAATTTAGTAATATCAGGATGGGACACGGAGATTTTCAAGAAATTCCGCCAACCTCAAATTACCCTTTACATTGAAACATTTTCGAATTGTTTTTTCTCAGACATGGATCAAACAATTTTGATTAAAATATCGTATATTAAACATACTTACATGACAAATAAAATCTATATTTTGAATTTTCTGGGAATAGGCTCTGAAGACCTCTTCATTCTAAGTGAATTATACCGAATTTTCCTTAACTACTAATCCGTTACAAATACAACAAAAATTACCGCAGAAAACGCGTAGAGCTCGTTAGAACTCACAATTTATGTTCTTTACCTTTTTGTTGTGGAGGAAACCGTTTCCGAGATAATCCTTGTTACTGGTTTCAATTGTGAAGTACTTATACACGTGTATCCGTTTTTCTTTTGTTCTACTCCTGCCCAAACAAACAAGCGATTTGCAATGACAATCGCATAACGATAGCTTTTAAAACATTTGACTATCACTTTAACATGGCACATTCCTTTAGTTGCCTTCTACTTATAAGGAACAAAGTAATAAGAACATTCTGATAATGTTTATCTCGATTAGCATTGTGTAGAAAGAAGAATAATCTTTTGTAAGAGGTTTGTAGAACAGTTAGAGAAAATCATGTGAGTGTAACACATCAGATTTTTTTAGGAAAAATGTATGTATGTGTGAGTGTTTGTAGACACTTAACTCCAAACCAAAAAAGTTTTGGTTTTTAAGTTTAATAATCTAAAAAAAGCAAAGCGAAGATTTTGAGGAAAATCCGCCCACCCCAAACTATCCTTTACGTGGAAACATTTGTTTTCTCAGAAATGGATCTAACGATTTTGACCAAAATACCGTATATTAAAGATATTAGGTGTCAAATAAAATTAATATTCTGGGAATAGCCTCTGAAGACTACTTTATTCTTGATTACTTATGTGTAACTGGTAAACAGTAAGCGATAGACAAAAAGTTAGATCAACAAAAATGTGGATGTCTTTAAAACACACAATTTATGTCATATCGTTTTTTGTGTATATTTGTCTGATAAATGTTATTCAACAGCGGGAATACATAGTAAACAATGCAGTCCTCCATGATAAACAAACTTATTGCATAAAGTTACATCAGTGAACTAAAAAGACATACATCTACATCCTGTAAACATTTCAGTCTGAATTCTTAAATAGTTTCTGAGATAATGACTCATGAATTTAGTTGATTTAACATTGATGTATCAAGTATATCAGTGAAGACACACATCTACATCCTGTAAACATTTCAGTCTGATATCTTAAATACTTTCTGAGATAATGACTCATGAATTTAGTTGATTTAACATTGGTGTATCAAGTATATCAGTGAAGACACACATCTACATCCTGTAAACATTTCAGTCTCATATCTTAAATAGTTTCTGAGATAATGACTCATGAATTTAGTTGATTTAACATTGGTGTATCAAGTATATCAGTGAAGACACACATCTACATCCTGTAAACATTTCAGTCTCATATCTTAAATAGTTTCTGAGATAATGACTCATGAATTTAGTTGATTTAACATTGGTGTATCAAGTATATCAGTGAAGACACACATCTACATCCTGTAAACATTTCAGTCTCATATCTTAGTTTCTGAGATAATGCTCTTAAAGGGTTTCTCTATAACTTTAGGCTTTTGTATTCATTTATTCTTCTTGTACCTTCAAGAAAATATGAAATTAAGGTATTAAGCAAATAATACAGATTAACTTGAGTAAGTATAAGAATAAGCTTTTTAAATAATACTTTGTTGACTAATGCGTAGAGAAATTAATGTAAAGTCTATTCATAAGATTATTTTTGGGTGTATAGTGAATCGGAATCTGTTTTAATGACATAAATTAGACCAAAAATAGGGATTTTCAGATTATCTAAACCTGTAACCTGAAAGTTCTCAATAAACGTGTAAGATATGCAGTTTCTAATATCGAGAGAAAATGAAAGTGGTTACTTTATATGAAAAACTAGATTTCCAGGACGACACCTGGTAACTTTCACTACTTTGAAATATCGTCTAATTCGCCACCTGTTACATATTATAATTACAGCAGCTGAAGGTTGCTAGCAGCTTTACTCTGGTACATACAATTTGCAACATCCGGAAACTTTAACAAGAGATGCTTGTGGTACACTTCGGCCAAACATGTCTCATCTGATGACGCGAGTTCATCCAGAAAATGGCACACGATTTGGCATAGCTAAACAATAAGGAAAGTTATCAACACTACCTTACTCTGTTTGTCAACGTCATCGCTATCAAGGTATTTATTGTCACGTGGTACACTCTTCCACCGCTAAACATCTGTTGAGGTCTTCATGGCTGGCAAATCTTTTCCATCCAAAAAGTCATGTACGGTGTCCAAAGTGAAACACTGGTTTTTCTGAACTCTTTTTCAACTGCTCCATAACGGTTGATGAACGGTCTTTATCGTACACACTGTTATGTTCTTCCTTGATTACTCGTAAATTATGTGACATTTCCTCACTGAAGACTCGTTCATTGCATTATCACTATGCACTTGTGTTATTTGACAATAACATTCGATTGGCCGATCATTTTGTGCATTCAAAAAAGCAAATAAATTCTTTGGCGGTTGAAAAAATAACATCTGCATTGAAAAACTGGTACCACGTGACGATAAATACCTTCATAGCAATGACCAGAAATAGGGTAAGGTAGTGTAACGTTGTGTTGATAACTTTCGTTATTGTTTAGTTATGTCACTTTCTGGATGACCCTCGTAGGGTTAAGCAAAATACCTATACTTAATATTAAAGTTATCGTAAAAATGACAATCCTCAGATTTATTGTTGGTAGAGCTATTTATCCGCCTTGTGTTGCTTATTTCAGCTGATAATGTATATTTGGAGAAAATAAAATCTATTTTACTAAAAACTAGAGAGAAATATGCTTTACATTTCTCTACACTTCTGTAACATATTATTGTTCAAAAGCTTCTATTTACTTCACGATAATCGAGATAATCATTGACAGAAATTGCTTCCTCGTAAGTAGAAGGGGAACACACTAGGATAAAACGACTGTCAAATCTTTTAACAGCCGGTTCCCATGTGGTTGAAACCCGCTTCTATGCAGGGCCAAGAGTTTACAAACTTCCGTGTGAACAAAGTTTAGGTATTTTAAATCTGAAACAAGGAACATCTCAGAAATGGTCGACTCAATGAAAAAAGTATATAATATATATGTGTGTTTTAACGAGATCTACGAAATTCAGAAACATTTACCCGGAATAAAAAGGTCATCAGAGGCAATTCCCAGAAAATTCAATGTATACATTGTATTAGGTACGTAAATACCTTTAATATACCCTTTATGTGAACACATTTTCAAAAATGGCTCTCAGGATTTTGATCGCAATACCCTTATTTAAGATAGTTATATAGCAAATAATATGCATATTTTGAATTTTCTGGAAATAGCCTCTAAAGAAATATTTATTTTCGATGAATTTTTGTGAATTTTTCATAACGGTTAAGCCGTAAGAGATAGACAAAAACTGATGTGCTCCATTCACATGACTTTCTCTACATCTCTGCAACTAATTGTTGTTAGAAAGCTTATTCTTCTATTTACTTCGTGCTAATTATAAGTAGAAGACAAATAAGGGAGTACCATAGGTTAAAGTGATAGTCAAAAGCTGGTTGCAATGTGACTGAAGTTCCTTTGTTTGTATTGACACGGGTTGACAAATTTTTCATAACGGTTAAGCCGTAAGAGATAGACAAAAACTATACAAAAAATCTGATGTGCTCCATTCACATGACTTTCTCTACATCTCTGCAACTAATTGTTGTTAGAAAGCTTATTCTTCTATTTACTTCATGCTAATTATAAGTAGAAGGCAAATAAGGGAGTACCGTAGGTTAAAGTGATAGTCAGAAGCTGGTTGCAATGTGACTGAAGTTCCTTTGTATTGACACGGGTTGACAAATTCGTGCATGAGTAAAGTATAAGTTTTTTAAAGCTGAAACCAAAAATTATCAATATCTCAAAAACGATCACCTCCACAAAAAAATGTAAAAGACATAAACTGTGTGTTTTATCCTGGTCTACAATTTTTGTGCAGGGAGTTTTTGTCTAGCTCTTACGGTTTACCAATTATACAAAATTCAATAAAAATCATGCAGAATAAAGAGGTCTTTAGAGGCTATTCCCAGAAAATTCAAGATATACATTTTATTTGGCAAGTAAATATCTTAAATATAAGGGATTTACAGCCATTTTTAAGAAAACAATTTTCAATTTTTTTCCCATGTAAAGGGTAGATGGGGGTGGTTACTATGTACATAGTGTATACAGAAAGTATTGTATTGCACCCCAAAAATTCCATACCGAGATCTCACCGGAAATACATATTTTCGGTCCCCTGTATCCAAAAAAAGCACTTTCAGAAAAAGGTTCGTGTGTATGTCCATGTGTCTGTGAACACGACAACTCAAAAACGAAAAGTCGTTAAATACCAAACTTGGTGTTTAAGTTCAGTATCTTCCAGGGATGCCTCACGAGGATTTGGAGAAAAATCACTACACCCGCAACTACCCTTTACATGCAACTTTTTTAAAAATGTTTGATATTCTCAAAAATGGCTCTAACGATTTTGTCGTATATTAAAGATATTTACGTGACAAATAAAATGTATATCTTGAATTTTCTGGCAATAGACTCTGAAGACTTTTTCATTTTGGATGACTTTTGTATAACTGCTACATCATAAGAAATAGTCAAAACCTGCTACACAAATATGTAAACCTCATTGAGTTAACAGTTTCCGAGACATTTCTTATCATTCGTTTCAGTTTCCACTACTTAGGCTTTCTTCAAGCTGCAGGTTACCTTTCGTTTTGTCTCTCTTTTGTTTTATTCCCGGGAATGTAAAAGAGAACCGAATTCCAATTGTTTCACATAGCAATCAGCTCTTAAAACATTTGACTATCACCTTATCCTTGTATAGTCCCTTATTTCCCTTCTAGTTACAGGGAAGCAAGTAATAAGACAATTTCTGTTAATGTTTATCTCGATTAGCATCAAGCAGATAGAAGAATATTTCTGTGTAGGGATAGTTTGTTTGCACAAGTGGTACAGAAAGCAATGTGAATGGAAAACATAATGTTTTCAGAACAATAAAATATTTGTACATGTGTATTTATATTCCATGGACATTTTTGAATCGTTATTACATTTTTGCAATGCGTGGAAAATGTATCTATATCTTATGATCTGCTATTCAAATAACTTTTGAAATTTTTGTTACTCTGTTCAGTAAGACATCTCATTAGCCTTTCAGGAATATGTCATATTACTTTCGCTTCGTGCCGAGCAAGTATGATGGGTTTTATAGCGTAGTTGTTTACACCATCTGTAGTCAGTATGGCGCATACAGCTCACATTGAAAAGTGCAATACCATAGCTGGAATTTTAACCACTGATACACGGTCTGTACAAAGCAGCTCTAACTGCTGTGCCACCATGCCGATACAGTATTATTCTTTCAAAACCTAATAATTCTCTAAACTATGAATCCTGGGACTTTAAACTATTTAGCATTGGGGTTGATATCTCAAAAAATCTGATGTGTTACACTCACATGACTTTCTCCAGCTATTCTACAAACAAACTACTTACAAAAGATATTTCTTCTTTCAACACCACGCTAATCGAGGTAAACATTAGCAGAATTTTATTATTTAAGTTCCTTATAAGTAGAATGCAACTAAGGGAATACACTAGACTAAAGTGATAGTCAAATGTTTTAATAGCTGTCGTTATGCGATTGTCATTGCAAATCGCTTCTTTGCTTGGCCAGGAGTAGAACAAAAGAAAACGGACACTTCCATCCGAGGAAAGTATAACAACTTCACATTGAAATTAATAAAAAAGAATACCTCGAAAATGGTAAGCTCCACGAAAAAAATGTATATGACATAACTTGTGTATTTTAACAAGATCTACATGTTTTGTGGAGTAAGTTTTTGTCTATCCCTTGCGGTTTACTAGTTATGCCAAAATAAGAAAAATTCATCCAGAATAAACAGGTCTTTAGAAGCTAATCCCAGAAAATTCAAGAAATAAATTTTATTTGTGATGGAAATGGCTTTAATGTGTGGTATTTTAATTTTTAAGAAAAACTAAATTTTCGAAAACTTTTGTATGCAAAGGGTAGTTAGGGGTGGGGGGATTTTTTTGAAAATCTTCGCGTCGCATCCTTGGAAGATTCCAAACTTAAATACCCAGTTTGTTATTTAACCGTCTTTTCGTTTTTGAGCTATGCTGTCCACAGACACTCACACACAGACAGACACACACACATACGGATCTGTTTCTAAAAATGCATTTTTTGGACTCAAGGGGTCCTAAAACATGTATTTCCGGTGACATCTCGACATGGAATTTATGGGTGGAATACAATACTTCTCTATCCCTATGTATATTGTACATACGGGGCTAGAGAAAGTAGAAGTTTGAGATCATCTTGTGGATTACCCCAGCGTGGTGTAGTGGCTAGCCTCTGGAGCCCAATAGTGCAGATTCAAGCCTAGCGCAGGACGTAAAAATCCTTAGCTTCGCTTCCTCTGGAAGGAAAATAGAGCCGGTCGTCCTGTGTAATGTTATTAGCACGTAAAAGCATCAGATACCTTGAAAAAAGGTTCCTGAGCAAAATTTCCCGCCATTTCGGTCCGCAAATCGAGATTTTATCCTACAGTGCCATCTGTGGGCGACAAGCCGATTCCTCATCATTATGAACGCATAGCAACGAAATCGGAACTAGAAATTCAAATCCGATCATGGAAACATCAAAACAATACCCTTTGCTCCACTAAGAAGATACAATACCACATCCACTACTGGTAAAAGCGAATGACGTGTGGGCATGCTGCCATGGTAGCTCAGTGGTAGAGCAACTGGCTAGAGGTCGGGAGATCTGTGGTTCAAATCCCGGCTATGGCATTGAATGTTTCAGTCTGACTCTACCTATCCAACTCCTGTCCTACACACGACTAGAGACCGGGAGATCCGTGGTTCAAATTCCGGCTATGACATTGAATGTTTCAGTCTGACTCTACCTATCCAACTCCTGTCCTACACACAACTAGAGACCGGGAGATCCGTGGTTCAAATCCCAGCTATGGCATTGAATGTTTCAGTCTGACTCTACCTATCCAACTCCTGTCCTACACACGACTAGAGACCGGGAGATCCGTGGTTCAAATTCCGGGTATGGCATTGAATTTTTCAGTTTGACTCTACCTATCCAACTCCAGTCCTAAACACGGCGTGTGTAGAAAAACAATTATTTGATCATGATCTCTAGCTAGATAGTCGTGCGAGGCAACATACCATACTACTTTGCTGCGCAACAAACAGACGTTAACGCAGTCGCATTACCATTTGTTTTTCAGTCTTACTATTGTGTTAGATCTTGGGGTAGCGATATCAAATATACAATCCGGAGTTAATGTTCCTAATTGTTTTCCACACTGTGAAGGACACGAGTCAGATTGAAGCCGGGATTTGAACCACGAATCTCCCGGTCTCTAGCTAGATAGTCGTGCGAGGCAACATACCATACTACTTTGCTCCGCAACAAACAGACGTTAACTTTCTGTTAACGCAGATTTGTTTTTCAGTCTTACTATTGTGTTAGATCTTGGGGTAGCGATATCCGGAGTTAATGTTCCTAATTGTTTTCCACACAAGCCTTGGAGAGTCAGATTGAAGCCGGGATTTGAACCACGAATCTCCCGGTCTCTAGCTGGTTGATCTGCCACTGAGCCACCATGGCAATATGTCGGCATGAAATTAAATTCCCAAAATGACTCGTATGTTTCCTGGCAGACCACAAGGTGATGTCAAATTATTTTGAGATGACAATCCCAATGGCGACTTACAAGGTTGTAAGTACTTTAAGTCCCAGAACTCATATTGCAGTCAGGTAACCAAACACGGCTTGTGTGAAACAAACAATTTCATCAACACTAGTTGGCTGGACGACCAAGGGTTCAAGTCCCGACTGTGCTGTTGAAGTTTTCAGTCTCACTATACCTGTGCGATCTGGTATTTACTTTGGCGACTGAGCAAAATACAAAAACAAGCCTAGCCAGATTGATCGAACGACGGGATTTGAACCCGGAACCTCGTGAATGTGGACCACAGACGCTACAGCCTGAGCCGCCTCGCTTGGTCCAATAAAATTGAGCAGGCGCGTCACATTGTGTATGCACTTTAAATTTGAAACCACTATAAATATAATGCGCAGGTTTTTATAAAACACTGGGAAGATATCTTCTGTTCAACGTACACCATTCTGTCTGTAACTCCAAGTACAGCATTTGTAGATGATGTCTTGGAATATTAGTAATTTCTTGCAAACTTAAGATACTGTCGGATTGTTGGATAGGAAATACTCGTTCTTTAAGGTAATCCCACGACTAAAAAATCGGTCGGCTTAAGATCTGGAGATCGCGGGGGTCACTTTGTTGGAAAGTGTCTACTGATGACACGATCAGCAAATATAGGGATACTTAATTGTATAGCACAGGTGTAGACACGGGACGGAACCCATGTTGCATGAAGATAATATTATCCATATCGCGATTCCTCAATCTGGGGATGAAGAAGTTTTTAGGCTCTGGCGATTTTGATTAACATACGGGATGTTTAAGATATTTACATGACAAATAAGATGCAGCGCTCGTTTTACAGCAACAGTTTGACTTGTTCCATTATTATCTTCTTCGAAGAAATAAGTGTCAATGATGAATTGTGAGTTGAAATCACACACACACACACACACACACACACACACACACACACATAATGAATATGTAGGTTCTGGTGTTTACATTCTGTGCTTCGTGTGGTAAACTCACAACCAACTTTGATGGTGAGATAGAAGCTATATATGTTGCTCTGTCAACTGCCTAACAGAATGAGCTCATCCCCCCCCCCCAAAAAACTGTTATACTCTGTGATTCAAGCTTAGCAACCCAAACAACAGCAAGGTATACGTACTCTATATCATCAAGGATAATAGAAATTAAACATCTACTTAAAAAACTGGAAAGATTGGGAAAGACAATTAAAGTACAATGGATCCTATCTCCCATTGGGTTAAAAGGAAACGAAGAAGTCGATAGTTTGACAAAAAGGGAAACAAAAGTATTAAATATAAAGAAACAGATCTAATCTTTTCAACTAAAAATTAAATGTAAAGAGCTGAATTCATCATGACCAGACTTTAGAGAAAAGAAACGGCCCAATATCTTCAGCAATAACAACTCTATTCCAGAATTGCCTCAAGTGAAACTGTTGAGGCATTCCGAAAAATAACACAATATTTTTTCTTGCACAACTTCTACACCTGATGACAATTCCTAGCTCACTGAAACGATGTTGTGTCAAGAAGATGCCATTCAAAACTGGAAAAATCTTAGTACATTCTCTTCAGCAATTTTGGGACATATCAAATGGACAACTAACTGTATTGGGAACCCAAGAGGTTACTGACAATTGTTCAATAACCTCAGCATTATAGTAAATAAATAAATAAACATGTTGTCTTGCACACCATTTACACCTGATGACAATTCCTAACTCACTATAATGATGCTGTATCAAGAAGATGTCATTCAAAACTGGGGACATCTTGGCACTTGCTCTTCAGCAGTTTTGGGACAACTGAATTGGGAAGCCAGGAGGATAATGACAATTGTCCAACAGCCTGAGCATTACCCTAAATAAATAAATAAATTATTAATTTGAATCTCTGCTAACACAAATAAAACAAAATCATATCTCTCTCTTTCTTTGAGTAAAAACTTTGGCTTCAGTTTATATGGACACAGTTTATTACTCATGTGAAGTTTTCTCGATATCTGTACAACAATACTAATAAAGCAATTATTTCATCACTTGCATAAAGCCCCTCATTAGCAGTAATTACATCTTTCAGCAAAGGAATCAGCTTCCCCATAATTACGAATGGAACATTAGCCTACACTTAAATTGTTAGAGTTCTAAATGTTCACAGACTCCTGTTTTCATAACAACATTGAATCAGCTGTATTGTATCATTTAGTGATAGAGTCATCATTTGTAACAAAATAAAACCAAAGCCCATTTCTTGCCCAATGTGTGACTTCTTTTGCTTTCATCCTATCACAAATATTATAATACATATAAGTGATTTTTGAAGCGTCTATATGTTCCTTTACATAACATTTGTAGGAAATACAATAATGCTTGAAGATATTGAGGTTTAATTATGGTCTGTTCTTCAATTATTATTGATATTTATTGGTAGAAATGCCATTCCAACGTTTGCCTGATATTGACCCTAGGCATTTATCAGACAGCATGAGACCACTTCCATTTGTTTCTTACATTCCATAAAAATCTGATGTGCTCCGTTCACATGACTTTCTCTGCAACAAAATATTGTTAAAAGGTTTATGCTTCTATTTATTTCACTACAATCGAGAAAAAAATTAACAGAAATAGTCTTATTACTTGCTTCCTTGTAAGTAGAAGGGAAATGAGGGAGTACCATAGGTTAAAGTGATAGTCAAAACCTGGTTGCTGTGTGACTGAAGTTCCTTTGTTTGTATGGACACGAGTTGACTAATTCCTATATCAGTAAAGTATAAGTTTTTAAAGGTGAAACCAAAAATAAGAAATAACTCAAAAACGATCAACTTCACGAAAAAAAACATATAACATAAATTGTGTGTTTTAACGCGCTCTACATTTTTTGTGTGGTAAGTTTTCTCCATCTCTTACGGTTTAACAATTATGCAACATTCCGTAAAATTCACCCACAATAAAGTAGTCTTCATAAGCTATTCCCAGAAAATTCAAGGCACACATATTATTTGCCAAGTACATATCTTTAATATACATATTTTAATCAAAATCGTTAGAGCCATTTTTGAAAGAATCAAAATTTTCGAAAAAAGTTCCATGCAAAGGGTAGTTTTTCGTGGGGGAATTTTCTCAAAATCTTCGTGTCCCATTCCCGTTCCCATACTAAACTTAAATACCAACTTTGATATTTTACCGACTTTTCGTTTTTGAGTTATCGTGTTCACAGACAAACGGACAGACACACACACACACACACACACACATACACACACACACACGGACTTTTTTTTGAAAACGCTTTTTTTTATACAGGGACCCTAAAACATATATTTCCGAAGAAATCTCGGTATCGAATTTTTGGGTAGAATACAATACCTTCTCTATACACTATGTACATAGTACGTGTAGAGAAAGTAAAAATTCTCCAACACTTCTCAGTTGCGACTGATCTTTAAACATGTTTGTCGCTGTTAACTCTGTATTCCTGTTTAACTATTTTCTACAGATCAGAACTAAATTTTCCGTGCCTTTTCTTCACCACATTCTTTCTTTCTTTTCTCAATTTCCATATTCCCAATCGAAACCAAGCAATCACTTCTCTTTTATTCTTTTCACAAACTTTAGGGTAAAGCTCTCCCTAATTCATTTTACTTTCTCTATACTTACTATGTACATAGTGTATAGAAAAGGTATTGCACTCCACCCAAAAATTTGAAACCGAGATTTCACTGGAAATATGTTTTAGGGACCCCTGTATCCAAAAAAAAAAGTATTTTCAGAAAAAGATCCGTGTGCGTGTGTCCGTGTGTCCGTATGTCCGTGAACACGATAACTCAAAAACGAAATGTCGGTGAAACATCAAACTTGGTATTTAAGTTTAGTATCTTCCAGGAATGCGACACGAAGATTTGGGGGGAAAAATCCCCCCGCCCCAAACTATGTACCCCTTACATGGAACTTTTTCAAAAATTTTGATTTTTCAAAATTGGCTTTAAAGATTTTGATTAAAATCTCTTATATTTACTTGCTAAATAAAATGTACATATATGTTGCATTTTCTGAGAATAGCCTCTGAAGACTACTTTATTCTGGATGAATTTTACAGAATTTTGCATAATTGCTAAACCGTAAGAAATGAGCAAAAACCTATCACTCAGAAAATGTAGAACACATTAAAACACACAATTTATCTTATGTCCATTTTTTTTTTCGTGGAGTTTATCGCTTATGACATATTCCTTGTTTTTGGTTTCACCTTTAAAAAACTTGTACTTTTCTCATACAGGAATTTGTCAACTTGTGTCCATACAAACAAAAGAACTTCAATCATATATCATCCAGCTTTTGACTATCACTTTAACCTATGGTACTCTCTTATTTCGCTTCTACTTACAAGGAAGCAAGTAATAAGACTATTTCTGCTGATATTTTCAGTCATATGAATGGAACACATTAGATTTTTTTTTTGTAATCTTTTGACCAATTTCCTGAGAAGCACTTTTATTGCAGACAATCAGGGGAATAACTGAGAGAAGCTGATATTATTTTCTTGGAGATGAAAAACGTTGGTTGTTTGTTTTTTGAGGGGACGTGAGACAAAGGGAGAAGAAGAAATTACTCTACTGGGCAGTCAACAGATGTGGCCTGAGGGTCTGTGACCCCGGAGGGCCAGGTGATGTATGGGGCTTCTTAATTTCACTCGTATTGCACCCAGACAGCTTTATCCGCTCCTTCTTGTGATGGCATTTTCTGGTTTATAAACAGACTAAAAGTTCACCCATTTTATACATAAACATGAATTAACTGATTCTCAACTATATACAACAAGTTTATTTTAAAAAAATCTTATAAGTTCCATTCACATAGTTTTCTCTACATGTGTGTAATGACTTATTCTTAAAGAGCTTATTGTTCTATCTACTTCAAGCTAATCGAGATAAGCATTTTTACTTGCTTCCTTGTAAGTAGAAGGCAACACATTAGGATAAACTGTGGTTGTTCTACGTTTGAAATCCGTGGCCCTGTGAGAAAACTTTAACAACTGAAACTATAACAAGGAATACCTAAAAACGATCAACTCCACAAAAAAATATATATAACATAAATTGTGTGTTTTAACGTGCTGCACGTTTTTTGTGTGCCAAGTTGTTGTCCATCTCTTATGGTTTAGCAATTATACAAAATTTCGTAAAATTCATCCAGAACAAAGTAGTCTTCAGAGGCTATTCCCAGAAAATTCAAGATGTATTTTTTATTTATATATCTTTAATATACGATATTTTAATGAAAATCGTTAGCGAATTTTTGAGAAAATCAAAGTTTTTCATGTAAAGGGTAGTTCTGGGTGAGGGGATTTTCTTCAAATCTTCGTGTCGCATCCTTGGAAGATACCAAACTCAAATACCAAGTTTGGCATTTAACGGACATTTCGTTTTTGAGCTATGCTGTCCACAGACACACACACGCAAGAACTTTTTTCCAAAAATGCATTTTTTTTTGGATCAGGGGGACCCAAAATAGATATACTTCCTGTGTAATATCGGTATGGAATTTTTGGGTCGAGTGCAACAGCTTCCATATACACAATATGTATAGTACGTGTAGAGAAAGTAAAAACGTGTGGAACCTGCGACATCTAGAGTGCGAGCCAGGTGTGAGGTAAACAAAGTTCACTGCTATTGTTATAAGGTACTGATTAAATAGTTTTATTTGTTACAAAACCATCACATAGTTATTTCGTTTTCAAAATCTTATGGTCGGAATGCTTGCAAATGGTTAACTCTACAAATAAACTGTGTTTGACAAGGTTGGTACTCTAATGCCATATTTTTATGCACCATCTCTTACGGTTTAACGTTTATACAAAGCTCATTCAGAATAAAGTAGTTTTCAGAGGCTATTCCCAGGAAATTCAAGATACACATTTTATTTGTCAGGTAAATACGATCTATTTGAATGAAACTCCTTCATATGATGTGTTCCATTGAAATTACTTTATTTATTTCTCGGTAACAAATTACTGTCATAGTCTTTTTACTTGCTTCCTTGTAAGTAGAAGCGAAATAAGGGAGTGTCATAGGTTAAAGTGATAGTCAAAAGCTGGTTGTTATTGACTGAAGTTCTTTTGTTTGTATGGACACGAGTTGACAAGTTCCTGTATGAGAAAAGTATAAGTTTTTTAAAGCGGAAACCAAAAACAAGGAATATCTCAAAAACGATCAACTCCACGAAGAAAATGTATATTATATTAATTGTGTGTTTTAATGTGCTCTACGTTTTTTGTGTAGTAAGTTTTTGTCCATCTCTTGCGGTTTATCAGTTATAGAAAATTCACTAAAATTCATCCAGAATAAAGACTGTTCAGGGGCTATAACAATCTGAAAAATTGGAAATATACATTTTATTTGAGATGTAAATATCTTTCATATACGGAGTTTTAATGAAAATTGTTAGAGCCATTTTTGAGAAAAACAAAATTTGTGAATATTTTTCAATCTAAAGTGTAGTTTGGTATGGGTTTTTTTCCTCAGAATCTTCGTGTCGTATCCATGGAGAATACAACATTTAAATACCAAGTTTGTTATTTTACGCACTTTTTGTTTTGAGTTATTATAGTCACAAAAAATGGTCGGTCTTACACACACGAACATTTTTGTTATTCTTTTTTGGGGGGGGGTTACAAGGACCCCTTAAACGTGTATTTTCTGTGCAATCTCGATATCGAATTTTTTGGGTGTAATGCAATTCCTTCTCTTTGCACTATGTACATTTTACAAAAAAGGAAAAAAGAAAAATAAAGTTGGGATGGGAGGATGTTTTTAAAATGTATCCACATCTTTAGAAATATAGAAGATCAAAATCAAGTTTCATATTTAACGGAATTTTGGTTCTTTAGTTATGTTATTCAGATAAACAGAGAAACGGAATTTTTTAAAATGTTTTCATTCGATTGATTTGGCCTTGAAACTTCTGATTCCGAGTTTGTACTGGAACACAATACTTCCCCTACCTCATATACGTAGTAGAGAAAGTAACATTGACAAAAGAGAGTGTAGACGAAATAAATGAAATAAAATTTGAAAAGAAAGCAAGACGGTAAATTATGACGGTAATATTTTCGTGGAAATGTTTCGCCAACAAAATGATAAGAAGAAGGAGCAGTCAGTTTTGGCAAGTCGGAACAATCTCGCGTGAGGGTGGTGGTGACAGCCGCGAGGGCAACATTCCTCCAAAACTACCCTTTAACACGCACACAGTTAAGGAGCAACTCACCCAAAAATATTTTTTATGCTATCCAATTTTTTGAAGGAGCTTTAGTAAATGTGAAGGCTGTTTAAGACCGGGCTATTGCACGTAATGAGGGCCATTAAAGATAAAACATTCACATCACTTTCTCTGCCTGCTCTACAAACAAACTTCTTACAAAAGAGAATTCTTCTTTCAACACCACGCTAATCGAGATAAACATTAGCAGAATGTTATTACTGAGTTCCTTATAAGTAGACTGGAACTGAGGGAATCCACTAGGCTTAGGTAATAAATGTTTTAAAAGCTGTCGCTATGCGATTGTCATTGCAAATCACTTCTTTGCTTCACCAGGAGTATAAACAAAAGAGAAACGGAGAAAAGTTTAAGTACTTCACAACTTAAACTAATGACAAGGAATACCTAAAAAACGGTAAGCTCCATGAAAAAAAAAAAGTATATGACGTAACTTGTGCATTTTAACAAGATCTACATTTTTGGTATAATAAGTTTTTGTCTATCTCTTACGGTTTATACTTATGCGAAATTAAGCAAAATTCATCCAGAATAAACAGGTCTTTACAAGCTATTTCCAGAAAATTCAAGATATACATTTTATTTGTGATAAAAATGGCTTTAGTATGTGGCATTTTAATCATAATCGTTACAGCCATTTTTAAGAAAAACAAAATGTTTGAAAATTTTTCCATGTAAAGGGTAGTTAGGGGTGGGGGGATTTTCTTGAAAATCTTCAAGTTTGGTATTTAACCGTCTTTTCATTTTTGAGTTATGCTGTCCACAGACACACACACACACACACACACACGCGGACCTGTTTCTGAAAATGCTTTTTTTGGATTCAGGGGGTCCTAAAACATGTATTTCCGGTGAAATCTCGACATTAAATTTTGGGTGGAATACAATAATTCTATATCTCTATGTACATTGTATATACGGGGTACGAGAAAGTAATAAATGAACAAATAAAATGAATGATGACTTCCCATTGGGACAAAGTAATAAGAATTCGAATATTTAAATAAATAACATGGAGGATCTTGGAAGTAGTTAACTGCAGAAATTTTGATATAATTTGTGTACTTTGAGAAGATCCAAAATGAAAAGAAACGATTCCCAGAAATTCCCAGATATACATTTCAGTTTTCATAAAAATGGCTTAAATCTGTCGTACTTTGTTAAAATCGTTAAGGCCATTTTTGAGAAAATCAAAATTTCGAAAAATGCCTAATGTTTGGTATTTAACTCGTTTTTACTTTCTCTACACGTACAATGTATTTAGCGTATAGAAAAGGTATTGTATTGTATTGTACCCAATACTGGTGTACCTGTGGACAGCATAGCTCAAAAACAAAAAGTCCGTTAAATACAAAACTTCGTATTTAAGTTCCCTATGTTCCAAGGATGCAACACGAAAATTCAAAAAAATCCTCACACCCCCAACTACCCTTTACATAGAACTTTTTTCGAAAATTTGGATTTTCTAAAAAATGACTCTAAGATGTTAATTAAAATACCGTATATTTTGGATTGTTCTAGGAATAGCCTGCGAAGATGTCATTATTCTGAATGAATTTGGTTGAATTTTACATAACTAGTAAACCGTAAGAGATAGACAAAATCTTATCAAACAAAAAATGTAGATCTCGTTAAAACACACAATTTGTGCCATATACTTCTTTTTCGTGGAGTTCAACTTTTCTGAGATAGTCCTTGTTATTGGTTTCAGCTTTAAAAGCTTATACTTTTCTCATACAGGAATTTGTTAACTCGTGTCTATACAAACAAACGAACTTTAGTCACATAGCAACCAACTTTAAAACATTTGAAGAATAGGTTTATTAAGAATAATTTGTTAGAGAGATGTACAGAAAGTCATTTGAGTGTAACACATCAGATTTTTTTCTGATTAAAATAAAGGCAGTTGTTAAGCTAAACCTTAGTATACACAATTATATAGAGATTATCATGTTACCTGCGTAGTTATCAAGAGTGACGGTAGAGTGAGTTACTTGTATAATTATGTAAATATAAATAATGTTATCGCCGCACTGTAATTATCGTTACGGCCAACACCAAGCTCATGGTTTTACTGGCTCCAAACACGTTACTTTAAAAACACTGCTTTTAAAAAACATTTTGTGAAGTATAACAATATTTTAATTAACACAATTATTATTTATATACAGCATTTTAAATTATATTTTCTATATCTATTTCTATCCATAAAATTCGATTCGGAGATTAGCTTGAAGATTCTTGAATATGTAAATTGTGTGTTTTAACGTGCTCTACATTTTTTGTCTATCTCTTACGGTTTAGTAGTTATTCAAAATTCCGTAAAATTCATTCAGAATAAAGTTGTTTTCAGAGGCTATTCCCAGAAAATTCAAAATATACATTTTATTTGTCAGGTAAATATCTTTAATATACGGTATTTTAACCAAAATGTTAGAGCCATTTTTGATTAATTCAAAATCGACAATTTTTCAATGGTAAAGGTAGTTTGCGGTTGGGGTATTTTTTTGAAAATCTTAGTGTCACATTGTTGGAAGATACTGAACTTAAATACCAAGTTTGGTATTTAACGGACTTTTCGTTTTTGAGCTATGCTGTCTCCACACACACACACACACATGGACAGTTTCTAAAAGTTTTTTTCAGGGGGTCTCAAAACATATATTTCCGATGAAATCTCGGTATTGAATTTTTGGGTCGAGATTAATACCTTCTCTATATACTATGTACCTATAGAGAAAGTAAAAAGTACATCATAAGTACATAGTGAGGTGGTAGCATGTGTGCTTCACATTCAAAAGGTCGTAAGTTCAAATCTCGTTTAGGGGGAGTTGCAGGGATAAGGTTTTTTTCGGTGTTTTCCCTTATCCTGAGAAGACGAATGTCGAGTAACTTTAAGCTCCATGAACCACGAAATCATTCGAGTATCATTTCACCAATTTCATTCATCATCTGAAATAACCAACCAGGTTAAAGGACGTTAAACTACAAAACAAAAACAAAAATGTTTCTATAGCATGTTTTTGTTTTATCTCTTATACTTTGTTATTTATACTAAACTCTTCAGAATAAAGAGGTCTTCAGAGGCCATTCCGAGAAAATTGAAAATATCTTTAATATACGATCGTTGGAGTCATTTTTGAGAAATTCAAAATTATCGAAAATGCTTCCACATAAAGGGAAGCTTTGGGTGGGGGGATGTGTCTCAACATTTTTGTAACCTTAGAAGATACTATAGTTATATACCAAGTTTGGTATTTTATCGACTTTTTGATTTTGAGTTATCGTGTTCACAGGCACACACGGACCTTTTTCTAAAAATGTTCTGTTTTTTTTCTTGGATGCGGGAATCTAAAAAATATATTTCAGGTGAATTCTCATATCGAATTTTTGAGTGGAATGCAATACCTTCTCTAGCTATGTATTATGTAGAAAAACAAAAAAAATGTCAAACAGTACAGAAGGTTAATGTGTCCAGTTATTAAACAGTTGACGATCTCTATGTAGCTATTTCTGTAAACATTTATCTCATTCAAAATGAAGTAGAAAAAATAACAAGCTTCGCCATTAATAAACCACACAGGGTGAAGAAACTTATAAGATTTTTTTTAAAAATTTGATTAATATACGGATTGAGGGGACCCAGCACCGAATCTAGATGATTATTGCACCTACGCCCAAGGAGAGGGCATCCTCGGGAGGGAGGAATAACAAGAGAAGATACACCGGGTGGTCGAAACCAGGACAGACGGAATAGTAAAGACAGGATCCCTAACATTTCCAGATTGAAGTACTCCGACCGGCAGACTTGTCAACAGTGCAGGGCGTCAACAGCGTCTACTTTGATGATGACGTTCTGCTGTACACAACAGATAGAAACATACTCAGAGCCTTCAGACACCTCCGCCTCGTCCAGGACTGTTGCGTGTGTTCTTGAATTCGGACAAAATGTATATGTAGTGTTCTTTATGGACGCTCTTTAACTGCTGTGGTTCTCAGCGTGCCATTCTAAACTGGGCGTGAAAGATTGCTTCATTTTGCTCAGAGGCCCTTCTATCAGCCTTGAGGTTCTTTTAAGTGCCGTAAATCTACGACACGGGACCAACGGCTTTACTTCCGAAGGATTTTACACCCGAAAAACATCCATCATCCTCCGCCGGGTTTGTTCTGTTTACCAGGCGACGCTCCCCAACTTCTCCTACCAGACCAACGTTTAGAGTGACGGAATTCCATCAGAAACCTGAGCGTCAACTTGCGGGGGACGATAAACAAGACTAAGCAAGCGGTGGCCGCCTTTCACCCTGTTCTGGCAACTCCTATGCCGATCCACTTAAAGCTATGTCTGTACAAAACACAAATACTCTCTATGTCTGTTAGGTGTGGGGCATGGCAGCAGACTCCTGGCTGAGTCGTTTCCCGGTGAGGCTACTACACAAAGCTTTGATACTTCCAAATGTAGAGGATGTGAATAGGCGCCGGGCTCAAAATTTCTACGCCAGATTGGCCCATCATGAGAACGCCCTTGTCTGATCTCTGGGGGAAGAATTATCCACAGAATGGCAATTCTGGGTTCCCCGCATGGCTTGTGGGCATCACTGGTAATGAAGGCATTAAACCAGCTCTAAAAAGCTGAATAAACATTCCCCCCTTTCTATAGGAGTGGTCAACAAAATTCAACACGTAATTCTGTAAACATAGGACAGTAGCGAGCAGCGGCAAGGTTTCTGCTCCTGTAAAGGCAAACTTTGAGCAGCTCCATAACACACTCAACATTAATCCCATAACATACAACCATTCAAACATATTCATGTGACGAAGCCCTAACAAGGTCAGGTACACAGCGACAACATCGTTCAACCGGCCGACCACCTGAAATGAGGGACTCAGATACCCTGCTTCTTCCAGACCCAAAAGATAGAGTGGCGGGGTCTGTGTCTGACACCAAAGTGTCAGGTACACAGCGACAACATCGTCCAACCGGCCGACCACCTGAAATGAGGGACTCAGATACCCTGCTTCTTCCAGTCCCAAAAGATAGAGAGGCGGGGGGACTGTGTCTGACACCAAAGTGTCAGGTACACAGCGACAACATCGTCCAACCGGCCGACCACCTGAAATGAGAGACTCAGATACCCTGCTTCTCCCAGACCCAAAAGATAGAGTGGCGGGGGACTGTGTCTGACACCAAAGTGTCAGGTACACAGCGACAACATCGTCCAACCGGCCGATCGGGGACACAGATACCCTGCTTCTTCCAGACCCAAAAGATAGAGTGGCGGGGGGACTGTGTCTGACACCAAAGTGTCAGGTACACAGCGACAACATCGTCCAACCGGCCGATCAGGGCCTCAGATACCCTGCTTCTTCCAGACCCAAAAGATAGAGTGGCGGGGGACTGTGTCTGACACCAAAGTGTCAGGTACACAGCGACAACATCGTCCAACCGGCCGATCAGGGCCTCAGATACCCTGCTTTTTCCAGACCCAAAAGATAGAGTGGCGGGGGGACTGTGTCTGACACCAAAGTGTCAGGTACACAGCGACAACATCGTCCAACCGGCCGATCAGGGCCTCAGATACCCTGCTTCTTCCAGATCCAAAAGGCAGAGTGGCGGGGGACTGTGTCTGACACCAAAGTGTCAGGTACACAGCGACAACATCGTCCAACCAGCCGATCAGGGACTCCGATACCCTGCTTCTTCCAGATCCAAAAGGCAGAGTGGCGGGGGACTGTGTCTGACACCAAAGTGTCGCTTTTGACAAGGGCTGCTTCTCTGGTTACAGCGGATTCAGAAGACAGGATTCCGGTCCATCTACTCTGTCTGCCGTCGTTCTCAGTGAGGGCCGTTTTTTCTTTTTTTCAACCTCCGATAGGCTATAAATAAAAGACAAGTTCATAGAAAACAATTATTTTATTACTAAAAGTGTTGTACACTTATGGTAACTTTTTAACATAATCACCGAAAAGATTGAGTCATTTATCGTACCTGTGCACAAGCTTTGCAATACCCGCTTCAAAAAATGTTGCCGCCAATGATTTCAAAGAGCATTGGCGTTGTTTTGAAGATCTTCGCTGGTTTGAAAGTGCTGCCCTCATAGCCACGTCTTCAGTTCAGGGAAAAGGTGAAAGTCGCCGGGTGCCAGGTCAGGACTGTACGGCGAATGATCGAAAATGTCCCATTGAAATTGTTCAAGGAGCCGATGGGTTGTGTGTGGACGAGCGTTGTCATGGATCAACACAATTCCTGAAGTAGTCAACATTCCTCTTCGTTTGTTTTAGAAGCGAAATAAAGGAGTACCATAGGTTAAAGTGATAGTCAAAAGCTGGTTTGCTATGTGACTGAAGTTCCTTTGTACGGACAGGAGTTGACAAATTCCTGTGCGAGAAGAGTATAACTTTTTCAACCCAAAACAAAAAAAAGGAATATCTCAAAAACGACCAACTCCACGAAAAAGTGTGTATGACATGAATTGTGTTTTATCGTGCTCTACATTTTTTGTGTAGTAAGTATTTGTCTAACTCTTACGGTTTACCAATTATAAAAACTTCAATAAAATTCCTCCAGAATAAAGACGTCTTCAGAGGCCACTCCCAGAAAATTCAAGATATACATTTTATTTGTCATGTAAATATCTTAGATATAACAGATTTTAATCAAAATCGTTAGAGCCATTTTTGAAAAAATCAAAATTTTCGAAAAAAGTTCCATGTAAAAGGGTAGTGTGGGGTGGGGGATTTTCTTGAAAATCGTGTCACATCCTTGGAAGGTGCCAAACTTAATACCAAGTTTGGTATTTTCTCGACTTTTAGTTTTTGAGTTAACGTGTTCACACACAGCCACAAACACGGGGATTTTTTTCTGAAAATGCCCTTTTTGGTTACAGGGGCCCCTAAAACATACATTTCCGGTGAAATCTCGGTATCTAATTTTTAGGTGGAGTGCAATACCTTTTCTATACATATTACGTGTACAGAAAGTAAAACTTAAAACACACAAGTATGTTTACATAAACAGTTCCCAAAGGGAGTCACTTGGTATTGTTAAGCTGAGTTTAAAGTTTTTCACTAATGTATACTTTAACTATTTTAAATAAAATGTTAAAGCTATTATTGTATTAGTTATTTCATTATCCTTAATGCATTCAGTTTCAGAAAAAAATTCTGATGTGTTACACTCACAAGATTTTCTCTAGCTATTCTACAAACTTCTTACAAAAGACAATTCTTCTTTCAACAGACTCCCTGACAGACTTCTGACCCCTAGACATCCGCTTGTAAGTCCTAGGGGAGTGTCAGTCCTACATATGATCCACTTCCTCACACTCATGCCTGGCTACGGGCCAGGTTCTCCATACTGTGTTTCGTGCCGTTGGCTCCCCGACAGACTTCTGACCCCTAGACATCCACTTGTAAGTCCTAGGGGAGTGTCAGTTCTACATATGATCCACTTCCTCACACTCATGCCTGGCTACGGGCCAGGTTCTCCATACTGTGTTTCGTGCCGTTGGCTCCCCGACAGACTTCTGACCCCTAGACATCCACTTGTAAGTCCTAGGGGAGTGTCAGTTCTACATATGATCCACTTCCTCACACTCATGCCTGGCTACGGACCAGGTTCTCCATTCTGTGTTTCGTGCCGTTGGCTCCCCGACAGACTTCTGACCCCTAGACATCCGCTTGTAAGTCCTAGAGGAGTGTCAGTTCTACACATGATCCACTTCCTCACACTCATGCCTGGCTACGGGCCAGGTTCTCCATACTGTGTTTCGTGCCGTTGGCTCCCCGACAGACTTCTGACCCCTAGACATCCACTTGTAAGTCCTAGGGGAGTGTCAGTTCTACATATGATCCACTTCCTCACACTCATGCCTGGCTACGGACCAGGTTCTCCATTCTGTGTTTCGTGCCGTTGGCTCCCCGACAGACTTCTGACCCCTAGACATCCACTTGTAAGTCCTAGGGGAGTGTCAGTTCTACATATGATCCACTTCCTCACACTCATGTCTGGCTATGGGCCAGGTTCTCCATTCTGTGGTTTCGTGCCGTTGGCTCCCCGACAGACTTCTGACCCCTAGATATCCACTTGTAAGTCCTAGGGGGGTGTCAGTTCTACATATGATCCACTTCCTCTCACCCATGCCTGGCTACGAACCAGGTTCTCCATTCTGTGGTTTCGTGCCGTTGACTCCCCAACAGACTTCTGACCCCTAGACAAACACTTGTAAGTCCTAGGGGAGTGACAGTCCTGCATATGATCCACTTCCTCTCACTCATGTCTGGCTACGGACCAGCTTCTCTATTCTGTGTTTCGTGCCGTTGGCTCCCCGACAGACTTCTGACCCCTAGACATCCACTTGTAAGTCCTAGAGGAGTGTCAGTTCTACATATGATCCACTTCCTCACACTCATGCCTGGCTACGGACCAGCTTCTCTATTCTGTGTTTCGTGCCGTTGGCCCCTGACAGACTTCTGACCCCTAGACATCCACTTGTAAGTCCTAGGGGAGTGTCAGTTCTACATATGATCCACTTCCTCACACTCATGCCTGGCTACGGACCAGCTTCTCTATTCTGTGTTTCGTGCCGTTGGCCCCTGACAGACTTCTGACCCCTAGACAAACACTTGTAAGTCCTAGGGGAGTGTCAGTTCTACATATGATCCACTTCCTCACACTCATGAGTGGCTACGGACCAGGTTCTCTATTCTGTTGTTTCGTGCCGTTGGCTCACTGACAGACTTCTGACCCCTAGACATCCACTTGTAAGTCCTATGGGAGTGTCAGTCCTACATATGATCCACTTCCTCACACTCATGCCTGGCTACGGACCAGGTTCTCTATTCTGTTGTTTCGTGCCGTTGGCTCCCTGACAGACTTCTGACCCCTAGACATCCACTTGTAAGTCCTAGGGGAGTGTCAGTCCTATATATGATCCACTTCCTCACACTCATGCCTGGCTACGGACCAAGTTCTCTATTCTGTGGTTTCGTGCCGTTGGCTCCCCGACAGACTTCTGACCCCTAGACATCCACTTGTAAGTCCTAGGGGAGTGTCAGTTCTACATATGATGCACTTCCTCACACTCATGCCTGGCTACGGACCAGGTTCTCTATTCTTTTGTTTCGTGCCATTGGCTCCCCGACAGACTTCTGACCCCTAGACATCCACTTGTAAGTCCTAGGGGAGTGTCAGTTCTACATATGATCCACTTCCTCACACTCATGTCTGGCTACGGACCAGGTTCTCCATTCTGTGTTTCGTGCCGTTGGCTCCCCGACAGACTTCTGACCCCTAGACATCCACTTGTAAGTCCTAGGGGAGTGTCAGTCCTACATATGATCCACTTCCTCACACTCATGCCTGGCTACGGACCAGGTTCTCCATTCTGTTGTTTCGTGCTGATGGCTCCCCGACAGACTTCTGACCCCTAGACATCCACTTGTAAGCCCTAGGGGAGTGTCAGTCCTACATATGATCCACTTCCTCACACTCATGTCTGGCTATGGACCAGGCTCTCCATTCTGTGGTTTCGTGCCGTTGGCTCCCCGACAGACTTCTGACCCCTAGACATCCACTTGTAAGTCCTAGGGGAGTGTCAGTCCTACATATGATCCACTTCCTCACACTCATGTCTGGCTACGGACCAGCTTCTCTATTTTGTTTCGTGCCGTTGGCTCCCCGACAGGCTTCTGACCCCTAGACATCCAATTGTAAGTCCTAGGGGAGTGTCAGTTCTACATATGATGCACTTCCTCACACTCATGCCTGGCTACGGACCAGGTTCTCTATTCCTTTGTTTCGTGCCGTTGGCTCCCCGACAGACTTCTGACCCCTAGACATCCACTTGTAAGTCCTAGGGGAGTGTCAGTTCTACATATGATCCACTTCCTCACACTCATGTCTGGCTACGGACCAGGTTCTCCATTCTGTGTTTCGTGCCGTTGGCTCCCCGACAGACTTCTGACCCCTAGACATCCACTTGTAAGTCCTAGGGGAGTGTCAGTTCTACATATGATCCACTTCCTCACACTCATGTCTGGCTATGGACCAGGCTCTCCATTCTGTGGTTTCGTGCCGTTGGCTCCCCGACAGACTTCTGACCCCTAGACATCCACTTGTAAGCCCTAGGGGAGTGTCAGTCCTACATATGATCCACTTCCTCACACTCATGTCTGGCTATGGACCAGGCTCTCCATTCTGTGGTTTCGTGCCGTTGGCTCCCCGACAGACTTCTGACCCCTAGACATCCACTTGTAAGTCCTAGGGGAGTGTCAGTCCTACATATGATCCACTTCCTCACACTCATGTCTGGCTACGGACCAGCTTCTCTATTCTGTGTTTCGTGCCGTTGGCTCCCCGACAGGCTTCTGACCCCTAGACATCCACTTGTAAGCCCTAGGGGAGTGTCAGTCCTACATATGATCCACTTCCTCACACTCATGCCTGACTACGGACCAGGTTCTCCATTCTGTGGTTTCGTGCCGTTGGCTCCCCGACAGACTTCTGACCCCTAGACATCCGCTTGTAAGTCCTAGAGGAGTGTCAGTCCTACATATGATCTACTTCCTCACACTCATGTCTGGCTACGGACCAGCTTCTCTATTCTGTGTTTCGTGCCGTTGGCTCCCCGACAGGCTTCTGACCCCTAGACATCCACTTGTAAGTCCTAGAGGAGTGTCAGTCCTACATATGATCTACTTCCTCACACTCATGTCTGGCTACGGACCAGCTTCTCTATTCTGTGTTTCGTGCCGTTGGCTCCCCGACAGACTTCTGACCCCTAGACATCCGCTTGTAAGTCCTGGAGGAGTGTCAGTCCTACATATGATCCACTTCCTCACACTCATGTCTGGCTACGGACCATCTTCTCTACTCTTTTGTTTCGTGCCGTTGGCTCCCCGACAGTCTTCTGACCCCTAGACATCCGCTTGTAAGTCCTAGAGGAGTGTCAGTCCTGCATATGATCCACTTCCTCACACTCATGTCTGGCTACGGGCCAGGTTCTCCATTCTGTGGGGGTTGTCAGTCCTACATATGATCCACTTCCTCACACTCATGTCTGGCTATAGGCCAGGTTCTCCATTCTGATGTTTCGTGCCGTTGGCTCCCCGACAGACTTCTGACCCCTAGACATCCGCTTGTAAGTCCTAGGGGAGTGTCAGTCCTACATATGATCTACTTCCTCACACTCATGTCTGGCTACGGACCAGCTTCTCTATTCTGTTTCGTGCCGTTGGCTCCCCGACAGACTTCTGACCCCTAGACATCCGCTTGTAAGTCCTAGGGGAGTGTCAGTCCTGCATATGATCCACTTCCTCACACTCATGTCTGGCTATAGGCCAGGTTCTCCATTCTGTTGTTTCGTGCCGTTGGCTCCCCGACAGACTTCTGACCCCTAGACATCCGCTTGTAAGTCCTAGGGGAGTGTCAGTCCTGCATATGATCCACTTCCTCACACTCATGTCTGGCTACGGGCAGGTTCTCCATTCTGTGGGGGTTGTCAGTCCTGCATATGCTCCACTTCCTCACACTCATGTCTGGCTACGGGCAGGTTCTCCATTCTGTGGGGGTTGTCAGTCCTACATAGGGGAGGGTAAGCCAACTACGAAACAAATAATATATATGTATATACAGGGTGTTTCAAAACGACACCAAACGAAGACGTGGACCTTGTTTGTCATACCGTATGTGACACGTGAATAGGATTTTCAGCTGTAAATTCGGCATATACAAAAACTGCCATAAAATCACCATGGGTTAGGCAGTCGTACATAACCAAATGACACGTGCCTGGCCCACCCCAAGAGAGATGCCGGTTGGTAGCGAAGGTCCAGTCGCGTGGTGTAGGTGTGATTTGATAGACATTCTGGCGCGGCACAGGCCACCTTAGTAATGTAAAACGTAGCACGTGAGCGTGGCGCATGACAACCGTTGTTCCTTCGCTGCCTAATCCCAAATGTGTGCGATTTTAAACACAAATAAAACTTTAAATATAAGAGTTTGAAAGTTGCGACGTCAAGTTTCGGACAAGTAAGTGTAAGCTAATTGACTGCTATCTTCGTTTTGAAACGGCCTGTATATAGTCGCCCTCAGTGGTGTAAGGGTTACCATGCTAACTTCATATATCCAAGGTTGAGGGTTCAAACCCGGCGGAGGATGATGAATTTTTTCGGGCGTTAAAACCCATAGCATGGCTTCCTTCGGAAGGGAAGTAAAGCCTGGGTCCCGTGTCGTAGATTTACGTCATGTAATAGAATTGAAAGTCTGATAAAGAGACCTCTGAGCAAAATTAAGCGGTCTTTCACGCCAAGTATGGAATGGGACGCAGAGAACTGCAGCAGTTAAAGAGCGTCCATAAATAACAACATGTAGAACGTGTGACAGAGTGTTTTGCTTGAAGGAATGTCGATATGTTTATTTTTGGTTGGATCCAGCACGAACATAGCCAAACAAAAGAAGTATTGCTGTACTCACCTCATAGTATACCATCGCTACACTGTCTTCTCCCAAGTTAACCTGCTGGTGTTTATTTGCTTAAACCAGCGCTGGAGTCCTTGACTCCTTCGTTAACAGAAACGCTAAGCCAATATCCCACCAACAAAATTTGGTCCAAAATTGTTTATACAACGTGAACGTTGTGTACGATTTCTCCATTCCATTCCCACGGGAGTGTGTGTGTATTGGTCCAAGTATTTCTCGCATGCACATGAACAGCTGATAGAAATTGGTGGAGGTTGCCGATTCAGAATTATTTACGTGCGCTGTCGCAAGATTAGTTTATGATCCATTGCAAGAGCATATTATAATAGAAAGACTAGACCACAGCAGGCCAAGGAAGAGGTGTACTACATATGCTGCAAAATGAACTCGTTTCTAAATTATTGCAACTTCCTTAGAATGGACGAAAATTTGTTTGGAAAGTTGCTGTCCTTAATTGAGGCAAAAATCACTCGCCAAGACACAAACAAATATGAGGCAGTCCATCAAAGCTTATCAAAGGTAGCGCTTTTATATTTTTGTTGAGAAAAGAAGTTTAGGTCAAATAAAATATATTTGCAGGGGTTATAAATACCCGAGTCATTATTTTATAAATCTGTGCCGCACAAAAAATGTGTATTTCAACCAGAGCTCAGCTACTATAACCCTATTATTTAGGACAAAGTCTACAAGATACAGCAAAGTTTCACATAATCACGTTGGCGTAAAGGACGACCCAGTGTTAGCAGCCATCTTATTACGTCATTGGTTGATTTTATACGTTAGGACGGAAAAAAAAAAATAAAAACCGCTATATCCTGTTGTAGCAAACTGGAATTGGACCAAAAATAGGACGGGAATTTTACACAATGAAATTATCCGATGTCCAAAGATCCAATTTGTATTTAGAAGAGTATTTCACCAAAATATTTGATCGTGGGACTTCTGCGTATACAAGTTGGCGCAACTTCTCCCACCATCAGCCGTTGCTATTGCGCATCTTAAGGTTCTGTCTCGCCGCACGAGCTTTACTCATAATCTTTTGGATTACAGTTTAGCTTCTTTTGTAAAGAGAGCATTACTGCACATGGACACCTATATACAGTAATATTGTAGAATCACAACTTTTAAAAAATATATTTACCATAAAACACAAAAGTGACCGAATTTTTCAACAACACAATCTGGTTCACAAGATGCTGTTTTGACATTTAATGCAGGAAATATATGTAGGTCTAATTAAAGTAATAGATCACTTGGGAGTGGCAAAGGAGAAAAATATGATGGTTCCATTCACATGATTTTCTTTACATCTCTGTAACAAATTATTGTTAAAAAGTTTATTCTTCTATCTACTGCATGCTAATCGAGATAAACATTTACAGAAATTGTCTTATTACTTGCTTCCTTGTAAGTAGAAGAGAAATAAAGACATACTATGTGAATGACATTAGATTCTGTTTGCATGTCCAGAGTAAAACAAAAGAAACAAAAATTTTGGGCCGTGCCATGGCTGAGTGGTTAGACTACTTTTCTCTCACCAAAGCTGAAACGAAAATCCAGGAATATCTTAAAAACGTATAGGAATAAATTGTGTGTTTTAATGTGCCCTACATTTTCTGTGCAGTAAGTTTTTGTCCATCTCTTATGGTTTAGTAGCTATGCAAAATTCTGTAAAATTCATCCAGAATAAAGTAGTCTTCAGAGGCTATTCCCAGAAAATTCAAGATATACATTTTATTTATCAGGTAAATATCTTTCATATACGATATTTTAATCAAAACCATTAGAGCCATTTATAAGAAAATCAAAATTTTCGAAAATTTTTCCATGTAAAGGGTAGTTTGGGGTGATGGGATTTTCTTGAAAATCTTCGTGTCGCATCCTTGGAAGATACCAAACTTAAATGCCAAGTTTGGGCTTTAACGGTCTTTTCGTTTTTGAACTATGCTGCCCACAGACACACACACACATACACACATACAGACAGACACACACACGGACATTTTTCTAAAAATGATTTTTTGATTCAGGGGGTCTCAAAATATGTATTTCCAGTGAAATCTCGGTATTGCGATACAACACCTTCTCTATACACTATGTACATAGTTCGTATAAAGAAATTAAAATTTTCTTTTGGAGAAAATGTTATGTATTTTAAAATTAAAAGAAATAACAAAGAATATCTCAGATATCACTAATAGATCAACAAAAACGCATATGACATAAATTGTGTGTTGTAACGACATCTAAATTTTTGTGCTTTAAGTTTTTTCAATCCTTTACTAGTTTTGTAAAAGTTATGTAGGTCTTCAGAGGGAATTACCAGAAAATTTAACATACATATTTTATTTTCTATATAAGTATCTTAAAACCTTTTTTGAGAAAATTTTCTATGTAAAACAAAAATTTTGAGAAAATCAAAATTTTCGAAAAAAGTTCCATGTAAGTGTAGTTTAGGGTGGGGGATTTCTCTCAAAATATTCGTGTCGCATCCCTGGAAGATATTGAACTTAATACAAAGTTTGGTATTTTACCGACTTTTCGTTTTTGAGTTGTGTTCACAGACATACAGACACACTGACACATACACACGCGGACCTTTTTCTGAAAATACTCTTTTTGGATACAGGGGACTCAAAACATATATTTCCACTGAAATATATGGAATTTTGGGTACAATACACTACCTTCTCTATACACTATGTAGATGTACGTGTAGAGAAATTAAAAAGGACTTTGAAGGAGCCAAAGCAAAATTCTAAATTCCATCGCGCCAAGGAGCCCTTCCTCATCGAAGGCCTACGAATGCTATTTATACCATCTACAAGAAATGCGGAGATCCAGCTAGGATAGAGGATAAAGAAGAGAGAGAAAATCTCAAAAGACGCTATGTTGTACCGGAACTGGACCGACATGAACCAGAAGCTATCATCACCATGTACCACCACCCTAGAGCGCTCGTTGTGTGGAAAATGCTGAGAGATACCAGAATACAAAATCGCTATGCGATTATAACAAACGCTAAATAAAATTAACCATTATGCACGTTATTGCGGTTTTATCACATTATTATCCTAACAAATACACTTCCTGCTAACTGAGGTCAACGTTGCAGAAATGCTTTTATTTGATGGCATAGATCGTTAACATCTCTTGACATGACAGAATCCGACTTAAAGGAATTAAAGTGTTAGAAAAACAAATAACAACGAATATCTCTAAAACGTTTAATGCCACCAAAAAAATCTGATGCCTTTCTCTGCATCTCCACAACACATTACTGTTAATATACTTATGCTTCTATTTACTTCATGTGAATCGAGAAAAAATTAGCAGAAATAGTCTTATTACTTGCTTCCTTGAAAGTGGAAGGGAAATAAGGGAGTACCATAGGTTAAAGTGACAGTCTAAAGCTGGTGGCTAAGTGACTGAAGGTCTTTTCTGGACAGGAGTTCCTGTATTAGAAAAGTACAAGGTTTTTAAAGGTGAATCCAAAAACAAGGAATATCTCAAAAACGACCAACTCCATGAAAAACATGTATATAATATAAATTTTGTCTTTTAACGTGCTCTATATTTTTGGTGTGGTAAGGTTTTGTCCATCTTTTACGGCTTAATAGTTATGCAAAATTCCGTAAAATTCATTCAGAATAAAGTAGTCTTCAGAGGCATTAAATACCTTTATTAGTCGATATTTTAACTGAAATCACTAGAACCATTTTTGAGAAAATCGAATTTTTGGAGTTGGGGGATTTTCTTGAAAATCTTCGTGTCTCATCTTTGGAAAATACCATACTTAAATACCAAGTCTGATAATCAACGGTGTTTTTGTTTTTGAGCTATGCTGTCCACACACACAGACACACACAGACACACACAGACACACACAGACACACACAGACACACACAGACACACACAGACACACACAGACACACACAGACACACACAGACACACACAGACACACACAGACACACACAGACACACACAGACACACACAGACACACACAGACACACACACACAGACACACACAGACACACACAGACACACACAGACACACACAGACACACACAGACACACACAGACACACACAGACACACACAGACACACACAGACACACACAGACACACACAGACACACACAGACACACACAGACACACACAGACACACACAGACACACACAGACACACACAGACACACACAGACACACACAGACACACACAGACACACACAGACACACACAGACACACACAGACACACACAGACACACACAGACACACACAGACACACACAGACACACACAGACACACACAGACACACACAGACACACACAGACACACACAGACACACACAGACACACACAGACACACACAGACACACACAGACACACACAGACACACACAGACACACACAGACACACACAGACACACACAGACACACACAGACACACACAGACACACACAGACACACACAGACACACACAGACACACACAGACACACACAGACACACACAGACACACACAGACACACACAGACACACACAGACACACACAGACACACACAGACACACACAGACACACACAGACACACACAGACACACACAGACACACACAGACACACACAGACACACACAGACACACACAGACACACACAGACACACACAGACACACACAGACACACACAGACACACACCGGTACACACAGACACACACAGACACACACAGACACACACACACACACAGACACACACAGACACACACAGACACACACAGACACACACAGACACACACAGACACACACAGACACACACAGACACACACAGACACACACAGACACACACAGACACACACAGACACACACAGACACACACAGACACACACAGACACACACAGACGGACCTTTTACAAACATTTTCTTTTTTGGTATTCAGAGGTCTCAAAACATATATTTTCCGGAAGAATCTTGGTATAGAATTTTTGCGTGCAATACAATATCTTCTCTATGTACATCAAATTAACCATTATGCATGTCAGTGCGCTTTTATCATATAATAACGGTCTAATAATAATTATATTCGGAGGTCCCAGGTTCGATTCCCGGCTGGGGCGGGGAATTTTTCTTTAACCAGAATTATTCCCTATCTCCCACAGAGTCTGGAAGTATGTATGCGAGAGTGAATGTTTGAGGAAAATAAAATGCTTTTTAAACCCTACGTAAAGAACCTACAGACGAGTTGTTTCTAATGCAAAACACCGATATGACCTTAGATATTAAATGAAACAATACAAAAAGTCTGATAAGTAACATTCACATGACTTTCTCTAGTTACTCTACACACAAACTTCTTACAAAAGATTATTCTTCTTTCCACACAATGCTAATCGAGATAAACATTAGCAGAATGTTCTTATTACTTAGTTCCTTATAAATAGAAGGCAACTAAAGGAATGTGCTATGCTAAAGTGATAGTCAAATGTTTTAAAAATTGTCGCTATGCGATTGTCATTGCAAATCGCTTCTTTGTTTGGCCAGTAGTAGAACAAAAGAAAAACGGACACTTAATCTCTGAGAAAGGTATAAGTACTTTACAATTGAAATCAATAACAAGGAATATCTTGGAAACGGTTATTCCACAACAAAAATGTAAAGAACATCAATTGTGTGTTTTGACGAGATCTACATTTTTTGTGCAGTGAGTTTTTGTCTCTCTCTTACGGTTTAACAGTTAAGTAAAATTCAGCAAAATTCATCCAGAATAACGAGGTTTTCAGAGGCTATTCCCAGAAAATTCAAGATATACATTTTATTTGTGATGTAAATAGTTTTAGTATGTGGGCTTTGCATCAAAACCATTTTGACATTTTCGAAAATTTTTCCATTTAAAGGGTATTTTTGGTTGGGGGATTTTCTTGAAAATTTTCGTGTCGTATCCTTGTAAGATACTAAACTTATATACCATGTTTGGTATCTTACCGCCTTTTCGTTTTCGAGTTATCGTGTTCACAGACATACGGACACACTGACACATACCTTTTCGTAAAAATCTGATGTGTACCATTCACATGACTTTCTCTACATCTCTGCAACAAATTATTGTTAAAAAGCTTATGCTTCTATTTACTTCATGCTACTCGTGAACAAATTAGCAGAAATAGTCATATTTCTTGTTTCCTATAGGTTAAAGTGATAGTCAAAAAAGCTGGTTGCTATGTGACTGAAGTTCCTTCGTTTATATGAACAGGAGTTGACAAATTCCTATACGAGAAAAGTAAGTTTTTCATAGCTGATACAAAAAAAAAAAAAAAAAAATCTCAAAAACGATCATCTCCACGAAAAAAAATGTATATAACATAAATTGTGTGTTTTAACGTGCTCTATATTTCTCGTATAGTACGTTTTATCTAAGTCTTACGGTTTAGCAGTTATGCAAAATTCCGTAAAATTCGTCCAGAATAAAGTAGTCTTCAGAGGCTATTCCCAGAAAATTCAAGCTATACATTTTATTTGTCAGGTAAATATCTTTAATATATGATATTTTAATCAAAATCGTTAGAGCCATTTTTGCGAAAATCAAAATTTTCGAATAAAGTTCCATGAAAAGGGTAGTTTGGATTTTTCTCAAAATTTTCGAAAAAAGTTCCATGAAAAGGGTAGTTTGGGGTAGGGAGATTTTTCTCAAAATCTTCGTGTCGCATCCCTGGAAGATACTAAACTTAAATACTAAGTTTGGTATTTTACCGAGTTTTCGTTTTTGAGTTATCGTGTTCACAGACACACACACACACACACACGGACCGTTTTGTGAAAATGCTTTTTTTTTTTATATAAGAGACCCTAGAACATATATTTCCGGGGAAATCTCGGTATGGAATTTTTGTGTGGTGTGGAATACCTTCTCTAAACACTCTGCACATTGTACGTACAGAAACTAGGTATGCCACATCGGGTATGATTGTAGTTCCTGTTTCCAAGTGCTAAGTGACCATTCTTGTGTCTCTGGTGATACCACGGAGGGAGTTCGTGAGAATAAGTTGCTCTAGTATTAATCTACCGCGTGCAGATTGTGACATCTGGCGGGGGTCATCAGGAGGCAGATGGTAGCTGACCCCAAGTAGAGGTGACTGACCCTCTACCCTTCATCGCTACCGACCCTACACACATAGCAGACTTCATCTTACGCCTTCTATCACTTCCATCTTCCTTACTCGTTTCCTTTATTAAGTAAACCAACTATTGCATTCCATCCCAAAATTCGACTTCGAGATTTCACCAAAATTATATTTTTCAGCCTCCCTCAACAACAACAACAACAAAAATCTGATATAAAACGATATAAGGGAGTAGCATAGGTTAAAGTGATAGTCAAAAGCTGGTTGCTATGTGACTGAAGTTCCTTTATATGGACACGAGTTGACAAATTCCTGTATGAGAAAAGTATGTTTTTTAAAGTTGAAATCAAAAATAAGGAATATCTTAAAAACCATCAACCCCACGAAAAAAATGTATATAACATACATTGTGTGTTTTAACGTGCTCTATATTTCTCGTATAGTAAGTTTTTATCTAAGTCTTACGGTTTAGCAGTTATGCAAAATTCCGTAGAATTCATCCAAAATAGTCTTCAGAGGATATTCTCAGAAAATTCAAGATATACATTTTATTTATCAGGTAAATGCTTTTTAGTATACGATATTTTAATCAAAATGGTTAGAGCATTTTTGAGAAAATTAACATTTTTCATGCAAAGGGTAGTTGGGGTGGGGGGGTTTTCATGGAAATCTTCGTGTCGCATCTTTGGAAGATACCAAACCTAAATACCATGTTTGGTTTTTAACGGTCTTTTCGTTTTTGAGCTATGCTGCCCACAGACACACACAGAGACAGACAGACACACACATGCTTTTTTTGGATTCAGGTGTCTAAAAAGGTTTATTTCCGGTGAAATCTCGGTACCGAATTTTGCGTCCATTACAATACCTTCTCTATACACTATGTACATACTGCGTGTAGAGAAAGTAATAACATTTACAAAAACCTCCGTGAGAGCTCTTAAAAGAACAACAGAAACAAAAAGTTGGTTAAATTTCTTTATATGTTTAGACTCTTGAAATATACACATTTTCAGCAAATCCTTTTACATATACTAATTTCGGAAATTACATTTTTACTTTCTTGACACGTAATATGTATACAGTGTATAGAGGACGTATTGCATTCCACACAAAAATTCTATACCGAGATTTCACTAGAAATATATATTTTGGGTCCCCATGAATCCAAAAAAGAATTTTTAGAAAAAGGTACGTGTATGTCTGTGGAGAGCATCGAACGAAAACGAAAAGTGCGCTAAATGCCAAACTTCTTCAGTTAAATATCCTCCAAGGATGCGACACGAAGATTTTCAAGAAAATGTCCCTTTCCCAAACTACACTATACATGGAACAATTTTTGAAATGTTTTCTTCTCAAAAGTTGCTGTAACGATTTTGATTAAAATACCGCATATTAAAGATATTTATTTGTATGGCAAATAAAATGTATATCTTGAATTTTCTGGGTATAGCCTCTGAAGACCCTGGTAAACCGGATGTGATGGACGACAACCATCCCAAACTAGACTGAAAAACTTTAGGCACCTCAAACTCTATCAAAACTGAAGGCCATGTTGACAATTTTTTTCTATTATCCCGGTGTCGTGCACTCGGAGTTCTTGCCAGAAGGTCAGATGGTAAATAAAGACTATTATCTGAGCGTTACGCGGCGTTTGAGACAACAAATACGGCGAAAAAGGCCAGATTTGTGGAACGGCAGTTCATGGATTCTGCACCAGCTCACAAGGCTATTACTGTGAACGAATTTCTGGCCAAAAACTCAACAAATTTCATCGAACAACCACCTGATCTGGCTCCTGCTGATTTCTTTCTCTTCCCAAAACTCAAGTTACCACTTCGAGGCACCCGTTTTCAGGCCATAGGAAAATTCGCGGCGACAATTGACATGGATTCCTAAAAGTGCCTACAAAAAATCTTTTGATGATTGGATTATTCGTTGGCATAAATGTATCATTTCAGAAGGGGCCTACTTTGAAGGAGATAAAATTCATGTTTTGTGTTTTATTGGCCAATTCCCGGAACTTTTTTGACACAGTAGTATATAACAAACAAAATGTATACGTTGGTTTGTTTAGGAATGACCTCTTGTTCATTAGGTTGTGTACACTATAAATTACTACTTATTCATAGCGACAGTTTTTAAAATGTTTGGCTATCACTTTAGCCTAGTATTTCCCCTCTACTTACAACGAAGCAAGTAATAACACTATTTTTGTGTTTATCTCGATTAGCGTCAAGTAGATAAAACATACTTTTTTTTTTTTACTTTCTCTAAGGTATTATTTACATAGTGTGTGTGTGTGTGTGTGTGTGTGTGTGTGTGTGTGTGTGTGTGTGTGTGTGAGCAGCATAGATCAAAAGCGAAAAGTCCGTTAAAAACCAAACTTGGTATTTAGGTTTGGTATCTTCCAGGGATGAGACACGGAGATTTTCAAGAAAATCCCCCCACCCCCAATTACCCTTTACATGGAATTTTTTTCTCGAAAAGTTTGATTTTCTCAAAAATGCCTCCAACGGTTTTGATTAAAGCATTGTATATTAAGGATATTTACGTGACAAATAAAATGTATATCTTGAATTTTCTAGGAATAGTCTCTGAAGACGATTTTATTCTGGATGAATTTCACGGAATTTTGCATAACTGCTAAACCGTAAGAGATAGACAAAAACTTACCACACAAAAAATGTAGAGCGCGTTAAAACACACCAGTTATGTCATATACATTTTTTTCGTGGAGTTGATTGTTTTTGAGATATTCCTTGTTTTTGGTTTCAGCTTTGTAAAACATACTTTTCTCATACAGGAATTTGACAACTCCTCTCCACACAAACAAAGGGACTTCAGTCACATAGCAACCATCACTTTAACCTATGGTACTCCCTTATTTCCCTTCTACTTACAAGGAAGCAAGTAATAAGACAATTTCTGTTCATGTTTATCTCGATTAGCATCAAGTAGAGAGAAGAATAAGCTTTGTAAGAACAGTTTGTATTTGGAACAGCTTGAGAACATCGCAGTTCATAACATTAGAGCGCTATCGCAGTTTCGGAAAATGTTTGACGTAAACACAACAGTTGAAGTTACGTATTTGCGGTGTTGCCGAACCGTAAGAATATAATATTTTACATTACGGGTAGGAGGATATGGTCGTGGGAACGCTGAGTGTTCGTCACTTTTTTCCCAATGTCCGCCCTCCACCCTACGTTTTTAAATGCTTAATGCACTAATGAAGGCCCGTAATGGGATACGCCTCGTCTGTCCGTGCGTATGCAAATAAGAGGAAGGGGATGGTCCGAAAAGAAAATGGTGAACAAGGGACCTGAAGAAAAGAATGAGGGGGGAAAAAAAAGGAATATGCAAAAAAGCAGTAAAGCTAACAATGAGTTAAGTGCGCGCACATATTGAATTTAAGTGCGAGTGAGAGAGAAGACCGTTTTCTTGTTCTTTGTTCTAATGGAGCAGGCTGTCTACCTGCAATAGGGTAGACATATCTACTCCTTATGGGCACCTATAATAAAGTGATTGACAAGAGAACAAGAAATCTTCCTCTACCTGCAATAGGGTAGACATATCTACCCGTTATGGGCACCTATAATAAAGCGATTGACAAGAGAACAAGAAATCTTCCTCTACCTGCAATAGGGTAGACATATCTACCCGTTATGGGCACCTATAATAAAGCGATTGACAAGAGAACAAGAAATCTTCCTCTACCCACAGTTCTTATCTACTAAAACTATACTTTCCAAAGGTTAGTTTCACTTTTTCTGCATATACTATACACATAACAGATATTGTATTCCACCAAAAATTCTCTAATATTATGTGACGTTTAACAGCATAACTCAAAAACGAAAAGAACGTTAAAAACCAAACTTGGTATTTAAGTTTGGTATCTTCCAAGGATGCGACACGAAAATTTTCAAGAAAATCCCCCACCCCAAACTACACTTTATATGGAAAAATTTCGAAACTTTGATTTTCTCAAAAATGACTAACGAGTTTGATTAAAATATCGTATATTAAAAATATTTACCTGACAAATAAAATGTATATTTTGAATTTTCTGGGAATAGCCTCTGAAGACTACTTTATTCTGGATGAATTTTACAGAATTTTGCACAACTGCTAAACCGTAAGAGATGGACAAAAACTTACTACAAAAAGTTTTGGAGTACGTTAAAACAAACCATTTATGTTACATACATTTTGTTCGTGCAGTTGATCGTTTTTGAGATATTCCTTGTTTTTGGTTTCAGCTTTGAAAAACATACATTTCTCATACAGGAATTTGTCAACTCGTGTCCATACAAACAAAGAAATTTTACTCTCATAACAACCAGCTTTTGACTATCACTTTAACCTATAGTCTCTCTTATTTCGCTTCTACTTACAAGGAAGCAAGTAATAAGACTATTTCTGCTAATTTTTTCTCGATTAGTATGAAGTAAATAGAAGCATAAGCTTTTTAACAATAATTTGGTGAAGAGATTTAGAGAAAGCCATGTGAATGGAACACATCAAATTGTTCTTATTTTAATTGTGGATAACTACAAACCGTAATATATACACCAAAATTTACTGTACAAAAAATTAAATCTCGTCAAATTTTACAATTTATGTCATACACATTTTTTTCGTGGAGTTGGCCGGTTTCGAGATATTCCTTGTTATTGGTTTCAGTTTTAAAATACTTAAACTTTTCTCTTACGGGAACTGGCCACGCAAAGAAATGAATTTCAATTCCATAGCAACCATATTTTGAAACATTTGACTGTCGGTTTAACTTAGTGTATTTCGCTTCTATTTACAAGGAAGCAAATAATAAGACTATTTCTGCTAATGTGTAATTCGGTTAGCATGATGCAAATAGAAGCATAAGAGTTTAGCTGTAATTTGTTACAGATATGTAGAGAAGGCCATGCTTCAGGTACATACCAAACTTGGTATTTTAATTTCAGTATCTTTCAAGGACGCGACAGGATGATATTCAAGAAAATCGCTCCACCCCCAGCTACACTGAACATGAAAGGTTTTTCGAAAATGTTGTACTTCTCAAAAATAACTGTAATAGTATTGTTTAAAATACCCCAATTTAAAGATAGCTTCTGACAAATGTCTTACATTTTGTGGGAAAAGCCTCTGAAGACCTTTTGTATAACTGTTAAAGCGTAAGAGACACACAAAACAAAAAATGTAGACCTCGTTAAAACATACCATTTCTGTCGTATACATTTTTAAGGACTCAACTATTTACGGAATATTCCTTGTTATTGGTTTCAATTTTAAATGTCTAATGAATTCCTCAAATGGGGAATTAGTTATTCGTTTTTATTCGTATTTTGCTACCGCCTTCAAAGTAAGTAGGTAGAGAAATCCACCCAAAAATTCTATAATGAAATTTCACAGAAAAATATATTTCTTGAGGATCCTGAATAAATACTATTTATAGGAAAAGGTCTTTGTACGTTTTGTGACTGTGCACAGCATAACTCAAAAAAGAGGGGTAAATATCTCCCAAGGATGGGGACACGGAAGATTTACAAGAAAATCGCCCCACCCTAACAACCCGTTACAAAGAAGGTTTTTCCAAAATTATTATAATGATTTTTATTATAATACTCTGTGTTTAACATTAAGATAATATTAAACTACTCATTCTGGATGAATGTTTCATAACTGGTAGACTGTAAGAGATGTACAAAAACTGACCACACTTTTGTACTAGATGGAATATGTTAATTGTTATTGAATTTTGATGTTGAAAATTATTAATAATTTGGAAAAAACAGTTCATCAATGCATTCAATATTTTTTTCTCCAGAAATATTTTGCATAGCTTAATAAAAAGACCAAGTTTTGTATACATACTCCTAAGGAACACACAGCAAAGTTTACTTTATTGATAACAAATACTGTTTACAATGTACATTTATTATATAACATAAAAATTGCCGAAAAAACACAATAAATATTTTTTTTGACAAACTATCTTAATCAGAAACATGAAATTAAGTACATTTATTAGACACCCTTTGGCACAAATACCTGCAAATTTTTAAATCTCTGTGATAAAAACTATGGATTTTAGCAACTTTCACAGATGCCTCCCCTTAAAACACAAAATTTATGCCAAATAACTTGTAGAGTTAACCGTTTCCGGCATATTACCTGTATTTGGTTTCAATTTTAAACTACTTATTTTTTTCTAAAACGAGACATCATCCTTCGTTTCATCTGCCATTTGTTTTACTCTTGGCACGCAAAAGAGAACCGAATTTCAATTAAAATTGCATAAAGACAGCTTTTAAAACATTTGACTATCACTTTAGCCTATGGTACTCCCTATTTCCCTTCTACTTCTAAGGAAGCAAGTAATAAGACAATTTCTGTTAATGTTTACATACATTACATGTACATTTCCCATGTAAATATGGTTAACATACGGTAGGTTAATGAAAATCGTTGTTAGTGTTCAATATGAAGTGTGTTTCTATGCAAAGTGCAGTTTGGAATGGGGAGTATTTTGTTTAAAATATTTGTTACGTTTTGAAAAGAACTTTTCGCTTATGAGACATTTAACTGTTCAATTGTTATTTCTAGAACTATTTATAAAATCAGAGGTTTAGTAACTGAAGTGTTCTAAGAGCAACGAGTTACAAAACGTAGCTTTGTAACGTTTTATCTACTTTTACGGTATTTTAATATATCTTGTATATTTAATGACATTTATTTATTGCAGAAACGATATGTTTAGAGAAACACCAATGTGGCTTTTGGGGGAAAAAATACACGATATTGCCGATATTGTTGTTATATTCTGCAATTTTGTATGCTAGTTATATATGTGAATTTAAAGTAAAACTTTTTTATGTTCCATTCACATGACTCTTTTACATCTCCTGAACAAACTATTGTTAAATATTATATTGCGTACCAAGAACTGTAAGTTATACTTATCAGGTCGAGAATGTATATTGGGAATACGAGATCTCATAAGTAACTTACAATTTATAGTTAGCCAATTACTTTTCGAAATACTTGAAAAAAAACTGTAAAAAATACAATAAATCAAAATTTCTTTTCAATATTTTATTGAACATTAAATAAAAATCTGATGTGTACCATTCACAAGACTTTCTCTACATCCCTGCAACAAATTATTCTTAAAAAGCTTATACCTCTATTAACGTCATGCTAAGCAGTAAAACATTAACAGAAATAGCCGTATTACTTGCTTCCTTGTAAGTAGAAGGGAAATAAGGGAGTACCATAGTTTAAAGTGATGGTCAAAAGCTGGTTGCTATGTTACTGAAGTTCCTTTATTTGTATGGACAGCAGTTGACAAATTCCTGTATGAAAAATGCATAAGTTTTTCATAACAGAAACCAAAAATAAGTAATGTCACAAAAACGACTAACTCCACGAAAAAAATGTTTATAATATAAATTGTGTGTTTTAACATGCTCTACATTTTTTGTGGAGTAAGTTTTTGTCCATCTCTTATTGTTTAGCAGTTATTCAAATTCAGTAAAATTCATCGAGAATAAACTACTCTTCAGAGGCTATTCCCAGAAAATTCAAGATATACATTTTATTTGCAAAGCAAATATCTTTAATATACGAAATTTTAATCAAAATCATTAGAGCCATTTTTGAGACAGTCAAAATTTTCGAAAAAAGTTCTGTCTAAATGGTAGTTGAGGGTGGGGGGATTTTTCTCAAAATCTTTGTGTCGCATCCCTGGAAGATACTAAACTTAAATAACAAGTTTGGTATTTTACCGACTTTTCGTTTTTGAGTAATCGTGTTCACAGACACATGGACATACGGACACACACACACGGACCTTTTTGTGAAAATGCTTTTTTGGATATTGGGGACCCTAAAACATATATTTCCGGTGACATCTCGGTATCGAATTTTTGGGTGGAGTGCAATACCTTTTCTATACACTATGTACATAGTACGAGTAGAGAAAGTAAAAATGAATTCTTGAAGTAAACAAATGAAAGGCTACATCTAAATTATATGGACAAAGCCTTCTTATACACTCTTTTGTTAATGCAATAGATTCTTTACTTGAAGCAGCACATGTTACGTCATTTGCTAATTGTACTGTAAGTATTAATGACCTCTCAAACTCTTACAGTGCTTATTGCCATGGCTTGTTGTAAATTTAGCTTATATTAACAAATATGTGTTCAGAATGATTAACTTACATATCAAGAAAAAGCTTATTATTCAATATACTGCTTGGTAATCAAGATTCACAATAAAGGTATTATTACTTGCTTGCTTGTAAGTAGAAGGGAATACACTAGGATAAAGTGATAGTCAGATGTTTTAAAACTGGCTGTTATGTGACTCAATTCCATTTCTTTGCATGGCTAGGAGTTTACAAATTCCCGTATGAGAAATGTTTAAGTATTTTAAAACTGAATCAAATAACAAAGAATATCTCGGAAATGGATAATTCCACGAGAAAGACGCATGACATAAATGTGTTTTGACGAGATTCACACCTTTTGTTTTAAGTTTTGTCTTTCTCTTGCGCTTTACCAATTATACAAACGTAATACAGAATAAAGAGGCTATTCCTAGAAAATTGAATATGTAGATACATTTCGTTTTTCATGTTTAATATATGATATTTTAATTAAAATCGTTAGAACTATTTTTGAAAAAATCAGTATTTTTTCAATTTTTTTCCATGTAAAGAGTAGTTTATGGGTGGGGGAATATTCTGAAAACCTTCGTGTCGCATTCTTGTTTTTTAACGACTTTTCATTTTTGAGTTATCGTGTTCATGGATATATTCGGACTTCACGGACACACCGGACCTTTTTCTATTTTTTTATGCAGGGAACCTAAAACGTGTGTTTCCGGTGAAATGTCGGTGTACAATTTTTGGGTAGAGTGCAATGTCCTTTATACGTGTGTAGCAAGTGCTATGTAGAGAAAGTAAAAATGAACGAATGTGAATTTGACGGTTCATCAGAAAAAATATTAAAGCAGTACAAGATGTAACGTTAATATACTTGCGAAAAAGTTTATGTGTGTAGTTATATGAAATCCAAGAACTCGTGTTTGGATGTGAATGACGTGTATTTAAGTTTCGAGTCTTTGGAGTAAATATTCCATGTTGAAATCAACGCTGTAATAAATATATATGATTATCATTAAACGTATTTTACGTTTTCTTAAAATTGTATATATGTTTATATAGGTTTTGAGCTCCTCTGAGTGTGAGAAAAGCATTTTAGAAAAAGGTCAGTATTTGTACCTGTGGACAGCATAACTCAAAAACAAAAACTCCGTTAAATACCAGACTTGGTATTTAAGTTCAATATCCTCCAAGGATACGACAAAGATTTTCAAGAAAATCCCCGCACCCCCAAGTATCGTTTACATGCAATATTGTTCGCAAATTTTGTATTTTTCAAAACTGGCCTACGATTTTGATTAAAATAGCGCATATCAAAGCAAGTTCAATCACAAAATGTATATCTAAAAGTTTTTGGGAATAGCTTCTGAAGATCCGTTTATTCGGGATGACTTTTATATAACTGGTAAACCACAAGATATAGACAGAAATTACTACACAGAAAATGTAGATCTCTTGTAGGCATATAATTTATGTGATATACATTTTGTGCTGGAGTTGACCGTTTTCAAATATTTTTTGTTATTAGTTTCAGCTTTAAAATATTAAACTTTTCTCATACAGGAACTTGCCAACTCCCGGCCACACAAAGAAGCGGATTTCAATACCAACCAATCAATCAATCAATCAATCAATCAATCAAGTTATAGTCTGAGAACATAGATATTGTCAGTTACATAAAATGTAAAACAACAATACCACAGTCAGGAAATACTAATACTTAGTGCTTTAAAATAGTCATTAACATCATATAGACATAGATCTAATAAAAGTTTATTAACGGCCATTTTAAAATTCTTAGTATCCAAGTTTTTAATATACTGTGGCAGTATGTTGCACAATTTACATCAAAGTCATTAAAACTGTTGTCAGTTGTTAATCCTTAACTGTACGTTATTTCTGGGTAGCATTATTGGGTAGGTATGTGTCAAAATTACTTTTTACATAAAACAAACATTTGCTAACATATAAAGAAAAATCTGATGTGTGCCATTCACATGACTTTCTCTACATTTCTGCAACAAATTATTGTTAAAAAGTTTATGTTTCTATTTACTTCATGGTAATCGAGAAAAAAATTAGCAGAAATAGTCTTATTACTTGCTTCCTTGTAAGTAGAGGCGAAATAAGGGAGTAGCATAGGTTAAAGTGATAGTCAAAAGCTGGTTGCTATGTGACTGAAGTTCCTTTGTTCGTATGGACACGAATTGACAAATTCCTGTATGAGAAAAGGTATAAGATTTTAAAGTTGAAACCAAAAACAAGAAATATCTCAAAAACGATCAGCTCCACGAAAAACTGTATTTATCATAAGTTATGTGTTTTAACGTACTCTACATTTTCTCTCTTGTATGTTTTTGTCCATCTCTTACGGTTTAGCAGTTATGCAAAATTCTGTAAAAATTATCCGGAATAAAATAGTCTTCAAAGGCTATTCCCAGAAAATTCAAGATATGCATTTTATTTGTCAGGTAAATATCTTTAATATATGACAATTTAATCAAACTCGTTAGAGCCATTTTTAAGAAAATCAAAATTTTCGAAAAAAGTTCCATGTAAAGGGTAGTTTGCGATGGGGCGGATTTTCTCAAAATTTTCATGTCGAATCCCTGGGAAATACTAAACTTAAATACCACTTTGGTTTTTGAGTTATCGTGTTCACAGGCATACGGACACACACACGGGCCTTTTTCTGAAACGCTTTTCTTGGAAACAGGGGACCCTAAAACATATATTTCCGGTGAAATCTTGGTATTGAATTTTTGGGTGGAACACAATATTTTCTCTATACACTATGCACATAGTACGTGTAGAGAAATTAAAAATCTGTAAGAATTTTCAACTTGGCAAATAATGGCCTGCAATGAGCTATACTATCTGCCTTGTTTTGTAATTAACATATGGGCTTTCTCCTGTTACATTGCCAGCGTATACAAACATCAATACCACGTTTTAAAACATTTGACTATCACCTTTACCTTATTTCCCTTCTACTTACAAGGAAGCAAGTAATAAGACTATTTCTGTTAATGTTCATCTTGATTAACATGAAAGAGTAATAAACTTTTCTCAGTACTGCAGAAGGTTAAGGAAGTTTGAAGATGATATGGCACACTGACCATGATGAGCAGCAGGGGTAGCAACATTCCAGAGGAAGTTTTCCCACAGTGTTCCTGCTGCCTACTCAGAGAAACAGATGGCTCTTGAGAACTTCCTGAGGTCACAAAAAATTACCATAAAGGTGACTGACCCACTGTAATCAATCCATCTGGTACAGGCGCGGTCCGGGCACATTAGATCCCTCTAGCAAAATTGTAATTCTGCAATACACTTCTATCAATACAACCTACAGATCCACTCCTCAAAATATACAATATTAACATGATACATATGTGAAATTTGACCAAAAATTGCAAAACAAATCTGATGTGTTCTATTCACAAGACTTGTATGCAACAAATTATTGTTAAAAAACTTATGCATCTGTTTACTTCATGCTAATCCAGAAAAAATAGCAGAAATAGTCTTATTACTTGCTTCCTTGTAAGTAGAAGAGAAATAAGGGAGTAGCATAGGTTAAAGTGATAGAAGCTTGTTGCTATGTGACTGAAGTTCCTTTGTTTGTATGGACACCAGTTGACAAATTCCTGTATGAGAAAAGTATAGTTTTTTAAAGCTGAAACCAAAAACAAGAAATATCTAAAAAAAATGGTCAACTCCACGAAAAAAAAGTACATCACATACATTGTGTGTTTTATCGTGATCTACATTTTTTGTGGAGTAAGTTTTTGTCTATCTCTTACGGTTTAACAGTTATGCAAAATTCCGTAAAATTCATTCAGAATAAAGTAGTCTTCAGAGACTATACCCAGAAAATAGAAGATATACGTTTTAATTGTCAGGTAAATGTCTTTAATATACGAAATTTTAATGAAAATCGTTAGCCATTTTTGAGAAAACCCAAAATTTTGGAAAAAGGGATTTTCTTGAAAAACTTGGTGTCGCATCCTTGGAAGACACTCAACTTAAATAGCAAGTGCACTGATATGCTATCATCATCATCATCATCATCATCAGTGAATAACTTCCACATCGTCAGATAAAGCAAACAACTGTTTACTCGAGGAAAATCTGATGTGTTGCATTCACATTTTTTTCCTTACAAAAGTTTGTTCTTCTCTCCACTTCAAGATAAACACTAGCAGAAATTGTCTTATTACCTGCTTCCTTGTGAGTAGAAGGGAGTATTCTAGGCTGGTTACTGTCTAAAACAATTGAAGTTCTGTTCACTTTGCATGGCCACTAGTAAAATAGGAGACACGAAAGGGAGCTGTCTTCCCATTTGAGAAAATTTGAAACCAATAACAAGGAATATCTCAAAAATGGTCAACTTTACAACAAAAGGTTGGAGACATAAATTTTCTGTTTTAAGGACATCTACATTTTTTGTGTGGTAAGCTTTTCTATCTCCTACGGTTTACTTGCCATACAAAATTCATCCTGAACGAATAGGTCTTTAGAAGCTATTTCCAGAAAACTCAAGACCTACATTTTATTTGACATGTAAATATCTTTAATATACGGTATTTTAATGAAAATCGTTAGAGCCCTTTTTAGTAAATAAAATGTTCCTTGTAAAGGGCAGTTGGGGATGGTGTCAATTTCTTGAAAGTGTTCGTGTTCCAACCTTGGAAGATACTAAACATAAATGTCAAGGACCGCGCAAACCTGTGCCTAAGATCCATTCCTTCAGTAGTCAATCCTTTCTGCTGGTCAGATATGCCATTTCCTATCCTGGCTTTATTAATTTTCAGCATATTTCAATGCTTCTGTGGCCCATCTAACAATATCCTTTAATTTACATTTGGCTTCATTGATGTACTTATCATTATAGATATTTGTTTTTGCTCTCCCGCTGATTATGTTACAAATTCTTTATATTCTTGTTCTCCAGAATCCAAAGTGCTCAAATATACCATTTGCAGCGATTTTTAAACAACTTTTGTTCTGAGCATATTTGCTCCATAGAAGCATTGAGTCCTTTTTCATAAAGATACAAGTAGTTTTTTTTTTGTTGGTATTTGTGATTTCTTCTTCTTGTACTTGTTCTTCTTCTTATTATTATTATTATTATCATTATCATGATTATTATTATTATTATCATTATTATCATTATCATTAGATACTATCATCATTATTATTACTATCAAGATTATCATCATTATTATTACTATCATTATCATAATCATCATTATTATTATTATTATTATCATCATTAGATACTATTATCATTATCATTATTATCATTATTAGCAGTATCACCATTATCATCATTATTATCATGATTATCATTATTATTATCATTATTACTATCATTATCGCTATTATTATCAATATTATCATCATTATAAATATTATTATTATCAGCATTATCATCATTATAAATATTATTATTATCAGCATTATCATCTTTATGATTATGATTATCATTACTATTATCATTATTATCATTATTATTATCATCTTTATTATTATCATTATTATCAGCATTATTATTATGATTACAATCATTATTATTATCATTATTATCATCATTATTATCATTATTTTATCATTATCATTATAAACGTTTAGTGAGATATATTTTAAGTGTATAAATATTTGATAAGCATAGCTTGGTGTTTCATGTTCACCACGGAAACGATAAACTGTTATGAGCTTGAGTAGTTGTAGTTGAGAAGTTTTAGCAGGAGACCTGGTGACAGAGTCGCGTTCTGTGTCTAACAATAGGGCACCTGTGGCTCTAGCTTTTCCTTTTTAACTATACTGTCTACTTACACACACGGACCTTTTTCTAACAATTATTTTTTGAGCTGTGGGGAACTCAAAACATATATTTCCGGTGAAATGTCGTCACTGATTTTTTTTTTTTTGGGTAGAATACAATACATGTGCAACAATGTCCATACGTGCTAGAAAAAGTAAAAACGAAAAAAGACATAGTCAGCATTTCACAGCAAACTGCTGGAGTTATAAATTTTCTTTGAAGGTCTCCAAAATTAGAAGGTCGAGAATAAAAGCAATTACCCGTCTCAGAATTGGCCACTGCAAACTGACACATCATTAACAGCAACACAAACATATCCTGCTGTAATATGCCAGACAGAGACTTCAGTCAGTGTTCTACACTATAATGTTAATACAAATTCAACTCAACTATTAAAACACCAATGGAATGGACTATATTAGGCAATTTTAACCAATCGCGGTCATCTAACTGGAGCGATATTGTCGAAACATCTTATCGCAGTTGATGTTCATTTCTTTGAAATCTTGTCGCACGTGACGTTCGTTTGTTTAATTCAAGAGGCAGTGAAGAAAGAAAAAAACATTGTGTAAATAAAGATGGTCTCATTTGAGAACTAATGTAAGTATTACAATGATAACCTTCCTATATTATATTATAATAGTCTATTGTCTTATCAAATACACAACGTGGTATTTACTTATGAAAATGTAAATATTTCGAAAGAATCACTGCTAAGTATAAATATTACTATGTTATATTTTAACATTATGTAAATAACTATTTTATGTACAGTTTGAAAGATCGTGACATGACCATACTGTCAAAGCGACTCAAAATAAATAATGAAAAATCTAATGTGTTCCATTCATGTAACTTTCTCTACATCTCTGTAACAAATTATTGTTAAAAAGCTTATTCTTCCGTCTACTTTATGGAAATCGAGATAAATAAATATTGGCAGAAATGTAAGCAGAAAGGAAATACATGAGACTAAAGTGATAGTCCAATTTGTTAAAAGCTGGTTGTCCTGTGACTGAAATTGACAAACTCCTGTATGTGACAAGTTGAAGTATTTAAAACTGTAACCAGCAACAAGTCATATATAAATTGCGTGTTTCATTAAGATGTACAGTGGTGGTACATTTTTGGCTTTCTCTTACGGTTTATTCATCCAGAGTAAACACATCTTCAGAGCATATACATTTTATTTGCAATGTAAATAACTATACACCATTTTAATAACAAATCGTTAAGAGATATTTTTGATAAACTCAACAATTTTGAAATTGTTTCCATGTAAACTATGATGCGGTGATTTTGATGAAAATCTTTGTGTCACATCCTTGGAAGATACTAAACTTAAATATCACGTTTGGTATTTTATCGGCTTTTCATTTTTGAGCCACGCTGCCCAAAGACACACACGGACATGTTTGTTAAAATTATTTTTTTTTATCAGTGAGTCTCAAAATATGCATTTCCGGTGAAATTTCCGTATGGAATTTTTGGGTGTAATACAATACTTTTTCTATGTAAGTAGTACGCGTAGAGAACGTAAAAAAGGTGGTCCATAATGAAGAGGTCTTCAGAGAGTATTCCTAGAAAATTCAAAGTATATAGTTTAATTGTTAAATAATATGTTAAACATGTGGCGATTTTGTGGAAAGAATAGCTCTTTGTGAGGGAAATGGTGTTAAGAACTTATGTGTCTCATTTCCGGTTTCAGGTAGTCACAAAATTCCTCGTTACAGGTTTATAATATAGAAAATAACAAACAATGTATTAAATTGTATTTTTTGGGGGGGACAGGAATAAAGGTTACAAGGATAACAGGTATGTAGGGTATTTGGGAAGGCAATAAGGAAAGGGCAGAGAAAGGATTTATTACTGTGGTGTCCTGCGGCCGAAGCAAACCGAGTGATTGCGGGTAACTGTATTATGAAGCGTGGGGTGTAGGGGCAAACGACATGGCGCAATGCCCTGACGTCGACCTACAAAAGTTGAGGTGCATAGCTAAACCAGAGGGCATGTTAGTCTGGCGATGGAGCTCTTCCCAGGCGAGTTCTGGGTGATGTAGCCATAGCTCCAAAGCTTAGTGTGTTTGGTCGATGATGTATGGCTGATGTGATTTGCTGTGTCATATCTTATTGTCGAGTCTGTTGCTGAAGCAGCTAATCGAGCTGCTTGTGGACTTGTAGATTCGGGAATTGTTGATGTAGTCCACCACCCTCTCGAGGCTCCTATTGAAGTGGTCTCGCAAGGCGGCGTTCTCCCGGTGAACTTCTTGAGGTGTAGATTGAAGGCTGAGGGCGGTTGCCTGAAGCTCCGCCAGAGAGCGGGTCAGGGCTTCCTCCCACGTGGTGATTCGGTCGGCGATGGTGTTGACTGCTAGGCGTAAGTTTTGTAGTTCGGCTGTGTTGGTTTTAAGGTCCGTTTGCAGTTGGATGAGTGAGGTCTGCGGTATTTCTGTCTGTGAGGATGTGATGGGTGTTGGCGGTTGAGAGATTGGCTGCGGTGGCGCGGCATGCGGCCGATGAGTGGCTGGCTGTGGTGGCGCGGCGTGCGGTTTGTTAGTGACTGGCATTTGTCGGCGTGGAAGTTTTGGGCACACTGCTTGACCCGTGTAGTGACCTGCGCTGTTGCATGTAGCACAGTACACGGGCCGGCGTCTCAAGTTGTGGTAGGTGCAGGCGGCTGTTAGACTTCCGGCACCACAATAGTGGCAACGGGCGGCGGCTGTGCGGGTATCTGCGGAGTGGCCAAACTGGCAGCACCGACGGCATGGGAAAACACGGACGCTCCGGCCAGGCTCAACTGCGAGCACCTGCCCTAGGGCAGGCAGCCCATCAGCTAAGACAGCGCGGTAGTCCGCTTCGTCCCAAAACTCCAGCCTGACAAGTGGTGATGGTGCCCTCTCAGTGTGGATCCGGGTGGCTTTCATCACCGGCACCAGAGCATCCGGTAGCTGATGGGTAATCTTGGTTCTGCAGGTGATTTACATAAAGCTGACACATTTCTTTCAATAATTGTTTCAAAACGTGTTATGCTAGCGACAACTTATTATACCTAAACTGTAGAGGAATTCTGGGAGATTATTTACCTCTATAGCAAATGTCCTCCATCCTGCATAAGATACAACTCAACACGTCGCACTGGAGGACTCTGTTGCCAATAGCTTGAATCTGCTTTGTGATGCTGTGCTTCAGATCGTCCAATGACTGTGGACGTGTGGCGTAAACTCTGTCTTTTAAGTAACCCCATAGAAAGAAGTCCGGCGATGTCAAATCTGGAGATCTCGGTGGCCACAGGTTCCTGGAAATTATCCGGAAGCTTGCAATTAGGTTCATGGATCATGAAAATATCCTTGACTCAGCTCTACATCATACTGCATTTTCACGTTGACTACAAGAACAACATATCGAAACAGCTGCCAACAATGCAATTAGGAATAAAATATAAAGATCTGCGCATCTAGTGACAATGAATCGAAACTCTAGAACATTCTGCTTAATTTGGTGCTAAAATTGGGTCATTGAATGAATTTCCAACGGAATAATTAAAGAAAGAAAAAATGTCAGTTTTACATAAATCAATCACTCTGTAATACACGTCCAGGACATTAACAGAAGAATTATAAGGTGGAAAGTTTTCTCGATAATTAAATATGAAACACATTCGGGTTAACAAGGCCTGAGCAAGAAAACCACGATGTACCTACCTACCTACCTGCCTGTGGTTAACAAAGTTGCAGGTATACATCTATTGTTGTGTGCTGATCCGTAACTAACAGACATCTTGACATTGATAGTCAAGTGTCGGAACCCAAAATGTTGCTACCTGAACACGCTCAATAGAGAAGTGAGAATATTTTGTTACTGTTTAGAATAGCTGAGATGGCTTTGTAACGGCAACATTAAAACATTCTAAATTGTAAGAAAACAGCTCTTAACTCATACCCTGTGAAATTTGTAAAATACAGAGATTCTAAGATATCCAATTAAAATTTATATGCAAGGACAATCCAGAGAATAGCAGACGATTTGGCACAACTAAATAATAACGTAAGATATCAACACAAAGTTATAGCAACTTGACATGTACTGTCACGTGATATCAGTCTTTCAATGCCGATGTTATACTTTTCCACCGACAAAGGACTTATTCTTTCTTTTTCTTTTTTCGGTCAATCGAATGTTACAGGCAAATAACACAAGTGTATAGTGATAAGCAATGAACGAGTCTTCAGTGAGGAAATGACACATAATTTACGAGTAATCAAGGAAGAACATAACAGTGTGTACGATAAAGACCGTTCATCAATCGTTATGGAGCAGTTGAAACCAAATGTTGATAAAAGAATTCAGAAAAACCGCTGTTTCACTTTGGACACCGTACATGACTTTTTGGATGGAAAAACTTCCCAACTTCAAAGTGACAGTGACATCTTGGCTCAGATGTTTAACGGTGGAAGAGTATAACATCTGTACCACGTGACAATAAATACCTTCATAGCAACGTTGAGAAGTAGAGTAAGGTAGTGTAAGGTTTTGTGTTGATAACTTTCGTTATTATTTAGTTATGTCAAATCGTCTGTCACTTTCTGATGACCCTTGTATACAAAAATGTGATTTGTTTGAGTCACATGACTTTCTCTACATTTGCGTAACAAATTATTGTTAATACCCTTATTGTTCTATGTACTTCACGCTAATCGAAATAAGCATTGGCAGAAATTGATTTATTATTTAATTTTTTATAACTAGGAGCAAGTACACAAAGCTAAATTGACAGCCAAATGTTATAAAACGTGGTTGCTATTGATTGACATCCGTGGCCAGGAATTGACGAGTTCCTGTATCAGAAAACTTCATATCTCAAAAATGGTCACATACACAAGAAAAAGTATAGGACTTAATGTGTGTGCTTCAAGAAGATCTACATTTCTGTGTGGTAAGTTCTTGTCTATCTCTCACGGTTTAATAGTTATGCAAATTAAAACATAATAATATACAGAGCAAATAGGTAGTTATAAACTATTCCAGAGACAATTTATCTGTCGCGTAAATGTCTGAAATACAAGACATAAACATTATTACAGCCAATTTTAAGAAAATAAAAAATTTCGAAAACTTTTCCATGTAAAGGTTAATTGGGGGTGCGGGGGCTTTCTCCAAAATCTTCGTGTCGCATCCCTTGAAGATAACTTAAGTACCAAATTTGGTATTAAACGGACTTTTCGTTTCTGAACTATACTGCCCATTGACACCCACATACAAACGGACATTTTTCTAAAACTATTCTATCGAATTTTTCGAGCAATACAATACTTTCTCTATGTACATAGTACAGGTACAGAAAATAATAATAGTGATATTTTTGTCGTGCATTAAAATTCTAGTCCACCTGTTGATATAATCGTTTTTACTCTCTAAATACTTGGTTCCAATAAAAATAAGCAGCATAATGCATTTTTAAAAATATTAACATACAGTTTTACAGTGCATTAGCTCACAAATAGATCGGTTATATTATATTTTTAAATTAGCGTAGAAAAATTCAAATGGAATAAATATTACATATGATATTTTAAAAACAAATAATATTTATTGTATATGTTTAACAATTTATATCATACACCGAAAACTTTAGTACCATCTTTGCCGCAGAGTAAAATCAACATTTCACTATGCTAAAAACCATTTGAAAAACTTAAAATCAATACAGATACTGAAAACACTGAGGTTATAGGGAACAAACATCTAAGATATTAGACTGAAATGTTTACAGGATGTAGATGTGTATCTTCACTGATATACTTGATACATCAATGTTAAATCAACTAAATTCATGAGTCATTATCTCAGAAACTATTTGAGATATCAGACTGAAATGTTTACAGGATGTAGATGTGTGTCTTCACTGATATACTTGATACATCAATGTTAAATCAACTAAATTCATGAGTCATTATCTCAGAAACTATTTGAGATATCAGACTGAAATGTTTACAGGATGTAGATGTGTGTCTTCACTGATATACTTGATACACCAATGTTAAATCAACTGAATTCATGAGTCATTATCTCAGACACTATTTAAGATATGAGACTGAAATGTTTACAGGATGTAGATGTGTGTCTTCACTGATATACTTGATACACCAATGTTAAATCAACTCAATTCATGAGTCATTATCTCAGAAACTATTTAAGATATGAGACTGAAATGTTTACAGGATGTAGATGTGTGTCTTCACTGATATACTTGATACACCAATGTTAAATCAACTGAATTCATGAGTCATTATCTCAGAAATTATTTAAAATATGAGACTGAAATGTTTACAGGATGTAGATGTGTGTCTTCACTGATATACTTGATACACCAATGTTAAATCAACTGAATTCATGAGTCATTATCTCAGACACTATTTAAGATATGAGACTGAAATGTTTACAGGATGTAGATGTGTGTCTTCACTGATATACTTGATACACCAATGTTAAATCAACTGAATTCATGAGTCATTATCTCAGAAATTATTTAAAATATGAGACTGAAATGTTTACAGGATGTAGATGTGTGTCTTCACTGATATACTTGATACACCAATGTTAAATCAACTGAATTCATGAGTCATTATCTCAGACACTATTTAAGATATGAGACTGAAATGTTTACAGGATGTAGATGTGTGTCTTCACTGATATACTTGATACACCAATGTTAAATCAACTAAATTCATGAGTCATTATCTCAGAAACTATTTAAGATATGAGACTGAAACGTTTACAGGATGTAGATGTGTGTCTTCACTGATATACTTGATACACCAATGTTAAATCAACTAAATTCATGAGTCATTATCTCAGAAACTATTTAAGATATGAGACTGAAATGTTTACAGGATGTAGATGTGTGTCTTCACTGATATACTTGATACACCAATGTTAAATCAACTAAATTCATGAGTCATTATCTCAGAAACTATTTAAGATATGAGACTGAAATGTTTACAGGATGTAGATGTATGTCTTCCAAGTTCACTGATATGGGTTTAAACGATACGTTTGTTTATTAAGCTTTCTGAATTACATCATATTGCAGTCTCTCGTCAATTTTTATTTTAAAAATAAAAGCCCTTGTAATTTACACCAATATAGATCCAAAGCAGAATTTGAAAGTTGTTCTTATTATCCTAAAGTTTATTTATAGATTTTCAATATTTAAACTCACAAAAAATTATAAATAAAATTGTGAAAACAGATTTCATACAGAATTATTTTCAAATACGCTGTGATTAATGTTACTGTGAATTTTTAGAGCAGCACTTCTCTATTTAAAAATGTGCAGATGTTATTAGGTTTTATCATTGGGGTATACAAACTGCTCATCTAAAAGAGGAGATCGAGTAAAATTTAATTTTTAAATATAATTTTGTGCTTACAATGTTAAAAACGTATATAAAATTAAAGGGGATGTTCTAATTAATGATTTTGCACAAAAACTAAAAGAATATTATTTTTCAAAGCTCAAGTACTTGCTTGGAGGTTTTATGCTATATTCAGTGAACGCAGATAACTTCGATAAAAATCTGAAGTGTTCCATTCACGTGACTTTGTCTCTGTAGCAACGTATTGTTTAAAAGCTTATTCCTCTAAGTACCTAATGCTAATCTAGAACAACATTAGTAGAAATGCTTTATTGCACGTAGAAGGAAAATAAGGGAATGCAATAGGTTAAAACAGAAGTCAAAGCTTCTAAAAGGTGGTTGTCATGCGGTTGAAATCCAATGCTTTGCAATGCCTGGAGTTGACAAATTCCCGCATCTGGAAATGTCTAAGTATTTTAAAACGGAAACCAATAACAAGGAATATCTCAAAATTGGCAAACTAAACGTAAAAACGTATATGAAATAAATTGTGTGTATTAACAAGGTCTATATTTTTTGTGTAGTAAGCTCTTACGGTTTACTAGTTGTGCAAAATTCATCATCCAGAATGAACAAGTCTTTAAAGGCTATTCCCAGAAAATTCAAGATATACATCTTATTTTTCCCGTAAAATGTTTAGTATACGGTATTTCAATCAAAATCGTTAGAGAAAATCACATATTTTTTTGAGAACATGAAGATTTTCATAAATTTTTCCATTTGAAGGGTATGAAAGACCTGTTTACTTTGGATGAATTTTGTATAACTGGTAAACCAAAGGAGATAAGACAAAAACTTACTTACTACACAACAAATATAATTTTCGAAAAACACAACATTTATGCCACATACATTTTTGCGTAGTATAGCAGTTTCTGAGATATTCCTTGTTATTGTTTTCAGTTTTAAAACACTTAGAATTTTCTCATACGGGAACTTGTTAACTCCTGGTGATGCAAAGAAATGGATTTAAAGTACATGGCGAAGAGCTTTTAAAATATTTGACTATCACTTTAGTCTGGCGTATCTCCTTATTTCCCTCCTACTTACAAGGAAACAAGTATATAAAGTGATAGTCAAAAGCTGGTTGTTGTGGGACTGAAGTTCCTTTGTTTGTATGGACAAGATTTGACAAACTCCTGTATGAGAAAAGTATAAGTTTTTCAAAGCTGAAACCAAAAATAAGGAATATCTCAAAAACGACCAACTCCAGGAAAAATAAATATAAGTTTTTTGACGAGATCTAAGTTTTCGCCCGTCTCTTACCAGTTATGCAATAAACATGTCTTTCAGAGGCTATTGCCAGAAAATTGAAGATATACGGTTTAGTTCTCATGTAAATATTTCAAAAATAAGAGATTTCAATGAAAATCGTTAGAGCCGTTTTTTTCTCAAAATATTCGTGTCGTATCCCTGGAAGATAACGAACCTGAATACCAAGTTTGGTGTTTAACGGACTTTTCGTTTAGGAGCTATTCTGTCCAAAGGCACACACACACACACACACACGCGCGCACCTTTTTCCAAAAATGCCATTTTTGGATTCAGGAGAACGCAAAACATATTTCCGGCTGAATTCTCGGTATGGAATTTTGGGTGCATTACAATACCTTCTCTATACACTATGTGCATAGTACGTGTAGAGAAAGTAAAAAACTTTACATTCGTTTAATCAAACATATAGGTATTGCTATCAGGCTTTAATTTGAACAAACGCATTCATATTCTTACCAGTTTTGTTTTAAAGAATTTTAACACATTTCATCTAAAATTGTATCAGTTTTTATAAATGATTACAATCCCTTTAGGGCTATTTTACATCTGGATGAACAGGAATTTTGAGAATCCTGGCAGCTAAACATTGTGGTCAAATGCCGAAAGATGTGATGATAAAAATACAAAAATTGGCAAACTTTTCACATTCGAACAAATAATTATTTAAACTGTGTTTTTATATACTTATATAGTAGTACATTAACCCATATTCATTAAACCTAAACACATAAATTAACTAGAAAATAAATTTTCATGTATAAAAAATAAATAAATCTAGAAAACTTTTCCATTCACTTTCTCTGCGTCTTCAGTACTAAGCCATTCTTACAATGTCCATCCCTCCATTTCATGCTAATCAAGATAAACATTAGCAGAAATAGTCTTATTACTTGCTTCCTTGTGAGTAGAACCGAAATAAGGGAGTACCATAGGTTAAAGCGACAGTCAAAAGCTGGTTGCTATGTGACTGAAGTGCCTTTGTTTGTATGGACAGGAGTTGACAAATTCCTGTATAAGAATATTACAAGTTTTTTAAAACTGAAGCCAAAAACAAGGAATTTCTGAAAAACGTCAGTTCTACTAAAATGACGTATATAACATAAATTGTGCATTTTAACAAGGTCAACATTTTTTTGTAGTAAGCTTTTGTCTATCTTTTAAGGTTTACCAGTTATGTAAAAGTCATCCGGAATAAAGACGTCTTCCGAGGCTGTTCTTAAAAAAAAATCAGGATGTACATTTTATTTTCATAATATTTTTAATATACGGTATTTTAATCAAAATCGTTAGAGCTGTTTTTGAGACAGTCAAAATTTTCGAAATTTTGGTTGGGGGAACTTTCCTAAAAAATTTTGTATCGCAATCTTGGAAGATACTACATTTAAATACCAAGTTTGGTATTTCAACGACTTTTCGTTTTTGAGTTATCGTGATCACAAACACAGACCTTTTTCTAAAAATAGTTTTACTTTCTCTACACTATTATGCACATAGTCTATAAAAAAGGTATTGTAATGCACCCAAAAATGCTATACCGAGATTTTACCGGAAATACATGTTTTGAGACCCCCTGAATAAAAGAAAGCATTTTTAGAAAAATGTCCGTAAAGTTTGTTAAAAACCAAACTTGGTATGTAGGTTTTGTATCTCCCAAGGTTACGACAGGCAGACTCTCAAGAAAATCCCCCCACCTCCAACTACCCTTTACATGGACTTTTTTTTCCAACTTTTTTATTTTTTGTAAAATGGCTCTAACGATTTTGATTAAAATGTCGTATAAATAAAATGTATATCTTGAATTTTCTGGGAATAGCTTCTAAAGACTACTTTATTCTGGATGAATTTTACGGAATTTTGCATAAGTACTAAACCGTAAGAGCTGGACAAAAACTTACCACACAAAAATGTAGCACGTTAAAACACACAATTTATGTAATATACATTTTTTTCGTGGAGTTGATAATTTTTTAGTTATTCCTTGTTTTTGGTTTCAGCTTTGAAAAACAAACTTTTCTCATACAGGAATTTGTCAACTCCTGTCCATACAAACAAAGGAATTTCAGTCACACATCAACCGGCTTTTGGCTATCACTTTAACCTATGGTACTCCCTTATTTCACTTCTACTTGCAAGGAAACTATTTCTGTTATTTTTTTTTATCTCGATTAGCATGAAGTAAATAGAAGCATAAGATTTTTAACAATAATTTGTTACAGAGATGTAAAGGAAGGCATGTGAATGGAACACAGCAGATGTTTTAAATACAGGAAACCCCAAAAGTGTATTTCCGATGAAATATGGAATATCTTCTGTACCTAGTGCCATAGACTAGGTAGGGGAAATGAAAACATATATATGACAGGTTACTTATTATACTACCTTATTAAACAAGACCTCTGAGTAACTCTGTATGGTCCAGCGTATGTATTTCCACGTGTAAGGTAGCGGATGGAAAGCTGGGTGTGGGTGAAATGTACCCATTTGTAAATAATCACTTCGCGGATATTGTGCCCAGCCAACAGGGGAAGTGGGGTGCGGCCCGGGACGGAAATTGTTTGGTCTGCGGCTCCAACAAAAAGATACGCCCTCCTACACTCACTTTAAATGTTCCCTTCGTGCTTGTAACCTTCAACATTTTTTGTAAACAGCTGTACTAATGAATTATACATTATATTTCCAAAGGTTAGTATAAAATGATTGCATAGTTTTTGCTTTTAGCCTTATAAAATTGGAATATAGTTTTACAATACATTTTCTTATATTCATAAATTGCAAAATATTAGAAATTATTATAATTTTATTTCTGAATGCCCTTAGAGAAATATTAATTCCTTTAATATTATAACATAATATTTATTTAATTAAAAATTAAACTATAATATAAATTCCAAGTAAAAATTCTTATGTATTCCATTCACATTACTTTCTCTAGGTATTCTACAACAAATTAAACCTTACTCTTCTACCCACCTTATGCTATACATACAACAAGAAATGGTCTTGTTATAGTCAACTCCTTTAAAAACAGTTCTCTTTGCATGACCAGCAGTAAAACTAAAGAAACAGAAATGAAAAAGTCGTGTTTGATAAAAGTTTGAAGTTTCTTAAAATTGAAGCTAATAGCAAGGAATATCACCGAAATGTTAGCTGCACAAAAAAATATATATGGGAAATAAATTGTCGTTTAGCGAGATTTAAATGTTTTATGTGGTAACGTTTCAGTCTATCTCTTACGCTTTACCAGTTATACAAAAGTGCAGCTGTTCCTTTCTTAAACTTATGATAATCTAATCAAAATCGTTAGAGCCATTTTCGAGAAAATGCTCCATTTAAAGGGTAGTTTAGAGTGGGGGATTTTCTTAAAATCTTTGTATCGCATCCTTGAAAACATACTGATATACTAATATTAGTATATTGGTAATTAATATACCAATTTTGGTGTTAAATTACTTTTCTTTTTTTAAGAGACGTTGTCCTCATACACACAATCTTTTTTTAAATGTCTTTTTTTTTCCCCCGTGGTTTCAGAGATCCTCAAACACATTTCTGGGGAAATTTGGGTATCGAATTTTTGGTGAAATACAATACCTTCTCTACCTACCATGTACATTGTACATAAATGCTAGAGAAAATAAAAATAATCAAAACTTAAGCTGTATTTAATATTTTAACAAAATGATGTGCTTCATAGTAAATCTACAGATATAAATATTGTGTTAATACTCCGTTTCTGCACTTATTCTTAGAGTTACATTTATTTTAAAACATATGAGCATTGGTAACACTGTGTATAACAAAAGCTCAATGAGTAACGTAAAGAACATTATAACGGCAGTTTCTATTGCTGTGAGGTTATGTTAATAGAAACACACGTTTAAGGGTATGTATGACTGAAAGTTTGAAATTCCAAACCAACTTTTTGAAATTTATATCTGCCATAGTTGTAATATATGTAATGAAAATAAGTTACAGTGCAAATTTCATCAAATTTGCTCCAATTGTTTTGGTTAAATTTGTTTATACTTTTGGCACGTCACTAAAAAGTCCCTTACAAAAATTTAAAGTTTTGGTCTAATATTTTAAACCTAGGCTCAAAATACATATACTTTTTGAAAGTAGCCGAGGTTTCTCTGTGATTCGTTTACTTTAGGTTAAAGCATGTTTTAAAGTATTGAATGTCCTTTTATATTTGAAAATTGAAAACATATGCTTAAATACATCTTGTAGTAAAATCTAGAGCAATGATTATTCATTGTGAACATGTACAGCGAATTTTATTTCTGTAACAGAAAAACTGCTCCACAAGGAACATTTTACAGGAAGGAAAATGTTGAAAATATCAACAGCAAGAAAACAAGGAAAGATTTGAATGCATGGCTCACATTAAAATCCACCAGGTTGGTAGGTTGCACCCTCAGCTTTCGTTTTCCTGCACTCTGCTGTTGCCCTTTCTGTCCTTTTCTTCTGACATTGTTGCTTTTCTTCTGCACAACTTTGGTTTTTACGAATGAGATCTCGTTGAACTGAAGTTTTACTTGCGGTGTCCAGTTCCACCTTTGCTTTACTGTAGCTCCAGGTAAGGCATTAAAAACGTTTGAATTATTTTATGGAATTAAAATAATTTTTTTTTTTTTTTTTTTTGTGATTTTTCTTGAAATTTCAGTCATACATAGCCTTAAAGAGATAGTCATCCTGAGTATAGATATTATTAAATTTTGGCTTTTTAAAGTAAAAGCAAAATTAGTAAATTAGGAGTATATCAATTTCGGTATTTACAGTTCACGTACTCACCTATTTAGTTTTTTCATTCGTTTTTAGGAAGGTATTATGTTGTATTGTTTGTCACTGACAACCTGTAATATTTCAAGAAGAAAATAAAAGATAATTATTACCTTACATAATCTTGAGATGTTTACAAATCTCTGAAATTGAACTATCTATAATACAAAATACATTTTATACTTTCATACCTGTTAGAAAAATATTATGTATACCATTAACATTAATTTCTCTACAAAAATTCATTTCTCTATCTACTTCATGCTGATAGAGATAAACATTGACAGAAATTATCTTATTACTTGCTTGCTTGTACGTAAAAGGGAATACATTAGGATAAAGTGGTAGTCAAATATATTTAAATCTGTTTCTATGTGAAACAATTGAAGTTCGCTTCACTTTGTTTGGTTAGGAAGTAACAATAGAAGTATGAAACGAAAGATAAATTTCCGCTTTAGAAATGTGTAACTAGTTTAAAATTGAAAGGAATAACAAAGGATAACTTGGAGACGGTTAACCTTACGGAAGCAATATAAGTGACAGATTTTGTGTTTTTACGTGATGTATAATTTTTATGTAGTAAGTTTAGCAGTTACATAAATATCTTTCTGAATGTAGAGATCCTCAGCGGCTATATTTTTATATTTCCTTGTAAGTCTCTTCAATTATTTTAATCAAAATCATTAATCATTTTTATGAAATTTAAGATTTTGTAAAATGTTGTATGTAAAGCGTAATTTGGGGATATTGTTGTTTTTAGTTGAGAATTTTTTTGAATATGTTCATGCCGTATAATTATAAAATAGTAAACTTATACACCAAGTTTGGTGTTTTCGAGTTATACTGTTCACAGACACATACGCGATTTTTTTTTCTAAAAATATACATTATATTGATTTAACGGTTATGAAAACATGTATTTCCTGTTAAATTTCTGTTCTTGTTACATTAAGTAAAAATAATTAATAAAATATCGGTCGTTTGGAAAAGAAGATATCTGGATACATCTCATTTGAGGTATGTGAATATTTCATACCGGAACAGGCCATTAGAACACATAATTATTGAAACAATAGAAAAATGTTCTTGAATGATTTATTCGCTTTAATATTGATTTGATGAAATGCGGGAATTACAGACAGACATTCAAATGTCTTTAAAAGGTCGTACAGATATAAAAGCTCATAATAATAATAATAATAATAATAATAATAATAATAATAGTAATAATAATACTTATTATTATTATTATTATTATTATTATTATTTATTTGCCACCATTTTGTGATAGATAATTACAATATAATTTTATATCATAATACAATTTGCAACATAAATATAAAGTCATTATGAATGTATTACTGCACAGTATAAATATATTTCTAAAAAGTGTGTTTCATTCTTTGTTTAAACTATTGATATTATAAATATTTTAGGATGCACTGAAACAAAACAAAACAAAACAAAAATTAAAAATGACGTGTTTATATGTATCCGAGTGTCTGTATCTGTGTATGTATATCTCGACAGCACAACTCAAAAAAGAAAAGACCGTTAAATACCAAACTCGGTATTCATGTCCAGTATCTTCCAAGAATATGACACGAATATTTTCAAGAAAATTTCCCCACCTCAAGTCCCTTTATATGGAAAAAATTTCAGAAATGTTGATTATCTCAAAATGGTTTTAATTAAAATACCGTAAATTAAAGATATTTACATGCAAATAAAATGTATATCTTGAATTTTCTGGGAATAAACTCTGAACACTTCTTCATTCTGATGAGTTTGTATAACTGATGTAAAATATAGACAAAAACTTACAATACAAAATTATAGATCTCGTTAAAACACACAATTTACATTACTCACATTCTACGAAAAGTTGACTGTTTTCGGGATAGGAATTTATCAACTCCTGGGAATGGACAGAAACGGATTTCAATCACATGGCAACTACATTTTAAAACATTTGACTATCACTTTAACCTATGGTACGCTTCTTATTTCGCTTCTACTTGCAAGGAAGCAAGTAATAAGACTATTTCTGATAATTTTTCCTCGATTAGCACGAAGTAAATAGAAGAATAAACTTTTGTAAGAATAATTTGTTTTTGGAACTGATTCTTCAATAATACAACTTTGGTACCTAGAATTTTCAGTTTCTTGTCCCCTTATGGTGATATGCGAAATTTGTAAAACCCACAGTTACCAAGATATCCTATTGAAATTTATATACCAGTTATTATACATAATAACAGTGATATTTCTGTCGTGTGTAAAAACGACAACTTAGCTATTTAAATAATATGTTTTACTTTTTAAATTCATTGTGCCAATAAAATTGGGCCGCGTGTAGCACTTTTTAAAATATTCAAATAAAAATCAGTTTCACAAAAAATGACTTTACGAATTATTATATATTTTTATTTGCCTAATTACCTAGTTTCGAAACGAATTAGTAAAAATTTGATGTGTTCCATTCACATGACTTTCTCTACATCTCTGCAACAAATTATTGTTAAAAATCTTATGCTTCTATTTATTTAATGCTAATCCAGAAAAAAATTAGCAGAAATAGTCCTATTACTTGCTTCCTTGTAAGTAGAAGGGAAATAAGGGAGTACCATAGGTTAAAGTGATCGTCAAAAGCTGGTTGCTATGTGACTGAAGTTCCTTTGTTTGTATGGACAGGAGTTGACAAATTTCTGTATGAGAAAAGTGTAAGTTTTTCAAAGCTGAAATCAAAAACAAGGAATATCTCAAAAACGATCATGGCATAAATTGTCTGTTTTAATGTGCTCTACATTTTTTTGTGTGGTAAGTTTTTGTCCATCTCTTAAGGTTTACCAGTTATGGAAAATTCCGTAAAATTCAACCAGAGTAAGAGGCTATTTCGAGAACATTTTGTTTGTCAGGTAAATATCTTTACTATTATCTATTTTAATCAAAATCGTTAGAGCCATTTTTTAGAAATTCAAAATTTTGAAGTTTTTGCCATGTAAAGGGTACTTTAGGGTGGGGGGATTTTCTTGAAAATCTCCATGTCCCATGCTTGGATGATACTAAACTTAAATGCTAAGTTTGGTATTTAACAGTCTTTTCGTTTTTGAACTGTGCCGTCCACAGACACACAGGGACCTTTCTGTAAAAGTGTTCTTTTTTGGATTCAGGGGGACACAAAACGTGTATTTCCGGTGAAATCTCGGTATGGAATTTTTGGGTGGAATGCAATACCTTCTCTATACACTATGTACATAGTACGTGTAGATAAAGTAAAAACTACTTGTGTGAAATATTTTGAGTATGGTAAAGTGTTAGAAAAACGTTTTCAGAAAAGAATGTTTAAATTTGGGAGTGGCTATTAATAACCATTCTCCTAACCATGTATAGCTGATTGCTCTGTAAAGTACTTTTAGTTCATATCATTTTATTGTGAAAAAAATAATTGCCTGGTATTTTTTTTTCTTTTTTTTTTTTTTTTTACTATCTTTATCAAATTTTCAGTTGCCTCTTCTTAAGGATGTTTTTTATATTCTTTCAGAAAAATATTATTTGTTTTCCCCTTCAAAATGAAGGAGTGTATATATATAGACATTTCACTTTCCTTATAAATAATCCCAAATTAAAAAGCCTCATGAAAATTTAGTCTTGCATAAAATATATTACAGAAAATGTTGTCTTAAAAGGCATTTATTTAGAAAGTAAGAAGTAATAAATACATGGGAGAGGAACAAGTGGAAGACTGACAGTGACGTCACAAGCTTGGAGATAGTCCGTTGTTGCACGGATTGGCTGCGTGTGCGATGAAGTGAAAGCCAGGCTATGTATGTGACATCTTACTCCTTAGAGATGGAACAAGAAGAAGAAATAGGGGTGAAACAACTCCTACCACTTTCAAATAAAAACGTAAAAAGGGCTGGAGGGAGGGGAAGAAATAAGAAAAATAAAAACATTTTCTGGTGCTCATCGATTTCGCCAGTTTTTTTTTTTCGCGCACACCCCCTACTGTTGTGTCCGGACCAATGAGGGTCGACTTGCTAGCGGTCATTGGGGAGGAGCCTCAAACATTGATCTGCTGCAGACAGTAGCGCCTCGCCCGGCAAAAAACACAACTCGATACACAAATTCCCTCTTCCACTCAATTCATGTCCGGGTGACTAAATTTTCAAAATGGAGTCTAAATTTAGCGTGATTTAAATCTGAGGGGGTGGGAAAAATCTTACCCCTTTCCACACATCCCTTTCAAAAAAGCAAACCAGTAAATGCTGTGCGTCATGCTTTACTTCACTTGGTGAGAAAGAAACGGAAACTGCACACGTCTATCTGCATACAATATTCTCTTTCTCTACTACGTATAATAAGTAGCGGAAATGTGTATTCCTTAAAAAATACTATGTTGAGAACTCATATCAAATACATGTTTTGAGACGGCCTGAATAAAAGAATTAGATCATCCCAATATATGGTCGTTCCTTTTCTCAAACATCATCTGTAACGAGCTTGATTAAGGATACTTACATCACCAATAAAGAGAGCATATGAGTTTCTGGGAATTAATGAACTCTCTACTTGAATGACTTTTGAATAAGAGATACCACACAAAAATGTACATCTCGTTACAACACACAATTTATGTGATATACATTTAGAGTTTATCATTTCCGAGATATTCCTGCCTATTGGTTTCAGTTTTAAAACAATTAAAACACTTTGCTCATACGGGAACTTGTCAACTCCTGGCCATACAAACAAACGGATTTCAACCACATAACAATCAACTTTTAAAACATGTGAGTATCACTTTATCCTAGTGTATTCCCCAAAAGACTGTAAAATGTGTGGTAATAAACCGTGTTTTTGAATTTTTTATATTGCTCATAGGTAAATATTGGAACATTAATTAGTATAAGTATGTGCTTTTTTACAGGTTTTCAACTGTCATATAAATATTTTATACAAAATATCCAATTTGTCATACAGTTAGGTATTAAGGAATGGTAGGTACATGCACTTCAGTATAAGAACGAGGAGATAGATTTTGAGTTTACCTAATTAAATAGAATAAATTAAACAATAAACCGCAACAAAACTGGCATATTTGAATGTAACTTAGTATGAATCTAGCTTTACCACCAATAATGTCTGTATAAAAAATTCTGATGTGTTCCATTCACATGACTTTCTCTACATCTCTGCAACAAATTATTGTTAAAAAGCTTATTCTTCTATCTACTTCATGTTAATCGAGATAAACATTAACAGAAATTGTCTTATTACTTGCTTCCTTGTAAGTAAAAGGGAAATAAGGGCGTACACTAGGCTAAAGTGATATTCAACTGTTTTAAGATGTGGTTGCTATGGAATTAAAATCCGTGGCCAGCAGTTGACAAAATTCCCGTATGATAAAAATTTTAAGTACTTTAAAACTGAAACCAATAACAAGAAATGTCTCAAAAGCGGTCAACTCCACGAAAATATGTTTAAAAGGTAAATTGTGTGTTTTAATGAGATCTAATTTTTTGGTTAAGCAAGTTTATTTTCTATCTCTTACGATTTACCAATTATGCAAAATTCCGCAAAATTCATCCAAAATAAAGATGGCTTCAGAGGCTATTTCCAGAAAATTTAAGATGTATATTTTATTTGTCATGTATATACACACTATATTTTCATCAAAACCGTTTGTCGTTTTTGAGAAAATCAAAATTTTCGGAAAATGATATATGTAAAGTGTAGTTGGGGGGGGGGGAGGATTTTCTTCAAAATCTTCGTGTCGTATTCTTAGAAGATGTGAGCTTAAATACCAAATTTGGTATTTCATTTTTGAGATATGCTGCTCACAAACACACACATACACACTTACTGACAGACAGACAGACACAAACATTTTTCCAATTTTTTTTTTTTTTTTTTTTGATGCATGGAGTCTCAAAACCTATTTCCACTGAAATTTCGGTATCTAATTTTTGGGTGCACAAAGATTTTCATGGAATTCCCCCCATTCCAAACTACCCTTTATTTGGAAACGTTTTAAAAAGATCCTATTTATCAAAAATATATTTAACGATTTTCATTAATAAAATACAGAATATCACAACTAAAGTGTGTATCTTGAATTTCTGCCTGAAGGACTGTTCATTTTGGGTTACCTTTGCATAACTCGTGTTCTGTAAGAGATATTACCTCACAAAAAAGCCTAGATCTCGTTAAAACACATATCTAATGTCACACACCACCTGTGTTTTTGTAGAGTTGACCGTTTCCGAGATATTCCTTGTTATTGCTTTACAATTTAAAATACAGAGCTTTATCAACCCCTGGCCAAGTAAAGAGCAAGCCTTTAAAATTATTAGATTATCACTTTATCCTAGTGTATTCCCTTCTACTTACAAGTAATAAGACAATTTGTGTTAATGTTTCTCTGCATTAGCATCAAGTAGATAGAAGAATAAGCTTTTGTAAGAATAGTTTGTAAAGAAAGTCATGTGATTCGAATACATTTAATTTTTACTTTCTCTACACCTACTATGTACAAGTGTATAGAGAATGTATTGTAATGCACCCAAAACCCAATACCGAAATTTCACCAGAAATACGTGTTTTGGATCCCCCTGAATTCAAAAAATGCATTTTTAGAAAAAGGTCCGTGTATGCGTGCGTGTCTGTAAATGGAACATATCAGATGTTTTTTCATTCGAAGATAAAATTATGTGAATATTTATATTGACAATAAAGATGACAGTATATTGTATGACTACCATGTTTTAATATGTGTATATTTCCTTTATGTTTCAGGAGGCCTTGAATGGCTTACAGTTGTAAGGCGAGCAGAAGATAGATACATCATGTGAAAGCGAAAACCGGGTGTCTCACAAACTGAACGCTTAATTTTTTAATTAAAGCGACGCACTAATGAATTCTTATCCTAACCAATTTCTGCAGTAACGTGATGAAAAAGGGAAACAGAAAATATCTCATTACCCATCTGGGAGTCTATTTCATACAACAAAGTTGATTCTCTTTACCACGTGCAACACACACAGTAGGTAGAGAAGGTATTGCATTCCTCAAGAATGTCTAACGATTTGGTTAACGTATCGTATATAAAAGATATTTACCTGACAAATGAAATGTATGTCTTGAATTTTCTGGGAACAGTCTCTGAAAACTACTTTATTCCGGATGAATTTTACATAACTGCTAAACCGTAAGAGATGGACACAAACTTATCACACACATAATGTAGGACACGTTAAAACACACAATTTATGTTATATACCTTTTTTCGTAGAGTTGGTCGTTTTTGAGATATTCCTTGTTTTTTTGGTTTCAGTATTGGAAACTTATACATTTCTCATACAGGAATTTGTCAACTGCTGTCCATACAAACAAAGGAACTTCAGTCACATAGCAACCAGCTTTTGACTATCACTTTAACCTATGGTACTCCCTTATTTCGCTTCTACTTACAAGGAAGCAAGTAATAAGACCATTTCTGTTATTTTTTCTCGATTAGCAGGAAGTAAATAGAAGCATAAGCTTTTTAACGATAATTTGCTGCAGAGTTGTAGAGAAAGTCATGTGAATGGAACACATCGGATTGTTTTATTGTTAGTTCTGTATTAGTCATCATTGCTGTGTCTGTTTTGATTTTTGTTTCATATCGGAGATGTACGACTGTTGAAAAACCTAAAAAACAAAATCCCTATACAAATAACGTTTTCTGGCTATATGATAGTTTCAAGCAGATATATTTCAAATACCAATTTCGTATTTGTCTTCTAGTGTCCTAAGCACATTATAAAAATAGCAATTATTTTACAAATGAGAAAAATTAGCAACCAATTATATTGTTAAAACTTATAAATAGCATTTTTAGTTAATGCTCAAAAAGTTGTAATGATATTTTTCTGCTGTTGGTGAAAATTATGTCCACTATACTCCAACGCCTTTTTAAAAATCAGTTTTATAATTGTTAACTAGAACTGTTTTTTAGTTAATTGAGGATTACTTACTCATAACAGATAATTAATATGTAATTTAATGTATGTACGTGCCTGGCAGTACCAATTATAAGTGTTTAATTAAAAGTTACACGAAATTAAATATTTTCAATTTTGTAGTTCACTTGTTATTACGTACTATGTATATAGCGTATAGAGAAAGTATTGCACTCCACCCAAAAATTCGATAACGAGATTTCACCGGAAATATACGTTTTTTGGGTCCCCTGTATCCAAAAAAAATTTTTCATAAGAAGGTCCGTGTGTGTGTGTGTGTGTGTGTGTGTGTGTGTGTGTGTAACACGATAACTCAAAAACGAAAAGTCGGTAAAATACCAAACTTGGTATTTAAACTTAGTATCTTCCAGGGATGCAACACGAAGATTTTGATAAAAATCACCCAACCCCCAACTACTCTTTACATGGAACTTTTTTCGAACATTTTGATATTCTCAAAAATGGCCTTAACGATTTTGATTAAAATATCGTATATTAAATATATTTATATCACAAATGTATATTTGGAATATTCTGGGAATGGCCTTTGAAGACTACTTTATTCTGGATGAATTTTACAGAATTTTGCATAATTGCTAAACTGTAAGAGATTGACAAAAACTTTCCACATAAAAATGTAGAGCACATTAAAACACACAATTTGTTATATACATTTTTTTTTTCGTGGAGTTGATCGTTTTTGAGATATTCCTTGTTTTTAGTTTCAGCTTTGAAATACTTACACTTTTCTCATACAGGAATTTGTCAATGCTGTCGTTACAAACAAAGGAACTTCAGTCACACAGCAACCAGCTTTTGACTATCACTTTAACCTATGGTACTCCCTTATTTCGCTTCTACTTACAAGGAAGCAAGTAATAAGACTATTTCTGCTATTTTTTTCTCGATTAGAGTGAAGTAAATAGAAGTATAAGCTTTTTAATGATATTTTTTTTGCAGAGATGTAGAGAAGGTCATGTGAATGGAACACATCAGACTTTTTTTCTATACAGTCTCCGCAAATATACTTGGCATATCGATGTTGCAATGCCCTTATTTCATATCGAAAATGAAATTCCTCCAGGGCTGCAAAATACTCATCAAGTTTGGCAATCAGTTCTCCTTTTGAAGAGCAAAATGTTAGTTTTCGGAAGAGATGGAGCCACAGGTATCAGGTGAAACAGTGAGTCCTACCTTGCATGGCAAGGACACGTGACGTGTGTAGGCTTGATGGAAGATGACTTTCTTCCTTGCTGAACCTGATCTTACCTTTTGCTCCAGTTGATCCAAGATGTTCATATAGTATTGTGTTTGGCCATTAGCAAGATAATCTATCAGCAGGATCCCTTTAGCATCCCAGAAAAGACCTTTCTGGCCGTCTGTATTGTCTTTGGAGCTAGAGAATCAGCTTACGTCCACTATTTTGATTGATGTTTTGTTTCTTGTGCACAGTAGTGGAACCATACTTTATCACCGGCTCAAAAACCTTGTAGGTTTTTCTGAAAAATGGCCAAATATTCTGTCGCGTTTTTCATTTTTTAGTAACAGCTGAGGCATCCATTTGGAAGATAATGTTTTCATGTCCAATTCCACAGTCGAATTGTGATATTTACATGATATCGTCAGCAATAATTTTGAATCGGCCGGCGATACTCCAAGGCCATTTCATGGACTTTAGCAACCTTTTCTGGGATGGTGACACATCTTGGTCAGCCACTGCACAGATCATTTTCTATGCTCCCGGGTACACATTTAAATTTGTTGGCAACAGTTGAATACGAAGTGGGTGTGTCACCCAACGAGTACACAGAGCTGGAATGATTTCATTTGTTTTAACCTCTTTCTTTACAACGCGCTTCGTCAGTTTTATCTTCTTCAAAAATGTGTACACGGGAACAACGATAATGGGTTGTCTACAACACAGAACACTCATGAACAACGACTAATCGCTGCATCAGAAAGGCGTTGCACTAGCAGTGACCACTGTTGGCCATTCCGAGAACTTATCAAACCTCGTCGTACATCGAAGCAATTTAGGTTCATGGTAATCTCATTGCGGTTACTCAATGGTTAGTATTTTCGTCTAGATATAGTTATTATTATTATTATTAATATTACTGTTTTTTCAGCATAATATGCGAAACTTTGCCAAGCCTAAAATCAGAAACAAGAAGAATGCAGGCATTTGAAGCAGAGTACTAAGTACAAGAAAACATTAAACTATATATGAGCTGATAAAATTACCAATTAAAAATCTGATGTGTTACACTCACATAACTTTCTCTGGCTGCTCTAAAAACTCCTACAAAAGATTATTCTTCTTTGTACACAAAGCTAATCAAGATAAATGTTAGCAGAATGTTATTACTTAGTTCCTTATAAGTAGAAGGGAATAAGAGAATGCACTATGCTAAAGTGATTGTCAAATGTTTTAAAATCTGTCGTTATGCAATTGTCATTGCAAATCGCTTCTTTGCTTGGCCAGGAGTAGAACAAAAGAAAAACAGACACTTCCTGTCTGAGAAAAGTTTAAGTACTTCACAATTGAAACCAATAACAAGGAATATCTCGAAAATGGTTACCTTCACAACAAAACCGTAAAGGACAAAAATTGTGTGTTTTATCATGGGGTACATTTTTTTGTGTAGTACGTTTTTTCTATTTCTTACGGTTTAGCAGTTAAACAAAATTCAGCAAAATTCATACAGAATAAAGATGTCTTCAGAGGATATTCCCAAAAAATTCGAGATATACGTTTTATTTCGCACATAAATAGCTTTAATATACGGGATTTTAATCAAAATCGTTAGAGCCACTTTAAGAAAATTAAGATTTTCTAAATTTTTTCCATGTAAAGGGTAGTTTGTGGCGGGGGGATTTTCTTTTTTTAAATCTTCGTGTCGTATTCTTGGAAGAACCTAACTACCAAGTTTGGGATTTAACGGTCTTTTTGTTTTGGGCTATGCTGTCCACAGACACATGCACAGGCCGACACACACACACACGGACCTTTTTTTAAAAAGGCTTTTTTTGGACTCGGGGGACCTCAAAACATGTATTTCCGGTGAAATCTCGGTATCGAATTTTGGGAGCAATACAATACCTTCTCTATCCCTATGTACATTGTACATATGGGGCTAGAGAAAATAAAAAGAGCAAAAGTTGAATGACAGATTTGAAACCAAACAAAAACACACTTCATGGAGCACTAATAAAACATCAAAATGTTTTTAAAATTATAATATAAGATACAACTGAGCACAAGAATAACAAAGGAAGAGCAACACATGAAACAAACTAAGAGCGATATGAACTGCAGAACGTGTGAAGAATTAAAACGGCAGACAGGAGATCAAGTGGAGAGTGCAGCAATTCAAGGAGTGGAGACTCAAACATACAAACAATACTTGGGTTCTAATTGTTAAATTATATCATTACATTATTCGTGGTATGATTCTTTCAAAAGTACATAAAATTGTTACGACTTTTTAAATTATTTATGTACATTTGTAATGATGTTAAAAACCAATAAATAATCTTCTAGAAAGCTAAAGTTAATTCCGAAATTCTTTCTCTTTGGGAAACTCAACTTTTTATCCTGATAATGCCACATGTTATATATCTACAGTTAATAAATGCTAATAACAATAAAGACAGCATTCCTTCAACCCAAAGAAAAGCTATTTTTCCACAAATTCTAACTTCCGCATCTCCTCCTATTAAATTCTTAGTGTTCATATTTGTTGTTACGGATTTATTTTTGAAGGTATGATCCACACAAAGATATGAGACTGAAATGTTTACAGGATGTAGATGTGTGTCTTCACTGATATACTTGATACATCATTGTATATCTCATTGAGGTTAAATCATCAAATTCATGAGTCATTATCTGAAGATTATTGCAGATATCAAGTTAAAATGTTTACAGGATGTAGATGTGTGTCTTCACTGATATACTTGATACACCAATGTTAAATCAACTGAATTCATGAGTCATTATCTCAGAAACTATTTAAGATATGAGACTGAAATGTTTACAGGATGTAGATGTGTGTCTTCACTGATATACTTGATACATCATTGTATATCTCATTGAGGTTAAATCATCAAATTCATGAGTCATTATCTGAAGATTATTGCAGATATCAAGTTAAAATGTTTACAGGATGTAGATGTGTGTCTTCACTGATATACTTGATACACCAATGTTAAATCAACTAAATTCATGAGTCATTATCTCAGAAACTATTTAAGATATCAGACTGAAATGTTTACAGGATGTAGATGTGTGTCTTCACTGATATACTTGATACATCAATGTTAAATCAACTAAATTCATGAGTCATTATCTCAGAAACTATTTAAGATATCAGACTGAAATGTTTACAGGATGTAGATGTGTGTCTTCACTGATATACTTGATACACCAATGTTAAATCAACTAAATTCATGAGTCATTATCTCAGAAACTATTTAAGATATGAGACTGAAATGTTTACAGGATGTAGATGTGTGTCTTCACTGATATACTTGATACACCAATGTTAAATCAACTGAATTCATGAGTCATTATCTCAGAAACTATTTAAGATATGAGACTGAAATGTTTACAGGATGTAGATGTGCGTCTTCACTGATATACTTGATACACCAATGTTAAATCAACTGAATTCATGAGTCATTATCTCAGAAACTATTTAAGATATCAGACTGAAATGTTTACAGGATGTAGATGTGTGTCTTCACTGATATACTTGATACATCAATGTTAAATCAACTGAATTCATGAGTCATTATCTCAGAAACTATTTAAGATATCAGACTGAAATGTTTACAGGATGTAGATGTGCGTCTTCACTGATATACTTGATACATCAATGTTAAATCAACTGAATTCATGAGTCATTATCTCAGAAACTATTTAAGATATCAGACTGAAATGTTTACAGGATGTAGATGTGTGTCTTCACTGATATACTTGATACATCAATGTTAAATCAACTGAATTCATGAGTCATTATCTCAGAAACTATTTAAGATATCAGACTGAAATGTTTACAGGATGTAGATGTGCGTCTTCACTGATATACTTGATACATCAATGTTAAATCAACTGAATTCATGAGTCATTATCTCAGAAACTATTTGAGATATGAGACTGAAATGTTTACAGGATGTAGATGTGTGTCTTCACTGATATACTTGATACACCAATGTTAAATATTACACCGAAATTATTTTTGTATTGTAGTAATAAATAAAAATAAAATAAGTATTAGAAGGAAGTTACCATTCGACGGACATATAACATTGATTATTTATGTGGCCATGTATGTTTAAATAAAATTGCAAATAATTTGAATAAAGATGGCCATGACCATTCTACGGCTTGAGAACAATTCCTTTGCTTAATTGCTTCTTTCAATAAGGGTTGAATAATTAAAAAACAGGACGCATTCAGAACATTTTACAACATGTGGTTACAATATGTTAAATGTTATATTTTAACAATAGTGCGTAAAATATAACTTGCTTTTTTATTTTCTCTTCACATACTATGTATATAGTGTATAGAGAAGGTATTGCAGTCCACCCAAAAATTTGACACCGAGATTTCACCAGAAATACATCTTTAGGTCTCCCTGAATCCAAAAAAAAAAAAACCATTTTCAGAAAAATGTCTGTGTGTGTATGTGCATGTGTCTGTGGACAGCGTAGCTCAAAAACGAAAAGACAGTTGAATACCAAACTTGGTATTTAAGTTTGGTATCTCCCAAGGATGCAACACAAAAATTTTCAGGAAAATCCCCAACTACCCTTTACATGGAACCTTTTTCGAATATTTTGATTTTCTTAAAAATGGCTCTAACGATTTTGATTAAAATTTCGTATATTGAAGATATTTACCTCACAAATGAAATGTATATCTTGAATTTACTAGGAATAGCCTCCGAAGCGTTCTTTATTCTGGATACATTTTACGAAATTTTGCATAACTGCTAAACCGTAAGAGATGGACAGAAACGTACTACCTAAAAAACGTAGAGCACTTTAAAACACACAATTTATGTAATATACATTTTTTTCGTGTAGTTGATCATTTTTTAGATATTCCTTGTTTTGTGTTTCAGCTTTTTAAACTTAACATTTTTCTCATACAGGAATTTGTCAACTCCTGTCCATACAAACAAAGGAACTTCAGTCACATAGCAACCAGCTTTTGCCTGTCACTTTAACGTATGGTACTCCCTTATTTCCCTTCTACTTACAAGGAAGCAAGTAGTAAGACTATTTCTGTTAATTTTTCTCGATTAGCATGGAGTAAATAGAAGCCTAAGCTTTTTAACAATACTTTGTTGCAGAGATGTAGAGAAAGTCATGTGAATGGAACACATCAGATTTTTAAGCTTTGTGTTGCAAATCTTCTCTTTAAAATAGTGCGCACTATCTCAAGCCCGCATGTGAGATATCCTTGGTACGTTGAGAAGGGATTGTATTCCACCCAAAAATTATATACCGATATTTCACCATAAAAATGCTCTGAGGGTCCTTTATTATAAGGGCCATTCACATGTCTTTCTATACATCCCTGTAACAAGTTATTGTTAAAAAACATATTTTTCTGTCTACTTCATTCTCACCAAGATAAACATTAACAGAAATTGTCTCATTACTTGCTTCCTTGTAAGTAAAAGGGAATACACTTGGATAAAGTGATAGTCAGATGTTTTAAAATGTGGTTGCCATATGATTAAAATCCCTTATTATGCAGGCCCAGGAGTTTACAACTTTCGTTGCTTTTTGAATCGAAATAAATAACAAGGAATAAATCAGATATGGTCAATTAAAAAAAAACAACAACAAAAAGTATATGACATGAATTATGAGTTTTAACATTTTTTGTGTGGTAAGTTCTTGCCCATAACTTATGCTTTAGCAAAATTCATTCAGAATAAAGAGCTCTTCAGACGGTATCCCAGAAAATTCAAAATATGCATTTTATTTGCCATTTAAATGTCTTTAATATACGGTATTTTAATAAAAATCGTATAGAGCCATTTTTGAGAAAATCAAACTTTTCTAGATTTTTTCCATATAAAGGGGAGAGGAAGATTTTTCTCAAAATCTTCGTGTCGCATCCCTGAGAGATACTAAACTTAAATACCAAGTTTGGTATTTTACCGACTTTTCGTTTTGGAGCTATCGTGTTCACAGACACACGGACACACACACGAACAGGGACAATTGTCTAAAAAGTGATATTTTTATTCAGGGGTGTCAAGACATGTATTTCCGTTATAATACAGGTACCGAATATTTTAGTGGAATTCAAAATATGTAGTATCTATTATGTGTGTTGTACTAGAAAAAGAGAAAAAATTAAAACAGTATCTTTCCTTGAACGTTTGGAATTCTTACAATTTTTATGAAAAAACAAATCTGATGTGTTCCATTCACATGACTTTCTCTACATCTCTGTAACAAATTATTGTTAAAAAGCTTATGCTTCTATTTACTTCATGCTAATCGAGAAAAAAATAGCAGAAATGGTCTTTATTATTTGCTTCCTTGTAAGTATAAGCGAAATAAGGCAGTAGTATAAGTTAAAGTGAAAGGCAAAAGCTGGTTGCTATGTGACTGAAGTTCCTTTGTTTTTATGGACAGCAGTTGACAAATTCCTGTATGAGAAAAGTATAAGTTTAACAAGGAATATCTCAAAAGGGACCAACTCCACGAAAATATCTATATAACATATATAATGTTTTAACGTGTCCTATATTTTTGTGTAGTAAGTGCTTGTTTATCCCTTACAGTTTAGCAGTTATACAAAATTCTGTAAAATTCACTCAGTAGTCTTCAGAGGCTATTCCCAGAAAATTCAACATATACATATTATTTGGCAGATAAATGTCTGTATTTTATTCACATCATTAGAGCCATTTTTTAGGAAATCAAAATTTTCGAAAAAAGTTCCATGTAAAGGGTAGTTGGAGGTAGGGGATTTTCCTGAACATCTTCGTGACGCATCCCTGGAAGATACTCAGCTTATATCCTAAGTTTCGTTTTTGAGCTATGCAGTCCACACACAATACACGATGTACATAGTTCGTGTAGAGAAACTAAACATGTTAAATTGCGTGTTTTAACGAGATCTAAAGTTTTTGTTGAGTAAGTCTTTGTCTATGTCTTACGGTTATAAATATTCACCAAAATTCATTCAGTATGAAGGGCTCTTCAGAGCTGTTCTCGGAAAAGTCAAGATATATACTTTGTTTATATCTTTAACACACGTTATTTCAATTAAACTCTTACAGCTATTTTGGAGAATTCATAAAAACGGTACGTTGGAGTGGGGATTTTTCCTCATAATATTCGTGACACCTTTTTGGAATTATTAAATACGAATTTTGGTATTTTACCGACTTTTCGTTTTTGTGTTATTGTGTTCACAGACACACAACAATCTTTTGGGTGTTTTTTTCTTGGGATACAAGGGACCCTAAAACATGTATTTCCGGTGAAATCTCGGTATAGAATTTTTAGGTGTAATGCAATACCTTCTCTATACACTATGTACACAGTACGTCTAGATAAATTTTTGATTAAAATAATAAATTAATAATAATAAAAAAAATAAAATAAATTGATAAAAGACTAACAATAAATACTTAAACATATTAATTATAGTATAATAAAGTGATAATTCATATTAATTAATAATACCTAAATTTTAAATATATATATAATTTTAAATTTTAGGTAATTAATAATAATTAATGTAATACATAAATATTTAAAAATTAAATTTAATTTTGATAAATATAAAGGTTCAGATGTAATTAAATTATTTAGATTAAGTTATTAATCTGACAACTGTATATTTATTTTATTTTGTAAAATTAAAAAAAAAAATGTTTGGTAATAAATGCAATAAGGTCTGAGATATTTGCCCCGGTGTAGGCAATTAGATACCGCGGTACATAGTTTCTATTTTTTGTTTTAGTACGTGTAGAGAAAGTAAAAAGACGTTTACTAATTTCTGAAACTTTTGATCTAATTTGATGTGTAATGTTTTCAGCGGCTACTTGATCGAGCCCAGTAATATTTACATCGTATCGGAAGCTAAAGGTGTGGGCTAAGCTGCAGGGGCTTTTGTGCCCCAGGTGTGGGGAGGCTCACAAGATTGATATCGCTGTAAACGCCTCCCCCGTCATTAGACCTTTACTATAATTAATCTCTTCCCAAAAAGCGTATAATGCGAGGCGATAGTCATCTTGCACGGCTATGAAACAATACGACGATGTGATACTGCGCGGGCAAAAACCACACATTTCCAGGCTTGAGAACAAATATCTACACCTGCGGGGCAATTATTAAATGTAAATATCTGCCCAGGCTATTATCTGCTCCGATTATCGAACCGCTCATTTTCAATTATTACTCAGTCTTGTTTTCACTGTTCGGAAATTGTAAACTTGTACCTTTCTTATCCGTCAGTACAGCATGTATAATTTTATATAATTTTGAACACGAGTGTAGGTAATAAACTTTTCCTCTACATGAACACAGCAAATGTTTTATCTGCTACATTCACATTACTCTCTCTAACAATAACAAGCTCACTCACTAATATTGTACATATAAAAATAGATACTTCTATCAACTTCTGCCAATACAAAGAAACAGATTTCAACCACATAGCAACCAGCTATTAAAAGATTTGACTATCACTTTAGTCATTTCAACTCACAAGAAAGCATTTCCGCTAATATTTATCTAAATTATCATGATGTAGAAACACGAATAAAGTTTTTAACAATACTTTGTTACAGGGTTGTAGAGAAAGTCATGTGAATGGAAAACATCAGGTTTTCTTTATTACTTTCCCTATACGAGAGACAACTGATAAGTCCCGGGCCTCACTCAGATCTTGCGCCACTAGGCCAGTTAGACGGGCTGATAAGTCCCGGGCCTCACTCAGATCTTGCGCCACTAGGCCAGTTAGACACGCAGATAAGTCCCGGACCTCACTCAGATCTGGCGCCACTAGGCCAGTTAGACGGGCTGATAAATCCCGGACCTCACTCAGATCTGGCGCCAATAGGTCAGTTAGACGGGCTGATAAGTCCCGGGCCTCACTCAGGTCTGGCGCCACTAGGCCAGTTAGACGGGCTGATAAGTCCCGGACCTCACTCAGATCTGGCGCCACTAGGCCAGTAAGACGGGCTGATACGTCCCGGGCCTCACTCAGATCTGGCGCCACTAGGTCAGTTAGACGGGCTGATAAATCCCGGACCTCACTCAGATCTGGCGCCACTAGGTCAGTTAGACGGGCTGATAAGTCCCGGGCCTCACTCAGGTCTGGCGCCACTAGGCCAGTTAGACGGGCTGATAAGTCCCGGACCTCACTCAGATCTGGCGCCACTAGGCCAGTAAGACGGGCTGATACGTCCCGGGCCTCACTCAGATCTGGCGCCACTAGGTCAGTTAGACGGGCTGATAAATCCCGGACCTCACTCAGATCTGGCGCCACTAGGTCAGTTAGACGGGCTGATAAGTCCCGGGTCTCACTCAGATCTGGCGCCACTAGGTCAGTTAGACGGGCTGATAAGTCCCGGACCTCACTCAGATCTGGCGCCACAAGGCCAGTTAGACGGGCTGATAAATCCCGGACCTCACTCAGATCTGGCGCCAATAGGTCAGTTAGACGGGCTGATAAGTCCCGGGCCTCACTCAGGTCTGGCGCCACTAGGCCAGTTAGACGGGCTGATAAGTCCCGGACCTCACTCAGATCTGGCGCCACTAGGCCAGTAAGACGGGCTGATACGTCCCGGGCCTCACTCAGATCTGGCGCCACTAGGTCAGTTAGACGGGCTGATAAATCCCGGACCTCACTCAGATCTGACGCCACTAGGTCAGTTAGACGGGCTGATAAGTCCCGGGCCTCACTCAGATCTGGCGCCACTAGGCCAGTTAGACAGGCTGATAAGTCCCGGGCCTCACTCAGATCTGGCGCCACTAGGCCAGTTAGACGGGCTGATACGTCCCGGGCCTCACTCAGATCTGGCGCCACTAGGCCAGTAAGACCGGCTGATAAATCCCGGACCTCACTCAGATCTGGCGCCACTAGGTCAGTTAGACGGGCTGATAAGTCCCGGACCTCACTCAGATCTGGCGCCAATTGGTCAGTTAGACGGGCTGATAAGTCCCGGGCCTCACTCAGGTCTGGCGCCACTAGGCCAGTTAGACGGGATGATAAGTCCCGGACCTCACTCAGATCTGGCGCCACTAGGCCAGTAAGACGGGCTGATACGTCCCGGGCCTCACTCAGATCTGGCGCCACTAGGCTGGTTAGACGGGCTGATAAGTTCCGGACCTCACTCAGATCTGGCGCCACTAGGCCAGTTAGACAGGCTGATAAGTCCCGGACCTCACTCAGATCTTGCGCCACTAGGCCAGTTAGACAGGCTGATAAGTCCCGGACTTCACTCAGATCTGGCGCCACTAGGCTGGTTAGACGGGCTGATAAGTTCCGGACCTCACTCAGATCTGGCGCCACTAGGCCAGTTAGACAGGCTGATAAGTCCCGGACCTCACTCAGATCTGGCGCCACTAGGCCAGTTAGACGGGCTGATAAGCCCCGGACCGCACTCAGATCTGGCGCCACTAGGCCAGTTAGACAGGCTGATAAGTCCCGGACCTCACTCAGATCTGGAGACTAGGCCAGTAAGACGGGCTAATAAGTCCCGGACCTCACTCAGATCTGGAGACTAGGCCAGTAAGACGGGCTAATAAGTCCCGGACCTCACTCAGATCTGGAGACTAGGCCAGTAAGACCGGCTAATAAGTCCCGGACCTCACTCAGATCTGGAAACTAGGCCAGTAAGACCGGCTGATAAGTCCCGGGCCTCACTCAGATCTGGAGACTAGGCCAGTAAGACGGGCTAATAAGTCCCGGACCTCACTCAGATCTGGAGACTAGGCCAGTAAGACCGGCTAATAAGTCCCGGACCTCACTCAGATCTGGAGACTAGGCCAGTAAGACCGGCTAATAAGTCCCGGGCCTCACTCAGATCTGGAGACTAGGCCAGTTAGACAGGCTGATAAGTCCCGGACCTCACTCAGATCTGGCGCCACTAGGCCAGTTAGACGGGCTGATAAGCCCCGGACCGCACTCAGATCTGGCGCCACTAGGCCAGTTAGACAGGCTGATAAGTCCCGGACCTCTCTCAGATCTGGAGACTAGGCCAGTAAGACGGGCTGATAAGTCCCGGACCTCACTCAGATCTGGAGACTAGGCCAGTAAGACGGGCTAATAAGTCCCGGACCTCGCTCAGATCTGGAGACTAGGCCAGTAAGACGGGCTGATAAGTCCCGGACCTCACTCAGATCTGGCGCCACTAGGCCAGTTAGACGGGCTGATAAGTCCCGGGCCTCACTCAGATCTGGCGCCACTAGGCCAGTTAGACGGGCTGATAAGTCCCGGGCCTCACTCAGATCTGGCGCCACTAGGCCAGTTAGATAGGCTGATAAGTCCCGGGCCTCATTCAGATATGGTGCTACTAGGCCAGTAAGACGGGCTGATAAGTCCCGGACCTCACTCAGATCTGGAGACACTAGGCCAGTTAGACAGGCTGATAAGTCCCGGGCCTCACTCAGTTATGGTGCTACTACGCCAGTTAGACAGGCTGATAAGTCCCGGGCCTCACACAGATATGGTGCCACTAGGCCAGTTAGACGGGCTGATAAGTCCCGGGCCACACACAGATATAGCGCCACTAGGCCAGTTAGACAGGCTGATAAGTCCCGGACCTCACTCAGATCTGGAGACTAGACCAGTTAGACAGGCTGATAAGTCCCGGGCCTCACACAGATATGGCGCAACTAGGTCAGTTAGACAGGCTGATAAGTCTCGGGCCTCACACAGATCTGGCGCCACTAGGCCAGTTAGACAGGCTGATAAGTCCCGGGCCTCACACAGATATAGCGCCACTAGGCCAGTTAGACAGGCTGATAAGCCCCGGACCTCACTCAGATCTGGAGCCACTAGGCCAGTTAGACGGGCTGATAAGTCCCGGGCCTCACACAGATATAGCGCCACTAGGCCAGTTAGACAGGCTGATAAGTCCCGGACCTCACTCAGATCTGGAGACTAGGCCAGTTAGACAGGCTGATAAGTCCCAGGCCTCACACAAATATGGCGCAACTAGGCCAGTTAGACAGGCTGATAAGTCCCGGGCCTCACACATATATAGCGCCACTAGGCCAGTTAGACGGGCTGATAAGTCTGGGGCCTCACACAGATCTGGCGCCACTAGGCCAGTTAGACAGGCTGATAAGTCCCGGACCTCACTCAGATCTGGCGCCACTAGCCAGTTAGACAGGCTGATAAGTCCCGGACCTCACTCAAATCTGGCGCCACTAGGCCAGTTAGACAGGCTGATAAGTCCCGGACCTCACTCAGATCTGGCGCCACTAGCCAGTTAGACAGGCTGATAAGTCCCGGACCTCACTCAGTTCTGGCGCCACTAGCCAGTTAGACAGGCTGATAAGTCCCGGGCCTCACTCAGATCTGGCGCCACTAGGCCAGTTAGACAGGCTGATAAGTCTCGGGCCTCACTCAGATCTGGCGCCACTGGGCCAGTTAGACAGGCTGATAAGTCCCGGACCTCACTCAGATCTGGCGCCACTAGGTCAGTTAGACGGTAGACTAGCTTGTATCCATAGTTACAGGTCAATAGCTTCTTTAGTTTTCCAATGACAGCATTTTAAACAAGACATGTTTACAGTTTTCAGGAAAATAGAGGATTTGGAAAAACGAGCTGTGATTAAATACTTCCTTTTGAAAGGCTTAACACCTAAAGAAATCAAGGAGGAAGTGGACAGTACATTGAAAGACTCTGCCCCTTCATATTCAATGATTAAAAGGTGGGTTGCAGGGTTTAAAATGGGACGTACGAGCACTAGTGATGAGCCTCGCTCTGGACGCCCTTTAGAAGTGACAACTCCGGAGATCATTGAAAAAATTCATCGTTTAGTACTGGAAGACCGCAGATTAAAGTTGTTTGAGATAGCAGAGGCTGTAAACATATCAAAATAACGTGCAGGTAATATTTTAAGTAATGTTTTTGGCTTTCACAAGATCTGTGCAAGATGGGTGCCGCGTTTGTTGACATCTGATCAAAAGTTGCAAAGTAAAACTGATTTAGTTAAGAATGTGGAGCTCTACCGTAAAAATCCCAGTGAATTTTTGAGACGGCTTATTACCATGGATGAAACTTGGATACATCACTACACTCCAGAAAGCAAATGACAGTCAAAACAGTGGATTGTGCCAGGTGAACCAATTCCAAAAAAGGCAAAGTCAATTTTGTCAGCTAAAAAGGTTATGGCGAGTGTTTTCTGGGATGCACAGGGAATTATTTTTATTGATTACTTGGAAAAGGGTAAAAGTATCTCTGATGACTATTACGCAAGCTTACTGCAACGTTTGAGTGATGAGGGGAAAAGAAAAAGACCTCATTTGGCCAAAAAAAAAAAAAAAAAAAATAGAAAAATCTTGTTTCATCACGACAATGCTCCGGTCCATCGTTCAGTGATTGCAATGGGAAAAATGTGCGAGTTAAAGTTGGAATTGCTTGAACATCCACCCTATTCGCCAGATCTAGCACCCAGTGACTACCACCTGTTACCAAACCTCAAAATATGTGTTGGAGGACGAAGATTTCACAGCAACGAGGGGATCATTGATGCGGTAAACAGCTGTTTTGAGGACCTTGATAAATCACACTACAGAGATGGTTTAATTAAATTAGAACACCGATATGACAAATGTGTTAGCATTTCTGGAGATTATGTTGAGAAATAAAGCAAAAACAATTTTTTTAAATGCTGTTTTCAATGAGATGCACGGGAGTTGTCAGCCGACCCTAGTATGTACTATGCACATATTGTATAGATAAGGTAATGTATTCCGCCCAAAAATCTGTTACCGAGATTTCTCAGGAAATAGAGGTTTTAGAGTCCCCCGTATCTCCCTCCACCCAAAACAAAATTTTACAGAAAGAGGTCCCTGTGTGTGTCCATTTGCCTGTGAACATGATAACTCAAAAACGAAAGGTCGGTAAAATACAAAACTTTGAATATAAGCTTAGTAACTTCCAAGAATGTCACATGAAGATTTTGAAGAAAGTCTCTCCATCGCAAACTACCCTTTACATGGAAAATGTTTTGAAAATTTTGATTTTCTTAAAAATGACCCTAACGATTTTGATTAAAACATCGTATTAAAGATACGAGTATGTACATCTTGAATTTTCTGGGAATAGCCTCCAAAGACTCCTTAATTCTGGATGAATAATTTTGCTGGGATTTGTATAACTGATAAACTGTAAGAGATAGACAAAAAGTTACTACATAAAACATATAGGTCTCGTGAAAGCACACAATTTTTATCATATACATTATTTCGTGATGTTGTCAATTTGGACATTCTCCTTGTTATTGGTTTCTGTTCTAAAATAAACTTTTCACTTACGGGAATCTGCCAACTCCTGGCAATGTAATGGCACGGATTTCAACCACATGGCAACCAGCTTTTAAGACACTTGACTATCACTTTATCCTAGTGTATTCCCTTCTACTCACAAGGAAGCAAGTAATAAGACAATTTCTGTTAATGTTTATCTTGATTAGCATCAAGTAGATAGAAGAATACTTTTTTAATAATTTGTTAGAGATATGTACAGACATCATGTGAATGGAACACATCAGTTGGTAGGTCAGTTTTCATGTACTACTTTAAGAGGACAAAATAGTCTGAACAACGGAAATTACACCTTAAGTGAGTTGAAAATGCACTGCTCTTAAAGTATTTAGTTGTTTTTTTTTTCAGATATTTATACAAATTCTTCTAAAAATCATGACACCTATTTTAAGTGGTTGTTTGCATTAATAGCTTATTTGGTTGAGTCTATAAAAAGTATTTCATTCAGCAGAAAAGTAATAAAACTTAGTCTTAAAACGTGTGAATTCATGTTCCTTTTTTCTGATGCTACTTGCGATACATAATCACACTTTTGTATACTTATTCTTAGTATAATCATTTATCTTCTGATCTCAATTATTTAGTTATGATACAAATTCATATAAATTAAATATATATATTTATTACAAATTCAAAAAATAATAATTTGCAACATTTGCAATGTTGTTGATTTCTTAATATGATCAATATATACTATAACATCACGATTGTGGCTCAGAAATTTCAACTATGTGTTGTAGATATGTGCTGAAAATTTCAGCTTTCCATCTCTCATAGTTTCTGAGAAAAAGGTACATGCAAAAATGCTGTTTTGAGAAAACTGAATTTAAAGATACAAATATTCTAAAAAAGAGCATTGTAAAACAGCTTTAAAGAAATGCAGACTAGCATTTAATTCTCTTAACCACCCAAAAGTATACATTTCCTGAAACTAGAAATAATAGAGGTTTTATTAATATCTAAAACAAAAAATGTTATTTTTTGTCATTTCAGAGTGCCTTGATCCCTTAAAGAGTATGAAGAAGTGTTTATTGTAACGGAGAATTGAAAGCCCTGTATGTTATTAACATAACTATCCGGTTATTTTGAGTTCTTATCAGCATAAATTCTGGGATTGTGAGTTTACAAGCGAATGTTCCAAATGTAGATATAGGAAATGTGACCTCGAAACTGTTGATATCCACCCCTTCTATTCCTATTTCGCTAGTCCTATACATATGCGGGGTAAACCCCCTAGCCTAGTATTGACGTGCTGTGCGAAGTTACCTGTAAGTGGTACTTTGGGAAGCGGCAATTTTCTTGAGCATTCTGATCTTAAATACCTTGTTTGGTATTTACTCAAGTTTTGGTATTTGAAGCGTTGACCTTTTTCTATACATTATATTTTATATGTTGAACTTGCAAACATAAAAAACTTTGTGTTTAAGATTTCGTTTTGATTTTAATATCACGAAAAACACATTCACACGTGTCAATGCAGATATTTTCTTTTTAAATTGTCTTTTTAAATTCAAGGAGTATCAGGTCTCAAATTATATGTTTCTGGTGAAATCTAACTTATGTTTTCTTAACATTTTTTATTTCCTCAGTTTATTTTAATAATCACGTAATTGTGAATTAAGAACTTTAAAGTTTAGATTTTCAAAACATGATTTAGTTAACCCTCCCCCCCCCACCTTAAGTTATACACGGTTTATTTCAATTTATGTTTTCTCGTACTTTAATTTTTCAACACTTTCCTGTCTGAAAATTTATGACATAATGTTGCATAAGGCGTAAAAAAATCTGATGTGTTCCATTCACATGACTTTCTCTACCTCTCTGCAACAAATTATTGTTAAAAAGCTTATGCTTCTATTTACTTCAAGCTACTCGAGAAAAATTAGCAGAAATAGTCTTATTACCTGCTTCCTTGTAAGTAGAAGCGAAATAAGGGAGTACCATAGGTTAAAGTGAAGTCAAAAGCTGGTTGCTATGTGACTGAAATTCGTTTGTTTGTATGGAAAGGAGTTGACAAATTCCTCTATGAGAAAAGTATATGTTTTTCAAAGCTGAAATCAAAAACAAGGAATACCTCAAATGACGATCAACTCTACGAAAATACGTATATGACATAAATTGTATGTTTTAATGTGCTCTACATGTTTGTGTGGTAAGTGTTTGTCCATTTGTTACGTTTTAGCAGTTATGCAAAATTCCGTGAAATTAATCCGGAATAAAGTTGGTTTCAGGGGCTATTCCAAGAAAATTCAAGATACACATTTTATTTGTCAGGTAAATATCTTTAATATTTGACATTTTAATCAAAATCGTCAGAGCCATTTTTAAGAAAATCAAAATTTTCGAGAAAAGTTCTATGTAAAGGGTAGTTGGGGTGGGGGATTTTCTTGAAAATCTTCGTATCGCATCCTTGGGAGATACCAAACTTAAATACCAAGTTTTGTATTTAACGGTCTTTTTGTTTTTGAGCTATGCTGTCCACAGGCACAGACACAAACACAGACACACGCACAGTTTTCTAAAAAAATTGTTTGCTTTCAGGGGGTTTCAAAACATATATTTTCGGTGAAATAACGGTATCGAATTTTGGGTGGAGTACAATATCTTCTCTATAAACTATGTAAATAGTACGTGTAGAGAAAGTAAAAAAGACATGTACATGCTATTTCACACAAGTTTTGAAAATAAGAGGACTGTTTAGAGAAGCATTTGAGGGATTGTTTCCTTAAAATATCAACCTTGTTATTTTTTAAACGCTTATTTGGATTCGGGAGACGGAAGAATGTTATTTCTGAAACTTGTCAGGGAGGCACGAGCCGCCCCTGATTGCCACGTATTTAAGCAGATCCCCTAAGTGATATATTAACAACGTGATTGTGTAGCGTCTCCCTAGAGGGCAGCACTGTACATTCAATATTACCATTGTTGGCCTGCAACTAATCACAGGTTTGCCCATTACTGTCCGTTTCGGTGGCTCGACCGATAACCCAGCTCGCTTTTCTTTCCTGGACAGGTGCACGCCCCGTCTGTCTGTCTGTCTGTCTATCCGTCCGCGTGTAAACATTCTGTAACGATTAGTTAAAACTTTTGCAAAATCACACGCTGTTTGATTTTTTTACTTTCTCTACTGTGTATAGGAGGTAGAGGAAGCATTGTGTTCCACCCAAAAATTCGTTACTAGAAATACACGTGTTAATCAACAGACACTTATGGAGGAAAATAATCTCTTGTGTACCATTCACATGGCTTTTTCTACATCTCTGTAACAAATTATTGTTAAAAACCTTATTCTTCTATCTACTTCATGTTAATTGAGAAAAAATTAGCAGAAATAGCCTTATTACTTGCTTCCTTGTAAGTAGAAGCGAAATAAGGGAGTAGCATACGTTAAAGTGACCGTTGCTATGTGACTGAAGTTCCTTTGTTTGTATGGACACGAGTTGACAAATTCCTGTGTGAGAAAAGTATAAATATTTTAAAGCTGAAACCAAAAACAAGGAATATCTCAAAAACGATCAACGCCACGAAAAAATGCATCTAACATAAATTGTGTTTTAAAGAGCTCTACATTTTTTGTATGGTAAGTTTTTCTCTTACGGTTTTACAGTTATGCAAAATTCCCTAAAATTGATCCACAATAAAGTAGTCTTCAGAGGCTATTCCCAGAAAATTCAAGATGTACACTTTATTTGCCAGTTAGATATCTTTAATACACGATATTTTATAAAATCGTTAGAGCAATTTTTGAGAAAATCAAAATGTTCGAAAAAAGTTGCATGTAAAGGGTAGTTTGGGGTGGAGGGGAATGTTTCTTAAAATCTTCGTGTCACATCCCTGGAAGATTGTTATTTTACTGACTTTTCGTTTTTGAGTTATCGTGTTCACAGACTCGGACCTTTTACTGAAAATGCTTCTCTTTTTTTTTGGATATCAGGGACCCTAAAACATATATTTGCGGTGAAATCTCGGTATCGAATTTTTGGGTGCAACACAATACCTTCTGTATGCACTATGTAGAGAAAATAAAAAACAAATAAATAATACTCCCTCTACTTACTATAGATAGTAGAGAAACTCAAGATGTTTTAAGCTCCTCCGCAAGAACACAGCGCAAGCAATGAGACCAGAATAATATATTATATTAATGCTCCTGAAAACTTGAACTAAGATAATCAGAAGCATTATGTTTATAATGAGGTAGCTGCGTATTTCATTTGTTTTAATGTTGAACAGTTGGTAGTGGTGGTGCTCAAAGGCGAACATCATCCCCTCTGTGTCGAGATGACTTGGGGGTAGTTGACGCAGAAGGAAGGGGTTGTCACGAAAAAAAAAGATTTCTTTCTTTCTTTTCCTTTATATATATTTTTGTTTCCTCTTCTTCTTCTTCCTTTTTTTCCGAGGCAGTAATTAACTTTTCGTACTGATTAAAAAAGTTGAAGAGACTTTGAGCGCACCCAAGATGACAAACAAAAGGGGAGCGTTTTGTGACAGGCTTGCCAACCTACCTAAGATATTTGCTACCTGACCAAAGATGAAAACCCCTCTTTTCAAGGATTCTTAAATCGTTTATGGGCACTTGAACCCTCAAGGGAGTTTTACTTCTGCAGCTACCGCTTTAAAATCCTTAACAGACTCCTGCTACACAATTGAAGTACGGCTTGTATTATAATAAACAAAATCTGATGTGTTCCATTCACATGACTTTCTCTACATCTCTGTAACAAATTATTGTTATCCTTCTATTTAATATTGATTCCACCTATGACATTACTCTTTTCAATCTGACAATAGAGCCTATGATGTCTGGCCTACTGACTACAGATGGTGAAAACTGCTACACTATGACTCCCATCAAATTTGCTCCGCACGAAGCGAAAGTAGAATGCTAGTACGGACATTTTTCTGAAAGGCTAAAGTGGTAACTTACTGAATATGTTCGTCGTAAGTTAAAGCAACGTAAACAAAACATTTAAAAAGTTATTTGAACAGCATGACATAACATGTTTTTCCACGCATTGCAATTCTATACCAACCTGCCTAACAAAATAATAACGATTTAAAAATGTCCATGGAATATAAATACACATGTACAAATATTTCATTTTGCTTCATTGTACTGAAAAAATATATGTTTTCCATTTCGTTTCTGTACTTGTTCTGCAAACAAAGTATTCTTACACAGGAATATTCTTTCATCTACTGCTACGAGAGATAAAAATAGTCTTATTACTTGCTTCCTTGTAAGTGGAAGGGAAATAAGGGAGTAGCACAGGTTAAAGTGACAGTTGCTATGTGACTGAAGTTCCTTTGTTTGTATGGACACGAGTTGACAAATTCCTGTATGAGAAATTTATAAGGTTTTTAAAGCTGAAACTAATAACAAGGAATATCTCAAAAACAGTCAACTCCACGAAAAAGTATATAACACAAATTGAGTATTTTAATGAGCTGTATATTTCTATGAAATAAGTTTTTATGTATCTCTTACGGTTTACCATTAATTCAAAATTCAGAATATAGATGTATTTCCAGAAAATTCAAGATATACATTTTATTTGGCACATAGATGTCTTTAATATACCCAAGCGATTTTAATCAAAATCGTTCGAGACATTTTTTTCAAAATGACAATTTTCCCATATAAAGTATAAAGTGGGGAATTTTGCTGAAAATCTTCGTGTCGTATCCTTGGAAGATACTGAACTTAAATACCAAGTTTGGCATTTAATGGAGTTTTCGTTTTTGAGCTAAGTTGCCCACAGACACACACACGGACATTTTTTTAAAAATATTTTTTTTGGATTCAGAGGGTTTCAAAACATACATTTCAGATGCTATCTCAGTATTGAATTTCTGGGTGTAATACAATACCTTCTCTATACACTGTACACATAGTACGTGTAGAGAAAGTAATGAACATACTATTAATTATTCTACTTGTTTGGGTGTTTACCCTCCTCGTATGGGGTCAAAGGTCTGTTGAGGAGACATTTGGGTGATCAGGCTCATACCTGGTATAGGAGTGAGTTAGATAACATGGAATCACGCCGAAGGGAGTCATGATTATGGAGACGCAAACTCACATGCGCTTAGAACCCAGACTGCTTGGCGAGAACTAACACTGGATGTTAACATCGTGGGTTCAAATCCGACCCAAAGTTATGGACTTTTAATCGTGGTTACAAGCGACAGCCGCATGTCAGTAGATTAAAACAACTTCTTCGGCACACCAGCGACACTATGACAGTATAATGTCTACCTAGCGAAATGATTCAGCCAGTATAATAACAATGATAAAAATGAAAATAATAATGATAACAATGATGATAATAATGATGGTAATCCTAATAATGATAATGATGATAATAATAATGTAATGATGATAATAGTCACAATGATAATAATGATGATGATAATAAACACAATGACACTAATAATGATGATAATCATAATAATGATAATGATGATAATAATGCTGATAATAATAATAATAATGGTGACAATAATGACGAGAATAATGATAATGATGATAATAATAATAATAATGTAATGATGATAATAGTCATAATGATAATATTGATGATGATAATATTAGTCATAATAGTAATAATGATGATAATAATGATGATAATAATAATGATAATAATAATAATTCTAACAAAAAGGATAATAATAATGATGATAATAGTCATAATAATAATAATAATAATAATAATAATAATAATAATGGTAATAAATACCATGATAATAATGATGATAATAATAAATACAATAATAATAATGGTAATAAATACCATGATAATAATGATGATAATAATAATAAGTACAATAATAATAATGGTAATAAATACCATGATAATAATGATGATGATAATAATAAGTACAATAATAATAATGGTAATAAATACCATGATAATAATGATGATGATAATAATAAGTACAATAATAATAATGGTAATAAATACCATGATAATAATGATGATAATAATACCATGATAATAATGATGATAATAATAAATACAATAATAATAATGGTAATAAATACCATGATAATAATGATGATAATAATAATAAGTACAATAATAATAATGGTAATAAATACCATGATAATAATGATGATAATAAACACAATGACACTAATAATGATGATAATCATAATAATGATAATGATGATAATAATGCTGATAATAATAATAATAATAATAATAATAATAATGGTGACAACAATGTCGAGAATAATGATGATAATAATGATAGTGATAATGATAATAATAATAGTAGTAATAATAATAATAATAATGCTGATGATGATAATAATAATAATAATAATAATAATAATAATAATAATAATAATAATGTTTTTCATGGCTTGCCTCAGTCGTGAAAAGTAAACATCGGATTGAATGTCTATTTGTAACAATGACACAAAGTTGCACCTTCAATCTAAATAATTGTTAAAAGTGGAAATGTATGGTAATTTAGACTGCGATGCCACGGGTCTACTGATGGTGGAATCAGCCATGTGGCGGTGGTCTCCAAGTGACGACAGTGAAAGCAGATGGACTATGGTACCCTGTCGCTTGGTACGAAGTCACCTACAACAAAAACACATTAGAAATATTTGTTCATTAAACGCCAACTATCACATTAATTAAATGTATGCATGACTGACATTTCTTGAAAAATCAGAAGTCGCTGTTTTATTTTATTCCATAAAATAATTTGAACCTACAAGATGAATAATTGGCCACCATTTTTAAATTTCTTAAGACATCGGAGCTACAGCAAAGCATTAGAGGTAAGACTCCTGGACTCGACAAGAAAAACTCCAGTTCGACGAGATCTCATGCATAAAGCTGCGCAGAAGAGAACAGCAATGGACAGCAGCAGGAGAGGAAATGTGAGCCATATATTCAAATATTTCCTTGTTTTCTCACTATTGATATTTTCAGCATTTTCCTTCCTGTAAAATGATTTTCTGTTACACAAATAAAATTTGCTGTGCATGTTCGCAGAGGTACAGAGAATAAGAATTACCAAAGGCTTTACTGTCACATGTATTTCGACACGGTTTCAATTTTCAAATACAAAAATTATATTTTGTGACAAAAAAAGAGGCATATCCAAAAATGTTGGAGCCTAAACCAAATAAGACACACTAAAGTCTTGGGTAATTTCAAAAAGTAGATGTATTGTGAACCTGGGCTTAAAATATTAGACCAAAATATTAATTTCTTTTTTAACAAGGGACTTAGAGAAATTTGACCACAACTTCCAAACCATTACAGCAAAAAGGTGAAATTTGCGGCGTCACTTATTTGCATTATATTACACTTATATACATTTTGGAATTTCAACCTTCAATTATACTTCTCCTTGATTCTATTTTGTTACTACAAAAACTGTACATGAAATATAAACAATAATATCTATTTGGTTGTAAGTTATCTGAATAAAAAAATCTGATGTAAACACTCACATAACTTTCTCTAGCTATGCTGCAATTCTATTTACTTATTAGGATAACATTAGTAGATACGCTTTTATTGCGACTTTATTCCGTTATACAACACAAATTAGGGAATATAGTAAGCTAAAATGCCAGTCAGATCTTTTAAAGGCACTCCCGATATGACGGCTTTAAAATTCCGTTATATTTTTGACTAAGAGAAAGAAAAACGAATGACGATTTCCCATTTCAGAAATGTAAAGGTGTTTTAAAATTGAAACCAACAACTTGAAATTTCTCGAAAACGGTTAACTTCAGAAAAAATGTATACATCATAATTTGTGTTTTATTAATATTTATATTTTTGTGTAAATAAGTGTACGTCTATATGTTTCAGTTTGCCATTATGCAAAAGTCATCCAGAACGAAGATCACTTGAGAAGCTGTTTATAGAAAATTGAAGATGTACAATCTGTGATAAAATAACTTAAACTTGTGTTATTTTAGTCAAAATTGTTAGTCATCTTTGAAATAAACAAAACATTCGAACAAGTTTACATGTAAAGGGTAGTTTGGGGGGAGATATTCGTGCTGCATCCTTGAAAGTTGCTGGTGTTTAACAGAACATAGATTTTTTCAGCTATGCTGTTCGGAGACAACCACCTACCCACTCAAACATGACGGAATTTTCTACGCGTTTTTCTATATATCTGCATAATTTCTAAACCGAAAAAGAAAGAACAAAAAAATTCTAACCAAAAAAAAAAAAAAAAAACTGAAGTTCGTATGCAATTTACGGCAGCTAATTGTATACTCTACAACCACATTAAATAGGTAAGTTACTGCATTCGACCAAAAATTTCGGTGTCAGATTTCACTGCAAATACACCATTAAGGTTCCTTGAAGAAAAAGTATGTGTCTGTCCATTAAACACCAAAGTTGGTATTTAAATGCTGCATCTTTCCAGAATTAGACCCGATTTAAAAAAATATCCTTCACCGTATACATGGAGAAAAAATTTAAAGATGTTTATTTTTACAAAAAAGGCTTTAACGATTTTGCTTAAATACCACAAGTTAAAGATATTTCCATGCCAAATAAAATGTATATCTTGAATTTTCTGGGAATAGCCTCTGAGGACCTCTTCAATCCCAATCATTTTTGTATAAGTGGTAAACCGTAAGAGATACAAAAATACTATTTAAAAATATACATCTCCTTAAAACAAAAACGTAGATGGTAGTAGGTGTTGGGAGTGATATTTTTTCTTGAATATCTTCGTATTGCATACTTAAACTCAAAATTAGTTCTATAAATGCGTCTTTTTTTAATAACGGGGTCTGAAAACATCGATTTTGGTGAAATCTCGGTATCGAGCTTTTGGGTGGTATACAGGCCGCTTCTAAACGACACCAAACGAAGATACCAGTCGATCAGCTTACACTTTGGCCTGTCCGAAACTTGATGTCGAACTTTCAAACTCTTCTATTTAAAGTTTTAAGTGCGTTTAAAAATCGCACACATTTGGGATTAGGCAGTGAAGGAACAACGGTTGTCATACGCCATACCCACATGCTACGTTTTCCATTACTAAGGTGACCTGTGCCGCACCGGCGTGTCTATCAAACCATGCCTACACCACGCGACTGGGACCTTCGCTACCAACCGGCATCTCTCTTGGAGTGCGCCAGGCACGTGTCATTTGGTAATGTAGACTGCCTAATCCATGGTAATTTTATGGCAGTTTTTGTATGTGCCGAATTTAGAGCTGAAAATTATATTCACGTATCACGTACGGTATGACCAATAAGATCCACATCTTCGTTTTGGTGTCGTTTTGAAACACCCTGTATAATACATTCTGTATACATTATGTACATAGTACGTGTAGACAGAGTAAAAAGAATTTTAGAAAAAGGTCCATGAGTGGGTCATGTATCTGTGAAGACGATAACTCAAAAACGAATACTTTGTAAAATACCAAACTTGATATTTAAGTAACTTCCAAGCATGCGACACGAAGATTTTGAGGAAAATTTCCTCACCCCAAACTAACCTTTACATGGAAAACGTTTACAAAATCTGGATTTTCTCAAAACTGGCTGTAACAACTTTAATTAAATTAAAGATATTTACATGACAAACAAAACGTACATCTTGAATTTCCTGACTATAGTCTCTGAAGACCTCTTCATTCCACATGACTTTTATATAACTGGTAAACTATTACAGGTAGACAAAACTTACTACACAAAAAAAGTTTAGATCTTGTTAAAACACACAATTTATGGCAAATACATTTTTTTCGTGGGATTGACCATTTTCAAGTTATTCCTTGTTATTGGTTTCAGTTTCAAGATACATTTTCACATATAGGAATTTGTGAAACCCTGACAATTCAAAGAAACGGATTTCAATCACATGCTGACACTTTTAAAACATTTGACTATCACTTTATCCCAGTATATTTCCCTTCTTCTTACAAGGAAGCAAGCAATAAGACAATTTCTGTTAATGCATCAAGTAGATAGAAGAAAACGCTTTCGTAGGACAATGTTGGGGTCAAGTGGACCACGACAAGTATAATTATAGGTTGACAAGTATGGAGGGCGTTAACTGACAAGTGACAAGCAACACAATTACTTGTTTGATTTATAGCGTCATTGTCTTGTAAACACTACTCGTGTCGTGATCCAGGTGGCTCAGCTATTACAGTGAGTTGGTACACCTGATTCTATACCACACATTGAGAAATTATATAGTAACTAAATTTATGTGGCAAGTGAAAAACAAGTGAACATTATTTGCATTTACTTTAAAATTAAACAGTCGCTTATAAAAACTATCACACGCTATAAACTCAAACTACGAATTATATACGAGGACCGTAAATAAAAGACAAGTTCATAGAAATCAATTATTTTATTACTAAAGGTTTTGTACACTTATGGTTACTTTTCAACATAATCACCGAAAAGATTGAGACATTTATCGTACCTGTGTACAAGCTTTGCAGTACCCGCTTCAAAAAATGTTGCCGCCAATGATTTCAAATGAGCATTGACGTTGTTTTGAAGATCTTGGTTGGTTTGAAAGTGCTGCCCTCCTAGCCACGTCTTCAGTTCAGGGAAAAGATGAAAGTCGCTGGGTGTCAGGTCAGGACTGTACGGCGGATGATCGAAAATGTCCCATTGAAATTGTTCAAGGAGCCGATGGGTTGTGTGGACGAGCGTTGTCATGGATCAACACAATTCCTGAAGTAGTCAGCATTCCTCTTCGTTTGTTTTGAATGGCTCTCCGCAAACGTCGTAAAGTACGAAGATCTTCAAAACAACGTCAATGCTCATTTGAAATCATTGGTGGCAACATTTTTTGAAGCGGGTATTGCAAAGCTTGTGCACAGGTACGATAAATGTCTCAATCTTTTCGGTGATTATGTTGAAAAGTAACCATAAGTGTACAAAACTTTTAGTAATAAAATTATTGTTTTCTATGAGCTTGTCTTTTATTTATAGCCTATTGGAGGTTGGAAAAAAAAACGGCCCTCGTAATTTCATACGCCTATCTCATTTAATGAACTTATTAGTTGAAATACTTGGCATTCTCCGTTCGTCCGTGAGTCTGTGAACTACGTAAGTAAATGTTCTGATGTATTTATTCACATAACTCTCTCTATATCTTTGTAACAAATTATTGTTAATAAGCCTATTCTTTTGTCTACTTCATGCTAATCGAGATAAATATTAGTGTTATCACTCGCTTCCTACCAGGAATACACTAGGCTAAACCGCCAGTCAAATGTTTTAAAAGCTGGTTGCTATGTGATGGAAATTCCTTTGTTTCGTGGCAGGATTTCTTGAAGGGATTGTTTCAGGTACGTGTGAAGAAATGAACATTGCATTTCTTTTTTGGGATTACTCCAGCTTATCCTTTTGCACACTAGTCAATTGTTTGGTCCCTCTGACTTTCGTTTGCTCATTTCTCCACACTGAAGAAGATTCTTACAATAAATTTTTATCAATTTAACCAGGTTTACTATATTTACAACTATTCCCTGTTCTTGTGAACTCGGAGAAAGAATTCTTTGTGCACTATTCAATTTCCTAATAACATAAAGAGACACATGCTTTGTATCGCAGCACTAAGTTAAAGATTTTATGTGTTCCATTCACATGACTTTCTCTACAGCTCTGCAATAGTTTCCGTGTTTTTAGTTTCAGCGTTGAAAAACTTATGCTTTTCTCATACAGGAAGGAATTTGTCAACTCCTGTTCATACAAACAAAGGAACTTCAGTCACATAGCAACCAGCTTTTGACTATCACTTTAAGCTATGCTACTTCCTTATTTCTCTTCTACTTACAAGGAAGCAAGTAATAAGAACTATTTCTGCTAATTTTTTCTCCATTAGCATAAGCTTTTTAACAATAATTTGTTCAGAGTTGTAGAGAAAGTCATGTGAATGGAACACATCAGATTTGTTATTTAGTTACTGTAATCTGTTTTGCCCCGTTCTTTTATATTCGTTTGCCTGTTGGTTTTATTTTGTTTCTTATTATGTAGTGTTTCTTATTGCTAAGAACAGGAGTATCCTACATTAGTTCGTATGTCGAGATATAGACAAATTCCCCTATGAGGAAAGTAAAGCTAGTTAGAAGCTGAAGCCAATAAACAAGAAATATCTCATTTCTACAAAAGCATGACATAACTTATGTGTTTTAACGAGATCTATGGTTTTTTTTCTGTTGTGTTTGTCTATCTCTATGCAAACTTCAGCAAAGTTCATTCAGAATAAAGAGGTTTTGAGAGGCTATTCTCAGAAAATTCAAGATATACATTTTGTTTACCATGAAAATGTCTTTAATATAGGTTATTTAAATTAAAATCTTTAGAGCCATTTTTGTTAAAATGAAAATGTTCTACTTACTTTCTCTAGCTCCGTATGTACAATGTACATAGGGATAGAGAAGTATTGTATTCCACCCAAAAATTCGATGTCGAGATTTCACCGGAAATATACGTTTTAGGACTCCCTGAATCCAAAAAAAAACATTTCCAGTAAAAGGTCCGTGTGTGTGTGTGTGTCCGTGTGTCTGTGTATTCGTGTCTCCGTGTGTCAGTGAACACGATAACTCAAAAACGAAAAGTAGCTAAAATACCAAACTTGGTATTTAAGCTCAATATCTTCCAGGGAAGCGACACGAAGATTTTGAGAAAAATCCCCCCACCCCAAACTACCCTTTACATGAGCCTTTTTTCGAAAATTTTAATTTTCTTAAAAATGGCTCTAACGATTTTGATTAAAATATCATATATTAAAAATATTTACCTGACAAATAAAATGTATATCTTGAATTTTCTGGGAATAGCTTCTAAAGGCCTGTTTATTCTGGATGAATTTTGCTTAATTTGACATAACTGGTATACCGTAAGAGATAGACAAAAACTTACTATACAAAAAATATATACAACTTACGTCATATACATTTTTTTCGTGGAGCTTACCGTTTTCGAGGTATTCATTGTTATTAGTTTCAGTTGTGAAGTACTTATACTTTTCTCAGACGGGAGTGTCCGTTTTTCTTTTGTTCTACTCCTGGCCAAGAAAAGAAGCGATTTGTAATGACAATCGCATAACGACAGCTTTTAAAACATTTGACTATCGGTTTAGCCTAGTGTATTCCCTTATTTTCTTCCTACTTATAAGGAACTAAGTAATAAGAACATTGTGTTGAATACCTCGATTAGCAAGGTGCAGAAAGAAGAATAAGCTTATGTAAGAAGTTTGTAGAACGGCTAGAGAAAGTCATGTGAGTGTAACACGTCAACATTTTTTTTCCATGTAAAGAGTTGTTAGGGTCGGGAAGACTTTCCTCAAATCTTTGTGTCGCATCCTTGGAAGCTACCAAAAGTTTGGTAAGTTACAGAGCTTTCGTTTTTGACTTATCAAATGCGGACTTCAAGAACTTTATTAAAATTCATCCAGAAGAAGATATCTTCAGAGGCTACCGCCAAAAAATTTAGAGTGTAAATTTTGTCATGTAAATAACTTTAATATACCCTAATTTAATCAAAATCGTTGAGCTAAGTTTGAGAAAATAAAAAGTTTCTAATTTTTTTCTCCATTTAAAGGGTAGTTTGGTGGGTGGGGATTTTCTTGAAAAGCTTCGTGCCCTATTCTTGGATGATATTAAATACCAAAGCTTAAGCTTGGTACGTATTTGAGTTATGCTGTCCAAAGGCACACACGGACCTGTTCTTAAAAATGCAGAGCAGGCAAAAGAAGCAACTAAAGCTCCCGTCAATTGCCTCTCCACACCTTGTACATGGAAACATTGGTCATCAACTTGAACTCTCAAGCAATGATCACTCGACTCAGAATCGGTCACTCCAAACTGCACGAGCTGTGACAGGTCTCTGGAGACTGCACGGCACAAGAAGAAGCGCTTCCTAATGCGGTCAACATGCTCAAGAAAACGCTACAAAACCGAACTGTAAATTGGTATACAATGTATTTATGATCGCTCGTGATAACATCTTGTACTCAAAACGATTTTAAATAAAAAAATAAAAACATATATTTCGTGTGAAATCTTGGTATAGAATTTATGGGTGCAATACAATACACTATGTACATAGTACGTATTGAGAAAGTAAAAACTAAGAAGGCACACTGTTAAAACAATATTTTAGTTAGATTCAGAGAGTCACAAATAAAAAAAAAAACCTGCATTATAGAATTATCGATATTATGCAGTATAAATATGATCCACAGGACCTGTAACTCAAAGTCACATTTTAGAATACAAGATGTTTTACGTTGCGTATGGAAATAGATTGCAGTAAAATGAAGAGGGGGAAAGCTGGGAACATTGCCAGATACGGTTTGTGGTCCCGAGCATGAGGTTGGTAACACTGTTCACACCCTTGTCATCTATCACTACACTTTTATTCTCAAAACTTTACTTCCAGAAGTTGCAGTATTGTCCTTCTTCTGTTCTTATAAATATAACATTTTAATCTGATAGGAGAATAAACACATCCTAAAGTGTTTGTTTCACAGGAAAATCTCTATCCACTCTTTTACAAAATATATTTTTTGAAATGCTTGGTATGCAAGTTAATTTGGTAATGTAAGCTAAATTTACAATTCATTTTTTGATTGCCATGGCAACAAGCACTGTAAGAGTTTGAGAGGTCGTTAATACTTACAGTACAATTAGCAAATGACGTAACATGTGCTACTTCAAGTAAAGAATCTATTGCTTTAACAAAAGAGTGTATAAGAAGGTTTTGTCCATATAATTTAGATGTAGCCTTTCATTTGTTCACATCAAGAATTCATGTTTACTTTCTCTACACGTTCTATGTACATAGTGCATAGAGAAGGTATGACACTCCACCCAAAAATTCGATACCGAGATTTCACCGGAAATACACGTTTTGGGTTCCCCTGAATCCAAAAAAGGTATTTTTGGAAAAAGTTCCATGTGTGTGTGCGTGTGTGTGTCTGTGGGAAGCATGGCTAAAAACGAAAATATCGTTAAATACTGGACTTGGTATTTAAGTTCAGTGTCTTCTAAAGATGCAACACGAAGATTTTCATGAAAATTCCCCTACCCCCAACTACCCTTTACACGGAACGTTTTTTCGAAAGTTATGATATTCTCATAAATTCCTCTAACGATTTTGGTTAAAATATTGTATATTAAAGATATTTACATGACAAATAAAATGTATATCTTGGATTTTCTGGGAATAGCCTCTGAAGACTTCTTTATTATGAATGAATTTTACGGAATTTTACATAACTGGTGAACCGTTAGATATAGACAAAACCTTACCACACAAAAATTTAGAGAACGATAAAAGGCACAATTGATGTTATATACATTTTTTTCTTGGAGTTGACATATTCCTTGTTTTTAGCTTCAGTTTTGAAAAACGTATACTATTCTCATACAGAATTTGTTAACTTGTGTCCATACAAACAAAGGAACTTCAGTCACATAGCAATCAGCTTTTGGTTATTACTTTAACATATGGTACTCCCTTTTTCGTTTCTACTTACAGGGAAGCAAGTTATAAGACCTTTTCTGCTAATTTCTTCTTGATTAGCATGATGTAAATAGGAGCATAAGTTTTTTAATAATAATTTGTTGCACAGATATAGAGAAAGTCATGTGAACGGAACACATCAGATTTTTTCTTAATGTTCAATAAAATATTGAAAAGCAATTTTGATTTTATTATTGTTTTTTTGACAGTTTTTTCAAGTATTTCAAAAAGTAATTGGCTCTTAACCAATAACTGTAAGTTACTTATCAGATCTCGTATTCCCAATATACATTCTCGACCTGATAAGTATAGCTTACAGCTCTTGGTACGCAGTGTGCTATACAGATGCTTCTGTCTCTATCTAACGTTTCCACACACTTTGTGTGGCATTACGAAAAACAAATACATGGTGATTTGGCAATTTAAAAAAGAGTGTTACGATTTTAGAGCGCACTTCTTAAAGAATATCCTATAAGCTGTTAACATAACAAAAGTAATGTTTATTTGTAATAAAGAGATGGATATTTTGTTTAGGTAGTATGATGTCGACTATATCGCTTATAGTTTACTGGTTACATTCATTCCAGGGGACAAGAATTTACTAGGGAATTACCTGAAAATTCAAATTCTATTTTCGTAAAAACACCTTACACATTTAGTGAAGAGTTCTTTTTAAGTAAATCAGTAATAGTAACATTTTCCTTGTAGGGTAGTTTAAGTTGTAGTAATTTCTTTCAAATTTTCGTGTTGCTTTATCGTATTACTTTCTCCATACGCACTATGTACATAGTGTATGAGAAAGTATTGCACTCCACCAAAAATTCGATACCGAGATTTCACCAGAAATATATGTTTTAGGGTCCCCAATATCCAAAAAAAGCATTTTCACAAAAAGGTCCGTGTGTGTGTGTGTGTCCGTGTGTCCGTGTGTCTGTGAACACGATAACTCAAAAACGAAAAGTAGCTAAAATGGTATTTAAGTTTAGTATCTTCCAGGGATTCGACACGAAGATTTTGAGAAAAATCCCCCCACCCCCAACTACCCTTTACATGGATTTTTTTTCAAAAACTTTGATTTTCTCAAAAATGGCTCTAACGATTTTGATTAAAATTTCGTATATTAAAGATATTTACCCAACAAATAAAATGTATATCTTGAATTTTCTGGGAATAGCCTCTGAAGAGTAGTTTATTCTGGATAAATTTTACTAAATTTTGAATAACTGCTAAAGCGTAAGAGATGGACAAAAGCTTACTACACAAGAAATATAGAGCACATTAAAACACACAATTTATGTTATATACATTTTTTTCGTGGAGTTCGTCGTTTTTGTGACATTCGTTATTTTTTGTTTCTGCTATGAAAAACGTGTACTTTTCTCATACAGGAACTTGTCAACTCCTATCCATATAAACAAAGGAACTTCATTGACATAGCAAGCAGCTTTTGACTATCACTTTAACCTACGGTTGTCCCTTATTTCGCTTCTGCTTACAAGGAAGCGAGTAATTAGACTATTTCTACTATTTTTTTCTGTTTAGCATAAAGTAAATAGAAGTATAAGCTTTTTAAGAATTATTTGTTGCAGGGACATGGAGAAAGTCATGTGAATGGTACACATCAGATTTTTTTTTTTTGTTTTGAGTTATCCCGTTCGTACACTTACAAATTCATCTCTTCGTAGAAAGGATCTCAAAACGTGTATTGCCGATGAAACATTGATGCCAAATTTTTAATGCCATGCAATTCACGAACTTTGACTACATCATCAATAAAACAAAAGAAACCAGAAGCTTCACTTCATTTTTTAGTTTTTTAACGTGTAAAATGTGCATATTTGGTACACAATTTGTGTATTCCATCCAAAATATTCTGTCTTCTATCTACTTCGTGCTTCCTTGTCGGTAGAAGGGAAATAAGAGAATATACTAGGCTAAAGCGATAGTCAAATAATTTAAAAGGAGTCGCCATGTCATTTCATTGAATTTTGGTTCTCTTTGTTTAGGTAATCAGGTGTTTAACGGCACCAGTATTTGCTAGCGGCTCTGAGAACGTCCTCGCGCCGGGAACTGAACCGGAGACTCCCCGCTCAGAGCACCAGGGTGTTAACATCTCAAATCCCGTAGTTGCCAAGTATATCAAGTGCTAAAAAAAACCAAATCACTTTCTCTATCCGCTATTCTACAAGCTATACTTTACACAACTTATTGCAATATTGGATGTCGAGATTTCACTGCAGATACACGTTTCGGGACCCCCTGAATAAAAAAGCCGTTTAGAAAACGGTCTGTCTGTGTCTTTGGGCAGCATAGTTCAAAAATGAAAAGCCAAATTTGATATTTAAGTTTAGTATCTGCCAAGGATGCGATACGAAGATTTTCAAGAAAATCCCCCCACCCACAAAATACTCTATATATGGAAAAAAATTTGAAAAATCTTGTATTTCTCAAAAACGTATCTAACGATTTTGATTAAAATGTCTTATATTTAAGATATTCACATGACAAACAAAAAATAAATATCTTGAATTTTCTGTGAATAATAACAAAGACCTCTTTATTCAAGATGATATTCTTTAAATTTTATTAACACTTACTACAAAATAATTCTGAGCTCTTTAAAACACACAGTTTATGTAATATACATTTCTTTCTGGAGTTGACCGTTTACGAGATATTTTTTGTTATTGGTTTGAGTTTTAAAATGCTAAACTTTTCTCATTCGGGAACTTGTGAACTCCTGGCCACGCAAAGAAACGGATTTCAATTCCATAGCAACCACATTTTAAAACATTTGACTATCACTTTATCCTAGCGAATTCCCTTCTACTTACAAGGAAGCAAGTAATAAAACAATTTTGGTTAATGTTTATCTTGATATTCACGAGGTAGAAGAATAAGCTTTTTAACAATAATTTGATACAGAGATGTAGAGAAAGTCATGTGATTGGAACACACAATATTTTTTCTACTTCATGTTAATCAAGATAAATTTCATTTTTACCAAATATTATTATTACTATTATTATTATTATTATTATTATTATTATTATTATTATTATATTTACCAAAAGAATGGCTCACTTTTCGCAGGTTCTCTGTTCAATTCTTGGAGATGATCGCTCTGAGACTGGTTTTTCGTGCTTTTCTCAGGTCACGAAACTTGGAGCCGTTTAAGACCTCTGCGCGCCTCTGTCAGTCGCACTGAGGCCTGCTGCGGTTCTTTCATGTCATCCGTTGCTCCTGGGAGTCCTAAGCACAAAATCCGTGTTGATTAGAGGTATGAAGTTCAGCAATGATAGTCAAATGTTTGAAAATGGGCCGCAAAATACTGCCTTGAAATTCCATACGTTTTATTTGGCAAGAAAAAACAAAAACAAACAAAAATCTGATGTGTTCCAGTCACATGATTTTCTCTACATCTATAGTTATAAATTGTTGTTAATAAGTTTATTCTTCTATCTTCTTCATGATAATCGAGCTAAACATTAACAGAAATTGTCTTATTACTTGCTTCCTTGTAAGTAGAAGGGAATACGCTAGGATAAACTGATAGTCAAATGTTTTAAAAGCTGGTTGCTATGTGACTGATATTCCTTTGTTTGTATTGACAGGAGTTGACAAATTCCTGTATGAGAAAAGCATAAGCTTTTTTAAAACTGTAGCCAATAATAAGGAATATCTCAAAAAAAAGTCAACTCCGCGAAAAAAAAATGTAAATAACATATACCGTGTGTTCTAATGCGCTCTACATTTTTTCTTACTGTTTACCACTTATGCAAATTTCCGCAAAATTTATCTGTATAAAGTTGTCTTCAGAGATTATTCCAATAAAATTCAAGTTAAAAATTGTATTTTTCATGTAAATATCTTTAATATGCGATATTTAAATCATTCGTTAGATCCATTTTTGACAAAGTGAAAATATTCGAAAATTTGTCCATTAAAAGTGTTTTTGGGGGAGGAATCTTCTTGAAAAAATTCATGACGCGCACTTGGAAGATGCTAAACTTAAATACTAAGTTTGGTATTTAACACAATTTTCGATTTTGAGCTATGCTGTCTACAGATGTTCAAAACAACGTCAATGCTCATTTGAAATCATTGGCGGCAACATTTTTTGAAGTGCGTATTGCAAAGCTTGTGCACAGGTACGATAAATGTCTCAATCTTTTCGGTGATTATGTTGAAAAGTAACCATAAGCGTACAAAACTTTTAGTAATTAAGTAATTGTTTTCTATGAACTTGTCTTTTATTTATAGCCTATCGGAGGAGGTTGAAAAAAAGACTACCCTCGTAATTCAATAATACATTATTGAGCACGTATTTAATACAATTATAGCAGATGTACACTCATTAAATATAGTTTTAGCGAAATTGAAGCACGTATCATCAGATTTGCCAATAGTTGGCGACACTGTAGCGGCACGTCGAAAAAACGATAAAAACTCTCAGTACAAACAACATTACCGAAAGCTCCTCTATTCCGAACGTGAATGAAATAAAGAATCTGATGTGTTCTATTCACATGACTTTCTCTACATCTCTGCAACAAATTATTGTTAAAAAGCTTATTCTTTTATTTATTTCATGCTAATCAAGAAAAAATTAGTAGAAACAGTCTTATTACTTGCTTCCTTGTAAGTATAAGCGAAATAAGGGAGTACCATAGGTTAAAGTGATAGTCAAAAGCTGGTTGCTATGTGACTGAAGTTCCTTTGTTTGTATGGACAGAAGTTGACAAATTCCTGTATGAGAAAAGTATAAGCTTTTTAAAGCTGAAACCAAAATCAAGGAATATCTCAAAAACGTACAACTACACGAAAAAAAAATATATAAAGCATAAAGTGGGTGTTTTAATGTTCTCTACATTTTTGTGTGGTAAGATTTTGTCCATATCTTACGGTTTAACAGTTATACAAAATTCCGTAAAATTCATCCAAAGTAAAGTAGTCTTCAGAGGCTATTCCCAGAAAATTCAAGATGTACATTTTATTTGTAAATATCTTTAATATACGAAATTTTAATCAAAATCGTTAGAGCCATTTTTGAGAAAGTCACAATTATCGAAAAAAATTTCGTGTAAAGGGTAGTTGGGGTGCGGGGACTTTCTTGAAAATCTTCGTATTGCATCCTTGGAAGATACCAACCTTAAATACGAGTTTGGTATTCAACGGTTTTTTCATTTTTGATCTATGCACTGCACACACACACCGACCTTTTTCCAGAAATGCTGTTTTTGGATTCAGGGAGACCCAAAACATATATTTCCGGTGAAATCTCAGTATCGAATTTTTTGGTGCATTACAATACCTTCTCTATATATTATGTACATAGTACGTGTAGAGAAAGTAAAAGTCTAATGTGTTCCAATCACATACATCTCTGTAACAAATTAATATTAGAAAGCTTGTTCTTCTATTTACTTCATGATAAGCGAGATAAACATTAACAGAAATTGTCTTATTACTTGCTTCCTTGTAAGTAAAAAGGAAACAAGGATAAAGTGATAGTCAAATATTTTAAAAGTTGGTTGCTGAGTGATTGAAACATAGTTCTTTGCATTGACAGGAACTTAAAAATTCCAAAATGAAAAACATTTAAATATTTTAAAGCCGAAACCAATAACAAGGAATGCCTCAGGAACGGGAACTGTACGCTAAAAAAAAAAAAAAAAAAAAAAAAAAAAAAAAAAACTTGTATATTGTGTGTTTTAACGAGATATACGTTTTTTGAGTACTACATTTTTGTCTATCTCTTATGGTTCAGCAGTTATGGAATGTCATCCAAAATGAAAACTTCTTCACACGCTATTCCAGAAATCTCAGGCTCAGGGTTTTATTTGTCATCTAAAGATTTTTTAACATACGATATTTTAGTTAAAAAACCGTTAGGATATTTTTTTACTTTCTGTACACGTACTATATATACAGAAGGTATTGTAATGCACGCAAAAACTCGACACTGAGATTTCACCGTAAATGCATGTTTTGATACGCCCTAAATCCAAAAAAGAAAAATGTCCGTGTGTATGTGTGGCAGCAAAGATCAAAAACAAAAGCCGTTAAATACCAAACTTCGTGTTTAGGTTCCGTATCTTCCGAAGGATGCAACAGGAAGATTTTCAAGAAAATCCCCCGACTCTCAACTACCCTCTATATGGAACAATTCTCGAATGTTTTGATTTTCCAAAAAATGGTTCTAATGCTTTTAATTACAATGGCGTATGTTAAAGACACTTACCTGACAAACAAAATGATATCTTGAACATTCTGGGAATAGCCTCTCAACACTACTTTATTCTGGACGAATTTTCCGGAATTTTGCGTAACTGCTAAACCGTAAGAGATGGACAAAAACTTACCTTAACAAAAAATGTAGGGCACATTAAAACAGACAATTTATGTTATATGCTTTTTTCGTGAAGTTGATCTTTTTTGAAATATTACTTGTTTTTGGTTTCATTTTGGAAAACGTATACCTTCCTCATATAGGAATTTGTCAGCTCGTGTCCATACAAACAAAAGAACTTCAGTCACATAGCAACCAGCTTTTGACGATCACTTTAACGTAGTGTACTTCCCTTCTGCTTCAAAGGAAGCAAGTAATAAGACTATTTCTGCTAGTAATAGATAGAAGAATAAACTTTTGTTTGTTGCAGAATGTGTCATGTAAATGGATTTCATCAGAAGGTTTTTCAGTTATTGCATACATCTCTTTAACATCATATCGGAAAATCAGACACACAATTTGCAAATTTGTTACGGAAATATAAAAGATCAATTTCAATTTTCAGACTAAAGAGGCGAAGCAAATGACAAAAAAACTGACGTGTTCCATTCACACGACTTTCTCTATATCTCTGTAAGAAATTATTATTAATCATCATATTCTTCCATTTACTTCAAGCTAATCGAGAAAAAAATAGCAGAAACAGTCTTATTACTTGCTTCCTTGTAAGTAGAAGCGAAATAAAGCAGTAATATACGTTAAAGTGATAGTCAAAAGCTGGTTTCTATGTAAGTGAAGTTCCTTTGTTTGTATGGACAAGAGTTGACAAATTCCTGTATGGAAAAAGTATGTTTTTCAAAGCTGAAACCGAAAACAAGGAATATCTAAAAAAAAATCAGCTCCACGAAAAAAAAAGTGTATAACATAAATTGAGTGTTTTAACGTGTCCTACATATTTTGTATGGTAAGTTTTTGTCCATCTCTTACAGTTTAGCAGTAATGCAAACTTCCTTAAAATTCATCCACAATAAAGTAGTCTTCATAGGTTATTTGTCAGGTGAAAGGGTAGTTTGGGGTGGGGGATCTTCTTTAAAATCTTTGTGTCGCATCCTTACAAGATACCAAACTTAAATACGAAGTCTTTTCGTTTTTGAGCTGCTCACAGACACACACACGCGGACATTTTTATAAAAATCCTTTTTTTTTGGATTCAGGGGAACCCAAAACATGTATTTCCGGTGAAATCTCGGTATGGAATTTTTGGGTGGAATACAATACTTCTCTATCTCTATGTACATTGATTAACAGACATCTGTCGGCAGGAAATTGAATAGAGTTGTAAAATTAGAACTTCTCTAGCAAACGAAATAATACTTAATTGGAGTAAAGAGTCATTATATGTATGCTTCATTTAGGAAGAAAGCAAAGATCAGGACAGGAATGATGTCGGCTGCGAAAATGACAGACAATTCTGTGGTTTGGACGAAGACTGGGGATACGAGGGTCATCCAGGAAGTGACAGACGATTTCAAATAACTAAATATAACGAAAACTTTATTTACAAAGTTACTCTACCTTACTCTACTTCTCAACATTGCTATCAAGGTATTTATTGTCACGTGGTACACATGTTATACTCTTCTACCGCTAAACATCTGAGCCAAGATGTTGAGGTCTTCATGGCTGGGAAACCTTTTCCATCCAAACAGTCATGTACGGTGTCTAAAGTGAAACACCGGTTTTTCTGAATTCTTTTATCAACATTTACTTTCAACTGGTCCATAACGATTGATGAAGGGTCTTTATCGTACACACTGTTATGTTCTTCCTTGATTACTTGTAAATTATGAGCCATTTCCTCACTGAAGACTCGTTCATTGCATTATCACTATACACTTGTGTTATTTGTCTGTAACATTCGATTGGCTGAAAATGTTATACATTCACAAAAACGAATAAGTTCTTTGGCAATAGAAAAGTATAAACATGTGCATTGAAAAACTGGTACCACGTGACAGTAAATGTCTTGACAGAATGGAGATTACGTTGAGAAATAGAATAAGGTAGTGTAACTTTGTAAATAAAGTTTTGTGTTGATAACTTTAGTTGTTATTTAGTTATGTCAAATCTTTCTGATGACAGTCTTATATTTTGGAGGAGTGTGCACAGTGGGAGAACCAGCGAACGATTAAACCAAAAGAAACGTGTATGAAGTCCTACTACAAGGAGACTGGCATGTTGGGATCTACTGGCAGACCAGAGCAATTGGCAACACATGGACAAGGTCCTTGCTAAAGTGCAGGAAGTTATATCAAGCTTGTTCATTTAATAAAATCAATTTATATCTACTTCTCTCTCTCTCTCTCTCTCTCTCTTTGTTTGCTTTTCTCTTTTGATTCCTTATGTCCCTTTAAGTTGTATCTAAACTATGCATGCTCGGTCAACGACACATGTACTAACCGTTTATGTAGTAACTTTAATAATTTGACATGATTAAAACTATACGAGGGTCAGCTGAAAAGTCCCGGGCCTCTCAATGAAAACAGAATATATTTATTTATTTATTTTTGCTTTATTTCTCAACATTATCTCCAGAAAGGATAATGCATTTGTCATATCGGTGTTCTAATTTAATTAAACCATCTCTGTAGTGCGATTTATCAAGGTCCTCAAAATAGCTGTTTACCGCATCAATGATCTCCTCGTTGCTGTGAAATCTTCACCTTCCAAGAAATGTTTTGAGGTTTGGCAACAAGTGGTAGTCACTGGGTGCTAGATCTGGTGAATGGGGTGGATGTTCAAGCAATTCCAACTTTAACTCGCACATTTTTCCCATTGCAATGACTGAAGGATGAGCCGGAGCATTGTCGAGATGAAACAAGATTTTTTTGCCAAATGAGGTCTTTTTCTTTTCACCTAATGACTCAAACGTTGCAGTAAGTTTGCGTAGTAGTCAACAGTGGTACTTTTACTCTTTTCCAAGTAATCAATAAAAATAATTCTCATTGCATCCCAGAAAACACTCGCCATAACCTTGTTAGCTGACAAAATTGCCTTTTTTGGAGTTGGTTAACCTGCGCAATCCTGTTTTGACTGTCATTTGCTTTCTGGAGTGTAGTGATGTATCCAAGTTTCATCCATGGTAATAAGCCGTTTCAAAAATTCACTGGGATATTTACGGTACAGCTCCACATTCTTAACAGAAACAGTTTTTCTTTGCAACTTTTGATCAGGTGTCAACAAACGCGGCACCCATCTTGCACAGACCTTGTGAAAGCCCAAAACATCACTTAAAATATTACCTGCACGTTCTTTTGATATGTTTATAGCCTCTGCTATCTCAAACAACTTTAATCTGCGGTCTTCCAGTACTAAATGATGAATTTTTTCAATGATCTCTGGAGTTGTCACTTCTACAGAGGTCCAGAGCGAGGCTCATCACTAGTGCTCGTACGTCCCATTTTAAACTCTGCAACCCACCTTTTAATCATTGAATATGAAGGGGCAGAGTCTTTCAATGTACTCTCCATTTCCTCCTTGATTTCTTTAGGCGTTAAGCCTTTCAAATGGAAGTATTTAATCACTGCTCGTTTTTCCAAATGCTCCATTTTCGTGAAAACTGTAAAGTTGTCTTGTTTAAAATGCTGTCATTGGAAAACTAAAGAAGCTATTGACCTGTAACTATGGATACAAGCTAGTCTAGAGTTAAACTACCGTCTAACTGACCTAGTGGCGCCAGATCTGAGTGAGGCCCGGGACTTATCAGCCCGTCTAACTGGCCCAGTGGCGCCATATCTGTGTGAGACCCGGGATTTATCAGCCTGTCTAACTGACCTAACGGCGCCAGATCTGAGTGAGGTCCGGGACTTATCAGCCTGTCTAACTGGCCTAGTGGCGCCAGATCTGAGTGAGGTCCGGGACTTATCAGCCTGTCTAACTGGCCTAGTGGCGCCAGATCTGAGTGAGGTCCGGGACTTATCAGCCTGTCTAACTGGCCTAGTGGCGCCAGATCTGAGTGAGGTCCGGGACTTATCAGCCTGTCTAACTGGCCTAGTGGCGCCAGATCTGAGTGAGGCCCGGGACTTATCAGCCTGTCTAACTGGCCTAGTGGCGCCAGATCTGAGTGAGGCCCGGGACTTATCAGACTGTCTAACTGGCCTAGTGGCGCCAGATCTGAGTGAGGTCCGGGACTTATCAGCCCGTCTAACCGGCCCAGTGGCGCCAGATCTGAGTGAGGCCCGGGACTTATCAGCCTGTCTAACTGGCCTAATGGCGCCAGATCTGAGTGAGGCCCGGGACTTATCAGCGTGTCTAACTGGCCTAATGGCGCCAGATCTGAGTGAGGCCCGGGACTTATCAGCCTGTCTAACTGCTAATGGCGCCAGATCTGAGTGAGGCCCGAGACTTATCAGCCTGTCTAACTGGCTAATGGCGCCAGATCTGAGTGAGGTCCGGGACTTATCAGCCCGTCTAACCGGCCCAGTGATGCCAGATCTGAGTGAGGCCCGGGACTTATCAGCCTGTCTAACTGGCCTAGTGGCACCATATCTGTGAAAGGCCCGGGACTTATTAGCCCGTCTAACTGGCCTAGTGGCACCAGATCTGAGTGAGGCCCGGGACTTATCAGCCTGTCTAACTGGCCTAGTGGCGCCAGATCTGAGTGAGGCCCGGGACTTATCAGCGTGTCTAACTGGCCTAATGGCGCCAGATCTGAGTGAGGCCCGGGACTTATCAGCGTGTCTAACTGGCCTAATGGCGCCAGATCTGAGTGAGGCCCGGGACTTATCAGCCTGTCTAACTGCTAATGGCGCCAGATCTGAGTGAGGCCCGAGACTTATCAGCCTGTCTAACTGGCTAATGGCGCCAGATCTGAGTGAGGTCCGGGACTTATCAGCCCGTCTAACCGGCCCAGTGATGCCAGATCTGAGTGAGGCCCGGGACTTATCAGCCTGTCTAACTGGCCTAGTGGCACCATATCTTTGAAAGGCCCGGGACTTATTAGCCCGTCTAACTGGCCTAGTGGCACCAGATCTGAGTGAGGCCCGGGACTTATCAGCGTGTCTAACTGGCCTAATGGCGCCAGATCTGAGTGAGGCCCGGGACTTATCAGCCTGTCTAACTGGCTAATGGCGCCAGATCTGAGTGAGGTCCGGGACTTATAAGCCCGTCTAACCGGCCCAGTGATGCCAGATCTGAGTGAGGCCCGGGACTTATCAGCCTGTCTAACTGGCCTAGTGGCACCATATCTGTGTGAGGCCCGGGACTTATTAGCCCGTCTAAGTGGCTTAGTGTCACCATATCTGAGTGAGGCCCTGGATTTATCAGCTTGTCTAACTGGCCTAGTGGCACCATATCTGTGAAAGGCCCGGGACTTATTAGCCCGTCTAACTGGCCTAGTGGCACCAGATCTGAGTGAGGCCCGGGACTTATCAGCCTGTCTAACTGGTCTAGTGGCACCATATCTCTGTGAGGCCCGGGACTTATTAGCCCGTCTAACTGGCCTAGTGGCACCATATCTGAGTGAGGCCCGGGACTTATCAGCGTGTCTAACTGGCCTAGTGGCACCATATCTGAGTGAGGCCCGGGACTTATCAGCCTGTCTAACTGGCCTAGTGGCGCCAGATCTGAGTGAGGTCCGGGACTTATCAGCCTGTCTAACTGGCCTAGTGGCACCAGATCTGAGTGAGGTCCGGGACTTATCAGCCTGTCTAACTGACCTAGTGGCACCAGATCTGAGTGAGGCCCGGGACTTATCAGCCTGTCTAACTGGCCTAGTGGCACCATATCTGTGTGAGGCCCGGGACTTTTTAGCCCGTCTAACTGGCCTAGTGGTACCATATCTGAGTGAGGCCCGGGACTTATCAGCATACCCTAGTATATTTTTCTATCTGTCTGTCTATTTATGTTACTATTTACAACGTAGACCAAAACCAAAATAATAAAAAAATTTATTTCATCCAAATTCAAAATATTCACATACTTTACCTCGAAAATGTTAAATATTTCTTTAGAGATTTCACAAAATTAAACGTACAATATAGTTCAAAATGCGTATATTTTTTAAAAACTTCAGAAAGAGAAAAAACTGATAAATCTTACGCCTATGTACGAACCCGCGATATCGTCAAAGAAAATGTTTTCGTAACAGACTGATTTGAGAGGAAAGGCGGTGTTCCTTTTAGATCCGCCATCTTGTTCCTTCCCCTTCACTTGTTCGCTAGTTTATTCTTCTCCGCTGTCTTCATTACGCCTGGCTGATCTGGCTTTGAGGCAAGATTACTAAACAGTGGGTCGCGAGCCAACGGTACCTTGTCATTACATGCTAACTGATTGGGTGTCCAGTAGAAACGTCCATCTGATAACATCTGCACCATCTGTTGGCACCAATTTGAACTTTATTTATTCTGAAATGACTCATGCTTTTGGAAATATTTATTTATAATTATTATGAATTTTTTCATACACAATTCCTGTTCTAAATAAATTTGCAAGCTAAACAGAGTCAAATAAGGATAAAGTCCTTCTCACCTAGTTTTTACTTTCTCTACTACGTATAATGTGTAGGGGAAATACTGTATTATACCTAAATATAAATCGAGATTTCACCGGAAACGTGTTTTGAAGTCCCCTGAATCCAAGTGAACATTATTAGAAAAAGCTCCATGGATGTGTAAGTGTCTCTGAACAACACAATTAAAAATCTTATCTGTTCCATTCACATGGCTTTCTCTACATCTGTGTAACAAATTATTATTATTATTATTTTTATTATTATTATTATTATTATTATTAATAAGTTTATTCTTCTATCTACTTCATGCTAATCGAGATAAACATTAACAGAAATTGTCTTATTACTTGCTTCCTTGTAAGTAGAAGGGAATACACTAGGATAAAGTGATAGGCAAACTGCGGTTATCATGATACTGAAGTCCGTTTCTTTGTTTCGTCAGAACTTGAAAAGTTCTCGTAAGCGAAAAGTATTTTAAAGCTGAAACCAATAACAAAGACATATCTCGAAAAACGGTCAACTCCACAAAAAAACGGTATATGACATAAATTAGGTGTTTTAAAGAGATCTACATTTTTGTGTCAGTTTTTGTCTGTCTTACAGTTTACCAGTTATGCAAAAATCATCCAGAATAAAGTAGTCTTCAGAGGCTATTCCCAGAAATTTCAAGATATACATTTTATTTGTGATGCAAATTTTATAGGCTAATAACGCAAGTGTATAATGATAACGAGTCTTCAGTGAGGAAATGACACATAATTTACGAGTAATCAAGGAAAAACATAACAGTGTGTACGATAAAGACCGTTCATCAATCGTTATGGAGCAGTTGAAAGCAAAAGAATTGAGAAAAACCGGTGTTTCACTTTGGACACCGTACATGACTTTTTGGATGGAAAAAATTTGCCAGCCATGAAGACCTCAACATCTTGGCTCAGATGTTTAGCGGAGGAAGAGTATAACATCTGTACCACGTGACAATAAATACCTTGATAGCAATGTTGAGAAATAGAGTAAGGTAGAGTAACTTTGTAAATAAAGTTTTGTGTTGATAACTTTCGTTATTATTTAGTTATGCCAAATCGCCTGACACTTTCTGGATGACTCTCTACCTATGTACTGAGTAGAGAAAGTAACAAGTGTCATTAACAGTTGACTACCGTATCAATCTTCTAGGCCTTTTATACATTTAATAAAATCTTGTTTTGATATTTTAAAAGCGCTAGACTTTGTATATCATGATTCATTTGTCAGAAATAATGTTGCCAAGGCAACCATATGATAGGAGGCTTTGCAACATTGAAGTAAAAAGCGCCCTCTATAACCCCTTCCCTCGCTCCCTCACTTGCCGGGAAGCAAAGTGAATTGAAATGTCGTGTTTCTGAAAAGAGAAAATTGACTCGAAAGGGAACAGAATTCACAAGTAGCAACAGAAATAGGGGACGTAGAATTTCTTTTTAACGTCGAGAGCTTCCAATATTGTTTCTGTTCTGGCACTCAGCTACTGTCTTTTGTTCCGCTCGCAGATGAAACAAGTGAAAACACTTGATTTCTCAGGAAAAAAAAAAAAAAGTGGAACATTTTCAGATGAAGAATCGCGTTTTTCTTCCACTGAGCAAATTTTATGAGCTAAATGTAGTGAAAATATTCCCCTATAGATGGCACTTGTGTTCCAGTTCTCTTGTTTTAAAAGATTTTCTGAATTAAGCTTTATAGATATGCCTTATTACTGCAATAAGAACAAAAAAAAAAAAAAAAAAATAGTTTCCTTCATAATAATTTATGGTACAAATTGAAATCAGACATAATGCATTGGATTCACGTAATATTCTCTACCCACTCTTCTACATTATTGATATAAAGGTATGTTATTATTTCTACGAGGGCCGTTTTTTCTCCCCAAATCCGATAGGCTATAAATAAAAGACAAGTTCATAGAAAACAATTATTTTATTACTAAACGTTTTGTGCACTTATGGTTACTTTTTAACATAATCACCGAAAAGATTGAGACATTTATCGTACCTGTGCACAAGCTTTGCAATATCCGCTTCAAAAAATGTTGCCGCCAATGATTTCAAATGAGCATTGACGTTGTTTTAAAGATCTTCGTTGGTTTGAAAGTGCTGCCCTCCTAGGCACGTCTTCAGTTCAGGGAAAAGGTGAAAGTCGCTGGGTGCCAGGTCAGGACAGTACGGCGGATGATCGAAATTGTTCAAGGAGCCGATGGGTTGTGTGTGGACGAGCGTTGTCATGGATCAACACAATTCCTGAAGTCAGCATTCCTCTTCGTTTGTTTTGAATGGCTCTCCGCAAACGTCGTAAAGTACGAAGATCTTCAAAACAACGTCAATGCTCATTTGAAATCATTGGCGGCAACATTTTTTGAAGCGGGTATTGCAAAGCTTGTGCACAGGTACGATAAATGTCTCAATCTTTTCGGTGATTATGTTGAAAAGTAACCATAAGTGTACAAAACTTTTAGTAATAAAATAATTGTTTTCTATGAACTTGTCTTTTATTTATAACATATCGGAGGTTGAAAAAAAACCGCCGTCACAGTTTATATTAGCTGAGATAACTTTTGCTTTCTATAGCACGTATATACATAGCAGTTATAAAAAGTATTATATTCCACCCAACAATTTTATGTACAGATTCCACCGGAAATATATGTCCCCTGAGTCTGAAAAAAATAATTTTTAGAAAAAGATCCGTGTGTGTGTTTCTGTGGATACTATAACTCAAAAACGAAATACCATTAAATACCAAACGAAGATGTTCAAGAAAATCACTCGCCACAAACTACGCTTAACATGTAGAAATGTTTGTTTTTGTCATAACTGGCTCGAACGATTTTCATTAAAACATTGTATATAAAAGACATTTACATCACAAATAAAATGTACCTTTTGAATTTTCTGGAAATAGTTTAATAAGATCTGTTTATCCTGAGGGAATTTAGCAAATGTTTGCATAACCGTAAGATATAGACTAAAACTTACTGCATAGAAATTTTAGATCTCACAAAAGCACATAATTTATGTTACATAAGTTTTTCTTGTAAAGTTGACCGTTTTCGAGATATTCCTTGTTATTGTTTTCAATTTTACTTCTCTCAAGCGGGAGCACACACTGCGAACCGAACCTAACTTCAGTCACTTAGCAACCAGCTTTTGACTATCACTTTAACCTATGGTACTCCCTTATTTCGCTTCTACTTACAAGAAAGCAAGTAATAAGACTATTTCTGCTAATTGTTTCTCGGTTAGCATGAAGTAAATAGAAGCATAAGTTTTCAAACAATAATTTGTCGCAGAGATGTAGAGAAGGTCATGTGAATGTAACATATCAGATTTTTTATCTGTGTACTAACTAGAGAAGGAATTGTCACTGTTTTTTAATGTAGTGTCTGGTATAAATATGAATAAGAAATCTTCTGTTTTTTGGCTTTTTCATGTTTCACAGAAATGGAAAGGTTTAAAATGAAAACACAAACTGACAATTAAAGTTATTAAACAAACGTTTTAGCAGATTAAGCTTCTCGATTGAAAATGGACATTTGTAACAAGCGCTTGATTATTTGGTGTACACAATTCCCTAAAGATTTTCTGTAAACATGTGACAAACGTGAGTGTTTACAAAGAGGTGTCCCTTGAGGGGTCTGCAACCAGTTGTACATGTCAAGTATTTACTTACATTAAAAGTTTGCCAGTGTTGAAACATTTCATTACTCAATTGTTTTAAGTCACTCAACTCAATGTTGTTAATACAAATAAACTTTCATCACACAAAATCATGTAATATATATTTAAATAAAACTCTTCCTAAATAATCTTATAAAATGACTAATAAAATTGTATTATTTTCAAAGTTAATCAAATAAAAATGTGCGTTAAAATTATTTCATTTAATATTCTTCCTCCAAAAATTGCCCATGCTAAACATAGTAATGTTCTTTATTTCCATCTGTTTGTATTATTTTATTAACTATAGACAGACAGAATATATACAATAGATTAGATAGAATAGGATAGGATACACAGATATGGATGGCTGGTGGGTGGATGGATGGGTGCGTGGGTGGATGGATGGGTGGTTGGGTGGGTGGATGGGTGGGTGGATGGCTGGATGGATGAATGGGTGGGTGGATGGTTGGGTGGATGGCTGGATGGATGGATGGGTGGATGGATGGATGGGTGGTTGGGTGGGTGGATGGGTGGGTGGATGGCTGGGTGGATGGATGGATGGGTGGGTGGATGGATGGATGGATGGGTGGGTGGATGGATGGGTGGGTGGATGGATGGGTGGATGGGTGGGTGGATGGATGGATGGATGGATGGTTGGGTGGATGGATGGCTGGATGGATGGATGGGTGGGTGGATGGGTGGGTGGTTGGGTGGATGGCTGGATGGATGGATGGGTGGGTGGATGGATGGATGGGTGGATGGATTGGTGGATGGAGTGCTAAGACAATCAATTAACTACAAGTGTTATTAGGCTTAAAACCTCTGATGTGTTCCATTCACATGACTTTCTCTACATCCCTGCTACAAATTACTGTTAAAAAGCTTAGGTTTCTATTTACTTCATGCAAATTGAGAAAACATTAGCAGAAATAGTCTTATTACTTGCTTCCTTGTAGGTAGAAGTGAAATAATGGAGTACCATAGGTTAAAGTGACAGTCAAAAGCTGGTTGCTATGTGACTGAAGTTCCTTTGCTTGTATGCACACGAACTGATAAATTCCTGTGTGAGAAAAATATATTTTTCAAAGCTGAAACTAAAAACAAGGAATATCTTAAAAACGATCAACTCCAAGAAAAAAATCTATATAATATAAATTGTGTGTTTTAATATGCTCTACATTTTCTGAGTTGTAAGCTTTTAACCATCTCTTACGGTTTAGCAGTTATGCAAAAATCCGTAAAATTCACCCACAATAAAGTAGTCTTGAGAGGCTATTCCCAAAATATTCAAGATATACATTTTAGTTGCCATGTAAATATCTTAAATATACGAGATTTTAATCAAAATCATTAGAGCCATTTTTAAGAAACTCAAAATTTTCGGAAGTTATTCATGTACAGGGTAGTTTGGGGTGGGGAGATTTTCTTTATATGGAAAAAAATTCGAAAATGTTAATTTTCTTAAAAATGGTTCTAACGATTTTGATTAAATTCTCTTATATTTAAGATATTTAATTGCCAAATAAAATGGTATCTTGCATTTCCTGGGAATATCTCTGCAGACTACTTTACTCTGGATGAATTTTACGGAGTTTTGCATAACTGCTAAACCACAAGAGATGGACAAAAACTTAGCACACGAAAAATATAGAGCACATTAAAACACACAATTGATATACACTTTTTTTTCGTGGAGTTGATCGTTTTTGAGATATTCCTTGTTTTTCGTTTCAGTTTTGAAAAACATACCTTTTCATACAGGAATTTGTCAGATCCTGTCCATACAAACAAAGGGATTTCAGTCACATAGCAACCAGCTTTTGACTATCACTTTAACCTAGAGTACTCCCCTAATTCGCCTCTACTTACAAGGAAGCAAGTAATAAAACTATTTCTGCTATTTTTTTCTCGATTAGCATGAAGTAAATACAAGCATAAGCTTTTTAGCAATAATTTGTTCCAGAGATGTAGAGAAAGTCATGTGAATGGAACACATCAGATTTTCTTTAGTTTCTTTCTTTCCTTTCTTAGCAGTTTTATGTGTTGGTTACCGAGAGTAAACAAGCGCATATTAACATTACTGAGGAGGTACTACTTCTTCTCCATTGAGACTTTCTCTGTAAATAGCGACGAGTCCAGTCGCCACTTTTACAAAAGTCAATCAAAACGAAGCAATATTCACAGGCTATTGCCCAAAAAATTCAGGATGTTCATTTTAGTTCACATGATAATATCTTAAACATATAATAGTTTAATAAAAATCGTTTCAGCCATTTTTATAAAATAAACATTTTCAAAAATATGCTATCTAAAACGTAGCCTAGGAAAGTGCATTTTCCCGAAAATGTACTTATAGCATCTTTAACGATAATGAACCGAAATATTAGGTTTGGTATTTAATTAAAGCTTTTTTGTAAAATGTATTTTTGGGATTAGTGGGTCTCAAAACATACGATTACGGTGAAAATTTGACATTAAATTTTTGGGTGGAGTGGAATACTTCCCTTATTTTCTAGCTGTAGTAGAGTAAGTATAAATATAAAAGAGTTGAAGTTTTAAAGTTTATTGGATAAATGTGTAGGGAAAAAATAACAATTTTTAATTGGAGCTCCCTTAAAATGATCTTATGCAAGCATGTCCGTAGAATATACATAGAAGGTACAGAGATTCAGCCCAGAGATTCGAAAATACCGTTTTGAGCCCCCCTAATAAAATCACTTTTGGAAACAAGCCAGTGAGTGTGTGAATTTGGATAACATAACTTAAAAACTAAAATGTTGTTAAATGCCAAATTTGTTGTTTAAGCTTAATACCTTCCAAAATCCCCCATCCACAATCTCATTTATATGGAACTTTTTTGAAATTTTCGATTTCATACAAAGAATTGACTGCAATGACTTTTATTCAAATTTCGTATATTAAAGATATTTGCATAGCAGATAAAATGTATATCCAGAATTTCCTTGGAACAGGCTGTTGGCCCCTAAAGTCCTCTTTTTTCGGCATGATTATTGCAGAACCATTAAGAGATGGACAAAAACTTAATACACAAAAATGTATTATCTCCTTAAAACACACAACTTTTGTCATATTTATTTCCTATGTAGAGCTAACCATTTCCAAAATATTCCTCGTTATTGGTTCTAATTTTAAAATACTTAAACTTTGCTCACCTGGAAGTCTTCATCCGTTTAATATATTTTTTGTTTCTTCCTACTCTTGGAAAGACAACCGAATTTCAATGACAACCGCAAAGGAACCAGTTTTTAAAATATTTGACTTTCACTTTAGCCTAGTGTATTCCCTTCTACTCACAAGGAAGCAAGTAATAAGACAATTTCTGCTAATGTTTATCTTGATTAGCATCAAGTAGATAGAAGAATAAGGTTTTTGTAAGAATGCTTTGTTTGCAGAAGAAATCATATTTTTAATATAATTTAAATATTTAGGAATTGAGTTGTGGGTTTGAAGTGAGATTGACCAGCCTCTGAAAGGAGCCCGATCCTTTTACGTTTCAATGAAACACAAAAGAACAATGGACAGACGGCATCTTCTATAAGCATTTCTTTCTTAATGAGATTTCTTTAAGAATAAAAGAACTCTCTATATTTACCAAGTTCCTAATAGCTGCACCCCCCCACTTTGATGTGCTCCCCCAACCCCTTCGATTTTACTTATTAATTCTTGGAGTTTAATATTCCTTGCCCTAACCCTATTTAAAGAATAACCCCCTTCCGTTTTTATTCCTTAGCATTTCAATTTTTGAAGCAATAAAATGGCTGGCCCCTGATTGGTCGACGCAGGGGAAGCCATACCTGTCTGAAAGAATTGCCATGGTAACGCACCGGATATTGAATTTTGCGCCAACGCCCTTTTTCTGCCGCTTCTGCGCAAGCCATTTCAAGAAAATGGAAACTCTTTCCGTGGCCATCATTGATTTTATCTCGTTACTTGTAAAAATGGGAGTGGCTTTGTCATTATGTCTGTGTTTGTTTAATAAGCATGTTTACTTCAATTCATACAAACCACATCACTTTCTCTACCCACTCGTCTACAAAACCTTATTCTTCCATCTACTTCATGTTAATCGATGTACAACTTCAAAAGCGGGTGCCTGTATACAGACCTTGAAATGTTATTCGCCTGTGAGCAGAATCAAAACAAACGTGATTTACTGCTTGCATGTTACATTCACATGACTTTCTGCTATTCTCCATTAATTATTCTTACAAGTGTATATTATTTTTTTACTTCATATTAATCAACATAAAAATTTCTTATTTCATATTTCCTTGTAGATAAAAAAAAGTAAGAGATGTGGTAGAGTAAAGTTATAGTAAACGCTGGTCGTTATGTGATGGCCTTGAAATTCCGTTTTATTTGTATGACCACGATGAAAATAAATGACAAACTCTAATTTAAACAAGTATAAAGTTTTTGAAAATTTAAAAAAAAATCTGATGTGTTACAATCACATGACCTTCTCTTCCTCTTCTGTATGAAACTATTCTTACAAATATTCATTGTTTTATCTGTTTCACACTAATCAAAATACAAATTAACATAAATTTCTTATTTCATATTTCCTTATAGATAACAAGAAATAATAGATATGGTAGGCTAAAGCTATAGTACAATCTTTTAAAATCTGGTTGCTATGTGATGGCACTGAAATTCCGTTTTATTTGCATGACCACAATGAAATCAAATGACAACTTATAATTTGAAAAACATAAAGTATTTGAAAATTTACACACAAAACAAGGAATATCTCGGAAATGGTTATCTCAATTTAAAACATCTGATGCGTTCCATGCACATGTTTTTCTCTTCCTCTTCTGCAAGAAATTAATACAAAAGCTTATTCTTCTACCTGCTTCAAGCTAATCAAGATAAACATTAGCAGAAATTGTCTTATTACTTGCTTCCATGTAAGTAGAAGGGAATACTCTAGGATAAAGTGATAGTCAAATGTTTTAAAAGATGTGATGGTCTTGGAATTAAATGTTGTTTGCATGAACAGCATGACAAAAACAAACAAACAAACAAAAGTAAAACAAAACGAACGAATTACCGTTCTCATTTGAAAAAAGGCTTAAGCACTGGAAATTTTAACAATAAATAAGGAATATCTATACGACATAAACTGTGTTTCAATGTGATCTACATTGTCTGTGTAGAAAGTTTTTGTCCATTTGTTATGGTTTGCCAGTTATACAAATAAAGATGTCTTCCCAACATATACATTATATTTAATAATCACATTCCAGACATAATCGTAAGAGATATTTTGGGCTGGGGGATTTACCATAAAGTTTAAGTGTGCGGTCCCTGGATACTAAACTGTTTGGTACTTAACCAACCTTAAGTATTTACAATACGATCCAAAGTTCTTACTTTAGTATAAAAATCTGATGCGTTCCATTCATATGACTTTCTCTATATCTGAAACAAAATACTGTTAAAAAGCTTATGCTTCTATTTACTTCATGTTAATATTTATAGTCTTATTACTTGCTTCCTTGTAAGTAGAAGCGAAATAAGGGAGTACCGCAGGTTAAAGTGATAGTCAAAAGCTGGTTGCTATGTGACTGAAGTTCCTTTGTTTGTACAGACAAGGGTTGACAAATTCCTGTATGAGAAAACTTTTTCAATAGCTGAAACCAATAACAAGGAATATCTCAAAAACGATCAACTCCACGAAAAAATGTACATGACAGAAATTGTGTTTTATCGTGATCTACATTTTTGTATAGTAAGTTTTTGTCAATCTCTAACGGTTTACCACTCATGCAAAATTCAATAAAAATCACCTAGAATAAAGAGGTTTTTAGAGGCTATTTCCAGAAAATTCAAGATTTTATTTCTCGGGTAAACATATTTAATATACGATATTTTAATCAAAATCATTACAGCCATTTTTGAGAAAATCAAAATTTTCAAAAACGTTGCATGTAAAGGGTAGTTGGGGTGGGGGATTTTTCTCAAAATCTTCGTGTCACATCCTCGGAAGATACCAAACTTAAATACCAAGTTTGGAATTCAACGGTCTTTTTGTTTTCTGAGCTATGCTGTCCACACACACACATGCACACACGGACCTTATTCCAAAAATTATTTTTTTGGATTTAAGGGGATCCAAAATATATATTTCCGATGAAATCTCGGTATGGAATTTTTGGGTGCAATTCAATACCTTCTCTATAGTACGTGTAGAGAAAGTAAAAAGCAGTAAAGCTGAAAATAGATGGCAATAACGACTGCTTGATAGCTAAAGCAGATAGACTGAATAGCATCTGATTGTCGTGGAGCAAAGTAATATACGATGTGACCTTGGCAGTCTATCGCCTTGTGCTTGCCACCAAGTGACATTAGAAGCGTACCGGATAGTCCCGAAAGGCTTTTGTCCATCAGATCTTTTGCGACACGACCCACTTAAAATGAAACATAAAAAGTATGATGAATTACATTCACATGACTTTCTCCACCTATTCTGCAAAAAAGCTTTTACAAAATAGTATTCTTCTAAGCCAAAGGGATAGTCAAATTTTTTAAAAGTGTGTTTCTTATTGAAATTTGGTTCTCTTTAATAGCCAGGAGTAAAACAAAGGAAAAGTGTGAGTAGTTTAAAATTGAAACCAATAACAAAGAATATCTTGGAAAAGGTTACCTCCACAACAAAAATACATAATAAGTTTTTGTCTATCTCTTACGGTTTACCAGTTATGCAAAATTCATCCAGAACTCAGAGGCTATTCCCAAGAAGTTGAAGATAAACACTTTATGCAATGTAAATGTATTTAATATACGAGAAGACAAATCAATCAACATATTTTGAAAACTCTTCCATGTAAAGGGTAGTTTGGATGTTATTGAAACTCTTCGTGTCGCATCCTTTGAAGATTTTTCGTCGTCGGCTTTCCCTGCCCTTATTTAGGGCCTAGGAGCGGATGGCTAGGTTTGAGAAGCCTGTACGTTATCCTACGGCACAACAACCTAGTAACGAAGAACCTGGTACGAGTAGTCGGCCAGCATGAACGTGAGAAAGTGAATGATATGGATTGTAAGCGAAATGGATGATAGGAAAGGTGATGATTGGTGGAATGAGTGGCGGGGGAAATCAGAGGTCCCTCCCAGACGTCGATTCGTCCACTACAAATCCCACATGCGGGGATCGAACCCGGGCCGCTTAGATGACAGGCGAGCGGTCTAACCATTCTGCCACGGCGCCGCCTCCATTTGAAGATACCGAACTTAAATACCAAATTTGGTTATGCTCTCTATTTGAGTTGTGCTGTCAGTACGGTATGGAACCTTGGGCTATTTCAAAACGCCACCAAACCAAGATGTGGACCTTATTGGTCATACCGTACGTGATACGTAAATATCATTTTCAGCTTTAAATTCGGCACATACAAAAACTGCCATAAAATCACCATGGATTAGACAGTCGTACATAACCAAACGGCACGTGCCTGGCCCACTCCAAGAGAGATGTCGGTTGCTAACGAAGGTTCCAGTCGCGTGGTTTGATAGACACGCCGGCGCGGCACAGGTCACCTCAGTAATGGAAAACGTAGCATGTGGGTTTTGTTATTTGTTTCGTATAACACGTTCTGAACTTGTTTACGTGGCGTATGACAACCGTTGTGCCTGCGCTGCCTAATCCCAAATGTGTGCGATTTTCAAGCACACACAAAACTTTAAATAGAAGAGTTTGAAAGTTGCGACATCAAGTTTCGGACAAGTCAAAGTGTAAGCTGATCGACTGCTATCTTCGTTTGGTGTCGTTTTAAAACAGCCTGTGTGTGTGTGTGTGTGTGTGTGTGTTTATACAGGCTGTTTCAAAACAATATATATGTATTGCCAACTTTGTAAACAGATTGACATATTGGCCAGTGCAGAAGTGTTTTTCACCAGAACATTTTGTGTCTTTTTTAATTTTTGTGTATTTTTTCTCTGGTACGTCAGTTTTCATTTACTGCTGTAAAGAATATGAAGAAGCGTTTATTGTAATGGGGCAGTTAAAGCCTCGATACCATAACTATCCAATCAGTATAATTACTGCGATTGCGAGTTTATGAGTCACAAACGAATGTTCCAAATGTAAATATTGGAAAAGTATGATACAAGTCTCATTTCACTAAGGTGACCTCAAAGCAGTCGACTCATCGTTCCCTAGTCCTCTGCGTGATATACTCGCTGCCTAGTATTGACGTCATCTGCGGACAAACGACTGACGGATAGGACCGAATAAATCTGTAGACTATATAAGTATATCCACCACAATGAAGTTACTTTGTATTCATCTTCATCTAGGGTTTGGATGGAAAACATATTTACATACATTATTTTGTTAATTAAGTGCACAGTGGAATATTTAACTAAAGATATCTTATTAGTACATTATCAAAAGAACGTAAGTTATGGTTTACTTGATCTAACAACCCCTAGAGAGCTGGTAACCGGAGGGTAAGTGTGACGCCTCTCTATTTCACTAGGATTTATTAAGGGTGTCGTTCGGCATGTTAATTACAACAGTGGCGGAGATGGCCAGTTTTAAATGCGATTGGCCGGGTCATATAACTTGTAGTATTTCATCTTCAAATAGGTTTTACAAATATATTTTGGGCATTTATTAAACTGCTGATAGACATTTTCCTCACACAAATCTATCAACATTAGACTTAACGATAGACAAAGAGAGAGTATCTTTAAATAATCACTCTTTTACTTTCTCTACATCTCTGCAACAAACTATTGTTAAAAAGCTTAATCTTCTATTTACTCATGTTAATCGAGAAAAAATGAGCAGAAATGGTCTTATTACTTGCTTCCTTGCAAGTAGAAGCTAAATAAGGGAGTACATTAGGATAAAGTGAAGTCAAAAGCTGGTTGCTATGTGACTGAAGTTCCTTTGTTTGTATGGACAGCAATTGACAGATTCCTGTATGAGAAAAGTATAAGTTTTTCAAAGCTGAAACTAAAAAAAAGAAATATCTTAAAAATGATCAACACCACGAAAAAAATGCATATAACACAAATAACACATTTTCTGTGTAGTAAGTTTTTGTCCATCAGTTAAGGTTTAACAGTTAAGCAACATTCAGTAAAATTCATCCAGAATAAAGTAGTCTTCAGAGGTAATTCCCAGAAAATTCAAGATATGCATTCTATTTGTCAGGTAAATATCTTTAATATACGGTATTTTAATCAAAATCGTTAGAGTCATTTTTAAGAAAATCAAAATTTTCGAAAAAGTTCCATGTAAAGGATAGTTGGGGGTGGGGGGGTTTTCTTGAAAATTTTCGTGTCCCATCTTTGGAACATACCAGACTTAAATACCACGTTTGATATTAAACGCTCTTTTCGTTTTTGAGCCATGCTGTCCACACTCACACACACAGACCTTTTTATCAATAATGATTTTTTTTGGACTCAGGGGGACCCAAAACATATATCTCCGGTATCGAATTTTTGGGTGCATTACAATACTTTCTTTTTTGGTAGTGATTAACGCCCGCTTTAACTATTTATGGCACCACAGGCGGTGACACTGATGATACATGAATGATGATGGAGTACCGGTGGAATGCGATGGCGGGGGAAACCGGAGTATCCGGAGAAAACCCGCCCAGCGCCACTTTGTCCGCCACAAATCTCACATGCGGTTGCTTGGGATTGAACTCCGGCCGTGTAGGTGAGAGGCAAGTGGCCTAACCACTCGGTCACGGCGCGGCCACAATACTTTCTCTATACACTATCTACATAATAACGTGTAGAGAAAGTAAAAATGGTCCATGTAAACAGTAGTTTGGAATGGGGGATTTTCTTTCAAAATTTAATGACCAATGCTTGCAAGATAAACTTTAACACCAAGTTTGGTATTTAACCACCTTTTCGTTTTTGTTTTATGCAGTTCAAGCACTCTCTCTCTCTCTCTCTCTCTCTCTCTCTCTCTCTCTCTCTCTCTCTCTCTCACACACAGATATATACACAGACGTTTTCCTAAAATTGCTTTTTAGGGGGGATCAGGGAAATGTGTATTTTCGTTGCAAACTCGCTGTTGAATTTTTGGGTGGAGTTTAACACTTCCCTTTCGATACGAGGTGCTGCAGCTAGCTCTTTTCCCATCGCAGCTGAGATTGTGGACACGCTCTTTCGGAAGGCTCTTTCACGTCGAATCCGCCAATAGTTAAGCCTGAGTGAGTTTGCAAACGTCTGCGGTGTACTGCACGTGCGACGGCTTCTGGAAAGTTCCAGTCACTTAACTAACAGTTATAAAAAGGACAGCAAAGCTCTAAGCAGCGTTCAGATTTCACCGGGAATGCATCGCATGCAAAAGTTGAGTGAGTGAATTTCGTAGCGAGGTGTACTGTCGCCGCAGCGAACGTCGAAAATAAAGTTTACTGTAGATTCAGATTGTAGTCATTTTGGCAAAATAAAGAGTAGTTGTAGAAAAATCTTATGTGTTCCATTCCTCTATCTACTAATCGAGATAAAAAATGGCAGAAATAGTCTTATTACTTTGTTCCTTGTAAATAGGAGGGAAATAAGGGAATACACTTGAATAAAGTGATAGTCAAAAAATTTAAAAACTATATGCTACATGAAACAATTGAGGTTTGTTCTCTTAGCATTCTCCCGTTTGGTAAAAGTTAATCAATTTAAAATAGAAAACAATATCAGTGAATATCTCGGAAACGGTAAACTCTACGACAAAAACATATATGACATAATGCATGTGTTTTAACGAGTCCTACATTTTTATATATTAGGTCTTTGTCTATTTCTTACGGCTTAATTATTATGCAAAATTTTGCAATACTCAAACAGAATAAAGAGCTCTTCAGAGCCTATTCCCAGAAAGTTCAAAATATATTTGTGATGTGAATATCTTTAATATAGGGCATTTTAATCAAAATCGTTAGAGCCGTTTTTGAGAAAATCAAAGTTTTCGAATTTTTTTCCTATATAAAGGAAATTGGGGGGGGGATTTTCTTGATAATTATCGTGTCTCATTCTTGGAAGATCTGAAGTTTGGTATTTAACCAACTTTTCATTTTCTAGCTATGCTGTACACAAACACAGGATCTTTTTCTAAAAACATATATTTCCGGTGAAATCTCGGTATCGAATTTCTAGGTGCAATACAATACAGCAGTGGTTAGCGAGTTGTTGGGGGATGGGGCACTTGCCCCTGTGTTGCGCGGCGCGTCAGCAGTCCAAGTTGATTTATGAAAAGTGAAGTTAATGGCGCGCGCCGTGTGCTGTGCACGTTTGGAAAATTACAGGACGGACTTCTAACCAAAGGAATTTGTCGTGGGGGTGAATTAGCAACCTGGTTACAGCGGGGGTTCCGAATACTTTCACACGCTATTCAAATAATACATTCTAACAAATTCAGAGACCTCAAATACTTAAATAATAAAATTAGAAAAAAAAACTCGACGAAAAATATATCATATAAATATCTCTATTAATTATTTTTACTTTCTCTAGCCCCGTATGCACAATGTATATAGGGATAGAGAAGTATTGTATTCCACCCAAAAATTCGATGTCGATATTTCACCGGAAATACATGTTTTAGGATCCCCTGAGTCCAAAAAAAAAAAAAAAAAAAAGCATTTTCAGCTTTAAAAAACTTATACTTTTCTCATACAGGAATTTGTCAACCCCTGTTCATACAAACAAAGGAACTTTAGTCACATAGCATGCAGCTTTTGACTATCACTTTAACCTATGGTACTCCCTTATTTCTTTTCTACTTACAAGGAAGCAAGTAATAAGACTATTTCTGTTAATGTTTATCTCGATTAGCATAAAGTGGATAAAAGAATAAACTTATTGACAATAATTTGTTACAGAGATGTAAAGAAAGATGGAAGAAAATATCTGATGGAACACATCAGATATTTTGGATTCAGAGGGACCCAAAACAAATATTTCCGGTGAAATCTCGGTATTGAATTTTTGGGTGCATTATACTACCTTCTCTATACACTATATACATATTACGTGTGGAGAAAGTAAAAAATAAGTAGCTATTTTATGCAGGAGTTATAATTTTTGTCCCGTTTCGTGAGAAATAAGCAGCGCTGTATGGGCAGTGCTCCGATATTTCGCATACCTCCATGCTCAAAGCGCTTGAACCCCCCCCCAACAAATATTGGATGTTAATACACGCTATTACGGGCATTCCGAACGGCGGCCAAACATTTGCACCGCCTCCTGTAATCCGATTCCATTTTCACAAACAAATGCTGCATGCGCCACTAATTTGCTTCTTTCAAACAGTGCTGCCCACGTCAAATGAAATATGGCGTGTGGAATACACTCTCAAAGGTTAGCTTCCATGGCAACGGGCAAAATCCGATAAACGCAATCTGCGTCCTGCATAAAGGAGGTGTAAACAAAATATTAACTCTAATTACTCGACATTTTACTCAAGTAAAAAACATTTTGAAATCAAAAGATTTGTGTATAGCGGTCACATAGCTTTACTCTTTCATGTATATCACACAAAGTGTTCCTGGTAAAGTTTATTAAATTCGCCACGTACCTGAGCAGAGCAAACGGAAAAGTAAAACTCGGTTACTTAGCAAACGTGGCTTTAAGGACAGTCGAAACAGGAGTTTCAGAATTGTAATTGCCAACCAAAATGTTGAATCTTCCGCTCATTTTGGTATAACTTTCATACAGCAGCGCTACTTCGAACATAATGCTATGCAGTACATTTTGGTTCACTCACTTGGTAAAAGATCAACAACTTTGTAAATATTACAGCTAGACATGATATATTTTTACTTCCTCTACAGTACTATGTTCATTATGTATAGAGAAGGTGTTGCATTCCACCCAACACCGGAGATACACGAATTAGAGTTCCCTGTATCCAAAAACAGCAGTTTTGGAAAAAGGTCCGTGTGTATTAATGTAAATGGCGTGTTATTTATGGACGCTCTTTAACTCCTGTGGTTCTCAGCGTCCCATTCTATACTGGACGTGAAAGACCGCTTAATTTTCCTCAGAGGCATCTCTATCAGGCTTGAGGTTCTTTTACATGTAGTAAATCTACGACACGGGAGCAACGTCTTTACTTCCCTTCCAAAGGAAGCCATGCTAAGGATATTTACGCCCAAAAAAACACAGAAACATACACACAGACATTTTTACTTTCTCTATACGTGCTATATACATAGTGTATAGAGAAGGTATTGTAATGCACCCAAAAATTCGATACCGAGATTTCACCGGAAATACATGCTTTGAGACCTTCTGAATCCAAAAAAAAAGCAATTTTAGAAAAATGTCCGTGTGTGAGTCTGTCTGTGTGTATGTCTGTGGGCAGCATAGCTCAAAAACGAAAAGTCCAATAAAAACCAAATTTGGTATTTAGGTTTGATATCTTCCAAGGATGCGACACGAAGATTTTCAAGAAAATTCCTCCACTCCCAACTACCTTTTATATGGAACTTTTTTCGAAAATTTTGATTTTCTAAAACATGCCTCTAACGATTTTGATTAAAATATCGTATATTAAAGATATTTACCTGACAAATAAAATGTATATTTTGAATTTTCTGGGAATAGCCTCAGAAGACTACTTTATTCTGGATAAATTTTACATAACTACTAAACCGTAAGAGATGGACAAAAACTTATCACACAAAAAATGTAGAGCACATTAAGACACACAATTGATGATATATACAAAATTTTCGTGGAGTTGATTGTTTTTGAGATATTTCTTGTTTTTGGTTTCAGCTTTGAAAAACCTATACTTTTCTCATACAGTAATTTGCCAACTCGTGTCCATACAAACAAATGAACTTCAGTCACATAGCAAAAAGCTTTTGACTATCACTTTAACCTATGGTACTCCCTTATTTCACTTCTACTTACAATAAAACAAGAAATAAGACTATTTCTGCTAATTTTTCTCGATTAGCATGAAGTAAATAAAAGAATAAGCTTATTAACAATACTTTGTTACAGAGATATAGAGAAAAACATGTGAATGGAATAAATCAAATTTTTAAAACTCTTTTTTGGAATCAGGGGGTCTTAGAACACGTATTTCCGGTGAAATGTCGGTATCGAATTTTTGGGTGCAATATTATACCTTCTACATATACTATGTACATAATACGCGTAGAGAAAGTAGACATTGGATTAAAACTGGAATAAAAATATGGTCATACGCTTGGCAACTGCGCCACATTGGGTGTTATGTGCAGAGCGAAAGGTGAGGAGTATTGACAGGAAGTTGTGTCTCGACACCTTACACAACAGCTGATCTGGTTCAGATATATTCAGAACTATGACAACTTTACAAATCAAAAGTATCTGGATATGCTTCTTGCACATGGCTCACCTCAACCCTTTAGATTGTTATTTCTGGGGACTTTTGAAGAGTAAAGTGAACCATAACCAGGTTGCTACTGTTGATAATCTTCGCACACGTGTGTTTGAAGCACCTTAGAGATAGTGCAGAACGCAGAAGCTCTAACGAGCGTAGGGTAAAATTGGTTAAGAGGATGCAATATCTGCTCAGATTCTAAGGGAGCACAATGCGAACAACTGCTGTAAATGGACATATATTATTGATGTTTTAATTATTAAATATTAATACTAGTTGATTTAACAATTCCATGAAACACTTGAATCAGGTATTTCCACAATTCACATTAGAATTTGATTTATCTTTGATCATCAGTAAATCTTATTGCGCAGCTTTTAGTTAAGCTCTCGTTATAACGATTGGATAGCAAATGGTGTTGAGTGATCAATGAATCAAAGTTCGCAAAATAGTAGAGGCCACAAGGTACAGTGTTCACAATTTTGCACCAAAAATTAGGTCTGACAAAGGTCTCGGCAAGATGGGTGCCGCGTTTGCTCCCAATGGAGAATAAACGCAATCGTATGATCGAGTCGGAAGCTGGTTTGGCACATTTTCACCGCAATATTGACGACATTCTGAGTCGATACATAACTGAGGATGAAACATGGATACACTACCACACTTTAGCGGCATAGGTACAGTATAAACAGTGGTGGGTTTCTAAAGGCGAAAGGGCTGCGAAGATGGCAAAGTTGGTGAAATCTAAAGATGGCCTCGGTTTTTTTGGAATGCGCACGGAACTATCTACAGAAATGAAGAATATTATACACCGTTATTGCAGCGATTGAACGGAGGAATGTAGAAGAAAACACACACTCATCTGGCAAAATGACGACAATGCACAGTTTCCATGCTGAAACTTTTAGAATTACTACAACATCCACCAGATTTGGCCAACAGTGACCTTGTTGTTTTACTTTCTCTACACGTAGTCTTCACAGGCTATTCCCAGAAAATGCAAGATATACATTTTATTTGTCACTTAAATATCTTTAATATACGATATTTTAATCAAAATCGTTAGAATCATTTTTAATAAAATCAAAATTTTCGAAAAAATTGCTATGTAAAGGTTAGTTGGGGGTGGGTGGATTTTCTTGAAAATCTTCGTGTCGCACTCTTGCAAGACACCAAACTTAAATGCCAAAATTTGATATACAACGGTCTTTTCGTTTTTGAGCTATGCTGTCCACAGACACACAGACACAGACATGCAAACATACATGGATCTTTCTCTGAAAATGCTTTTTTTTTTATTTCAGTGTGACCCAAAATATATATTTCCGGTGAAATCTCTGTACAAATCTCTTGGGTGCAATACAATACCTTATCTATACACTATCTACATAGTAGGAGTAGAGAAAGTAAAAGTCTAACAAATTAAATTGTTTTTCTATTTTTTCCTAAGGATTTATTGAACGCCCCTCGTACATAGAAAGTTCTTTTTCAAAAAAAATGTGATTATTGGATTCAGAGAATCTCAAAAAACATTTTTTCTGATAAAATCTCAGTATCTATTTTTATCTGGAATACAATACCTCCTCTGTGTAAGGTAGATAAACTAAAAACACGACATTTAATCTAGCAGGGCATTTGTATCTTACTTCATATAGAATTTCACTTTCTCCAGAGAGTCTATATACATAGTGTATAGAGAAGATATCTTATTGCACCCAAAAATTCAATACCGGAAATATATGTTTTGGTTCTCCTGATTAAAAACAAAACATTTCTAGAAGCATGTTCAGGTGTGTATGCAGCATAGCTTAAAAACAAAAAATAAAAAAAACAGTTAAACCTGGCAACCACTTTTCGAGCATTTTGATTTTATCAACAATTTCTCTAACGATTTTGATTAAAACGCCATATGCTTAAGAATTTTTATGACAAACTTGAATTTTCTGGGAACAGCCTCTGAAGACTTCTTGACTCTGGGTGACTTTTGTGTAACTGGTAAGCGATGTACAAAAACTTACTACACAACAAATGTAGGCCTCATTAAAACACACAATCTTTTTTGTAGCGTTAACCGTTTTCGAGATATTCCGGATTATTGGGTTCAAATTTAGCCACTTAGACTTTCCTCAAACGGGAAGACATCTTACATCTCGTTTCTCGTTGTTTATTCCTGGCAAGCAAAAATTTCAGTTCTTTCACATAGCGACCGGCTTTTAAAGGACGAGACTATCGCCTTAGCCTGTGCATTTTCTTATTTCCCTTTTATTTACAAGGAGCTAGTAATAAGACTAATTCTGCTTATGTTTATCCTGATTAGCTTGATGTAGATAACACATTAACGTTTTGAATAAAAGGGTTGTTTACCGAACAGCTAGAGGACATCATGTGAATGGAACACAGACGGATTTTTACTTTCTCTAGCCCCATATGTACAATATACATAGTGGATAGAGAAGGTATTTTATTCCACCCAAAAATTTGATACCGAAATTTTACAGGAAATATATGTTTTGAGGTCACCTGAACCGAAAACAACATTTTTAGAAACATATCCATGTTTTGCGAAAAGAATAGCTCAAAAACGAAAAGCCTATTACATACCAAAACTTGGTATTTAGGTTTATTATATTTCATGCATACGAAAAGAAGATTTCAAGAAAATCCCCCCACCTAAAAACTACGCTTTATATAGAAGAAATTTCGATAATTTTGATTGTTTCAAAAATAACTCTAACGATTTTGATTAAAATGTCGTATATTTAAGGAATTTATATCCCAAAATAAAATGTATATCTTGAATTTTTTGGGAATAGCTTCTGAAAACCTTTTTATTTTGGACGAGCTTTGCTGAATTTTGGCTATCTGGTAAGCCGTAGGAGATAGAAGAAAACTTTCTTCACAACAAATGTAAATCTCGTCAAAAGACACAATTTATGCCCCTTACATTTTTGTTGTAGGGGTAACCGTTTCCGAGATATTCCTTGTTATTGTTTTCAATTTAAGGTATTTATACTTCTCTCAGGCAGAAAGTGTCCGTTTTTCTTTTGTTCTACTCCTGAGCAAGGAAAGAAGTGATTTGCAATGACAATCGCGTAACTACAGCTTTTAAAACATTTGACTATCACTTTAACATAACACATTCCTTTAGTTGCCTTCTCCTTATAAGGAACTAAGTAATAAGAACATTCTGCTAATGTTTATCTCGATTAGCATTGTGTAGAAAGAAGAATAATTTTGTAAGAAGTTTTTTTGTAGAACAGCTAGAGAAAGTCACGTGAGTGTAACACAATTTTTTTTAATGTATGTTCTAGATTTTTGTCTATTAATTTTAAATTTTAGTTTTTAGATTAGTTAATTATGTGAAAAAATTATATAATAAATAAAATTTGAAATGCTTGGTTTTGGAAATAAATGTACAGTTTGAATATATGCCCGGGTATAGTTACCCAGCTTCTGGGGTAGCATATTCGGATTTTATTTTATTTTTTTTGTACATAACGTGCTAGAGAAAGTAAAAAAATCTGATGTGTTCCATTCACATGACTTTCTCTACATATCTGAAACAAGTTATTGATAAAAAGTTTATTCTTCTTTTTACTTCATGCAAATCGAGATAAACATTAGTAGAAATGGAACACATTAGGTTAAAGTGATAGTCAAGAGCTGGTTGCTATGTCACTGAAGTTCCTTTGTTTGTATGGACAGGAGTTGACAAATTCCTGTATGAGAAACGTATAAGTTTTTCAAAGTTGGATAACAAGAAATATCTGAAAAATGGTCCACTCCGAAAAAAAAAAAAAAAAAAAAAAAAGATACATCATAAAATGTATGTTTTAACGTGATCTACATTTTGTGTTTCAGTTTTTCTCTATCTCATACGGTTTACACTTATATAAAATTCAGCAAAATTCATCCAGAATAAAGTAGTCTTCAGAGGCTATTTATTCCTAGAAAATTCAAGATATACATTTTATTTGTCAGGTAAATATCTTTAATATACGATATTTTAATCAAAATCGTTAGAGCCATTTTTGAGAAAATCAAAGTTTTCGATATTTTTTCAATGTAAAGGGTAGTTTTGTGGTAGGAGGATTTTTCTCAAAAACTTCGTCTCTACCCCTGAAAGATAGTTAAATACCTAGTTTGGTGTTTTACGGACTTTTCGTTTTTGAGTTATCGTGTTCACAGACACACACACAGGGACGTTTTTCCAAAAATACATTTTTGGGATACAGGGGATCCCAAACGTGTATTTCCGGTGAAGTCTCTAAACAACATGTACATAGTACGTGTAGAGAAAGTAAAACTGGTCAATTCTACGAAAAAAAGTATATAACATAAATGTTGTGTTTTAACGTGCTCTACATTTTTTGTGTTTTAAGTTTTTGTCCATCTGTTACGGTTTACCAGTTATGTAAAATTCAGCAAAACTCATCTGGAATAAAGATGTCTTCAGAGGATATTCCAACAAAATTCAAAATATACATTTTATTTGCCTCATAAATATCTTTAATATAAACTATTTTTAAATAAATGCTTAGAGCCATTTTTGACGAAATCAAAATTTTCTAAATTTTATCCGTGTAAATGGTAGTTGGGTGAGGGGATTTTCTTGAAAATCTTTGTATCGAATCCTTGTAAAATACTAAACTCTTGAAGTTTTTGAGTCATGCTCTCCATGGGCACACACACAGACATTTTTCTAAAAGTGCTTATTTTTGGACTCTTGGGACCTCAAAAAATAAATTTCCGGTGAAATCTCGACTTCAATTTTTGGGTGGAATACAATACCTTTTCTCTCCATTCTACACATCTGCTAGAGAAAGTGCAGCAAGGATGTGAGAAGAAGTAGAGTGCAGGGTGTGAGTCCCAGGTAAGTAGCAGGCCTGTGCATCGATTTAATGACATCTGTGACCACGCCCAGAACCCCATCATGCTACCTGACGGTCACGGAGCAACAAAATATCACTCTCCAAATCTCTATCGCATTGGAATTTTAATTAAACTTTTCAAATCTTAATTTACCTTAATAAAAATATTAATCTACATTCCGCACACTTTGCATTAAAAAATCCACGCCAAGGAAATTCTTAGCATTCTAATCGACCTGTTTCTAGATTAATAAGTAAATATCTTTGAAAAGTTTATCAATTTTACGCATTTTAAAACCTCGTGTATTCCATTGTACTAGAGTCGGCTAATAGGTCCCGGGCCTCTCAATTAATACAGCATTTAACATTTTGTTCATTTGCTTTATTTCTCAACAAAATCTCCAGAAAGGATAATACATTTGTCATATCGGTGTTCTAATTCAATTAAGCCATCTCTGTAGTGCGATTTATCAAGGTCCTCAAAATAGCTGTTTACCGCATCAATGACCCCCTCGTTGCTGTGAAATCTTCGTCCTCAAAGATATTTTTTAAGGTTTGGGAACAGGTGGTAGTCACTGGTTGCTAGATCTGGCAAATAGGGTGGATGTTCAAGCAATTCCAACTTCAATTCGCACATTTTTCCCATTGCAATGACTGAACGATGGGCCGGAGCATTGTCTTAATGAAACAAGATTTTTTTTTGCTGCCAAATGAGGTCTTTTTCTTTTCACCTCATCACTCAAACGTTGTAGTAAGCTTCCGTAGTAGTTACCAATGATACCTTTACCATTTTCCAAGCAATCAATAAAAATAATTCCCTGTGCATCCCAGAAAACACTCACTATAACCTTGTTAACTGATCTGGCGCAAACCACTGTGATTTACTTTCTGGAGTGTAGTGATGTATCCAAGTTTCATCCATGGTAATAAGCGGTCTCAAAAATTCACTGGTAGAGCTCCACATTCTTAACAGAAACAGTTTTTATTTGCAACTTTTGATCAGGTGTCAACAAACGTAGCACAGACCTTGTGAAAGCCCAAAACATTACTTAAAATATTACCTGGACGTTCTTTTGATATGTTTACAGCCTCTGCTATCTCAAACAACTTTAATCTGCGGTCTTCCAGTACTAAACGATGACTTTTCTCAATGATCTCTGGAGTTGTCACTTCTACAGAGCGTCCAGAGCGAGGCTCATCACTAGTGCTCCTACGTCCCATTTTAAACTGTGCAACCCACCTTTTAATCATTGAATATGAAGGGGCAGAGTCTTTCAATGTACTGTCCATTTCCTCCTTGATTTCTTTAGGCGTTAAGCCTTTCAAATGGAATTATTTAATCACTGCTCGTTTTTCCAAATGCTCCATTTTCGTGAAAACTGTAAAGTTGTCTTGTTTAAAATGCTGTCATTGGAAAACTAAACGAGCTACTGACCTATAACTATGGATACAAGCTAGTCTAGAGTTAAACTACCGTCTAACTGACCCAGTGGCGCCAGATCTGAGTGAGGCCCGGGATTTAACAGCCCGTCTAACTGGCTACTGACCTGTAACTATGGATACAAGCTACTGACCTGTAACTATGGATACAAGCTAGTCTAGAGTTAAACTATAACTTAGCGATCATGGTAATGACATTCTCTAACTTCTGTCTTTTATTAAACGGTGTACAAGTATCGTTATGAAATATATTTGTCTATCTACTTCATTTTAATTGAGCTAAACATTTACAGAAATGTCTGCATTATAATTATTGTTAAAGATGAATATGTAATGTGCCACATTCACATAACTTTCTCTCGCTGTTCCAAATGCACTCTATTCTTACAAAGCAGTATTCCTTTATCTACACATGCATAATGCTAATTAGCAAAATTGCCTTATTGCTTGCTTCCTCGTAAGTAGAAGGGAAATAAAGGAGTGCACTAGGATAAAGTGATAGTCAAATGTTTTAAAAGCTGGTTCCTATGTGAAACATTTGAGGTTCTGTTCGCTTTACATGGTGCTGTTTGAGAAACGTTAGGTAATTTTAAAAAATCTCGAAAGTTGTCAATTCTACAAGAAAAACGTATATGAAAAAATTATATGTTTTAGCATTTTTTGAGTAGTAAGTTTTGTCTATCTTTAACGCTTTAACCGTTATGAAAAATTCTGCAAAACTCATCCGGAATAAAGAGGTTTTCAAAGCCTATTCCCAGAAAATTCAAAATATGCATTTTAATTGTATGTAAATATCTTCAATATACGGTATTTTAATCAAAATCGTTAGAGCCGTTTTTGAAAAAATCAACATTCCTGAAATTGTTTCCACATAAAGATTAGTTCGCGTCGGGGGGATTTTCTTTGGAGAATAGTAAACATAAATACCAAGTTTGGTACTTAACGATCTCTTCGTTTTTGAGTTATGCTGATCACAGACACACACGAACCTTTTTCTAAAAATGCTTTTTTCGGACTCAGGGTCCTCAAAACATATATTTACCGCGAAATCTCGACATCGAACTTTTCGTGATACAATACCTTATCTATCCACTATGTAGAATGTACCTACATGCGTACTAGAGAAAGTAAAAGCTTATTCTTGTATATACTTGATGCTAATTAAGATAAACATTAACAGAGATTGTGTTCTTACTTGCTTCCTTGTGAGTAGGAGGGAAATAAGGGATAAGCGTTAGTCAAATATTTTAAAAACTTATTATCCTGATTTAGTTATGAACAGCCACTGAAGACCTTCTCATTCTGGTAAACTTTAAGGGATAGACAAAATCTTACTACAAAAAATGTGAATGTGTTAAAGTACCATACACAGTTTTCGTGGACTTCACCATTTCAGTGATATTCTCCGTTTTTGGTTTCTATTTTAAACTACTTACTGTTTTCTCACACAGAAAGTTCTCCTTTATTTCTTTTCTTTCACTCCCAGCCACGGAATGTAAACCAGATTCCAATTGTTGGGAATTTCAGGGCTGGCCATACTGTAATAATCATTATAATGTATTGCATTTTGTGTATATTAGTGTGTGTGTGTTTTATATTCAAATTTAACTGATGTATACTTTGACTTACGCGAATTTGTCAAATTAAGTGTTTTAGTATTTAGCAATGACCCAAGGTCTGCAAAGTCTGATACTTTGATATTTTACACTCCAGTACGTAATTGTAAATTTTTGCATTGTAAATCCTATAACATACTTGTAAATATGTATTAATTTGTTGACACTTATGAAGAGCACATAATACAATAATCATATTTTAGTTTTATATAATTACTAGTAGTAACTATTATGTCGATAATTAGAAAACTATCATCTGACATTACAACAGTGTTACATATAACAACATTATATTTATTTATACATTTTAACACTAATTTTCTATACTCTTTGTATCTATGTGCATGCAAAAAAGGAATTACATATGCTTCTATAGGGCACATTAAGTACAGTGCAGTGGCCTACAGGCCTCAAAAGCATGTTACTTTTCGCTCTAGAGCTTTATACATTGTTTTTTCGTAGTATATAAAGATATGTACATCCCTTGACAAGTTCTATGTTAGAGACTTCCTGGTCTAAACGAACCTACAGAATGCTTTCTAATCTAATCTAATGCCAATCGCGTAGCGACAGCTTTTAAAACATTTGGCTATCACTTTATCCTGGTGTATTCCCTTCTACTCACAAGGAAGCAAGTAATAAGACAATTTCTGTTAATGTTTATCTCGACTAGCATGAACCAGATAGAGAAACAAGCTTTTTAACAATAATTTGTTATAGGGAGATAGAGAAAGCCATGTGAATGCAACACATCAGATTTATTTTAAGCCTTAAACTCAAGCATGACCTTCTCTAATATCATCATTTAATGACCATAATATTATTCTGATAGAATATGTATTTTATTATCCATTCAACAAATACAATATGTTATAAGCTTTGTCAAACACAACAGATCAGTGAGTACTTGTGTGATCCATTCACATGGCTTTCTCTATATTTTCTACAAACTATTGTTACAATATATTATTTTATCTAGTTTGTGTTAGTCAAACATTATCAGAAATAGTCTTATAGTTGCTTTCTTGCAAGTAGAAGGGAGTACACTAGGATAAAGTGATAGTCAAATATTTTAACAGTTGTCGTTATGAGAAACAATTGATATTCTGTTCTCTTTGCTTTTTAGGAGTAAAACAAAAGAGGTATGAAACGAAATGTGACTCCCACCTAAGTAAGCTTACCTTTTTAAAATTCAAACTAATAAAAGTATATCTTGAAAACGATCAACTCTACAAAAACATCGATATGACATAAATTGTGTGTTTTAATGCTATCAATATTTTTTGAGTATCAACTTTTTGTCCATCTCTTACGGTTTAACAGTTGATCACAATTCCGTAAAATTCATCCAGAATAAAGTAGTCTTCAGAGACTATTCCCAAAAAATTCAAAATATACACTTTATTTGTCAGGTAAATATCTTTAATACACGATATTTTAATCAAAATCGTTAGAGCCATCTTTGAGAAAATCAAAATTTTCGAAATAAAGTTCAATGTAAAGGGTAGTTTGCGTTGGGGCGATTCTTTTTTTTCAAAATCTTCGTCTCACATCCATGGAAGAGACAAAACTTAAATACCAACTTTGGTATTTTACCATCTTTTCGTTTTTGAGTTATTGTGTTTACAGACACACGGACCTTTTTCTGAAAATGTCTTTTTTGGATACAGGGGACCCTAAAACATATATTTCCAGTGAAATCTCGGTACCGAATGTTTGGGTGCATTACAACACCTACTCTATGTACTATGTACATTGCACGTGTAGAGAAAGTAATTAATATTTATTTGTTTTTACATTTCTGAAATGTTTGTGTCCATTTCCAGCCCACAGTTTGCGTGTCGACTACCTTATTAAAAACATAGCCCAGAAATGGCTACTTCCTGATGATAATCATAGACGGAATTTACATAAAGTGCAGTCCAGTTTTAATGTTCTATGTCATTATAGTGCAAGATAAACCAACTGGAGTTTACCATCTTATCTCACAGGAAAATATTTCAAGAAATTTCATTTGCGGCCAAAATCACCAACTCAAACTTTCTCAACCATTTCAAATATACAGTAAAATATTTTACAAGTTTTTAGACTGTATACAAATGCTTTGTTTACTCCTATAGTGTTTTTGAAGCAATAAAACAATGACTCGATTATAAAAAAATCTTATGTGTTCCATTCACATGACTTTCTCTACATCTCTGCAACAAATTATTGTTAAAAAGCTGTTGCTTCTATTAAGTTCATGCTAATTGAGAAACTTAGCATAAATAGTCGTATTACTTGCTTCGTTGTAAGTAGAAGCGAAATAAGGGAGTAGCATAGGTTAAAGTGATAGTCAAAAGCTGGTTGCTATGTGACTGAAGTTCCTTTGTTTGTATGGACAGCAGTTGACAAATTCCTGTATGAGAAAAAATGGAAATGCTGTGTTTTTTATGGACGCTCTTTAACTGCTGTGGTTCTCAGCGTCCCATTCTAGATTGAGCCTGAAAGACCGCTTAATTTTGCTTAGAGGTTCTCTATCAGGTTTGAGGCTTTTTTGCGTGCTGTAAATCTACGACACGGGACTAGCGGCTTGAAAAGTATTGGTATTTTAAAGCAGAAACCAATAAGTAGGAATACCTCAAAAACCACCAACTCCACGAAAAAACGCATATGAAATATTTGGTGTGTTTCGCCTTTTTTTGCCTAATAAGATGTTGTGTATATCTCGCGGTTTACCAGTTACGCAAAATAATTCATTAAGAATAAAGAGGATATTCCCAGAAAATTCTAGATATACACTTTATTTGCCATATAAATATCTTTAATATACGGTTCAAAATGACTCTAACGATTTTGATTAAAATTAACATTTTTGAAATTTTTCCATGTAAAGAGTAGTTTGGAGTGGGGTAAGTTTTTTGAAAATCTTCGTGACGCATTTCTGGTAGATACTAAACCTAAATACCAAATTTGGTATTTTATCGACTTGTTATTTTTGAGTTATCATGGTTACAGGCACACACGGACCTTTTTTTTTTTTTGGTTACAGGGGACCCAAAGACGATATTTGTGGTGAAATCTCGGTATCGAAATTTTGGGTGCAATACCTTCTCTATGTACATAGTACGTGTAGAGAAAGTAATCGAGGTGTAAAACAAAATAAAGAATTCTAAAACTAAAATATTACTGGTAATCCAGTAACATTATAACTGATATTCCACCTGCTTCTTTTTACTTTCTCTACACGTACTCTGTGCGATACCGAGATTTCACCGGAAATGCATGCTTTGAGACCCCCTGAATAAAAAAGCACTTTTTTATAAAAATATCCGTGTGTGTGCCTGTGGGCAGCATAGCTCAAAAACGAAAAGTCCGTAAAAAAATAAATTTGGTATTTAGGTTTGGTATCTTCCAAGGATGCGACACAAAGATTTTCAAATAAATTCCCCCACCCAAACTACCCTTTACATGGAACTCTTTTCAAAAACTTTTATTTTCTCAAAAATCGCTTTAACGATTTTGATTAAAATATCGCATATTAAAGATATTTACCTGACAAATAAAATGTATATCTTAAATCTTCTGGGTATAGCTTCCGGAGACAAATTGATTCTGGATGAATTTTATTGAATTTTGCATAACTGCTAAACCGTAAGAGATGGACAAAAACTTACCACAAAAAATGTAGAGCACATAACAAAAATGAAATGGCAAGTTATTTATGGACGCTCTTTAACTGTTGTGGTTCTCAGCGTCCCATTCTATACTGGGCATGAAAGACCACTTAATTTTGCTCAGAGGCCTCTTTATCAGGCTTGAGGTTCTTTTACGTGTCGTAAATCTACGACACGGGACTCACGGCTTTACTTCCCTTCCGAAGGAAGCCATGCTAAGGATTTTTACGCCCGAAAAAATCCATTGTCCTCCGCCAGGTTTGAACCCACGACCTTGGGTATATGAAATTACCATGGTAACCATTACACCACTGAGGGTGACTAGAGCACGTTAAAACACACAATTTATGTTATATACCTTTTTTTCGTGGAGTTGTTCATTTCTGAGATATTCCTTGTTTTTGGTTTCAGCTTTAAAAAGCGTACACTTTTCTCATACAGGACTGTGTCAACTTCGGTCCATACAAACAAAGGAACTTCAGTCACATAGCAACCAGCTTTTGACTATCACTTAAACCTATGGTACTCCCTTGTTTCTGTTCTCTTACAATGAAGCAAGTTTTTCTCGATTAGCATGAAGTAAATAAAAGAATAAGCTTTTTAATAATATTTTTGTAGAGATGTGGAGAAAATCATATGAATGGAACACATCACATTTTTCTATATTATACATTACATCACTGTTATCCAGTACTAACTCATTTGTGAATTAAATAAGTTTATTTTACATGTTAATAATGCAATTTATTTGTTTTAGATGTATTATTTTTCACATTATTTTATATACATATATATAATTTAATATTTAGTTTTTTATACTAATTAATTTCGTATAACTATCCTGGCATATATTTGTTTTAATAAATAAATAAGGTGTATGTATAGTGTACATAGTCGATAGAGGAGGTATTGTATTTACCCAGAAATTAGATACCGAGATTTCACCGGAAATACATCTTTGGACACCCCCAAATAAAAAAAAAGACTTTTTAGAAACACATCCATGTGTGTATATAACTGTGTGCAGCATAGTTCAAAACGAAAAAGCGGTTGTATACCTAACTTGGTATTTATATTATTACCTTCCAAGGAAGCGAATCGAAAGTGTTCAAGAGAATCCCCCCACCCCAACTACCCTTTACATAGAACAATTTCCAAAATTTTATTTTCTCAAAAATGGCTGTAATGGCTCTAATGATTTTGATTAAAATATCATATATTAATGATATTTAGATGACAAATAAAATGTGTATGTTGAATTTTATGAGAAAGGCTCTGGAGATATCTTTATTTTTGAAATTTGATAACTCGTAAACCGTAAGAGATAGACAAAAACTGGTAGGGCTCGTTAAAACACACAATTTACGTTTTATACATTTTTGGTGAAGTTAGCCGTTTTCTATATTCCTTGTTTTTGGTTTCAGCCTTAAAAAACATGCTTTTCTCATACAGGAACTGTGTCTCAACTCGTGTCCATACAAACAAAGGAACTTGAGTCACATAGCAGCCAGCTTTTGACTATCACTTTAACCTATGGTACTCCCTTATTTCGCTTCTACTTAAAAGGAGGCAAGTAAAAAGCAATTTCTGCTAATGTTTACTTCGATTAGCGTGAAGTAAATAAAAGAATAAGCTTTTTATCAATAGTTTGTTGCAGAGATTTAGAGAAGGTCATGTGAATGTAACACATCAAATTTTTTTCGGTTAAAGGGGACCCTAAAACGTATAGGTACTTATTTCCGGTGAAATCTCGGTATGGAATTTTTGGGTGCAATACAATACCTTCTCTATAGAGAAAGTATTAAATACTCATGCAATAATGAGAGTCAAATTGAGCACAAAACGAAGTGACTCCTGGTTCCGACCAACTTGAGAAGGATGCCCGTCGAAATCAATACTGAGATTATTTATGTTTCGTGTGAGCCCAACTTCCGATAGGCTATAAATGAAAGACAAGTTCATAGAAAACAATTATTTTATTACTAAAAGTTTTGTACACTTATGGTTACTTTTCAACATAATCACCAAACAGATTGAGACATTTATCGTACCTGTGCACAAGCTTTGCAATACCCGCTTCAAAAAATGTTGCCGCCAATGATTTCAAATGAACATTGACGTTGTTTTGAAGATCTTCGTACTTTACGACGTTTGCGGAGAGCCATTCAAAACAAACGAAGAGGAATGCTGACTACTTGAGGAATTGTGTTGATCCATGACAACGCTCGTCCACACACAACCCATCGGCTCCTTGAACAATTTCGATCATCCGCCGTACTGTCCTGACCTGGCACCCAGCGACTTTCACCTTTTCCCTGAACTGAAGACGTGCCTAGGAGGCCAGCACTTTCAAACCAACGAAGATCTTCAAAACAACGTCAATGCTCATTGGAAATCATTGGCGGTAACATTTTTTGAAGCGGGTGTTGCAAAGCTTGTGCACAGGTACGATAAATGTCTCAATCTTTTTGGTGATTATGTTGAAAAGTAACCATAAGTGTACAAAACTTTTAGTAATAAAATAATTGTTTTCTATGAACTTGTCTTTTATTTATTGCCTATCGGAAGTTGAAAAAAAAAAAACGGCCCTCGTAATATGTGCACTTCTAATTGCATATATGTAACAATTTAGAATACATATTTACAAATATGTTACAGCATTTACAATGCAAAAATGTACAAATTTGCAATTATATACTAAAGTGTAAAACATCTGATGTGCTCCATTCATATGAATTTTTCTACATCTCTGCAACAACAACAAAAAATGTTAAAAAGCTTAGGTTTCTATTTACTTCATGCAAATTGAGAAAACATTAGCAGAAATAGTCTTATTACTTGCTTCCTTGTAAGTAGAAGTGAAATAAGGGAGTAGCATAGGTTAAAGTGATAGTCAAAAGCTGGTTGCTATGTGACTGAAGCTCCTTTGTTTGTTTGGACAGGAGTTGACAAATTCCTGTATGAGAAAAGTAAGTTTTTCAAAGCTGCAACGAATAGCAAGGAATATTTAAAAAACGACCAACTCCACAAACAAAATGCATATAACATAAATTGAGTGTTTTAGCGTGCTCTACATTTTTTTGTGGTAAGGTTTTATCCATCTCTTACGGTTTAGCAGTAATACCGTTAAATTCATCCAGAATAAATTAGTCTTAAAAGGCTATTCCCAGAAAATTCAAGACATACATTTTATTTGTCAGGTGAATATCTTTAGTATACGATATTTTAATCAAAGCCATTTAATTCATTTTTAAGAAAATCAAAATTTTCGAAAAAAGTTCCATGTATAGGATAGTTGGGGGTGGGGGAATTTTCTTAAAAATCTTCGTGTCTCATCCTTAGAAGATACCAAACTTAAATACCAAGTTTGGTATTCAACGGTGTTTTCGTTTTTGAGCTACGCTATCCACAGTCACAGACACAAAATACAATACATTACAATACTTATAAAACATGAACTGTTAACGTATTGGTCAGATAAGTTTATCAGTTAAATATTCAGTGTGTGTGTCTGTGAAAACGATAACTCAGAAACGAAAAGTAGGTATAATACCAAACTTGGTATTTAAGTACCTTCCAGGGATGCGACACGAAGATCCCCCACACCAAACTACCCTTTACAGGGAAAGAATTTAAAAAATTGTGATTTTCTCAAAAATGGCTCTAACAACTTTGATTAAAATACCGCACATTAAACATATTTACATATATATATCTTGAAGTTTCTGGAATAGTCTCTAAATGACCTCTATTCTGGACGAATATTGCTGAAAGCTTGTAAACCGAAAGAGATAAGAGAAAACCTTACTGCACAATCTCCTTAAAATACAACATTTAAGTTATATTAATTTTTTTCGTGGAATATGCCGTTTTGGAGATATTCCTTGTTATTGGTTTCAGTTTTATAATACTTTAAGCTTTGCTCGTATAGGAACTTGTCAACTCTTGGCCACGTAAAGAAACGCATTTCAATCACATAGCAACCACATTTTAAAACATGTGACTATCACTTTATCCTAGTGTATTCCCTTCTACTCACAAGGAAGCAAGTAATAAGACAATTTCTGTTAATGTTTATCTCGATTAGCATCAAGCAGATAGATAAATAAGCGTTTTAATAATAATTTGTTACAGAGGCAGGACTCGAACGTGCGATCCCCTGCGCCACGAATCACCAAAGCTACGCACTTTAGCGAGCGCGGCAAAATATGGGTCACGTTTTTGGAAACAGAAAATGAACATTTGAGTATACAAACTGTGTAATGAGTGATGACGTCATAGAGTTACCTGTTACGCAGGAAGATGGCGTCCGTGGCCAGCACGTGGTTTACTGCGAGAAAAGCACAGTATTTGACACAAACACACCTGTGATGGTTACAACGGCAGACTGAGGGCCGCGGTCCATCACTCGCTCGTTCGCTCCCTCCTCCTTTTCTTGGTTCCCTTTCCATTTTTAACCCGCCATTATTCTACAGCAAGCAGTATGTGATGGACACAGCATGTGTGAGAGGGCAAGAGCGGTCTATGTGCCGGCTCCTCTGTGTTATACTGACACACATAAGCAAGTCACAGTGACACGTATACTAGTGATAGGGATACCAGTGCTTATACTAGTGACGATATACCTGTGACACGTATACTAGTGACATATATCTCGTTAGAGGATACCATTGACACATATACTAGTGACAGGGATACCAGTGACACATAGATTAGTGACAGGAGTACCAGTGACGTGTACTAGTGACATATACCAGTGAAATGCATACTAGTGACACATACTAGTGACAAGAGATACAAGAAGCACATACACTTGTAACACACCAGACTGACAGAGATACCACTAACTCGCATATAATTGGCATAAATACCAGTGACATACACTAATTACAGGGAAACCAGTAACACATACTACAAAAGAGATAACTGTGACAAATATATAGTGACAGACACATCACTCGATATGTATAGAGGTACTACTGACACATATTAGTTACAGGGATACTCGTGACAGATACCAGTGACATTACTAGTTATCTGCAAAGGTACTAGTGATAAAGATACTAGTGACAAATGCAATACTGCCTAACATAATAACCTAGGGGGAGATTCTTATTGGCAGCACTGTCAAGTATGCTACTGATAAATGTTCTATTGGCGGAGATGTTAAAGCAAATATGCTACTAACAGTAACGCAGATAGCAAATATTTTGCTGACAGGATAGGTTCTACTGACATAGGTATCCTATTAACAGTGATGCTAATGACAAATGTGCTATGTAAGAGCTAGCACTGGCAGATATCCTGCTGAACAGTGTTAGAACAGGCAGATATCCTGATGAACAGTGTTATAACTGGCAGATATCCTGATGAACAGTGTTAGAACAGGCAGATATCCTGATGAACAGTGTTAGAACTGGCAGATATCCTGATGAACAGTGTTAGAACTGGCAGATACCCTGCTGAACAGTGTTAGAACTGACAGATATCCTGATGAACAGTGTTAGAGTAGGCAGATATCCTGATGAACAGTGTTAGAAGAGGCAGATATCCTGATGAACAGTGTTATAACTGGCAGATATCCTGATGAACAGTGTTAGAACAGGCAGATATCCTGATGAACAGTGTTAGAACAGGCAGATATCCTGCTGAACAGTGTTAGAACAGGCAGATATCCTGATGAACAGTGTTAGAACTGGCAGATATCCTGATGAACAGTGTTATAACTGGCAGATGTCCTGATGAGCAGTGTTAGAACAGGCAGATATCCTGATGAACAGTGTTAGAAGAGGCAGATATCCTGATGAACAGTGTTATAACTGGCAGATATCCTGATGAACAGTGTTAGAACAGGCAGATATCCTGATGAACAGTGTTAGAACAGGCAGATATCCTGATGAACAGTGTTAGAACTGGCAGATATTCTACTGAACAGTGTTAGAACTGGCAGATATCCTGCTGAACAGTGTTAGAACAGGCAGATATCCTGATGAACAGTGTTAGAACTGGCAGATATTCTACTGAACAGTGTTAGAACTGGCAGATATGCTGCTGAACAGTGTTAGAACTGGCAGATATCCTGATGAACAGTGTTAGAACTGGCAGATATGCTGCTGAACAGTGTTAGAACTGGCAGATATCCTGATGAACAGTGTTAGAACTGGCAGATATGCTGCTGAACAGTGTTAGAACAGGCAGATATCCTGATGAACAGTGTTAGAACAGGCAGATATAATATGACAAATATACTGCTGCCAGGTATTTTACTGATCGAGATCTTAGTGATACGTTACCAGCAGAGATGTATAGGAAGATGTCCTATTGACAGTTGTAACTAATGACAAGTATACTATCAATGGTGCTGCTCATAGACGAGTGTTAAGATAGATACATCTGAAAATATGCTTTTACCGGAGATATTACTGGCGTGTATTCTACCTAATATTGACAATTAGCCTATGATAGAGATCTTATTGCCTGACAATGATACTACTGTCAAATGCTGAAAGTAATACTACTGACTATATGCTATTGACATTTACTCAATTATGCTACTGGAAGATATATAGCTGGCAAAGCCACTGCTGGCAGATATCCTACTGTCAAATGTGTTACTGATATATGCTGAGAGAAATGCTACTGACTACATTCCATTGACATTTACTCAATTATGCTTTTGGGAGATATATAGCTGGCAAAGTCACTACTGGCAGATATCCTACTGTCAAATGTGCTAGTGATATATGCAGGGATACCAAAGACAGATCCTACTGACAGATCCACTTGATATGATCCTATTGACTTCAATATTGCACACACCTGTGCTGCTGATAGGTATACTGTTGACATTAATCCAACTTTTGTGATTCTAATTCTCGTATATCCAATTGACAGTCTCTCTAATACAGTGATATTACAGACAGATGCGCTACTCTCACCATTCTTACTGACAATCCTCCTTACTTAACCATTTCAATTAATTTTTTTCTATCAAAATTATATTAGGGCAATATCATATAAAATACACAATGTACAACGGGAAACCGTTATTAAAAATGTGTTACATCACTTGGCTTTCTCGACCTATTTTGCAACAGAAGCTTGAATTTTTACTTCATTCTAATCGAGATAAACATTAACAGAAATTGTCTTATTACTTGCTTTCTTTTAAGTAGAAGGGAATACACTAGCATAAAGTGATAGTCAATGTTTTAAGAGATGGTGAGTCTATGATGACTGATATTCCCTTCTCCTTCACCAGGATGAAACAAATGACGACCTTTTATTTAAGACAAATATAAACATTAGGAATATCCTGGAAATCGTTAACTCAACAAAATATCTATTTCACATAAAATGTGTGTTTTAAAGACATCTAAATGTTTTGTGTAGTAACGCTCTCGTTTATCTCTTACGGTTTACAAAACTCGTCTAGAATGAAGAGGTGTTTAGAGATTATTTCCAGGAAATTCAACATTTCAGTGTCTTTAACATACGGTGTTTTAATGATACTCCTTAAGAGCTCTTTTTGAGAAAATAAACAATTTCAAAGGGGTACTTTGGGGTGAGTAAAATTTCTTGAAATTCTTGGTGTCGCACCCTTAAAAGATGCTGAAAATAAGTATAAAGTTAAGTATTTAACGGATTTACACACCTCCACGTGCGCGGACTTTTTTCTAAAAATACCTTTTTACTTGCTCTGCACTTACTTTATACATAGTGTATAGAGAAGGTATTGTATTGCACCCAAAAAATTATACAGAAATTTTACAGAAAATATATGTTTCGAGACCCCCTGAATCCAGAAAAAGGATGTTTAGAAAAATGTCTATGTGTCTGTTAGTCAGAGACCGAGAGAGAGAGAGAGAGAGAGAAATAAAATGGAGCTTTATTTATGGACTCTCTTTAACTGCTGTGATTCTCAGCATCCCATTCTATACTGGGTGTGAAAGACCGCTTAATTTTGCTCAGAGACCTCTCTATCAGGCTTGAGGTTCTTTTACGTGCCGTAAATCTACGACACGGGACCAAAGGTTTTACTTCCCTTCTGAGGAAGCCATGCCCAAAAGAATCCATCTTGCTCCGCCGATTTTGAACCCACGACCTTGGGTATATGAAGTTAGCATGGTAACCATTACACCACGAAGAGCGACAGAGTGGGAGGGCACCATAGCTCAAAAACGAAAATTCCGTTAAACATCAAACTTGGTACTTAAGTTTGGTGTCTTCCAGAGATGCGACAAGAAGATTTTCAAGAAAATCCCCCCACCACAACTATGCTTTACATGGAAACATTTTTGAAGGTTTTGATTTTCTCAAATTTGGCTTTAACGATTATGATTAAAATATCGTATATTATTATATTTATATGACAAACAAGCTGTCTATATTGAATTTTCTGGAAATTGCCTTTGAAAACATCTTTATTCTGGATGAATTTTGCGGAATTTTGCATAACTGGTAAACCGTAAGAGATAGATAAAGACTTACTTACGTAACAAAAAATGTAGAGCTTGTTAAAATATATATGTAATGTTAAATACATTTTTTCATGGAGTTGATCGTTTTTAAGATATTCCTTGTTATTGATTTCGTTTTAAAAACACCTTTCTCATACGGGAATTTGTTAACTCCTGTCCATGCAAACAAAGAGACATCAGTCACACAGCAACCAGCTTTTGACTATCACTTTAACCTATGCTACTCCCTTATTTCGCTTCTACTTACAAGGAATCAAGTAATACGACTATTTGTGAAAATTTTTTCTCGATTAGCATGAAGTAAATAGAAGCATTAGCTTTTTAACATTAATTTGTTGCAGAGATGTAGAGAAAGTCATGTGAATGGAGATTTTCTATTCAGAGGAACTGATATCATAGTTCGACATAAAATTTAAGGGTGGAATGCATTGCTTGCTCGTTGAAGATGTACGTGTTATTAACCAGGTGAGGGGAGTGGACGCTTGGACCGCTGTAGCACGCATGCGCACCATGTTGACAAATAATAAGGAAAGAACCCCTTTGATGGGTGTCCAGTTTTTTTTAATGTAAAGAAAAGGAACCAGTTTTAACAAGCAAGAATTTTTATTTTGCCCCCTTTATGCTCGCCGCCGTTATTGTGAGGAGCCCCTCCCCAGTTGCATTGATTAGATGCCGGGATCAGAACCCGCGCATAGCCCTGACCGCGGGTAAGGTACACCTCCCTGACCAAACACAGAGAGAGGCTCTTTGTAAATACGACCACATCTGTAGCAGCAGTTTTTGTGCCGGGCAGCTGGCCATTTACGTCTGGTCATATTCAAATTTCCGGGCCGACCGTTGTTGTCGAGGACCCCGCTCTCAATGGGTCAGATCCAAAAACAAATACCTTCAGATAAATGTTCTCAATTCCTTATACCATCACTTTCAGCTTCATGGACATGCTAATCGAGAAAAAAATTAGTCTTATTACTTGCTTCCTTGTAAGTAGAAGTGAAAAAAGGCAGTAGCATAGGTTAAAGTGATAGTCAAAAGCTGGTTGCTATGTGACAGAAGTTCCTTTGTTTGTATGGACACGAGTTGACAAATTCCTGTATGAGAAAAGTATAAGTTCTTCAAAACTGAAACTAAAAACAAGGAATGTCTCAAAAACGTTGAACTCCTCAAAAAAATTTATGTAACATAAACTGTGTGTTTTAACGTGCTCTACACTTTTCGTGTAGTAAGTTTTTGTACACCTCTTACGGCTCAGCAGTTATTCAAAATTCCGTAAAATTCATCCAGATAAAGTACTCTTCAGAGGCTATTCCCAGAAAATTCGAAATATACATTTCATTTGTCAGGTAAATAGCTTTAATCAAAATCGTTAGAACCATTTTTGAAAAAATCAAAATTTTCCAAAAACGTTCCATGTAAAGGGTAGTTGGGGTGGGAGGATTTTTCTCAAAATCTTTGTGTCACATCCCTGGAAGATACTTAAATACAAAGTTTGGTATTAATCGACTTCTCGTTTTTGAGTTATCGCGTTCACACACACACACGGACACACACACACGGACCTTTTTCCAAAAATGCTGTTTTTAGTTAAAGGGGACCCTAAAACATATATTTCCGGTGAAATCTCGATATGGAATTTTTGGGTGAAGTGCAATACCTTCTCTATACAGTGTGTACATAGTGCAAATAGAGAAAGTAAAAATGTTTATTTTCTTCATGCTGATGGAGTTAACATTAGCATGAATGATCTTGTTACTTGCTTCCTTGTAAGTAGAAGGGAATACACTAGGATAAAGTGATAGTCAAATGTTTTAAAATTTGTTTGCTATGTGAGTAGGGGTTGGCAAATTCCCGTATGAGAAAAGTTTGAACTATTTTAAAACTGAAACCAATAATAACGAATATCTCAAAAATGGCCAACATCACGAAAAAATGACTTGAAGCTTTCCTGGCGGCGGTATGAAAATAACTTTTCTCGGGCTATCAGCCAGGTGAATTCTGGAAATTAGCCCGAGAAAAGCTATTTTGACCACGAAAAAAGTTGTATAACATAAATTGTATGTTTTAACGCAATCCTTATTTTTTATGCATTAAGCTTTGGTTTATTTCTTACGGCTAACCAGTTATGCAAAATATACGTTTTATTTGTCAGGTAAATATATTTTAATCAAAATGGTTAGAGCCATTTTTGAGAAAATAAAAATTTACGAAAATTTTTCCATGTAGCTTAGAGAGCGGGGAATTTCCTCAAAATCTTTGTGTCACGTCCTTGAAGAATACTAAACTTAAATAGTTAAACTAACAGTTTCATATTGTGCTAACTTTTCGTTTTTGAGTTATCGTGTTCGCACACAAAGAGGTACACATACGGACTTCTCCTAAAAATAATTCCTTTTACTTTCTCTACACGTACTATGTACATAGTGTATAGAGAAGGTAATGCATTCCACCCAAAATTTCAATACCGAGATTTCACCGAAAATACATGTTTTGGGTCTCCCTGAATCCAAAAAAAGCATTTTCAGAAAACAGTCCATGTGTGTGTTTGTACGTGCGTGCGTGTGTGTGTGTGTCTATGGACAGCATTGCTCAAAAACGAAAAGACCGTTGAGTACCAAACTTGGTATTTAAGTTTGGTTTCTTCCAAGGATGCGACACGAAAATGTTCAAGAAAATCCTCCCACCCCAAACTACACTTTACATGGAACTTTTTTCGGAAATTTTGATTTTCTCAAAAAATGGCACTAGAGATTTTAATTAAAATATTGTATATTCAAGATATTTACATGACAAATAAAATGTGTATTTTGAATTTTCTGGGAATAGCCTCTCAAGACTACTTTATTCTGGATCAATTTTACGGAATTTTGCATAACTGCTAAATCGTAAGAGATGGACAAAAACTATCACACAAAAAATTTAGAGTACGTTAAAACACACAATTTATGTTATATACATTTTTTTCGTGGAGTTGATCGTTGTTGAGATATTCCTTGTTTTTGGTTTCAGCTTTGAAAAACATACTTTTCTGATGCAGGAATTTGTCAACTCGTGTCCACACAAACAAAGGAACTTGAATGACATAGCAAGCAGCTTTTGACCTGTGGTACCTGATTGCTCAGAGAACTCAGAGTGTTATGGTGTGCGCGTCTGCTACAGGGTCCAGATGTGGGCGGAAGCGAGTTCATGAACCTCGCCGCCAGATGTTGCCTTAACCACTCATTGCTTTGTGTGTTCTCAAGCAAGTCTGTATTAAACAGTCGTATGCAACACACCAAAATCATAACTGCACGTACTGTGTACATAGTGTATGGAGAAGGTATTGTAATCCACCCAAAAATTCTATAGCGAGATTTCACCGGAAATACATGTTTTGGGTCCCTCGGAATCCAGAAAAAGCTTTTTTTGGAAAAAGGCCCGTGTGTGTCTGTGGACAGCCTAGCTCAAAAACGAAAAGACCGTTAAATACCAAACTTAGTACTTAAGTTTGGTGTCGTGCCAGGATGTGACACGAAGATTTTTAAGAAAATCCCCCATCCCCAGCTACACTTACATGGAACTACTTTTGTCGCCCTCCGTGGTGTTGCCATGCTAACTTCATATACCCAAGGTCACGGGTTCAAACCCGACGGAGGAAGATGGTTTTTTCGGGCATAAAAATCATTAGCATGGCTTCCTTCGGAAGGGAAGTAAAGCCGTTGGTTCCGTGCCGTAGATTTGCGGCATTAAAAGAACCTCTAGACTGGTAGAGAAGCCTTTGAGCAAAATTAAACAGTCTTTCACGCCCAGTTTAGAATGGGACGCTGAGAACCACAGCAGTTAAAGGACGTCCATAAATAACACGCCATTTACATTTTATGGAACTGTTTTCGAAATTTTTGATTTTATCAAGAATGACTCCAAAGATATTGATTAAAATATCGTATATTAAAGACATTTACCTTAGAAATAAAATGTATATCTTGAATTTTCTGAGAACAGCCTCTGAAGACTACTTTATCCTGGATGAATTTTATAGAATTTTGCATAACTGCTAAAGCGTAAGAGATGGACAAAAACGTACGACACAAAAAATGTAGAGCACGTTAAGACACACAATTTATGTTAGATATATTTTTTTTTTCGTGGAGTGTATTGTTTTTTAGGTATTCCTTGTTTTTGGTTTCAGCTTTGAGAACATAATTTTCTCATACGGGAATTTGTCAACTCGAGTCACACCAGCTTTTGACTTTCACTTTAACCTATGCTACTCCCTTATTTCGCTTCTACTCACAAGGAAGCAAGTAATAAGACTATTTCTGCTAATGTTTATCTTGGTTAGCATCAAGTAGATAACAGAATATGCTTCTTAACAATAACTTGTTGGAAAGATACACAGAAGTCGTGTGAATTGAGAACATCATATGTTTTCAACTAGGCTACTGAACAAAGTAGAGTTTACCTAAGCTCTGCATGAGTTCTGCAAACTATATTACATTTTGCATTTATTAAGGAAAATAAACTGAAGTTTGACTCAAATGTTAACGAATAAAAGTAACTATACTTATTTGAAAAGAATATCAAAACACCAATAAACAATTTATTTTATCAAGTCTCATACAGATATTGTAAAATAGAAATTATAATCCCATAAAATATGTTCTGAAGCATAACTTTTCTATTTTGAAGGAAATAGACGGACTTGAATACTCCAGGAATGTTTCACAATACCGTTTAGTGTTTCCTGCACCATAAAAGTTTAATTGCTTACCTACAGAAATAAACCCAAAGGATTATAATGGTAAAGTTTACATTAATATACCAAAAACAGTAAATTTACTGAAAAATCACACATATTGCAATTAAATACAAGTGTCCACTTAAAATCTCAAGCTGAAATGTTTACAGGATGTAGATGTGTGTCTTCACTGATATACTTGATACACCAATGTTAAATCAACTAAATTCATGAGTCATTATCTCTGAAACTATTTAAGATATGAGACTGAAATGTTTACAGGATGTAGATGTGTGTCTTCACTGATATACTTGATACATCAATGTTAAATCAACTAAATTCATGAGTCATTATCTCAGAAACTATTTAAGATATCAGACTGAAATGTTTACAGGATGTAGATGTGTGTCTTCACTGATATGCTTGATACACCAATGTTAAATCAACTTAATTCATGAGTCATTATCTCTGAAACTATTTAAGATATGAGACTGAAATGTTTGGAGCATGTAGATGTGTGTCTTCACTGATATACTTGATACATCAATGTTAAATCAACTCAATTCATGAGTCATTATCTCTGAAACTATTTAAGATATGAGACTGAAATGTTTACAGGATGTAGATGTGTGTCTTCACTGATATACTTGATACACCAATGTTAAATCAACTAAATTCATGAGTCATTATCTCAGAAACTATTTAAGATATGAGACTGAAATGTTTACAGGATGTAGATGTGTGTCTTCACTGATATACTTGATACATCAATGTTAAATCAACTTAATTCATGAGTCATTATCTCAGAAACTATTTAAGATATGAGACTGAAATGTTTACAGGATGTAGATGTGTGTCTTCACTGATATACTTGATACACCAATGTTAAATCAACTAAATTCAAGAGTCATTATCTCAGAAACTATTTAAGATATGAGACTGAAATGTTTACAGGATGTAGATGTATGTCTTCACTGATATACTTGATACACCAATGTTAAATCAACTCAATTCATGAGTCATTATCTCAGAAACTATTTAAGATATGAGACTGAAATGTTTACAGGATGTAGATGTGTGTCTTCACTGATATACTTGATACATCAATGTTAAATCAACTAAATTCATGAGTCATTATCTCAGAAACTATTTTAGATATCAGACTGAAATGTTTGGAGCATGTAGATGTATGTCTTCACTGATATACTTGATACACCAGAAGATTGGAGTTATTATTGTTCTTGCTACTGCTTCACGCCGGTTAGTTCTAATTACTATGTTATATGTATCTTAAAATGTAAAGGGATTTAAATTTTGATATTGCAAAACTCAGGTTAAGTGATGTCATGTCATCCCAACGAATCCGCCACTCTCCGGGACCGTGGCAGTCCAGGATGGTGAGACTGTGTGCTCAAGTAGTTAATGTCCTTGGAGAACTGTTGACACAAGTTTGCGCCTAATTTCAAGTTGGCTTCAGGTTCTCGAATTGGTCATCGATGTTTGGGTCACGACGATGTCATCCAGATATAGCGGGCAACCCCCTCATCACAGATTCCATGAGGTGCTGGCGTATTACAAAAGACATAATCTAAATTACCAAAGTCCTTGGCCAGTTGAGAAGCGGGTCTCTGGGACATTTGCCAGTATCCCAGCTTCAAATCGAGAGTCGAGAACCAGCAAGCTTGTCGTTAATCCGAGGTAAGGGGAAATTTTCCTTTCTGGTGACGGCATCCAGCTTCCTGTAGCACACGCAGAAGCGTAGCTTGCTATTCTTCTTCTTCTCTTTCACCAGAACTAAAGGGAGCACCAAAGGCGGTCCAACTCTTCAACGATTGTCCTAGATTTCAGGCAATGCTGCACGTCCCGTACCTCAGCCTTTTCCCCGGAGAATTGGTGGTTGCCAGATGGTTCGGTCGTCTCCACTGTCAATGTTATGGAGTAGTCGGTCAGCACGGCTATAATTGCCGTTCCCTTGCTTAAGACAGATAGGTATGGGCTAAATAAACGGGACACACTCCATTTGTGGAGCAGTGAAGCACCCTCTTCGGCCGAGGTCCCAGGTCCTGCGATGCTGCTGGTTGGTCGGATTCTTCACACGACGATTCACTCGCACTTCACTAACTCCGTCAAGACTTGGACGGTGCCAATGTGTTCAGCAGTGTCACGGACACTTCCTCCCGATAAGGCAACGCATAATAAGTTCAATGCTGTTTTCCGGTCTTATATAAGATTCCTTGCCCGTTGTCCTTCCAAGAGCGCCTTCATCACCATCTCGCTTCTTGCGAGCATAACTACATCATTCCTCGTCCTGGAGATCCCCTGAGGTTTTTGGTAGCTCCGAGGCAACACCTCAGCTAGACGGAGTTGAAAGTTCTTCCGGCCCACATCGACCGTCGTCTCCTGGCTCCTGAGGGCATTCAGTCCCAGAATTACATCCCCGGCCACAATCGCGACATAATCCACAGGTTTACAGTGTTCGTTCCCAATGTCAACTCTAGTAGGGCTTCCTTCTCTGCAGGTAAGATGTCGGCCGACGCCGTCACTAGTTGTTATAGCTGACTGGGTGTTCTTGTTTCGGTAAGTGTTTCGCTTATCAGATCTGATTACAGTCACGGCTGCACCTTGTCTACCAATATCCGGCACAGCTTCCATTGTAACAGCCGTCTGTGATGAGGCGTTGTTCACTCTTCTGCCTAAGGCACGTAGCGTCACTCAGGTGTTGGCGATGACGTCCCCGTCGTTCCCCTCCATTGTGTTCTGGCTGCTGGTCGGCTTTGTGTTGGACAGTCTCTCGCTAGGTGTCGTCTCTGAGGTGTCGTCTCTGAGTTGTGTCTGTCTCTGTCGTAACGAATATCCATCTTCGAGGTCGGCGCAGCCGTTGACTTGCCGCTCGATTCTTAGTGCTGCCTTGTGGCTTGTCTCGTAGTCGCCGAGCATCGGGCACTGTCATATTTCGGCGTCGCGCACCTCATCAATAACACTTATAGGCTTCCTAGCTATACGGTTATTCGATCGCCAGTCTTCCCTGGCTTTTGTAGCCTTGATTGTGGTAGGCTGTAGTCAGGAAGTGGTTCTCGAGGGTCTAGCAGAACTCTGCGGACATTACAGACGTCGGGGCGGTTTTCAGTACATCTACAGCATGTCCCTGTGGGCTTTCTATCAGTTCTACGGCTTCCTCATCTGCTGATCATCGGTTGTGGGTGGCGATGGCCGCGAACCCTCGGCGGAAGATTTCAAAGTTGGATGTTCCGTCGAACTTTGGTCGCTTGACGCGTGCAGTTATTTCACGTCCTATCGTCTGAACTGAGCATTCCGTCTAGCATCTTTTCCATCCTCAATTCTTTGGTGCTTCCATTGACGCTTCCCTTCAGGACATTAAATCGTTCCCCAATGTCTTCCAGATGTCTCCCCAATGTCACAGCTCATGCTCTTTTATCTTTTCCCCAAGCTCCTGAATGGCATTTTCCATAACGGCAAATTGTTCGTGGCTTTTGTCGATGTTCAGTGTTCATCTTCTCCATTGCACAATTCATAGTCGAATCTGGCGTCTCATTTTTTCCATTCCTGATATTATTTCGTCCATTGAGGTTTTCATGCTCTATATTTCTGCGAGTAAAGTTTTCGTCATCTCCTTCATTTGGCGTTGAATCCCACTCCTGACACCAACTCTCTTTATTACTCCAACTCCTGTTTATTTCTTTGATGCTTCCACAATGATTCTGACCTATAGTTTCCATTCCTGGGGCGATGACTAACACTGTTCATTACAAATTTACCGTCGAAACTGACTCAACAGCTGCACGTTATGCATACCCAGTTGAAACAGATCTCTCTGCGGGGCGTGTTCTGTCCTTTTAAACCTGTGGATGACGTAGTAAGAAACCACAAGAATTAATGCATGGCAATAATCATCTCTCACATCCGAAGCAAGCTACACACACACGCGCGGCGTTTACGGCGTGTGTTATGATACACTTTTTATTAAGAGTGGTGTACAGGGTATTCGGGATGGTTTAGCAAATCCAATAATACAAACCTTTCACTTACACCACACGCCATCCCCATTATATCTAGAAACACATTTAAATAAGGAATAATAGACCTTGGATATATAGAGTCAGACTGAAAAATTCAATACCATAACCAGGATTTGAACCGCGGTCTGCAGGTGATTGCTGTACCACTGAACTACCATGGCAACATACCAGCATGTCCTCAAATGACTCGCATGTTTCCTGATAAACCACAAGGTGATCTCAAAGTATTTTGAAATGCCATACCCCAAGGTGACATACAATGTAGTAAGTGCTTCTAAGTACCAGAATGCATAGTATAGCCAACTATTTTGGTCAATTTAATTAACAATAATAGGGCAGCTTAAAAAAATTGTCGCCTTCGAGGTGTAGTGGTTACCATACTAGCTTCCACTAATACCCAAAGCTGTGGGTTCAAACCTGGCGGGGGGGGGGGATAATGCACTTCTTTGGCGTGAAAACCCTTAGCTTGTCTTCCTTCAGAACGCAAGTAAAGCCGTTGGTCCCATTTAATGTTCATTTGCTCATAAAAGAACAGCATATTTTTAAAGAAGAAGGTTTCTGAGGTAAATTCGCCGTGTTTCACGTCCTCAGACGATTTCGTGCTGTAGCGCCATCTATGGCCGATGAGTTGATTCCACGTCACCAGGTACACATGATGGCGAACCAAGTATTCCTGGTCCAACACATGGTGCAATCAATTCAGAGAAAAAAATCTGATGTGTTCTATTCACATGACTTCCTCTAAATTTCTGCAACAAATTATTGTTAAAAAGCTTATGCTTCTATTTACTTCATGCTAATCGAGAAAAAAATAGTAGAAATAGTCTTATTGCTTGCTTGCTTGTAAGTAGAAGTGAAATAAGGGAGTACCATAGGTTAAAGTGAAAGTCAAAAGCTGGTTGCTATGTGACTGAAGTTCCTTTGTTTGTAAGGACACGAGTTCACAAATTCCTGTATGAGAAAAGTGCAAGTTTTTTTTAAATCTGAAACCAAAAACAAGGAACATCTCAAAAACGATCAACTCCGCGAAAACATGTATATAACATAAATTGTGTGTTTTGACATGCTATACATTTTTATGTGGTAAGTTTTTGTCCATCTCTTATGGTTTAGTAGTTATGCAAAATTCAATAAAAGAATCATTCAGAATAAAGCTGTCTTTAGAGGCTATTCCCAGAAAATTCAAGATATACATTTTATTTGTCATGTAAATATCTTTAATATACGATATTTTAGACAAATTCGTTAGAGCCAATTTTGAGACAGTCAAAAACTTCGAAATTTTTTCCTTGTAAAGGTAGCGGGAGGTGAGGGAATTTTCTTGAAAATCTTTGTGTCGCATTCTTGCAAGATACGAAACTTAAATACTAAGTTTGGTATTTAACGATCTTTTTGTTTTTGAACTATGCTGTCCACGCACACACATGGGCCTTTTTCCATTTTTTTTTTTTTTGATTAAGGTGGACCCAAAATATGTATTTCCAGTAAAATCTCGGTATTTAACTACACAATGTACCTAGTACGTGTATAGAAAGTAATAGTATATATACAGGGAATGAACTACACGGAAATAATTTGCGAGATTGTGCACGTGAAGTAATTTGAGATCGGCGATGTATGGTCTCCGGATAAACATAGCGTTAAATGTGTGGGTATCAGGTGCTGATAAGTCGGTGTTAAAGCATAGCAGGTTGAAAAAATGCTTTAAAACCGCACCCCCCCCCCCGGGTATAGAAATATAGATTTTTAGCAGCTCGTTACTAGCGTTCTTAAGATTCAATGTCGCAAAAATCTGTAAGATCTCGACCTAATCACTTGACAGTGCGACACTGAGCATTCATTAACTACGTTCTTGAGTTATGTAGACTACGCTGGAGGTGTTTTTTCAACTGTTCTGCTGGCTTAATACGTAACGCAGGAAGCTGCTATCCCAAAGGGCATGTGTTCGATTCCTGTCGTAGAGCAAATGCTTTTATATTATTATTTTTCTCATTCCAGAGGAAGTGCCGCGATACGTGGCGAACTGGCACTTCAAAAACTTATAACAGTTACTTGGAAATGTCAATAAACAGACCATAAGTCTCCTATCTCAAATTACTTATTTAAGTAATCTATTTCGGTATAGTTCACTAACACCCTGTATATCATATTGTACGCCTCTTTTTAGCGGAGAAAGTCATGTGCATGCAAAGTTGTGTCGTCTGCAACTATTCCCACCGCACGTCAGATGTGATGGAAAATGATTGCTGAGATTTGAGGGCGCTAAGAGGGTTGAAACAAAAAACTGACGACGAATTTAATTTGGAGGGCGCTGGTTGTGATTCTGATTTAAGATTACACTGTTTCATTTAAACTTGTATTAATATTAATGTTGCAGTCGGATTAGCCCATGTATTAATTCAGAGGTGACTGACTAGCTGGCGCATGCGCACTATCTGTGTCGCTCGCCCAACTTCCGACCTTAAGGTATGGGAGAAGAAAAATCTTATGTGTTCCATTCACATGACTTTCTCTACACGTCTGCAACAAATTATTGGTAAAAGCTTATCCTTCTATTTACTTCATGCTAATCTAGAAAAAATCAGCAAAAACTAATCGTATTACTTGCTTCCTTGTAAGTAGAAGCGAAATAAGAGAGTAACATAGGTTAAAGTGATAGTCAAAAGCCGGTTCATGTGTGACCAAAGTTCCTTTGTTTGTATGGACAGAAATTGTTAAATTCCTGTATGAGAAAAGTATAAGTCTTACAAAGCTGAAAACAAAAGCAATGGATATCTTAAAACAATCAACTCCACGAAAAAAATATATGACATAAATTGTGTGTTTTAATGTGCTCTACATTTTTTGTGTGGTAAGGTTTTGTCCATTTCTTACGGTTTACCAGTTATACAAAAGTCAATAAAAATCATCCAGAATAAAGAGGTCTTTAGAGGCTATTCCCAGAAAATTCAAAATATACATTTTATTTAGCAAATAATTATCTTAAATATAAAGGATTTTAATCAAAATCGTTATATCCATTTCGAAATGTTTTCCATCTAAAGGGTAGTTGGGGGTGGGGAATTTTCTTGAAAATCTTCTTATTGCATCCTTGGAAGATAGCAAACTTAAATAACAAGTTTGGTTTTAAACGGCTTTTCGTTTTTGAGCTATGCTGCACACACACACAGGGTCATTTTTCTAAAAATACTTTTTTTGGATTCAGGGGCTCTCAAAACATATATTTCCTGTGAAATTTCCGTTTCAATTTTTTGAATGCATTACAAAACCTTCTCTACACACTATGTACATAGTACGTGTAGAGAAAGTAAAAAAGCATTTCTGGAAAAAGGTCCGTGTGTGGGGGGGGCGTGCCTGAGTGTGTGTGTGGCTTTGGACAGCATAGCTCAAAAACGAAAAGGCCGTTTAAAACCAAATTGGTATTTAAGTGTGGTGACTTCCAAGGATGCGACACGAAGATTTTGAAGAAAATTCCCCACCCCCAACTACCCTTTACATGGAACTTTTTTCGAAACTTTTAATTTTCTCAAAAATGACTAACGGTTTTGATTAAAATGTCCTATATGAAAGATATTTACCTGATAAATGAAATGTTTATCTTGAATTTTCTGGGAATAGCCTCTGAAGACTACTTGATTATTCTGCATGTATTTCATGGAATATTGCTACACCGTAAGAGATGGACAAAAACTTATCGCACAATAAATGCAGAGCACATTAAAACATACAACTTATGTTATGTGTATTTTTTTGGTGGAGTTGATGGATATTTAGAAATTCCTTGTTTTTGGTTTTAGCTTTAAAAAACTTAACCTTTCACATACAGGAATTTATCAACTCGTGTCCATACAAACAAAGGAACTTCAGTCACATAGCAACCAGCTTTTCACTATCACTTTAACCTATGGCACTCCCTTATTTCGCTTCTACTTACAAGGAAGCAAGTAAAGACTATTTCTGTTCGATTAGCATGAAGTAAATAGAAGCATAAGCTTTTTAAAAATAATTTGTTGTAGAGATGTAGAGAAAGTCATGTGAATGGAACACATCAGATCTTTTTGGATTCAGGGGGATCCAAAGCATGTATTTCTGGTGAAATCTCGGTTTCGAAATTTGGGTGCAATACCTTCTCTATACGCTATGTACATAGTACGTGTAGAGAAAGTAAAAATGATGATAAACATTTGCTTTTGTAGAAGAATCTTACTTTAAAGACATGAACTCATATCAGAGATCACATGTTGATGTAAATAGGTTCAGAGATGTTGCTAAACTGGGGCAATAAGTTGGCAGATGTAGTGCAAGCAATAACATATGCTGAACTTAAACGCTTAAATTGTACGAGGGCCTTTTTTTTTTCACCCTCCGATAGGCTATAAATGAAAGACAAGTTCATAGAAAACAATTATTTTATTACTAAAAGTTTTGTACACTTATGGTTACTTTTCAACAAAATCACCGAAAAGATTGAGACATTTATCGTACCTGTGTACAAGCTTTGCAATACCCGCTTCAAAAAGTGTTGCCGCCAATGATTTCAAATGAGCATTGACGTTGTTTTGAAGATCTTCGTACTTTACGACGTTTGCGGAGAGCCATTCAAAACAAACGAAGAGGAATGCTGACTACTTGAGGAATTGTGTTGATCCATGACAACGCTCATCCACACAACCCATCGGCTCCTTGAACAATTTCAATGGCACATTTTCGATCATCCGCCGTACAGTCCTGACCTGGCACCCAGCGACTTTCACCTTTTCCCTGAACTGAAGACGTGGCTAGGGGGGCAGCACTTTCAAACCAACGAAGATCTTCAAAACAACGTCAATGCTCATTGGAAATCATTGGCGGCAACATTTTTTGAAGCGGGTATTGCAAAGCTTGTACACAGGTACGATAAATGTCTCAATCTTTTCGGTGATTATGTTGAAAAGTAACCATAAGTGTACAAAACTTTTAGTAATAAAATAATTGTTTTCTATAAACTTGTCTTTTATTTATTGCCTATTGGATTTTGAAAAAAAAAACAGCCCTCGTATTTATGCAATTTTTCTGACGAATGTGATTGTTTTTGGATTCACGGAATGTATAATCTTGTAGTTGCAGTGATACCCCTATAGAGAGTGTTTAGGCAGGGTTAGCGAGTGGTAGAGGAAATCGAGAAGGTTTTCTGTAAATTAGGCTGCTGGAAATTTTTGGACGAATATTTTGAGACGTGTGCTCAATAAGGTCACTAATTTTGGTTTTGGGGAAGGACGGGCTCAGACACCTGCCTCTCTGATCGGAAAGTATGGCTAAACAAAAGTGAATGTGTGAATTCTCCGAGCGGTGACTATAAGCAGATTAAAGAAGCAGATGTTGCAGGTCTCAGGATTACCGACCAAGCCGCAGAGATCGGTCTGCTGATATGGATCCAATTTCTCTGGCCGGGGACATTGATGATGTCTTCATTCCAACACCTGCTCCTCCTGCGAAATTCAGTTGGAACACCTTGCGTTTGTAGGTTTTAAAGATATCACACTAACGTGGAGATATGCTAATTCAGGTGTTAGATATGTATCTGGTCAGGTTGTCACCTTTACACCTGCTGACCTACATCCTTGGGTCATTAACAGTCCCAGGCCACAAACCTCTTGCGATGAACCACACATTCAACAAACCTGACCGAAATTAGCCAATTTTAACCAATCGCGGTCATCTGACTGGAGCGATGTTCTCAAAACATCTTATCGCAGCTGATGTTCATTTCTTTGTGATCTTGTCGCACAAGATGCAAAAGCAATCACTAATGAAGCCGATTATAAGTTTTTCGTTGAATTAATATAAACAATTATTGCAATTATAATTCTTGTTGCTGCTACAATAGAGATATTCCTTGTAATTGGTTTCCATTTTAAAATATGCTTTTCTCAAACAGGAAGTCGTCAATTTTACCTTTGTTTTACTCTTGGGCATACAAGGAAACGAATTTCAATGACAACTTATCTCAGCTATTAAAGCGCCAATGCAATGATCGAGATTAGGCAATTTGAACCAATCGCGGTCATCTGACTGGAGCGATATTGTCGCAGCTGATGTTTATTTCTTTGTTTAATCTGCTGTCTTGGTTATTGGTAACAGGTGACAGTCAACCTTCACTTTTAATAACTGTCAGTTCCACAATTGTATTTTCAGTTATTACAATCTTTATTTAAAGTTTTATCCAGTTCATAATGTATTTAGTTCAAAAATGGGATATTTTCCATTCATATGATTTTCTCTGCATCTCTGCAATCAATTATTGTTAAAAATGTTATTCTTCTATTTACTTCATGCTAATCAAGAACAAATTATAGTCTTATTACTTGCTTCCTTGTAAGTAGAAACGAAATAAGGGAGTACCATAAGTTAAAGTGAAAGCCAAAAGCTGGTTGCTATGTGACTGAAGTTCCTTTGTTTGTATGGACACGAGTTGACAAATTCCCGTATGAGAAAAGTGTTAATTATTTTAAAGCTAAAACTATTAACAATGAATATCTCAAAAATCGGCCAAAACCACGAAAAAGATGTACATAACAAAAAGTGTTTGTTTTAACGAGCTCTACATTTTTGTGCTGTACATTGTTGTCTATCTCTTACGGTTTACCAGTTATTAAAAAAATTGCGCAAAATTTGTCCAGAATAAACATGTCTTCAGAGGCTATTCTTAGAAAATTTAATATTTATCCATTTTATTTGTCACATAAATATTTTAAATCTTAGAGATTTTTTTCAAAATCATTAGAGCCATTTTTAAGAAAATCAAAATTTTAGAAAAATGCTCCATGTAAAGGGTACTTTAGGGTAGGGGGATTTTCTCAAAAAGCTTCGTGTTGCATTCTTGGAAATAAACAAACTTAAGTAGCAAGTTTGGTATTTAGCGGTATTTTCGTTTTTGAGCTATGCTGCCCACAGGCACACACACACACACACACACACACTCAAACACAGCTTTTTTGGATTCAGGGTGTCTCAAAACATATATTTCCGGTGAAATCTTGGTATTGAATTTTTGGATACAATAAAATACCTTCTCTACACACTATGCACATAGTACGTGTAGAGAAAGTAAAAAAAAAACGGTCACATTCCTCAACATATGGGATTTGAAGCCATGACCCTCAGATATTGGTTGTTGTATTTATTGTATGTGCATGAACATTTTGTGAAATAATATGAGTGGGACAGGGGGAGAGAGATTGACAGGTATTTGGGTAGTATTTCAAATCATTTTGATTTTTACTTTCTCTGCACGTACTATGGAATAGTGTATAGAGAAGAAATTGCATTTCACCCTAACATTCATACCGACATATCACCGGAAACAGGCGTTTTAGGGTCCCCTGTATCCAAAAAAGGTATTTTCAGATAAAGGTCCGCGCGTGTGTGTGAACACCATGACTTAAAAACGAAAAGTCTGTAAAATACCAAACTTGGTATTCAAGGCAAGATTTTGAGAAAAATCCCGCTTCCCCAACCTACCCTTTACATGGAAAAAATTTTAATTTTCTCAAAAATGGCTCTAACGATTTTGATTAAAATACCGCATTTTTAAGATAATTATATGACAAATAAAATGTATATTTCGAATATTCTGGAAATGGCATCTAAAGACCTCTTTATTCTGAATGGACTTTGGTGAAATTTGCGTAACTGGTAAAGCGTAATAAATAGTCAAAAACTTACTACACAAAAAATGTAGATCACGTTAAAAAACACAATTTAGTCATAAATATTTTTTTCCTGAAGTTGATCGTTTTTGAGACATTCCTTGTTTTTGGGTTCAGCTTTAAAATACTTATACTTTTCTCATAAAGGAATTTGTCAACTCGTGTCCATACAAACAAAGGAACTTCAGTCACATAGCAACCAGCTTTTGACTATCACTTTAACCTAATGGTACTCCCTTATTTCTCTTCTACTTACAAGGAAGCAAGTAATAAGACTATTTCTGATAATTTTTTCTTTATTAGCATGAAGTGAATAGAAGCATGAGCTTTTTAACAACACGTTGATGTAGAGAAAGGCATGTGAATGTAACAATAAGATTTTTGAAGAGTGTACAGAGACTTGCTGTTATATATTGTAAGGTTTGGTAAGGAGTGCCTGTGAAGTAAACGCGGATAACTGGTTGTTGTTACGAAGCAGTTCAGGTGCCCGGAAACAGCAATGAGACGTGCTTATTTAAACGGCGAGGTGTTAAATGTTTCATTTACATAAGTTTATTTTGAAGACCGGCAGCTGAACCTGTTTTCTGACCACCTGGCTCTCACCGCGAACAAGGAGGAGGACGTGGTAGGTCGATTCCCGGCAACCACCTTCTTTCACTCGTGCTTTCCCCGAGTCGGCAGGCGAATGCTGCGGTGGTTTATATTTTACCACGTCTGTGCTACTCACAATTCCCTCTTATCTGTTTCAGAAGCCTAACCTCACCTACAACTCATCCAGAAGAAATTGCTACAAAAGCTCCTTGGTTCAGGAACTTGGAAAAAAAGTGGAAATGGCGTGTTATTTACGGACGCTCTTTAACTGCTGTGATTCTCAGCGTCCCATTCTATACTGGGCGTGAAAGACCGCTTAATTTTGTTCAGAGGCCTCTCTATCAGGCTTGAGGTTCTTTTACGTGCCGTAAATCTACGACATGGCTTTACTTCCCTTTCGAAGGAAGCCATGCTAAGGATTTTTACGCCCGAAAAACTCAATCGTCCTCCGCCGGGTTTGAACCCGCGACCTTGGGTATATGAGGTTAGCATGGTAAGCATTACACCACGGAGGGCGACCAGGAATTTGGAGTTCTCCCTCTACAGGAATATGTAAACTCCTTCAACAAACTGCTTGGAGCTCGCACTTTCAACTTTGGAACCAGAAATGTTTCTTCGCATTGATTCAGTACTCAACAGCACTACTGCAAATAATTGTATATGCTTATGTTATACAGGTGTTTCAAGCCGACGCCAAACGAAGATGTGGACCTTGTTGGTCATACCGTACGTGATACGTGAATAGAATTTTCAGCTCTAAATTCGGCACATACAAAAACTGCCATAAAATCACCATGGATTAGGCAGTCGTACATAGCCAAATGGCACGTGCCTGGCCCACTCCAAGAGAGTTGCCGGTCGGTAGCGAAGGTCCCAGTCGCGTGGTGTAGGCGTGGTTTGATAGACACGCCGGCGCGGCACAGGTCACCTTAGTAACGGAAAACGTAGCATGTGGGTGTGGCGTATGACAACCGTTGTTCCTTCGCTGCCTAATCCCAAATGTGTGCAATTTTTAAACGCACTTAAAACTTTAAATAGAACAGTTTGAAAGTTCGACATCAAGTTTCGGACAAGTCAAAGTGTAAGCTAATCGACTGCTATCTTCGTTTGGTGTCGTTTTGTGGCTTAACCTCCTTTAACCTGGTTGGTCATATCAGACGTTGAATGAAATTGGTGAAACGATACTCAAATGATCTCGGGGCCCATGGAGCTTAAAGTTTCTCTTAGGATAAGGGAGGAAAACCGCAAAAATAACATTATCTGGGTAAATCGCCCTCAGCGAGATTCGAACTCGCGACCTATTGAATGTGAGGCACTCACAGGTGGGCCTATTTAAACTGTGTGTAATGTGAAAATTATTACTGTTGCCATAAAAATATCAAAATAAGGAGAAATGTATTAATTTTGGAATTAGACAATTTAACAGCATGAACACCATAATCTTCAGAATATTGTGTGTATCTTTCACATGACTTTCTCTACATTTCTGCAAACATTATTATTGAAGTGCTTATTCTTTTATCTACTTCATGCTAATTGAGATAAACGCTGAAGAAACAGTATTAGTAAAATGAAATAAGGGAGTACTCTAGGCTAAACCGACAGTCACATGTTTTAAAAGCTGGCTGCTATGGGGGTTGACAAATTCCTGCATTAGAAAAGTTTAATTATTTTAAAACTTAAAGCAATAACAACGAATACCTTGGAAAAGGTCAACTTTACGAAAAAATGTATATGACAAATTGTGTGTTTTAACGAGATCTACATTTTATCTCTCTCTTACGGTTTACTGGATATGAAGAAGGAGAAGGTCTTTAGTGGCTATTCCCAGAAAATTCAAGATATAAATGTTGTCCTGAAAACTACTTTAATATACGATATTATAGTCAGAGCCATTTTTGAGAAAATAGGTTAGTTAGAGGCTGGAGAAGTTTCCTCAAAATCTTCATGTCGTATCATCGGAAAATGCTTAAGTATAATACCAATTGTTGTATTTAACAAACTTTTCGGTTTTGATTAATGGTGTGCCCCCCCCCTCCGCCCCGCACACTCACACATAGACCATATTTTGTAATTTATCTTTTGGATTCAGGGGTCCTCAAATCAGATACGAGGGCCATCCAGAAAATGACAGACGATTTGTCGTAACTAGATCATTTCGAAAGTTACCAACACAAAACTTTATTCACAACATTACTCTATTTGCTATCAAGGTATTTATTGTCACGTGGTACACTCTTCCACCGCTAAACATCTGAGCCAAGATGTTGAGGTCTTCATGACTGGCAAAGAGTAAGGTAGTCTAACTTTGGTTACTGTTTAGTTATGCCACTTTCTGGATGACCCTCGTGTTTCGGTTAAATCTCCGTAGGGAATTTTTGGCTGGAATGCAATACCTATGCTAGAGAAATATAAGTGACGTAATAAATAGAAGGCTGGTTATGGATTTGACAAAGACCTTGGGACCGCCTTATCGTTTTATTTTTTCCAAGAAATCCGCCAAGCAGAAAATTAGAAGAATGGGGTCAGTGACCAGGGTCATGCTACATGGCACACAATGAAGGGGCTCGAACCAATCAGTTCGGGTTCTCTGTGATTGGTTTTGTAGGCCTAGCTTAACTAATGGACACTCCCACCTAGTTAATGACGTCACAGCCCGGCCATTTTGTACATGGGAGCAGGTGCGAACTCCGGTCCTTTATGTGTACGGCTATCGATACACATTAGATGTGTTCGCTCAGTGACAATCACCGGAGCAGAAATACGTCACATACCAGATGTGCACACTTCCAGCTCTTCACTTAATGTTATAAACTTAAAGGAATAAAAACGCATACTTTCTCTACACGTACAATGTGCACAATGTATTGAAAAAGTATTGTATTCCGCTCAAAAATTCTATACCGAAATTTCACCGAAAATATATATTTTGATACCAAATTGGTATCTTATAAGGATGCGACTCGAAGTCTTTCAAAAAAATTCCCCACCCCAAAATGGAACAATTTTTGAAAATTTTGTTTTTCTCAAAAATGGCTCTAACGATTTTGATTAAAAGCTCTTATATTTAAGACATTTACATGTCAAATAAAATGTATATGTTGAATTTTCTGGGAATAGTCACTGTTTAGTCTCGATGATTTTATTAAATTTTGCAAAACTAATAAACAAACATAAGAGATAGACAAAGACTTACTAGATCACAATAAAACACACTCACTTTTTCCGTGCAAATGGCCGTTTTGAGATATTCCTTGTTATTGGTTTCAGCTTTATAAAACTTATACTTTTCTCGTGTTCATACAAACAAAGGAACTTCAGTCACATAGCAACCAGCTTTTGACTCACTTTAACCTATGGTACTCCCTTATTTCGCTTCTACTTACAGAGAAGCAAGTAATAAGACTATTTCTGTTAATTTTTTTATCGATTAGCATGAAGTAAATAGAAGCATAAGCTTTTTAACAATAATTTGTTGCAGAGATGTAGAGAAAGTCATGTGAATGTAAGATATCAGATATTTTTTTTTGTGTAGGGAGGTCTTGTCTATCTGTTACGAATGTGCAGAATTCATTCAGAATAAAGTTGTCTTTAGAAGCTGCTACCAGAAAATTAAAAACAACAACATGTTATTTGTTACGTAAATGTTTTAACATAGTATATCGGTAGCTATTTTTGAGAAAAATAAAATTCTCAAAAATGTTTCCATGTAAAAAGGGTTCTTAGAAAATCTTGTCGCATCCTTGGAAGATTTTCGTTTTCGTAGTCGGTTTATCCTCCCGCATTTAGGACTTAAAAGCGAATGCCTAAGGGTCAGGCGAGCCAATGGTACGAAACCACAAAATGGAGAACCTGGAACGAGTGGTCGACTCTTAGCCAGGCATGAACATGAGCAAGTGAATGATATAACTGCAAACGGATGGCACAAAAGATGATGGAGCAATTGATGAAATGAGTGGCGGGGGAAACCGGAGAACCCGGTTCGTCCACCAAAACTCTCACATGCGGACTCCGGATTGAACCCGGGCCACCTAGATGTGAGGCGAGTGCTTTAACCACTCCACCTTCCTTGGAACTTAAAAAACAGCCTTTGAGCTATATTGCTCACTAACGCACAGACCTTTTTCTAATTTTTTTATCCAAGAGATCACAAAACATGTATTTTCGATGAAGCCTCAGTATGGAATTTTTGGGTGGAATCTTCTCTATTTACTGTGCACATTGTACGATGTACTAGAGAAAGTAAACACCCATCACTCTCCGCCGGGTTTGAACTCGGGACCTCAGAGGTAGAGGCTAGACCGCAGAGGACGATTACAATGCCTTCTCTTATTATTATTGTTATTATTATTAAGGGGTCAGAATACAATTATTGCTTTTCAGATTTACAGCCTGATAATATGAGGTCGTCTCCTTAGCACGAGTGCATGCCAAGCGGGAGACCTGGTTTCGATTCCCGGAACCAGCGTGGGTAATTTGAGGAGCTACTTGATTGAGAAGACCGCATCAACTGGCCGGGAGGGTCACGAGGCGCTGATCACACTCACTCTCCAGCACTGCACCCCATTCATGACGCCTTCGGGTCGAGATGGGGGATGCAGCGGCCGTGCGGTAGGCTTAGGACCCTTGTGTACTGTCGTGTCATGAAGTTACGTTAAAAGGCTGGTGGTAGCATGTCTGCCTCACGTTCAAAAGGTCGTGAGTTCGAAACTCGCTTAGGGTGAGTTACCCGGGTAAGGGTTTTTTCGGGGTTTTCCCTTATGCTGAGAAGACGAATGTCGAGTAACTTTAAGCTCCATGGACCCCGAGATCATTTGAGCATCATATCATCAATTGCATTCATCGTCCGATATGACCAAACCAGGTTAAAGGACGTTAAAGGCTCGCCTTTCGGTGAAACGTTTCAATACCGTGTGTCTATATATAAGGCGCTGTGGTTGAATGGTTAGACCGTTCGCCTCTCCCATCTAGGCGGCCCGGGTTCGATTCCAAGCACCGGCATGTGCGATTTGTGGTCGGTTTTCTCCGGTTTCCCCCGCCACCAATTGCTGCATCATCATTTCGCTTACATTTTACATGATCCACTTGCTGATGTTAATGCCTGGCTACGGGCCGACCACTCGTTCCAGGTTCTACGGCTTGTAAGTCCGGGAGAGATACCTGTCCTAACTATGACGAAAGGAGTATATATAAAATAATAAATTAGTATGCTTATAAAATGATGTGCTCAAGTATCCCATTAAGGACCACATTATCTCCAGCTTGTGGTGGAAAGTTCTTTTCTGTATTATAGTAACACTTCCTGGATATAATTTATCACATAACAATGATAGTTGAACACACTATTCAGGTTAAAAACTTCATTTTAAAATAATCTGATGTGTTACACTCACATGACTTTCTCTACCTGCTCTACAAACTTCTTACAAAAAATTATTCTTCTTTGTACACGATGCTAATCGAGATAAACATTAGCAGAATATTCTTATTACTTAGTTCCTTATAAGTAGAAGGCAACTAAAGGAATGTGCTATGCTAAAGTGATAGTCAAATGTTTTAAAAACTGTCGTTATGCGATATCATTGAAATTGGCTTGTTTTCCTGCTGAGAAAAGTAAAAGTATTTTAAAATTGAAACCAATAAGAAGGAATATCTTGCAAACGGTCAACTTTACAAGAAAAATGCATAGACATGAATTGTATGTTTTATCGAGATCTACATTTTCTGTGGACTAAGTTTTTGTATATTTCTTATTGCTTACCAGTTATGCAAAATTCTGAAAAATGTTTTCAGAATAAACAGGTCTTCAGAAGCTATTCCCAGAAAATTAAACATATATATTTTATTTGTGACTAAATATATTAATTAAAATCACTAAAATCATTAGAGCCATTTTGGAGAAACAAACTTTTCAAAAATGTATACATCAAAAGGGTAGTTTGTGGTGGGGGAATGGTATTGAAAATCTTCGTGTCGCATCCTTGGAGGATAGAAAAGTTAAACACCAAGTTTGGTAGTTAACGGATTTCCAGTTTTTCAGCTGTGCTGTGCACAGACACACGGACCTTTTTCTAAAAATGTTTTGTTTGGATACTGAAGACCTTAAAACGTCTATTTCCGGTATGCAATTTTAATGCAATGCAATACTTTTACAACACTATACATCCTATGCATAGTACGTGTAGAGAAAGTAAAATGACATGTATATAGGTAATTAAATCCCTTTAAGTATTTTGGATTGCGTTATGCAGAATATAGAAGAGATGATATATATTTGAGGCAGGTATCGAGTTACAAGAAAAGGATGCGATGCTGACTGCTGAGGTTATCCCCCCCCCCTCTCGCTGTGTGGGTGTGTGTTAACTTTTTTAATTAAGGGCTCAGTTTGTTTTCTTTTTCCCGCCGATCTTGTTACGTTTTCTGCTCCTCTTTTCATTAAAGTTTTTTCTTCTTGTATCTTCAAAGGTGAAGATAAGTCCGAGGCTTAGGTACCCCCCCCCCGGCCCCCGAGGCAATATTTAAGGCGGCGCGTCGAGTCTTTACAGATTTTCATCAAAGGGTGATCCGAGGGGATGCTCAACAAATTCTTTCACGGTTTTCTCTTCTTCAAACGTGAAATATAACCCTCTTTGTATCTATCAGAAATGTTTACAACGATGTTTAAAGTGGGTTCCATTCACAATACTATCTTATCCTTTAGTACTCGATATACTTCTGAAGTTTATTTTCCTATGTACTTCATTTTTATAGAGATAAACCTTTTACAGAAATAGCCCATTTCTTTACACATATAAAGACAATACCGATAGTCAAATGTTTGTTTTTCTTACCCTCCCTTTATGCAGGACTGACAAGCGGATGTCTAGGGGTCAGAAGCCTGTCGGGGAGCCAACGGCACGGAACACAGAATGGAGAACCTGGCCCGTAGTCAGACATGAGTGTGAGGAAGTGGATCATATGAAATGCAAGCAAAATGGATGATAGGCAAGGTGATGATGGACTTATTGGTGGCATCAGTGGCGCGGGAAACCGGAGGGACCAAACAAAACCCACTCAGACGCCGCTTCGTCCTCCACAAATCCCTCACGCGGGCGCTTGGGATCGAACCCGGGCCGCCTAGACGGGAAGTGAGTGGTCTAACCACTCTGCCCCGGCGCCGCGTGACGATATGTATACTTACTGACCTTAAAACTCTATAATCAGGAGAAACAACTGAATATCGACACAACTTTGAAAGAATGGCAAGTAGCCACCTCTGTACTGTGGTGGTAGTGTGTATGCCTCACATTCAACAGTTCGAACCTCGGTTAGGATCTATTATCTGGATAAGGTTTCTTTCAGCTCGACTCATTTGAGCATAATTTCATTCACTCAGCGTCCGATATGAGCTGTCAGATTAAACGTGAAAAAAAAAAAAAAACATTAAAATTATTTTTTTTTATTTACATGAGTTTCTTTATCTGTTGCACTAACAATCTATCGTTACTTTATTTACTTCCTGCTAATCGAGCAGAAATAGTCTTATTACTTGCTTCCTTGTAAGTAGAAGCAAAATAAGGGAGTAAAATAACTCCATGGCACGACAGCTCACGGGGAACCTTGGCCTACCGCCCGGCCGCTGCGTCCCCCATCTCGATCCACTACAGACGTCATGGATGGGGTGCAGTATTGGAGGGTGAGACGTGGTCAGCGCCTCGAGTCCCCCCGGCCGGTTAATGCGGTCCTCATGACCTGGAGCCGCTACTTCTCCATCAAGTAGCTCCTCAATTGGCCCCCCAGGGACCTTACGAGGCTGAGTGCACCCCGGGCCAGGTCTCCCAGCGGGGGAAAAATCCCCACGCCGGTACTAAGGGAGTAGCATAGGTTAAAGTGAAGTCAAAAGCTGGTTGCTATGTGACTGAAGTTCCTTTGTTTGTATGGACAGGAGTTGACAAATTCCTGTATGAGAAAAGTGTAAGTTTTTCAAAGCTGAAAGCAAAAACAAGGAATATCTCAAAAAGGATCATCTCCGTGGTGTAATGGTTACCATGATAACTTCATATACCCAAGGTCGCGGGTTCAAACCCGGCGGAGGATGATGGATTTTTTCGGGCGTCAAAATCCTTAACATGGCTTCCTTCGGAAGGGAAGTAAAGCTGTGGGTCCCGTGTCGTAGATTTACGGCACGTAAAAGAACCTCAAGCCTGATAACAGAGGCCTCTGAGCAACATTAAGCGGTCTTTCACGCCCAGTATAGAATGGGATGCTGAGAACCAAAGCAGTTAAAGAGCGTCCATAAATAACACGCCATTTCATTTCTTTCCACAAAAATATGTATGAAACATAATTTATGTGTTTTAACGTACTCTAAATTTTATGTGTGGTAAGCTTTTTCATTCTCTTAGCAGTAATGAAAACTTCCGTAAAATTCAAGTAGAATAAAGAAGTCTTCAGAGGCTATCCCCAGAAAATTCAATATATACGTTTTATCACCTTCTCTACACGTACTATGCACATAGTGTATAGAGAAGCTATTGTATTGCACCCAAAAATTCGATAACCAGATTACACCGGAAATACATGTTTTAGAACTCCCTGAATACAAAAAAAAAAAAAAAAAAAAAAAAGCATTTTTAGAAAAATGTCCGTGTATGTGACTGTGTGTCTGTGTGTGTGTGTATGTGTGGATATGTGTGTATAGCTCCAAAACGAAAAGGCCGTTAAATACCAAACTTGGTATTTAAATGTGGTATCTTCCAAGGACGCGACACGAAGATTTTCAAGAAATTCCCCCCACCCACAACTACCCTTCAGATGGAAAAAGTTTCGAAAATTTTGCTTTTCTAAAATATGGCTCTAACGATTTTGTTTAAAATAGGGTATATTAAAGACATATACCTTACAAATAATATGCATATCTTGAATTTTCTAGGAATAGCCGCTGAAGACTACTTTATTCTGGGTGAATTTTACAGAATTTAGTATAACTGGTAAACCTTAAGAGATAGACAAAACCTTACCACACAAAAAATGTAGAGCACATTAAAAAAGACAATTTATGTTATTTACATTTTCTTCGTGGAATTGATTGTTTTTTAGACATTCCTTGTTTTTGGTTTCAGCCTTGAAAAACATACTTTTCTCATACAGGGATTTGTCAACTCGTCTCCATACAAGCAAAGAAACTTCAGTCACATAGCAACGAGCTTTTGACTATCACTTTAATCTATAGTACTCCCTTATTTCGCTTCTACTTACAAGGAAGCAAGTAATAACACTATTTCTGCTAATTTTTTCTCGATGAGCATGAAGTAAATAGAAGCATAAGCTTTTTAACAATAATTTGTTGCAGAGATGTAGAGAAAGTCATGTGAATCGAACACATTTGATTTTTCTAAAAGTGTTTTTTTTTATTCAGGGGGACCCAAAACATGTATTTTCGGTGAAATCTCTGTATCGATTTTGGGTGGAATACAATACCTTCTCTATCTGCTGTGAAAGTAGACAGTACGCGGTAGAGAAACTCTACATGTATCACTTATAGTTGTATAACACGCCCGCCCTCTCTTTGGGGAAGTAACCATTATTATACACTAAACGGGACCTCGGATAAGTTTAAACATTTATTGTTAAAGATGCTGGTACATTGTCCTAGTTACGTCTTAACCAAAACTGAACAATGGCTGTTGCCATGATGACCACGAAGTATTTATAGGCCCTTACCATGGTAAACATTGTTGCTATGGTAAGCAGGGAGTTCTAGCAGGCGGTTACCATGGTAAACATTGTTGCTACGGTAACCAGGAAGTTCTAGCAGGCCGTTACCATGGTAAACATTGTTGCTATGGTAACCAGGAAGTTCTAGCAGGCCGTTACCATGGTAAACATTGTTGCTACGGTAACCAGGAAGTTCTAGCAGGCGGTTACCATGGTAAACATTGTTGCTATGGTAGCCAGGAAGTTCTAGCAGGCGGTTACCATGGTAAACATTGTTGCTATGGTAACCAGGAAGTTCTAGCAGGCGGTTACCATGGTAAACATTGTTGCTATGGTAAGCAGGGAGTTCTAGCAGGCCGTTACCATGGTAAACGTTGTTGTTACGGTAAGCAGGAAGTTCTAGCAGGCCGTTACCATGGTAAACGTTGTTACTACGGTAAGCAGGAAGTTCTAGCAGGCAGTTACCATGGTAAACGTTGCTGCTACGGTAAGCAGGGAGTTCTAGCAGGCCGTTACCATGGTAAACGTATTTGCTATGGTAACCAGGAAGTTCTAGCAGGCGGTTACCATGGTAAACATTGTTGCTACGGTAACCAGGAAGTTCTAGCAGGCGGTTACCATGGTAAACATTGTTGCTATGGTAACCAGGAAGTTCTAGCAGGCGGTTACCATGGTAAACATTGTTCCTATGGTAACCAGGAAGTTCTAGCAGGCGGTTACCATGGTAAACATTGTTGCTATGGTAAGCAGGGAGTTCTAGCAGGCCGTTACCATGGTAAACGTTGTTGCTACGGTAAGCAGGAAGTTCTAGCAGGCCGTTACCATGGTAAACGTTGTTGCTACGGTAAGCAGGAAGTTCTAGCAGGCCGTTACCATGGTAAACGTTGCTGCTACGGTAAGCAGGGAGTTCTAGCAGGCCATTACCATGGTAAACGTTGTTGCTATGGTAACCAGGAAGTTCTAGCAGGCGGTTACCATGGTAAACATTGTTACTATGGTAACCAGGAAGTTCTAGCAGGCGGTTACCATGGTAAACATTGTTGCTACGGTAACCAGGAAGTCCTAGCAGGCCGTTACCATGGTAAACATTGTTGCTATGGTAAGCAGGGAGTTCTAGCAGGCCGTTACCATGGTAAACATTGTTATTATCCTCATCAGGATGTTGTTAGAGGCGGTTACCATGGTAAACATTGTTGCTATGGTAACCAGGAAGTTCTAGCAGGCGGTTACCGTGGTAAACATTGTTGCTACGGTAACCAGGAAGTTCTAGCAGGCGGTTACCATGGTAAACATTGTTATTATCCTAATGAGGATGTTGTTAGAGGCCGTTACTATGGCAAACATTGTTGCTACGGTAACCAGGAAGTTCTAGCAGGCGGTTACCATGGTAAACATTGTTGCTACGGTAACCAGGAAGTTCTAGCAGGCCGTTACCATGGTCAACATTGTTATGTTAACCATGATGTTTCTGCAGTCCGTTACCACGGTGAGCATTGTTGCTATGGTAACCAGGAAGTTCTAGCAGGCCGTTACTATGGTAAACATTGTTGCTATGGTAACCAGGAAGTTCTAGCAGGCGGTTACCATGGTAAACATTGTTGCTATGGTAACCGGGAAGTTCTAGCAGGCCGTTACCATGGTAAACATTGTTGCTACGGTAACCAGGAAGTTCTAGCAGGCGGTTACCATGGTAAACATTGTTGCTATGGTAACCAGGAAGTTCTAGCAGGCCGTTACCATGGTAAACATTGTTGCTATGGTAACCAGGAAGTTCTAGCAGGCCGTTACCATGGTAAACATTGTTGCTACGGTAGCCAGGAAGTTCTAGCAGGCGGTTACCATGGTAAACATTGTTGCTACGGTAACCAGGAAGTTCTAGCAGGCGGTTACCATGGTAAACATTGTTGCTACGGTAAGCAGGGAGTTCTAGCAGGCGGTTACCATGGTAAACATTGTTGCTACGGTAACCAGGAAGTTCTAGCAGGCCGTTACCATGGTAAACATTGTTGCTACGGTAACCAGGAAGTTCTAGCAGGCCGTTACCATGGTAAACATTGTTGCTATGGTAACCAGGAAGTTCTAGCAGGCGGTTACCATGGTAAACATTGTTGCTACGGTAACCAGGAAGTTCTAGCAGGCCGTTACCATGGTAAACATTGTTGCTACGGTAACCAGGAAGTTCTAGCAGGCCGTTACCATGGTAAACATTGTTGCTACGGTAACCAGGAAGTTCTAGCAGGCCGTTACCATGGTAAACATTGTTGCTACGGTAACCAGGAAGTTCTAGCAGGCGGTTACCATGGTAAACATTGTTGCTACGGTAACCAGGAAGTTCTAGCAGGCGGTTACCATGGTAAACATTGTTGCTACGGTAACCAGGAAGTTCTAGCAGGCCGTTACCATGGTAAACATTGTTGCTACGGTAACCAGGAAGTTCTAGCAGGCCGTTACCATGGTAAACATTGTTGCTACGGTAACCAGGAAGTTCTAGCAGGCGGTTACCATGGTAAACATTGTTGCTATGGTAAGCAGGGAGTTCTAGCAGGCCGTTACCATGGTAAACATTGTTGCTACGGTAACCAGGAAGTTCTAGCAGGCCGTTACCATGGTAAACATTGTTGCTACGGTAACCAGGAAGTTCTAGCAGGCCGTTACCATGGTAAACATTGTTGCTACGGTAACCAGGAAGTTCTAGCAGGCCGTTACCATGGTAAACATTGTTGCTACGGTAACCAGGAAGTTCTAGCAGGCGGTTACCATGGTAAACATTGTTGCTACGGTAACCAGGAAGTTCTAGCAGGCCGTTACCATGGTAAACATTGTTGCTACGGTAACCAGGAAGTTCTAGCAGGCCGTTACCATGGTAAACATTGTTGCTACGGTAACCAGGAAGTTCTAGCAGGCCGTTACCATGGTAAACATTGTTGCTACGGTAACCAGGAAGTTCTAGCAGGCGGTTACCATGGTAAACATTGTTGCTATGGTAAGCAGGGAGTTCTAGCAGGCCGTTACCATGGTAAACATTGTTGCTACGGTAACCAGGAAGTTCTAGCAGGCCGTTACCATGGTAAACATTGTTGCTACGGTAACCAGGAAGTTCTAGCAGGCCGTTACCATGGTAAACATTGTTGCTATGGTAAGCAGGGAGTTCTAACAGGCGGTTACCATGGTAAACATTGTTGCTATGATAAGCAGGAAGTTCTAGCAGGCGGTTACCATGGTAAACATTGTTTCTACGGTAACCAGGAAGTTCTAGCAGGCGGTTACCATGGTAAACATTGTTGCTACGGTAACCAGGAAGTTCTAGCAGGCGGTTACCATGGTAAACATTGTTGCTACGGTAACCAGGAAGTTCTAGCAGGCGGTTACCATGGTAAACATTGTTGCTACGGTAACCAGGAAGTTCTAGCAGGCGGTTACCATGGTAAACATTATTGCTACGGTAACCAGGAAGTTCTAGCAGGCGGTTACCATGGTAAACATTGTTGCTACGGTAACCAGGAAGTTCTAGCAGGCGGTTACCATGGTAAACATTGTTGCTATGGTAACCAGGAAGTTCTAGCAGGCGGTTACCATGGTAAACATTGTTGCTATGGTAAGCAGGGAGTTCTAGCAGGCGGTTACCATGGTAAACATTGTTGCTATGGTAACCAGGAAGTTCTAGCAGGCGGTTACCATGGTAAACATTGTTGCTATGGTAAGCAGGGAGCTCTAGCAGGCGGTTACCATGATAAACATTGTTGCTATGGTAAGCAGGGAGTTCTAGCAGGCGGTTACCATGGTAAACATTGTTGCTATGGTAAGCAGGAAGTTCTAGCAGGCGGTTACCATGGTAAACATTGTTGCTACGGTAACCAGGAAGTTCTAGCAGTTCGTTACCATGGTAAACATTGTTGGTACGGTAACCAGGAAGTTCTAGCAGCCGGTTACCATGGTAAACATTGTTATTATCCTCATCAGGATGTTGTTAGAGGCCGTTACTATGGTAAACATTGTTGCTATGGTAACCAGGAAGTTCTAGCACGCCTTTACCAGGGCACACATTGTTCTTACGCTTGTGCAGTCCGTTACGACATCCAGGAAGCGCGATATGAAACAATTGTCACCAGCAGATGGCACTGGACACATAACTGCACCAGTAATAATAATCAGGTAGTTTTTTGCACGCTCAACTAACTGGTTCTACGAGACTCTTTTCAAGCCAGTCTTTTGTCTTTTACTTTGCACCCTCTTCAGCGCTCTTTCCGCTCAATAGTCTCGCTTTTATTATTTATATAAAATTTTTTATGTCCATTTAGGGAGTCGCATTGTGCCCGTGATTTTTTAAAAAGTGGCTGCCGCGTAAGAACCCTCCTTGTCGAGGGTGCAGAAAAAAAAGTGTATTTCCCTAAAACAAAACAAAAGGCATAGCGAATGGCGACAGTTTTGTTTCAGTTGGGTACCGCCCGTCGAGGGGTTGTTGACGTCATCGCCGCAACCCTGCAAGTTAAAGAAATGCAAATGTACAACACGTCAACTGTTTCACGAATATCGTCTTACCAACATGGCGATGGATGCCAACAATTTCTACTTCTTGATAAACCGAAATGTTGTCAGCACAAATAAAAAAATATGATGTTTTCCATTCACATGACTTTCTCGACGTCTCTGCACAAATTATTGTTAAAAAGCTTATGCTTCTATTTACTTCATGCTAATAGAGAAAAAATTAACAGAAATAGTCTTATTACTTGATTCCTTCTAAGTAGAAGCGAAATAAGGGAGTACACTAGGTAAAAGTGATAGTCAAAAGCTGGTTGCTATGTGAGTGAAGTTCCTTCGTTTGTATGGACAGGAGTTGACAAATTCCTGTATGAGAAAAGTATAAGTTTTTTAAAGGTGAAACCAAAAGCAAGGAATATCTAAAAAAACAATCAACTCCATGAAAAAACTATATATAACATAAAGTGTGTGTTTTAACGTGCTTTACATTTTTGTATGGTCAGTTTTTGTCCATCTCTTATGGTTTAGCAGTTATTCAAATTTCCGTAAAATTCATCCAGAATAAATTAGTCTTCAGAGGCTATTCCCAGAAAATTCAAGATATGAATTTTATTTTTTCAAGTAAATATCTTTAACATACGATATTTTAATCAAAATCGTTATGGCCATTTTGAGAAAATCAAAATTTTCGGAAAAAGTTCCATGCAAAGGGTTGGGGGAATTTGCTTGAAAATCTTGTGTCGCATCCTTGGAAGATACTGAGCTTAAATATCAAATTTGGTATTTAACAGACTTTTCGATTTTGAGTTACGCTGCTCATAGAGACCGACTAAAAATTCTCTTTTATTTATTGGTTTATTTGATTACCTTAATTCAGGGAGTCTCAAAACATATCTGAGTGAAATCTGAATATCGAATGTTGGGTGGAGTAGAAGACTTCCCCTACTTATAACACGTAGTAGAGAAAGTAACTATGGTCTTGTATGACGCAAGTTTATCCTGAAGACGTGACGAGTATTGGAACGTCGCGTCCCTAGGGAGTCGTACCGTTAGGAAACAGAAAGTGATAACTCCGAGAAAAGGAATTAATTAAAGCAAACAAATTAGTATAACGGCGTACAGAGCACCCCGTGAGAGTGTATGTAATGTATGCACGTATGCAAATGTAGGCCGGGTTAGACAAGCGGTCCCTTCCTTTCTGCTAACGTTTTTTTGTTTCTTCCCAGGCCAGTAATTGCATGCATATAGTACAGTCCCAACAAAACAAACACAACACGAAACTGTTCCAGGTGGCCTTGGAGACACGCTTGCTTCGACTGGACAAAGTATATAAATTAGAAATATTACAATTTCATCCATCATCAAAACTAATATTTATCATACAAGTGGTAAATATCCGATGAGTGTCATTCACAGCACTTTCTCTACATCTCTGTAACAAATTAGATTTAATAAGCTTATTCTTCTATCTACTTCATGATAATGGATATAAACATTAACAGAAATTATTTTTTACTTGCTTCCTTGTAAGTAGAAAGGAAATAAAGTAATACACAACGCTAAATCGTGTTTGCTATGGGATTGAAATCCGATTTTTGCAAGGCCAAGCGCTGACAAGTGAGAAAAGCATTAAGTATTTTAAAACTGAAAACAATAACGCTCAACTCCACGAAAAAAAAAATGCATATGACATAAATTGTGCGTTTTATCGAGATCTACATTTTTGTGTAGTAAGTTTTCCTGTATCTCTTACGGTAAATGCAAAATTCAATACAAGTCAACCAGAATAAACAGGTCTTCAAAGGCTATTCCAGAAATTCAAAATATAAATTTTATTTGTCATGTAAATATCTCAAACGTAAGAAATTTTAAACCAAATCGTTAGTCTTTTTTTAGAAAATAAAAATTTGCAAACCTTTTTCCATGTGAAGTCTAATTTGGGGGTGGGGGATTTTCTTGAAAATCTTTGTCCAATTCTTGGAAGATACTGAATTTAAATACCAAGTTTGGTATTTAATGGACTTTTCGCTATGAGCTCTGCTGCCCACAGACAGACAAACGGACACACACACATACGGACATTTTTCTTAAAATGCTTTTTGCTTTCTCTACATGTACTATGTACATAGCGTTTTAACAATAATTTTTTGTAGAAATGTAGAGAAAGTCATGTGAATAGAACCCAGATTTTTTGTTTGTTTAGTTTAGAAGGCCCCAAAACATGTATTTCCGGTGAAATCTCAGTATTGAATTTTTGGGTACTATACTCTATACACATAGTACGTGAGGAGAAAGTAAAAATGGTGTTTTATATTGTGAACAGGAAGCTACGAACAATGTAAAACAATTTTAAAACGTCTCTATTTTACACAGTTCTCAATATTTATAATTATAAATAGATTGTTTTACCTATTCCACGGAGCTCATGCTTAATGATCTGCGATTTTCAGTTGTTGCCTTGCTCATCAGTGCTGACAACATGATGACTTACTCGTACAGAACGAAAATATTCTATACAATGGATGTAGTGTAGCAGTTGTAATTTTCTTCTCTGCGCTGCGTACCTAATTTCGTCTGGTTCAGCAGATTCCATGGTCATGACATTCAAATCATCCGCCATTTTATGGATCGATACGAGCTTTTAGAGTCATGGCCTACTTGAATGAGGCCGTGGACACATAAACTAAAGTTATTATAATTTTATATCACTGAGTGACAGAATTTTCTTATTTTAACATTACTCACGTATAGTAAAATACCTACGTTTAGCAACAAATGTTTAAAAATCTGATATGTTCCATTCACATGACTTTCTCGACATCTCTGCAACAAAGTATTGTTATAAAGCTTATGCTTCTACTTACTTCATGCTAATCGAGAAAAAAATTAGCAGAAACAGTCTTATTACTTGCTTCCTTGTAAGTAGAAGCGAGAAAATATGAGAAAAGTAAAGTTTTTCAAAGCTCAAACCAAAAACAAGGAATATCTAAAAAACGATCAGCTCCACGAAAAAAATGTATATAACATTGATTGTGTGTTTTAACGTGCTCTACGTTTTTTGTTTGTAAGTTTTTGTCCATGACACGATTTAGCAGTTATGGACATTTCCTTAAAATTCGTCTAGAATAAAATAGTCTTCAGAGGCTATTCCCAGAAAATTCGAGATATACATTTTATTTGTCAGGTAAATAACTTTAATGCGCATTATTATAATCAAAATCGTTAGAGCCACTTTTGAGAAATTCAAAATTTTCGAAAAAAGTTCTATGTAAAGGGTAGTTGGGGGTTTGAGGAATTTTCTCAAAATCTTCATGTCGCATCCCTGGAAGATACTAAACTTATATACCAAGTTTGGTATTTTACTGACGTTTCGTTTTTGAGTTATCGTGTTCACACACACACACGGGCCTATTTCTGAAAATGCTTTTCTAATTTCTCTACACGTACTATGTACATAGTGTATAGAGGAAGTATCGTATTCCACCCAAAAATTCGATACCAAGATTTCACCGGAAATATCTACATGTTTTAGGACCCCCTGAGGCCAAAAAAGCATTTTCAGAAAAAGTCCGCCTGTGTGTGTTTGTGTGTGTGTGTGTGTGTGTGTGTGTGTGTGTGTGGACAGCATAGCTCAAAAACGAAAAGACCGTTAAATACTAAACTTGGTATTTAGGTTTGGTATCTTCCAAGGATGCGACACGAAGATTTTCAAGAAAATCCCCCCACCCCCAACTACCCTTTACATGGAAATTTTTTCAAATATTTTGACTTTCTAAAAAATGGCTGTTACGATTTTGATTAAAATCCCGTATAGTAAAGATATTAACATACCAAAGAAAATGTATATCTTGACTTTTCTGGAAATAGCTTCTAAAGATTTGTTTATTCTGCATGAATTTGGCATAACTAGTAAACCGTAAGAGATACACAAAAATGTTGGTCTTGTTAAAATACACAAGTTATGTCATATACATTTTTTTCGTGGAGCTTACCGTTTTCGAGGTATTCATTGTTATTAGTTTCAGTTGTGAAGTACTTATATTTTCCTCAGACGGGAGTGCCGTTTTTGTTTTGTTCTACTCCTGGTCAAGCAAAGAAGCGATTTGTAATGAAAATCGCATAACGACATTTTTTAAAACATTGGACTATCGGTTTAGCCTAGTGTATTACCCTATTTTATTCCTACTAAGTAATAAGAATATTGTGCTAATGAGTACCTCGATTAGCAAGGTGCACAAACAACAATAATGTTATGTAAGAAGTTTGTAGAACAGCTAAAGAAAGTCATGTGGGTGTAATACATCAGATTTTTTTTTATAAAGGGGACCCTAAAACATATATTTCCGGTGAAATCAAGCTATTGAATTTTTGGGTGCATTACAATACCTTCTCTATACACTATGTACAAAGTACGTGTAGAGAAAGTAAAAAAAATGCTCTTCAGTTTATTAGCGAAATGCACCACTGAAGTTGGTCTAAGACAAGATTTTACGTCCTAACCCTCCAAAGATAATCATACCAAACTTACTTCCTATTCATACACCTATCCTAGTTGATACACCAATGTTAAATTAACTCAATTCATGACTCATTGTCTCAGAAACTATTTAAGATATCAGACTGAAATGTTTACAGGATGTAGATGTGTGTCTTCACTGATATACTTGATACACCAATGTTAAATCAACTTAATTCATGAGTCGATATCTCAGAAACTATGTAAGATATGAGATTGAAATGTTTACAGGATGTAGATGTGTGTCTTCACTGATATACTTGATACATCAATGTTAAATCAACTAAATTCATGAGTCATTATCTCAGAAACTATTTAAGATATCATACTGAAATGTTTACAGGATGTAGATGTGTGTCTTCACTGATATACTTGATACACCAATGTTAAATCAACTAAATTCATGAGTCATTATCTCAGAAACTATTTAAGATATCATACTGAAATGTTTACAGGATGTAGATGTGTGTCTTCACTGATATACTTGATACACCAATGTTAAATCAACTAAATTCATGAGTCATTATCTCAGAAACTATTTAAGATATGAGACTGAAATGTTTACAGGATGTAGATGTGTGTCTTCACTGATATACTTGATACATCAATGTTAAATCAACTAAATTCATGAGTCATTATCTCAGAAACTAATATCAGACTGAAATGTTTACAGGATGTAGATGTATGTCTTCACTGATATACTTGATACACCAATGTTAAATCAACTAAATTCATGAGTTATTATCTCAGAAACTATTTAAGATATGAGACTGAAATGTTTACAGGATGTAGATGTGTGTCTTCACTGATATACTTGATACACCAATGTTAAATCAACTAAATTCATGAGTTATTATCTCAGAAACTATTTAAGATATGAGACTGAAATGTTTACAGGATGTAGATGTGTGTCTTCACTGATATACTTGATACACCAATGTTAAATCAACTAAATTCATGAGTTATTATCTCAGAAACTATTTAAGATATGAGACTGAAATGTTTACAGGATGTAGATGTGTGTCTTCACTGATATACTTGATACACCAATGTTAAATCAACTAAATTCATGAGTTATTATCTCAGAAACTATTTAAGATATCAGACTGAAATGTTTACAGGATGTAGATGTGTGTCTTCACTGATATACTTGATACATCAATGTTAAATCAACTAAATTCATGAGTCATTATCTCAGAAACTAATATCAGACTGAAATGTTTACAGGATGTAGATGTGTGTCTTCACTGATATACTTGATACACCAATGTTAAATCAAATAAATTCATGTCATTATCTCAGAAACTATTTAAGATATCAGACTGAAATGTTTACAGGTGCAGATGTATGTGTTCTAAGATAATAGTTATGCTATATAATAATTTGTATTCCAACAGTTGGCTCTATTATGAATTAGTCATATTTTAAAAGCTTTAGGTTTGTATTGTATCACAATTTTGTTTTGAAAGAGCCTTATCTGTAGAATGCATTATATTTTTTTTTGCTAATAGCGTTTTTTCAGCTATTACAATTTTAGAAATAAGCACAAGATTTTATTATTTTAATAGGCATTTAATTATTTAATTTATTTAATGAATTTCGTTAGTGATTGTTCTCTATGATCTAGGGGTACGTGCTAGCCTTTGGTTCGCAAGGTCTGTAGTTCAAGCCTGGCGGAGGGCGATGTATTTTTCGGGTGTACAAATCCTTAGCGTGGCTTCCTTCGCAAGGAAAGTAAAGCTGTTAGTCTCTTGTTTATTTTGGTCAAACCTGATAAATAGGTCTCTGAACAAAATTAATCGCTCTTTCACAAGGTAAGTACCGCCGCAGTTTAACAGCCTCCACAAATAAAACCCAATTTATTTCATTTCGTTTATCGATGTGGCCTTGGAAACAATAAACGCTAACATTTTCAGATGGCTTTGGAACTCCTTCTACTTCAGTTGGCCATGAAATTCAGTTTGTGTACATAAACACAAGAAATATGCAGATATGTTGGGAATTTCGCTCGTTATGTAAACTAAAAAATTGTAGATGGCCTTGGATAGCATTTGATTTGTCTGGATGAAAAATATTAAGAGGTATTAATCCTAAAAGTTACTTTTCCTTTTCATATTCCCATCTTTAAAATGCATAAGCAACAGAGAAAAGAAGAAATTAAAGTTAGTTTAAGTTTTAAATTTCAGATTTTGAATTTTTACTTTCTCTACAAGTAATAAGACTATTTGTATTTAGCATGATGTAGATAGAAGAATACGCTTTTGTAAGAATACTTTGTATTTGGAACGCTAGAGAAAGTTATGTCAATGGAACACACTAGATATTTTACTCAGGGGGTCTGAAAACATGTATTTCCCCATCATATATACCTAGTATAGAAATAAAACATTTAAATGAAAGTTCCAATTTAGTACGTCATAACAATTTTAAAAAGGAAGGAGAAAACTGCTCTGACTGAACAAGGGGTTTTAAATAAAAAATCTGATATGCTCCAATCACATGACTTTCTCTACATCTCTGTAACAAATTATTGTTAGTAAGCTTATTCTTCGTTTTACTTCATACTGATTGAGAAAATGTAGCAGAAATTGTCCTATTACTTGCTTCCTTGTAAGTAGAAGGGAAATAAGGGCATACACTAGGCTAAAGTGATCGTCAAATGTTTTAAAATATGGTTACTATGGGATTGAAATCCGATTCTTTGTGTGGCCAGGAGTTGACAAGTTCCTGTATGAGAAAAGCATTAAGTATTTTAAAACTGAAATCAATAACGGAATATCTTAAAAACGGTCAACTTCGGGAAAAAATGCACATAACATAAATTGTGTGTTTTAACGAGCTCTACAGTTTTTGTGTAGTAAGTTTTTGTCTATTTCTTACGGTTTACATGTCTTGCAAATTTCCGAAAAATTCATCCAGAATAAAGTAGTCTTCAGAGTTTATTCCCACGAAATTCAAGATACACATTTTATTTTTCATATAAATATCTTTAATATACGATAGTTTAATAAAAATCGTTAGAGCAATTTTTGAGAAAATTAAAATTTTCAAAAATGTTTGCATGTAAAGGGTAGTTGGAAGTGGGGAGATTTTCTTGAAAATCTTCATGTCGCATCCTTGGAGGATACTGAACTTAAGTACCAAGTTTGGTATTTAACGGACTTTTCGTTTTTGAGCTATGCTACACACACACACACGCGCGCGCGCGCGCGCGGACAGTTTTCTAAAAATGCTATTTTTGGATTCAGAAGGTCCCAAAACAAGTTTCCAGTGAAATCTCGGTATCGAATTTTTGGGTGGAGTGCAATACGTTCTCTATACACTATGTATATACTACGTGTAGAGAAAGTAATAAACTTGTGTATGATATTAATGTGTGTTAATGAGATGTGCATTTCTTGTGCAGTAAGTTTTTGTCTATCTGTTACGTTATACAAAAGTCATTCAGAATAAAGAGGTCTTCAGAGACGATATACAGGAAATTCAAGATATAAATTTTGTGTGCCATGTAAATTTTAACAAAACCCCATTCATAATTACCTTTAGGTTGACATGGAAAAATGAACACAATTCTTATTTTCTCAAAAATGCGTATATCTAAGATATTTAGATGAAATACGTGTATGCTGAATTTGCTGAGAATAGCCTCTCAAGGCATTTTCATTCTGTACAACTGCTAAACGGTAAGAGATACACAAACACGTGTTGCACATAAAATACAGATCTAGTAAAAGTACACCATTTATGACAAATATATTTTTTGTAGATTTAACTGTTTCCGATATATTTTTTGTTATTGATTTAAATTTCCCAATGCGTATATTATCAAATAAGAAGTCGTCACTCCTGTTTTACTTTCTTTACACGTACTATGTACATAGTGCATAGAGGAGGTATTGCACTCCACCCAAAAATCCACACCGAGATTTCACCGGAAATATATGTTTTAGGGTCCCCTGTATCCAAAAAAATTATTTTCAGAAAAAGGTCCGTGTGTCTGTGGACACGGTAACTCAGAAACGAAAAGTCGATAAAATACCAAACTTTATACTTAAGTTTAGTATCTTTCAGGAAATCGACACGAAAATTTTGGGAAAAATCGCCCCACTCCAAACTACCCATTACATGGGAGAAGTTTCGAAAAGTTTGATTTTATCAAAAATGGCTCTAACGATTTTGACCGTATATTAAAAATATTTATATTGCAAATAAAATATACATCTTAAATTTTCTGGGAATAGCCTTTAAAAAACTCTTTATTCTGAATGAATTTTGCGCAACTTTCTGTTAATGTTTATCTCGATTAGCATGAAGTAGATACAGGAATATGCTTCTTAATAACAATTGCTACGTATTTGTAGAGAAAATCATGTGAATGAAACACGTAAGAACTTTTTTCGCTGTTGTGCTAAGAGATTACAATTACAAATCCATCAAATGACGTCACGTGCTCTAAAAATCTGAGTATCCCTATAGGTTATTGAGTTCTACAGCGAAATGTAAAATAAACGTTTATCTCGATAACAATGAGTGGAAAATGACTCTGAATATGATGTGTTCCATTCACATGACTTTCTCTACCTCTTCTTACAAAAGCTTATTCTTCTATGTTCTTCACACTAATCAAGATAAACACTAACAGAAATTGTCTTATTACTTGCTTCCTTGTGAGTAGAAGGCAATACACTAGGATAAAGTGATAGTCAATTTTTAAAAAGGCAATTGAAATTCTGTTCATTTTGCTTGTTAGGAGTAAACAAAAGAGAGACGAAAAGAAAGATGGGTTTCTGTTTGAGAATAGTTAAGTAACTTAAAACGGAAATCAATAACTCTAAATATTTCGAAAATGTGAATTCAAAAAAAAAAAATGACGTATATTGTGTTTTAATAAGATCTACATTTTTTGTGCAGTAAGTTTTTATCTATCTTAGGTTTGCCAGTTATACAAAAGTCATCCAGAATGAAGAGGTCTTCAGAGGCTATTCCCAGAAAATTCAACGTATACATTTTGTTTGTCATGAAAATATCTGAAACATTTTAATAAACATTTTTAGAAACATTTTTGAGAAAATCAAAATATTTGAAAAATGTTGCATGTAAAGGGTACTTGCGGGTTGGGGAATTGTTTTGAAAATCTACGTGTCGCATCCTTGGAAGATACTCAATATCAAGTTTTTTGTTTTTTGTTTCGGTATTTCAACTATGCTCCCCCCCCCCACGCACACATGGACATGTTTCTAAAATGCTCTTTTTCTTTCATTTTTTTTTTTTTTTTTTTTTTTTTTGGGTTAGGAGGTCTCCAAACATATATTCCGGGTGAAATGTCGGTGTTAAAATTTTGGGTGCAATACAACACCTTCCATATTCTACATAGTACGTGTAATATATAATGCATTTACATAATTAAAGTGACAAATATAATTAATTAGAAACGAAAGAGTTTGTATGTTGGTTACAAGAGAATTTCAGAGCTGATGTTACCCCATCTGCTGAGGACCCCAGGTGGAAGGTCGTGGACCTGGAAGAGGTTACTGTACCTGTAATCCTGCTCCCCCCCCCCCTGTACCTTACCCCTTCTTGTTGTTGTGGTGTCCGGTACAGAAGCTGCAGTCTTGTTCGCATCATCATCTTCCCAAGTCAAGTGTGTGTGTGTTGCATGGACTCGAACCCGGCCACGTCACTGGAGACCTTTTATCTAACGCTTTCTGTGACCTCTAGTTCACCACGTGCCGCCAGTCAGGACTGTATAGGGCGTCACAAACACATTAAGGTACGTATCTTTGTAAGAGAGTTTAGCTCAACTATTAAAGCGCCAATGGAATGGCCAAGATTCGGCAATTTGAACCAATCGCGGTCATCTGCCTGGAGCGATATTGTCGCAGCTGATGTTCATTTCTTTGTTTAATCTCCTGTCTTGGTTATTGGTAACAGGTGTCAGTCCAGTCATAATGTATTTAGTTCAAAAAATCTGATGGGTTCCATTCACATGACTTTCTCTACATCTCTGCAAGAAATTATTGTTGAAAAGTTTATGATTCTATTTACTTCACGCTAATCGAGAAAAAATTAGCAGAAATAGTCTTATTACTTGCTTCCTTGTAAGTAGAAGCGAAATAAGGGAGTAGCATAGGTTAAAGTGAATAGTCAAAAGCTGGTTGCTATGTGACTGAAGTTCCTTTGTTTGTATGTACAGGAGTTGACAAATTCCTGTATGAGAAACGTACAAGTTTTTTTAAAACTGAAACCAAAAACAAGGAATATATTAAAAACGACCAACTCCATGAAAAATATGTATATTACATAAATTCTGTGTTTTATTGTGATCTACATTTTTTGTACGGCAAGTTTTTGTCTATCGCTTACGGTTTACCAATTATACAAAATTCAATAAAAATCATCCAGAATAAAGAGGTCTTTAGAGGCTATTCCCAGAAAATACAACATATACATTTTGTTTGGCATGTAAATATCTTAAAAATAAGAGATTTTAATAAAACATTTTACAGCCATTTTTGAGAAAATCAAAATTTTCGAATTTTGTTCCATGTAAAAGGTAGTTTGGGATGGGGGATTTTTTTGACAATGTTCGTGTCGCATCCTTAGAAGATACCGAGCTTAAATTCCAAGTTTGGTATTTAATGGTCTTTTCGTTTTTGAGCTAAGCTGTCCACAGACAAACACACAAAACGCACACACGGACCTTTTTCTGAAAGTACCTTTTTTGGATACAGGGGACCGTTAAGCATATATTTCCGGTGAAATCTCGATATCGAATTTTTGGGTGGAATGCAATACCTTCTCTATGCACTATGTACATAGTAGGTGTAGAGAAAGTAAAAATGAGTGAAAATAATCATTATTTGTATTTCTTATGTATGAGATGAGTGCAATAACCTCAGATAAAATAACGTTTGTTTCCATTTCATGTATTAGTAATTAAAAGCTCAAATAAAGTAATTGTTCCCTATTTCTATTGTTGCTATCGAACATTGGGTGTAGACACGGTCGGCCATGTCATAATTCAGGAGGCAGTGAAGAAAGAAAAAAACCTTGTGTAAATAAAGACGGTCTCATTTGAGAACTAATGTAAGTGTTACAATGATAACCTTCCTATGTTATATTATAATAGTCTATTGTCTTATCAAATACATCTCTTAGCACAAGATGGAAACGCTCGTGCTATTGTCATGACAGTCTGCTGTTCTGATCTTATTGCAGTTTTCACATTGTCTCAACAAAAAATTAGAAAACGGCCCACATTCTGAAGTGTTACATTCACATGTCTTTCTCCATCCTAATAAATACGTTTTTAGATAGAGAAGATTGTATTCCACCCAAAAATTTGATACCGAGATTCTGCGCAAAATACACGTTTTGAGGACCCCTACATATATTTTAGAGAAAAGGTTTGTGTATCTTTGGACAGCCTATCTCAAAAACTAAAAGTCCCTAAATTATTAAACTCCGCATTTAAGTTCAGTACTTTTCAAGAATGCGACACGAAGATTTTGAAAAACGTCGCCCCTATACTTCACAGGGAACATTTTTCGAAATTTTGCAACTTTTTAAAAATATGGCTCTAACTATTTTGATGAAAATTAAACATGACAAATTAAATGTATATCCTGAATTTGTTTGCAATATACGCTGAAGACCTCTTTATTCTGAATGACTTTTACAAAGTTGGTAAACCATAAGAGATAAACAAAATCTTGTCCTCACACACACACACACACAAAACCACCTCTGCGGCCGAGTAGTCAGCGTTCTGGCTTCTTATCTGAACGTCCCAGGTTCGATTCCCGGCTGAATTAGATTAGCTTACATTAGAAAACATCGTGCAGCAAGCCACTGAACACAGAACTTGTTAAGGTTTATACATATACAGGGTGAGTAAAAAGTATGGAACAATGCTCGTAACATTGTTGTCATAGTTTTGTGAAGTGATATTTTAGAAAAGGTGTAACGTGTTTTCATATTGCTATGATTGTGAATAGGACCTGACAGTTTTACAGCTTTTAATGGCAATTTTGTTTTTCATATTTTTTTTTGTCCTCAGATCTCGGAACGTACAGGTTTCAACTGTAATTTAAATTTATTAGGACGTATTACATCACATGAAATGTAAACCAAAAAAATCTGATGTGTACCATTCACATGACTTTCTCTATATCCCTGCAACAAATTATTCTTAAAAAGCTTGTATTTACTTTATGCTAATCAGAAAAAATTAGCAGAAATAGTCTTATTACTTGCTTCCTTGTAAGTAAAAGCGAAATAAAGGAGTACCAAAGGCTAAAGTGATAGTCAAAAGCTGGTTGCTATGTCAATGAAGTTCCTTTGTTTATATGGATAGGAGTTGACAAATTCCTGTATGAGAAAAGTATACGTTTTTCATAACAGAAACCAAAAATAAGGAATGTCTCAAAAACGACGAACTCCACGAAAAAAAAGTGTATAACATAAATTGTGTGTTTTAATGTGCTCTACATTTTTGTGTATTAAGCTTTTGTCCATCTCTTACGGTTTAGCAGTTATTCAAAATTCAGTAAAATTCATCCAGAATAAACTACTCTTCAGAGGCTATTCCCAGAAAATTCAAGATATGCATTTTATTTGTCAGGTAAATATCTTTAATATACGAAATTTTAATCAAAATCGTTAGAGCCATTTTTGAGAAAATGAAAATTTTCGAAAAAAGTTCCAAGTAAAGGGTAGTTGGGGGTGAGGGGATTTTTCTCAAAATCTTCGGGTGGCATCCCTGGAAGATACTAAACCTAAATACCAAGTTTTGGTATTTTACAGACTTTTCGTTTTTGAGTTATCGTGTACACAAACACATGGGCACACACACGGATCTTTTTGTGAAAATGCTTTTTTTGGATATTGGGGACACTAAAACATATATTTCCGGTGAAATCTCGGTATCGAACTTTTGGGTGGAGTGCAATACTTTCATAACAAAATTAGTGGTGCTTCGCTCAAAATGACCTCCATTTACTGCCAAGGTAGTTAATGTGTTCGCCCAACTCTTGTAAACCCTCCACTTGAAATATCCCTACAAGGAAAGGTTTAAATCTGCAGATCTTGGCACTTGCAGTTTAATTTGCTTATCGTAGAATGAGTAACCTGGTTGCATTTCATTAAACAAGACACAAACCTCTTGTTGGGTCCTCGTCCGACCGTCATTAGCATTTCAATTCGTTGTCTTTCTCTAAGTTTGGCCACGGCTAATTACTTTCACAAAGACTTTGCAATTTGTTGTCCTTATTGTTCAATCCAAAGCCACATATTGAAGTAGCCTACTGTATTCTTTAATTCAATTTGAAGTAATATAAAAAAAATCTGATGTCATGACTTTCTCTACATCTCTGCAACAAATTATTGTTAATAATCTTATTCTTCTATCTACTTGATGCTAATCGAGATAAACATTAACAGAAATTGTCTTATTACTTGTTTCCTTGTAAGTAGAAGGGAGTACACTAGGATAAACTGTTAGTCACATGTTTTAAAAGCTGGTTGTTATGGATTTGAAACCCTTTTAATGCATGGCCAGGAGATTACAACGTTTTAAATATTTTAAATCTGAAATCCAATAACAAAGAATATCTCGAAAGGGTTAACTACAGGTAAAAAATACATATAACATAAATTGTATGTTTTAACGAGCTCTACATTTTTTGTGTAGTAGTTTTTGTCCATCACTTACGGTTTAGCAATTATGCAAATTTCCACAAAATTCATCCTGAATAAAGTAGTCTTCAGGGGCTATTCCCAGAAAATTCAAAATATACATTTTAATTTTCATGTAAATATCTTTAATATAAGATATTTTAATCAAAAGTGTTAGAGCCATTTTTGAGAAAATCAAAATGTTCGCCAACTTTTCCATGTAAATGGTAGTTGATGGGGAGGGGGCATTTTCTTGGAAATTTTCGTGTCGCATCCTTGGAAGATACTGAACTTAAATACCAAATTTGGTTTTTAACGGCCTTTTCTTTTTTGAGATATGGTGTCCACACACACACACACGGATCTTTTTGGGTTCAGGGGCTCCCAAAACATGTATTTCCGGTGAAATCTCGGTATTCAATTTTTGTATGCATTACAATACCTTCTCTATACACTATGTACATAGTACGTATAGAGAAAGTAAAAATGTGACTATCACTTTATCCTACTGTATAATAGAGGATATTGCCAGAAAATTGAAGATACAAAAAACTTGATTTTATTGTATTGAGTTTTCTGGGAAGAGCCCTTCACTGTGGATGACTGATAAACCGTAAGAGATAGACAAAAACTCAGATCTGTTAAAACACACAATTACATTTTTTTTAAAAGTTAACTTCTTCCGAGATTTTCTTCTTATTGGTTTCAATTTTAAAAGACTTACACTTTACAGAAATTCGTATCCATTTTCATTTGTTTTACACCTACCTATGCAAAGAGAACCGAATTTCAATATTATGCCATAACAACCACTTTTTAAAACATTTGACTATCACTTTATCCTAATGTATTCCCTTCTACTTGCAAGGGAGCAAGTAATACGACACTTTCTGTTAATGTTTATCTTGATTATCATGAAGTAGATAGAAGAATAAGGAAGAAGGTAATGTGAGTGGCACACATTCGACTTTTTGTAACAATCATCGTTTGGCCGACTTAATGTGAATGTCGCTGTTACCATGGCAAGTGTTGTTGTTGTCGTCAAGCAGTATTTGTTAGGGCCACCAGAGCGGCGCTCTCTCAGGGAGAAATGATGATCAGGAAACTTTGCAGGGAAAAAGACTGGGGTGGCCAAATAAAACGGGGATGACACGAAGGGAGAACTGCTCGGCCGCAGAATCTGTGTTTCCTAGCACCTGTGACAGACCCGTCGCGTGCAGCGACTTTGTACTGGGTTCGAGACCCGACAGGTGTACTGGACCTTGACCAGCCGGTTCTGAGCAACCACTTGTCGAGGACTACCTGCTAGTTGAAGATTACAACATCTTCCAGCGTAACTTGGGGACGCTGGCAGTGAATGTTTTATTATAATCGCCAAAAACTCATATATGTTTTACTTTCTCTACATGTACTATGTACATAATGTATAGAGAAAGTATTATATTCCACCCAAAAATTCGATATCCACATTTTACCAGAAGTATATGTTTTGGGACCCACTGAATAAAAAAAAAATAGATTAGAAAAATGTCCATGTGTGTGTTTATGTGACTGTGGACAGCTACAAAACAAAGTCTCTTAAATACCAATCTTGACATTTACATTCAAAGCAGGCGACGTCAAGAAAATCGTCACACCCCAACTACCCATTACATAGAAAAAAAATTGGTTTTCTCAAAAATGACTAACGATTTTGATTAAATTCTCTTATATTTAAGTTACATGAGAAATAAAAAATATATCTTGAATTTTATAGGAATAGCATCTGGAGATCTCTTTATTCTGGATGAATTTTTCAATATTTTGCATAACTGGTAAACCGTAAGAGATTGACAAAAACTTACTGCACAAGAAATGTAGAGCTGCTTAAGACACACAATTATATATATATTCGTGGAATTGATCGTTCCTGAGATATTCCTTGTTTTTGGTTTCAGGTTTGAACAACGTATACTTTTCTCATACAGGAATTTGTCAACTCCTGTCCATAGAAACAAAGGGACTTCAGTCACATAGCAACCAGATTTTGACTGTCACTTTAGCCTATGGTACTCCCTTATTTCGCTTCTACTTACAAGGAAGCAAGTAATAAGACTATTTTTTTTCGATTAGCATGAAGTAAATAGAAGCATAAATTTTTTAACAATAATTTGTTGTAGAGATGTAGAGAAAGGCATGTGAATGCAACACATCAGATTTTTTTTGATAGCGTCTACTATATATGGCACCGCAGGCGAATGCACTGGTGATACATGGAACGAAGCGGTGGAATGTGATAGTGGGGGAAACCCTGAGAAAACCGGCTTGTTCCCACATACGGGCAGCCTGGGATCGTACCCGGGCCGTCTAGATGAGAGGCGATAAAGCTCTTCGAAATTAAAGTTATTACGGCGCCACATTTGTAACCTCAAGAAACTAAAGAACATCAAAGGAGATTCTTAAAAAGATTTCTTCCAATCTCAAAATTCACTTGAAACAGCAATGCCTTTAAAATAACACATGAAAACATAAGACACACACAGCTTCGAATTACCGGAAACACAAACATATAAAAGTCACCCCGGGGAGAGAGAGAGCGCTGACGAGATACGGAAGAACGGAGACCGAAGCTGTGACGATACCACCACATGTGTTGCACGAGAGGATGTGCCAGAACACAGATTTCAGTCACTAACCATGATCATTGGTGAAATTTAAAAACTCAATTCCACACATTGTGTCTAATAAATAAATAATACATTCTTCCGCTTCATCTAATACATTTCAATTCAATTTAACTTTTTATTGTTTTCCATTTTCCTACAAGCCAAATTTTTGTTAATTTCCTTTAGAAACTTCATTTAACGTTGTTCCCATATACATATTACAGAGTACTGCTGATGCTACATGTTTCCTTATATCAACTTTTTCTGACTGTTTCAACAGCTAGAATTGCTTTTTTATCCCCAAATCATTCTCATCTCTCTATAATTGATTCCTAATTCATTAAGTATTTTAAACAATTTCCCATTTCACCATATCAATATATATATATATATTTGGATACATGGGACCATAAAACGTGTATATTGTACCTTTTACGTTGTAAACTTCTCGAAGGGTTTCTTCTTGTTTCGATGGAGGTCCTAGTCTGGCATTCCGTGTTATCTCGTACTATGTTGCAAAATGGTATTTGTCAAATCAGAGTGTGGATTTCCAGTACAGGAATCGTAGACAGACTTCAAACTTCTGCGGACGAAGAACTCCATTGGATTCAAATCAGGGTATTGACCGATACGGATATACGAGTATATATATAAGAAATGTACATACTGAAATGAACTTGCGCACAATCGTGTAATAACTACATTCTTTGGAAGACGTCCAGAAAAACATCATCAGCCATGCAAGTCATTTCTAAGAACTTGCAGGTACGTCTCTGCGTGAAGGAAGTAAACAAGAATCAATCGTGAATGAGTATGCAAAACGTCTATTGATGTCTGTCCTGCCTAATTAGGTGCATTATAAACAATGAAAATGCAGTCGCGGGTAAACCAGAACCATCAGTGAACAAGTACAGGCTGAGGAATTCACGAACATGTGATGTAGAACGTCTTGCACCTGCTGAAGGTGATATGGGTCAGACATGTTCGTGGGGAAATAGTTAAACTGACTGACGCCTTCCCTCAATGCAATGCATTTTGTGCCATCTGATGGATTGGCGTCATCACGAAGAACTCGTTCTTAGCGGTCAATACTTCGATCCCTTCATGGTCTCCCAACACTTCTCTCAAAAGAACCCTCTCAACCGTGAGTCACTTCGTCAAGAAGGTCTGTCGGATATCTTTCCACATAAACACCCTGATGCTTTCTCATATCCAAGACCAAATATGTTGTGTATTCACTCTGTTCAGTCACAGCATGCATTTTATTCTGCGTCCATACTCTATCACAAACAACGAAACAAAAGATAATCAATCAACGGACAACAGTGTAATTAGTGTGGATGTCAATGAAGTCCTTTAACTACTCTATATCGAGCTATCTTCAGACTCGTGGTCATATGACCCGAAATATTTGACGCCCATACAGGTACAGCCTGTATATTGGTGGATATGACGTTTTAAACGAATACAATCAAATAAAATAACGGGAATTTTCGATTTTTTTTCCATATAAAGGGTAGTTTGTGGTGGAGGGATTTTCTTGAAAATCTTGGTGTCGCATCCTTGGAAGAAACCAAACTTAAATATCAAGTTTGGTATTCAGCGGTCTTTTCGTTTTTGAGCTATGCTGGCCACAGACACACACACACAAGGACATTTTTGTAAACATGCTGTTTTTGGATTCAGGGGGATGCAAAACATGTATTTCCGGTGAAATCTCGGTATTGAATTTTTGGGTGCAATACAATACATTCTGTATACACTATGTACATAGTACGTGAAGAGAAAGTAAAAAAAATGCACAAGCGGTAGCATTATCGTGATACAATCTCTAGGGTGATTGTGGTAATTTTCTTCGGATCGCTTCACGTAAACACGCATAGCTTCCCGCTTGTTGACCCACTATCCCATTGTAATGGAAGAAAGCAGTGAGCACATTCGACGAATTGGCTCCTCAAGAACGCTTGAGGTTTGACATAATTCCTTGTACCAGTCACCTGTTATGACCTTTTTTAGAAGTTACGAATCTGTCGACTTCATTCAGCTATTCCTGAGCGACATCGTTTTGGTTGAAACTCAACAATTTGGAGCAAACTTTGCTGCTACACGTTTCAAGACAAAACGTCTTGGCATAAGCCAACGGTTGAGCAACCTCTTTGATGGCGATTCTCCAGAACCATATTGTTTATTTCTTCAACATGGTCTTCAGTAATTGCTAGACCCTCTTTGGAACGTCTGCACCACTCACAAAGGCTTGTCTTAAACATGACAGACCCACAAAAAGCCACAGTGATACACTTTATTCCAAGCAACATTTATTGAGAAATAACACAAGTGTCGGATGAAAGTGTCTCTGTTGAACATTTACCAATCACATTAAAATATACGGAACTAATTCATTATATGTTTGTACTCCATGAAACATTTCCACTCAACAAATATTTTCAAAGTAAAACATTGTCAGTTATCGTGTGTGGAACTGATAACTCTCCAGGAAGATGAAATGTTCTTTTATGTTTCAGTTTATGACACAAGTCTCATCATAGCTACACAAAGATTTTTTTGTACGTTGCTGCCTCCTCTACTTACTGTACGTGGTAGAGAAAGTATTCCATTCCACCCAAAATTTTGATAGTAAGATTTCACCAGAAATACACGTTATTAGGTTCCCTGAATCTAAAACAGTGAAAAAAATCCGACGTGTTCCATTCGCATGACTTTCCTAATTCTTCTGCAAACAAACCGTTCTTCTATTTATTTGATGCTAATCGAGATAAACATTAACAGAGATTACTTAGATTCTTGTAATTAGAAGGGAAATAAGGGAATACACTAGGATAAAATAATAGACAAATTTTTTAAAAGCTGTTACAATGTGAAACATTCCAAATTCGGTTAGCTTTACGTAGTTAGGAGTAAAACAAAAGAATGAAACGAAAGATGACCTCACGTTTGAGAAAAGTTTAAGCAGTGTAACATTTAAATGAATACAAGGAATACCTTGGAAACGGATAACTCGACAAAAATGTATATGGCAAATTGAATGTTTTAACAAGGTCTACATATTTGTGAAGGTAGTTTTTGTCTATCTCTTACAGTTCACCAGTTATGTAAAAGTCATCCGGAATAAAGAGATCATCAGAGGCTGTTCACAGGAAATTTTAGATGTACATTTCATCGTATTTGTCACGAAAATATCTTTAATACTTGTGATAATTTAATCAGAATCTTTAGAGCCAGTTTGAGAAAATCTACAATTTAGAAAAATCTTCCCCGTAAAGGGTAGTTCGGGGAGGGGGGTTTCTTGAACATCTTCGGGCCGCACACGAGTTTGGTATTTAAAACAATTTTTATTTTTGAGTATGGTATCCACAAACAAACACAACCTTTTTCTAAAAATCCTTTTTTTTTATTCAGGAATTCTTAAAACACATATTTCTTGTGAACACTTGGTATCGAATTTTGGGTGTAAAACAATAGCTTCTCTATCTACTGCCATTGTACATGAGTGTTGGAGAAAGTTAAAGTTGATAGTTAATGTAGACTGCAGAAGTTTAATGAGTGCTGTATTTTAATTTTGAGTAAAAGACTTCCCCGGGGAATACTTCCCCTTGCTTCGCGATTTATGGAGCATTTTTTCTTGAAGCTGCTCGCTTCATTATTTGCAATAAAGGCTCCGGAATGCTCACCCTTGTAACGTCTAACTTAATTTCAAGGCCCGCTTTGTCATTACCTACTCTAGAGTCTGCATGTTGTGACATCGCATATCGGCTACTGCAGCGCCTCACATCACTTCCTCTACATCTCTGCAACAAATTATTGTTAAAAAGCTTATTCTTCTGATAATCGAGAAAAACATTAACAGACACAAGGATAAACCGATAGTCAATTATTGTTTTTGAAAGTAAGTTAATCATTTGAACACATATTTGGTAATGTAAGCTAAATTTACAATTCATTTATTAATTGCCATGGCAACAAGCACTGTAAGAGTTTGAGAGGTCATTAATACTTGCAGTACAATTAGCAAATGACGTAACATGTGCTACTTCAAGTAAAGAATCTATTGCATTAACAAGAGAGTGTATAAGAAGGCCTTGTTCATATAATTTAGATGTAGCTTTTCATTTGTTCACATCGAGAATTCATTTTTACTTTCTCTACATGTACTATGTACATAGTGTATGAGAAAGTATTGCACTCCACCCAAAAATTCAATACCGAGATTTCACCAGAAATAGACGTTTTAGGGTCCCCTGTATCCAAAAGAAGAATTTTTAGAAAAAGATCCGTGTGTGGGTGTGTGTGCCCGTGTGTCTGTGAACACGATAACTCAAAAACGAAAGATCAGGAGAATACCAAACTTGGTATATAAGTTTGGTATCTTTCAAAGATGAGACGCGAAGATTTTCAAGAAAATATCCCCACTCCAAACTGCCCTTTACATGGAAAAATGTTAGAAAATTTTGGTTTTTTTCAAAAGTGGCTCTAACGACTTTTATTAATATACCGTATATTAAATATATTTACACGACAAATAAAATGTATATCTTGAAATTTATAGGAATAGCCTCTGAAGACATCTTTATTCTGGATGATAGACAAAAACTTATTATACAAACTATGTAGATCTCGTTGAAACACACACTTTCTCATATTTTATTTTCCTGAAGTTGATAATTTTTTTAGATATTCCTTATTATTTGTTACAGTATTAAAATTCTTTAACTTTTCACATACGGGAATTTGTCAACTCCTGGCGGTGCAAAAAATGAATTTTATCCACATGGCAACGAGCTTTTAATAGATTTGACTATCAGTTTAGTCTAGTGTATTCTATTATTTCCCTTCTACTTAAAAGAAAGCATTTCTGCTAATTTTTATGTCGATTATCATGAAGTAGATAGAAGAATAAGCTTGTTACAGAGATGTAGAGAAAGTCATGTGAATGGAACACAGATTTTTTCATAGTTTTCAATAAAATATTTAAAAGCTGGTTGCCATTTGGATGAAATCCGTTTCTTTGCATGGCCAAAAGTTGACAAATTCCCGAATGTCAAAACTGAAACTAATAATAAGAAATATCTAAAAAAATAGTCAACCTTACGAAAAAATTGTATATAACATAAATTGTGCGTTTTAGAGAGACCTACATTTTTGTGTACTAAGCTTTTGTCTACCTCTTACGGTTTACAAGTTATACAAAATACAGCAGAATTTATCAAAAATAAAAGAGATCTTCGGAGGCTATTCCCAGAAAATTCAAGATATATCTACATATTATTTGTGACGGAAATATATTAAAATAGGATATTTTAATCAAAATCGTTAGAGTCATTTTCGAAATTTTTTCCATATATTTGTGGTGATGGGGTTTTTATGAAAAGCTTCATGTCGCATCCTTGGGAGATACTAAACTCTAATACCTAGTTTGGTATTCCATGAACTTATCGTTTTTGAGCTATGCTGTCCACAGATAGACCTTTGTCTATAATTTTTTTTTTTTTTTTTTTTGAACTCAGGAGACTTCAAATAATATTTCCGATGAAATATCGATATTCAATTTTGGGTGGTATATATCTTCTCTCTCTCTCTCTCTCTCTCTCTCTCTCTCTCTCTCTCCACTAAGTACATTATATATACGGGCTAGGGAAAGTAAGACACCAAGAAAACGCATTGTCACATATAGCAAAACTAACAGCTGACCTAACATCTTGACATTCCTTGCTGTTACCAATGATTGAAGCAGTTTTTCGTCATCAGATGAACTTTATCCTCCACGTCTTCATCAACATGGTCACATATAGCAAAACTAACAGCTGACCTAACATCTTGACATTCCTTGCTGTTACCAATGATTGAAGCAGTTTTTCGTCATCAGATGAACTTTATCCTCCACGTCTTCATCAACATGGTCACATATAGCAAAACTAACAGCCGACCTAACATCTTGACATTCCTTGCTGTTACCAATGATTGAAGCAGTTTTTCGTCATCAGATGAACTTTATCCTCCACGTCTTCATCAACATGGTCACATATAGCAAAACTAACAGCTGACCTAACATCTTGACATTCCTTGCTGTTACCAATGATTGAAGCAGTTTTTCGTCATCAGATGAACTTTATCCTCCACGTCTTCATCAACATGGTCGAAGATGAAAACTAGCTCTCACGATTTTGATTTACATCACAAGTAATATTTCCAGCTTGAATATTTTGGGTTAAACTGTAAGAGATACACAAAACCTTACCACATAAAAACGTAGCTCTCGTTAAAGCACACAATTTCTTTTTTGTAGAACTTCCTGTTTTTGAGATATTACTGCTTATTGGTTTCACTTTTCTCAAACGGAACCAATCAAAGTTTCACATATCGACGAGTTTTTAAAGGATTTGCTATCGCTCTAAGCTAGTGTACTCCCTTATTTGGTTCTACTTACAAGGAAGCAAATATTACTGTAATGTTTTTCTTGATAATTAGGAAGTACATAAAACACCTAATATTGTTTTATAAGAATCCTGTTTAGAAAGTCATGTGAATGGAACACATTCAGATTTTTTCTTTTCCTATCTCGTATGTACAATGTATATAGATAGAGAAGGTATTGTATTCCGCCCAAAAATCATACACTGACATTTTACCAGAAATACGTGTTTTGAGGACCTGAATCCCCCAAAGTAAAGCATTTTTAGAAAAACTTTAATGTGTGTATATTCTTGAAGAGCATAACCCAAAAAACGAGAAGTGTGTTAAATAGCAAACTTGTATTTAACTTAAGTATCTACTGAGGATACGACATGAAGGGTTTTAGAGAAGTCATCAACCCTAAGTTTTTGAAAACGTTAATGTTGTAACAATTTGTATTAAAGACGTTTACTCGGGAAATAAAATACTTAATGGACCTCTGAATCTCTCACTTTTGCAGAATGTGTTACATTCACATCACTTTCTCTATATCTCTGCAACAAATTATTTTTAAAAAAATTATGCTTCTATTTACATCCTGCTAATCGAGAAAAAATTTACAGAAACAGTCTTATTACTTGCTTCCTTGTAAGTAGAAGCGAAATAAGGAAGTACCATAAGTTAAAGTGATAGTCAAAGGCTGGTTGCTATGTGACTGAAGTTCCTTTGCTTGTATGGACACGAGTTCACAAAGTCCTGTATGAGAAAAGTATAAGTTTTTTATAGCTGAAGCCAAAAACAAGGAATATCTCAAAAACAATCACCTCCACGAAAAAAATATATGAACATAAATTGTGTGTTTTAAAGTGCTCTACATTTGTTGTTTGGTAAGTTTTTGTCCATTTCTTACGGTTTAGCAGTTATGCCAAATTCCGTAAAATTGACCCAGCTTAAAGTATTCTTCAGAGGCTATTCCCAGAAAATTCAAGATATACATTTTATTTGTCAGGTAAATATCTTTAATATACGATATTTTAATCAAAATCGTTAGAGCTATTTTTTAGAAAATCAAACATTTCGAAAAAAGTTCTATGTAAAGGGTAGTTTTGGGTGGGGGGATCTTTCTGAAAATCTTCGTGTCACATCCATGGGAAATACTAAACCTAAAGACTAAGTTTGGTATTTTACAGACTTTTCGTTTTCGAGTTATCGTGTTCAAAGACACACGGACACACAGACACACGGACCTTTTTCTGAAAACACTTCTTTTGGATACAGGAGACCCTAAAACATATATTTCCGGTGAAATCTCGGTATCGAATTTTTGGGTGGACTGCAATACTTCCTCTATACACTATGTACATAGTACGTATAGAGAAAGTAAAAACATAGAATTTATGGCAGAGAATTTTTTTGTGGAGCTTACCATTCAGAGATATTCCTTGTTGTAGGTTTCAATTTCTGAAACGAGAAATAGTCAATTCCTAGCAGTGCAAATAGAACCGAGTTTCAACCACATAGCAACCACTTTTAAAAGATTTGACTGTCGCTTTAGACTAGTGACAGTAATGTGTCTCTGAGAGAAAGAGAGTCCTGGAGAGCGACGCTTTTAGCAAGCATGACGGCATCCCTAACACATTTTCTGAATTGCAGTTTGAACTACACATAATAACCTTAAACGAGTGTATATCAATAACTTTGATTACTATATTATTATAATTTTCTATTAGTTAGAAATTTTAATGTATTATATTAATTTTATCATAAATATATATTTTTGAAAAAAAAATAACTTTCGGTGTAAGCAGAAATTTACCATGAGTAATACTGCAATAGATATTGTTGCGCATTTTTGGGAAATGTTAGTTGTATTTAAAAAAAAAAAACTCCGGAAAATGTAAAATTTTAAAAGTATGAGAATCTAGTTTGATAAACAGTTTGTTATATAAAACAGTATCCCAGCAAACAGATATATTGTAGGATATTTAAATGTGTGTAGAGTGTGAAGTAAGGAGAGGACAGATAAATGTAGTTTTGATAAAAACACTGTTTTATAAAACAGTATCCCAGGAAACAGATATATTGTACGATATTTAAATGTGTGTAGAGTGTGAAGTAAGGACAGATAAATGTAGTTTTGATAAAAACACTGTTTTATAAAACAGTATCCCAGGAAACAGATATATTGTAGGATATTTAAATGTGTGTAGAGTGTGAAGTAAGGACAGATAAATGTAGTTTTGATAAAAAACGCTGTTTTATAAAACAGTATCCCAGGAAACAGATATATTGTAGGATATTTAAATGTGTGTAGAGTCCGAAGTAAGGACAGGACAGATAAATGTAGTTTTGATAAAAACACTGTTTTATAAAACAGTATCCCAGGAAACAGATATATTGTACGATATTTAAATGTGTGTAGAGTGTGAAGTAAGGAGAGGACAGATAAATGTAGTTTTGATAAAAACACTGTTTTATAAAACAGTATCCCAGGAAACAAATATATTGTACGATATTTAAATGTGTGTAGAGTGTGAAGTAAGGAGAGGACAGATAAATGTAGTTTTGATAAAAACACTGTTTTATAAAACAGTATCCCAGGAAACAAATATATTGTACGATATTTAAATGACTGTAGAGTCTGAAATAAGGAGAGGACAGATAAATGTTCATTCCCTGGGGTTGCCCATAGTTTTCAACAACCATTACAATAAATTAATTTTTTTTATAAAAAAAATGGTCGATTTTCGGTTTAACTACACTAGCAGTTTCCCTTAGATAACTTGTATTAAATAATGTGAATAATAACTGATGTGAATGGAATACATCAGTATACTATTATTGTACCTTATTCTGCTTCTACAGTTCGTGGTGATCTCTAGCCTTCTGCACTATTTTACGCTCTTCTTCCTTCCCTCTACAATATAAATCTAGTATTGTTTCATCTACTTCATGTTAATCAAAATTAAACTCCACAGAATAATTAAATTACACATTTCATAAGAGATGCAGGAATCTAAAGTGATAGTCAACAACTGTTTAAACAGGGATTACTGCATGTGGCTCTGAATATCCACACTACAAGTATAACATAATAAACTACAAAGAAATGCTAAAACAACATTTCAAAAATGTATGAAGTATAGCAAAATTTAAGGAAACAATGAAAGGAAAATATGCTGAAGGACATTTATAATTTTATTTTGTCCTACAAATTTGAACTACCTATTTAAAGTTCCCATTCAGATACACAACATATTTTGTTTATGGTTATATGAATAAGAATCTTCAAGACATACATCTACATCCTGTAAACATTTCAGTCTGATATTAGTTTCTGAGATAATGACTCATGAATTCAGTTGATTTAACATTGGTGTATCAAGTATATTAGTGAAGACACACATCTACATCCTGTAAACATTTCAGTCTGATATCTTAAATAGTTTCTGAGATAATGACTCATGAATTTAGTTGATTTAACATTGATGTATCAAGTATAGCAGTGAAGACACACATCTACATCCTGTAAACATTTCAGTCTGATATCTTAAATAGTTTCTGAGATAATGACTCATGAATTTAGTTGATTTAACATTGATGTATCAAGTATATTAGTGAAGACACACATCTACATCCTGTAAACATTTCAGTCTGATATCTTAAATAGTTTCAGAGATAATGACTCATGAATTTAGTTGATTTAACATTGATGTATCAAGTATATCAGTGAAGACACACATCTACATCCTGTAAACATTTCAGTCTCATATCTCAAATAGTTTCTGAGATAATGACTCATGTTTTAGTTGATTTGGCTTTGGTGGGATATCAGTTGAAATACTTTTAAACAAATAGCAACCAATGGGACAATTTCATGCACATTTTATATTATATAAATTGAGTGCTTTAATGAGACCAATTGTTGATGTCTATTTACTTATTTACGTTTTGTTTGAAAGATCTGTGAAACTATACTCAAGTCAGAAATTAGAGATAGGTATACATTTAATTTGTTGTGTAAATATGATAAACAGTTGTGTGTTTAAAGAAATTTGAGTAGAGATATTATTCAAGTGCAGATATTAAATGAATGATTAACAAAGAACACTTACTGCATGTTGACATTTTATCTTGTGCTGTACGTCCAAATATTTGCCATATTGATCAGTGCATTAAGGTTTTTTTTATTGGTGGAGTGGAATAAGGGAAGTGCCGGGGGCGACAGATGGGCCACGCCCCCCGTCTGTAGGGGCACCTCCCACCTTGCTAATGATGCAGGGGTACTGCTGGTCGAGACCCGCACAGTGTTGCAGGCCCCGGACTGCAAACCTTCTCTTACACTTCTCACACAGAGGTGTCGGGTTCTATTCCTGACTCGGGCCCGCAATTAATCTTTAAGTAAAATCATTAACTATTCCCCATAGAGTCTGGAAATATTAATCAGAGGGTCAATCTGTGCGTTTAATATTATTAAACTATCCATTCACATGCCTTTCTCTATCTATTCTTAAACACTTTAAAAATATACGCATTCTTCAACTTACCTCATGCTATTCGAGATAAACATTACCAGAAATAGTCTAATTACTTGCTTCCTTGTAAGTAGAAGGGAATACACTAGGATAAAGTGACAGTCAAATGTTTTAAAAGCTAGTTGCCATGTGAAACAGTTGAAGTTGGTAGTAAAACAAGAGAGATGAACGTCACTTCCCGTTTGAGAAAAGTTAAAATTGAGATGGTCAGGAATATGATACAAGTTTTCGTCGATCTCTTACGGTTTAACAGTTATACAAATTCCTGCAAAACTCAAAAAGAGTAAAGAGGACTTCATAGGCTATTCCCAGAAATTTCAAATATACATTGTATTTGACATATAAATATCTTTAGTATTTTATTCAAAATCATTAGAGCCATTTTTGCAAAAAACAAAAATCTCAAACCTTTATCCATTTAAAGGGTAATTTGTGATGGGGGAATTTTTTTGAATATCTTCGAGTAGCATCCTTGGAAAAAACTAAAGATAAACACCTAGTTTGATATTTCACGGTCTTTTCGTTTTGGAGCTATGCTGTCCGCACACCTTCACACACGAAATACGGAGCTTTTTCTAAAACTGTTAGCCTATCGGAGGTTGAGCACAAAAACGGCCCTCGCACATACCTTCAAGAATACTTTTTCTGTTATTGATGGCATCTGAAAAAATATACTTCCAGTGAAATCTTGACATGAAATTGTTGGGTGAAATGCAATCTACTACATGCTAGAGAAAGTAAAAATGTCATGGTCTGCCCAAGTTTTTGAAATCGCCCTCAGTGGTGTAGTGGCTATCTTGCTAGCTTCTACTGGATCAAGAAAGCATCGCTGACATGAACTTGCAAGTTTCCGAGAAAATGAAAATGGAGTCCCATTCCATGAATATGTGGAAACGTTTAAATTGTGTATATTATTCCTGGAATATACCAATTAAATGCTAAGGGGAGCCGAAAAGGGAGCTTTAGAATTTTTGTTCCATTTTCATGTTTCAATTGTACGCATATATCGTATCTTGGTTTAACTTTCGTAGAGGCATGCTAATTGTAAAACATCAATAGGTTTTAAATACGAGGCTCGTTTCTTTTCTCTCAACCTCCGATCAGCTATAAATAAAAGACAAGTTCATAGAAAACAATTATTCTATTACTAAAAGTTTTGTACACTTACGGTTACTTTTCAACATAATCACCGAAAATATTGAGACATTTATCGTACCTGTGTACAAGCTTTGAAATACCCGCTTCAAAAATGTTGCCGCCAATGATTTCAAATGAGCATTGACGTTGTTTGGAAAATCTTCGTTTGTTTGAAAGTGCTGCCCTCCTAGCCACGTCTTCAGTTCAGGAAAAAGGTGAAAGTCGCTGGGTGCCAGGTCAAGATTGTACGGCGGATGATCGAAAATGTCCCATTGAAATTGTTCAAAGAGCCGATGGGTTGTGTGGACGAGCGTTGTCATGGATCAACACAATTCCTCAAGTAGTCAGCATTCCTCTTCGTTTGTTTTGAATGGCTCTCCGCAAACGTCGTAAAGTACGAAGATCTTCAAAACAAACGTCAATGTTCATTTGAAATCATTGGCGGCAACATTTTTTGAAGCGGGTATTGCAAAGCTTGTGCACAGGTACGATAAATGTGTCCATCTTTTTGGTGATTATGTTGAAAAGTAACCATAACTGTACAAAACCCTTAGTAATAAAATAATTGTTTTCTATGAACTTGCCTTTTCTTTATTGCCTATCGGAAGTTGAAAAAAAACAAAAAAACAAAAAAACGACCCTTGTATTAGTGTCAGAGAAGAGATGGATCTTTTATTTTTGATTCGAAAGTTTTACTTTAGCCATTGGCAGCACTGACATCCAGCTCATATTTCCTCCACTTGAGTGCTTCCTTGTACTGCGAAGTTGTATTTACATTTTATCTAAATTTATGTTTGAAAGCAATTTCCGAAGAAGTAACTTTTTCTATACAAATGCCCCATTATCTCAGAAACTAATTCCCACTAAGGGCTGAAATTTTTACCACACATCTACATCTAATTAAGCTCTATTATAACGAAAAAGTTTCTATGTTTATGGATTAGCTTTCTTTTATTTAAAAGTCACCTTTCAGCTAAATTCTAGTAGTTTTATTTTAACAACTCATAGCTTTCCTTGTAATGAACAGAAGTGTTCTATTTTCCATGAATCAACAGTAAAGGTGTTGCTGAATGTTCTCCGAGACGAGTCAAACTTTAATGTTGACAACATAGAACATTCCGGCTCGTCTTAAAGGTAGAAGAGGCCGAAACAGGTTCAGAGAGCCTCAAGTAGGCTAGAGTGGCTGATCCTCAGGAGTAGAACCAATACCTGGAGAAACCTTTCCTAAACAAAGTCCTCCGTTCTGCCGCAAAGCACCAAACTCCTTCGCTTGGTCCCAAGACCCTGAAACACATCACAGGTAATAGAGAAGGAATACATGGTAGAAGACCAACTAAGCGGTAACGCCTACCGACCCGGAGAAACCGCGAAAAATCCAAGGTCGAAATGGTTGGCATCACAGAATTCGGATCCGGAACTTTCTGATACGGTCTCTGTGTTATCGTGAGGCTCGTAAACAGTACAGTATATAACACTAATTTTTTTTAAAGCAATCGAATATTAAAACCGTAAGACCTAACTATAATTTATATCAAGGAAATACACTTTAGATTACTTCATCCATGTTCACAAAATTGCATAATGCAGATTTCTAAATAATTAGAAAAAGAAAAACATCATGGACATCATTTTAAAATGAGGAAACGGTAATTACAAAAAAAATCAAATATATGTGCATTTCCTTTAAGCATCACATTTGGACATTCAAATAAAGCGATCCTAGTGATGCAAACCTTCTGAATACAAAAAAAAGTATTTTTAGAAAAAGGTCCGTGCGCGTTTGTGGGTAGCATAGCACAAGAAACGAAAAGTTAGTTAAATACGAAAGTATGTGTTTAAGTTCTATATCTTCCAAGGATGCGACACAAAGATTCCTTTACAGGGAAAAAATTTGGATTATTTTGATTTTCTCAAAAAAATGGGTCTAACGACTTTGGTTAAAATATATTTACATGACAAATACATTGTGTATGTTGAATTTTCTGGGAATAACCTCTGAAGACTACTTTATTCTGGATGAATTTTGCGGAATTTTGAACTACTGCTAAACCGCAAGAGATGAACAACAACTTACAACACAAGAAATGTAGAGCACCTTAAAACACACAATTTATCTTATATACATTTTTTTCGTGGAGTTGATCGTTTTTGAGATACTCCTTGTTTTTTGTTTCAGCTTTAAAAACATACTTTTCTCATGCAGGAATTTAACAATTTCTGTCCATAGAAACAAAGGAACTTCAATCACATAGCAACCACCTTTTGACTATCTTTAACCTATGGTACTCCCTTATTTCTCTTCTACTTACAAGGAAGCAAGTAATAAGACTATTTCTGCTGATTTTTTCTCGATTAGCATGAAGTAAATAGAAGCATAAGTTTTTTAACAATAATTTGTTGCAGAGAAAGTCATGTGAATGGAACACACCAGATTTTTTTATGTGTATGTATGTTTGTTTAACGTATTTCACAATGTCGGCAACGGAACATAAAGTTTTCTGTTTTGTTAAACAAATTCCCTCAGAGACATTGAGAATGATGGAGGAAGCTTATGGTGAAGAAAACTCAGGTTTTCAATCTAGATTTTCGAACGCTGACGAAATACTGTACTACGACAGGTATCTGAAAATGACTTCCAGGATTGCTTTCAGTCGCGGTGACAGAACTGTGTCACTGCGCAAGCAAATGCTGTGTATTCACTTAATCATCGATTTTCCCTGGTCTATGCCACTCTTCCCTGTTCTAGTATCTTTCTCATCTTCACTTATGTTAGTTTCGTCCATCTTCTTCTGGTCGGTTTTTGTACCGTTCCTCCTTACCGAGTCTTCTCATTGAAGGTTGCAACATAAGAGTTTGGTTTCTGTTTTAATGTTACTCACCGTTGATACGTCCTCAAAATGTTACTCCGTTTTTTTTTCTTCGGGGTTTTCCCTTATCCTAAGAAGACGAATGTGGAGTAACTTGAAGCAAGGACCCCGAGATAATTTCAGCATCATTTTACTCCTTTCATGTATCGTCCGATATGATCTACCATGTTAAAGAACTACCACTTTTGGGCGCAAATCTTCATTAGAATCACCTCTTCCTGTTCTAAATATTGTAGGAGTTACCCCTGCCACTGTGCATCGTTAGGGGTTCAGGGTAGAGCTAGTACTCGTGCGTGCGAAGTAGCTGGCCACAGAGTCTCAGGTGCGGGAGGATGTACATCTGCGTACTATAAAAAAGTACAACAAGAGTGCGAGGGGTCACAGTTCTTTTACTGTCACTTAGATGTGAATACATGGTTTAGGGAGCTAATAGAAAACACAACTCATTTGGAGCAACTCCTGGAAGTTAAACTCTTTAACGTTTCCGTCAACGTCGATCCAGAACTCATTCGGAAGTGTCTCTAGCTCTGATGTAAGGGTTCTTTCTGATCTAATTGTCAGAACTTTTATAACTAAAACCATCCTTCCGCCAGCGTTGCTTTATGAGGCCTCGACTGTGGCAACGTTTACGATATTTTGCCACCAATATCGATTACTCATACCGATGCAACATTCCTGTTACTAAATGAAATACAAGTTATCGAAATTATCATCTTTTAGCCTAACTTCAACAATTTTTTCACAGCCACGTGAACATCATTTTCAATGGGTAAAGGTGTTACGGATTTTAAATCACCTCCACACACAAAGGCGTGCGTGGATGTTCTACTAGATATGCTGTTTTATTCAAAGTTCCTCAAAACATGTATTTCCAGTGAAATCCCTGTATGGAGTTATTGAGTTAAATACAGCGTTTACCTCACATACTACAAATGTACTAGTAACGTTCCAGGTGCTCTACATTTGTCGCAACTTGAACCTCTGATGATTATTTCTGACCAAATTTACAAAATAAGCAGATTTTTGCGATGAAATTCAACCCCATCATCGTGCGCATAGGTCAGCATTAAGGTGAGCAAATAAAACATCGGAACAGGTGACTTCTCTACCAAACATAAATGTATTATATTGTAGTATTCATATAACAGTTGTTTTGTCCCTGTTGCATTATTCTTTATGGAGTGCAAAATCAGAACAGTTAAACATTGGATGAGAATCCTTCAAGCAAACCAATCTCTAATTAGGGCAGTCCGCTACCGTGAACAGTTGAGAATGGAAGGTGATTCGGCGTGGGCATCAAAATTAAAGAAAGGGTTGGAAACCATTGGGATGGGATGGCGGGGCAGGCGAACAGGCGGAGTATTTGGAGAAAAATGAAGAATCGCCTCTGTGATATTGACAGACAGCAAATAATTGCGCAATGCACAGAGAAGGTTTCATTAGAAGTACAGTCTGGGCTGAAGTCGGAGTGGGGTATAGAGCAATACATCAAAACAGGTAGCAAACTCATTAGAGAGAGGCTCGCGGGGATTAGACTAGGAGCATGGAGGAGCACAAAAATTACTGACGAGAATGGTACGAGAATCTGTCCCATTTACGAGGAGGAAGAGTCGTGGACCCACATCTTGGCAAGATGTAGGGGTACGGAGGAATGGCGGGAAAAATATTTACCGTGATCCTTTACCAACGCGAATGTAGTGCTAGAAGCATGTTGGACTCTACTGGCAGGCACGGAAGACGTGGAAGCGCTAGGTAAATTTATACTTAAGGCAAGAAAGCTGAGATCTGAGAAGGCTGCCAATAGAGAAGAGGGGGGGGGATAAGAACAGCTAAACAAAAGTGACTACAATGTTCTACATACACATATTTTATGTCATACTTAGGTCACTGTTGTGCTATGGTTTTATATATTGTGTGTATATATGTCTTTTAAGTGTATTTCTCTATTATAAGAGGGTGCATTTATGAAGGTGTACTCTGTGCTGTAAATTTAAATTTCTATATTTGAATATCTTTGTATTTTTACTTTCGTGTTTACTCTTTTAATTCTTTGTTGTTGTTTTAATATTGTTGTTTTTAGTGTGTATTACAAAAGCACGTGTGGACCCTGCGATTGTTGAAATTAAATGTGTGATATTGTTATGCCAGTAAATACAGTTATTTATTATTATTATTATTATTATTATTATTATTTGGGAATTGTGTCAAATTAAACAAGAAAACTTTGTGAAAACCCACACAGACACACCCACAGACCTTTTTCTAAAAAGGCTTTCTTTTTGGATTCAAGGCCCTCAAAACATGTATTTCCCCTGAAATATCCATATCAAATTTTTGTGTGGAATACAATACCTACTGCACTTTGTGAATGTGTGCTAGAGGAAGTAATCAACTGGCTTCTAAGGCCTCACAAAATAAGAAAGAGGCAGGGAGTTTGCACATTACCCTGATATTGATGATGGAAAAACAATACAGCTATTAATTATCCTTGCACAAACATAAGCCGCTATAATTGCATGGTTGAAAACTCAGATACGCTACATTCACAGGACTTTTTCTGCACATTCCCCTCAGAAATTATTCTTACAACATATCATTTATTCGTATCATACTAATCAATATAAACATTATCAGAAATTGTCTTATTACTTGCTTCCTTGTAAATAGAAAGGAATACACTAGCATAGTGAGGACCAATACAAAAGAGATGTGGAACAAAAGATAACTTCCCTTTTTACAGAATTTTAGGCAGTTTAAAATTGAAACGAATAACATATATATATGGAAAACGGCGAACTCTACACAAATGTGACATAAATTTTACGAGATCTGTTTTGTCTCTTACGGTTCTCTGCTTATAGAGAAGTCGCCGAGAATAAAGAGGTTTTCAGAGGCTGCACCCAGAAAATTCAAGATATACTTTTCCTTTGTCATAAAAACATCTTAAACAAAATCATTAGAGGTATTTTTGAAACTACTACAAGACACATACGAAAAATGTGTCTTGTGAGGGGTAGTTTTGGACAGGGGAATTTTCCTGAAAAGCTTCCTGTCGTATCCTTGAAAGTTACTCGCAGTTTGCTATTAAGCGACTTTTCTTTTTACTTTCTCTAGTACGCATGTACAATGTACATAGAAGAAGTATTGCATTCCACCCCAAAATCCAATACCAAGATTTCACCGGAAATATATATTTACTAATCCCCTGAAATAAAAAAAAAAAGCATTTTTAGAAAAATGTGTATTCTTCTGTGTGTGTGTGTGTGTGTGTGCGCGCGCGCCTCGGTGTATAGCATAACTGAAAGTTAAATAGCAAACTTTGTATTTAAGTTTAATATCTCCCAATAATGCGGCATGAGGATTTTCAAGAGAAGCCCCCCCCCCCAACTACCATTTACTTGGAAAAATGTTTTAAAGTTTGATTTTATTAAACTGTCTAACAATTTTAATTAAAATGCCGTATATTAAGAACATGTACGTGGCAAATAAAATGTGGACCTCTTCATTCTGAATAACTTTTGCTGAACTAGCGAGCCTTAAGGGAGACAAAAACTGCAGAACTCGTCAAAACACATAAATTGTGTCATTTATTTTTTGTTTTGGAGCTCGCCATTTCCGAGATACTCCTTTGTTATTGTTTCAATTTTTCAAATATGAAGTCGTCGAGTTTATTTTGTTTTATTCCTGGTCTTACAAAGCAGCGGATTTCAATGACTATCACATAGAGATAGTTTTTAAAACACCTGACTATCACTTTAGCCTATGGTACTCCCTTATTTCGCTCCTACTTACAAGAGTAGTGTAGCCGAGTAAAACTATTTCTAGTTTTGGTAATAAAGATGCACATGCAGAAATTGTTTTAAATACTTTTATATTATGACCTGACCATCAATGTAGAGGCTGGTCTGAAAAGTTTCCTACCTAATAAACATACAAGACATTTTTCTCCTTGTAACTCTACCACTTCTCCCATCTCTGTAACCGTCCAAATAGTACTCGGCGTTTTTCTCTGCAAAACAATTGTTCACGAACGTGATTGCCTCTTCATTTGACGAAAATCGCTGTCCTCCAAGTGCAATTTTCAGATGAGGGAACAAAAAGAAGTCGCTTTGGGCAACATCTGGTGAGTAAGGCGGATGGTCAAGTAGTTCAAACCGTAATTCGTGGATTTTCGTCATTGCAACCACTGAGGTTGTCTTGGTGAAACAGGATTTTCTGTTTCTGCAAATGTGGCCGTTTTGCCGCAAGTTCTGCCTTCAGCTTGTCAAGTAATGATGCGTAGTGTTCTCCTGTAATGGGTTTTCCTTTTTGAAGATAGTCGATGAAAATAACTTCATGACTATCCCAAAAAACAGTCGCCATCACTTTCCCAGCTGAAAAAACAGTTTTGGTTTTTTTGGAGACGGTTCCCCCTTTGCAGTCCACTGTTTGGACTGTATTTTTGTTTCGGGCGTATAATGGCGTATCCAAGTTTCATCTACAGTAATTAATCGGCGCCAAAACTCGGATTTATTGCGCCTAAACTGCGGCAGCAGAGCGTTGGAAATGTTCATTCGAATGCGTTTTGGTCAAATGTGAGCAAACGTGGCACCCAACGCGCGGACAGCTTTCTCATATCTAAATGTTGATTTAATATGTGAGAAACACGTTCTTTTGACATGTTCATAGCCTCTGCTCTCTCTCTCCCTTTAATTCTGCGGTCGTCTAGCACCATTTGGTGAACTTTGGCGATGTTTTCATCGGTAGTTGCAGTTTTTGGACGTCCTGAACGTTCATCGTCTCCCAAGCTCTTACGGCCACGTTTAAATTCACCTGCCCAAAATTTCACTGTGGTAAATGATGGTGCAGAGTCCCCATACACAGAATTCAACTCATCTTTGAATTGCGTAGGCGTGTTGTCTTTCAAAAACAAATATTTAATGACAGCTCGATACTCGATTTTGCCCATGTTCATAAAAACACTCACATCAGCTCACTCAAACGACTGTTACATAACAACTGAGCGTCCAAAATGGCTGAAACTTTGGTGAGTAACTGTCAACAGATGAACAACGAAATCCACTAGCTTTTATTTACGAGTGCTGCCATCTTCATGTTCAGGTCGGAAACTTTTCAGACCACCCTCGTATATTGTTAGCACTTTTATATATGTTCATTGACATTTTAATGATGTACACAATAGAATGCAGAGACTTGTGATGTACAGTTTGAAGCTTTACATCTTACCCGTTTTAATGTTAAAAACAATTTAAGGTAAATCTTAATTTATGATTTAAATGAATATTTTAATTTGTAATTGTTATCGATTTGTTGTAATATTTTGGTTTGTTCTGTTTAACAAAGCCTATTATAAATCGTATTTGGTCAATGGCTAATAAAATATCTATCTGTCTGTCTGGTTCGTCAAGAACAGATCACAAAAGAATTACAACCTGAAGAACACGCAGATTATAAACATAAAAATCTGATATGTCCCAAACACATGACTTTCGCTACATTTCCATAACAAATAAAGTTACAAAGCTTATTCTTCTGCCTATATCGAGATAGACATTAACAGAATTAGTCTTATTGCTTGCTTCCTTGTAAGCAGAAGGGAGTACACTAGATGTCGCTATGCATTTGAAATGTTTTGTTTGTAGGCCAGGTGTTCACAAATTTTCGTATGAGAAAAGTATAACTATTTTAGCTGGATTCAATAACAAGAATATCTCTGAAACGGTCAGCTCTACATGGAAAAACAAAACACAAAATAAAATATATATGATATAAATTATGTGTTTTAATGAGATCTACTTTTTTTGTGTAGAAAGTTTTTGTCTATATGTTACAGTTTACCAGTTATGTAAAATTTAGCAAAATTCATTCAGAATGAAGTGTTATCTAGAGGCTATTCCCAAAAAATGCAAGATAAACATTTTATTTGCCATATAAATATCTTTAGTGTACGATATTTTAATCAAAAGCGTTAGAGCCGTTTCTGAGTAAAACATTTTCTTGAAAATGTTAGAGTCGTATCCTCGGATGATTGTAAACTTAAACGCCAAGTTTCGTCTTTAAACGTCTTTTGGTATTTAAGCTGTGCTGTCCAAAAACAGACACATGTACCCTTTTCTAAAATTGCATTTTTGGATTCAAAGGGTCTCAAAACATGTATTTGCGCTGAAATCTCAGTATTGAATTTTTGGGTACACTACAATACCTTCTGTACGTGTAGAGAAAGTAATACAGTGGCACTGGAAAATGAAGAGAAAGAAGAAATGTGACACCAAATTTTGAATCCACATTAAAAGAGATCTTTGGTAACAGACCACTAGGTCCGTAACAAAGAAGGGATATGCCCATGAAGAAGAAGTACGCGCTCGGCTGCCGTCTTCGTTCGGTAGGATTCGGGCGATTTCGGAAGCAAAACAGATACATGATTACTGTTAATGTAATTGTTTCTTTCGCATAAACCGTGTACAGGATAAGTGTTGGTTAAATAGAGTCAGACTGAAAACTTCAATGCCATATCTAGGATTTGAACCACAGATCTTCACACGGCTTGTGTAAAAAACAATTAAATCTACACTAATAGAGCATAATAGTTGGCTATGCTATGAATCCTGGGACTTACAACATTGTAAGTCGCCATTGGGGTTGTCATCTCAAAATAATTTGACATCACCTTGTGGTTTACCGGGAAACATGTGAGTCAGTTGAGAAATTCAATGGTATGCCGGCATGTTGCCATGGTAGCTCAGTGGTAGAGCAACCAGTTAGAGATCGGGAGATCCGTGGTTCAAAGGCCGGCTATGACTTTGAATTTTTCAGCCTGACTCCACCGATTCAACTCCTGTCCTACACACGGCTAGAGACCAGGAGATCCGTGGTTCAAAGCCCGGCTATGACTGAATTTTTCAGTCTCACTCTACCTATGCAACTCCTGTCCTACACACGGCTTATGTGAAAAAAACCCAATCAAATATATTGAGACATAAATACCCTGATATCTGGGCACTTTAATGCTAAGGTATGTAGATCCAAAATTCACGTGTTTTGTTAATAATTCACCTAGTACATTAGATAACATATTCACTATAATGGCTGAGAACATCAAAGAAACAAGCGTTTTTTGCTTGACAATTCTGCGGCAAGGCTGACCTCCCGGTCCTCGTCTTCCAGTAAAACCAGCGCCCAAGAAAATGTATGTGCATTGTGTCTTGAATTTTCTGCCAATTCTCTTTGGAGACCACTTCAGTCTGGATGACTTTTGCATAACTAGTAAACCGTGAGAGATAGACAAATACTTACTACATAAAAAGTCTGATGTCCTCCATTCACATGACTTTCTCTAGCTGCTCCATAAACACATTTTTCTTGCAAAAGAAATCTGCTTCATACTTCTATCTATTTCATGATAACCAAGAAAAAATTAGCAGAAATAGTCTTATTACTTACTTCCTTGTAAGTAAAAGGCAAATAAGGGAATACCATAGGTTAAAGTGATAGTCAAATCTTTTAAAAGCTGGTAGCTAAGTGAAACAATTGAAGTTAGGTTCGCTTTGCCTGCTCCCGTTTGAGAAAAGTTAGTTTAAAATTGAAACCAATAACAATGAATATCTTGAAAACGGTCAGCTCTACAAGAAAAATGTATATGACGTAAATTATGTGTTTTAACGAGATCTACATTTTTATGCAATGAGTTTTTGTCTATATCACTTACGGCTTAAATGTTAAGCAGAATTTTGGAAAACTGAATAAAAACTCTTCAGAGACTGCTCCCAGAAAATTCAAAATATACATATTATTTAAATATACATATTTAATGTGCGGTATTTAAATCAAAATCCTTGGTAATTTTTGAGAAAATCAAAGTTGTCGAAAAATGTTCCTTGTAAAGGATAGTTGGGGGCGGGGGATTTTCTTGAAAATCTTCGTGTTGCATCCTTGGAAGATACTGAACTTAAATATCAAGTTTGGTATTCAAAGGACTTTTCGTTTTTGAGCTAAGCTACCCACAGACACACGCGGAGCTTTTTCTAAAAATGTTTGTTTTATTCAGGGTGTCCAAAGAATGTAATTCCAGTATGGAATTTTTGAGTGCAATACAATACCTTCTCTATACACTATGTACATAGTGCGTGTAGAGAAAGTAAAAATGAATCCACTGAATTTGCATCAGCATTCAGCTGTTTCTCGTGATGTCATTGTTTCAAGCGTGTGTATCTACAAGGAAACGAGACTGTTTATCACGAATGGGGCCTTGCACACGATAAGCTATGATCGCGTGTAGGGGACTCTGAAGGCGTCGCTTATTGACGAAGCGTCTGGACGCATGCCTGACGTCTGCCCTGCCTCTGATTGGTGGAGAGATAATTGCACCGTGGGGTGTGGGGTGGTTACCTAATGGACATTCATAGCAATGGCGACCGACCATTCAACTTCCTCAAGGCGCAAATTCTATACACAACTCAATATCCTGTCATTAATTATAAACATTCATACATCTTATCTGTATTGATAAAAAATATCACTCACATGACTTTCTCTACATCTTTGGTAACAAATTATTGTTAAAAGCTTATTCTTCTATTTACTTCATGTTAATCGAGAAAAAATTAGCAGAAATAGTCTTATTACTTGCTGCCGACAAGTAGAAGGGAAATACGGGTATACACTAGGATAATCCGACAGTCAAATGTTTTAAAAAGTGGTTGCTATGTGATTGAAATCCGTCTCTTTTCGTGGCCAGAGTTGACAAGTTCCCGTATGAGAAAAGTTTTAAGTATTTTATAACGGAAACCAATAACAAGGAATACCTCCAAAAATGGACCACTCCAGCAGAAAAATGTATATAACATAAATTGTGTGTTTTAAGAAGCTCTACATTTTTTGCGTAGTAAGTTTTTGTCTATCTCTTAAGGTTTACTAGTTATGTAAAATTAAAAAAAAAAAAAAAAATCATCCACAATGAAGAGGTCTTAAGAGGCTATTCCCAGAAAACTCAGGATATACGTTTTATTTGTTATGTAAATAGCTTTAGTATACGATACTTATATCAAAATCCTTAGAGCCATTTTTGAGCATCCTTGGAAGATATGGAACTTTAATACCAACTTTGGTATTTAATGCAATTTTCGTCTTTGAGCAATGGTGCGCATACACACAGAGACAATTTTTCTAAAATGCTTTTTTGGTACTCAGGGGCTCCCAAAACATGTATTTCCGGTGAAATCTCTGTATTGCATTTTTACGTTGTTTTGAAGATCTTCGTTGGTTTGAAAGTGTTGCCCTCCTAGCCACGTCTTCAGTTCACGGAAAAGGTGTAAGTCGCTGGGCGCCAGGTCAGGACTGTGCGGCGGATGATCGAAAATGTCCCATTGAAATTGTTCAAGGAGCCGATGGGTTGTGTGGACGAGCGTTATCATGGATCAACACAATTCCTCAAGTAGTCAGCATTCCTCTTTGTTTGTTTTGAATGGCTCTCCGCAAACGTCGTAAAGTACGAAGATGTTCAAAACAACGTCAATGCTCATTTGAAATCATTGACAGCAACATTTTTTGAAGCGGGTATTGCAAAGCTTGTGCACAGGTACGATAAATGTCTCAATCTTTTCGGTGATTATGTTGAAAAGTAACCATAAGTGTACAAAACTTTTATTAATAAAATAATTGTTTTCTATGAACTTGTCTTTTATTTATAGCCTATCGGAGGTTGAGAAAAAAAAACGCCATCGTATAAACCAATAAGAATCAAAATAAAAACTAATAGAATGCATTTGACATAAAGTTGGTATTTGAACGAGATATAGTTTTTTGTAGTTTAACCGCGTAGCTCATATTGGACAATGAGCCCGCGGTCCATAGAGCTTAGCGCTACTCGATATTCGTCTTCTTATCCGAGTAACTCACCCTAGCCGAGGTTCGAAATTGGGAGTTGTTGGATGTGGGGTGGACACGCTACCACCACACAGCAGAACCAGGATCTACATCTCTTACGGTTTGCCAGTTATAGAAAAGTCACCCGGAATGAAGAGGTCTTCAGAGGCTGTTCCCAGAAAAGCCATCAAGATACACGTTCTATTTGTCACGTAAGTTTCTGAAACACATGGAATTTTCACCAAAATCGTTAGCACCAGCCATTTTTGACAGAATCGTTTTTTTTTTTTTTTTTCAAATCTTTCACGTAAAAGGTACTTTGGGGGTAGTGAAAGTTGTTGACAATTGCCGGTCAAGTTCGCCTAGTTTTTTTTTACAATTTTATTACTTTCTGATTTCATTTAACTTTTTTTTATTTTAAAATTTTTGTAGTGTTTTTATAATTTTTGTATAAATAATTGACTACCACCTTAGCCTACTATAATCGCTTCTTGATGTGTTTAACGCCCAACTTTACTACATGTGGCACCGCAGGTGATGACACCGGTGGAATGAGATGGCGGGGCAAACAGGAGAAAACCCGCACCAGCACCACTTCATCCACCACAAATCCCACATCACGTCACCTGGGATGGAACTCAGAACGCCTAGGAGAGAGCTGACACTCTCATCCCAAGATTCCGGATGGTTTTTAAGTCGATTTACTGGCATGTAAAAGAACTCCTGCAGGACGAAATTGCGGCACACCGGCGGAGCTGACATTGACATCATCGTTTACAAACAAACCTTTGTGAGACATGTTTGGAAGATGCAGAACTTAAATATCATGTTTGGTATTTTGCGGACATTTCAATTTTGAGCTGAGCTGTTCAGACAAGTGCATGGACCTTTTTCTAAAAACGTGATGAGCTACATTCACACATTCTTACACATCCGCATTGTTGTATCTACTTCATGCTAATCGAGATAAACATCAACAGAAATTGTCTTATTACTTGCTTCCTTGTAAGTAGAAGGGAATACACTGGGATAAAGTGATAGTCAAATGTTTTAAAATGTGGTTGCTATGGGATGACATTTCAATTCTCCTTGCATGATCAGGATGAAAAAAGCGAATAACCTTTTCCCATTTGAGAAAAGTATAAGTATTGGAAAAGTTAAACTAATAACAAACAGTATCTCGGGAATGGTTAACGGCAGAAAAGAAAATAAAAACTACCTTACACAAATTATGTTTTAAGAAGCTGTACATGTTTTGTGCAGTAAGATTTTGTTTGCATCTTAGTTTTGCCAGTTATTTAATAATCATCCAAACTCAACAGGATTTCACAGGCTATTGCTGTAAAGGTATACATTTTATTTGTCATGAAAACATGTTACACAATCTGTTTATTAAATATGTTGTTGACAATTTGGTAACAAATATTTTTCTCCGATGCTGCAGAACAATTTTATTGTTTCGTCGCTTCTACGCTCGTACTACTGCTTTGGCTCTCTCTGCAGTCTTGCTCGCTGCGGGCTGGTTGCCCTGCTTTTATATCTCCGGGTTACGTAGCAAGAAATTACGAGAGGTAGAGTTCATTATTACACGTGTTTGTTCTACGCAGGTATGACAACGCACGGCTTGCAGCGCACCTACGATAAGGCAGCCGAGCTATGGAAATAAAGGCGCTCGTCCACGTGCAATAATTCAGAATGTCAAGTTACATGCGCGTGTATTTGGCGCAGTAGGCACGACGATCAAGATGTGCCAGCAGCCTCTTCCCTTTTAACCCTTGTTCAAACTTGATGCAGCGTCCCTTGCTTGGGGTAGACTGACATAGCTACACCGTATCACCAATCTCTTGCTTGTCGTGAAGCTGGTTTACGAGATTCTCCAAGTAGTCGACTGCTCCAGGAGGACTTGCAAACAACGGGTCGCATGGTAGACACAGTTCTCTGCCAAACACCAAACTGACTGGTTGGAGTCGTGGGTTCAACAGCCGTAGAAAAGTGCCAATCTCTCTGTCGTCGTGGTCTACAGCTTTCTTGAAATGTTCTTCTAGACTCCTGATGCCGTCTGATTGTAGGTAGAGATGTTTTGATCGCTCCAAGACACTCCAGCGATTCCCTTTTCAGATTACACTCGAAGTTGGTTCTCTGATCAATGTGCTTCTCCAACGATACCCTAAAGCGCCAGAACAGTTCTTCTAAGAGGCACTTTGCGATGTTTTGGCTTCCTGGTTAGGAATGTCATACACTTCCAGCCACTTGCTGAAGTAAACCACGTCAACCTGTTACTCCTGTCAGACACATGGAATAGTGCAGCTATGTCGACGGCGATGCGTTCGAAGAGTCCTCCACGTTTACTGCTGCATGCGGGCCGCGACTTGCCCAACACACGTGACATTGGCAGCACCACCTCTGAGCGTCTGCTCGTACTCCCAGTCAGCAGTACCAATGTCGGAGCTTGTCGGTGGCCCCCGAAGTCTCCACATGTACTTCCTCCAGGACTTCTACGATCTTACTCCGAGGGAGGATCAGCTTTTCATCCCTTCAAGTGTACTAACTCTGAACAGTACTTCTTCCTTGGTCTTCAATGAGTCCCATTGGGCCCAGTTAAGAACTTTACCCATTATTCTCGGGTGCAATGTCTTCCCAAATCTGTTTATTCACAGGCTCCAAGTCAGTCTCCGCCATCTTCTCTCGCCTCAGGCCTGCACTATCCCACCCATTTGCTAGTACCGCCAAAATCAAACGGAAAGCTGAGGCACGCTCCTTCTTCTCCACCTCAGTGAAATGGCCACATTCTTCTGGACAGAGTCTTCTTGATAGGACATTCGCTTTAGAGTGGCTCCTTTCTTTCCAATGTTCTGATCTAAAGTTTATATTCTTGAAGCCTCTGCGCCTCACCCTCCAGGTCCAGGGCGGAGTGGTCATTTCTCAGGTGGAATGTGCGACAGCATTGTGGAAGTGCTCCAGGGCTTTACAGCTGCAAGAAGCTTCCAACATGTGAAGCAGTTCTTTTCCTTCTTAGCGCCGTGCTCATGACGAATGGTTCCAGTAGCGCTGTCGCTGTCAACAACCGCCACCAGGTTGTGGAATTGCCGAGAGAGGAGCACTGCAACGTGATGACTTAAGCGCCTTGATCACATGCAAGAACTGTGATGTCGAGTAAAGAGAAACAGCGCGAGCGTCGCTCGTCCTAAGTGTTCAGAGCAGCACTACAAGCTGTCACACGAACACAAGATACCAAAATAAGGTATCAAGCAAGAAAACTCTGATGTCATCCATTCACATCACTTTCTCTACAACAAATATTGTTAAAAGGCTTATGCTTCTGCTTACTTCATGATAATCGAGAAAACATTAGCAGAACTAGTCTTATTACTTGCTTCCTTGTAAGTAGAAGGGAAATAAGGGAGTATCATAGGTTAAAGTGATAGTCAAAAGCTGGTTGCTATGTGACTGAAGTTCCTTTGTTTGTATGGACACGAGTTGACAAAGCCCTGTATGAGAAAAGTATAAGTATTTTAAAGCTGAAATCAATAACAAGGAATATCTAAAAAACGATCAACTCCACGAAACAAATGTATATAACATAAATTGTGTGTTCTAAAGTGCTCTACATTTTTGTATGGTAAGTTTTTCTCCATTTCTTACGGTTTAGCAGCTATGCAAAATTCTGTAAAATCCATCCAGAATAAAGTAGTCTTCAGAGGCTATTCCCAGAAAATTCAAGATACACATTTTATTTAGCAGGTAAATATCTTTAATATGTGATATTTTAATCAAAATCGATAGAGCCTTGAGAAAATCAAAATTTTCGAAAAAAATTACATGTAAAGGGTCGTTTGGGGTGGGGGGATTTTTCTCAAAATATTCGTGTCGAATCCCTGGAAGATACTAAACTTAAATACCAAGGTTGGTATTTGACCGACTTTTCGTTTTTGAGTTATCATATTCATAGGCACATGACCTTTTTGTGAAAATGCTTTTTTTGGATACAGGGGACCCTAAACATGTATTTCCGGTGAAATCTCGGTATTGAATGTTTTGGTGGAACAGAATACCTTCTCTATACACTATGTACACAGTAAGTGTAGAGAATCCGTTACGGTAATAACAACCCTCTCGGCATTGAATAGTTGCTTAATGCTACTACAAAAACTCCCTTCACTATCTTTGGCATCAAGTGCGAACAGCGACACCTTGTAGCAGACAGGACAAGTATCAAAAGCGGGAAACTTGTAGCTTATTGTCTGCATATTTGAGTATTCATGATGTTGATTTCAAACAAAATGCTTTGAGTTTGGAAATATGGAATGTTGACACTACAGTTAGATTATGCTGCTGTTGGTTCATGTCAAACATACATCAAGTATACAATATTTAAAATCCTCACATTACAACTAATAATAAATACCTTAAACTTTCAACGTCACTTACATACTTATGTCAAAGCTGTCCGGATGTAATATTATGAAAATATTAAATAGATCACATAGAAATTGTCAATGTATTTCTATATAATTGTTAGTTATTTCTCCCAAAAGTACTGGAGCTTGTAGAATATCTCAAACACTCAGTGCTCACAAAATGGAGCAAAGTAAATATCGTTTGCTTTTTGTTTTTTTTTAATTGGAGAAGGTTGGATGCTAATTCGAGGGTAAAGGTACAATTTTAATTGGAAACTAACATTTTTTTATTTTGTTTGCTTATTGCAAACCAAAAAAAAAAAAAAAAAAAATTTGGCGTATTCCATTCACATGCCTTTCTCTACATCTCTGCAACAAATTACTGTTAAAAACCTTAGCCTTCTATTTACTTCATGCTAATCGAGATAAACATCAGCAGAAATAGTCTTATTACTTGCTTCCTTGTAAGTAGGAGCGAAATAAGCGAACATGAAATAATCTTATTATAATCCCCCTATTAATAAAAATTAGTCAAAAGCTGGTTACTATGTGACTGAAGTTCCTTTGTTTGTATGGAGAGGAGTTGACAAATTCCTGTATGAGAAAAGTACAAGTTTTTCAAAGCTGAAACCAAAAATAAGGAATATCTCAGAAACGATCAACTCCATGAAAAACATTTATATACCATAACTTGGGTATTTTAATATGCTCTTCATTTTTTTGTCGTAGGCTTTTGTCCATCGCTTACGGTTTAGCAGTTATGCAAAATTCCGTAAAATTCCTCCAGAATAAAGTAGTCTTTAGAGGCTATTCCCAGAAAATTCAATGTATACATATTATTTATCAGGTAAATATCCTTAATATACATATTTTAATCAAAATCGCTACAACCATTATTATGAAAATCAAAATTTTCGAAAAAAGTTCCATGTAAAGGGTACTTTGGGCTGGAGAGATTCTGAAAATTTTTGTGTCGCATCCCTAGAAGATACTAAACTTAAATATCAAGTTTGGCATTTTACCGACTTCTCGTTTTTGAGTTATCGTGTTCACAGACACACGGATACACACGTATTTTTTGGTGGAGTGCAATACCTTCTCTATACACTATGTACATAGTGCGTGTAGAGAAAATAAAAAGCATTTTCACAAAAAGGTCGTGTGTCTGTGAACACGATATCTCAAAAATGAAAAGTCGGTAAAATACCAAACTTGCTATTTAAGTTTAGTATCTTCCAGGGATACGATATGAAGATTTTGAGAAAAATCCCCCACCCAAACTACCCTTAACATTAAAATTGTTTCGAAAATTTTGATTTCTTCAAAAATGGCTCTAACGATTTTGATTAAAATATCGTATATTAAAGATATTTACCTGTCAAATATAATGTATATCTTGAATTTTCTGGGAATAGCCTCTAAGACTATTGTGGATGAATTTTACCGAATTTTGCATAACTGCTAAACCGTAAGAGATGGAGAAAAACTTACCTAACAAAACATGCAGTGCACTTTAAAACACAATTTATGTTGTATACATTTTTTCGTGGATTTGATCGTTTTTTAGATATTCCTTATTATTGGTTTCAGCTTAAAAAAACTTACACTTTTCTCATACAGGACTTTGTCAACTCCTGTCCATACAAACAAAGGAACTTTAGTCACATAGCAACCAGCTCTTGACTAATTTTTATTAATAGGGGGATTATAATAAGATTATTTCATGTTCTATTTTTACTTTCTCCATACGCACTATGTGCATAGTGTATAGAGAAAGTATTGCACTCCACCCAAAAATTCGATACCGAGATTTTACCGGAAATATATGTTTTAGGGTCCCCAATATCCAAAAAAAGCATTTTCACAAAAAGGTCCGTGTGTCTCTGAACACGATAACTCAAAAACGAAAAGTCGGTAAAATACCAAACTTGGTATTTAAGTTTAGTATCTTCCAGGGATGCGACACGAAGATTTTGAGAAAAATCCCTCCAACCCAAACTACCCTTTACATGTAAATTTTTTCGAAAATTTTGATTTTCTCAAAAATGGCTCTAACGATTTTGATTAAAATTTCGTATATTAAACATATTTGCCTGACAAATAAAATGTATATCTTTTATTTTCTGGGAATAGCCTCTGAAGAGTAGTTTATTCAGAATGAATTTTACTAAATTTTGAATAACAGCTAAACCGTAAGAGATGGACAAAAACTTACTACACAAAAAATGTAGAGCACATTAAAACGCACAATTTATGTTATATACATTTTTTTCGTGGAGTTCGTCGTTTTTGTGACATTCCTTATTTTTGGTTTCTGCTATGAAAAACGTACACTTTTCTCATACAGGAACTTGTCAACTCCTATCCATATAGACAAAAGAACTTCATTGACATAGCAACCAGCTTTTGACTATCATTTTAACCTATGGTTGTCCCTTATTTCGCTTCTACTTACAAGGAAGCGAGTAATTAGACTATTTCTGCTATTTTTTTCTGATTAGCAGAAAGTAAATAAAAGTATAAGCTTTTTAAGAATAATTTGTTGCAGGGATATGGAGAAAGTCATGTGAATGGCACACATCAGATTTTTTATCACTTTAACCTATGCTACTCCCTTATTTCGCTCCTATTTACAAGGAAGCAAGTAATAAGACTATTTCTACTAATAGCATGAAGTTCATGTGAATGGAACAGATCAGATTTTTATAGGTAACCAGTAGAGAAAATAAAACTAGTCTAAGTGATTGTGTACCCAGATGGTTGTTCCTTTATAAGGAGATAAATGTGTGGTCTGGACCAAGATGCTGCTGTGAACATCAAGAGCGAACAAAAGCTGTCTATCCATGAGAAAAGAGCTCGCTCGCTATGTAGGCGTATATTCAATACAAGGAGCCTGGGGTTCCTTCTCGAGAACGCCCACATTTGACCACTCCGCTGCGGGTCTTCTTCAGTACCCAGTACATTCCAACAATAGCACCATTCTTCTGGTACAAAAGCCTTTCTTCTATCTGTTTAACGTTAATCCGGTATACTCACGCTCATGGGAAACACCAGGTAATAGAGCTGGTCACTATGTGATGCTTTCAAATTGCATTCTCTTTGCTTAATCAGCACTTACAATGAAGAAAATCACTAGACTTTCTCTACATCTCTGCAACAAATTATTATTTAAAAGCTTATGCTTCTATTTACTTGATGCTAATCGAGAAAAAATTAGCAGAAATAGTCTTATTACTTGCTTCCTTGTAAGTAGAAGCGAAATAAGGCAGTAGCTTAGGTTAAAGTGATAGTCAAAAGCGGTTGCTATGTGTCTGATGTTCCTTTGTTTGTATGCACAGGAGTTGACAAATTCCTGTATGAGAAAGTGTAAGTATTTCAAAGCTGAAACCAAAAACAAGGAATATCTCAAAAACGATCAACTACACGAAAACAATGTATAGTCCTACATATGATCCACTTCCTCACACTCATGTCTGGCTATAGGCCAGGTTCTCCATTCTGTTGTTCCGTGCCGTTGGCTCCCCGACAGACTTCTGACCCCTAGACATCCACTTGTAAGTCCTAGGGGAGTGTCAGTCCTACATATGATCCACTTCCTCACACTCATGTCTGGCTACGGGCCAGGTTCTCCATTCTGTTGTTTCGTGCCGTTGGCTCCCCGACAGACTTCTGACCCCTAGACATCCACTTGTAAGTCCTAGGGGAGTGTCAGTCCTACATGTGATCCACTTCCTCACACTCATGTCTGGCTACGGGCCAGGTTCTCCATTCTGTGGTTTCGTGCCGTTGGCTCCCCGACAGACTTCTGACCCCTAGACATCCACTTGTAAGTCCTAGGGGAGTGTCAGTCCTACATATGACCCACTTACACTCATGTCTGGCTGTGGACCAGGTTCTCCATTCTGTTGTTTCGTGCCGTTGGCTCCCCGACAGACTTTTGACCCCTAGACATCCACTTGTAAGTCCTAGGGGAGTGTCAGTCCTACATATGACCCACTTTCACTCATGTCTGGCTATGGACCAGGTTCTCCATTCTGTTGTTTCGTGCCGCTGGCTCCCCGACAGACTTCTGACCCCTAGACATCCACTTGTAAGTCCTAGGGGAGTGTCAGTGCTACATATGACCCACTTTCACTCATGTCTGGCTATGGACCAGGTTCTCCATTCTGTTGTTTCGTGCCGTTGGCTCCCCGACAGACTTCTGACCCCTAGACATCCACTTGTAAGTCCTAGGGGAGTGTCAGTCCTACATATGACCCACTTACACTCATGTCTGGCTGTGGACCAGGTTCTCCATTCTGTTGTTTCGTGCCGTTGGCTCCCCGACAGACTTCTGACCCCTAGACATCCACTTGTAAGTCCTAGGGGAGTGTCAGTCCTACATATGATCCACTTCCTCACACTCATGTCTGTCTACGGGCCAGGTTCTCCATTCTGTTGTTTCGTGCCGTTGGCTCCCCGACAGACTTCTGACCCCTAGACATCCACTTGTAAGTCCTAGGAGAGTGTCAGTCCTACATACGGGGTGGGTGAGCAAACTATGAAACGAAATATTTAGTGATTTAATATTATTAGCAACTAAAATGATGTAATGTTTTAATATTATTAATATTAAATCTGTCAAAAATAGACTCATAAATGTGCTAAACTTTTATGGACTCCTTTATATAAGGGAAGCTATCCTCTGTGGAAACCAAAAGATGAGTCTTACCACGTTTTCTGTGAAAAAGCCCCTTCAACAATATCTCTACGTATAAACCTAGTTAAAACAGACAACCATCAAAATAAAAAAAATGTCACAATTATTCTTGATATTGATTTTAATTTGGAAAATAAGAGAGCTTTAATGTTTTCCTGTCAATTTGATTACAGTCATATCATTGACAATTCTGTCCAAAAATTAGCACGAAATTAATTCTAATTTGTGCTGAGTATTTAACACAAAATACCACTCATTTAAATTATTAATGTGGATTTTTAAAATGAATGTGTCAAAAAAGTCTTGAACTGCAAATACTAAGGCTGTTAGCAGAAGCTATTCTATACTTTTAGATGACCGAAATTTAAATACATCCTTCTTTGATCCAGCGGTTTAAGAGACCATTACTTGCTTTTCAGCTATCTGATGTTATTCTTCATATAAACTAGAAATTCGTTCAATAAGTCCTTAGAAAATCCAAAAAAATAGACTTGTAGTATCGAAAAAGCTTGTATCAGCTAAATCCATGACGTGGTTTCGTTGTCACAGGCGATTGAATCAACAATCTTGTGCTTATTTAGAAAGATTAGGAAAAAAAAAAAAAGACGAGTTTTGTGCGGTGATTAAACACTTCTATTTAAAAACTTAACACAGAAAGAGATAAAAGCCGAGTTGGATCAAGTTCATGGCACATCTGCTCCTGCGTTTGTAACAATTTACAATTGGATAAATGAATTTAAACGTGGCCGTACATCCACAAATGATGAACACCGTTCCGGGCGTCCAGTACAAGTGACTTCCTCCGAAATGGTTGACAAAATCCAGGTTAGGGTTTTAAGTAATCGACGAATCAAAGTTCGTGAACTAGTAGAGACCACAGGCACATCACAAGGTACAGTGTTCTCAATTTTGTACCAAAAATTAGGTCTGACAAAGGTCTCGGCAAGATGGATGCCGTGTTTGCTCTCAACGGAGAATAAACACATTGTGTGATCGATTCGGGAGCTGGTTTGTGTCTGTGCAATCCTGAGGAGTTTCTGCGTCAATACATAACTATGGATGAAGCATGGACACACTACTAGACTCCAGAGACAAAAGTACAGTGGAAACATTGGGTTTTAAAGGTGAACCGGCTCCAAAGAAGGCAAAGGTGGTCAAATCTGCAGACAAGGTGATGGCCTCGATTTTTTGGGATGCACGCGGAATCATCTACATTGACTGCTTGTAGAAAGGCAGAACATAACTGCAGAGTGTTATGCATTGTTATTTAAAGGAGAAATCAAGAAACAAAAGCACACCTCTGGCAAAAAAAAAAGGTTCTCTTCCATCAAGACAATGCTTTCGATAGCGAACATTGTAGAAATAAGCTTCGAATTACATCTACCATATTCACCACATTTGGTCCCTAGTGATTTTCTTTATTATTTCCAAACTTGAAAAAGTGGCTCGGCGGAAATCGATTCAGGTCTAACGAAGAGGTCATCTCCGAAACAGATTCCTATTTTGAGGACCTTCCTAAATCCTACTTTTTGAAAGGCTTAAAACAGTTGTTGGAGAAACGCTGGTGAAAGTGTATCGAGCTTAAAGGAGATTATGTTGAAAAAATACCAAAAATATATATGTTACTTTCTCTATAAGAACTATGTACATAGTGTATGTGTGTGTATATATAGTGTGATTGAGTGTGTCAGTGTGTCAGTGGGTCTGTGAACACGATAACTCGGTAAAATACCAGACTTGGTATTTAAGTTTGGTATCCTCCACGGATGCGAAACGAAGATTTTGAGAAAAATCCACCCATCCCCAACAACCTTTTACATGGAACTTTTTTCAAAAATTTTTATTTTCTTAAAAATGGCTCTAACGATTTTGATTAAAATTTCATATACTAAATCTATTTACCTGACAAATAAAATTTTGAAATTGAATTTTCTGGGAATAGCCTCTGAAGAGTACTTTATTCTGGATGAATTTTACGGAATATTAAATAACTGCTAAACCATAAGAGATGGACATAAGCTTACTACACGAAAAATGTAGAAGACGTTAAAACACACAATTTATGTTATATACATTTTTTTCGTGGAGTTCATCGTTTTTGAGACATTCCTTGTTTTCGATTTCTGCTTTGAAAAAGTTATACCTGAATATCATTTTAACCTATGGTACTCCCTTACTTCGCTTCTACTTACAAGGAAGCAAGTAATAAGAGTATTTCTTCTAAATGTTTCTGCATGAAGTAAATAGAATAATAAGCTTTTTAACAATAATTTGTTACGGAGATGTAGAGAAAGTCATGTGAATGGTACACATTATATTTTTCTACGGACTTACTGAAGGCACCTCGTACGATGTAGTTGTATAGATTAATCTAAATCATGACTGTTTGTTATTGTACACCATACTGCTCTTGGGAGTACATACGTTTACAAGAATCTCGCTGGTAATTGAGTTTTGGCATCTTGAAGGAATCACCATGGTGGGCATATCTGCAGCAGCTGAAGTGAATCATGCCAAGTGTGAAATTACTTGCCTTCTTATGGAAATGTCCCCTCCAGACGCTATTGATGGCGATCTGTCTTTGACAGCCTCTCGCTGCCAATCTTTCTTTAATTAACGCATTCTTCTGACCATGAGCATTCTCTACACACTCTTCTGCAAATTACCCTTTTTTACTTTCTCTATAGTGTATAGAGCAGGTATTGCACCCAAAACTCATACTGAGATTTCACCGAGAATATATGTTTTGAGACCCGCTGAATTAAAAAAACAAACAAACACTTTATAGAAAAATATCCATGTGTGTGTGTGTGGGGGGGGGCAGCATAGCTCAAAGCATTATAATACCAAACTTGGTATTCCAGTTCAGTATCTTTCAAGGATGTGACACGAAGATTTTTCAAGAGAATCCCCCTAGGCCTCACTACCCTTTATATGGAAAATTTTCCGAAAATTTTGATTTTCTCAAAAAAAAAGAAGGCTCTAATGATTTTTATCAAAATATCCTATATTAGAGATATTTTCTCAAAAAAATGGCTCTAATGATTTTTATCAAAATATCTTATATTAGAGATATTTTCTCAAAAAAAAAGGCTCTAATGATTTTTATTAAAATATCTTATATTAGAGATATTTACATAACAATTTTCTGGGAATAGTCTCTGTAAAATTGTTTATTCCACTTGAGTTCTGCAGAAATGTTTTTCTTATAGTTCCGGAGACTGGTCGCGACTCCGGCGCTATATTCTTTTTTCTTATTCCTCTTTTTTCCCATAAATGTCCTATGTTTACCGTTTTCTGACACATAGGAACAGCGATGCACACGATGGGACTCGAACCCACGAAGCACCAAACCTTAGTGACCGCGGCCACGGGGACCGGCTGATTAACGCTTAAACCGTAAGAGATGTACAAAAGCTTACTATATATAAAAAATGTGATGTGTTCCATTCACGTGACTTTCTCTAATCTCTGCAACAAATTATTGTTAAAAAGCTTATGCTTCTATTTACTTCATGCTAATGGAGAAAAAATTAGCAGAAATAGTCTTATTACTTGCTTCCTTGTAAGTAGAAGCGAAATAAGGGAGTAGCATAGGTTAAAGTGATAGTCAAAAGCTGGTTGCTATGTGACTGAAATTCCTTTGTTTGTATGGACAGCAGTTGACAAATTTCTGTATGAGAAAAGTATAAGTTTTTCAAAGCTGAAACCAAAAAAAAAGGAATACGTAAAAACTATCGACTCCACGAAAAAAATGTCTCTAAAAATGTGTGTTTTAATGTGCTCTACATTTTTTTTTGTGCTAAGTTTTTGTCCATCTCTTACGGTTTACCAGTTATGTAAAATTCCGTAAATTTCATCCAGAATAAAGTAGTCTTAGAGGCTATTCCCAGAAAATTCAAGATATACATTTTATTTGTCAGGTAAATATCTTTAATATACGGTATTTTAATCAAAATCGTTACAGCAACTTTTGAGAAAAACAAAATTTTCGAAATTTTTTCCATGAAAAGGGTAGTTAGGGGTGGGGGGATTTTCTTGAAAATCTTCGTGTCGCATTCTTGGAAGATACCAAACTTAAATACCAAGTTTGGTATTCAACCATCTTTTCATGTTTGAGCTATGCTATCCACAAACACACACACACACTGTCATTTTTCTAAAAATGCTTTTTTGGATTCAGGGGGTCTCAAAACATGTATTTCTTGTGAAATCTCGGAATTGAATTTTTGGGTGCATTACAATACCTTCTGTATACACTATGTACATAGTATGTATAGAGAAAGTAAAAATGTACATTTTATTAAAACACACAATTTATGTTATATACATTTTAATTATGGAGCTGACCATTTTCGAGATATTCATTGTTACTGGTTTCAATTTTAAACTAAATTTTATCAAACGCAACCAAGCAAAGCGAATCGAACAAATGCTTTTAAAGCACTTGACTATCGCTTTAACCTATGGTACTCCCTTCTACTTACAAGGAAGCAAGAAATAAGACTATTTCTGTTAATGTTTATCTTGATTATAATGGCATGGATAAAAGAATAATCTTTTGTATGAAAAATCGGTTTGTATAACAGCTAGAGAAAGTTATCTGATTGAAACATACCAACTTTTTTTTCTACACTTCTTGTTTAAATATAAACATTTAATTATATCTGCATATAGGGTGTTTTAAAAGTCACTTCAAACTTTAAATATTTGAGATAGGGGGAAAAACCAATCGTCACATACTGCAGTTTTATAAAACATTGGGAAGATGTTCTTCCTTATCTTGTTCAATGTACATTATTCTTTCTGCGACTCCATGTACAATATTTTGTAGCTGGTGTCTTGGACTATTCTTGCAATATATCATATTTCTGTTGCTGTTGAATGTGTCAGTAAATCTAATTCTTTAAAACAACCCCACAACCAAAATCGATCGGATTGAAAACTGCAGATCGCGGAGGCCACTATGTGTACTGATGACACGTTCATCAAAGATCTGGCTAATTAATTGTTTTGCCGACGTCTAGATATGGGGTGGAGCGCCATCTTGCGTGAGGATTATATTTTCTATACCGTGATTCCTCAGTCTAGAGACGACGAAATTTTGTAGTAGTATGAATAAAACTAGTAATATTTTATTCAACAAAATTGATTCCTGGTAACGGTGAAATGAAGTAAAAGAAAAAAGAAATCTAAAATCTGTTATTTGTCCTATTGTGACTTATTTTTTCTTTTTTCCATTCTTTCTCAAATATTATAATATTTAAATTGATTTAAGTTTAAGCAGCTTTTGAAAACCACTATTTATTAGGGTCAACTGATAAGTCCCGGGTCTCTCAATGAAAACAGCATTTAAAAAAAAATATTTCTTTTTGCTTTATTTCTCAACATAATCTCCAGAAAGGCTAACACATTTGTCATATCGGTGTTCTAGTTTAATTAAACCATCTCTATAGTGCGATTTATCAAGGTCCTCAAAACAGCTGTTTACCTCCTCGTTGCTGTGAAATCTTCGTCCTCCAAGAAACGTTTTGATGTTTGGGGACAAGTGTTAGTCACTGGGGGTTAGATCTGGTGGATATTCAAGCTTAATTTGCACATTTCCACCCCCCCCCCATTGCAATGACTGAACGATGGGCTGAAAAATTGTTGTGATGAAACAAGTTTTTTTTTTTTTTTTTTTTTTTTTTTTTTTTTTTTTTTGGTACCAAAAGAGGTGTTTTTCTATTCACCTCATAACTCAAACGTTGCAGTAAGCTTGCGTAGTAGTCACCAGTGACACTTTTACCTTTTTCCAAGTAATCAATAAAAATAATTTCCTGTGCATCCCAGAAAACACTCGCCATAACCTTGTTAGCTGACAAAATTGACTTTGCCTTTTTTGGAGTTGGTTCACTTGGTGTAATCCACAGTTTTGACTGTGATTTACTTTCTGGAGTATAGTGATGTATCCACGTTTCATCCATGGTAATAAGCCGTCTCAAAAATTCCCTGGGATTTTTACGGTAGAGCTCCACATTTTTAACAGAAGCCGTTTTTCTTTGCAACTTTTGATCTGATGTCAACAAACGCGGCACCCATCTTGTACAGACCTTGTGAAAGCCCAAAACATTACTTAAAATATTACCTGCATGTTCTTTTCATATGTTTACAGCCTCTGCTACCTCAAACAACTTTAATCTGCGGTCTTCCCGTACTAAACGATGCATTTTTTCAATGATCTCTGGAGTTGTCGCTTCTACAGGGTGTCCAGAGCGAGGCACATCACTAGTGCTCGTAGTCCCATTTTAAACTGTACAACCCACCTTTTAATCATTGAATATGAAGGGGCAGAGTCTTTCAATGTACTGTCCACTTCCTCCTTGATTTCTTTAGGCGTTAAGCCTTTCAAATGGAAGTATTTAATCACTGCTCGTTTTTCCAAATGCTCCATTTTCGAAAAAACTGTCAAGTTGTCCTGTTTAAAATGCTGTCATTGGAAAACTAAATAAGCTATTGACCTGTAACTATGGATACAAGCTAGTCTAGAGTTAAACTAGACGATGCTACCGTCTAACTGGCCTAGTGGCGCCACATCTGAGTGAGGCCCGGGACTTATCAGCCCGTCTAACTGGCCTAGTGGCGCCAGATCTGAGTAAGGCCCGGGATTTGTCAGCCTGTCTAACTGGCCTAGTGGCGCCATATCAGTGTGAGGCCCGGGGCTTATCAGCCCGTCTAACTGGCCTAGTGACACCATATCAGTGTGAGGCCCGGGGCTTATCAGCCCGTCTAACTGGCCTAGTGGCGCCATATCAGTGTGAGACCCGGGGCTTATCAGCCCGTCTAACTGGCCTAGTGACACCATATCAGTGTGAGGCCCGGGGCTTATCAGCCCGTCTAACTGGCTTAGTGGCGCCATATCTGTGTGAGACCCGGGACTTATCAGCCCGTCTAACTGGCCCAGTGGCACCATATCTGTGTGAGGCCCTGGACTTATCAGGCCGTCTAACTGGCCCAGTGGCGCCATATCAGTGTGAGACCCGGGACTTATCAGCCCGTCTAACTGGCCTAGTGGCGCCATATCTGTGTGAGGCCCTGGACTTATCAGCCCGTCTAACTGGCCTAGTGGCACCATATCTGTGTGAGGCCCTGGACTTATCAGCCCGTCTAACTGGCCTAGTGGCGCCATATCAGTGTGAGACCCGGGACTTATCAGCCCGTCTAACTGGCCTAGTGGCGCCATATCAGTGTGAGGCCCGGGACTTATCAGCCCGTCTAACTGGCCTAGTGGCACCATATCAGTGTGAGACCCGGGACTTATCAGCCCGTCTAACTGGCCTAGTGGCACCATATCAGTGTGAGACCCGGGACTTATCAGCCCGTCTAACTGGCCCAGTGGCACCATATCTGTGTGAGGCCCTGGACTTATCAGCCCGTCTAACTGGCCTAGTGGCGCCATATCAGTGTGAGACCCGGGACTTATCAGCCCGTCTAACTGGCCTAGTGGCACCATAGCTGAGTGAGGTCCGGGACTTATCAGCCCGTCTAACTGGCCTAGTGGCGCCATATCAGTGTGAGGCCCGGGACTTATCAGCCCGTCTAACTGGCCTAGTGGCACCATATCAGTGTGAGACCCGGGACTTATCAGCCCGTCTAACTGGCCTAGTGGCGCCATATCAGTGTGAGACCCGGGGCTTATCAGCCCGTCTAACTGGCCTAGTGACACCATATCAGTGTGAGGCCCGGGGCTTATCAGCCCGTCTAACTGGCCTAGTGGCGCCATATCAGTGTGAGGCCCGGGACTTATCAGCCCGTCTAACTGGCCTAGTGGCGCCATATCAGTGTGAGGCCCGGGGCTTATCAGCCCGTCTAACTGGCCTAGTGGCGCCATATCAGTGTGAGGCCCGGGACTTATCAGCCCGTCTAACTGGCCTAGTGGCGCCATATCAGTGTGAGACCCGGGACTTATCAGCCCGTCTAACTGGCCTAGTGACACCATATCAGTGTGAGGCCCGGGGCTTATCAGCGTGTCTAACTGGCCCAGTGACACCATATCTGTGTGAGGCCCGGGACTTAACAGCGTGTCTAACTGGCCTAGTGGCGCCATATCTGAGTGAGGCCCGGGACTTATCAGCGTGTCTAACTGGCCTAGTGGCGCCATATCTGAGTGAGACCCGGGACTTATCAGCCCGTCTAACTGGCCTAGTGGCACCATATCAGTGTGAGACCCGGGACTTATCAGCCCGTCTAACTGGCCTAGTGGCGCCATATCTGTGTGAGGCCCGGGACTTATCAGCCCGTCTAACTGGCCCAGTGGCGCCATATCAGTGTGAGACCCGGGACTTATCAGCCCGTCTAACTGGCCCAGTGGCACCATATCAGTGTGAGGCCCGGGACTTATCAGCCCGTCTAACTGGCCTAGTGGCGCCATAGCTGAGTGAGGCCCGGGACTTATCAGCCCGTCTAACTGGCCTAGTGGCGCCATATCAGTGTGAGACCCGGGGCTTATCAGCCCGTCTAACTGGCCTAGTGACACCATAGCTGAGTGAGGCCCGGGACTTATCAGCGTGTCTAACTGGCCTAGTGGCGCCATATCAGTGTGAGACCCGGGACTTATCAGCCCGTCTAACTGGCCTAGTGGCGCCATATCTGTGTGAGGCCCGGGACTTATCAGCCCGTCTAACTGGCCCAGTGGCGCCATATTAGTGTGAGGCCCGGGACTTATCAGCCCGTCTAACTCGCCTAGTGGCGCCATATCAGTGTGAGGCCCGTGACTTATCAGCCCGTCTAACTGGCCTAGTGGCGCCATATCTGTGTGAGACGACCCGGGACTTATCAGCCCGTCTAACTGGCCTAGTGGCACCATATCTGTGTGAGACCCGGGACTTATCAGCCCGTCTAACTGGCCTAGTGGCGCCATATCTGTGTGAGACGACCCGGGACTTATCAGCCCGTCTAACTGGCCTAGTGGCACCATATCTGTGTGAGGCCCGGGACTTATCAGCCCGTCTAACTGGCCTAGTGGCACCATATTAGTGTGAGGCCCGGGACTTATCAGCCCGTCTAACTGGCCTAGTGGCGCCATATCAGTGTGAACCCCGGGACTTATCAGCCCGTCTAACTGGCCTAGTGGCGCCATATCTGTTTGAGGCCCGGGACTTATCAGCCCGTCTAACTGGCCTAGTGGCACCATATCTGTGTGAGGCCCGGGACTTATCAGCCCGTCTAACTGGCCTAGTGGCGCCATATCTGTGTGAGGCCCGGGACTTATCAGCCCACTTATATCATGAAAATAAACAAAAATTGAGAACCTTCTGAGTAAATAAAAATTAGAGAAAACAATTTTTCATGCAAAGGGTAATTTGAGGTAGGGTGATTTTTTCGAAAGTCTTCGTGACTTTTCTTTGGAAGACTCAATTGAAGTTCGGTATTTATTTATTTTTCTTAAACCGTTTTATTGTTCTTTAAGGTACCTGTAAACATGTTCTTTGATGAAATCTCGATCTACAGTTTCCAGAGGAATATTATACTTCATCTACCTACTCAGTTGATAAAGAAGAAAGCAATATTGTTAGAGGAAGGTTGTTTCTTCAAATTGAACCAGAAACATGAAAAGTTGGAGAAAAAGTAAAATACGCTATATAATTCTGCTTAGTTGCGTTGCTTTAACCGCTTGGTCATAACGAAATAGTTGTGTTTATGAAACTCTATCAGTATGGTGCCATACGGTGATCCTCGTTGTTGTTATGATTTATACGGCAGGCAGACGACGGCAGGGTTACCGATTGGTCTTCCTGCTCTTACTATTTGTGGGTAGAGGGTATAGTAATCACAATTAATATCTTTTTCAGTTTTACTATTGTTTTAAACTGAAAGTGGAACCCGTTGTATTAAATTTCCAATCCGATATTTACCTTGGCGAATGAGGAAAACCACGAAAATCAACATACAAACTGAGCTAAGTTGGGCGGCCCACGGATTTGAAGCCAAGGCCTGCCGAATGCCGACCTCAGACATGAACATCCCGCTCAGTGAATGCTAGTATTGTTATTTCTGTTGAGAATCTTGCAAATATGTGACAGAAAAATTCCCCAAAACTTTAAAATTATACATTAAAGGTAATCAAAAGTACTTAACATTATGATAGAACAGTCACCAGTGTGAACCTCACAGTTACATCTGATGATCCACATATCTGAGATAGAGAGGACTGGATCAACAAACACTGAACATGAACCTCAAAGTTACCTCTGATGATCCACATATCTGAGAGAGAGGACTGGATCAACAAACACTGAACATGAACCTCACAGTTACATCTGATGATCCACATATCTGAGATAGAGAGGACTGGATCAACAAACACTGACCATCAACCTCACAGTTACATCTGATGATCCACATATCTGAGAGAGAGGACTGGATCAACAAACACTGAACATGAACCTCACAGTTACCTTTGATGATCCACATACCTGAGATAGAGAGGACTGGATCAACAAACACTGACCATCAACCTCACAGTTACATCTGATGATCCACATATATCTGAGAGAGAGGACTGGATCAACAAACACTGAACATGAACCTCACAGTTACATCTGATGATGCACATATCTGAGATAGAGAGGACTGGATCAACAAACACTGAACATGAACCTCACAGTTACATCTGAAGATGCACATATCTGAGATAGAGAGGACTGGATCAACAAACACTGAACATGAACCTCACAGTTACATCTGATGATCCACATATCTGAGATAGAGACGACTGGATCAACAAACACTGAACATGAACCTCACAGTTACATCTGATGATCCACATATCTGAGATAGAGAGGACTGGATCAACAAACACTGAACATGAACCTCACAGTTACATCTGATGATCCACATATCTGAGATAGAGAGGACTGGATCAACAAACACTGAACATGAACCTCACAGTTACATCTGATGATCCACATATCTGAGATAGAGAGGACTGGATCAACAAACACTGAACATGAACCTCACATTACATCTGATGATCCACATACCTGAGATAGAGAGGACTGGATCAACAAACACTGAACATGAACCTCACAGTTACATCTGATGATCCACATATCTGAGATAGAGAGGACTGGATCAACAAACACTGAACATGAACCTCACAGTTACATCTGATGATCCACATATCTGAGAGAGAGGACTGGATCAACAAACACTGACCATCAACCTCACAGTTACATTTGATGATCCACATATCTGAGAGAGAGGACTGGATCAACAAACACTGAACATGAACCTCACAGTTACATCTGATGATCCACATATCTGAGATAGAGAGGACTGGATCAACAAACACTGAACATGAACCTCACAGTTACATCTGATGATCCACATATCTGAGATAGAGAGGACTGGATCAACAAACACTGAACATGAACCTTACAATTACATCTGATGATCCACATATGTGAGATAGAGAGGACTGGATCAACAAACACTGAACATGAACCTCACAGTTACATCTGATTATCCACATATCTGAGATAGAGAGGACTGGATCAACAAACACTGAACATGAACCTCACAGTTACATCTGATGATCCACATATCTGAGATAGAGAGGACTGGATCAACAAACACTGAACATGAACCTCACAATTACATCTGATGATCCACATATCTGAGAGAGAGGTCTGGATCAACAAACACTGAACATGAACCTCACAATTACATCTGATGATCCACATATCTGAGATAGAGAGGACTGGATCAACAAACACCGAACATGAACCTCACAGTTATATCTGATGATCCACATATCTGAGATAGAGAGGACTGGATCAACAAACACCGAACATGAACCTCACAGTTATATCTGATGATCCACATATCTGAGATAGAGGTCTGGATCAACAAACACTGAACATCTATAACATTGTTACCATTATGATACAACAGTGACTGGTGCTAAGGTTTGAACATGAAGCTCACAGTTACGAGACTCTGACACGCCGAACACGAACCTGAGAGCTACGAGAGCCTGACACGAGGAACATGGGTGAAATCTGAAGACTCCCTGGTAACGTGGATACGACCCTCGCCCAGGGACACCTCATTAACTTGGTGCTTCAGGACATGACAATTCTTTGTCTGAAATCGAGCGAAAATGATTCCATTATCACCGTCAGGTTTATTAAAAAGGGTGACAACAGAGAGGGAGTGTGCGTTATGAGCCGGAAACAAAAGAAAGCTAGGAGGACCGCCACCCCTGGAAATTCCTGAGGAAACCACCGCCTTACGTGTAACCTTCTGCAGAAAGCGAGAGAAAAAAAAGTGTCAGAAATCTTCTGGAAAACGGTTAGCTTCATTAAAAGTACGTTTTTAACAACCATTTTATTTAGGCGGCAAAATTAGTCGCATCTTATCCGTCTACATTAATATATTAAACAGGTAATGAAGTTTATATAAGATTACTTTCTCTACCTCGTACATGCCAGGTAGTGAAGGTATTCCACTGAATACCAAGTTGGGAGTACAGGCTTTTAGGAACCCTTAATTCCCCTTAAAAACATTTTTAGAAACACTTCCGTATATATGTGCGCGCGCGCGTGGTGTGTGTGTGTGTGTGTGTGTGTGTGTGTGTGTGTGTGTGTGTGTGTGTGATTGTCATAACTCAACAGCAAAAAGACGGTTTAATACTAAACCTAATACCATCCCAAACGATCCTTTACATAGAGAAAAATTAAAAAAAAAGTATTTTCTCAAAATAGCTCCATCAATGTTTTAATACCGTATGCATATTAAAGATTATAGATGACAAATGAAGACTGTACATCTTCAATTTTTTGGGAATAGCCTCAAGAGCTCTTCATTCTGAATATTGGTAAACCTTGAGACTTAGACAAAATGCTATGTACATCTCGTTAATAAACACATTTTTATGGACAAAATGTAAATTGAGTTTTACTCATGGCTGCGCTTTAACTATCATGTTTCTCAGCGTCTCCATCTATATTAGGTGTGAAATCCCACTTCATTTTGCTCAGCGTCCTTTTTATCAGGCTTGAGGTTCTTTTACGTACCGTAAATCTACAACACGGGACCAAAGATTTTACTGCCCTTCTGAAGGAAACCACGCTAAAGATTTTTACACCCAAAAAATCCATCGCCCTCCACCGGTTTGAACCGGCGATCCTGGGCATAAAAATGTATATGACTTAAATTATATGTTTTATTGTGATCTACATTTTGTGTTCAGTAACCTTTTTGTGTATCTCTTACGTTTATCAGGTATATAAAATTAGGCAAAATTCATCCAAAAGAGATCTTCTGAGACTATTCCCAGAAAATCCACGATTTACATTTCATTTTCCAAGTAAATACTTTAATATACAGCATTCTAATGACATCATTAGAGCAAAATTTGAGAAAATGTAAAATGTCCAAAAATCTTCTCTGTGAAGAATACTTTAGGGTGGGGGATTTTGTCAAAAATATTCGTGTTGCATCTCTGGAGGATACTAAACAGAAATACCAAATTTGGTATTTAATGAACTTTCCGTTTTTGAGCTGTGCTGCGGAAACACACATACACAGACCTGGAGTTTTTAAAAAAAATGTTTTTAATTCAGGGGGTTTCAAAAAATGCATTTTCGGTGAAAACTGGGTATAGAAATTTTGGGTGGAATGCAATACCTTCACTACCTACTATTTACAGTGTACATGCGTGCTTTTATTTATATAATAATTATATCAATAATTAACATTACAATTTATTGATTTTTAACTTATTTGTTTCACATACCTAATAGATTAATTCTACGTAGTTTATTATATTTTAGTAAAATGAAATTTAAAGAATACTAAATTTTGTGATTTGTTTATTTATATATATTATTGTTTGTAAGTAGTATCTAATAGTAATTATTGGTGTTAATTATGAGTGTATGCATGTTTGATCTTTTAGTTTATTATTTATTATATTTTAGAAATATTATTAGTATTTTTATTTGTTTAAAGCTAAATGATTTAATTTTTATATTCTTACTTTTATATTTATAATTTATATTTATTACCATTTTAGTTTAAATTTATCTGTAAATGCTGATGTATCAAAAAATGTAATTTTTAATAAATATTAAAATTCCGGCATATTAGTCCAGGTTTAAGTAATTAGGTACTAGGGTTTTTATACAGATTTTTAATTTTTGTACACACGTGCAAGAGAAGGTATTACATGTTTGGTAAGAACTATTGTTTAAGAAGGTGATATAACGTATTTGGATTGACGGCGGTAACACATTCGGAAACCACGAGCGATTTTATCGCGATATGTGTAAAGACCATATTATTTGCGTGTTTATTTATTTCCCCCTGACGTCAAGCGAGGCTATTACTAAAAATGCAGCGCACGAAGATTTATACGAGGTCTGGTCGGTAATGCTGAAAATGTTCATTTCCTGCAGCTAACTGTTTTATCGACCGAGGTGCCATTTCCCTCTCCCATAAAGCTACGAGCCCAAATTTGGATTCAAAAGCGACTTAAAGCCCTTCAAATGTTACGTTTTGTCGTAGATTATAAACAATACACACGCGAAAGTGGCTCTTCAAGGAACGTCGAGCGAAGATCTGTGAATGTGCTGTTTGAGATTTTAAAAAATCTGATGTCTTCCATTCACATGACTTTCTCTACACCGCTGTAACTAATTATTCTTAAAACCTTATTCTTCTATCTGCTTCAAGATAATTGAGATAAACAGTAACACATTTTTTATTTTAGTTTAACGTCATTTAACTTGGTTTGGTCATATCGGACGATGAATGAAATATACTCAAATGATCTCGGGGTCCATGGAGCTTAAAGTTATTCGACATTCGTCTTCTCAGGATAAGGGAAAACACCGGGAAAAAACCTTATTCGTGTAACTCACTTCGAACTCACGAACTTTTGAATCTGAGGTAGATATGGGAATATACTAAGCAAAACGATAGTCACGTTTTCTAAAAGCTGGTTGACGTGTCTTTGCATTCCCAGGAGAAGAGAGAATCCCGTATGTGAAAAGTTTCAAGTATTTTAAAACGGAAACTAATAACAAGGAATATCTCAGAAGCGATCAAATGTGTATGACATATATTGTGTGTTTTTAGAGATATATATATATATATATTTTTTTCTTCTGTGTAGTAAGTTTTTGTGCGTCTTTTACGGTTTACTAGAACTACGGTTGATGTAAACTCCAGAAAAGTTCATCCAGAATAAAGTTGTCTTCAGGGGCTATTCCCAGAAAATTCAAGATATACATTTCATTTGTCCGGTAAATACATTTAATATACGATATTTTATTCAAAATGATTAGTCATTTTGGAGAAAATCAAAAATTTCGAAATGTTTTCCATGTAAAGGGAAGTTTTGGGGGAGGGGGTTCACTCAAAATCTTTGTGTCGTATCCTTGGAAGCTACTAAGTTTAAATACCCAGACTTTTCGGTTTCAGAGCTACGCACGCAAGTACATTTTCTAAAAATGTTTTTTCTGGCCCAGGAAACCTTTCCGGTGAAATTTCGCTATTGAATTTTTGGATGGAATACAATAACTTTTCTATCCACTATGCACATTACACATACGGGCTAGCGGAAGTAAAAATAAATTTTTGTAACATTTATAAACAGTTTGCTTTCACTAATTAAATACTGTAACTATAGTATTGCACCCAAAAATTTCGATACAAAGTTTCAGCGAAAATAGACCTTCTTAGACTCCCTGATCCTACAAGGAATTTTAGAAAAAGGTCGATGTGTGTTTGTTAAATAAACGAGATATTCCAAGAATGCGACGCAAATACTTTCAGGAAAAATCTTATATGTTCCATTCATATGACTTTCTCTACATCTCTGCTACAAATTATTGTTAAAAAGCTTATGCTTGTATTTACTTCATGCTAATCGAGAAAAAAATAGCAGAAATAGTCTTATTACTTGCTTCCTTGTAAGTAGAAGGGAAATAAGGGAGTACCATAGGTTAAAGTGATAGTCAAAAGCTGGTTGTTGTGTGACTGAAGTTCCTTTGTTGACAAATTCCTGTATGAGAAAAGTAAAAGTTTTTCAAAGTTGAAACCAAAAATCAGGAATATCTAAAAAACGATCAACTCCACGAAAAAACTGTAAATGACATAAATTGAGTGATTTATACTGATCTACATTTTTTATGTAGTGAGTTTTTGTCTATCTTTTACGGTTTCCCAGTTATTCAAAATTCAATAAAAATCATCTAGAATAAAGTAGTCTTCAGAGGCTATTCCCAGGAAATTCAAGATATACATTTTATTTAGCAAGTAAATATCTTAAATATAAGGGATTTTAACCAAAATCGTTACAGCCATTTCTAAGCAAATCAAAATTTTCGAAATGTTTTCCATGTAAAGGATAGTAGGGGGTGAGGAGATTTTCTTGAAAATCTTCGTGCCGCATCCTTGAAAGATACCAAACTTAAATACCACGTTTAAATAAAAGACAAATAAAATATCTGCAATTTTCTGGGAATAGTCTCTTTATCTGGATGAACTCTGCTGAATTTTGCGTAAGAGATAGACAAAAACCAAGCGCACAAAAGATGCAGATCGCGTTAAAACACACAATTTATGAAATATACTTTTTTCCTGAAGTTGACCATGTTAGTGGTTTCAGTTTTAAACTTGGCAATGCAAAGCAACGATTTCTTTCAGATAGCAACCAGCTTTTAAAGGATTTGACTATCGTTTTTGCTTTCTCTACACGTACTATGTACATGGTGTATAGAGAAGCTATTGCACTCCACGCAAACATTCGATACCGAGATTTCACCGGAAATATATGTTTTACGGTCCCCTGTATCCAAAAAAAAAAAAAAAAAGCATTTTCTCAAAAAGGTCCGTGTGTGTGTGAACATGATAACTCAAAAACGAAAAGTCGGTAAAATACCAAACTTGGTATTTAAGTTTAGTATCTTCCAGGGAAGCCACATGAAGATTTTGAGAAAAATACCCCATCCCCAACTACCCTTTTACATGGACATTTTTTCAAAATTTTTTATTTTGATTTTATCAAAAATAGCTCTATTGTATATTAAAGATTTTCACCTGACAAATAAAATGTATATCTTGAATTTTCTGTGAATAGCCTCTGAAGACTACTTTATTCTGGATGGATTTTGTGGAATTTTGCATAACTGCTAAATCGTAAGAGATAGACAAAAACTTACCGCAAAAATATGTAGAGCACATTAAAACACACAATTTATGTTATATAGTATATATTTCGTGGAGTTTATCGTTTTTGAGATATTCCTTGTTTTAGGTGTCAACCTTGAAAAATTATACTTTTCTCATACATGAATTTGTCAACTCGTGTCCATACAAAGAAAGGAACTTTAGTCACATAGCAAGCAGCTTTTGACTATCACTTTAACCTATGGTTTTCTCTTATTTCCCTTCTACTTACAAGGAAGCAAGTAATAAGACTATTTCTGCTAATTTTTTCTCGATTAGCATGAAGTAAATACGAGAGAAGCATAAGCTTTTTAACAATAATTTGTTGCAGAGATGTAGAGAAAGTCATGTGAACGCAGCACATCAGATTTTTGCCGTACACAGATATACTTTGGGTAACGCATTTTTGGGGGAAATGCAATACTTGAGTGCAGCTATGTAGAGAAAGTGACAGACGTGTCGATATCGGATTTTTCTTGCTCAAGAAACCAACTTCCCCCGCGCTATGTCTTTGTTTAAGTTCTTCTTTTCCCGTTTGAAGAATTTCAGTAATTACCATGCCCTGTGCTAATGAATTTTTTTTCCGTCCACCCTTCGTCTTAACCTCCCCTTTCAATTTTTAACCCTCGCTCGCACAAGGAGGTTTTCGTCTTCTTTTGCTTCCCCCGGTTTATGGGGCCATTCTTTCCGCCTCTTCTTCTTCTTCTTCTTCTTCTTCTTCTTCTTCTCCGACATCGAATGCAAATAATCATAATAATTGTGCTCTAAGTAAGAAAGGTTGCAGCGGCGGACAATCCCCTGCGAGCGGGAGAAGTCATGCTCCAGACGTTCCTCAACATCTTCTGGAGACTCCAGCCTCAGACCGCGTGCCTATAACTTTCTCAACACGTATGTACATACCAGATATTGCGGAAATTCATTTGTAAGGACTCTTTAAATAAAATATCTGATGTGATCCATTCACATGACTTACTCCACATCTCTGTAACAAATTATTGTTAAAAACCTTTTTCTTCTATCCAGTTCATGATAATCAAGATAAACATTAACAGAAATTGTCTTATTACTTGCTTCCTTGTAAGTAGAAGGGAATACACTAGGATAAACTGATAGTCAAATGTTTTAAAAGCTGGTTGCTATGTGGATGTAATCCGTTTCTTTGCGTTGTCAGGTGTTGACGAATTCCCATATGTGAAAAGTGTTTAAAACTGAAACCAATAACAAGGAATATCTCAAAAATGAGAAAAATGTGTAATAAATTGTGTATTTTAATGAGATCTACATATTTTGTGTAGTAAATGTCTTACGGTTTCCTAGCTATAGAAAATCAACAAAACTCCTCTAGAATAAAGTAGTCTTCAGAGGCTGTTCCCAGAAAATTCAACATATACATTTTGTTTATCATGTAAATATCTTTAATATCCGGTATGTTAATCAAAATTGTTGGCCATTTTTTGAGAGCATTAAAGTTTTCCATGCAAAGGGTAATTTGGGGTGGAGGGGTTTCTACAAAATGTTCGTGCCGCACCCAAGGAACAAACTAAACTAATATACTAATACTGATACTTAATTTTCGACTTTTCGTTTAAGAGTTATCGGGTTCACACACTCACACACACGGACCTTTTTTCCGAAAATGCTTCTTTTAGATAAAGGGAACCCTAAAACATATATTTCCGGTGAAATCTCGGTATTGAATTTTTGGGTGGAGTGCAATACGTTCTCTATACAGTATGTACATAGTACGTGTAGGGAAAGTAAAAAAAAAGTCTGTCTATGAATAGCATAGTTAAAAAAACGAAAAGTTGGTTAAGTACCAAACTTGTTATTCAATATCTTTCAAGGACGGGACATGATGCCCCACTTCAAAGTACCCATTACATGGATGATTTTTCAAAGCATTAGATTTGCTGCAATAGTTTTGGTTAAAATACGATATGTTTAAGATATTTTCGTCACCAATAAAATGCTATATTTAATTATTTTGGAAATAGCTCCGAAGTGCCCTTCATTCTGGAGATGTTCTGCATAACTGGTGACCAGTAAGAGGCAAACAAAATCTTTCTAAATAAATATAAAAATAGAATTTGTCAGATAAATCTTTTTGTGGAGTTAAGCATTTCCGGAATAGTGCTTGTTATTCGTTTCAACTATAGTTTCCTCAAACGGGAAGTCGTCAATTTTGTTTCTTTTGCTTTACTCCTGGCCATACAAAGAGAATTCAATTGTTTCAAATGGAAACCTGCTTTTAAAAACATTTGGCTATCACTTTATCCTAGTGTATTCCCTTCTATTTACAAGGAAGCAAGTAATAAGACAATTTCTGTTAATGTTTATCTTGATTAGCATCAAGTACGTAGAAGAAAAAGCGATGTAGTTATGTGAATGGGGCACACAAAATGTTTTTGTGCAGAAATGTGTTATAAAACGTTTTTTGAGAGGCTGTTCCCAGAAAACCCAATGTATATTTTATTTGCCTTGAAAGTAGCTATATGTATTTTAATGGAAATGTTTGAGGCCATATATAAGAAGTAGTGTTTTGTTTCATTTACCGTGGGAAGGAGCCGTTAGTGGGTACGAAAGGGACACAACCCTTCCTTCTCGTGAAGACAAAAAACCAAAGAAAGAAACGTGTTCGCTAAACTTACTTCTTTTGTTTCGGGTTCACACAGCGGTATGCTGCTGCCGTGTTCCAGGTCCGTTAAATTAACACACTCCTGGCTGCTCGGGCAGTTAGTTGTACTTTTAATTATATTCACTTCAGGATTACACACCTTCACAAAACTCTATCATTATATTAAAATGTTATTGCACGTGAACAGCCCTCGAATGCTCCTAACGAACCAGACCACGTAGTCCTGACCGCAATCAGGTACACTGTAAAATGTCTGTATCAAAGTTCTATAACACCTAACTTTTATAAAACATTCAGCTGTGACGTCACTGAAACATTAGACTGCTCGCCTCTGTAGCCTGTCTGTCTCACATTCAAGAGGTCGCGAGTTCGAATCTCACTTAGGGTGAGTTACCCGGAAAATGTTTTTTTAGGCTTTTCCCTTATTCTGAGAAAATGAATGTCCAGTAAATTTAATCTCTATGGATCCCGAGATCATTTGAGCATCATTTCACCAATTTCATTCAACGTCCGGTATGACCAACCAGCTTAAACTAACTTTAATCTCTATGGATCCCGAGATCATTTGAGCATAATTTCACCAATTTCATTCAACGTCCGATATGACCAACTAGGTTAAGGACGTTAAACTACAAAAAATATTAGACTACATAAATGTTTGGTCATAGCTGAGCAACAGTATTATCAAATAGCTAGTTACGAATTAAGATGAGAATAAAAACATATTCAAAATACAGTAAATGTCAATCTCCACATCGAACTATGAGAAATGTCAAGTATCCTTATAGCCTCCACACCAAACTTGGCTCAGATAAACTTTGACACAACACAAAAATAACTTGTGACTTACAATTCAAAATTTCACCTCGTTTCATAGCATTAATTACTTCATTTAATGAATGCATAAGCTCGCAACACCATTTATAACTTTCTCAATAAATGTCGCAAATAGCCCAAACATTGTCAATATAAGAAAAAAAATTTGATGTGTTCCATTCACATGGCTTTCTCTATATCCCTGCAACAAATTATTCTTAAAAAGCTTATACTACTATTTACTTTATGTTAATCAGAAACAATTAGCAGAAATGGTCTTATTACTTGCTTCCTTGCAAGTAGAAGCGAAATAAGGGACTACCATAGTTTAAAGTGATAGTCGAAAGCTGGTTGTTATGCCAATGAAGTTCCTTTGTTTATATGGATCGGAGTTGACAGGTTCCTGTATGAGAAAAATATAAGTTTTTCATAGCAGAAACCAAAAATAAGGAATACTCAAAAACGACGAACTCCACGAAAAAAATGTATATAGCATAGATTGTGTGCTTTAACGTGCTCTACATTTTTTGTGTTGTAAGTTTTTGTTCATCTCTTACGGTTTAGCAATTATTCAAAATTCAGTGAAATTCATTCAGAATAAAGTACTCTTCAGAGGCTATTCCCAGAAAATTCAACTTATACATTTTATTTTTCAGATAAATATCTTTAATATATGAAATTTTAATCAAAATCTTTAGAACCATTTTTGATAAAATCAAAATTTTTTAGAAAAGTTCCATGTAAAGGGTAGTTGTGGGTGGGAGGATTTTTCTCAAAATCTTCGTGTCGCATCCCTGGAATATACTAAACTTAAATACTAAGTTTGGTATTTTACCGACTTTTCGTTTTTGAGTTATCGTGTTCACAGACACACGGACACACTGACACACGGACACAGACACACAAACACACGGAGCTTTTTGTGAAAATGCTTTTTTTGGATATTGGGGACACTAAAACATATTTCCGGTGAAATCTCGGTATCGAATTTTTTGGTGGACTGCAATACCTTCTCCATACACTATGTGCATAGTGCGTATAGAGAAAGTAGTAACAAAACAACAGCGAGATGACATTCTATTGTGTGACCGAGATATCGGAGTAATAAAACACTCAAATGATTACAAGAGCTATGTGACGCTGATGAAATCGTATCCTTCAAAGATTAACAAAATTTCCAATTGTATTATATTAGGCAACATTCAAAGCACACAAAATTATCTTCATATGATTATTTATTGGTATAAAATCACACTGATTGTAAAGCACTCAAACATTAGCAACCTTCAGTCCTAACGTGTGTTTCTCTAATTTTGTCTTTGTATGGGAGGTTGGTGAAAATCTGATTTGTTAAACTCTGCAACAAACTATTCTTAAAAAGCTTATGCTTCTATTTACTTCTTGCTAATCGGGAAAAACTTAGCAGAAATAGTCTTATCACTTGCTTCCTTGTAAGTACAAGCGAAATAAGGGAGTGGCATAGGTTAAAGTGACAGTCAAAAGCTGGTTGCTGTGTGACTGAAGTTCCTTTGTTTATATGGATAGAAGGTGACAAATTCCTGTATGAGAGAAGTGTACGTTTTTTAAAGTTGAAACCAATAAAAAGGAATATCTCAAAAATGATCCACTCCACGTAAAAAATGTATACAACGTAAATTGTGTGTTGTAACGAGGTCTATATTTTCTGTTAAGTAAGATTTTTTTTTCCTATCACTTACGGTTTGCCAGTTATACAAAATGCACCCAGAATAAAGCAAGACTTCAGAAGCTATTCCCAGAAAATTCAAAATATACATTTTATTTGTCAGGTAAATATCTTTAATATACGGTATTTTAATCAAAATCGTTAGAGCCATTTTTGATAAAATAACAGTTTTCGAAAACTTTTCCAAATAAAGGGTAGTTAGTCTTCATGTCGCATCCTTGGAAGATACTGAACTTAAATGCCAAATTTGGTATTTAACGGTCTACTTAACGCACACACACGCGGATGTTTTTCTAAAATTTTTTTTTTTTTGGACTCAGGTGGACCTAAAACTTATATTTCCTGTGAAATTTCCGTATCGAATTTTTGGGTGCATTACAATACCTTCTCTATAGAATATGTAAATAATACGTGTAGAGAAAGTAACATTATTTTTGGAAAAATGCGCTATGTGTGTTCGTGTGCATGGAAAGCATAAGACACGAAAAGTTGACGAAATACCATGATTTCTATTTTACTTCAGCATCTTGCGACACGAAGATTTACAATTAATCTTCACATGCAACATTTTTCCAAAATTTTGACCATCTCAAATATAGCTATAACAATTTTGAATAAAATGCAACATATTTAAGATGTTTATATGACAAATGAAATGTATATTTTGAGTTTTTGGGACCTCTTCATCCAGGATGACCTTTACATCTCATTAAAACACACAAATTGTCATATACTGCTTTTCTAGAGTTAACCCTTTGCGAGATAAACTTTTTTATTGGTTTCAAATTTAAACTTCTGAAACGGAAAGTCAAGCTTCATGTTATCTGTCTGTTGTTTTATTCCTGGAAATGGAATTAGAACCTCATTAACGACAGTTTTTAAAACATTTGACTATCACTTTATCCTAGTGTATTCCCTTCTACTTACAAGGAAGCAAGTAATAATACAATTTCTGCTAATGTTTATCTTGGTTAAAATGAAGTAGATAAAACAATAATTTGTTACCGAATAACTAGAGAAAGTCATGTGGACAGAGCACATCAGATTTTTAATGTGTCTCGTGTTCTATTTCGGTTTTTGCAAATCGTATGCATTGTGTTGTACGAATTCATTAGCTCCATACTTGGAAATTAACATTTTGGCTCAATACATATTTTAATCTATTTTATTACTTTCTCTACACGCACCATGTACAGAGTATATAGAGAAGGTATTGTAATGTACCCAAAAATTCGATACCGAGATTTCACTGCAAATATATGTTTTGAGACACGCTGAATCCAAAAAAAGGGTTTTTAAAAAAATGTACGTGTGTGTCTGTCTGTTCTCTCTGTGTGTGTGTTTGTGGGCAGCATAGCTCAAAAACGAAAAGACCGTGAAATACCGAACTTGATATTTAAGTTTGGTATCTTCCAAGGATGCGACACGAAGATTTTCAAGAAAATACCCTCACCCCCAACTACCCTTTACATCGAACTTTTTTCGAACATTTGATTTTCTTAAAAATGGCTCTAACAATTTTGAATAAAGTATCGTATATTAAAAATATTTACCTGACAAATTAAATGTATATCTTGAATTTTCTGGGAATAGCTAAGAAAAACTTACTTTTACTGTACAAGAATTTGTCAACTCGTGTCCATACAAACAAAGGAACTTCAGTCACATAACAACCAACTTTTGACTATCACTTTAACCTATGGTACTCCCTTATTTCGCTTCTACTTACAAGGAAGCTACTAATAAAACTATTTCTGCTAATTTTTTCTCGATAAGCTATGAAGTAAATAGAAGCATAAGCTTTTTAACACTAATTTGTTGCAGAGATATAGAGAAAGTCATGTGAATGGTACATATCAAATTTTTTATTATTTTATTTTAATATTTTCCTAGTTTTTAATATTACTATAATTTCCGTGTATTAAATTATGTATAAAACCAACTTAGTGTTTTTCCATATAACAATGATGTTACCATTGTGTTATTATTGCAGGTTGTCTCGGCGTCCAGGAGAAGAAGAAGAAGCCGAGCTTCTTCATTACTGAGATAAAAGAGAGCACGACTTCAAACGAAATGTCTAATTATCTACCTGCTGCAATTTCTAATTTCCTTCCTTATTAAGAAAAACGGCTGGAAAAAAGGTAAATTAAAATATCCCCCGCCCGCGGAGGGTTGTGTACACAGCACGGGTTCCAATACTCATTGCAAACACGAATTTCACGACATAGGCTTCAGGATTCAGAAACCAAGTTTATCTGTTTCAGGAATACACTAAATCAATCTGTTTACAAACCAGAGTTGCCAACTTAAACCAAAATTCCTTTAAAAATGATTTCTTTAAATGTTATGCAGCTTTAAAAGCCAAATTTTCTCTTTAATTTACTACCGTAAACTTAGTACTTATACTAGAAATGCCATTTTGTGTGTAAATTCTCAACACTTCACAGAAGAACATGTAAACTGATGCATGAGTTGGAGTATAGAGATAAATATTAACTCAACTTTTAAGGAAAGTTCTGCTCTACAAATTGGTACAACTGTTAACTAGTTATCTTCAAATCATGCCTATTTTTATATATACACGCGCTTTGTTGACTCCATTTTTTCTTTCTCTGACCCATATGTATACATAGTACCTAGAGAAGGTACCTATTGTATTCCACCGCAAAATTCGATAATGATATTTAACTGGAAATATATGTTTTGACGTCCCCCGAGTCCGAAAATAACATTTTTACAAAAAGGTCTATGTGTGTAGGGGGGGGGGGGGGGAAGACAGCATAGCTCAAAAACGAAAAGACCGTTAAATACCAAATTTGGTTTTTAAGTTTGGTATCTTGCAGGGACGCCACATGAAGATTTTGAAGAAAATACCCCCACCCCAACTAGCTTTTACATGGAATTTTTTTCGAAAATTTTTATATGCTGAAAAATGGCTCTAATGATTTTAATTAAAATACCATATATTAAAGATATTCACGTCAAAACTAAAGTATATATTTTAAATTATCTGGGAATATGCTCTGAAGAGCTCTTTATTCGTGATGAGCGTTGCAGAATTTTGTATAACGGTTAAACCGTAAGAGACATACAAAAATGTAGATGTCGTTAAGACATACCATTTATGTTATATACGTTTTTCTAGTAGAGTTGACCGTTTTTGGGATATTCATTGTTATTTGTTTCGATTTTAAACTAACTTTTCTCAAACGCGAGTACACAAAGCGAACCGAAACTCAATTGTTTCAAATAGCGACCAGTTTTTTTAAAAGATTTGACTATCACTTTAGCCTAGTGTTTTCCCTTATTTCCCTTCTACTTGCAAAGAAGCAAGTAATAAGACTATTTCTGCTAATTTTTTCTCGATTAGCATGAAGTAGATAAACGAATAATCTTTTGTAAGAATAGTATTACATTGAACAGCTAGAGAAAGCTATGTGCTTTAAACAGCTTTATCTGCGAATGATATTTTGTGGAATAAATGATCCTTTTTTGCAGAAGTATTGAAGAGAAGTACATTAAATGTTAACTAAATGAAAAGTAAAAAACATTTAAGTGATTATCTCCGAATGTTATTTTTCAAAATTATATAAAGAAAATTTAAAATTTGGAAGTACACTTATCTAATTTTCTCAAACAATTTACTCAATTTTATTTAAATATACGTATAACGTACAGGTACTAGGTGGCCTAGGGCAGATATTCCATGGTACGTTGGAAGAGTTGCAGAACTCAACGGAACTGCTTGAAATTAAAACCAGTCAGTGACGAACAGGCGCGAGCGATCTTCATTTTACCCCTCTAGCTTATCAGCGAAGACGGCGACCAGGTCTCAGTCACTGAGAGGGGTAGGCTCGCGACAATTTTTCACTCACGGGGTTTAATTTGAAATAGTCCCCGTTGAGTTCTGCAGCTCTTGACACGAAAAGGTATTTGCACACATCAAATCCTGGTCAGTTGGGCCTCCTGGTGTAATGTTATAGTGCAAAGTCGACAGTCAAATGTTTTAAAATGTGGTTGCTATTGCGTTTCTTTGCGTGGCCTGAAAAGTATAAGTATCTTAAAACTGAAACCAATAACAAGATAAATCTGGAAAACGGCGAACTCCAGGATGAAATGTATACGTCATGAATTGTGTTTTGTCCATCGCTTACGGTTTACTGGTTGTGCAAAATTAAAACAAAATCAATCCACGATAAAGAGGCAATTTTCAGAAAACTCAAACTATACATTTTATTTGTCATGTAAATACCTTAAATTTAAGGGATATTAATAAAAATCATTAGCCATTTTTGATAAAACTAAACTTTTTGAAATAGTTTGTTATTTAACGGGATTTTCATTTTTGAGCTATGCTGCCCATAGAGACACACACACGGTCCTTTTTCTAAAAATGCTTTTTCAGGGGGACCCAAAACATGTATTCCTGGTGAAATCTCGGTATCGAATTTTTGGGTGCATTACAATACCTTCTCTATACAAAAACACACAATTTATTTGAAGTAAGTTTTTGTAGTATGAGACATTTAAAAAATGTCTGTTTAAATATTAGGTTGAATCTTTAATACTTTAAAAATACAATGTGTTATTATGCATATGTTTCTTTGGTTATATGATGGAAAGACTGAAAGTCAGCACTCAACAGTTCAGTCTGAAATGTAATCAAACTATTTGAGTGAACGTTAGTCTCAATTAACATGAACATGTTAAAACAACATCAAACCTAAAATACTTGTTTCTAGTACTAGTTATGTTAGCAGATTTTACTAACGAGAGAGGTTACTAACTTTAATTTTGCAACGTGTTTTATCTCTTTCACAATATTTTACTGCGTATATTTAATGACAAATGTTTATTTATTATTGATACAATATGTTTAGAGAAAGAGTAATGTGGGCTTTGGAAAAAATAAAACGATAAATCAACAAACATTGTTCTTATGTTCTGTAATTTTGGATGATAGTTTTATAATTATCCGAATTTAAAGTAAAAAAAAGTATCATGTGTTCCATTCACATGACTTTCTCTACATCTCTGCAACAAATTATTGTTAAAAAGCTTATTCTTCTATTTACTTCATGCTAATCAAGATAAACGTTAACAGAAATAGTCTTATTACTTGCTTCTTTGTAAGTAGAAGGGAAATAAGGGAATACACTAGGTTAAAACGATAGTGAAATATTTTAAAAGCTGGTTGCCATGTGGTTGAAAACCGCTTCTATGCAGCCAGGAGATTATAACTTTCCGGGTGAGAAAAGTTTATTTTAAAACTGAAACAAATAACAAGGAATATCTCAGAAATGGACAATTCCACCAAAGAAAACGTATATGACATAAATTGTGATCTACATTTTTTATTGTGTAAGTTTTTGTCTATCTCTTATGGTTTACTAGTTAAGCAAACTTTACCAAAATTCATTCAGAATAAAGAGGTCTTTAGAGGCTATTCCCAGAAAATTCAAGATATACATTTTATTTGCAATATAAATATCTTTAATATACGGTATTTTAATCAAAATCGTTAAGGTTATTTGTGAGAAAATCAAAAATTTCGAAATGTTTTCCATGAAAAGGATAGTTTGTGGTGGGGGGTTCTCAAAATCTTCGTGTCGCATCCCTGAAAGATACTAAACTTAAATGCCGAGTTTGATATTTTACCGACTTTTCGTTTTTGAGTTATCATGTTCACAGGCACACGGACACACAATAACGAACCTTTTTCTGAAAATACTTTTTTTTTTATTCAGGGGACCCTAAAACAACTATTTCCGTTGAAATCTCGGTATCGAATTTTTGGGTGCAATACAATACCTTCTCTATACACTATGTACATAGTACGTGTAGAGAAAGTAATAAGCGAAGAAAGTGATTTTCACGGTACATCAGGAACAATTTTAAAAATGGTCAAAAATGCAACTGTTTCCATAAAAATGAGGGAAAATTTATTTATATAGTTATACGAAGATGGTGGTCATGTAGCATTTGAGAACTAATGTAAGTATTACATCAAATACAACTCGTGTTCTCATCTCTTAGCACAAGATGGAGACACTCGTGCTGCTACTAGTGACAATTTGTGGCTTATCGTAAAAAAATGATCATTAAACTGTTTTATGTTTTGTTGCCTAGCAGCTACGAACTAAATCATTATTATATTAGTAGACAAGTTTTACAAGTATTATCTAGCAGTAAAAACAAAAGAGGTATGAAACGAAAGATGACTTGCCGTTCGAGAAAAGTTTAAGTAGCCCAAAGTTCAAACCAATAACAAGGAATATCTCAAAAACGATCAACCCTTACGAAAGAAATGTATACAATGTAAATTGTGTGTTTTAACGTGCTCTACATTTTTTGAGTTGTAAATTTTTGTCCACCTCTTATGGTATAGCAGTTAGGCAAAATTCCGCAAAATTCATGCAGAATAAAGAAGTCTTCAGAGGCTATTCCCAGAAAATTCAAGATAAACATTTAGTTTGCAGGAAAATATCTTTAATATACGATATTTTAAACAAAATCGTTAGAGCCATTTTTGAGAAAATCAACATTTTCGACAGTTTTTCCATGTGAAGGGTAGTTTGGGGCATCCTTGAACGATACCAAACATAAATACCAAGTTTGGTATTTAACGGTCTTTTCGTTTTTGAGCTATGCTATCCACAGACACACACACGGACATCTTTCTAAAAATGCTTTTTTTGGATTCAGAGGGTCCCAAAACATGAATTTCTGATGAAATTTCGGTATTGAATTTTGGGTACAATACAATACCTTCTCTATACACTATGTATATAGTACGTATAGAGAAAGTAAAAGTGTAAAGGACATAACCTGTGAGTTGCAACGAGATCTACATTTTTGGTGTAGTAAATTTTGTCTCTCTTGCGGTTTACCAATTATACAAAAAATATATAGAATGAGGAGTCTTCAGATAATTCAAGATGATATACATTTCGTTTCTCATAAAAAATCTCAAACATATGGTGTTCCAATGAAAATCGGTAAACCAGTTTCTGAAAAAATTAAAACCTTAAAGAAATGCAGAAGTATTATCTAGAAAGTTTTATGGAGCACGTTTTGCACGGCCCCCTGCAACACCTGGTACACAGATCCTGTACCCAGCTATTGATATTCATATGCGCAAGTTTGCATTCAAATGTTCCCCCTCAAGGAAACTGGGACCGGTTTTCCTTCACCTGCCTGCCGCTACTGGGTTCGAGTCTTGTGTCGGAAACCTGTTCTCTCTCCTACAAGCAGGTAGTCTTACTTCAACTGTCTCCAAACGCCACTTGTGTGCACTCCTGGACAATGTTGGTTCCACATCCAATAAGTCTGAATTCGAGTAGAAGCACAGCCATTTTGAAATTTCTAATTAAATTTACATTGTAGTCACTCACTCACAGCTCATTTTACAATGTATGTACATAGTGTACAGAGAAGGTATTGTATTGCACCCAAAAATTTCGTACCGAGATTTCACCGGAAATATATGTTTTGAAAAAAACATTTTTAGAAAAACGTCTAAGTGGGTGGACAGCATAGATCAAAAACGAAAAGCCAAAACTTGGGATTTAAGTTCAGTATCTTCCTATCATACGACAGGAAAATAACAAGAAAATCCCCCACTCCAAAGTACCTTTACATGGAACATTTTTATTTTCTCTATACGTACTATGTACATAGTGTATAGAGAAGGTATTGGTATTTAAGTTTGGTATCTTCCAAGGATGCGACACGAAGATTTTCAAGAAAATGCCCCCACCCCCAACTACCCTTTACATTTAGCATTTTTAGAAAATTTTGATTTTCTCAAAAATGACTCAACGATTTTGATTATATAAAAGCTATTTAACATGAAAAATAATATGTATATCTTGAATTTTCTGGGAATAGGCTCTGAAGACTACTTTATTCTGGATGGATTTTACGAAATTTTGCCTAACTGCTAAATCGAAAGAGATGGACAAAAACTTACCACACAAAAAATGTAGAGCACGTTAAAACACACAATTTATGTAATATACAGTTTTTTCGTGGAGTTGACCATTTTTTAGATATTCCTTGTATTTGGTTTCAGCTTTGAAAAACTTATACTTTTCTCATACATGCATTTGTCAACTCGTGTCCATACAAACAAAGGAACTTCATTCACATAGCAACCAGCTTTTGACTATCACTTTAACCTATGGTACTCCCTTATTTCGCTTCTACTTACAAGGAAGCAAGTAATAAGATTATTTCTGATAATTTTTTCTCGATTAGCATGAAGTAAATAGAATTATAAGCTTTTTAACAATAATTTGTTGCAGAGATGTAGGAAAAGTCATGTGAATGGCACACATCAGATTGTTTTGTCTGGAAATGGTTTCAAATCAAGCTAGACGTGCTTAGTTACATTGGCATAAACACTCAACTGTTTATCGGAAGCACCGAGAAGTAAATTCAGCGAAGGAAAAGACAAAATAAGAAGTGAAACTTTCAAGTACATTCCATTAGATGGCGTACTTACACTTGTGAGACTGTAACATTTCGAAAACCATTAACGCTAAGAACAAAAGTATTTAATGCAAATTTTATACTTTAATGAAATCTGTGTTTTTTTGTGGAGTCTATCTCGTATGTTTCTAGTTATATAAAACACATTTGGAATGAAAACTCGAGACAAATAAGCACTCAAATTATCAATGGCATAAATAACTTACAAATTCTTACAAATAAAGGATAGTTTTTGGGAACATGAAGATGCTAAACTGGATTCTGTGAGAATAAATGATACGTTTGCAGTGAAACTTTTGTGTGAAATATAATACTTCCTATGCATAGTATGGAAAGTAAAACTACTTTATTGATGGTTATGGGTCTTCAAAATGTGTATTTCCATTTAAATTTCTATGCCGAATTGTTCGGTGTATGCAGCATTACTTAGTGCTGAGTAGAAGTAGGAGAAGTAAATTGCGTGAGAGAGAGAGAGAGAGGGAGAGAGAGAGAGAGAGAGAGAGAGAGAGAGAGAATAGTATAACCCAAAAACGAAAAGTGGTTAGAACATCTTTAGAAATTGTTCAAAATGGCTGGTACCATTTTGATTAAAATATCATATGTTTGAGATAATTTATGAAAAACAAAATATATATCTTGAATATTTTGGGAATAGCCTCTGCAGACCTCTTCATTCTGAATGAGTTTTATATAACTGGTAAATCGTAAGAGATATATAAAAACTTACTACACAAAAATGTTTATCTCGTTAAAACATACAAGTTATAAACTGTACCTTTTTTTTGTGGAATTAACTACTTCCCATACAAGTTGTGTTATTAGTTTAAATTTTCCAATGCATACGTTTCTCGCCATGAGTCAAGTGAATGCAACTCGGCGGTGTGCGAGTTGTAGTAAACACAGAAGCTGGCTGTTACATGATTTATGTAAGCTCAAGGCCGTCCAAAATACATTAGACCGTGACTTTTATGCTTCATTTATGACAATGTTATTACTAAAATGAGATTCACTTATTGTTCTTTACTGAATACAAAAGTATTTGCCCTTATTAACCTCCCACTCTGTATATATCTAAACAAGTTTCAGCAATATCTTTCACGTGGTTTCGTTGCCATAGGCGATTGAATCAACAATCTTGTGCTTCTTTAGAAAAATGGAGAAAGACTAGTTTCGTGCGGTGATTAAACACTTCTATTTAAAAGGTTTAACACCGAAAGAGATAAAAGCCGAATTGGATGGAGTTCAAGGCACATCTGCTCCTGCGTTTGTAACAATTTACAATTGGATAAATGAATTTAAACGTGGCCGTACATCCACAAATGATGAACATCGTTCCGGACGTCCAGTAGAAGTGACTTCCTCCGAAATGATCGACAAAATCTAGGATATAGTTTTGAGTGATCGACGAATCAAGGTTCACGATATAGTAGAGGCCACAAGCATATCACAAGGTACAGTGTTCTCAATTTTGCACCAAAAATTAGGTCTGACAAAGGTCTCGGCAAGATGGGTGTCGCATTTGCTCTCAATGGAGAATAAACGAAATCATGTGATCGATTCGGAAGCTGGTTTGACACTATTCCGTCGCAATCCTGTCGAGTTTCTGCGTTCATAACTGTGAATGAAACACGGATACACTACTACACTCCAGTGACTAAAGTACAGGCGAAACAGTGGGTTTTAAGGGCGAACCGCTCTGAAGAAGACAAACTGGTGAAATCTGCAGACAAGGTGATGGCCTTGATGTTTTGGGATGCACGTGGAATCATTTACATTGATTACTTGCGGAAAAGAAGAACGATAAATGAAGAATATTATGTATCGTTATTGCACCGGTTGAACTGAAAAATCAAACAAAAAAAACGCCCTCATCTGGCAAAGAATCTTCAATCAAGAGAATGCAAGGGTGCACACCTGCGCAGTTTCGATGGCAAAAACTGTAGAATTACTACAACATCCACCGTATTCACCAGATTTGGCCCCAGTGACTTTTTACTTTCTCTACCCGGACTATGTACATAGTGTATAGAGAAGGTATTGTAATGCACTAAAAAATTCGATACCTAGATTTCACCAGAAATACATGTTTTGAGACCCCCTGAATCCAAAAAAGGTATTTTTAGAAAAATGTCCGTGTGTGTCTGCGTGTGTCCGTGTGTATGTGTGTGTGTGTGTCTATGGGCAGCATAGCTCAAAAACGAAAAGGCCGTTAAAAACCAAACTTGGTATTTAGGTTTGGTATCTTCCAAATATGCGACACGAAGATTTTGAGGAAAATCCCCTCACCCCCAGCTACCCTTTACATGGAACGTTTTTCGAAATTTTTGAGTTTCGCAAAACTGACTAACGATTTTGATTAAAATATCGTATATTAAAGATATTTACGTGACAAAAATAATGTATATCTTGAATTTTCTGGGAATAGTCTCTAAAGACCTCTTTATTCCGCATGATTTTTACTGAATTTTGCATAACCGTAAACCGTAAGAAATAGATAAAAACTTGCCATACAAAAAATGTAGAGCACGCTAAAACACACAAGTTATGTTATATATATACTTTTTTCGTGGAGTTGATGGTTTTTTAAATATTTTTCTTGTTATTGGTTTCAGCTTTGAAAAACATATACTTTTCTCATTCAGGAATTTGTCAACTCCTGCCAATACAAACAAACGAACTTTAGTGACATAGCAACCAGCTTTTGACTATCACTTTAACATATGGTACTCCCTTATTTCGCTTCTACTTACAAGGAAGCAAGTAATAAGACTATTTCTGCTAATTTTTTCTCGATTAGCATGAAGTAAATAGAAGCATAATTTTTTTAATATGTTTTGCATAAATGTAGAGAAAGTCAAGTGAATGGAACACATTTTTGTTTTTATTTTCAAACTTTAAAAAGTGGTTCAGTGGAAAAATGATTCACGTCTAACGAAAACGTCATGTCCGAAACAGATGCCTATTTTGAGGAGCTTTCGAAATCCTAGTTTTTGAAGGGCTCAAAACTGTTGGAGAAACGCTGGGGAAAATGTATTGAGCTAAAAGAAAATTATGTTGTAAAACAAAAAATCTGCTGTGTACTTTCTCCATATCCCTGCAACAAATAATTCTTAAAAAGCTTAGACTTCTATTTACTTTATGCTAATCAGACAAAAATAGTCTAATTACTCGCTTCCTTGTAAGTAGAAGCGAAATAAGGGACAACCGTACGTTAAAGTGATAGTAAAAGCTGGTTCCTATGTCAATGAAGTTCCTTTGTTTATATGGATAGGAGTTGACAAGTTCCCGTATGAGAAAAGTATACGTTTTTCATAGCAGAAACCAAAAATAAGGAATGTCACAAAAACAACGAACTCCACGAAAAAAATGTATATAACAGAAATTGTGTGTTTTAATGTGCCCTACATGTTTTGTGTAGTAAGTTTTTGTCCATCTCTTATGGTTTAGCAGTTATTCAAAATTTAGTAAAATTCATCCAGAATAAACTTCTCTTCGGAGGCTATTCCCATAAAATTCAAGATATATATTTTATTTGTCAGGTAAATAGGTTTAATATCCGAAATTTTAATCAAAATCGTTAGAGCCATTTTTGAGAAAATCAAAATTTTCGAAAAATGTTCCATGTAAAGGGTAGTTGGGGTTAGGGGGATTTTTCTCAAAATCTTGGTGTCGCATCCCTGGAAGATACTAAACTTAAATACCAAGTTTGGTATTTTACCTACTATTCGTTTTTGAGTTATCGTGTTCACAGACACACGGACACACACACACACGGACCTTTTTGTGAAAATGTTTTTTTTTTTGGATATTGGGGACCCTAAAACATATATTTCCGGTGAAATCTCGATATCGAATTTTTGGGTGGAGTGCAATACTTTCTCTATACACTATGTACATAGTGCGTATGGAGAAAGTAAAAATGTATAAAAAATAAATTGTTTTACTGTTTTGTTGTAAGGACTTGTTGAACGCCGTTCGTAGTTTGGTGTAAGCTGCAACGTCCCGTTTTCCTCTGCTCAATTGAACTATATAATTTTGGAAGTAGTTTCTTTAAGAAATTTAAATATATTTATGTATTTTTTGTATTTTTTTTCTACAGGTTTAACAGTATGTTATTCTTTTCGTTTATTTTATTAATAAAGGTGTTAATTTATACGAAGAATATTAAATAAATCTTTCTTGATAAGATCTTAATATAAATAAAATAAATATTAATTGTTAATAAACGTGTTATGCTAGCGACAACTTATTATACCTAAACTGTAGAGGAATTTTGGGAGATGATTTACCTCTATAGCAAATGTCCTCCATTCTGTGTAAGACACAACTCAACACGTCGCACTGGAGGACTCTGTTGTCAATAGCTTGAATCTCCTTTGTGATGCTGTGCTTCAGATCGTCCAATGTCTGGGGACGTGTGGCGTAAACCCTGTCTTTTAAGTAACCCCATAGAAAGAAGTCCGGCGATGTCAAATCCGGAGATCTCGGTGGCCACAGGTTCCTGGAAATTATCCGGTCATCAAAGAAACTTGCAATTAGGTTCATGGATTCATTTGATGTATGGCATGTAGCGCTTTGCTGAAAATATCCTTGACTCAGATCTACATCGTGTTGCAATTTTCACGTTGACTACAAGAACAAAATGTCGAAACAGCTGCCAACAATGCAATTAGGAATAAAACATGAACATCTATGCATTTAGTGACAAGGAATCGAAATACCATAACATTCTGCTTATTTTGGCGCTAAAATTGGGTCATTGAATGAATTTCCAAGGGAGTAATTAAAGAAACAAATGTGTGAGTTCTACATAAATCTCTCTGGCTCTATAGTTTGCGACGGTGTGGTCTGAACGTTTGTTTTAATCTGGAAAACTACTGCTGCTGCTGCAGATTCTATGGTTTGGTTTCTACCCGTCTATCCCAATCAAATACTTTACGACGTTTGCGGAGAGCCATCAAAACAAACGAAGAGGAATGCTGACTTGAGGAATTGTGTTGATCCATGACAACGCTCGTCCACACAACCCATCGGCTCCTTGAACATTTTCAATGGGACATTTGCGATCATCTGCTGTACAGTCCTGACCTGACACTCAGCGACTTTCACCTTTTCCCTGAACTGAAGACGTGGCTAGGAGGTCAGCACTTTCAAAACAACGTCAATGCTCATTTGAAATCATTGGCGGCAACATTTTTTGAAGCGGGTATTGCAAAGCTTGTGCACAGGTACGATAAATGTCTCAATCTTTTCGGTGATTACGTTGAAAAGTAACCATAAGTGTACAAAACCTTTAGTAATAAAGTAATTGTTTTCTAAGAACTTGTCTTTTATTTATAGCCTATCTGAGGTTGAAAAAAACTCTGATGTGTTCCATTCACATGACTTTCTTTATATCTCTGTAACAAATTATTGTTAATACGTTTATTCTTTTATTTATTTCATGCTAATCGAGAAAAATTAGCATAAATAGTCTTATTTCTTGCTTCCTTGTAAGTAGAAGCGAAATAAGGGAGTAGCATAGGTTAAAGTGATAGTTAAAAGCTGGTTGCTATGTGACTGAGGTTCCTTTGTTTGTATGGACAGGAGTTGACTAATTCCAGTATGAGAAAAATATGTTTTTCAAAGCTGAAACCAAAAACAAGGAATATCTCAAAAACGATAAACTCCAAGGAAAAAAAATATAACATAAATTATGTTTTAACATGCTCTATATTTTTTGTGTTTTAAGTTTCCGTCCATCTGTTACAGTTTAGCAATTATGCAACATTCCGTAAAATTTATCCAGAATAAAGTAGTCTTCAGACTCTATTCCCAGAAAATTCAAGATATACATTTTATTTGTCAGGTAAATATCTTTAATATATAATATTTTAATCAAAATCGTTAGAAAAATCAAAATTTCCGAAAATATTTCCATGAAAAGGGTAGTTTGGGGTTGGGGGATTTTTTTTTAATATCTTCGTGTCGTATCCTTGGACAATACCAAACTTAAATACCAAGTTTGGTATTTAACGGTCCTTTCGTTTTTGAGGTATGCTGCCCACAGACACACACACACACACATACATACATACATACATACATACATACATACATACATACATACATACATACATACATACATACATACATACATACATACATACATACATACATACATACATACATACATACATACATACATACATACATACATACATACATACATACATACATACATACATACATACATACATACATACATACATACATACATACATACATACATACATACATACATACATACATACATACATACATACATACATACATACATACATACATACATACATACATACATACATACATACATACATACATACATACATACATACATACATACATACATACATACATACATACATACATACATACATACATACATACATACATACATACATACATACATACATACATACATACATACATACATACATACATACATACATACATACATACATACATACATACATACATACATACATACATACATACATACATACATACATACATACATACATACATACATACATACATACATACATACATACATACATACATACATACATACATACATACATACATACATACATACATACATACATACATACATACATACATACATACATACATACATACATACATACATACATACATACATACATACATACATACATACATACATACATACATACATACATACATACATACATACATACATACATACATACATACATACATACATACATACATACATACATACATACATACATACATACATACATACATACATACATACATACATACATACATACATACATACATACATACATACATACATACATACATACATACATACATACATACATACATACATACATACATACATACATACATACATACATACATACATACATACATACATACATACATACATACATACATACATACATACATACATACATACATACATACATACATACATACATACATACATACATACATACATACATACATACATACATACATACATACATACATACATACATACATACATACATACATACATACATACATACATACATACATACATACATACATACATACATACATACATACATACATACATACATACATACATACATACATACATACATACATACATACATACATACATACATACATACATACATACATACATACATACATACATACATACATACATACATACATACATACATACATACATACATACATACATACATACATACATACATACATACATACATACATACATACATACATACATACATACATACATACATACATACATACATACATACATACATACATACATACATACATACATACATACATACATACATACATACATACATACATACATACATACATACATACATACATACATACATACATACATACATACATACATACATACATACATACATACATACATACATACATACATACATACATACATACATACATACATACATACATACATACATACATACATACATACATACATACATACATACATACATACATACATACATACATACATACATACATACATACATACATACATACATACATACATACATACATACATACATACATACATACATACATACATACATACATACATACATACATACATACATACATACATACATACATACATACATACATACATACATACATACATACATACATACATACAGACACACACACACGGGCCTTATTCTAAAAGTGCTCTTTTTGGATTCAGGAAGTCTCAAAACATGTATTTCCGGTGAAATGTCGGTATGGAATTTTTGGGTGCATTACAATACCTTCTCTATACACTATGTACATAGTACGTATAGAGAAGGTAAAAAAGGCCCTCGTAGAAGGGAAATAAGGGAGTACACTAGGATAAATTGATATTCAATTTTTAAGAACTGGTCTAATTTGTATTGTATTTGAATACCCAAGATACGAAAGGTGAATAACTACGTCCTATTTCAGTAAAATGTAGGTATTTGAAAACCTAAATGAATATTAAGAAATAACTCGGATGTGGCTAACAGCAGAAAAAATGCATTTGATATAAACCGTCTGCTTTGAGACGAGTTCTATATTTTTTTGTAATAATATTTTGTATACCTTTTGTGATTTTTCAGTTTAAATATTTTGGGAATAGCCTCTGAAAACCTCTTCATTCTGGGTGATTTTTGTATAACTGGCAAACCGTAAGAGATAGACAAAAACTTACTATGCAAAAAAACGTAGATCTTGTTAAAACAGACAATTAATGTCATATACATTGTTTGTGAATTTAACTATTTATATTCCTTGTTATTGTTTTCAATTTAAAAATACTCAAACTTTTTTTATAAAACATAATTTTTTCATTCCCGTTTCTTTTGTTTTACTCCTGGCCATACAAAGAGAAACAACAGCTTTTAAAAACATTTGACTATCGCTTTAGTCTAGAGTATTATCTTATTTCCCTTTTTGAGAAAATGTTCGTGTTATATTTCCCTCGTAATAAGACAAGTTGTGTTACAGAGAAGTAGAGAAAGTGTTAAGTATCCGTGGGAAGCCACAACCCTTGCTTGTTCGTCTCCATGACAACCACTAGGGTAGAACACAGCGTGCATAAATTATCCGCTCCTTGCGACAAATTTGCCTTGCTTTTTATAGCACAGCGATCCGGCCATCACCTTTTCTATCTACTTCTTCTTAATCGAGATAAAAAACCTCGTGGTTAAAACGTTATCCTGAACCTTCCATACGATTACTGCATGTTTAACACTTCCAAGTGTTACATTCACATGACTTTCTCTAGCTACGCTACAAACTTCTTACAAAAGATAATTCTTCTTCCAACACTATTTTAATCGAGATAAGCATTAGCAGAATTTTGTTATCTAGTTCCTTATAAGTAGACTGGAACACTAGGCAAAAGTGATAGTCAAATGTTTTAAAAGCTGTCGTTATGCGATTGTCATTGCGAATCGCCTCTTTGCTTGCCCAGGAGCAAAACAAAAGAAAAACGGACACTTCCGTCTGAGAAAAGTATAGCCAATTCACAATTGAAACAATAACAAGGAATACCTCGGAAACAGTAAGCTCCACGAAAAAAAAATAATATATATGACATAAATTGTGTATTTTAACAAGATTTAAATTGTTTGTAAAGTAAGTTTCTGTCTATCTTTTACGGTTTACTAGTTATGCCAAATTAAGCAAAATTCATCCAGAATAAACAGGTCTTTAGAAGCTATTCCCAGAAAATTCAACATATACATTTTATTTGTGATAGAAATGGTTTTGATATGTGGTATTTTAATCAAAATAGTTAGAGCCATTTTTAAGAAAAACAAAATTTTCGAAAATTTGTCCATGTAAAGGGTAGTTGGGATGGCGGTATTTTCTTGAAAAGCTTCGTGTCGCATCCTTGCAAGATACCAAACTTAAATACCAAGTTTGGTGTTTAACGATTTTTGTTTTTGAGCTATGCTGCCCACAGTCACACACAGACACTTATGAAATTTCAGTATGGAATTTTTGGGTGGATTGCACCATGTACATATGCGTGTAGAGAAAGTAAAAACCAAAACTGTAGCTCTGGTACTTTGGAAAATGAATTCTAGTGCCGGTGTCACTTAACCTAAAGTTTATCTTTAAAAGAAATAAAGGGAAAAACAAGTTTTGTAGCAGAGCTGATGTGTGAGGCGGACAAAAGAAGGTCGCGTGCCGTGTTGAAAAGAGTTGGTTTCTCCCCAAACCTGGCTACCTGAGCTTCAAGGAGGGGAATCACATTTGTTCTGAACCCTCCTGTGGCTCGCACTCGGGAGGTCCGGGATTCGCTTCCCGTGGTTTCCCACTGGTCACCAAAGTGAATGTCGAGGCACTGTATTCCACTACGACTGTTTTCCCTCATTCGTTTCCCTCCAATGTTTCAGGTTGTGCAGTGACGACGACGGTCTGCAAAGGGAACCGCAGACAGAGCTTTTAGTCTACTTTATTGGGATTACTCTCTAATAGTGACTGGGTGTTAAAACTTGGGAACGTCACGTCTCCACTCTATTTATCAAAACTACATTTATCTGTCCTGTCCTTACTTCGGACTCTACACACATTTAAATATCGTACAATATATCTGTTTCCTGGGATACTGTTTTATAAAACAGTGTTTTTATCAAAACTACATTTATCTGTCCTGTCCTTACTTCGGACTCTACACACATTTAAATATCGTACAATATATCTATTTCCTAGGATACTGTTTTATAAAACAGTGTTTTTATCAAAACTACATTTATCTGTCCTTACTTCACACTCTACACACATTTAAATATCGTACAATATATCTGTTTCCTGGGATACTGTTTTATAAAACAGTGTTTTTATCAAAACTACATTTATCTGTCCTGTCCTTACTTCGGACTCTACACACATTTAAATATCGTACAATATATCTGTTTCGTGGGATACTGTTTTATAAAACAGTGTTTTTATCAAAACTACATTTATCTGTCCTTACTTCACATTCTACACACATTTAAATATCGTACAATATATCTGTTTCCTGGGATACTGTTTTATAAAACAGTGTTTTTATCAAAACTACATTTTCATACTTTTACACGCGTCTCAGTTATTTTTTTAAATACAACTAACATTTCCCAAAATGTGCAGAAGTATTTACTGTAATATTACAGAGCACAAAATGATCATAACATCTATAACAATTTTTCAAAAATATATTTTAATATAACAATGATTAACTTGAGAGATTAAATTTTCTAACAGCTCTAATAAACTGTAATAATTCAGTAATCGAAATTACTGAAATCATAACTTAAAGTTTTTCTATTATGATCTAAATGTCAACAAATTTTCTCAAATTTATATAACAAAATTATTAAATAATGTATATATTTATCCAAGGTGAATGAAATTTGTTATCAGGTAATATTGACATAGCATCTATGCAATCACAGTAAAAGTTTCAGAAAAATGTTTACGGAAATATAGAAATTTGAAATCTCATTATCAGTGTTCCTTAAGAAAACACTTAAAACATAAAAGCGCTGCTATCATTACCCTTTTTACTTTCTTTAGCTTGCATGTACAACGTAAATAGTGGATACAGAAGATATTGTATTCCATCCAAAAATTCGATACTGAAACCACTTGAAATATATGCTTTGAGGTACCTGTGCCCGATTTTTTTTTTTTAAAAATGATCCGTGTGTATCTGTCTGTGGACAGTACAACTCAAAAACGAAATGTCGGTTGAATACCAAACTTGGTATTTAAGTTCAGTATATTTCAAGGAAAATTTTCAAGAAAATACCCCTAAATGACTAACAATTTTGATTAAAATATGTACATTAAAGAGATTTACCTGACAAATAAAATGTATATCTGGAATTTTCTGGGAATAGCCTCTAAAGACATATTTTTTCTGGATGATTTTTTTTTTTGAATTTTGCATAACTGGTAAAGCATAAGAGATAGACAACATTTTACTATACAAAAAGGCAGAGCTCCTTAAAACATACAATTTATGTCATGTACATTTTTTTTCGTACAGTTGACTGTTTTCGAGATATTCCTTGTTTTAAAATACTTAAAACTTTTCTGATATGGGACTTTTCAAATTCTGGCCACGCAAAGAACGGATTTCAATCACATAGCAACCACATTTTAAAACATTTATCTATCACTCTATCCTAGTGTATTCCCTTCTACTTTAAGTAAGTAAGTAAGTACGTACGTAATAAGACAATTCCTGTTAATGTTTACCTTGATTAGCAGAAGTAGATACACAAATAAGCTTCTTAACAACACTTTGTTACAGAGATGTAGAGCAAGTCACATGGATGGAACACAGCACATTTTTATAAAATGTTGTCACGAAAACTATGAAATTCAGGGAAAGGGCAAAGAAAAGCATCTACGGAGCGCGCAGTATCTTAATGAAGCACTCCTATTATTTTACGAGATGAAGAGTAAGTTTGGATGCTCAGTTGTGCAGTCCACGAAGCTGACAGTTTACGTGCACGAGGTCCCTCGCGTCAAATCCGTTGCCATTCGTGGCAAGCTAGTGCGCTGGTAGGTGCCCTCTAGATGGGGCTCACCATTTAAATTCTGTTGCACTAAGTCACAAACAAATGTGATATAGGGGAAAGTGATCTGAGGCTTATCGAAAAAGTGACAGGCGATTTGATATAACTAAACAACAACTAAAGTTATCAACACAAAACTTTATTTACAAAGTTACACTACCTTACTCTAATTCTCAATGTAATCTCCATTGCTATCAAGGTATTTATTGTCACGTGGTACAAGTTTTTTAATGCCGATGTTATTCGTCTTTTTTGAATGCACAAAATATTCGGCCAATCGAATTTTATAGACAAATAACGCAAGTGATAATACAATGAACGAGTCTTCAGTGAGGAAATGACACATCATTTACGAGTAATCAAGGAAGAGCATAACAGTGTGTACGATAAAGACCGTTCATCAATCGTTATGGACCAGTTGAAAGCAAATGTTGATAAAAGAATTCAGAAAAACCGGTGTTTCACTTTGGACACCGTACATGACTTTTTGGATGGAAAAGATTTGCCAGCCATGAAGACCTCAAAGTGAATGAATGACAGTGTATTTATTGAGATAACATTGCACTTCAACAATCGCACAGGTCCACACGTGCTTTTGTAATACACACTAAAAAGCAATTTTAAAACAACAAAGAATTAAAAGAGTAAACACGACAGTAAAAAGCAATATTAAAACAACAACAAGGAATTAAACCTCAAAGTGACAGTGACATCTTTAGCAGCAGAAAAGTATAACATCTGCATTGAAAAACCGGTACCACGTGACAATAACTACCTTGATAGAATAGCGATTACGTTCAGATATAGAATAAGGTACTTTGTAATAAAGTTTTTGAAATACTTGATATGTGAGTTAATCATTGTGAACACATATTTGGTAATGTAAGCTAAATTTACAATTCCTTTATTAATTGCCATGGCAACAAGCACTGTAAGAGTTTGAGAGGTCATTAATACTTACAGTACAATTAGGAAATGACGTAACATGTGCTACTTCAAGTAAAGAATCTATTGCATTAACAAAAGAGTGTATAAGGTTTTGTCCGTATAATTTAGATGTAGCCTTTCATTTGTTCACATCAAGAATTCATTTTTATTTTCTCTTCACGTACTATGTACATGGTGTACAGAGAAAGTATTGTAAAGCACCCAAAAATTCGATACCGAGATTTCACCGAAATACATGTTTTAGGTCCCCCTGAATCCAAAAAAAAAGCATTTTTAGAAAAAGGTCCTTGTGTGTGTGTGGGCAGCATAGCTCAAAAACGAAAAGACCGTTAAATACCAAACTTGTATTTAAGTTTGGTATCTACCAAGGATGCGACACGAAGATTTTCAAGAAAATTCCCCGACTCCCAACTACCCTTTATATGGGAAAAAAAAATCGAAATTTATTTTCACAAAAATTTTTGATTAAAATCTCTTATATTTAAAAATTTTACATGACAAATAAAATGTGTATCTTGAATTTTTTGGGAATAGCCTCTGAAAGCCTCTTTATTCTGGATGATTCTTTTTTTTTAATTTTGCATAACTAGTAAACCGTAGGAGATAGACAAATTTTACCACACAAAAATGTAGATGTTGTTAAAACATACAATTTATGTTATATACATTTTTTTCAAGGAGTTGATCGTTTTTTAGATATTCCTTGTTTTTGGTTTCAGCTTTAAAAAACAATAATTTTTTCATACAGGAATTTGTCAACTTGTGTCCATACAAACTAAGGAACGTCAGTCGCATAGCAAACAGCTTTTGACTATCACTTTAACCTATGGTACTCCCTTATTTTGCTTCTACTTACAAGGAAGCAAGTAAAAAGACTATTTCTATTTTTCTCTCGATTAGCATGAAGTAAATAGAAGCATAAGCTTTTTAACAATAATTTGTTGCAGAGATGTAGAGAAAGTTATGTGAATGGAACACGTCAGATTTTTACTTTCTCTATAGGCACTATGTACATAGTGTATAGAGAATGTATTGCACTCCACCAAAAAATTCGATACCGAGATTTCACCGGAAATATATGTTTTAGGGTCCCCTTTATCTAAAAAAAAAAAACATTTTCAAAAAAAGGTCCGTGTGTGTGTGTGTGTGTCCGTGAACACGATAATTCAAAAACGAATAGTAGGTAAAATACCAAACTTGGTATTTAAGTTTAGTATCTTTCAGGGATGCGACACGAAGATTTTGAGAAAAATTCCCCCCACCCCCAACTACCCTTTACTTGGAACTTTTTTCGAAAATTTTGATTTTCTCAAAAATGGCTCTAACGATTTTGATTAAAATTTCGTATATTAAAGATATTTACCTGACAAATAAAATGTATATCTTGAATTTTCTGGGAATAGCCTCTGAAGAGTAGTTTATTCTGGATGAATTTTACTAAATTTTGAATAACTGCTAAACCATAAGAGATGGACAAAAACTTACTACACAAAAAATGTAGGGCACGTTAAAACACACAATTTATGTTATATACATTTTTTTCGTGGAGTTCGTCGTTTTTGTGACATTCCCTATTTTTGGTTTCTGCTATGAAAAACTTATACATTTCTCATACAAGAATTTGTCAACTGCTGTCCATAAAAACAAAAGAACTTCAGTGACATAGCAACCAGCTTTTGACTATCACTTTAACCTATGGTACTCCCTTATTTCACCTCTACTTACAAGGAAGCAAGTAATATGGCTATTTCTGCTAATGTTTTACTGATTAGCATGAAGTTAATAGAAGCATAAGCTTTTTAAGAATAATTTGGTGCAGGGATATAGAGAAAGTCATGTGAATGGTACACATCAGATTTTTTCTTAATGTTCAATTTAATATTCAAAAGCAATTTTGAGTTATTATTTTTTTCTGAGTTTTTTCAAGTATTTCAAATTCGTTAACCACGAACTGTAAGTCAGATCTCATATTCCCAATACATTCTCAACCTGATAAGTATAACTTAGTACGCAATATACTATTTGCGTTGATAAGTCTCATCATTGTTTAGTTACGCCCAATCGTGTGTCGTTTCTGGACGGTCCTTGCAGTGTTTGGCAAGAAGAGAATGGGTAGAGAACCAGAGCAAGGTTTAACGTAATCTGAAGATGCAAGAAGTTATGTAGGGGTGTGTCATCATCCCCAAGAAGTGCAACCCTTCCGTTTCTTAATTCCTTCCTTACTTACTTGCCTGCTGGGGGAGCACTTTTTAATTTTATTTACAGAAAGGGGACGCGCAAGGCAGTGTTACCACCTTTCCCGAACATATCTCACAAAGTCAGCCAATTTTCTTAAACCAAATCGAGGATATTCATGTAATAATTAGCTTGTATTTTGTACCAGGGTAGACACAAATTTGTGAAGATAATCACCAATATACCATATTACGTAGCAACATTTCAAGTTCGGTTAAAACCATACAAAGTTAAGATAAAGAACCTTTGAATGAAGCATAGGGCTGAATATTCCCAATCCAAAACTAAACTTTGTAAACCGTCGGGATCAAATAAATGCACTTCTTATTCGCTTTCCTTTCTCTACACGTACTATGTATAGTGTATAGAGAAGATATTGTATTGCACCCAACAATTCGATACCGAGATTTCAAAGGAAATATATGTTTTGAGACCCCCTGAAAAAAAAAAAAAAAAAAACATTTTAAGAAAATGCACGTGAGTATTTGTGTGTGTGTGTCTGGGCAGCATATGTTGGATCATATGTAGGACTGACACTCCCCTAGGACTTACAAGCGGATGTCTAGGGGTCAGAAGTCTGTCGGGGAGCCAACGGCACGAAACACAAAATGAAGAACCTGGCCCATAGCCAGACATGAGTGTGAGGAAGTGGAAGATATGAAATGCAACCGAAATGGACGATACGAAAGGTGACGTTGGAGTAAGTGACGGAATGAGTGGCGGGGGAAACCGGACCACCTAGGTGGGAGGCGAGCGGTCTAACCATTGGACCACGCCGCTTCTTGTTCTGATTTCAACACGCCAAGTTAGGTGACGTCCACCTAAACACCTTGCACTGGGTCGTTTCCTTTAACTTCTCTGGTCATTTCGGGAGCTTTCAATAGACCAACATTTTCTGCACGGTTTGTTAGTGTTCCTTTTTACCACTAAACACTCACATTTACACTTCCAGACTGCGGTGGATAGGGAGTAATTCTGGTTACATAAAATGTTCTCACCTCAGTCGGGAATCGAACCCGGCACCACTGGATTAAGCTGACCAATCGACCGCAGAGGCGTATATTGTGGGATATGAAATTCATCCAAAATATCACTTAATTCTATATTAAGATTTTAAATTACGTAAACAAAAAGAAAAAATCTGATGTGTTCCATTCACATGAATTTCTCTACATCTCAGCAACAAACTATTGTCACAACCTTATGCGTCTATTTACTTCATGCTAGACGAGAAAAATTTAGCAGAAATAGTCTTATTACTTGCTTCCTTGTAAGTAGAAGCGAAATAAGGGAGTATCATAGGTTAAAGTGATAGTCAAAATGTGGTTGCTATGTGACTGAAGTTCCTTTGTTTATATGGACAGGAGTACACAAATTCCTCTATGAGAAAAGTATAAGGTTTTCAAAGCTCAAACCAATAATAAGGAATATCTCAAAAACCATCAATTCCACGAAAAAAATGTATATCACATAAATCGTGTTTTAATGTGGTCTACAAGTTTTGTGTGGTAAGTTTTTGCCCATCTCTTACGGTATAGCAGTTATGAAAAATTCAATAAAATTCATCCAGAATAAAGTAGTTTTCAGAGGCTATTCCCAGAAAATTCAAAATATACATTTTATTTGTCAAGTATATATCTTTAATATATGACATTTTAATCATAATCGATAGAGCCTTTTTTTGAGAAAATCAACATTTTCGAAAAAAGTTCTATGTAAAGGGCAATTTGAGGAGGGGGGATTTTCTTGAAAATTTTCGTGTCACGTCCCTGGAAGATACCAAACCTAAATACCAAGTTTGGTTTTTAACGGACTTTTCGTTTTTGAGCTATACTGTCCACACACACACACACAGATAGACAGACAGGCAGACACACACGGACATTTTTCTAAAACTACATTTTTGGATTCAGGAGGTCCCAAAACATGAATTTCCGGTGAAATCTCGGCATGGAATTTTTGGGTGCATTACAATACCTTCTCTATACACTATATACATAGTACGCGTAGAGAAAGCAAAAATTGTTCTTCTGTATACTAATCGAGGAATTGATATTTTAATAATTTCTTTATAGGTACAACGGAAGTGAAGTAAATACACTGGGCTAAAGAGATAGTAAATCCATTAAAAGCTGGTTCCTAAGTGATGATATTGCATGGTCAGCAGTTAAAAGAACAAAACGTTTTTCCATTTGAGAAAAGTGCAAGTATTGGAAAATGTAAACCAACAAGAAGGAATATGGTTAAACCCTCCGTCGAAGCATCTCACACAAGTTGTGTGCTTTAACAAAATCTACATTTTTACTTTCTCTACACGTACTATGTACATAGTGTACAGAGAAGGTATTGCACTCCACCAAAATTTCACCGGGAATACATGTTTTGAGTCTCCCTGAATAAAAAAAACATTTTTACGAAAAGGTCCTGTGTCAGTGAATACGATATCTAACTCAAAAACGAAAAGTGTGTAAGATACTAAACTTGATATTTAAGTTCACTATCTTCCCCGGATGTGACACGAAGATTTTCAAGAAAATCGCCCCACTCCCAACTACCCTTTACATACAACTCTTTTCGAAAATGTTTATTTTCTTAAAAATGGCTCTAACGATTTTGATTAAAATATCGTATATTAAAGATATTTACCTCACAAATAATTATTATTATATATTGCATATTCTGGAAGAATTTGACATTTTACATAACTGCTAAACCGTAAGAGATGGACATAAACCTACCACACAAAAACTGTAGAGCACATTAAAACACACAACTTATGTTATATAATTTTTTTTTGAGTTAATCGCCTTTAAGATATTCATGTTTTTGGTTTCAGATTTGAAAAATTTGTACTTTTCTCACACAGGAATTTGTCAACTGCTATCCATACAAAGGAACTTTAGTCACATAGCAACCAGCTTTTGACTATCACTTTAGTCTATGCTACTCCCTTATTTTGCTTCTTCTTACAAGGAAGCAAGTAATAAGACTATTTCTGCTATTTTTTTTTCTCGATTAGCATGAAGTAAATTGAAGCATAAGCTTTTCACAGTAATTTGTTGCATAGATGTAGAGAAAGTCATGTGAATGGAACACATCAGATTTTTGGTATAGTAGCATTTTGACTTACGAATTATACAAAAGTCAACCAGGGTGAAAAAAAACTTCAGAGGCTACTCCCAGGAAATTTAAAATATACATTTTATGTCTTGAAAATATGGTAGGTACTTTAATGAAAACGTTAATAGCCATTTTTGACAAAACAAACATTTTCGAAGAATTTAGTTTTGGTTGGGAATCTGCGTGTCGCATTTTTAGAAGAAACTAAGCTTAAATATCAGGTTTGGTGTTTAACCAACCTAGACCCTAAAAATGCGTTGTTCTATTTATTTATTTACTCGCTGGTCTTCAAAACATGTATTTCCGTTGAAATCTCGGTATTGAATTTTTGGCTGAAATGCAATACATTATCTACCTACCATGTGCATTGTTACCTCATTTCAACAAATGTGTCCACTAAAAACTACCCTTTGCGTGTAAACATTATTTGCTTCATATCTTAGAAATGGTTCTAAGAATCTTGATTAAAATGACATATATTTGAGATATCACAAGCAAAATTGCATCCTGAATGTTTTGTTAATAAGCAGTAAAGTGCTGATCATTTTGAATGAATGGTTGGACAAATGGTGAAGCTCGGCCCCAAGGAACACTATATCAGCCCCGTCTCCCAAAATGTAAACAATCTAACTTAATCCTTCAGCAAATTAACAATGCATAATTTTCGATTCCATTATCTTGAGAAAAGTGCAATATTAAAAGTACTAATGTTCACTAACAAAAAACAAATTCTGTTACACTCACATGACTTTCTCTAGTTGCTGTACAACCAAATTTTTACAAAAGATTATTCTTCTTTGTACGCAATGCTAATCGAGATAAACATTATCAGAATGTTCTTATCACTTAGTTCCTTATAAGTAGAAGGGAACTAAAGGAATGCGGTATGCTAACGTGATAGTCAAATGTTTTAAAAGCTGTCGTTATGCGATTGTCATTAAAACAGACTTTCTTTTCTAGGCCAAGAGTAGAACAAAAGAAAAACGGACACCTCCAGTCTGAGAAAAGTATAAGTACTTTAAAATTGAAACCGATAACAAGGATTTCTTGGAAACGGTTAACTTTACAACAAAAATGCATATGACATAAATTGTGTGTTTTAACGAGATACTTTTATAGTACATTTCTGTCAATCTCTTGCGGTTTAAGCGTTATACTAAATTCTGCAAAAACCAACCAGAATAAAGTTTCTTCAAAGGTTTTTTGCAAAAAAATCAAAATATACATTTTATATCTGTTGTGAATAACTTTAATATATGGTATTTTAATCAAAATCGTTAGAATCATTTTTGACAAATACAAAATTTTGAAAAAGTGTTCTACGTAAAGAGTAGTTTGGGGTGGAGGGATTTTCTCGGAATTGTTGCTGTCGCATCCTTGAAAGATACAAGCTTCTTTTAGTTTTAGAGCTATGCTGTCCACAGACCTTTATTACGATTGTTCCACCAGTTGGCCACTTTTCTTATTTCGTCATTAGAGCAGCTTTGCACTTTCTTACTGGGCTGTTATAAACATGTAGGGGCCTAAGCCGTAAAGCGTAGCCGAGGGATCTGTGAAGCTAAAACCCCAACAAGTTAAAATTTCGGCAATCAGCCAACTTTCACATCTGAACAACTTAATGTTTTCAACACTTTCAAGTTTGGGTCGCCAGTGTGTGTGTGCGCGCGCGCGTCTGTAAATGAAAATGAAATAACGTATTATTTATGGATGCTCTTTAACTGTTGTGGTTCTCAGCGTCCCATTCTATACTGGGCCTGAAAGACCGCTTAATTTTGCTCAGATGCCTCTCTATCAGGCTTGAGGTTCTTTTAAGTGCCGTAAATCTACGACACCGCACCCACGACTTTGCTTCCCTTCCGAAGGAAGTCATGCTAAGTGTTCCGCCGGGTTTGAACCCGCGACCTTGGGTATATGAAGTTGGCATGATAACCATTACACCACGGAGGGCGATGCGTGTCCGTATGTATGGTGGAAGCATGGTATAGGTTTTTCTAAAAATGTTTTAAGATAGTATTTCCAGTGAAACCTCGGTATACTATGTACATAGTTGGTGTAGAGAAAGTAACTGTCCCTATTTGTCTATTTAAAGTAATGTGAACCTTATTTACAGTGTGGCCAATATTGGAGAACTTTTCATTGAGTATAATGAATCGATAGTTTAAGATTTGTACATTACCGTGTTGTAGCAACTTCCTGGTATATACCGTCGCTGATGACCTTCGCTGTCATGTTCATATTTCACGTCTTCATTCACTTTAATGGCTGGCTATTTTACACGTAGAGATACTATATCTTCGACTAGCAGTTGAAGCGTTGAGCACTTGCTTACAAGGTCGAGGTCACAACTGACTCCTCGCTATCAGGGATGCCACATTCAAGTTGTACATCGAGATGGCATTTGTTTTAATGAAATTAGTTCCAAAATTAAAATACCTGTGTCTCGTCTCTCTTTTTCACACGCCCAGGTTTCACAAGAAAACATAATTACTTACCTCTTAGAATGATTCACTATGTCGCTATTTAAAAAGTATCTATTAAATGAGAGAAGTTACAATTTTATCTCTTCAGTTTTTTCCTCTCTCTACCAAGCACTATATACGTACATAATAGGCACAAAACTCTGATGTGTTCCATTCACATGACTTTCTCTACATCTCTACAACAAATTATTTTTAAAAAGCTTATGCTTATATTTACTTCATGCTAATCGAGCAGAAATAGTCTTTACTTGCTTCCTTGTAAGTAGAAGAGAAATAAGGGAGTACCATAGGTTAAAGTGATCGTCAAAAGCTGGTTGCTATGAGCCTGAAGTTCATTTGTTTGTATGGACAGCAGTTGACAAATTCCTGTATGAAACATATAAGTTTTTTAAAGCTGAAACCAACAACAAGGAATATCTAAAAAACGACCAACTGCACGACAAAAATGCATATTACATAAATTGTGTGTTTTAATGTGCTCTACATTTTTTGTATGGTAAATTGTTTGGCATTTAACAGTCTTTTCGTTGTTGAATAATGCTATCCACAGACACACCGGACCTTTTTCTAAAATGCTTTTTTTGTACTCAAGGGGCCCCAAAACATATTCTCGCTGACATTTCGACATCGAATTTTTGGATGGAATACAAACCCATCTCTGTTCACTATGTACATAGTGGATGGACTGTATTACATTAAAAAATTCGACACCGAGATTTCACCGGAAAATACATATTTTGAGACCAAAAAAGTCATTTTAGTAACATGTCCGTGTGTGTGTGTGTGTGTGTGTGTGTGTGTGTGTGTGTTTAGCATAGCTCAAAAACGAGAAGTCGGATAAATACCAAACTTCAGTATCTTCCAAGTATGCGACACGAAGATTTTCAAGAAAAATCCCCCACCCCAAACTAGCCTTTACCTGAAATTATTTTGAAAATTTTGATTTTCACAAAAATGGCTCTAACGATTTCGATTAAATGCCACATGTTTAAGAAATGGAAATGAAATGGCGTGTTATTTATGGACGCTCTTTAACTGCTTTGGTTCTCAGCGTCCCATTCTATACTGGGCGTGAAAGATCGCTTAATTTTGCTCAGAGGCCTCTCTTATCAGGCTTGAGGTTCTTTTACGTGCCGTAAATCTACGACACGGGACCCACAGCTTTACTTCCCTTCCGAAGGAAGCCATGCTAAGGAGTTTTACGCCCGAAAAATTCCATCGTCCTCCGCCGGGTTTGAATCCGCGACCCTCGGTATATGAAGTTAGCATGGCAACCATTACACCACGGAGGGCGACACATGTTTAAGATATTTTTATGACAAATAAAATGTATATCTTGAATTTTTTGGGAATAGTCTCTGAAGACCTCTTTATTCCGGATGGCTTTTGTGTAACTGGTAAACTGTAAGAGATATACACAAACTTACTACACAAAAATGTAGATCTCGTCAAAACACACAACTAATGTCATATACTTTTTTTTTTACTTTCTCTATACGCACTATGTACATAGTGTAGTATTGTATTCCACCCGAAAATTCGATACCGAGATTTCACCGGAAATACATGTTTTAGGACCCCCTGAATCTAAAAAATAAATCATTTTCAAGAAAAAGGTCCGTGTGTGTATGTCTATCTGTCTGTAGACAGCATTGCTCAAAAACGAAAAGTCCGTTAAAAACCAAACTTGGTATTTAAGTTTGGTATCTTCCAAGGATGCGACAAGAACATTTTCAAGAAAATCCCCCACCCCAACTACCCTTTACATGGAACTTTTTTCGAAAACCTTGATTTTCTTAAAGATGGCTCTAGCGATTTTGATTAAAATATCGTATATTAAAGATATTTACCTGACAAGTAAAATGCATATCTTGAATTTTTTGGGTATAGCCTCTGAAGACCACTTTATTCTGGATGAATTTTACGGAATTTTGCATAGCCTCTAAACCATAAGAGATAGACATAAACTTAATCAATAGAAAATGTAGAGCTCTTTAAAGCACACAGTTTATGTTATATACATTTGTTTTTTTTTTTTTTTTTTTTCGTGGAGTTGATCGTTTTTGAGATATTCCTTGTTTTTGGTTTCAGCTTGAAAAACTTGTACTTTTCTCATACAGGAATTTGCCAACTCCTGTTCATACAAAGGAACTTCAGTCACATAGCATCCAGCTTTTGACTATCACTTTAACCTATGGTACTCCCTTATTTCGCTTCTACTTAAAAGGAAGCGAGTAACAAGACTATTTCTGCTCGATTAGCATGGAGTAAATAGAAGCATAAGCTTTTGAAAAATAATTTGTTGTAGAGATGTAGAGAAAGTCATGTGAATGGAACACATCAGATTTTTTTTTTTTTGTAGAGTTGTACGTTTTCAGATATTGGTTTCAGTTTTAGGCTATTAAACTTTTCTCAAATGGGAAGTAGCTGCTTTTAAATGATTTCACTATCGCTTTAGCCTGTGCATTCCCTTATTTGCCTTTTACTTACGAAGAAATGAACAATAAGACAATTCTGTTCTTTATCATTAAGTAGACAACAGAACAATATTTTGTTAGAAACACGTAGAAAAAGCCATGTGAATGGAACACATCAGATTTTTTTATTCTAGGAGGCACCCTTCAATGAGGAAAAATGAAACGTAATTGCAGCCGAATTTGTCTTAGTGCGGTCTTGCACACAGATGCTCTTAGCCCCTGTGCGGACATAGTACCAGGAAGATGGCCGTTGGGTGGAAGACAGCCCTTTCAACTTAAAACTTTACGGTGTTTCACCCGATTAGGAACTATATGGCAAAGAGAGCCGAGACACGGATGCTTTTATTTTCGATCTACTTTCATTACAACTGCTTCACATTTTACTCACGAATATGACGAAACCAAGTTAGGATGTGTTCAGATAAATGCTAATATATATCAAATTACCCTCTTTCGTAGCAGTAGCCGTTCTCACATTATTCGTTAGTTATGTCTGTAGTTTCGCAAGCAGACATGGTCGAGATTACGACTGTCATTATTATTGCGGATGTAGCAAGTCTGTGTTACGTTTTGGCAATGTTTCTTATGAGTAACGATGTAGAGCCGTCCTCTGTGATTCCCAAAGTCGCGGGTTCAAACCCGGCGGAGAACGTCAACATTTTTAGAATGACTTCCTTCGGAAGGGAAGTAAATCCGTTGGTCCTGTTTCGTTTCGTAATCGCCTTACCCTCCCCTAGGACTTACAAGTGGATGTCTAGGGGTCAGAAGTCTGTCGGGAGCCAACGGCACGAAACAACAGAATGGAGAACCTGGCCCATAGCCAGGCATGAGCGTGAGGAAGTGGATCATATGAAACGTAGGCGAAATTGATGATTGGAGCAATTGGTGGAATGAGTGGCCGCTTCGTCCACCACGAATCCCCGGTATCAAAAAAAAAAAAAAAAAAAAAAAATCAGAAAAAGGTCCGTATCCGTGTCTGTGAACACGATAGGTCAAAAACGAAAAGTCGGTAAAATACCAAAGTTGGTATTTAAGTTTAACATCTTCCAGGGATGCGACACGAAGATTTTGATGGGAATCCCCCACCCCAAACTACCCTTTACATGAAAAAATTTTCGAAAATCTTTATTTTCTCAAAAATGGATCCAATGATTTTGATTAAAATTTCATATATTAAAGATATTTACACGACAAATAAAATGTATATCTTGAATTTTCTGGGAATAGCCTCTGAAGACTACTTTATTCTGGATGAATTTTACGAAATTTTGCATAACTGCTAAACCTAAGAGATGGACAAAAACGTACAACAGAAAAAATGTAGAGCACCTTAAAACACATAATTTATCATATATACATTTTTTTTGTGGAGTTGATGGTTTTTGAGATACTCCTTGTTTTTTGGTTTCAGCTTTAAAAACATACTTGTGTCATACAGGAATTTAACAATTTCAGTCCATACAAACAAAGGAACTTCAGTCACTTAGCAACCATCTTTTGACTATCTCTTTAACCTATGGTACTCCCTTATTTCGCTTCTACTTACAAGGAAGCAAGTAATAGAACTATTTCTGCTGGTTTTTTCTCGATTAGTATGAAGTAAATAGAAGCACAAGCTTTTTAACAATAATTTGTTGCAGAGATATAGAGAAAGTCATGTGAATGGAACACATAAGATTTTTTGAGAATGTCTTCTGAAGACCTCTTCATTCTGAATAACTTTTGCATAACTATTGAAGTGTAAGACTAAAACTTACTACAAAAAAATGTAGATCTTGTTAAAATACACAATTCAATTTACACATCACATTTTTTCTTTTCATTTAGAATTTTACCAGATATTCCTTGTTATTGGTTTCAATAGTATTTCAGTACCATCACATAGCAACTAGCCCTTAAAAGAGTTGAGTATTGCTTTATCTTAGCATATTCCCTTCTGCTTACAAGAAACTAAGTAATAAGACAATTTCTGTTAATGTTTATGTTCATTACTATAGAGCAGAATAAATTTCTGCAGGCTGCACTATGGTCAAGTGGTTAGACCACTCGCCTCTCACCTAGATGGCCTATGTTTGATCCCAAGTGACCATATGTGAGATTTGTGGTGGACAAATTGGTGCAGGGGTGGGTTTTCTCCGGGTTCTCCAGTTTCCCCTACCATTGCATTCCACCAGTGTCATCACCTGCGGTGCCACAAGTAGTAAAAGGGGGTGTTAAACACTACAAAAAAAAAAAAAATAATAAGCTTCTGCAAGAGTAGTTTGTTGTAGAATACATAGAGAAAGCCATGTAAATGTAATACATCAGCTTTCTAGCTATACTGCTCTCTAATTCTCTCCTGATAATCAATATATGGATGAAATACAATACGGGTAGAGAAAATTAAATAGGAGCACAAGGAAAGGGTTTAACAACTGACTACATACAATCATTTGATAATAACATTTATTCATCAGATTGAAATAAACAAAAGACAAAAGTTCATATTTATAATCTCTTTTTCATCAGCTGTAGTGATAAAACCAAAGTATAAAGAAAAAGACAGAGGCTGTAAGTGAGACAAGTTGAGATTCTGTTCTCAGTTTTCATTCAAATTAACACAAACCTCATTTTGTGCAATGAGAGTGAAGTTTACTTTACAGAGTGAACTGTTGGTCATTTTAAATCACACACTTCCTCCCATTTGTTTTTCACAGGGGTTATACAAGCCTAAGCTATCACCTCTGGTTGTGTTCAGACATGTTAACAGCACAGGCTTGTTATACAGTATACTCTCGATTATGTGGGGGAGAAGCACAAATAATCAAAAAACCTGTAATTTAATGCTTTTAAGCTACAACATACATATGTAAATAGGAAATTACATTTAAAAGCTTTATTCAACATGTATTCTTTGTTCAAAAGTTTATTCTATTTCTATACATAGATATTGTCGGCATGTTTATTTCTTAAAATGTCTATAATGTTGGTCTGCTTCTGAGAGGACTTATATTTTTTCGCACAGCACTTCAAACTTTTCTTGCAGTAAGATTGCAAATCACTTGACATTGTTTGAATGTGGTTAGTCTATCCCTAGACTTTCATGAAAAAATGTAGCCTGAAACAATGACACCTTCGCTCGTTTTTGGCTGAAGCATCTAAGTTATCGAATGTAGATCTCTTCTTATTTTTTCATGCAGATGATCCTGAATTAGAATTAATGTTTGAATTGTAATTCTAGTCAGCACTTAGTTTTGCAACAGTTTTTCCCCCTCTTAAATCTTTCAATCAATTATAAATTTTGTTTTAATGTCAGCTCACGTTTTTTTTCATTTCTATTAACAAATTTCTATTAACTTGCTTTGTAGACACTTACACACTGATTAATATCAGAAAAACTGAACTTGTTTTATTTACACGGAACAGACAGGCTGACAACAATGGAAGTGGTACTTATTGACCTGCGGTGGGTCATTCCTACAGAAAAACATCTAAAATATTTTTTTTTCAGGGGGATAATCAAGAGCATACTGTATTTTGCTTTTTGTGTTTGTACATCAGAATTGTTTGAAGGTTTGTGAATGGTCTGTCAAGGTTGATAACATTTTTGTTGTTTTTTTTTATTCATGTATGTTTACTTAATGGTATGTTTGGTGAAACTAGTTCTATAATAGTTATGTAAAGGACTGGTTACTAAACCTAACTTTGTAACATACTGTCTACAATATTTTTCTATGTTCAGAGTAGTTTACTATATCTTGTATAATTAATTAAATTTATTTATTATGAGAAAAAAAGGGTAAATTAACAAACATTGTTGTTACATTGTGCAACTTTGGATGCTAGTTTCGTATGTGAATTTAAAGTAAAAGTTTTTCTTCTGCAGACTGTGCTGCTGATGTTCTTACCTTAAAGAGAAACACGGAGGATGGAAACTAAATAGTGTTGCAGATGGATACATAGAAGAAAGTGTGCAGGGCAAGAAGAAAATTGCTGATGTAATACTTAGAGGAGAAACTTCAATTACAGGCAAAATTGTGAAAAACAATACTTCTGATAATAGAGAAAATAAGATAAGAACTGAAGCTTTCCTGGCGACGTATTCATTCAAAATCTTCTCGGGCTTCTAGCCAGGTAAAAACTTAGCTTGACACCAACGTTTCGAAGAAGTGCATCTTCCTCGTCTTCAGGGTGAACTGATGGTTTGAGCTTGCGGAGACTGGTATTTATAAGAGCTGGGATGAAGCTAACATCTGATTGGTTCGCGTGATATTATGGCCTGGTATTTAAGATGACTGAGACATGGGCATGGACTTCGTAGAAAACTATTTATAGCAGTTATTCGGCTAATGTTTTGTGTTTGAGCACGCACCTGCTAGAAAATAAGTCTTGGAAGACTGCAGGTAGAGGATTAGGTATTAAGGCTCTTTAACATTGGTGTCCATGCTGAACTTAATTGTAGGCTAGAATCGCGATTTAGATTACTTATTTCAGATGAGGTGGCTAAAGCTTCTTTTACTCTCCTTTCCCAGTAGTTCGAACACTTTGCCACTATCTTGGTGTTAGTAAAGTTAGCTCTGTGGCTCTGTTCTATACAGTGTTCAGCCAGTCCAGATTTTTCGGGTTGCATAAGCCTTATTGATCTTTGGTGTTCAGAAACGCGTGTGGCAATAGTGCGTCCTGTTTGGCCAATGTACGCTGCGCTGCATTCGCAAGGAATGAGGTAGACACCAGGTACTCTGAGAGCTAAATTATCTTTAACTGGCCTGACCAAATTTTTGATTTTAGGTGGTGTCTTATGGATGGTTTTGACATTATATTTGTAGAGTAGTCTAACTCAAACCATCAGTTCACCCTGAAGATGAGGAAGATGCACTTCTTTGAAACGTTGGTGTCAAGCCAAGTTTTTATCTGGCTAGAATCCCGAGAAGATTTTGAATTAAGAGAAAATAAGATATTGATGATCATCATTAAAGTGTGTTTTACCTTTCTTACAATATAATGTACACGTTTTTTTGCCTAATTACCACAATCTTATAACAGTAGATAAAATTGCAAACATTAATATTTTCTGGTGGTTGTTGTTTTATATCGCTGCTGACAAGAGAATTTGTGTGTGTATTGAATAAGTTGTTTCCCCAAAAGAAGCATGTTATCTGTATTCTGTTTACTAGCCGACCTCCCATGTAGCAACGTGTACCCATCTCTCAGACTTTCAAACTCTAAGAGAGCAAATTGTGATCAAGTGGCAGTGTGTGTGGATGAACTAACTGCCCCTGCTGATGTGCAACAGGGAGCATATACAATTGGTACTGTGGTATACTTTATTACAGACATACTTAGGCTGTCCCAGGAGCACCCAGCTTGAAAATAGATACTGCTGCTTGTTTCAAATAACAAAGTTTGACAATTTTACATTGTTTAGCATTTGTTTGGCAGCCATCATTAGTGAATGTTCTCAGCGATAAAACTGGTCATCGTTATGTGATACAATACTTTCATTTGAAAGGTCTTAGTCCAACTAATATTAAAGCTGAGCTAGATTCTACTTTGGGGGAGTCTGCCAGAGTTTAAGAGCTGCCAAGACGAACATCGCAATAGCCGACCAAATGAGGTTACCAGTTCAGAAATTGTATAGAAAATCCACAAAATGGAATTGGATAACCGTCGACTGAAAGTGTGTGCGCTAGCAGACATTGCAGGCATTTCAAAAAGTTCTGTACATCGCATACTGACTGAAAATTTGGATATGAGAAAGTTGTATGCAAAGTGAAAAAACAGCATCGTGAGGATGTTTCAGTCGAGTGTTTCGCTGCAATAAAGCTGAGGTTTTGTGTTGATTCTTAACAATGGATGAAACCTAGGTTCATCACTTCACACCTAAGTCAAATGAACAATCAAAACAATGGATTGGAAGGGGAGAATCCCCTCCAAGATAGTTCTATCTGCAGGCAAGGTCATGGTGTCAGTTTACTGGGATAATTTTCATTGATTATCTCAATAAAGGAAAAGTAATGAATGGTGAATATTATGCAAACTTGTAACACGTTTGTGTGATGAAATTGAGCAAAAACGACCACATTTAGCGAAAAGAAAAGTTTTGTTTCATCAAGACAATGCACCAGTTCACAGGAAAAAAAAGATGTTTCCCCCCAAAATTGTTGTGCTTGTTAGGTCGGGTATTTCTCGGATAGCCCTCATAGAAAGACAGGCAAATAAACATGCATGAGGGAGTGCAGGCATCTTAGTCATAGAGTCATAGGGCAGTGTGGAAACTGAAAAAATGTAATATATGTCTTAGGAATTGTTGTATAACACAACATAGGAGAAGACATTAGGGAGCAAGCATATGGTTGACAGTATTGAATTGTATTTAATATAGTCAAGGCAAGAGACACCTACAGGCCAGTAAATCTCTGCTAGAACCACCGAAACATGTCTTTATCATAACTGGTATTACATGAATAAATTTGTAGCTCCACAAAACCTTTTTTTAAAATAAGAAGATATGAAATGATTCATCTGGTCTGATGAACCATTTTAAAGAATCGAACATTCAGTTAGTCTAATGGTTAATGTGCTGCTGATGTTTGTAAGCAAGTGTAGCACCTTCCTAAAACTACACTCACAATAGACACAGTGTAAATGAGAAGACTTTGCACCATGTTATTCAATGGAAGCATTCACATAGATGACACACAAGTTTGTATAAAATCCCAATTTTATGCTTGCGTTGTGACACAGAGAAAGAATCCTACATTCTTTCCTCTATATATTGCTTGCAGTTCAACAGCAGACAATTGCAATGCAAGATTTTACGACACCTACTGTACATGCTTGCTGATCTGATGCTACAGGTATTAAAATACATTATATGTTAGTTGAAAATGAGTCGGAATAGTAACACTCACCTCACTTATATGTAATTATGTTCAAAACATATGTTTCAAGGGCAATTGCCCTCTTCTTCAGTTGAAGTCCGACTGATGGCTGGAATTTGTGCTCTGTGCTAAACTTATATTGTATTTCTTGAAATTTGTATTTAGCTTCAAGTAACCAATTCAGCATAAAAAATGCATTGAAAACAGACATTAAAGACCCCATACCTACAAACCAGAGATCCGGCATCTACAGAATCGATTGCAAGGACTGCAAATCATGTTACATTGGCCAAACAAAAAGAAGACTGGAAACAAGGCTAAAGGAACATTTCAGACATATCAAACAGAAACAAACAGATAAATCGGCAGTAGCATACCATTTTTGGACATCACATCATGAAATACAAAATGACATAAAATTGCTAAAACCTGTAAACAACCCGGCAGAACTTACAGTTTGGGAGAATATTCTCATTACATAACAAAAAGACCAACTGATGAATTTTGAAATACCGCCACATGATTTTGAACTTCTACTGAGAACACCAGATGGCTCCACCATAATAGACCACAGAGCGCAAATTCCAGCCATCAGTCGGACTTCAACTGAAGAAGAGGGCAATTGCCCTTGAAACATATGTTTTGAACATAATTACATATAAGTGAGGTGAGAGTTACTATTCCGACTCATTTTCAACTATCACATTGATTAAAACTTCACTTGTCTCAAACTTCTGAGTTATTTAATTTACATTATATGTTATTTGTATGCCATAAAAAAAAAAAGCAAAATTTGTCAATTCCTGCTTTCCTAACTATTGAAACACTTAACCAGAAAGCACGAACTGGAAACTTAGCAACAAATTTTCATTTGGAAAAACAAAAGTAGAATTATCAACTTGGATATCCCCCAGGGTGACTCATTGTACAAATTCATAGAACCACCACCACCACAGCAATTGATGGGTCAATCAGTTGACAATGGAGAAAACTAACCTGCGAAATTTAAATGTGAGTGTTGTTAGTGTCATTAAATGACTCAATGTTTACTTTTAACATCCTATCAGGTTTCAGAAAGTGGGGCCTGTATCCATTTGACCAGTGTATCTTCACTCATGGACAGTTATGTGACTGATACACCAAGCTCATCAGGAACAGATCAAATTTGTTCCACAGAAATTAATGAAAATATGGTGATTCCGTGCAAGGCGTTAGATCAATGTTGGCAAGTCAAGACACCAATATCAAAACATATAAAAGCCCTGAGGGCTTTCCAAAAGCTGAAGATTGGAAACGCAAAGTAAACATGCATAAAAGAAGAGCATAATTGCAACTGGCACTCCTGCGAAGAATATTCTGGTTTTGAAAAAAAAAAAAAAAAAAAAAAAAAAAAAACAAAAAAAAAAAAAAAAAACACTTACGGAAAATAAGAAAAACTTAGCCTCAAAGAAAATTAAGCTAAAAGATCTCTATTTAAGGAAAACACACAAACATCTGCATATGAAGACAGTGAAACAGAAATTCGATGAGGTGTTCCTACAAGACCTGATGCAAACTTGGAGACTTCGTTCTTGTGAAATGTGATATTCCTTGTACATTGGGAAAGTCATGGAGATAATGGTTACGAGATTGATAGGTTCATTAAACCAGCAATAGAGGACACAGCTTCTGTTAATCAATCCCAAATTGAATGCAGCCCACAAGCCATGGATACACAAAGCAACAGAAAGGATATTTATCATTTGCTGTACATTTTTCAGATATAAACATTAACTTCAAGGGGTCATAAATAAGTAGTGTTGAATTCCATAAAATAATATTGTATGTGTTTAATGTTCAGATATGGGTTTAAATGGAGTTAATGTGTTATCATTTTAAGCAACTGAATAAGCTCACCTTTCTAAGAAATGTTAATTCATGTTAAAAGTGGTTCGAGTAAAATAACAGCAAACTCAGATATACATGTTCACAACACTAGCAACAAAAACAAACTACATTTAAAGACCCATACAACTAAACTGTTTCAGAAATTGTTCAAATTAAAAATTATTCAACCAACTTCCTGATCCCTTAATAGGTATTAAATCTGTTACCAAGTTTAAAAAGGAAATTCACAAACTCCTAAATCTCAATCAATTCTATTCGGTGGAAGAATATATGAGATACAGTGATAAGACCTGAGAGTCTGTATTTTGAGTATTCTGTAAGTAAAAATGTAATACTGGAGAATTGTGTATATTGTAATAAACATTGATATTTGTGTGCTTAATTGTGATGTTTCCTTCAGCAGTTGTACATAAAAGGTTCTTGTAACATTCTTTCAAAATGCATTTTAATAACTGAGAATTATTGTGTGATCTAATTTTTATATAATGTGTATTTATTAAAACAAAAAAGTTAATCACTGTATGAAATATTCATTGCTAACTACCTAATTATGTAAATTGTAAATATGTTTCTACTTAACTGTAAACACCAACTTATGCTATATCTCATGTACAGGGTTACTACAAAAGAAATGGACAACTTCAACTGCCTGTAAAACAAAAACTATTAGAGATAACAACCTAATTATTTTGGAGGTATGTTGAGAAGCTCTCCAAGTTTCGTTTGTTACTATTGGTAATGCTGTAGTGTTTTGTTTGTTGTTGCAGAAGCTGAAATGGCGGAAAATCCTGTGGCAAAGGCATATTGCGTGTTGGAATTTGCTAGAACGCAATCAGCAACTGTTGTCCAACGATATTTTAGAACACGTTACCATAAAACGCCACCGACTAGACAGTCAATCTACGACTGGTATAGAAAATTCGAGACAACGGGATGTTTGTGCAAAGGGAAGAGCTTGGGAAGACCAAGAGTTTTGGAAGAAAACGTGTTCATTCTGCATACATAAGAAGCCCACAGAAATCGACATCTAGGGCAAGCATGCAATTACAAATTCCACAGCAAACTGTATGGAAAATCTTGCGGAAGCGACTGCACATGATGCCTTACAGATTACAGATGTTGCAGTTTCTGAGTGAAGAAGATAAGGTCATACGGCGTGACTTTTGCATCGACATGTTGCGACATGATGAAGACAATGCTGGTTCTTGTGAGCGCATCATTTCATTTTTGTGGTAACGTGTTCTAAAATGTCGTTGGACAACAGTTGCTGATTGCGTTCTAGCAAATTCCAACATGCAATATGCCTTTTCCACAGGATTTTCCGCCATTTCAGCTTCTGCACAACAAACAAAACACTACAGCATTACCAATAGTAACAAACAAAACTTTGAGAGTTTCTCAACATACCTCCAAAATAATTAGGTTACTATCTCTAATAGTTTTTGTTTTACAGGCAGTTGAAGTTGTCTATTTCTTTTGTAGTAACCCTGTATATGATTTACAGGACTAATAAATTGAATTGAAATTCATTTATTAAAACAATGTTTCCCTAACTGGAAAATGTCGTTGCAATTCATTTTCCGTTAATAGAAATGCACCAAGGTTTTATAGGATGAAATGCTGCAAAACATTTAGAAATAAATAAAACTTCTGTTACATCTGGTCATTTATTTTTTCTGTTTCACTGAACCCTACATGCGACTCAACCACAGGGAATTAACACTCAGTCGTCTTGGTACTAGCAAAGAACATTCAATTCTGGAGGATATAGCATCACTTTGTTATTAGCAAACATGGGTTAAAATCAATCAAGAAAAAATTAGCAGAAATAGTCTTATTACTACCTTCCTTGTAAGTAGAAGTGAAATAAGAGAGTACCACAGGTTAAAGTGATAGTCAAAAGCTGGTTGCCTTTGTTTGTATGGACACGAGTTGACAAATTCCTGTACGAGAAAAGTGTACGTTTTTTAAAGCTGAAACCAATAACCAGGAATATCTCAAAAATGATCAACTCCATGAAAAAAAGTATGACATAAATTGTGTATTTTATTGTGATCTACATTTTTTGTGTAGTAAGTTTTTGTCTTATCTGTTATGGTTTACCAGTTATGCAAAATTCAGTAAAAATCATCCCCAGAATAAAGAGGTCTTTTAAGGATATTCCCAGAAAATTCAAGATATATGTTTTAATTGGCAAGTAAATATCTTAAATATAAAGGATTTTAATCAAAAGCATTAGTTATTTTTAAGAAAATCAAAATTTTTGAAATTTTTTCCACGTAAAGGGTAGTTAGGGTGGGGGGGGGGATTTTCTTGGAAATCTTTGTGTGCTATCCTTGGAAGATACCAAACTTAAACTTGGTTTTAAACGGTCATTTTGTTTTTGAGCCGCGCACACACGCACATGCACACACACACACACACAGAGACATTTTTCTAAAAATGCTTTTTTTTGGATTCAGGAGGTCTCAAAATATATATTTGCAGTGAAATCTCGGTATTGAATTTTTGGGTGCAATTGAATACCTTCTCTATACACTATGTACATAGTATGTGTAGAGAAAGTAAAAAATTGTGGTAAAACTACATTTCACTGATGTAGGATATATGGTCCTGGTAGCATTGATTATTAGTGAGTGCTTGTGTACCAGTGTAAACTTGCGACAACTGCTAATAAAACTTAAGGGTATTAGTGAAGCAAGACTCTTGTGTCATATTCCAATGAGTGTCTGCCACAAGCACAACTACAGCAATCCATGAATGTAATATCTCCAGCTTACTACGAGGGTGATTCAAATATAAACAGTAATTTTGTTAAAAATATTTATTGATTAAATATACACACAAGTGACCTCATCAGCATTTCTCAACATAGCCTCCTTCACACTCTACACATTTTTGCCAATGTTTTGGAAGCTTGAACATTCCTGTTTCAAAAAAAGTTTGAGGACGTGTCGCCAACCAATTATGCACATGCTCCTCGACGTTCTCGTTGTTTTCGAAATGTTTCCCTCCAAGCAATTCTTTCATGGATACAAACAAAAAATAGTCTGGGGGTACAAGTCTGGACTATAGGGAGGGTGTTCAAGGGTTTCCCAGTGCATGTCCGCCATTGTGTCCATGTCAAATTGGAGGTGTGAGGCGTAGCATTGTCTTGGAGAAGGATGACATCTCTGATGGGCATACAACGTGCTTCAGTAGGCAGCTTTTACAGATCTTAACAATTGGCAATAGTAAGCTGCAGTCACTGTACGTCGATCATGAAGAAAATCAACCAGCAAAACTCCTCTGTAATCAAAAAACACAGTCACGGATGTGTCATCTGTGAGACTTGACCTTGGGTTGTCGAGCATGATCTTTGTTTTTCACAAATTCTCGGCCACTCTTAAATTGTGTGGCCCAAGTAAACACTTGATTCTGCAACAGTGTAGTGTCCACAAACTGTGCCTTTAAAAGAGTTAAAATCTCCCAAGGTTAAAAACTTGATAATAATGCATTGTGCAACAGACTTGTTGCTCACTCATGGCTGTACTGATGCCAGAACCTAGCAAAGCGGCTAACAAAGCAAGGCTAACACACTGACCTTCAACCCCCTACTCTGAACTGCTTCCTCTATGATAAGCAACAATTGCCGTTTATATCTGAATCACCCTCGTAGCAACCACAAACTGATCAAGGGGAACTAGGTGACCACAAAGTTCACAGCGGTGATTAAACAGTGACTTGATCATCAGCAAGCTAAACCACTACTCCCCAGTTTAACATTTTGGAATGTTATAGCATAACAATCCAGTTGAGGGGAGCTGATGTGGTCAGCAGTTGAGCCACACAAAACAATTTCCAGACTAACCATCCATCTCAAAGAACATATTCACTTAACATTTCTGAGCTCCACCTACTATTTGTCTGCGCCACCAGGAAACCTAGCAACTTTAGCCCAGCTTAAAAAAATGTTTTATTGGTCACTTGTCCAAATGCTTGACGTCTATGTACACCACCATTTTATTACAGGTGGTGGAACTAGTTGGGGGCCTCATCTGGCTGTACGCTGCCATCTGACTACAGATGGTGGAACTGGGTAGACTAGAGGCCTTGGTGATTGGCTTTATACTGCCATCTGACTACAAACGGTGGAACTGGGTAGACTAGAGGCCTTAGTGACTGGCTTTACACTGCCATCTGACTACAGATGGTGGAACTGGGTAGACTAGAGGCCTTGGCGATTGGCTTTATACTGCCATCTGACTACAGATGGTGGAAACTGATAAACTAGAGGCCTCGATGTCTGGCTGTATGCCACCATCTGACTACGAAGGTGAAAGCAGCTAGACTGTGGCACACTATCACCATCTGTATGTCATGAAACAAAATTGGTACGATGAATCATGAAAGGTTACTGTCCACCATAAAGCAATGTAAAAAAAAAATAGATTTAAAAACAGTCTGCAAACTCAGGAGCATCAATATTTATATTGTATAGATGCATTCCATTTTAACACAAAAGGGCCTGCTATTCAAACAGAACCCAGTAACAGAGAGACCAAATAAACCAGTTACTAAATAACATAGAACTTTCACTTCCTCAATCAACCATAATCAGAACTGGGGTTAGTGGCTTGCATCTGATGATTCAATCAATCTCAAATCAAAGTTCAGAAGTGCCTCAATTGTAAATACAACTGTGTTGAAAATTTTAAATATCCTGTATTCCTCTTGTGCTGCCATTTGTTGTTTTATTCAACAATTAACAAGTGCACATCTTCTGAAATTGTTCAGTTTTTTTTTTTATAATGACAACAATTCATGAAAATCCAAAAACTACAGTCATTACACCAGTTATTTTGCTTGTGTCTGCCACTACTTTATAACACTTGCTGTGAAACCTAGTGTCTTTATGTGACTTGTGCGGCTGATGCTGGTTATTTGTGAACTTTTACAACTGATGGATAAATATATCGTAAAAAACAAAAATATTGGGTAATTTTTACTTTCTCTACATGTGCTATGTACATAGTGTACAGAGAAGGTATTGCACTCCACCCAAAAATTCAATACTGAGATTTCACTGGAAATATATGTTTTAGGTTCATGTATAAAAAAAAAAAAGAATTTTCAGAAAAAGGTCCGTGCGTGCGTGCGTGCGTGTGTGTGTGTCCGTGAACATGATAACTCAAAAACGAAAAGTCTGTAAAATACCAAACTTGGTATTTAAGTTCAGTATCTTCCAGGGATGCAACACAAAGATTTTGAGAAAAATCCCCCCTACTCCCAACTACCCTTTATATGGAACTTTTTTCGAAAATTTTTATTTTCTCAAAAATGGCTCTAACGTTTTTGATTAAAATATCGTATTTTACAGATATTTACCTGACAAATAAAATGTATATCTTGAATTATCTGGAAATAGCCTCTGAAGACTACTTTATTCTGGTTGAATTTTACAAAATTTTGCATAACTGCTAAAGCATAAGAGATGGAGAAAAACTTACAACACAAAAAAATGTAGTTCACATTAAAACACATAATTTATGTTATATAGAATCGACCATTTCTAAGATATTCCATGTTATTTGTTTCGGATCTAAAATAATTAAACTTTTTTCATCAAGAAAGTTTTGAATTCCTGGCCCTGCATAGAAACGGATTTCATCCACATGGCAACTGGCTTTTAAAAAATTTGAATATTGCTTTAGCCTAGCATATTCCCTTACTTCCCTTTTACTTACAAGGAAGCAAGTAATAAGTCTATTTCTGTTAATGTTTATCTCGATTATAATGAAATATATAGAAGAATAAGCTTTGTAACACTAATTTGTCACAAAGATGTAGAGAAAGTCATGTGATTGTAACACATCAGATTTTTAGTAGCACAAGCATGCTGGAGCAATCACGGGTTACTTCCACTCTCCACCCTTCATGTCCTTCAATAAGACAACCAACAGCACGGCATGACGGTGTCATTAAGGACTGCATGACGCAGTGTTGTGACTTAATAGCTGTACTTCACATCCTCAACGACTGCTTCAAAAATGTTTCACAGATGTGCTGAAATGGCACTCCTCATTCATACTTGCAGTGCTATGAGCATGAAGTAGAGGACTTTTTATGGTGTATCATTACCACTGATCAGACCTGGCCCATATCTTATAAATCATAGCTGAGCCCGTATTTACGTGTCACAATAAACGACATAAATAAATAAACACAATAAGGAAATAAATATATATTTCTATAAATTATAACTAAAACCAATAATAATATTATTGAACGAACAGATGTCGAAACATAATGGCAGACTTTGCTAGATAACGCACTCAAGTGCATTCCTGAGCTGATGGCTGTCACTCCAGAAGTGAGCATAGATACAGTTAGGAAATAGGGAGTCCATGGGAGTGTCTAGCGATGTCCGGGCCAATATAGAACACAAATAATAATTTTGGCAAATGAGAATCTTGTGCTATACAAGAAATTCAACAAATTTTGGAAAATATGTTGAGAGTGGGGGAGGGGGGTGACTTCCAAGATGTCAGACTCTGCTTTCCGACAGGGAGAACACTTCAATTCATACTGCAGATAGGAAAAATCCATGTCCGTTTAGGTCCCCACGGGACTTCAAAAAAGAACACACGCTTCAGCTTGTGCATGTAAGGAAAGTCTGGTGACTTCAAAAGAGGCCTAACCCCAAACAGTGAAACCATGTCTCGCACGACGATACAGAAAAGGAGCCTCGGGGCTGTGAAAGAAGTTTCATTATGAAACAACTTCCTATGAGAAACTGATAAGTGTCTCTGTTCGGCAGGCTGTAGGTCGAAAATATTTAAATAAAATCAGTGTTTTGGTGAAGAAGTAAATGGTGAGTTTTACTCAGTACCCAGGAACCTAATACACAGGAAGGATACACCACGCCCTGAGAATGTAGCCAACAAGATCTCCATGCTCTCGCCGACCTGCAGTGGGAGCAGAAATCACCATAAGGTACGTGATTATCAGATTCCTTTTAAATTCCGACCACCCCTAGGAGATTTCACTCCCAATCCTGACCAAACAGGCACAGAGCTTAAGCACCAATTGGACGAGTGGTAACTTCGTCAAAACATAGAGTTTAGCAGACCCCAAAGTCCATTCTTGCCTATGTCTGGGATGCTGTGATCTTACAGCAGCAGAACGTTAATGTTGAATACATAAAATTTACCTGAACTTCAGAAACGGGAGGGTAAAGTTCATTGCTGCCTATGATGCTATGATCTTCAGGGTACAAGCTACTATGAAGGGGTCAAAAATGACAATTTTTGTTTTTGGCTTAGTTAAATTGTATGAAGTTTTCTGATTCAAAAAATATATACTTTTAATATGATGCAACCATTTTTAGCATTTAAATGTCCTTTTAAGCATGGTGTGCAATCTTTTAAATGCTCCTGGACAGAGTGCCACAGTCCTTTTCCTACATCTTCAATCTTTCTATGATAGAAACTTGAGGGAAATGTTCATGCTGAACGAGCTGCCCAACAGTCCACAAAGCAAGCCAGGAGGAATGCTGAGAAGCAGACACAGTCCAGGAACAAAGATTCATATGATTATGACCCTGGAATGTATTGAAGTCAGTCAGATTAGCATTGCAAATTTCTAAGTTCAATTTTCTCGATATAGTTGAAACTCGCTTATACATTATTCACTTCCACATTTTTCGTACATATACCTTAAAATTTTAGGGACCAGTCATTCTCCATTAAAATTTTGCTCAATTAGATGTTTTTTCAGTAATGCGTCACTTTTTCTGATCCCCATTCACAAAATGTACCCATTTATACATTTTTTAAAAAACGTATGGCAGCATGCTCGCTGTGTATAGACTTGGAATTACCTGGTTTGCGGTTTTCATTGTCGCTTATCATTTCATTGTCGTCATATCGTTCCAACAATCTATTAACCTTGGTTCCAACTATCACTTCTCTGCTTTAAGTCGAGTACTGCTAGTGTGCTGCTTTCATTGTCATCATATCGTTCCAACAGTCACTTATCTATTTTATGTGGAGCTTCGAGTTACAAACAGGAGAACAAACCTGTGTGATTATCAAGGAAGAAAACAAGAAAATCCTTAACTCTAGGTGAAAAATTAAAAATTCTGGTTGAGAAAATCAGTTACACGTTTTCTCATTTATACAGTATTTTAGTAGTCTCCTTTGAAAAACGTATAAGTGAGGTTCCACTGTATTATATTTTCTGATACACATGCTCAGGAACCATTGATGCTAGAATGTTGACATTTTCTACACTTACCTTACACACATTAATGACTTCTGACTGCCCGATTCATATGCCTAGCTTACAAATTATGGAAATTAGACATTTTTAACCATCTGAAAATTGAGATATTTTAATCTTTTTTTTTTTTTTCCACAAACGTGGTACTTTTTAAAATAATTATCTTGAGCCAAATACTTCTGATTCTGGCAGTTAGAGTAGATAAGTATAATCAGAACATGCGTAAAAAATTTGAATATTCTGCTTTGAAAGGTTTCTGAATAAGAGGTACATGATATCACCCATGTTTTTTCTTGTAAATTTTCTTGTTTTCCTGAAAATTATAACTTTTTACAAATAAAAATTTGCAGATAAAAGCATTAAAGTTTTCACCAGGAGAAATGCAGACTGTTGTTGTACATTGCACAAAATTTTCATGAAAATTCATTAAGTGCTACATTAAGATTTGTGAGGGGTTAATTTTGAATAAATTGTTAAAGCCTTTCAACCACACTACCTTGCAGTAGCAGCTGTGGTAAGAGAGGATAATCCCCAACACAGAAGCAGGTGTTCTATCATCCTCCATACTCTCCGGATTGAGATGAAGGAGCCATGTTTACCACGCTCTTTGCTGTACACAATGCTGGGATTGTCACCCAGCTGAATGAGCCCAGGAGCCATATTTAAATAATTAGATTGTTTAAGTTAATTGCTAAGTATAATATCATGTATTTATTGTCATAATGTATATTGAGAGTTCAGAGAGACTGTTCCTGGAGAGCATTTCTAACTTTAACCCCAGAGTTTTCAAGTGACGACTTCAGTTGTTTACGAATAGTTGCTTTTGTGTATCACATGAAGGGAAAGATGCCATTGTGTAGTCACGACTCAGAAAGAGAAAGTGGATGTGACATATAAAGAGGGTAACCACGAGAAATTTGGGGTCAAGAACCATGTGAAAGACATGTTGACCAATTGGAAGTAATTACATCACATTAGAAGTGCATCCCAAGCTATTTTCGGCACCAAAATGGGCCAATGAGACAGCAAGTTGAGAATTTTGCGCATGGGTAGGATTTACTCTAAATGTAGTGTGTTCGCCCTAATTTTCAGGCACTAAGAAATGTAACGTCACGCAGAACCTGCGAGGCTCAGAACAACAAGTCCGCGCCAAATAGCAAAGTGTCTACAAAGTCTATTATTGTGAAATGTAATGTCACACGGAACCTGCGATGCTAGTAATAAGATATCCGCGCTAAAAATGTTAAGTGTCTACCATGTCTGAATGTTATAATTGTGATTCAACCACTGCCGTGAGTTAACACAGCATGGAACTTGCGTAGGAAGTTAAAGTGTCCACAATAATTCTGCTCGTAACAATTGCACTTATCGCCACATAAGTTTCCTTTGTGTGCATTTCGTTCTATTGTGAGAGAAATTACGAAAATAGAATTGTGCCAGGAACTGTCTCGAGAACACTTGTGAAGGGAAATAAACCTTTGATTAAATGAAACTGCCAATGTTTATTTTGAGCCAAATTCCCGTTCCCCGACTCGGGATCACCATCGCTCAATACCTTGAGCTAAAAAAATACGTCTCAATTGCTCGCCGCTGAGTCCGCAAATAGCCACGGAGTGTCAAGAATCAACTTCATCAGCTGCGACGCCAGAGAGAGGACCAGTCGTCGCTGCACAGCTCAGCACCAAAGGTACGTGCCCAGTCACAGGCCTCAATATCAAATATCTATAAAACTTATAACTATGTACATACAAGGTGCAAATAAAAAAAACAGCAGAATAAAATGCAGCACCTCATGTTGACTGTGGCTTTTGGCAAATCTACTATGAGTAAGGCAAGAATTTATGAGTGGTATAAATGTTTCAAAGAGGGTCAAGTTGACTGCCCTGAACACCCTAGCACGTCAATTACTGACAATAATGTCCAGGAAGTAAAGGAATGGTTCTGCCATATGGTCATGCAGTCAGTAAGTATGGAAGTTATGCATTTTTGTGTGAAGCAATCTGAAGTAAAAACCAGATTTGTGGCAAAACCACTTGTGGATAATATTCCCACCCACACCCCAATGCTTGTTCACGATTTTTTTTGTAAAAAACAAAACCATTATGTTGCCTCAGCCACCATATTAGCTGAATATGGTCCTCTGCAAATTTTTTCTATTCCTGGGGCTGAAGGGAACCACAAAAGGACATCGTTTTGCCACCATTGATGAAGTAAAAACAGAATAACAGAAAGAACTGAACACCATAACAAAAAGTGAGTCCCAGAACTGCTTCCAAGATTGGATAGCACAAGTGTGCTATACTTGAGGATGAAGATGAAAATTCTTAAGAAAAACAAAAGTTCCTGTTATTTTTTTATCACACCTTGTATTGTGACTATGCCTTGCTGACCTAATTGCTGCATGAAAATCATAGCTGATTGTTGATGTGCACTGTTGGCTTCCTTTCATTAGCTGATGCATTGTTACACCTGTGTGCTGTCGAAGCTCACATCTGTATGCAAGTTTGTGACACCCCTGCTTTCGCTTGCACATGTGACAATAAAACCTACTTCTGGAAGTTTCTTGTCATGTAATCATCAGGTATAAAAAGGGGCAACTTGGCCTAGAAAGTCAATTTCGACGAAGTCCAGAGCATGCAGTCATAGCTGCAGGTGCAGTGAGTGTAGAAAGAAAACTGTATGGCAGGAAGAAAAGCATTGAATAAAGATGTTTATTTGTAAACATATTCTGATAGTAGGCTCGTTCCAGTTCAGGCTACCGCTCACAGCAGTGTTGGTGTTGTCTTACGAATGTAGACTACTGAGGGCACATGGCACAGTCCATCATGTAATGCTATAAATATGGACATTTACTTCATCAACACTAGACAATAGGCAGTATTTATCAGTTTTATTACAACTTGCTGCTGTAATGGGTGAGTACATTTATATAACACACCATTATGCTCATGTACTCCTGCAATGCATACTGATTTTCCAAAGCACCTGTCCAGTGTATGACATAACAGTTAGTGCCAGCGTTTGCCACATGAGGGGGGATGGGCAGTAATCATCTTGTCGGTTTGGGTAGCTTAGTTGGTTGGGTGCTAGCCTTCTGATCTAAAGGTCACAGGTTCAAACCCAGCCCAGACCAATGATTTTTAAGTGTGCTTAAAAGCAACAGTCCCATGTCAATAGAAGTATTTCATGAGAAAATTCTGGCAATTGGCAGCTTATTAACTAACAAATAATTTAATTGGAAGAAATAAAGACTTGTTGTTTGAGTAATAAGAGCTGTATTGTATGGAAAAATAAAATAGTTGTCAGAACTAAGAAAATCAGCCCCTGTAAAATGTGATTCTAAAACAGGCAAACAAACTTTTGTTATAAATTTGTGTGAGAACTGTTTCACATCATTCATAACACAAATATAAACAATAGGCAGATTATTGTTCCTTTCAATTCAACAACTCACTCCTCCCAGCCTCTTTGATATTATCATGAGTGTGTTCATCTTGTCCTAAAACACGAGTTGTATTTGATAAGACAATAGACTATTATAATATAATATAGGAAGGTTATCATTGTAATACTTACATTAGTTCTCAAATGGCATTCAACCAAGTTTATTTTTACTGAATGTTTTGGTTTTTTTTCCCTTTCTTCAGTGCCTCTTGAATTAAACAAATGTACACAAAATTTCAAAGAAATGAACATCAGCTGCAATAAGATGTTTCCACATTATCGCTCCAGCCAGATGACCACAATTGCCCAATCTTGGCCATTGCACTGGCACTTTAATTGTTGAGCTGAATTGTCATTTGGAAACTAGCTTACAATTTTGGACAAACTTTTCATTGTTTACACCGAGGTAAATTTTGATTTGTGCATTTTTCCATCAAAATGTGGATGTGTAGAAATATTGCAATATTAAAAACTCCAAAACATAAGTTACAATAAAAGATATATTGAAACATGATACACACCTCTGCCATCCTTGCACATCATAGGAACAATCACTCTGTCACTTTGGTATATGCACCATACTGCACTTCACAGGTCAGGGTTGAGTATCAAAACAATAATAAAAAAGGAGAAGAAAGAAAAGAACCTGAAAATTAACATTGTCCTTGTGATATCGTTGCACACGAGCCTCTGCCCCAACATCAGAAGTACTGCCACTTCCCCAGGATGGCATCCTTGATGGCATCAACAAACTGCGCCGGTACCCAGTACACCCAGTACCTGGACGCTTCTGTTGGACCCAGCTGGATGCCCTGCAAGCACCACACACACATGCATTAGCAGCAGCAGCACACAATGTGGAGCAAAGTATAGCAAGGAAGGTAAGCCAACCACTAACATTTAATAAAGACAAAGCCCACCTGGGGTAACATGTCTCTCTCACATTCAACAAGTTGTGAGTTCAAACCTCGCTTAGGGTTAGTTAGTTAGCCAGATAAGGTAACTCTGGTCAAGTAACTTTAAGCTCCAAGGGCCCGAGATCATTTGAGTGTCATTTCATCAATTTTGTTCATCGTCCTATACGACCAACCAGGTTAAATACATTAAGCTATTAAAAATAAATAATAAATAAATAAACAAAAAAGCAAAAATAAAGAGCAAGGGGATTACTGAACAGCTCACAGACAAGGAAAAGTTACATAGATTAGAAACGTCAAATTATGGATTGGTGGTAAAATGACAGAAGGAACAAGTAAAGCAGGTGACAGCAGTCAGAACTAAGGTAGGTAGAAGCTATGAAGAAGAGAGGAGGAGGGAGCAACCTAAGGAACAATCCTGAAGATGACAGGAATAATAGAAGTGCAGGGGATTTAGAGCAAAACAGAGTGATAGACGAATGGAGTGGATAGACAAGTAAGAGCATAGAAAGATGAAGGTACAGATAGGACGTTTGGCAACTGCACAGAGTACAAAGAGGGAAGATGTGTCATCAACAAGGGCAGGAAAAGTAAAACGGAGGTCAATGAAGTTTCAAGGAAGAGCTAATAAAGGTGTAATTAGACCACAGAAGCATAAATAGACAGAAAGAGGGTTAAAGAGAACATGAGTGAGCTATTAAATGAACTCTTGGATGGCACACACAAGCCTGTGAAGTAATATGTAGAGGGCTGCCCTAATTATGTACCAAGTAAGTTAACATTTAAATTTAAGTAGAAAGGAAGACAGATATCGGAGGTTTAGAAGGAAAAAGTTATAAGCTTTTATAAAAGGAGAGTGTGGAGGGAAATGTTATGTAGACCTGATTAAGATGGATCACAACAGATCCAATTGGGAGGACAGGTGTGGTGGCAGGAAAAACACACGCATTGCATGACACATTTAAACAAATGGGGAAAAAAAGGAACACAAAAATAAGAGCTATAAAAACTGAAAAGAGAACTAAGTCATGGGGGATTTTTTAGGGAAAGTAAAAGACCTACAAAACGAATGACAACTAAGGGTTAAAGTACGTAAACAGCTACTCTTAAAAAAAAGCAAACTGAATAGCACAATAAAGTATAGACAACACAAAATTTGTACGAGTTATAAAAATAAATGTAAGCAAGTCTAAAGTTATGGTTTTCAAAAAAGAACCTAACTTGAGAAAAGAGGAGATGTGGCTATTAAATGGGACAAGATTGCAAGAGGTCAAAGAATTTGAACTGAGGGGAATGGGAGGCACATAGAAGCTGCAAATACAAGTTAGAGAAGAGAGTGGAATCAAGGATGATTTATGCACAGAATCTTCTGGGCTTACTTGCTACAACTTGGGAAAACAACAACAACATTTTGGTAAAAATCTTAGAAGCAACAAAACAATCTGGAGAGCAGGGGTTGCAAAAATTATTGAGAAAATAAGAATTGAAGGCTTGAACAAAGAAATGAAAGTGATATAGTTAAACTAGTAAACTGCAGAGTAAAAGACATAGAAAGACAGGAGATAAGGGGAAGTTTAGAAAACAAGAACACAGTACAATTTTATAAACAAATAAAAAGAGACTGGGGGATGGGAACCATAAGTAGATTACCATACAGGCTTGGATGAGAACAGAAACAATATTTCTAAAGGGATAAGATGCGCTGAATGTGGAATGTGTGATGAGAAAGAACATATAGAACATTATTTGATAGAATGCAAGGAACTAGCAACATGGAGAAACAAAATTTGGGGGAAAAAATGGGGAAAATTGTAGCTATAAAAATGTTAACATGGAAGGAAGAAAAGAAGATGAGAACCATAGGTGGGTTCTTGCAGAAAGCAAGAGAAAAGTAAGGCATGTAAAAGAAGAAGGCAGAGTAGAGGAGAGGGAAGGGAGTTACTCGGGAGCCATGCAAACCAAGGTAGCAATTTGTACATAGTTTAGGTTAGAGAAAGAAAAATGTAAAAGAAAAGTTGTGGAAATAAATATTCATTCATTTATAAACTATTGTAAAATGTTCTATTAAGCTAGAAGATAACATATACAAATAAATTCACTCATTGAAGGATTCACATTCAGATTTTATTCACTATTTGTAATAATACATTTACAAGGCTTCGTCAAAAAAAAGATATAAACTATGCTTGTACACATTTTAGAATGAATTATATACAGATGTTTTTATAAATCTAAACTACTATTTACATTTTTGTATTCCTGAAGAGAGTAAAAAGCATTGTTTATCAGGTACGTCTTAATTTTCCTTGCATTGTCATTTATTTCTTTGATCTGCTGAGGTAGATGATTGAATAAATCCCTTGCATTTTGTACTTAATGAGCCTCTTAGTCTGTCCCTAAAATAGTTCAGTTTTGTTCTTGTATTATGTTTATGAATATTTATATTTTTTTTCCTCTTTGTGAGTTCTTATTAAATACTTAAGGCATTCATAAATATATAAGCATGGTACTGTGAGGATTTTGTGTTTTTTAAAACTACTTTTGCATGAATCTCTTCTTCGCTTCTTTTCAATTATTCTTATTGCTCTTCTCTGTAACCTGAATATTTTTAACCTCTGATTCTTTCCTGCTACTCCCCGTAAGATGATCCCATAGTTCATATGTGGATGTATGAAAGTATAGTATACTTCTAGAGCACTATCATCATCCATGATTTGTATTGTTTGTTTTAGCACATATAACCCTTGTTAATTTTATTGCTGATCTTTTCTAAATGTTTATTCCATTTTAGATTGCTATCTATCACTAGTCCTAAAAAGTTTGTCTGCGTCACTTGTCAATTTTGTTCATTTTGGATGGTTAGTGTTATGTTGGTCTGTGTTTTACTATTTATTCCAAATTGCATCCATTCCATTTTATTTGTATTGAGTATCATTCCTAGCTCTGATAAGTGTGTTTTAACTGCCTCTAATAATTTATTTGCCTTATTTTGTACCTCTGTTGATGTTTTACCTGTAACTAATATAGCAGTGTCGTCAGTGTACCCAATAGCTAATCCTCCCGCATCCTGTAATTTTTTGAACAAGTGATTTATATACAGTATAAATAAATATGGCCCCAATTTAGACCCCTGTGGTACTCCATGTAGTATTTGTTGAAACTGTGACTTAATTTTTTCCAGATTTCCATCTGTGTTATGTATTATCTCTACACATTGTTTTCTGTTTAATAGGTATGAGCTTAGCCATTCTAATGGTGTTCCATAGTTTTCTAGTTTCCTCAATAAGTTTTTAATATCAACACAGTCGAAAGCTTTGGAGAGATCAAGAAAGATTGCTATCACTATTTCCTTTCTGTCTATTGCTCTAACAACTATATCATTCCCTTTACTAATTGCATGTATAGCAGATTTCTTTTTCTGGAAGCCAAACTGATTCTCAGATATGATATTAAATTTATTGCAAAAGTTCTGAAGTTGTTCTAAGAAGAGATTCCATGATTTTTGAAAAAACAGAGCAGAGAGATATTGGGCGATAATTTTCCATAGCTTGTTCGGAACCTTTCTGTTTGTAAATTGGTCTATCACTTCCTTTAGTTTACTTGGGAACATACCTGAATTGAAACTTTCATTTATTATATGGGTAAAGGAATCTACTATTTCATTTTTGCAATATTTTACCATTTGATTGGAGTATTCATCTAACTCGCAAGATGTTTTGCATTTTAGTTTGCTTATCTGTTTGATAACTTCCTCTTTCGTGATTTCTCTTACTACCATGGAATTATATATACTTATTTCCTTTGTTTCTTGGTTCGTTTTCTTAATTCCCAGATTTGACACAATATTTACATAATAATCATTAAAGGTGTTACTGATATTTATTGGGTCTAGAATTTGGTGGTTGTTTTTGACAATTCTTAAATTATCTATCCATTTTGATGTATTTTCTCTATGTACATCAATTTTTTTTCCCTTTGTATAGTTTTTTGATACAGCCTGTTTGAGATTGTCTCTTAAGGCAAGCAATGCTAGTGTGGACAAAACATTAGGGCCCTAACTCTGCCTCTGGGTGATAAAGTAGTGAGGCAAGTCACACATTTTCTCTGAGCTTTAAGTAGGGGAGCGTTCATCAGTGAACTGCAATGAAGTTGGTGGTCACCTCACCTTGCACACATTCTCATTTAGCCTATGGTGAACTTGATGCCATGCAACACATTACATTACATTTTGATGATTCCTGGCCCACAGCTAAGTGAGCAGTTGGCAGTTGCCATCACACAATCTTCCTTCGCTACACAGTATCTTCGCTCACTAATTGCAGCCTTTCAGTGAGAATCTTTCTGCGGCCACAGTTCTGACATTATATCTTCAACACCAACAAATCCAGGAACTTTTTTGCCACTCTGCCATATCATGTTTAAGTGCAATATCTGCTTGAAATCTAAATGTCTACTGCCTTGTCTACTTTCATTTGCTTTCATTACTTTCTTTACAAAGTATTTTTACTCAAATCTGTTTTTTCATCTTCAAAATTTCTTATATGGCAACAACAACAATAATAAGTCGTCCACAAGACAGTTCTCCATCAAGGGCACTGAAATGCCACCTGTGCACTCATAAAGGAACCACATTGCACTAGCGATGACCATTGTTTGAAAACTTATCAAACAACATTGGTACAAATAATTTAAGGATGATCTAACAGCAAAAGCTTGATTATAAGTAAATATAAGAATGTTTATTTCTTGCAATTATGTGTTCTTACCACAAAAGTATGAAAATCCAAGGCACAAAGCTTCACCAAAACTCAAAGATGTACTTGAACTGCTCAATTATGTGCCTCCAATTTTTCATGAATAATATCAAAGTCTTTCACCTGAGTTTGGTGATTGCAATGGTTTTTTTGTTGTTGTTCATAATTATATATGTAGTTTAAGTCATTTCATTCAGAGCAAAGAATATTGAAGTTATTGTTATTATGTTTCTTTCATAAGTTCAATAAAAATAAGTACAAGGTTAGTTTTTTAACCCTATCTGTAATAAAACTCTATTTTTCTCACATTTAAAAAAGTGAGAGTTAGACCTTTTATGCACACGCCTTCAATTATTTGGTAACTGTCTTTCAAGAAAGTAAATGCACTTTTTGCAAGCCAATTAGTATGGGGCATGAAAACCAAATTGGACATAGTTGTAGCTATGTCCATGGTCGCCTGTTTAGCCTGTCACTCACTTAGAAAATTTCTATGACTATATTGACATTATGACAAAATATGGATTAAATTTCACAAAGCCAGTTGTAATTCTCTTGCAGCTGAGCTATTTAACTGCTTGGAATTCGATAGTAGGCAAGAAAATGCAAAAACAGAGGAAATGATGATTTTAATATCGCAATGCACGCTGCTATCACAGCTCATTATTTTAATATCGCCGCACACGCTGCTATCATAGCTCATGATTTTAATATCGCCATGCATGCTGCTATCACTGCTCATGATTTTAATATTGCCATGCATGCTGCTATCACTGCTCATGATTTTAATATCGCCATGCACGCTGCTATCACTGCTCATTATTTTAATATCGCCATGCACGCTGCTATCACTGCTCATTATTTTAATATCGCCATGCACGCTGCTATCACTGCTCATTATTTTAATATCGCCATGCACGCTGCTATCACTGCTCATTATTTTAATATCGCCATGCATGCTGCTATCACTGCTCATTATTTTAATATCGCCATGCACGCTGCTATCACTGCTCATTATTTTAATATCACCATGCACGCTGCTATCACAGCTCATGATTTTAATATCACCATGCACGCTGCTTCATAGCTCATGATTTTAATATCGCCATGCATGCTGCTATTACTGCTCATGATTTTAATATCACCATGCACGCTGCTATCACTGCTCATTATTTTAATATCGCCATGCATGCTGCTATCACAGCTCATGATTTTAATATCACCATGCACGCTGCTTCACAGCTCATGATTTTAATATCGCCATGCACGCTGCTATCACTGCTCATTATTTTAATATTGCCATGCACTACTATCACAGCTCATGATTTTAATATCACCATGCACGCTGCTTCACAGCTCATGATTTTAATATCACCATGCACGCTGCTATCACAGCTCATGATTTTAATATCGCCATGCACGCTGCTTCACAGCTCATGATTTTAATATCACCACACACGCTACTTCACAGCTCATGATTTTAATATCACCATGCACGCTGCTTCACAGCTCATGATTTTAATATCACCATGCACGCTACTTCACAGCTCATGATTTTAATATCACCATGCACGCTGCTTCACAGCTCATGATTTTAATATCACCATGCACGCTGCTATCACTGCTCATTATTTTAATATCACCATGCATGCTACATCACAGCTCATGATTTTAATATCACCATGCACGCTGCTTCACAGCTCATGATTTTAATATCACCATGCACGCTGCTTCACAGCTCATGATTTTAATATCGCCATGCATGCTGCTATCACTGCTCATTATTTTAATATCGCCATGCATGCTACATCACAGCTCATGATTTTAATATCACCATGCACGCTGCTATCATAGCTCATGATTTTAATATCGCCATGCACGCTGCTTCACAGCTCATGATTTTAATATCGCCATGCACGCTGCTATCATAGCTCATGATTTTAATATCACCATGCACGCTACTATCACAGCTCATGATTTTAATATCACCACACACGCTACTTCACAGCTCATGATTTTAATATCACCACACACGCTACTTCACAGCTCATGATTTTAATATCACCATGCACGCTGCTTCACAGCTCATGATTTTAATATCACCATGCACGCTACTTCACAGCTCATGATTTTAATATCACCATGCACGCTGCTTCACAGCTCATGATTTTAATATCACCATGCACGCTGCTATCACTGCTCATTATTTTAATATTGCCATGCATGCTACATCACAGCTCATGATTTTAATATCACCATGCACGCTGCTTCACAGCTCATGATTTTAATATCACCATGCACGCTGCTTCACAGCTCATGATTTTAATATCACCATGCACGCTGCTATCACTGCTCATTATTTTAATATTGCCATGCACGCTGCTATCACTGCTCATTATTTTAATATTGCCATGCACGCTGTTATCATAGCTGTTTCAAGTGTGGCAAGGGTTCACGGTTCAAACCCCAACTTATAGTCATATTTTTATTACAGCTTTTTTACTTTGTAAGATGCAGTAATGAACCAATTTACAGTTTTTTGCAGCTAAATTATTGCTACATGACTTCAAAGAGAATGCCAGGAGGTTGAATGATAATTTTAAGTTGCCAACCTCTAAAGGCTGTATAAATTCATCTGTTGATAAGAATACAAGGAACTGATAAATTCTCAATTTGAAAACAAACAGTTGCAAATATAATTGTGTATAATCCAATGAATAAAATTTAAAATGTATATTCTGCACAACTGCTAGTTACAATATATATAGTTATTCTATTTATTAGATATAAAATAAGAAGATGATAGCCAAGAATAATGGTATTTAAGAAACAAAGTAAACAATTGCTATTTCATAACTGAAGCCACGACATAATTAAGAAATAAACTAATTTCTAAAACATTTAAGATTTATCAAAAGTGTATTTCTCCAGGAAGAAGTAATTTGTTGAAACAAAGAATGGAAAAGAAAAATTAAATTTTGTGTTTTAGAGTCTGTACAATTGCCCCCAGCTATGATTACATAATTTATTCTTTTGCGCCTGTTTGCTGTAACCAGTGCAAAACAGCAGTTTGTATTATGCTGATAATGTTGCCATAGCTCCATGACATGAGTAACCAGATCCTGTCTTCCCATTCCTTTACCATGAAGGCCCATACATGTTCAATGAAGTTCAGATCAGGAGATCTTGAAGGCCAGGCCATTGCCAATCCTAGGTGATATTTGATGCATGAGTGACGCTATTGTCATGCATAAATGCATATTCCCCTTGTTCTAAGGGTCTAGCATGAAGAATATCTACATAGGCTATACTTGTCATTCTTTCTGGCACTTAAATTAACTCCCCTGGACCTGATGTTGTATTAGAGACCCAGAAATGTGCTGCAATTCTTCCTGAAGGTTCTGCTTGAACAACGTGCTGAGGTGTGTATACGGATGCAGAGTCCCTTGCTGATTGGATCTAAATGCCTTGTCACCTCAGTTTACCATGTGCCAGTAAGCCTGAGGAAGGCCAATATCACGCTGTGCCCATTATAGAGAAGGAGCAGGACAATGTGATGCAATTCTGACAGCCTTTAATCATTGGTTCAAGGTTTCATATGAGCAATCATATTCAAGTGCTTTGTCTAGAAACACAAAGCTTCATCTTGAACATGAACCCTGCATGATTTGGCTCATTCAAGTTCTCTCTCGTGATGTTTAAGTGTTCTTTGGTCACAACCCAATTGTCTGGCAATTTGCGACACCATCAATTTCACCCCTTTGAGCTGCGGCCAGCTCCACAGAACCTTGTGGACATGCCATGCTGCTAATTGTAATAAAACCTTTGTAAAAATATACATGCTTAGGCTTTCACGGCCGGCATTAATCCAGCAAAATGGTTTGTAGGTCGTGGTCAATTAGATGAAATGTCAGGTAACAATTAACCACGGCCTACAAAGCCAGAAACCTCTACATTTTAATTTGAGAAAATTTTCAAATTAGTGCACAATTAACCTCCAGCAACATTTTGTGCATGTACAGGAAATAGCCTTTTTTTTTATATCTAATACAATAACTAGGTACATATTGTAGCTAGCAGTTATGCAGAATAAACCTTTTCAATTCTATACATTATATTCATTGAATATTACACAATTATATCTGCAGCTGTTTGTTTCCTTCAAGTTGAGAATTTATCAGTTCCTTGTATTGTTATCATCAGATAAATTTACACAGTAATTAGAGGTTGGCAACATTAAAAGTATCATTCAACCTCCTGGCATTCTCTTTGGAAGTCATGTAGTAATAGTTTAGCTGCAAAAAGACTGTAAATTGGTTCATTACTGTATCTTACAAAGTAAAAAATATGACTATATGTTGGGCTTTGCCACACTTGAAACAGACCTCTAAGCTGCGACGGCAGATGTTTGTGCATGGGTTATATACAACACAGATATTAAAAACATTATTGCCTGTATTTTTGCATTTTCTTGCCTTTTTCCAATTCCAAGCAGTTAATAGCTCAGCTGTAAGAGAATTGCAACTTGCTTTGTGAAATTTAATCTTTGTCATACAAAATAGCCATAAACAGGCGACCATGGACATAGCTACAACTATGTCCAATTTGGTTTTCATACCACTTACTAATTGATTTGCAAAAAGTATACTTTACTTTCTTGACAGATACTCTATTGTGGATTCCTCTTGCAAAAGCCTAGTCTAATATTCATATAACAACATAACTTCACTCATTTTTATGAATAAACTCAAATCAAGGACTAGTTTCGCAATGCATCTTCAGCTCAGCTTATTTCTTGAAGTCATTATAGTCACTACCCGCACTTTCACACCTGTGTGCAATAATGATCCCAAGAAAGAAATAATACACGTATGCAAGCTCTGCAAGTTTCTTGCTATGTAATTGTACATATAAAAGCAGGGCGGCCAGACCAGGAGATTCACTTTCGAGAGAGCGCTCTATGCACGCAGCTAGATTAAAGAGAGCTGAAACAGACAACAACTGTGAACGAACATCACAGCAAAGATCAGTATCTCAATAAACACACTACTCTCTAGAACAGTTGTTACACTCTCATGTAGCTATCTTTTAAATGCTTATTGAAATAATTTACCAACAAATTCAGTGAGACACATTTATAGCGCAACTTACCTAATGTTCCATGTTCCTCATTCACCTATTTTAGATTTCTAAGACATTTCTTAGTTAAAGAGAAAAATCTAATATGTTCCATTCACATGACTGTCTCTACATCTCTGTAACAAATTATTCAAAAGCTTATGCTTCTATGTACTACATGCTAATCAAGATAAACATTAGCAGAAACGCTAAGTAGAAGGGAAGTAAGGGAATACACTAGGCTAAAATGACATTCAAATCTTTTAAAAGCTGGTTGCCATGTGGATCAAATCATTTGTTTGCACTGCCTTGAGTTGACAAATTCCTGTATTGAAAATTAAACTGAAACCAATAACAAGGGATATCAAGGAATATCTTGAAAGAAATGTATATGCCATAAATTGTGTGTTTAACTAGATCTACATTTTTTGTGCAATAAATTTTTGTTACGTTTTACTAGTTACACAAAATTCAAAAAAGTTCCTCTACAACAAAGAGGTCTTTAGAGGCTATTCCCAGAAAATTCAAGATATACATTTCATTTGTCATGTAAATATCAGGTAATTTAATCAAAATTGTTAAGAGGCATTTCTGAGAAAATAAAAATTTTCGAAAATTAATACTATCCATGTAAAGGGTAGTAGGGGTCGGGGGATTTTCTTGAAAACCTTTCTGTCACATCCTTAGGAGTTACTGAACTTAAATACCATGTTTGGTATTTAATAGACTTTCTGTTTTTGAGCTATGCTGCAACACGCACGCACGCACCCACCCACACACACAGACATTTTTCTAAAATGCTATTTTTGTATTCATGGTGTCCCAAAACATGTATTTTCAGTAAAATCTCAGTATTGAATTTTTGGGTGCATTACAATACCTTCTCTATACATATGTACATAGAACGTAAAAATACAAGCCGAGCAGATTATTGTGGTAGTGACAGTGAAATCTCACCATTATGTGGTACTCCTCGTGGCCTTCGATGGCTTCGCTGACGACGCCCTTGATGGTGTTCATTGCAATTTTGTCAGTGCGTTCCTTAGTGCCAATCCAGACTTGATCCTGCTCCATCTTGAATGTGAGCCGCACTTTGCCACCAGATTTGTTCAACATGCCGGACAACGGGTGTGGCGGGAGTGGATCCTGCAACATCACCACCACCACCTCAAACTTTAATGAAACCTCTTAACAATAATATTCAATTGAAGGGAGGGACCTCTCCCTTTGTCAGTTTATATTAGCACCCTTGAGGAAAATAAAGTGAAACCTTCTTAACCGGACCCCCTACATCCTGGAAAACTGGACAAACGGAGCAAAAATCTCAGAACGGAACTTTTTCCTATATTAAGTAATACTGTAAAGAGGAAACTGAATAATTTTCTGGAACCGTTTACATAGAACTCGTTATTTATATGCCTTATACCATGGGTGCACAAACAGCGCTCGGTAGGAGCGGGCGGGCGAGTCACAATGACAGCTGGCTGTGTCATAGAGAAGAATGACATAGGAAAGTTGTCTGGTGGACTGTGTGTTGCTAACGCTCCCTGCTTAGTATCCTTCTATAATGGAGGAATCTAAAAGTGACCATCAGGCAAATGCTTTTAATGTTGTGTGGGAAAGCGATTACTTTTTCATAGCAGCTGGAACAAATTCTCAGTGCCTTACAAAGTGCTTGTGATGGAGCGGTGTTCAGTGATTACGTGTAAGTATTAATTGAAATTCAAAATGAATTTGATTCCAGATTTCAAAACCTTGATTCAGTTAAGAAGGAATTTCAAATTCTCGCAATTCCTTTCTCAACATCAGTTGAAACGGTGTCTCACGATTTGCATCTTGAACTTATTGATCTTCATTAAGATATAAGAGCTAAAGATCGTTTCAACAATAACGCTAACCTGAATGATCCTCAACAAAAATATCCACGACTACACATGCTAGCTGCGAAAATGATCTCAATGTTTGGTTCAACAGAAGCCTGTGAACAACTGTTTTCTATCATAAACTTCAATAAAAACAGATATCGAACATTTATGACTGATGTTTCATTAAGGTCAGCACTTTTTCTTTCAGCTGCCAATCTCATAAAACCACGTTTTGATGTGTTGGTAAAGAGACATAACATATAATTAGTTTGTACGCGGGTTTAATCTACTATAGAAGGCAATAATTTGTTTAAAATAAATATTTTTCCTAACCATAAATTAGTAAAATAATATTTTGAGAAATCATTTATGAAAGCTTGCACTTCTGTACGATACCTCTGCTCTCTGTCCACTCATAAACAAGAGTGCTGTACTCCACTTGTGAACTGCGAGCGCAAACCCTGTGCTTATACACATTATAAATGATGAGCAATCTGACAAAAAATCTTGCACCAAAGTTCTAAGAATGACAATGTTACAGTTGCAGTCCTAATGTCACTCCTGTATTAGTTTGTTCATTCTGACAAGAAAGTGATTAATCACGAGTGAAAGAAAACCATGAATTTCAAAGCATCCAATGGGTAGCACAAGAGTTTCAAACTCTGCAATTACATTGTTTTAATGCTGTGGAGACAGTAGCGGACTGAAAAGAGAAAAGTGAACGTGTAGTTGCAGGATATGTATAATGGTGATGAAACAGGTTTGTTGCCTTCAAGGACCTGACAATACGTGCTGGCAAGCTCTCTAAAGAAACACTTACATTATTTGTGTTAACATGGCTGATAAAATTGAAAAACCTGACACCTGGATCATCATTCCTTTCCAGTCAATTGGAGATATAATAAAAACACGTGGAATAATAAAAAGTTGAGGTCGTAGGGTCATTTTGTTTTTGGACAATGCAACCTGTCTTGCTATAGATTGATTTGTCTATTTCCCAACCAATGCAACCAATGGATCAGGTTGTTATTTGTACACTTAAATCCTTCTATAGGAAGTTTATAGTGTAGTCACTTGTTTCTCACCTTGTTAAACAGATAAACATCCTCAATACTGTTAACTGGACCCATCATGCCAAGAAGATATGTTGACGACAGTGGCAGTGGTAAACAAAAGAGTAGTAGAGGACAGCCTTAAATTGCTAAATCTTCACTACAGTTCCATAAAATTTACAATAGAAAACAATTAAGTGGCATGCTTCCCTTCTTGGACCTAAAAATAATCAGGAACCACAACAAACTAGAATTTGGAATCTATAGGAAAGAAACACAGATGGAAAACTACATAATTAACAACAGCTACAGCCCAATTTTACACAAACACAACGTGATCAGACTGGTAAACCTACCACTAAGCCAGATGGAATACAAATTAGAACTTAATAGGATCATAGAAATTGCATAAATGAATGGCTACACAGAATATTTGGTAAAGAAGAAGATTAATAAATTTATGAAACAGAGGAAAGTAAAAGAAATTAGCACTCTAAAAGGAATAAAAGCAGAAACCAGCTTCAAAAAAAGTCATTTACCACCAAAAATTTCAAAAGATTCTCAAAAAATGGAACGTAAACTTAGCCCCAGTTAATAAGCACAGTTTAAAAAAACCTCCTCCATACAAATACAAAAGATAAAATCCCCCCATTGAAATAATCAGGGATATATGAAATCAGCTGCAAGGAATGTGAAAAGGTTTATATAGGGAAAACAAAACAAACCATTGGACAATGTTTTAAAGAACACATGAGATATTTAAAATATAAACAGACACATAATTCAGCTGTAGCACATCATTTGTGGACTCAAAACCGTATTTTCACAGTGAGCCCAAGTTATTAAAATTAATGCAGAATCCAATTGGATTAACAGTTTGGGAAACTCTATTAATTTTAAAAAAAAAAAAAACAAGGTCATAAATTTTGACATACCACAAACAAACGGACTCATCTCAAAATTCATCTATATGGAAGAGAGACCTCCACAGGCTGCTACCACAAGTTCATCAGTGAATCTCCATTGAAAATGGTAGCAACAGCCACCGAAACATGTCCGAAGTAAATGAAGTAACTTCAAGAGTGTAATCTATGTTTTTACTCTTAACTGATCAGTTACTTCACATTCCCATTTAATGTTTAACTGCAGAAGCAGCGGCAGATACACAAGATGTTACGGGAAAGTTCAGATCTCTGTAAACAAAGGAATCTACCAGTTGAAGCTCAAGAAATAGTTAACTTTGATAACAAACTTGCCACAACTGAAGACATTCTAAGTGCAAGTGATATTGCTGCAGAAAACAGCAGTTGTAAAGTAAAGGATGAAATGGACGACCACGAAGGCAACAAAAAACAGCTAAAAATACCTACACACTTTTGAAGATGCTTTAACTTCAGGAATTTACAGTTTTCAAGAATGTTCCAGAACTCCTAGAGTTGATTCAGGATACAAAGGGGATGTTGCAACAGTGCACTTTGACTGACATTGGAGGCCGAGAAAGTATGAGAGATTGTACACACTTCAATTATTGTATGCAAGTTGAAATCACTGTAAAACCACCATTTGAATCTAGTTTTTAATTACAGACTTCCATTTAAATTTTTCCTGCATTGTAATCTTCTACAAAAAATTAACCGCAGGTTTCACTTTATAAATAACAGAAGCACTGTACTTTATGCACTTGATACAAGCATAGCATTGGTATTTCAAAGGAAAAGGCTCTTAGTTACGATAGCTGCCGTCATCTATCAAATTCAAATAGTAACCAGTAACAAAACTATTAATAGTACAAATGCAACACACTTCCTTGGTCTTCATATTGATGGACATTTGCTATGGTGTCAGCATATTGAGGTATTAATAAAAAAAATAAGCAAAATTTGTTATTCCAATTAGATTAGTTTCAGAAATATGAAGCACACATTTTTATGGATTCTTTACTATTCATCCTTGAATTCTAGCAGGATGATGTTTTAGGGAAACTCAGTAATGTGTAATAAATGCAGTATTCAAAGTGACTAATGAGCAGGAAAAAGTAGCTGTCAGGAGTTATATGGACAGATACACTTTTACCATTACCTTCTTGGTGAGTGTTAAGAATAATTTAGAGCAATACTTAGGTACATCTGCAGTATACTCGAAACAACTGGTAGGGATGGCAAAATTTTGTTTAAATGATAATACCGAAAAACATTAAAACCATGAAAACATAGGGGAAATATTTTTGGCCATACAAAAATGGCACAATTTGCTGATTTTAAATCACGAAATAATGAAAAATTGGGTTTGTATCCAAAATACTGTACTTTGTGTGATTTACTTACAATATGAAATTTATCCAGGTGAAAAAAGGACAAAATTTTGACTTGTAGTTTGTTCACCAACCTGAAGAATTCCAGTTTGGTGCTGATATAGCACTACAAAATCTTTATGCAAAATAAGAACTTTTTTTTTTTTTTTTTGTTTTCTTTTTTCCTTTCTTTTCTTCTTCTTTTTTTTTTTTTTTTTTTTTTTCCCTTTCAAAATATTAATGTCCAGAACTGGGGTTGTCTTACATTCGGACGTTTTTCGAATAGCATGTAGCTAAAAGTTTCAAACTTTGCAGGTATGCAAGTGGCGAACCTCAGGAGAAATGGCATTTTTTTTTTTTTTTGTAGTGTTTAATGCCTGCTTTTACTACTTGTGGCACTGCACGCAATGACACTGGTCATACATGGAATGAAGATGGAGCATTGGTGAAATGCCATGGTGGGGGAAACCAGTGAACCTGGAGAAAAGCTGCCCCTGTGAGGCTATGTCCACCACAAATCTCACATGCAGTCACTTGGGATCGAACCCGGGTCATTTAGGTGAGAAGCGAGTGGTCTAACCACTCGACCATGGTGCAGCCCGAAATGGCAATGATTACTGCCAAGGTTGTAAAGTATACAGAGATTTTGTAACTTCATTTCCCATAAAAAGGTTCGCTGTTAATGGGCCTATAAGCTTCTCATTAGGAAAAAGATTTTTCTCCAAGACAAAAATAAAAAGAGGATCCTAATGGATAGACACAGATAAGCTCTGGTCTATCATAGTACTATATACCATTTACTAGAGGTCACTAGTGGTACAGCCCAGTGAAGAGGGACCATGATCATGATGAAGGATAGACACACAGATAAGCTCTGGTCTATCATAGTACTGTATACCATTTACTAGAGGTCAGTAGTGGTACAGCCCAGTGAAGAGGGACCATGATCATGATGAAGGATAGATACACAGATAAGCTCTGGTCTATCATAGTACTGCATACCATTTACTAGAGGTCACTAGTGTTACAGCCCAGTGAAGAGGGACCATGATCATGATGAAGGTTAGACACACAGATAAGCTCTGGTCTATCATAGTACTGTATACCATTTACTAGAGGTCACTAGTGGTGCTATACATTTTGTTACAGCCCAGTGAAGAGGGACATGATCAGGATCAAGGATAGACACACAGATAAGCTCTGGTCTATCATAGTACTGTATACCATTTACTAGAGGTCACTAGTGGTACAGCCCAGTGAAGAGGGACCATGATCATGATGAAGGATAGACACACAGATAAGCTCTGGTCTATCATAGTACTGCATACCATTTACTAGAGGTCACTAGTGGTGTTATACATTTTGTTACAGCCCAGTGAAGAGGGACCATGATCATGATGAAGGATAGACACACAGATAAGCTCTGGCCTATCATAGTACTGTATACCATTTACTAGAGGTCACTAGTGGTACAGCCCAGTGAAGCGGGACCATGATCATGATGAAGGATAGATACACAGATAAGCTCTGGTCTATCATAGTACTGTACACCATTTACTAGAGGTCACTAGTGGTGCAGCCCAGTGAAGAGGGACCATGATCATGATGAAGGATAGATACACAGATAAGCTCTGGTCTATCACAGTATTGTATACCATTTACTAGAGGTCACTAGTGGTGCTATACATTTTGTTACAGCTCAGTGAAGAGGGACCATGATCATGATGAAGAATAGATACACAGATAAGCTCTGGTCTATCATAGTACTGTACACCATTTACTAGAGGTCACTAGTGGTGCTATACATTTTGTTACAGCCCAGTGAAGAGGGACCATGATCATGATGAAGGTTAGACACACAGATAAGCTCTGGTCTATCATAGTACTGTATACCATTTACTAGAGGTCAGTAGTGGTACAGCCCAGTGAAGAGGGACCATGATCATGATGAAGGTTAGACACACAGATAAGCTCTGGTCTATCATAGTACTGTATACCATTTACTAGAGGTCAGTAGTGGTACAGCCCAGTGAAGAGGGACCATGATCATGATGAAGGTTAGACACACAGATAAGCTCTGGTCTATCATAGTACTGTATACCATTTACTAGAGGTCAGTAGTGGTACAGCCCAGTGAAGAGGGACCATGATCATGATGAAGGTTAGACACACAGATAAGCTCTGGTCTATCATAGTACTGTATACCATTTACTAGAGGTCAGTAGTGGTACAGCCCAGTGAAGAGGGACCATGATCATGATGAAGGATAGACGCACAGATAAGCTCTGGCCTATCATAGTACTGTATACCATTTACTAGAGGTCACTAGTGGTACAGCCCAGTGAAGAGGGACCATGATCATGATGAAGGATAGACACACAGATAAGCTCTGGTCTATCATAGTACTGTATACCATTTACTAGAGGTCACTAGTGGTGCTATACATTTTGTTACAGCCCAGTGAAGAGGGACCATGATCATGATGAAGGATAGACGCACAGATAAGCTCTGGCCTATCATAGTACTGTATACCATTTACTAGAGGTCACTAGTGGTACAACCCAGTGAAGAGGGACCATGATCATGATGAAGGATAGACACACAGATAAGCTCTGGCCTATCATAGTACTGTATACCATTTACTAGAGGTCACTCACTAGTGGTGCTATACATTTTGTTACAGCCCAGTGAAGAGGGACCATGATCATGATGAAGGATAGACGCACAGATAAGCTCTGGCCTATCATAGTACCTTATACCATTTACTAGAGGTTGCTAGTGGTGCTATACATTTTGTTACAGCCCAGTGAAGAGGGACCATGATCATGATGAAGGATAGACGCACAGATAAGCTCTGGCCTATCATAGTACCTTATACCATTTACTAGAGGTCACTAGTGGTGCTATACATTTTGTTACAGCCCAGTGAAGAGGGACCATGATCATGATGAAGGATAGACACACAGATAAGCTCTGGCCTATCATAGTACTGTATACCATTTACTAGAGGTCACTAGTGGTGCTATACATTTTGTTACAGCCCAGTGAAGAGGGACCATGATCATGATGAAGGATAGACGCACAGATAAGCTCTGGCCTATCATAGTACCTTATACCATTTACTAGAGGTTGCTAGTGGTGCTACATATTTTGTTACAGCCCAGTGAAGAGGACCACGATGATTAGTGAACACTCAGATAATCTCTAGCTTATCATACAACTCAATCTGTAACCTTAAGTTACATTATAAATCAGTGGAGTTTAATGTTTATCATGTTTCTGGTGAATACCTGCAGTACTTTGAATTTTCCCATAAAGGTGTAAGGGTTAGGGGCTAACTTTGAATATGATTTGAAAAAGATTATTGCCTTATCTACTTTAAGACAATTAGGTTTAATAATAAGAATTTTATCTATGGGATTTGCTGATTTGGCTTTTTTTTTCATTTATTAACTCATGCTTTATTTAAAGCTTTATTATTTATATGTGCAGGAATGGTTATTCATAATGTAAAAAATGTTCAGGATATTGGTTTCACTCCGTTGCTCATTGTGTTACCCTTACATTTTACAGCCGACAAAGATGTACTGGGTAGCAGATGATTATGTTCAGGTGACCACTGCAACAAAGCAGTATTGTCTTGACATAAAATGAAAAGGTAGCACATACCTTTGCATTTTTGATTCCTGGCAGTGCATCATCAGGAATACCTTTGTCTAGCACCTTCCTGTGTTGTTTCTGTTTGCAGAACGGCTCCTTGCTCGATGCACCAGACTTTTCTTCCTGAAGATCCTGCACACACAAACAAACACAACATTTTATTACAGGGATATTGAACGCGACAGTCTACATTCTTTAAATCAAGCTATTTAAGACATCAAACTGAAATTTTTTACAGGATGTAGGTGAATATCTTGTAAGTTCACTGACATGCTTTTATACAATACTCTTCTTTATTACAGAAGAATGATTATTTTTGTCCATAGAACTGAAGATAGGGAAGTGGTACCCTGAAATTGGTCTTTCAAAACAACTCAAAAGTTTAGTTAAAAGTGTAAAAAGGGTGACTCGATTTTATTAAAACTCAATACAATATTTTCTTAAAATTTACCACCCATTAATTTTTTTAAATATATCCAACTAGCTGGATAACATAAATGCAGATATGCAAACAGTATTAGATGTTTTTATGACAGTTAATTGCACAAAAGGCTAGGAATTTACCTTCTGAATCTTGGAATCTGGAATGGGAGTTATATACTTTGAGGTTATTTATTAGTTAGTGAAGCAGCTCAAGTGTAAATTCAACTAATTTACAACTTGCCTTTAATAATTACTTTGTGCTTTTGATATCAATAGGGCAGCACACTGCATGAACAATTGAGAAAATAGTTAATCTCAAAATTAAGATAAGACTACAGGCAATTTACTTGAGGGATCCTCATGCTGCACTCAGTGACCTCACACATTCCTTGAGTTGACCACTACATAAGCAAGGACAGACTTCAGTAAGCATTAACTGAGAATGTTAGAGGGGCTGTGGTTCTTCCCCATGGGAGTCTTGGGTTATCATTCAACACTTCACACAGACATCACTAACAGGTGCTCTACTATTTCTTAGTACCGCTTGATCCAAAAACATCCTAACCGGCTGTGCCTGTCCACACCCTCAGCGTCTGTTGCCATATGCCGCTTTCATAGAATGGCAAGGTTGAAACCATGCAACATTTTTAAAGGCAATGTTATTAAAGGAGATGCTGAAACTGGCCACTGCCATTGTCCATAGTTCACGTTAAGAAATGCTGGTGGATATTTTGTTTTAATACCTCTAAGGTGTGTGGGTTTGTCTTGTACTTATACTTTAAGTTTCCCCAGAGATAGAAACCACAAGGAGTTAGGTTGGGGGACCGAGGGGGCTACAAATCTCTATTAATAATTCTGTCCAGAAACATACTTTCAATTGTTCTCATCGAAACATTGGCTGTGTGAGCTATTGCAGAATCTTGTTGAAAAAAGGCAAAATCATGTTCTCTGTTTGTTAATTCTGTAAAAGAATGGGGAAAATTGTACTCGTGTATGTATGGGTGCCAATTATTAACTAGAAAAAAATTGGGCCTATAACTCTTTCTTCGGTAATGGCGCACCATAAAACAATTTTTTCGTTATGAACAATATTAGGTTTCTCAGAGCTTCATACACACATACCCATGAAGATGGAACGAAGCTTTGTCCATGAAAAATAATAAATGTGGGTCAATTTTGCCATTGTATACACTGTTGAGAGTCCACTCACAAAATGTGTTAACACATACAATCATAAATAAATACACACTGTGCAGTAGGAAACAAATGCTAAGGCACAGGATAAAATAATAAACCACACGATGTCATTGTCAGCTCAATACTGCACTTTCAGAGCAGAGAAAAACAAGTCAGCACCGTGACTTTGTGTACAGCAGCTGTGGATAAACACGGGATGCACAGTATTTCTACCTGCCAAAGTTGAGAAAGAGATAGGAAAGAATACAACTTGCCTGTTTGCTTGGAGTGGACACTGCGAGGACATCATCAAGTTTTGAGCCCACCACCATCACTTTAGCACCTTTTACAACACCCAGTTCCCGTAACGTACGCTCATCTTTTGCCAGTCCCTTTATCATAACCTTCTGCATCGACTGAGGTACTCCTGCAAACATATCACAGCTTCCATTAGTTATTCTATATCTTCTGTAGCAAAATTTCAAAACAAATCTTTTTTCATTTTTCTACTGTGTATTTACTGTAAGCAGGGTAAATATTGAATTCTACCAAACAGTTTGGTGCACAGATTTCCCAGCAATACCAACATATTTTTAGCCCCCATGAACCCCCCCCCCCCTCAAAGCATATATATATATCTAATATATATATTTTTTTCTTTTGAATGCATGCTCCATTACATCAATAGTATCTAATGCTATATGCATTGAATTAGATTACTCCAGTTAAATATACATTTCTTATGTTGGTATCAGTTTCCTGAATTTACTATCTTGTAGTTGTTTCTAATTTATTTAACTTTGTATTATTAACACATTATAAAAACTGCTTTGTGTATGTTTTTATGAGTTCAACACTGTCTATTCAACATTGTCCACATGTTTTTATTACACTTTCCTAGAGTCTTTCTGTTTATCTTTTTAGTTTTTCAAACTCCCACAGTATATGTTGCACTGATTGAACTTTTCCACAAGCACACATGCACCCCCCCCACACACACACACACTTATATTAAGAATTTTCTACAATCTTGCATTTGTGCAAATATATTTCATGAATTTGCCATGCCCTGTGAGGATGGTACTATGCGTCTGTGAGAAAGAGAAGAAGAGAGAGCAAGAGAGCATAACACAAAAATAAAAACCAGTTAAATACAAATCTTGGTATTTAAGTTCAGGATTTCCAAGGATTGACATGAACATTAAAGAAAATTCTCCATCATAAACTACCCTTTAGTGAAACATTTTTCTTTTCCTTTTACCTTTGAACATAGTGTATAAAGAAGGCATTACATTCCACCCAAAAATTTGATACCGTGATTTCACCAGAAAAACACATTTTAGGGTGCCCTGTAACAAAAAAAAACAAACAAGAAAAAACCCATTTTTAGAAAAAGCTGTGTATGTGTGTGTCAGTGAACACAATAACTCAAAAACGAAAAGTGGGTAAAATACCTAACTTGATATTTGTTAGTATCTTCCAAGCAAGTGTCACAAAGATTTTGAGGAAAATCCCCGCAACCCAAACCAACCTTTACACAAAAAAAATTTCGAAAATTGTGATTTACTCTAAAATGGCTCTAATGATTTTGATCAAAATACTGTGTATTGAAGATATTTACAAAAAAAAATTAAATGTATATCATGAATTTTCTGGAAATAGCCTCTTAAGACCTCTTTATTTAGGATAAATTTTGCCAAATTTTGCATAATCTGTAAACTGTAAGACATAGACAAAAATGATTTCGAAACAGATTTGTCAAAATCTGTTGATGATGTATGCAACGTACGCCTGCAAAAATGTCCTGGTAATTTTTTATTTAGTGAAGCAATTCAAGTGTAAATTTGACTCATTTTATCCAATGTATAATTACGCTTCACTGTGTACCACTTCCAGTATTTTGATTCTTTTGATCAAAACTCTTGATTTGTAAAGACTGCCTGCCATAGCTGTGAAGCAGCTGTATCGAGGTACAACATTACTGTCAATACTCCTCGCCTTCAACTTGCGTAGGACCATGATTTTGTTCCAGTACACAAGCTGGAATCTAATTCTATAATATTATTTTGTGGCTAAATGACTTATTTTAGCAAGAATGGTATAAACATGAATAACTCATCTTTTGTAGCTCTACCTCCCCATTCTAATTACAGAAGTAAATGATAAAGGAGTGGTGACATATTCACAATCAAACATTTGACCAATTTTATTTTTTATTTAAGCAACCATACACTATAGAGGAAAAAGGTACAGAACTTAACATCAACAAGTTGCCACTCATACCCCTAACAGCTTGTATACTGGAATTAGTGTATTTGTAAAAAAAAAAAAATCTGATGTGTTCCATTCACATGACTTTCTCTACATCTCTACAACAAATTATTGTTAAAAAGCTTATGCTTCTATTTACTTCATGCTAAACAAGAAAAAATTAGCAGAAATAGTCTTATTACTTGCTTCCTTGTAAGTAGAAGTGAAATAAGGGAGTAACATAGGTTAAACTGATAGTCAAAAGCTGGTTGCTATGTGACTGAAGTTCCTTTGTTTGTATGGACAGGGGTTGACAAATTCCTGTATGAGAAAAGTATAAGTTCTTTAAAGCTGAAACAAAAAACAAGAACTATCTTAAAAATGATCAACTCCACGAAAAAAATGTGTATAACATAAATTGTGTGTTCTAATGTGCTCTAAATTTTTTGTGTGGTAAGTTTTGGTCCATCTCTTACAGTTTAGCAGTTATGCGAAATTCCATAAAATTCATCCAGAATAAAGTAGTCTTTAGAGGCTACTCCCAGAAAATTCAAGATATACTTTTTGTCTTAAATATACAATATTTTAATCAAAATCGTTAAAGCCATTTTTGAGAAAATCAAAATTTTCGAAAAAAGTTCCATGTAAAAGGTAATTGGGGGTGGAGGGATTTTCTTAAAAATCTTTGAGTCGCATCCTAGGAAGACACCAAACTTAAATACCAAGTTTAGTATTTAACAGTCTTTTTGTTTTTGAGCTATGCTGTCCATTGACACACATACACACAGCTTTTTCCAGAAATGCTTTTTTTAGATTCAGGGTATTGAAAATCTTGGTATCAAATTTTTGGGTGGAATACAATACCTTCTCTATACACTATGTACATAGTACACATAGAGAAAGTAAAAATCTGACATATTACGCTCTAGCTGTTCCACATACTTCTTACAAAAGATTCTTCTTCTATCTACACCATGCTAATCGAGATAAACGTTAGCAGAATGTTGTTATTACCTATTTCTTTATAAGTAGAAGGGAACTATGGGAAAATGTACATTAGTCTAAAGTGATAGATGTTTTAAAAGCTGTCGTTATGTGACTGTCTTTGCAACTTGCTTCTTTGCTTGGCCAGGAGTAGAACAAAAGAAAAATGGATGGACGCTTCCTGTCTGAGAAAAGAGTAAGTACATCACTATTGAAACCGGAAACGGCTAACTCCACCACAAATATGTAAAGGACATGAATTGTCTGCTTTAACGAGATCTACAGTTTTTGTCTGTCTCTTACGATTTACCATTTATGCAAAAGTCATCCAGAATAAAGAGGGTTTTTATAGGCTATTCCCAGAAAATTCAAGATACACATTTTATTTGTCATGTAAATACGTATTGTAATCAAAATCGTTAGCCATTTTTTAGAAAATCAAAATTTTCAAAAAGGTTTCCAAGTAAAGGGTAGTTCGAGGTGGGGGAATTTTCTTGAAAATCCTTGTGTCGCATCCTTGGAAGATAGTAAACTTAAATACCAAGTTTGGTTTTATAGACTTTTCGTTTTTGAGCTATGTTGCCCACAGACACACACTGACATTTTTCTAAAAATGTTTTTTTTTTTTGGATTCAGGGAGTCTCAAAACATATATTTCCAGTGAAATCTCGGTATCAAATTTTTGGATGGAATACTATACCTTCCATGCCATACCTACACATCTCATTAGAAATATGAGTATGTTCCTGCAGAACAACTACACCTAAAAAAGCAATTCAGAATTGCAGCACAGATGCCTCTAATTCTATAAAAGCACACAAAAGTATAATATCAAATGTGAAGCATGAATTTTTAGAATTTAATAAAAATCCCTTTTTATACTTGTATAGTATTTATTCGTTTGTAAATATGATTAGCTTGACACATGCTGTATCAAAGTACACTGTATCGAATTATTGAAAGGATGAATAAACCAAAGTGAATTGAATAATCTTAGCCCTACAAAAAAGAAACACAATATCAGGAACCTCCTAAAAAGCAATAAATTAAAAATCTGATGTGTTCCTTTCACATGAATTTTTCTACATCTCAGTAACAAACTATTGTTAATAGGCTTATCTGTAGCTTCTATTATCTGCACATGCTTAAATTCTTGCTTTCTCCTGCAGTTGGGAGGCTCTGGATTTAAATCTTATGGGCCGACCAATCTGGCTGGATTTCGATCATCATCGTAAATACCAGATTGGATATTTAATACCAAGACCCAAAGTTCCATCTTCAGACCAAAACAACAGTAGAATGGAAATATATTGTAACTGCCATCTATCCACAGCTACTGAAAGGGGTACACTGGATGGTCGTAGAGCTAGGTGTGAGATGAGATCTAGGAAGACTAGCTGCACTTTGCCATCTGACTATGGGTGGCAGAACAGTTACACTAGATGGCCCTCTAACTCCATCTGTCTGTCACAGAGCTAAATGGTAGCTATGGTGTGAGGAGATGAGATCTAGGAAGACTAGCTGCACTTTGCCATCTGACTATGGGTGGCAGAACAGTTACACTAGATGGCTCTCTAACTCCATCTGTCTGTTACAGAGCTAAATGGTAGGTATGGTGTGAGATGAGACCTTAAAAGGTGCACTTTGCTATCGGACTACAATTGGGATTATCTAACTATGGATGGTAGAATAACCAGACTGCATGGCCTTCTAACACCATGCTAAGTGAAGGTGGTATGGTCAGGGATGAAACCTTAGCCTACTGTCCACCATTTACTCAATTAGGTATCTTATCGGACAGTTGTATCCTGATATGACTTAAACATTAAATAAAGTAAACTTGGTTTCATTTTTACTGTAATTTTAAGGACTACAAATTAAAAAGTTTTATTATGTTGAATGTCCAAGTTGGCTAACCTGCATATTTGATTGGTTCTCAGCTTCTCAGTTACTTATCCTTGGCACCTGACAGATATCAGTTTCAGGAGAATTATTGAAGTATGATCAGATAATCTCACTTGCCTAATAGTTAGCACAACAACATTCTGTTTTAAATGATTTATTTTATTTGACCTTCATTGGTCATTACTAATCCTGCTAAATAACACTTCCTAACGTTATCATATTCACAACTCTGAAACTTATTACAGTGCACTATTTAATTAATGTCTCCGTTCTGTCACAAAAACTACTGATTCCTGCACTATCATCTCACGGAGATATCTCCAGTATGTCTGGTGAACCCCAAGTGAAGCTTTACACATTTACATTTTCTAGCTTCCCTTACTTTGGAAACATTCAATATTTGCTTTGAATTCTACTAGTTACTTTTAAATATTAAGTGTTAATTTTTGCACCAAATCTATATTTTTCCGGAAGTTTTGGAATGGTAACAACATGCTTGAGTGCTATCTAGGCTTAGTCACACCCTCACACTTAACCATGGCTAATGTATAGTACTATGGGGCAGTAATCCAAGAATAGCACAGGTATTGGAGATTCAGAAAAAGGTAATACAAACTATGACATCCCCAAAGAAACTTGAACATTGTAAACCACTATTTACAGAATTAGAAATCCCTACTGCCATTAATTTATATATTTTTGATGTGTTGGTCCAAATAAAAGAGAATTTACATAAACAAACTTCACATAGAATAAAGTTGATACATCATATCACAGACTGCACAAGACCTCAAAGTATTACAAAGTAGTAGGCATGAAATTTTTCAATTCACTTCCCTCAAAAGCAGTTATGTTAAATGTTAACTCTTTAAAGAGTGGGTTAATAAAATATCCTTTGTATAGTAAACAGGAATTTGACTTGAAAAGTAAACATGACATATAAATATTATCAGTAATCTTATGTAATATAAGCCTTTCCTTGACAAAGCCTATTGTTAATTATTGTAATTATCAAATAATGAATAAAAAATATTATTATTATTATTAATGTGCAAGTGGGCTAGACCTGTTCCATTGGCTCTGAACAATTCTATATTATCCTGTTTCATAAGGCCTCATCATTCAATTTATAAATTGCCAGGATATTTAAGATAACGGGTTCAGTATAGAGAGGTTCTGCAATATGAAAACTTGCACTTTGTACTAGTATTATAAACTACCAAATCAACAAGAAAGGAAACAAAGAAGAAACAGTGAATATCTCCTTCTTTTGAGAGTAATTGAATTGCTAATGATGAGAGGAAATTAACTCAGGACCCAAGGGCAACCAAGGAACTTTGGATAAAATTAGTTTTATAATCTAAAATTTCTGGGCTATTTGCCATGGTCTGTAGGTTAAAATATTTTGTCCTGATGTTTCATCGCTGTCTGTGAGGGACATCTTCAGAGTGTTGTGCTCACATTGCTTCTCTGTTAAGAACTAAATACCGTTGTTTGTTTTCTACATTGAAGGTATAGGAATCCAGGTTTGGTTATTTTGAATCCTTCCTCTTTATTAAAGTGTATGTTAGCATATACACCTCTCACTAGATATTCAAATCAACATCCTAAACAAAAAATAAATGTAATAACAACATTACTGGAAAGACAAAAAGAATCTGTGACCTGGAACATCTCCCTCAAGAATTTAAAATGTTGCAATATAATGGGTAAATTTTGATCCAGTATTACATCCTAGAAAGAATAATAGTTGAACAAAGAACATATATACTTATAAAACCAAAATGCTTCTGTCGCCCTCCGTGGTGTAATGGTTACCATGCTAACTTCATATACCCAAGGTCGCGGGTTCAAACCCGGCAGAGGACAATGGATTTTTTCGGGTGTAAAAATCGTTAACATGGCTTCCTTCGGAAGGGAAGTAAAGCTGTGGGTCCTGTGCCGTAGATTTACTGCACGTAAAAGAACCTCAAGTCTGATAGAGCAAAATTAAGCAGTCTTTGACACCCAATTTAGAATGGGACGCTGAGAACCACAGTAGTTAAAGAGCATCCATAAATAACACGCCATTTTTTGCTTCTGACTCTAGCCAGGCAGTAGATGGATTGAGTGCAACATCTTTGTCTTCAGGGTAAACTGATGTACAGCTTGGAAACATTGGAGTCAATCCATGTACTCTAGAAGCTCCACAACATTTAGAGTTACACTTTTAAATATTGTCAAGAGATACTAATAACTGCAAATATATAAAAACTTAATATTCTACAAAATCAAATTCTTTGCCTAGTAACTGGATATGTTAAAACTACCCCAGTACTTGCTCTACAATTTTAACAAATAATCCAAGACTTGAACTTGACATTGAACAAGCAGCCATCTTACAATATAAAAAATTAATCAGACTACCTTTTAATGACTGCGAGAAAAGAAAACCACAAGTAAACCTAAAAACTCAACAAAGTTTCCTTAATAAAATCAAAGAAGTCAAACATAGATTAAAACTTCCTTACTTAAAAGAAGGCATACAAACAAATACTAACCCGTTAGAACTATTTGATATTGAACACTGTCTGTCACTGTCACTGAAGAATTTACAAAATCTGAAACCTCTTTGTGTGTTCTGAAACAAATGACACTGGAAATAATAAATTTAAGATACCCTACTAATGAATGGCTACATGTTTATACTGATGGTTCTGGCTTACCAAATAACAGTGGTACTGGCGCAGGTGCAATATGCCCTCTCTTCTCTTTCTTCAAAAAACTAAGTTTAAATACTATAAATTTTGATGGAGAGATTTTGGCAATACTTCATAGCTTACAAAACCTACTACATCATGTAAATAAATTTGAAACATTTGTACTATTATCTGACTCTAAAGCAGCTATTATATCCATAATATCTGATGTAACACCTAATGAATTTAAATAAAAGATTAATACTTCAATGGATACCAGCACATTGCAGAATACAGGGTAATGAAACAGCTGACTTTCTAGCCAAGAAAGGTAATAAAATTACATCAAATTCATCTGATCCAAAAAGTTATCACTGTATCAAAAGAATCATTATATCAACATATAATAACAAAATTGAAGAAGATAATGTATTACAAAGAAAAGGAAAACCATGGAAAAATTTATGTAATAACACGACCAGAATCACTACATTACCAAGAAAATGTTCTGTAGCAACTTTTAGACTCCTAACAGGCCATGACTGTCTCCAGATTGGTATAGTGAGATCTCCTGTGTGTCTTTCCGTACACTTAAAGAAGATATGGATGGAAACCATCTACTGCGCTGCCCAACCTTTAGTCAAGATGATAATATGACATCAAAATACTGGAATGTAAGAGAGCGAATGGCTTCACTGCCAACTGCTCAACTTTAGATACCAACCAACCAACATTTAGAGTTAATATGTCATTAGGAAAACTTCAGCTCTTACTTTAAACTGCTTCTGATTTATATTCACAATATAAGAGATCACATTGGAAAATTTTAGAATAATGACAAGTCAAACCCACATACCTACATGTCAACAACAAAAATCTGATGTGTTCCATTCACATGACTTTCTCTACATCTCTGCAACAAATTATTGTTAAAAAGCTTATGCTTCTATTTACTTCATGCTAATCGAGAAAAAATTAGCAGAAATAGTCTTATTACTTGCTTCCTTGTAAGTAGAAGCGAAATAAGGGAGTACCATAGGTTAAAGTGATAGTCAAAAGCTGGCCGCTATGTGACTGAAGCTCCTTTGTTTGTATGGACAGGAGTTGACAAATTTGCACATGAGAAAAGCATAAGTATTTTAAAATTGAAACCAGCAACAAAGAATATCTCAAAAACTGTAAACTCCACAAAAACAAAATGTATAACATAAATTGTGTGCTTTAATGAGCTCTACATTTTCTGTTTTGTTGACCTTTGTCTATCTCTTACAGTGTACCACTTACGCAAAATTGCACAAAATTCATCCAGAATAAAGAGATCTTCAGAGGCTATTCCCAGAAAATTCAAGATATACATTTTATTTGTCAGGTAAATATCTTTAATATACAATATTTTAATCAAAATCATTGGAGCCATTTTTGAGAAAATCAAAATTTTTTAAAGAAGTTCCATGTAAAGGATAGTTGGGAGTGTGGGGATTTTCTTGAAAATCTTTGTATCGTATCCTTGGAAGATACCAAACCTAAATACCAAGTTTGGTTTTCAATGGATTTTTCCTTTTTGACACCCACTCACAGGAAGCCGGTGCAAGGTTTTGTCAACACTGCAGGGAGTGTAGACTTTGTAGATTTGGTACGATGATAAGAGAATCACTTCAGTATTGAATTGCTGAGAGAACACATGTAAAACATGTGGTAGAAATGAACTGACAAAGAAACTTTTACAAAAAAGAACTTTAAGACAAAGAAGTAAACAATCCAGTTTTTTACTTTCTCTAAACATACTATGTACATAGTGTATACAGAAGATATTGTATTGCATCCAAAAATTTCATACCAGGATTTAACCAGAAATACATGTTTTAGGGTCCCTGTTTCCAAAAAAAGTATTTTTAGAAAAAGGCCTGTATATGTAACCATGTGTCTGTGAACATGATAACTCAAAAATGAAAAGTCGGTAAAATACCAAACTTGGTACTAAGTTTAATAGCTTTCAAGCATGCAACACAAAGATTTTGAGGAAAATCTCCTCACCCCAAACTACCCTTTACATGGATAAAATTTCAATCATTTTCATTTTCTCAAAATGGCTCTTAACAATTTTGATTAAAATACTGTATATTAAAGATATTTACATGACAAATAAAATGTATATTTTGAATTTTATTGGAATAATCTCTGATAAAATCTGGATGAATTTGGCTGTATTTTGCATAACTAGTAAACCATAAGAGATTGACAAAAACTTATTACACAAAAAAAATGGAGATCTTGTTAAAACACAAAATTTAAGTCATATATATATTTTTTATGTGGAGTTGATCACTTTTGAGATATTCCTTGTTATTGGTCTCCATTTTAAAATACTTAAACTTTTCACATATGGGACTTTATCAATTGCTGGCAATGCAAAGAAACGATTTCATCCACATGGCAACCAGGTTTTAAAACATTTGACTCTCACTTTATCCTAGTGTATTCCCTATTTCACTTCTACTTACAAGGAATCAAGTAATAAGACAATTTCTGTTAGCATGAAGTAGATAGAAGAAAAAACTTCTTAACAATAATTTGTTGTAGAGATGTAGAGAAAGTGATGTGAATGGAACTCACCAGATTTTTACTTATAGAACCAGCTGGGATTTGAATTGCTCTCCGCGCTGTTCTAACCACTGACCTACAAGCCAGTGTAACTTTCAATCCTCCAACAGATTGTGTTCATTACTCAGTCAACCTCGCAATACATGCCCCTTTGTGCTGACTTGCATGTTGCAAGTGTTTAGTACCCAGCCCAGCCCAGCCTCTCACATCACTTTCTCTACATCTCTGTAACAAACTATTCTTACAAAAGCTTATTCTTCTATCCTCTTCATGCTAATCAAGATAAACTTTTACAGAAATAGTCTTGTTACTTGCTTGCTTGTGAGTAGAAGGGAAATAAGGGAGTAGCATAGGTTCAAGTGATAGGTTGCTATGAGCCTGAAGTTCCTTTGTTTGTATGGACAGGAGTTGACAAATTCCTGTGTGAGAAAAGTATTATAAATATTTTAAAGCTGAAATCAATAGCAAGGAAAAACTAAAAAACAATCAACTCCAAGAAAAAGTGTATATAACATAAATTGTGTTTTTTAACAAGCTCTACGTTTTCTTTGTAAGTTTTTGTCTATCTCTTATGGTTATGTAAAATTCATCCAGAGTACAGGTCTTCACAGGCTGTTCCCACAAAATTCAAGATATATACATTATTTGTAATGGAAGTATCTTTAATATACAATACTCAAAACTGATAACAGCTATTTTTGAGAAAATCAAAATTTTCAATCATTTTTCCATGTAGAGGGTAGTTTGTGGTGGGGGGGTATTTTCTTGAAAATCTTCTTGCCGCATCCTTGGAAGATACTAAACTTCAATATCAAGTTTGGTATTTAATAGTCTTTTCGTTTTTGAGCTATGCTGTCCACAAACACAGACATTTTTCTAAACATTTTTTTTTTTGATTCAGGGGGTCTCAAAACATATTTCTGTTGAGATTTTGGTATGGAATTTTTGGTACACTACAATACACTATGTACATAGTAGATGTGGAGAAAGTAAAAGTATACCCATGGTAATGTAAATATAAGCAGCATTACTGATTACTAATAAAATCAGTTTCCTACCAATGACAGCTTGCAAGAGCTTAGTTATCAAAGGATTAATAGCATAGAAATTTCAGGCCTAATGTTTGCAGGATCAACAACAGTGCAGGCTATTGGTATAATAAAACTATCCTGCAATAAATGGGGGCTGAAAATGAACTAAGAAACCCCCAAAAAAACCTGATGTGTTCCATTCACATGACTTTCTCTACCTATTCTTTATCTACATCACACTCAAGATAAATGTATGATTTACTTATTTCCTTAATAGGCATAAGAAACATTCAAATCTTTTAAAAGCTGGTCACTAAGTGATGCAATTAAAATTCAGTTGTCTTTGCATGGTCAGCAATAAAAAAAATAATGACGATTCCCATTTGTGAAATGTTTAAGTATTGAAAAATTTAAACCTAAAAAGGAATATCTTGGAAATGATAGGCAACTGCTTTTAGGTTTCTCATGTGTACCAGATTAAAGGAACACATGAGAAACCTAAAATACAAACAAATAGAAAAATCAGCAGTTGCCTATCATTTTTGGACATCAGGACATGAAATCACACCAAATATAAAACTATTAAAACCAGCTTATAAACCCACAGAATTAGACGTCTGGGAGAAGATCTACATCATCAAGAAAAAGAGCCATATCATGAATTTTGATTTGCCACCTTACAGCAACCTCTGGAAGTTCATAGATCCAGCAACAGAGGCCTCCACAATTAATACACCACCACCCCCATCGTTGTCGCCAACGTAGAAAGATTTAGTCGGAATTAAGGGTTGAAAATGGGAACAACTGTTACCCGAAACCAGTCCCCAGTAAGTAAAAATAAGTGATGTTTGTGTTACAAAAACCGACTCAAATTCTTTAATCACATCACTGTCACAAGCTTCTAGTATATTTGCAAATTTTGAAGACATATGTACTTCACATAAATGGCATTTTAACAAGATCTACATTATTTATTTCTCTCTTACGGTTTACAAGTTATACAAAGATCAAGAGTGAATTGGGCTTCTGAAGCTTTACCAACAAAATTCATTATATACATTTTATTTGGCATGTAAACATCTTAAGCTTAACATATTTTGATGAAAAAGATCGCTATAGCCATACAAAATTTTGTAAATTTTTCCACATAAAGGTAGTTTAGTGTGGGGGGGGGGGGGAATTTTCTTGAAAGTCTTCTTGTCACATCCCTGGAAAATGCTGCACTTAAATTTCAAGTTTGATATTTAACAGACTTTTCTTTTTTGAGTTATTTTGTTCGCAGAGGACAGACACACACACATCTGAACAGTTTTTCTAAAAATGCTTATTTTGGATTCAGGGGATCTCAAAATGCGCATTTTCAGTGAAATCTCAGTATCGAACTTTTGGGTGGAATGCATTACCTTCTCTGCCTATTATGTTTGTGGAAGAGAAAGTAAAATTGTGGTTCATATATTTGGATAAATAAAATGAAATTTAAACTTAAGAGAAGATTTGAGTCGGAATAGGAAAACTTTCATCACTTATGCTGGTTTGTTGTCTAACCGTTGTCCGTCGGTCGCTCAACATCAGAACATGTTCTTCTCAAAACAATGTAAGTGTTTCAATTCCATTTCAAATCTTCTCTTAAATTTAAAATTATGGAGTAAGGATCAAAATTAAGTAAGGAAGAAAAGTAGTTTGGTGAAGGGGGAGAAATTCAGTTTGTGAGGGAATTTTAATACTTAACTCTTGTTTCTTATAAGCTGGCCCCACAAAAATGCATTCTTCCACGCCTTCCCCTTTCCTCTGATTGGTTAATGAATGGTAACAAACAAGCCATGTCACACAAAGATAGTTAATAAAAGCTCATGCTATTGCCATCCTGAGAAGCACATTTCATCATAACAATTTACATATATTCCTGATACATACTCTCTTATGTAATATATAAGGGCCATCCAGAAAGTGACAGGAGATTCTGCAAAACTAAATAATAACAAAAGTTATCAACACAAAGCTTTATTATAAAGATATACTCTATTTTTCAACATAATCGTCATTGCTATCAAGGTATTTATTGTCACATGGTACCGGTTTTTCAATGCAAATGTTATACTTTTCCATCGCTAAAAACATGAGCCATGATGTCAGTGCCACTTTGAGGTCTTCATGGTTGGGAAATCTTTTCCATCCAAAAAGTCATGTACGATGTCCAAAGTGAATTCTTTTATCAACATTTACTTACAACTCATCCATAATGAGTGATGAACTTCCACTCCGGTCTTTATCATATGCACTGGTTCTTCCTTGATTAGTTGTAAATTATGTTGTTTTTTAGCTTAACGTCCTTTAACCTGGTTGGTCATATCGGACGATGAATGAAATTGGTGAAGTGATGCTCAAATGATCTCGGGGTCCATGGAGCTTAAAGTTACTTGACATTCGTCTTCTCAGGATAAGGGAAAATCCCCAAAAAAAACTTATCCGGGCAACTCACCCTAATCGAGATTCAAACTCGCGACCTTTTGAATGTGGAGCAGACACGCTACCACCACACTAACCAAGCGGGCCATTGAAGACTTGTTCATTGCATTATCACCTTACATTTGCATTATTTGCCAATAAAATTTCATTGGTCAAACATTTTGTGCATTAAAAAAAAAACGAACAAGTTCTTAGGCAGCAGCAAAGTATATCAGCATTGAAAAACTGGTACCACATAAAAATAAATATCTTGACGAATGGAGATTGAGTTTAAAAATAGAGTACAGTACTGTCACTTTGTAAATAAAGTTTTGTGCTGATAACTTTCATTATTTAGTTATGTTAAATCATGTCATTTTCTGGATAGCCCTCGTATTTGATTCACCGGGAAACATGTGAGTCAGTTGAGAAATTCAATGCTATGCCAGCATGTTGCCATGGTAGCTCAGTAGTAGAGCAACCGGCTAGAGACTGGGAGATCCGTGGTTTAAATCCCGGCTATGATATTGAATTTTTCAGTCTGACTCTACCTATCCAACTTCTGTCCTACACATGGCTCGTGTGAAAAAACAATTAAACCAATACCCATTGACCATAACAGTTGGCTATACTATGAATTCTAGTATTTAAAAGTTTTTACAGCATTGTAAGTTGTCATTGGGGTTGTCATTTATCTTCGAACCATATACACACTACATTCTACTATACAAGAGTCACAGTAGCATTTCCCATTGTGGAACCAATATGTACAATATAAAGTACTGTCTACAGCAAATTTAAACGTTCAATAACTAAAACTCTCTTAAGAGCATATACCCCTCAACATTCAAGAATTTAAAAATATAAATTTTAAATACTTGTACTTGTACATACTACTTACTGTAAATATATATATATACTGACGAAGCCATGATTTATATATAAATCGAAAGATGAATAAAGATTATTGTTATTATTATTCGCAGGGCCGTATAACCGGACAACTGCCCAGGGCAGCACGTTTTATGGGGCTAAAATGGAAATTACTGGAAAGCTGCACAGAAAAGAATGAAAATGCATCGCACTCTCTTACACAGTTGCAAGATGTTAAAAGGTAACTGTCTAGTTAACTTACCCAAACTTAAACATAGCTCTACAAATATACTTGAGCACTCCTGCTTCCAACTGCTCAACTGAGACATCATTTTCTGCTCTAAGATGCATAAATAATTATTTAAGAACATCACAAGTGAAAGATCATCTTAGTTATCTTGGTGTTCTTGCAATTGAATCTGACTTAACAGTGAAAATGGACCATGATGAACTCATAAACTAATGACAGGGCAAGGAGGAAGCCTCTTGTTATTTAAACAGACATTTAATATGGGGTGATGCCTCTTTTCTATTAAGATGTTTCTATGTGATGTTGAAAATGAGTCGGAATAGTAACACTCACCTCACTTATATGTAATTGTTCAAAACATATGTTTCAAGGGCAATCGCCCTCTTCTTCAGTTGAAGTCCGACTGATGGCTGCTATTTGTGCTCTGTGGTCTATTACGGTGGAGCCATCTGGTGTTCTCAGTAGAAGTTCAAAATCATGTGGCGGTATTTCAAAATTCATCAGTTGGTCTTTTTGTTGTGTAATGAGAATATTCTCCCAAACTGTAAGTTCTGCCGGGTTGTTTACAGGTTTTAGCAATTTTATGTCATTTTGTATTTCATGATGTGATGTCCAAAAATGGTATGCTACTGCCGATTTATCTGTTTGTTTCTGTTTGATATGCCTGAAATGTTCCTTTAGCCTTGTTTCCAGTCTTCTTTTTGTTTGGCCAATGTAACATGATTTGCAGTCCTTGCAATCAATTCTGTAGATGCCTGATCTCTGGTTTGTAGGTATGGGGTCTTTAATGTCTGTTTTCAATGCATTTTTTATGTTGAATTGGTTACTTGAAGCTAAACTTATATTGTATTTCTTGAAAATTTTTTTGAATTTCCTATCTGCTGTTGGGTGATAGGTGAATTTTTTATATATAACTTTCGGTTTTTGTATGGACAAAGTGGTGATTTGTTTTAAGGTTAATTTCTCCTTATGTTTTTTAATTTTTTGGTCAATGATGTCTGGGTTAAAACCATTGGCTGAGGCTATATGTCTTAGTTGGAGGTATTCTGTGTTGTACTCTTCTGGGTCAAGTGGGATGCTGAGGAGTCTGTGTACTGAACTGTTGAAGACTGCCTGTTTATGAGGTTCTGGGTTGAAACTATTCTGTTTTATGTAATTGTCTGTATGTGTGGTCTTCCTGTAGATGCCATAAGTGATCTTTTGTTCTTTCCGTGTTAGTTTTAGGTCCAGGTATGGTAGCATTTGGTCTTTTTCTGTTTCCATTGTGAATTGTATGTACCTGTCCTGTAGGTTTAGTAATTTTAGAGAGTCTTCTGCTAATTTTTTGGGGACCACCGCAAAAACATCATCAACATATCTAAACCATTTTTTGAATATATTCGGAAAACTGGAGGTTATATGTACTTCAAGTCGTCCCATGTACAGATTTGCTAAAAAGGGCAAAAGTGGGTTACCCATTGCTAAGCCTGATGATTGTCTGTAAAATCTACCATTGAATTGGAAATAATTCTGGTTGATGCAAAGTTCTGTTAAAGCATGGAAGTCTTCTATTTCTTTCTGGTTTAAGCCAATGCCCCTGAGCCATGCTTTGAAGGTTTCAAGTAACTTGTCGACTGGGATGCTGGTGAATAATGATTTCACATCAAACGAAACCAACAACTCATTGTTTGAAACTTTGTACTCTTCTAGATGTTTTATTAGTTCTATGGAGTTTTTAATGGAAAGGTGGTTGTGTTCGGGGAAGCTATTGAATTTGTTAACTAACCACTTAGATAATTTGTAGGTTGGAGAGTTTATGCAATTGACTATTGGTCTCATGGGTTTGTCCGGTTTGTGGATTTTTGGCAAAGCATAAAGACGTGGTAGAGTTGGGTTTGCTTCTTTCATTTTGAATTTTTCTAGTTTAGGTATAACTTCTGTTCTTTCTATTGTATGTTTTAAGGATGTTATCAGTGTGTTTAATGGGTTTTTACTTATTTCTGTATATTCTTTATTCTCTAAAAGGGTTTCTACTTTTGAAATGTAAGCTTTTTTGTCCATTATGACTGTTGTGTTTCCCTTATCTGCTTTTAAGAAAACTACCGGTTTTTTGTTTAAGGACCTGATTATTTGTTTATGTTTGTTCTTCTGTATTTTTGTGTCTTTGATTTCCTGCAGTATAGGTGCAACTTCTTTCTTTATTGTTAATTGATCAGTCCGGTTTAGTTCTTTTGTAGCTATTTCTATGTCCGCTATATAATCTTGTACGTTGGTCGAGAATTGAGTGCAAGTTTTGAAGCCTTTGTTTAAAAATGTATACCTATCACCCAACAGCAGATAGGAAATTCAAAAAAATTTTCAAGAAATACAATATAAGTTTAGCTTCAAGTAACCAATTCAACATAAAAAATGCATTGAAAACAGACATTAAAGACCCCATACCTACAAACCAGAGATCAGGCATCTACAGAATTGATTGCAAGGACTGCAAAAAATGTTACATTGGCCAAACAAAAAGAAGACTGGAAACAAGGCTAAAGGAACATTTCAGGCATATCAAACAGAAACAAACAGATAAATCGGCAGTAGCATACCATTTTTGGACATCACATCATGAAATACAAAATGACATAAAATTGCTAAAACCTGTAAACAACCCGGCAGAACTTACAGTTTGGGAGAATATTCTCATTACACAACAAAAAGACCAACTGATGAATTTTGAAATACCGCCACATGATTTTGAACTTCTACTGAGAACACCAGATGGCTCCACCGTAATAGACCACAGAGCACAAATAGCAGCCATCAGTCGGACTTCAACTGAAGAAGAGGGCGATTGCCCTTGAAACATATGTTTTGAACAATTACATATAAGTGAGGTGAGTGTTACTATTCCGACTCATTTTCAACATCACATTGATTAAAACTTCACTTGTCTCAAACTTCTGAGTTATTTAATTTGAATTACGGCCTACAAGTCGACAGAAGTAAAAATCCGACGCTAACAACATGTGCTCTATCCAAACCGGAAATCGTCAAGATAATTGGAACATGTGCTCATCACAAGATTACTGCAGGTATGATCCATTTAATAAAACTTTAGACAATAACAAAAAAGATATCAAGATATTTCTCAAAAACCAGATAAAAAGAAGAACGCTACTTGCCGACATACGCTTTTTGAACCTATGCCTAAGACACCGCGTAACGCCGATTTTTGTCAGAAAATTCATAAAATTCGACAACAACAGTATGATACAAAAAACCGCAGATAGGAAAGTTATCACACTTGCAAGAAACAAACACTATGCCACGCTAAATAAATTAGAACTCCAGCTATACGCGTCACATATGAAACTTGTGCAAAATGTAGGGGACATCATTTGGAATAACATTCAACAAAATCTTTTAGAAAAACTCAATAGAATAATGCACGAAAAAACAATGAAACTTAAAAAGAAATTGGAGAAACTAATTAGCAAAACGACGCGGAAAAACCAAACCCAACTCAATATACATTCAAACAAACCAACTAACGTGAACGTAGTAAATCTTTCGGAAGAAACCTTCAATAACGAAGAAATTACATTTTTAAACAAAGGCTTCAAAACTTGCACTCAATTCTCGACCAACGTACAAGATTATATAGCGGACATAGAAATAGCTACAAAAGAACTAAACCGGACTGATCAATTAACAATAAAGAAAGAAGTTGCACCTATACTGCAGGAAATCAAAGACACAAAAATACAGAAGAACAAACATAAACAAATAATCAGGTCCTTAAACAAAAAACCGGTAGTTTTCTTAAAAGCAGATAAGGGAAACACAACAGTCATAATGGACAAAAAAGCTTACATTTCAAAAGTAGAAACCCTTTTAGAGAATAAAGAATATACAGAAATAAGTAAAAACCCATTAAACACACTGATAACATCCTTAAAACATACAATAGAAAGAACAGAAGTTATACCTAAACTAGAAAAATTCAAAATGAAAGAAGCAAACCCAACTCTACCACGTCTTTATGCTTTGCCAAAAATCCACAAACCGGACAAACCCATGAGACCAATAGTCAATTGCATAAACTCTCCAACCTACAAATTATCTAAGTGGTTAGTTAACAAATTCAATAGCTTCCCCGAACACAACCACCTTTCCATTAAAAACTCCATAGAACTAATAAAACATCTAGAAGAGTACAAAGTTTCAAACAATGAGTTGTTGGTTTCGTTTGATGTGAAATCATTATTCACCAGCATCCCAGTCGACAAGTTACTTGAAACCTTCAAAGCATGGCTCAGGGGCATTGGCTTAAACCAGAAAGAAATAGAAGACTTCCATACTTTAACAGAACTTTGCATCAACCAGAATTACTTCCAATTCAATGGTAGATTTTACAGACAATCATCAGGCTTAGCAATGGGTAACCCACTTTCGCCCTTTTTAGCAAATCTGTACATGGGACGACTTGAAGTACATATAACCTCCAGTTTTCCGAATATATTCAAAAAATGGTTTAGATATGTTGATGATGTTTTTGCGGTGGTCCCCAAAAAATTAGCAGAAGACTCTCTAAAATTACTAAACCTACAGGACAGGTACATACAATTCACAATGGAAACAGAAAAAGACCAAATGCTACCTTACCTGGACCTAAAACTAACACGGAAAGAACAAAAGATCACTTATGGCATCTACAGGAAGACCACACATACAGACAATTACATAAAACAGAATAGTTTCAACCCAGAACCTCATAAACAGGCAGTCTTCAACAGTTCAGTACACAGACTCCTCAGCATCCCACTTGACCCAGAAGAGTACAACACAGAATACCTCCAACTAAGACATATAGCCTCAGCCAATGGTTTTAACCCAGACATCATTGACCAAAAAATTAAAAAACATAAGGAGAAATTAACCTTAAAACAAATCACCACTTTGTCCATACAAAAACCGAAAGTTATATATAAAAAATTCACCTATCACCCAACAGCAGATAGGAAATTCAAAAAAATTTTCAAGAAATACAATATAAGTTTAGCTTCAAGTAACCAATTCAACATAAAAAATGCATTGAAAACAGACATTAAAGACCCCATACCTACAAACCAGAGATCAGGCATCTACAGAATTGATTGCAAGGACTGCAAATCATGTTACATTGGCCAAACAAAAAGAAGACTGGAAACAAGGCTAAAGGAACATTTCAGGCATATCAAACAGAAACAAACAGATAAATCGGCAGTAGCATACCATTTTTGGACATCACATCATGAAATACAAAATGACATAAAATTGCTAAAACCTGTAAACAACCCGGCAGAACTTACAGTTTGGGAGAATATTCTCATTACACAACAAAAAGACCAACTGATGAATTTTGAAATACCGCCACATGATTTTGAACTTCTACTGAGAACACCAGATGGCTCCACCGTAATAGACCACAGAGCACAAATAGCAGCCATCAGTCGGACTTCAACTGAAGAAGAGGGCGATTGCCCTTGAAACATATGTTTTGAACAATTACATATAAGTGAGGTGAGTGTTACTATTCCGACTCATTTTCAACATCACATTGATTAAAACTTCACTTGTCTCAAACTTCTGAGTTATTTAAGATGTTTCTACTTAAATTTTAATAAACTCTCTTATAATGTTTGTCACTCATACTTAAGTATCCAAACCAGTGAAACCATTCTCTATGTTGTGAAAATTTAAGTAACATATGTATTGCAAGTTGGGGGGACAGCAAATTTTTTTTTTGCCCAGGGGCATCAGAGGTCCTAAATTCGGGGCTGATCAGCTGGTTACCATAACATAAATTTGACAATTCTGTTAGGATACATTAAGATAAATGTCATGTTAAATAAGGATCTAATCTGTACTGCATACTCCCTATTTCACATTGGCAGCCATGGAAAGTGACAGTTAACAATATGAGGAGTGAAGTTATCCAGCATGGACAGACAATGAGTGCAGTAAGATGGTTGTCTAGGGCACCAGCAACGCTTTCAAACAATTTATTGTGCATGGTTGAGTCTAGATTGATATGTGGAGCAAAAATTTGAGGGCTGGAAAGATTGTATTTAGTAAGTTAATTTTAATAGTCCCACAGGAGCAGATAATGGAAAGGCTACTCAAGTACTTGTTTCACGTTCAGCAATTGCCTGAGAGTGATATTCTGAAAGTATGTGCAAGCTTTCAAGGGAATAGGTGCAAACTAATTTGTGGCTGGGTAAAATTGAGCAGCTGATCAGCAATGGTTTAGCAGATGTGTGGGACACGACTAATAATAATATTGATGGCAGAATTTACGTGCATGGATAAGAGAGAAAAAAGGTTGTGAAGGAAAGTAGCAAAGGAAGAATATCTGAAGTATGTGCTATTACATAAGCACAGACACAACATAAGCACAAGACTTTGCACCCATGTTATTCAATGTAAGCATTCACATACACTCATGCAACACAAGAGTTTGCAAACTCCAAACTTTATCCTTGCATTGCCTGCTGTTCAACAGCAGACGATCGCAATGTGAGATTATTGTACATACATGTTGCTCTTATATTTGGCCATGCTACGCCATCTCTCATTTCCCTCAAGAGTAATCTCCTTGCATTTACATTTCTTGGCTCTCACAAATCGTAAGGCACAAAGAGATAATGTGCAGGTTTAACACTTTCCATGCCGACACTATTTTCAATATTTTGGTCAAACAGTTATTGTGACATCACTACGAGTGACAGTTGTACATATGTGATTTTATATTTATTTATGAAAGATTAATTAAATTTTCATATAAGACATGTTGGTTATAGCATTAAATTTGAAGAATGAAAATTAAAGAACAGAAGACTGTGGCAATTTTACTTTCATAGGGATCTTCCTGATTAGATTATAGTTCAGCCAGTAGTGGGCACTTTATGGAGTTTGAATCCTGAGCAATTGCCAACATTTAAGCAAACAATACTGTGAGATAGCAATGACATTTAGAATAAGTATGAGGCGAGTGTACGCTGTCAGGTTTAGCAAGCCCTAGTGAAACCACAGGATATATTCACGGTAAGTGTGTGTATGATGTATTTTAATTATTTATAGATGCTCTTTAACTGCTGTGGTTCTCATGGACCCATTCTATATTGGGAATGAAACACTACTTAATTTTGCTCTGGCTTGAGGTTATTTAATCTATCATAACTCTTTGACACAAGGACCACCGGCTTTATTTCTCTTTCAGAGGAAGCCATGTCCAAAAACATCCATTTCCCTTTACCAGGTTTGAAGGCTGGCTTATTACCCCTGGACAATGGAAGAGTGAGCAGGGGGGGGTTTATTTTATATATTAGTGATGATATCAAATATATTATGATAGTGAGAAAGACTATCAAATGAAAAAGTCACTTTGTAAAGCTATTTGTTTAATCTAAATGCAAAAAGCAATACCAAAAACGACCTACTATCTAGTTTTCATTTGCAACTAAAAGGAAAATAGACATTTCAGCCCTGACGTAATAAACAGTATTAGTGCACATTATGCTGTAACATTAAAACACTTACAAAATTGCTTGCAATATTTCTCTAGTACCTTCAGAGCAAACAATTCCATTAATATCAGACTGGGAGCACATACCATTTCCAATCAGACTAGCACATATGCATATTCACACATCACATTTATCTATGAGGTGACTCAAATATAAACGGTAATTGGAGGAAGCAGTTGAAGGTCGGTGTGTTAGTGAGGGGGAACTAGCTTTGTTAGGTTCTGGCGTCACTACAGCCATGAGTGAGTAACAAGTCCCTTCATCTGTTATTATCAAGTTTTTAACCAAGGAAGGGGTTACATTTTAACTCGTTTAAGGGCACAATTTAGGGACACTTCTGTCGCAGAATCAAGTGTTTACTTGGGCCAGACAATTTAAGGGCGGCCGAGAATTTGTGGAAAACGAAGGTCATGCTTGACAACTCAAGGTCAAGTATCACAGATGATACATCCGTGACTGTGTTTTTTGATTACAGAGGAGTTTTGCTGGTTGATTTTCTTCATGATCGACGTACAGTGACTGCAGCTTACTATTGCCAATTGTTAAGATCTGTAAAAGCTGCCTACTGAAGCACGTTGTATGCCCATCAGAGATGTCATCCTTCTCCAAGACAATGCTACGCCTCACACCTCCAATTTGACATGGACACAATGGCGGACATGCACTGGGAAACCCTTGAACACCCTCCCTATAGTCCAGACTTGTACCCCCCAGATTATTTTTTGTTTGCAACCATGAAAGAACCACTTGGAGGGAAACATTTTGAAAACGAGAACATTGAAGAGCATGTGTTTAATTGGTTGGCGACAGCCCTCAAACTTTTTTTGAAACAGGAATGTTCAAGCTTCCAAAACGTTGGCAAAAATGTGTAGAGTGTGAAGGAGGCTATGTTGAGAAATGCTGATGAGGTCACTTGTGTATATATTTAATCAATAAATATTTTTAACAAACTTACTGTTTATATTTGAATCACCCTCAAACTTATTGCAGAACTGTGCATGGCTATTTAATGTGGAATAGGATCAGCAAGTTTATTTCCTAACAATGTGATTTGAGGTTACAACAAATGAACCAAAGTTTATTCCTTCACAATATGGGGAGGCACTGATATAATAATTAAAGTCCCTTAAGAGACAGTAAGGTTAATATATGCACTGTTGCCACATGTATTATATATATGTTGTTGAAAACAATGAAGCCTGACTTAGGATATTGTAAGTTGCCATTGGGGTATGTTATCTCCTCCTGGTTTTGGGAAAACTGAGAGTGAGTTAGGAAATTTAATGGCCTTTCTGCATGTTGCCATTGTAGCTCAGTAGTTAAAGCAAGAGATCCATGGTTCAAATCCCGGCTATGACATTGAATTTTTCAATCTGATTCTACTTTTCCCACTGCTGCCCTAAACACGGCTAGTGTCAAACAAAATATTATTTAGCAAACTTCTGCTGCACAAAAAATAAGTTGCATAAAGGTTTTGTTTTTATTCACAAGTACTACACATCCAAAATATACCAATAATGTACATTTGAACTTTTTTCAAAACCTCCTTGACCAACCTCATCCACCTCGGGCACACAACAAACTTCAAGAATTATAACATCACCTTAGCTCCAGAAAACAACTACAGCAGACTGTAATCTAGTATACATAGGAGGACAAAACAAAGTTTATAAATCAGATTAAAGGAACGCATGGGAAATTTAAAATACAAAGAGAAAAAGCAGCAGTTGCCTATCATTTCTGGTCATCAGGACATGAAATCACACTATCTTCTTCTTCCTTCCAAGGTGTAGGCTGATAACCAAGGCTATTTAAATTTCAGTTATATATGTTGATCACTCTTATCTGTTAAAGCCAGTTTATAAACACACAGAGTTAGATATCTGGGAGAAGATTTGCATCATGAAGAAAAAGAATCATATTATAAATTTTGATTTACTGTCATACAGCTACCTCTGAAAGTTGACAGATCCAGCACCAGATGCCTCCACCCTCATCAATGCCAACAAAGCAAGATTTAGTCAGAATTAAGGGTTGAAAATGGGAACAAGTGTTCCCAAAACTGGTCCCAGTAAGTAATTAGTAAGTGATGTTTTTGTTACAAAATCTGACACAAATTCTTTTAATTTAATAATAATATACATGTTTAGAACAAACTGTATACCCTGCAAGATCACACACATTCCTATCTAGTTCTGGGCATCATTAAGTGTAGCGCTTGTAGCTAATTACCAAAAAACTGTTAAATCAAGGAAACAGAAGAATAGCTGTTTGGCATCAACCACCAAGCAACAAACAAAATAGTAACCAAAACAAAGTTTTTGAATTATTATTAATATATGGTGGACTTCATGACAGTGATGTGTTCTATCAATGCAGTGCAGCCAACTTATCCATGTTGTATCACTTAATACAATGCTGCCAAATGTGTTTTTCATCAATAAATTACACTAACTTAACTAAGCCTAGCCTAATCACAATGTCCTCCACAAGTTCCTGAAAACGATTTTTAATGTCACTATGCCACCATAAATTTCACAGATGTGAGCATCAATATTCCCATCGAATGCCACCCCTGCATAAATGCTACCATATAAATATTATTATTAAGATTAAGAAATTCAATGCCCTTCAACCCGGATGGTCACATCGGACGATGAACAAATGGGTTAAATGACATTCAATTAAACTTGTGATTCCTGGAGCTTAAATTAACACAACATTCGTCTTCTCAGCATAATGGAAAACCCTTTAAAAAAACCTTATCCAGGTAACTCGCCCTAACCGAGATTCCAACTCTGGACTTGTTGAATGTGAGGCAGAGGCACTACCTCTACACCATGGAGGCAGTTATGATTAGTAATTACTTCACTGAAACGGCCAAATACTATCTCACACATTGGTTCTCCAACCAAACACTCCATTACCTTGTAAACTAAGCAGTGGATGAGGAAAAGAAATTGTCTGTGGCACAGACCTTTGCACACATCCTATGTGAGTTTTTTGTGCCCAGTTCTAAGAAGAATAATAAATATAGTTAATTACTAAATAATTATTCATACCAAAAGTCTTTAGAACAGGAATTAATTTTAACATTATGCTACCTACATCAAACTCAGGAGAGCATCTCTTAATGGAGTATAGGACGACATTACATTAACAACGTAGCATTCTTGTTCTCAGCAGACCCTCGTCAAATAACCGCTGAAGACAGACCTCGGTATCACTGAGGTAAACCCACATGGATGAGCCATTTCTAACTGTAATAATATTCCCAAAAACATACAACCTTTGTTTAGTCTAATACTAAAAGATTTTTTTTGGATTCAGAGGGTCTCAAAACATGTAATTCTGGTGAAATCTCAGTATCAAAATTTTGGGTGCATTGCAACACCTTCTCTATACACTATGTACATAGTACATGTAGAGAAAGGAAAAATACTTTTTTGGACTCAGGGAACCCTAAAACATATATTCTGGTGAAATCTTGATATTGAATTTTTGGGTGGAATACAATACCTTCTCTATCTACTATGTACATTGTACATGCGGGCTAAGGAAAGTAAAAATTGCAACTGAGTTTTATTTATGTAGTACACTAAATCATATAGTTCCCCACTCTGAGGCCTCTTATGTGGCATAAATATATGATAGGACCAAGACTTTACTTCACTTCTCTTCCAAAGGAAGTTATGCTAAACATTTTATGCCACAAAAAATTTATCACACTGTGCCAGATTTGAACCTGTGACCTTGGGAAGTATCTCCCAAATTGCCACCCTTATCTGCCCTATTCCTTAATAATGTTGTGTTATATACTTTTCTATAAAAAAAAAAAAAAAAAAAAAAAAAAAAAAAAAAAAAAAAAAAAAAGAAAGAAAGAAAGAAAGAAAGAAAGAAAGAAAGAAAGAAAGAAAGAAGAAGAAGAAAGAGATTTAGTATCTCAGATATATGTTTGAATGATTTACATGACAATAAAAATGTTTCTAATCTGACATTTCTGCTGATAACCTATGAAGTCCCCATCTATGATTTTTGTTCATTTCTGAATAACTAGGATACTATAAAATATGCTCAAAAATACCTGAAAATGTACAATTTGAGGAAAATAATTATTTTTGTTACATAGGCATTTTTCAAAATACTTCCATTTTGTGTGATTCCCCTTCTGCTTCTTAGTCCTTGATTATTTTTTTACTCTTTTTAGAAACCAGGAAACTAAAAAAAATTCTCAAACATTCCTGAAAACGTACAACTTGAAGCAAATATTCCTTTTGTTGTGCTGGCAATTTCCGAAATAGTTCAAAGTTGTCTGTCAGTCCCCTTCCACTTCTTAATTTTGAATTATTTTTTTTCTCAACCAGGAAACTGTAGACATGCCTAAAAGCCTAATAATACAGAATTTAAGCTAAATAGTTCTTTTCGTTGTATTAGCAGTTTCCACATTTTCTGATTGACCCTTACTGCTTTAAAGGCACCCAGATGCCTAAAATTTTGCATAATATACTTAACGGATCTCAAATAGATATATGCAACAAGCTCAGAAACAGTCACTCTTTTCCTTTTACACACAGTGATAAAATATTCTAATTTTGCCTATAATGGGCCTTAGGTGAATTCTAAAATTTCAATGGACAATTAAGTCACCTGTATGTGTTGCACTCTTACTTAACACTACCACCAAGAATTTAAAAATCCTAAGGATTGCATAATTGGCTACATTATTTTGGTCATCAGTAAACAAACGTGTTTTGTCATTATTTATTCCCCAAAATTCCCTCAATAATAATAATAAACGTCTACATACTGCATTTGTGTTGGTAACCACTACGCATACAGCTGAATTTACAGCATCATGGTTGGCAACAGCCATCCCAAGTGATGTCATCGCCCTTCCTAGCAGAAAACAGCACCTGCTACACCCATACCTTTAAGGCCAACTCTTGGACAGAATACTGTGACTGTTGAACACTGCACTTATAAACACACTAATTTACTAAGATGCAGTGTTTAAACAACAGGCCAGCCACTACACCATAGCATGTCACAGTAATCTTTACAATCCTGAAGCAAGATGAAAGCAAAACAACCAAAATAAGAATAGAGTGGTACACCAAAACACTTTGACATACATATTGCCAGCAATTTGGTTATTATTTCTGTGAATTCCCCATAAGGTGACACACACTAGCTTCACCACCACAACAAAATTTGTGAGTGTCATATCATTGCCCATTTTCCCCCACAATAGACAGCACAGGCACACACAAACACACCTATGATATCCTGGAGGTGCTGCTTCAAGTCTCCCACAGTACTATCCAAAGGAAAGTTCACTTCATGCTTGTTCTTGTTGTATATCACTTTAAAGTCTACACTTTCTTTTAACGCTTCCTTCGGTAGCTCAGGCTCTGGGTTAATGTTCTGTGCTGAATTCTCACTAACTTCTGCCATTTTGTCACCAGCCGCCTCTTTCTCATCTGTAACAATGTAAATGTTATCATGCATGAACACAACAAAGGTACAGTAACAATACAAAGCCGATCATACAGAAAATTAAAAATTTAGAGCTTATTTTTATATATATATATTTCTATTGGGTAAACTGCTATACTTGTCGCGCTTTTATATGCACACTAAAGCATATTTAGTTGCAAAGTTACTCCATGATTTGCTCTAATCTGTTTCAAACTATAAATTTATATTTCACACTAATTCACATGCTTTTAGGTGCGAATATATTCTACTTGCAGCATTGCTAAACAACCACCTGCAAATACATGGAACAGTCGCAATAGGTTAGGTTCGTTTTATAAGCTCGTTAAATATTTTGCCAAACACGATTATCATTCTATTGACGATTGGAACATTTACAATTAAAGTGGATTTACGAAATGCGCCGGTTTTGTAATTCCAAATACCAGTACGCATAGTTGTCATTTCATAAATTTTTACAAAGTTTGAAAGAAAATGACATGCATATTAGATAAAAATGACCGTATTATAAATACCGTCCTACCACAATGACACTTTTTAATTTTCTTATTTTTATATATATTTGCTTAAAGAAATATATTACCAAAACATACATAATGTTTTATGCATGCATGTTTAACAAACAAAAACATACATAACAAATAACTACGTACCCACACACTCCATATTGCAAGATGACTAGCCAATCAAATTCCCACGTTTGCAAACTCATCTTGGATGGGTTCCTCTGTAACAGCCTGTGAAATTTAAGAGCAAGAGGTAGTTCCCCATCATTTTGGATTATCGTTGGACTAAACAAATTCGTTTCATAGTAAACATAAAATTGTACAAAAATAGAATACTTAGTTTAAAATCATTCGGTCCAAAAATAATCTAGAAGATACATTTTTAGATCAAAGAAGTTTCTCCGCTTTGCCTTTGTGCTGTATCATAAATGTCACTCCTTGATTTAAAATAAAACTAAAACATTTCAGAATATCAGAATATTGAAATAAAAATTTCCGCCACCCACTCAGAAATCAAAGCAAAGTTCATAGAGTAATTATTTATATATGTTTTCTAGGGAAAGGCAATTTTTATTTATAATGTTTTTCTTTAATGTTCTTTACCGGTAATGTCAGACGTTTAATGAACGAAATGCTTGAAATGATCCTCAAATCCCCAGAAAACTTAAGTTACCCGATATTCATTTTCTCGTGATAAAGGAAAACTCCGAAAGAAAAAAAAAATATATATATAGAGATTCCAATGCGGGAACCCTAATGGGACGTAGACGTTTTTGCAGGAATGCCTTTGCGGGTTCTACGGTTTCAACATGTTGATTTAGAAATAACTGACTGTTTTCTAAGTTACTGTGGTGCGTAGTTGTCATCTGGGTATTAGGGACAGGAAAGAGCAACAAGTGTTTTTTATATTCTATGGTATGGTACTACCATAGATTACCAACTGACGTTAGCGCGCGCTGTATGCATTCGTTTACAAATAGTCATTGTTGTGGAATAGTTTACATAATATGTTTAATGCGCATATTTTCTCTTTGCAGCACAACTGAGCGAGAAAAGTGATAAAAACAATAATGATTTGTTGCTGTGTAAGTTTTCAAGTGCAGCTGAACAAAGTGAATTAGAAGAAAAACATGGACGAGGTGATACTGAGTAAAGGTCATTAGAAATGGGCATCAATCAGGATAATCTGTCGGAATATAACTTTTGAATGGTAACAAGGTAAGTCTGCACTATGTAAAAGTCACTCCAAGTGGTCGAAAAAGATGCCCACAAGCGGAACTACTGCTGCACAATACAATGCAGCTATGGAACCTACCGTTTTCTTCAAAACATGACAGTCCTCAAACCGAACCACTCTCCATTGCCAATGGGCAATAACCATTAGCAAACAAAAGGTGACCCTCTACTAGGAGCAAGAGGCAATGTAGTAAAATCTCCTTCCTGTAGACTTTGAAGGCAATCCAGTTTCGTATTAGTACATGTTCAAACCAGTGAGTTACTGCACAACATGCTAAGGGACCAGTAAATGAAAGACTTGGCAACTACGAGGGTTGGTTTCCAGCTGCACACCTCATAATACCAAACTTTAAAGTCTTTGGCAGAGAAATGGAACAGGGCTGTCATGTTCTGAAAAATACTGCTTCTGATGTTTACAGTGGAATTTAAATTACTTTAGGATCCGGACACTTACCTCAAAGGTTATGGAAAGAGTGGTTTCTATGGCAATGGCAGCAACTGTACCTCTTCAAAGACCCACACAAATTCAATCAATTAGGTTGAGTCATGGTCCCTATTGCGTAATAATCAAGATCAATTTCTTCGATTTTTCTCACCCTTATCTATTTCCATGAGCCTTCTATAGTCTGTGTGTGTGTGCTCTATGCAGTGAACTTTATGAGCAATATCACTTTGGTAAATGTGCTAAAAGAATAAAGACCCTAATGGAATACTGCAAACATTATTGTGTACTATTCTGCTATTATTATTAGGGTGAATCATAATTGGTTGGAGTTTTGTGGCAAAAACTTGAAAAAGTGTAGCCACCATAGCGCCATAGAAACCATCTTTTCCATAGCCTCTGAATTCTCAGTATCCTAAAGTAATTTAAATTCCACTGTAGAGATGATATGATAAAAGTTTTGCTTAGAACAAATAAAAAATGTTAATGTGGATGAAACCATTATTCAAATCCATTTAGAACTGAACTTAAATAAATTGATATTATACAGTTAAAAGATATATTTTTATGTGGAATTTTGAAGATTAATCAAAAATTAATAAGGCAGATTACTGTAAATGATGGAATCGTTATAGGAATATTTAGAGCAATAGTATCTCAAAAAAGAGATTTTAAGTTATATTTTAGACTTTATGCTTTAACTGCACTGAATTAGAGGAAAACAATCCAAGTCTCACCATTGTTTATTCCTTTGTAAGACTTTTCAAGTAAACTTCACCATTAGGGAAAATGGCATGTTGAAAAATTGATTTGTCTTTTCCTTTCTGTTATAGCTGTACCAAGAAAATAAAGTTGATATGGAATCAAAATAAAGATAATTTCATGTATCTAAATGTTGATAAGAAAAGAAAAACATAAATTATGAAATTAATGTTCAGTTTATGAATCCTGATAGAAAATATTAAGTTTATTACCTTCACTGATAGGATTGGAATTTGTTCTCTTTGGACAACTTTTATAGTGAGCCACACAGAGTAATTTCTAAGTTACAACTATTGTTGATATCAGGTAAGATACCTATTACTGTTATCTGTTCCATGTGTTATGGCTAAAGTTCTGATAATTACTGCATTTGTAGCTAAGCCTACTTTTGTGTATGTTACCAAAAGTATTCATTTTGTGTAACATTAAGAAAGGCTTTTAACTGAGTTAAAAGTTTATTACCTACATGACACTATAACAGGTTTGTCATTTGTTTAGCAAATCACAGGGACATTCAACATGTCATACAGTTATGAAATATGCAGATAACTAATAGCATACCCAACACTTGAATTTTTTTTCTGTTGTCCTGCAATATGTAACAGAAGATGAACATTTCTAAACTACCACTATTTCAAGAGTGAACTTCCCAACATGCATTAAAGTAAGTAAAACTGTAATGAACAAGCAAAAATCATCAATGTCTGCCCCTATATGGAATATTTACTGTTACATGACACATTAAAAATCTCATGTGCTTCATTCATATTACTTTCTCTACATCTCTCTAACAAATTCATGCTAATTGAAATAAACATTAACAGAAAGTGTCTTATTACTTGCTTCCTTGTAAGTAGAAGGGAATACACTAGGATAAAGTGATAGTCACATGTTTTAAAATGTGGTTGCTATGTGGTTAAATTGTGTTTCTTTACAGTGCCAGGAGTTGATAAATTCCCATATGAGAAAAGTTTATAACCAACAACAAGGGATATCTAAAAAGAGCTGGAAGGGCTCCACAATAGGGGAAAGGGGATCCAGAAGATTCTAACAGAAACATTGCCCTGAAGTGCACATTCTTCAAAATCCTAACAAAGACTTTAACAAAAAGACTAGAAAAGGAAATAGATACCCACAATAATAATAATAATAATAATAATAATAATAATAATAATAATAATAATAATAATAATAATAATAATAATAATAATAATAATAATAATAAGAAGAAGAAGAAGAAGAACAACAACAACAATTATTATTATTAATAATAATATTTTATTGAATCAGTAAATCCTTTGTGCATTGTACAGTTGACATTGGACAGTCATTTGTTACAGTATATACATACAGCTGCTTACAATGTGCTATTTACAATTCATCTAAATTATACAGACACTTTCTAATAAGATATTCTTTCAGCTTGTGTTTGAATCGTGTTTTTTGGGCATTGACTAATTTTGTGAGTGCTACCGGTAACCTATTGAATAAAATTGCCCAGTTTCTTGTACCAACATCCCTTTCAGTGAAACTTTTATTTGTATTATATTAATTTGTTGAGTTGGTTTTTAACACTGCGTCACTTACATTGTTATTATGAGGGACTAGTTTCGAAAGCCTATGCTTTCATTTTCAACCTCACGGGTCCAACTGTGTGTCTAAAGAGATTTCAGTTATTTCTTGTATAATGGTTGTTTACCTGTTATGAAGCTCAGTTTGGCAGATCCATGTTGCAAGCTGTGCAATGTTTACGGAAGGACTTTGAAGAAGCAACGTCAACACCAAAAGGAAAGTTACACACCATTTTCGTTGACTTCACTAAGGTCTTTGATACCATTGACAGGGGCATTCTCCTAAAGAAGCGGAATTGCTGATCGGAACCATAGGATTATCAAGAGCACGTTAAAAGAAAATTTTGTGGAGATCAGTGACAGACTCTCTCGTTCAAAGCCAATAAAACAAACAGTCAGAGGATTGCAAGGAGAAATAGCAATCATATTCATTTACAGGGTTCCAGATCTACTAAAAAGTAAACTCTCTTCTACACATGTTCAATTTAATAACTAAAATGTAGTGATAAGAAAAGGTTCAGAAGAGATGTTTTGTAGTGTTAAATGCCCGCTTTAACTACTTATGGCACCGCAGGCGGTGACACTGATGATACATGAATGATGATGGAGCACCGGTGGAATGAGATGGTGGGGGAAACCACAGTACCCCAGCACTGCTTTGTCCACCACAAATCTCACATGCTGTCGTTTGGGATCTAGGTGAGAGGCAAGTGGTCTAACCACTCGGCCACGGTGCAGCCTCCAGAAGAGATGTGAAAAGATTTTTAATAAAGGGGAGTTTCTATAATACCCACGAGTTCTTCCAATATTTCAGACACCTCTTTCAACTGTAAAACTGTAGACTTGCATACTGTCTTCTGCTATTATAGTTATCTAATGTTTCACTTTCCAACTGTATAGCATTTTCCAAAGATTTATGACAGTTGCCAATTGTATAATTTATATTTTAATGTGATGTTATGACTATAAATATATATATATATATATATATATTTATAGTCATAACATCATAACATCATATATATATTGGTTAAATGCATATATGATGTATTAACTCTATCCATTTGTATATAGTAATGTATTGTAATCTAATTTTGGTATAATGTAATCTAACTTTTGTATATTGTAATCTAATTTTTGTATATTGTAATCTAATTTGTGTACATATCAAATTTTGATGAAGCCATGAAATTGTATTTAAATTTCTAAAGATGAATAAAGACACACACACACACACACACACACACACACTCTCTCTCTCTCTCTCTCTCTCTCTCTCTCTCTCTCTCTCTTTAAGCCCCTGCTGTTCATAATGGCAATAGCTAAAGATGTGAGACTATATGCATATGCAGACGACATGGTCATAGCCTCAATGTCTCAGGAAACTCTTCAGACATCCATCTGACAGCTGATAGGCTGGGTCGAAGAAAATGAACTTGCCATAAACAAGAGAAAAACTGTATCAATGGCCTTTAGGAAAGGTGGAAGTAAGACAGTGTTACTCCACAAATCTAGACTTCTAACAACTCCTGCCAACACATTCACATCACACGTGAAAGATAGAGCAAATGCAGTGATAATGGCAATAAATAGCATGAAACAACTTCAAGCAGCCATGGAGCTCTTCCACATCAGATTGCACCAATAGCCACATTCGGCCTTACCTGCGCAAGAAGAAGCTGGCAGAGCTAGAGAAAGTAAAGGCAGCCTTTTTGAAGAAATCCCTTTGCATGTCCAAGTACACATCATTGCGTCTGATGTACATTCTGTCCAGAGAACAATTTTTCATGGAAGAGCTTAGGCTGAGGATGCTGCTACCATTTACTGCAGACTTTAGAGAAATAACACACAAGCTGACGACCAAAAGAGGACATCTGGAGTGACTTCTTTGCCACAGCTGCCATGCTGATACTGTCTACTGCAGGCTTTAGAGAAATAACACACGAGCTGACGACCAAAAGAGGACATTTGGAGTGACTTCTCTTCCACAGCTGCCATGCTGATACTGTCTACTGCAGGCTTTAGAGAAATAACACACGAGCTGACGACCAAAAGAGGACATTTGGAGTGACTTCTTTGCCACAGCTGCCATGCTGATACTGTCTACTGCAGGCTTAAGAGAAATAACACACGAGCTGACGACCAAAAGAGGACATTTGGAGTGACTTCTTTGCCACAGCTGCCATACTGATACTGTCTACTGCAGGCTTTAGAGAAATAACACACGAGCTGACGACCAAAAGAGGACATTTGGAGTGACTTCTTTGCCACAGCTGCCATGCTGATACTGTCTACTGCAGGCTTAAGAGAAATAACACACGAGCTGACGACCAAAAGAGGACATTTGGAGTGACTTCTTTGCCACAGCTGCCATGCTGATACTGTCTACTGCAGGCTTTAGAGAAATAACACACGAGCTGACGACCAAAAGAGGACATTTGGAGTGACTTCTTTGCTGCAGCTGCCATGCTGATACTGTCTACTGCAGGCTTAAGAGAAATAACACGAGCTGACGACCAAAAGAGGACATTTGGAGTGACTTCTTTGCTGCAGCTGCCATGCTGATACTGTCTACTGCAGGCTTAAGAGAAATAACACGAGCTGACGACAAAAAGAGGACATTTGGAGTGACTTCTTTGCCGCAGCTGCCATGCTGATACTGTCTACTGCAGGCTTAGGAGAAATAACACGAGCTGACGACCAAAAGAGGACATTTGGAGTGACTTCTTTGCTGCAGCTGCCATGCTGATACTGTCTACTGCAGGCTTAAGAGAAATAACACACGAGCTGACGACCAAAAGAGGACATTTGGAGTGACTTCTTTGCCACAGCTGCCATGCTGATACTGTCTACTGCAGGCTTTAGAGAAATAACACACGAGCTGACGACCAAAAGAGGACATTTGGAGTGACTTCTTTGCTGCAGCTGCCATGCTGATACTGTCTACTGCAGGCTTAAGAGAAATAACACGAGCTGACGACCAAAAGAGGACATTTGGAGTGACTTCTTTGCCGCAGATGTCATGTTGATACGAGACTGGACCAGAGGAAACTATGACTTAAGACATTTAATGACTAGGATGGCTGTGCATGGTTTCCATCACAAGATTCCACCAACCAGATCCAGATTGTGTGTGCAAGCGCTGTGGGGAGTGCTGTGAAAGATATGTTATGACATAGAAACAGAGAGGGGAAGTTCTGTACTGGTCAGTCCTAAACTCTTTACACTTCATGTGCATTTTCTGACCCATTCATTTCTAAAAAAAAGTCTGATGTGTTTCACTCACATGACTTTCTCTACATCTCTGCAACAAATTATTGCTAAAAAGCTTATGCTTCTATTTACTTCATGCTAATTGAGAAAAATTAGCAGAAATAGTCCTACTACATTTTTAAGAAAATCGAAATTTTCGAAATTTTTTCCATGTAAAGGGTAGTTTAGGGTGGGGGATTTTATTCAAAATCTTTGTGTTGCACCCTTGGAAGATACCAAACTTAAATACCAAGTTTGGTTTTTAACAGTCTTTTCGTTTTTGAGTTATGTTGTCCACAGACACACAAACAAACAGTCACACATATGGACATTTTTCTAAAAATGTTTTTTCTGGATTCAGGTTGTCTCAAAACATATATTTCCAATGAAATTTCGGTATTGAATTTTTGGGTGCAATACAATACCTTCTTTGCAAAAATAGGCTTAAAAACTTCAGTGGCATAGTCAGGATTTGAACCATGGATATCCCAGCCTCTAATCACTTGCTACCATGGCAACATGCTGACATGACATTAATTTCTCCAAGCGACTCATGATTTTTCTGTTAAACAACAAGGAGTTTGATATTATTGTTTTGGTTACTTACAGTGTTGTAAGGGCTTCGCAGTTAGGCCAACTAATTGTTTGTTCTACACTAGCTATGTGTTGCCTTGGTAATGCGGTGGATTATTTTCTACTCACTCTTAGGTTGATCCATGCCAAAAAGGATTCACGTGGCCAGTGCACTGCAATACAACACAGTAGTGGCAATCCCATACTAACAATCAATGTATTTTATTTATATAATTTTCTATAAAAATATCGCTGCTGAATTGTACTGTCAAACAGAGCTATAAGTCCGAACATGCTATTCATATGAGTCACCTGATTTCCACAGTATTGTTTACACAGTAACGGTTGCTGTTTAGAATCATGGAGGATGGTCACTGTGAATTTCCTCTTGCATCTTTGTCGAGTTAACTTAAAGCATAAGGCTGGTAAACTGTTGACTAGTGATGAAAAGGCTACAGTGTTGAATGTTTGCTGTAATTTTGTGAGAAATATCCAACATTTCTCGTGAAATTAACATCAAGGATTTGGCTACAAATATAAACAGTGCTCACAAAGAAAAATCAGTAAAATAGAAAATATGTGTAAAATATGCGATGGAAGAATGTGACGATTTTATGAAAAATGTAATTCATTTAATAGTACACAATTTCTTTTTTACTTTCTCTATACGTACTTTGTTTATAGTGTATAGAGAAGGTATTGCACTCCACTCAAAAATTTGATACCAAGATTTCACCGGAAATATATGTTTTAGGCTCCCCTGTATCCAAAAAGCATTTTCAGAAAAAGGTCCATGTGTGTGTCCGTGTGTCTGTGAACATGATAACTCAAAAACGAAAAGTCGGTAGGATACCAAACTTGGTAGTTAAGTTCAAAATCTTCCAGGATTGTGACACAAAGATTTTGAGAAAAATCCTCCCACACCAAACTACCCTTTACATGGAATTTTTTTCGAAAATTTTGATTTTCTCAAAAATGGCTCTAATGATTTTGATTAAAATGTCATATATTAAAGATATTCAAGTGACAAATAAAATGTTTATCTTGAATTTTCTGGGAATAGCTTCTGAAGACTACTTTATTCTGGATGATTTTTATGGAATTTTGCATAACTGCTAAACCGTAACAGATGGACATAAACTTAACCACACAACAAATGTAGAGCACGTTAAAACACACAATTTATGTTATATACAGTTTTTTTGTGGAGCTGATCGTTTTTGAGATATTCCTTGTTTTTGGTTTCACCTTTAAATAAAAAAAACTTTTCTCATATGGGAATTTGTCAACTCCTGCCCATACAAACAAAGGAACTAACTTCAGTCACATAGCAACCAGCTTTTGACTATCACTTTAACCTATGGTACTCCCTTATTTCGCTTCTACTTACAAGGAAGCAAGTAATAAGAATATTTCTACTACTTTTTCTCAATTAGCATGAAGTAAATAGAAGCATAAGCTTTTTAACAATAATTTGTTAGAGAGATGTAGAGAAAGTCATATGAATGGAACACATCAGATTTTTAAAAAGTGCTACATGCAACGCTAGAAGAAGCGTTGTTTTGGGAGATGGACAGTTTAAGTGACACTGTTGTTGATAACCTTGGAGTGGAAAGCACCAGCACAAACAATGATTCTGATCTGAAGGGAATAGAGAGCAAATAAATGTAAGCTATCACATATATGTTTTTTTTTTTTTTCCTCATGTTTTCTAGGGTTAATTATTATATGTGTATACATTTATTTTGTTATGGCTATCAGTATTATCACCATTATTTCTAACAGAATATTTCAGTCACTCGAAATAAGGGCTCTTTTGTTTTACATTACAATGTGCCACATGTGGTCGTGAAAATATGACAGCATTTCTGGCATGAATGGCAGAAGGCTACTTTGTAATGGTACACTGGTCGCCTTTTGTTTTAGCGCAGCTTAAGGCTTTAGAGCAACTGGACAGAACCAGCAGATCTGTAGTTCAAATCCTGGCTAATGCATTATATTTTTCAATTTGACTCTACCTATACTATCAGATTTTCTGGCAATAGTTTACAAGTGCAGTAAATAAGGAACACTGGACCTGAAAACAGAAATAAACAGCAAAACATTTCAAATAAAAAATGTAATCTTGAATTTATTCTGTACAGATTGACATCTATTGTTTTACAATGAGATTGTAACAGTAGGCTAAAAGCAGTTTGCAGAACACAAATACATACAAGTTACCATTTGATTTTGTTAAAAAGTTATAAAAGTATACCAATTAGTTAAAGAAATATGAACTCTTTGTATAGCAGCAAAAGGACAGATAAGTGAAAGATGAAGTTGCAGAAAATAGTCAAGTTGAGGGGCTTGGACCCACTTTGTGCCCCATTTTAGGTTTGCAGCACTGTTTGAGAACAATGTGATATGTTCTAAGTGTCGTTGTGAAGATTTCCATGGGGCAAAATGCACGCTCTCTTGTTTCAAAATTATACAATATTATGCACTGGTGTAAAATGTAAACATCTGCAGGGTTAAAGGCAAGAGGAAATGCTTGCTTAGCTACTTACTGTCTTATCAGATTTATGCATCTTCATTTTTGTTTTATTTTATTTCTAAAATTTTATTTGACAGATACAAGATAATAAATTTAAATATAAGTATTTACTTTAAATTTTATATTTCTGAAGTATTATTGCAATTTTAAATGAAGTAGCAAATGTAATAAATTTTATTTTAAGAGATTTTCAGTATATTATAGTAAACAATATGGAAAATATTTCAAGAAATGAAAAAAACCAATATATTTATTAATATTGCAGTGGGTGTAGATACTCAGCAGTATTTTGGTATAGTGTATATTCCATTCCAACACGTCATGTTGGCACATTTGGGCCACCTAACACTATTTCCTAGATAAGTTGAAGTTTATAATTTGTGATTTCACCACTATGTGATGAGGAGTCAGGTTATTGTCCTTAGTTGGCATCATAGGAACAAATCATGACTTTGTGGACATGAAACTGGTAGAATTTTACCCAGGGACTTTTCTTTTACATGCAAATAAACATTACACTGTTCCCTTCCAAAGCAAATCAAGCTAAGGAAGGATATTTATGTTTTTAAAAAAATACATTGTTTGGGTACGAGCAGGGCCGTATTTATGGCAGGGCAAACCGGGCAACTGCCCAGGGCTAAAGGAAATTACTGGGAAGCTGCACAGAAAAGAATGAAAATGTGTCGCACTCTCTCACACAGCTGTGCAAGATGTTAAAAGGTAACTGTCTAGAGCAACGGTTCCCAACCGGTGTGCCGCGAGATATTGAGATAAACAAAAAAAAAAAAAAAAATACCTTCTATTGAAGCCTTAAGTCTTGTAAGGTCTTGAAATAAAATAAGTCAAATCAATTACTCTCATGCACGGCAGATGGTGATAGTGGTCAATTCATTTCAATAATTCAGTTATTCTAGTATCCCACAGATGGCATTACAGCTATACCCTGTCGAACATTCCCGAGACTACTCGCTTCCTCACGAACATTCCCGAGACTTTGACAGATGAATATATAAAAGTGTACGCCGCTTGGCGCTTTTAGTTGTCTTCCTCGCGTTGATTCACAGTGTTTAGCTATGGATAAGTTCATTGTTAAACGTAAACGCCAGGACAGTGAAAGTGAACAGTCGGCTCCTATTGCTTGCTTTAAGAAGCCAAATCTTACAGTTTCTCCCGGACCGTCGAATTCACCACATAAAGAAGACAAACGAAAGAAAAGAACATACCAGGACAATTACTTAGCGTATGGATTTAAGTGGAATAACAACGAGGAAAACCCTATCCCTGTGTGTTTAGTTTGTGGCGAAACACTTAGCAACGAGGCCATGGTACCTAGCAAACTGAAGCGGCATCTTACAACAAAGCATCCTAGTGTGTCACAGAAAAGTGTAAAGTATTTTTCACATATATTAGAAGGGGAGAAGAAAACAGCTGTGCGAATGGTAAAGAGAATGACCATAGGTGATACTGCTCTTGAAGCCTCATTTAAAGTAGTAGAACTGGTAGCTAAAAAAAAGAAACCTCATACTCTTGGAGAGGAAATCATTGGCCCTGCATGTCAAGTTATAGTTTCAACAATACTTCGCGAAGGAGCAGCTAATCAAATTTCGAAAGTTCCTCTGTCCAACAACACAATCAGCCGCAGGATATCTGAAATGTCATGCAATATAATCGAACAAGTCACGGAGAAAATAAAAACTTATAGAACATTTGCTTTGCAAGTAGATGAGAGTCTAGATATTGGTGACAAACCGCAACTCCTTGGTTTTATCAGATATATTGATGAAAAAGATATTAGTGAACAGTTTCTGTTCTGTAGACCGCTGGAGACTACAACCACAGGCCATGATATTTTCGTTTCTATTAATTCCTATCTCAATGACCATGATCTTTCATGGAAAGACTGTTGTGGTATATGTACAGATGGTGCACCATCTATGTCTGGGAAAATTAAAGGTTTTACTGCCAGAGCTCTCAATGAAAATCCATCCATTATTATAACTCACTGTTTTCTGCATAGAGAGGCATTAGTTGTGAAAGCGTGTAATGAAGATTTTGCTGAAGTGTTTAACCAAATTGTGAAAATGGTGAACTATATGAAGTCTCGACCTTTAAAGTGCAGAATTTTTGAACAGTTATGTTGCGCAACGGATGCAGCTCATACCTCTTTGTTACTTCACACAGAAGTAAGGTGGTTGTCGCGGGGTGGTGTATTGAACCGGTTTCTCGAACTTAAAGAACAGCTAAAAACTTTTTTAAGGATGAAAATCAAGACACATTTCATGAGCTCTTACTAAGTGATTCTTGGTGTTTTGAACTGTCGTATCTGGCAAATATTTTTCATAAGCTGAATGAACTGAATGTTTCGATGCAGGGTCGACATGAAACAATAATCTCCTTAACCAATAAAATGAAAGGTTTTAAAAGAAAACTAAGTTCTTGGAAGTCTGCAGTTCAAAAAGGAGATTTGTCGAACTTTCCATCTCTTCTTAATGTGGCAGGAGATAAAGATCTGGGTAAACTGAAAGACCGCATTTGTGATCACTTAACATTGCAAGATGCAATAGATGCGTACTTTCCAACTATTTCCACTACGAATCTTGACTGGGTTGTCTCACCATTTGATTTCGTAGATGATGCAGAGGAAATAGATTTCACTGCTTGCGAACGAGATGAATTTATTGATCTTTGCGCTGATTCCACACTCAAAGGTAAGTTCACCAAGAGTGAGGCGTCGGTGGCTAGTTTTTGGCTTCAATGGAGAGAGGAGTACCCTAACCTAATGAAGAAAGCAATTAACGCACTTTTGCCCTTTTCAGCATCCTATCTATGCGAGCAAGCCTTCTCTGCTATGGTGACAGTAAAATGCAAAGCAAGAAATAGACTGAATAACCTTGAGGATGATTTGCGTGTTTGACTGTCAACTGTAACACCCGACATCACATATCTGTGCTCTAAGCATCAATCACAAGTTTCACATTAATCATTAATCGAACAAAATTTATTTATGTATTTATTCTCAGCGATTGTAGTAAAGTTTACTGTATTATGTTATGGTGTACATTATTATTATATAATATTTCAATAAATTAAGCTTAATTTTCTTTTAATTCAAAGAAGGGTGCCTGGTGTTTAATGTTATTCCCAAGGGTGCCGTGAACTTCAAAAGGTTGGGAAACACTGGTCTAGAGAGTGCTTACCCAAACTTGAACATAGCTCTACAAATATACTTGAGCACTCCTGCTTCCAACTACTCAACTGAGACATCATTTTCTGCTCTAAGACATCACAAGTGAAGGATCGTCTTAGTTATCTTGGTGTTCTTGCAATTGAATCTGACTTAACAGTGAAAATAGACCATGACGAACTCATAAACAAATGACAGGGCAAGGAGGAAGCCTCTTGTTATTTAAATAGACATTTAATATGGGGTGATGCCTCTTTTCGATTAAGATGCTTCTACTTAAATTTTAATAAACTCACTTATGTTGTTTTGCCACTCATACTTAAGTATCAAAACCAGTGAAACCATTCTCTATGTTGTGAAAATTTAAGTAATATATGTATTGCAAGTTGGGGGGGGGCAGCATTTTTTTTTGCCCAGGGGCATCAGAGGTCCTAAATTTGGGCCTGGGAACGAGGCTAGTCTGATTAGGGTCAACATGATAGACAAGCATGAGCTAAAGGTTTTCAGTTTGATGTCTGGAATGGCTGGCTGCATGCATCAAGTCAGCCACTCTGCATGGTTATGGCATAAGTCAGCTGCCACATAACCTTATGCTCAGGAACCATGCACTACATATATGTAAAACACATATTTTCACTAAATATCATCTTTTAAGATGTTCTAATTAAATGGAAGCATAATAACTGTTCCCTAGTTCAGATCATGTGCATTGTTTTCATCAACATATTTGATTAAACAATAAAAATTTACATCCTCACAAAATTCTATTTCATTTCAAACTTTTGCACCAAAATGACACTTCATTTAACTTACTTGTCTGGAAAGGTTAGAAATGATTCTTTATGAAATTAATCTTGAAGTGAATGGAAAGTTCTGGTCTTTCACAGAATTTTTCTGAGGAAAGTTACTGCTGTGTTCATGATTTATCTTTCTAATGAATTAATTAATTTTATAATCTTAATTACTCTTGTAGATTATTTTAGAACAATGACAATACTCTGTTGATCAACTTTTGCTAGCAATGAGGCATTTATTGTATTTAATAGTTTATCTGATTGCAAATTCTGGTTCTCATAACACAAACATTATTTTATTTATTTATTTACATAAAATGTCCTAGGTAGGGACTGCCCTTTAGTGAGGCGGTAAGCAAAGTACAAACAATAAAATAAACACATAATAAAAGGAGTACATAAGTATAAATGTTATATATATAAACATTTTTAACGTAATTTGTGTGAGTGTGTGATTAAACTTATGCAATATTTCAAAAAACATCATAGGGATTTTCTGTTGTCAAATTGTTAGGATTTGCAGTATTGCTCAAGTAGGTATTTGAAGAGTTTATTTTTGAATTGGGATAAGTTGAGTGATGTCAAGTGGGAGACTTGTATGTTTTGGTGGTGCTGTGTAATACACTTGCTGCAGAGTTAACTACATATGTGATTGGCTCATCTTGTTTTGTAGCAGTGAATATCTCTTTTGTGGAGCATTATTTCCAGTTATACAGAACAGGACTAGCTGCCTGGTTAGAGCACTCATGGCACAGCTTTGATTTCACTGGTGACTTCTCCAGGTTCTTATCCGTCCATTTGCTCCATAATCAGCTTTCCTTTCATCCATTTTGTATCATAGCAGGCATAGCAACTCTGAGTCAGAGTTCATCTGCTTGTGTAAGTGCTCCACACGAGGAGGGTAAATTGCTTAAGAAGAAGCAGAACAGGAGTTGACAATAGACAGAGATATTTAATAATGATATAATGTTAAGAGTCAATGGCATGCATCAGTCTTATGTCAACAAATTTCAAAAATGAAGTTCATACATTTTTGTTTAATAAATGTTATTACACAGATCAATTTTTGCATTTGAAAAACTTAATGAGAAATAAATATATTTTTAATGTAAATACCTCAATTATAATTATTATTATTGTAGTATATTTATAAATATCCTTTATACCTTTCTTTGTAAATAATGACTTTTATACAGTAAATGAAGTAAAGGTAATAGTTTGCAACATGTATAAGCAAATGCTGACAGTTCCATGTTATATATTCATATTTAATGGATGCAATAAATGAAATGAGAATCAGGGACTACTCCTCTAACTCAACACTAAGGTCTTGGCAGATGCTTAAAGAAATGGAACAAAGAACAGGAAGGGATCCAAAGAATCCACATTTCTGAGCCATACAAATACAGTAATCTTTGTTCAGAACATATTCTGTACTAGTGCCTCTCATCATTTGTTTCACTGTGTACTATATATATATATATATATATATATATAGCCTAAATATACTTTTGATCACGAAAAAAAAATGGCATGAAGCTAATTTTTAAAATTTTAAAGCACAACAAATGTTTGAAATACATCTATTTGATTTTCAAAATTAGATAAAGAATTATAATAGATTATTATAAAAGAAGAAGAAGAAGAATGGATGAAGCTGAAAAATTTAAAGAGCAGATATTGTGGTATATTTGGACAAAGTTATAATCAATCATAAAATATAACATTGGTGATTCAAGGAAAATGTTTGGATACTAATTTACCATCAATATGAGGTACGCACAAGTTGAAATAAAGTGATATGGTAAGTTTTGAGTGAAGCTTAAATAGTGAAAATGTGATTAATATTATGAACCTATTAAGACTATAAAAATGAAGAAGGAAAAACAACTAAAATAAAAAAAGAATAAGTATGAGTAAATGGAGCACCATTAAATAAATGAGAAATAAATAAGAAAAAGGATTACACATATGAATATGTTTGTAATTAAAGATGGATAAGTGAAGCTACAAGCATACCTATCGGACCTGAGACATAGTCAAATAAAAAGAGAAAGAGGAAAAATATCATCTTGTTTTATGTTAAAATTTTAAGTAAATGCAACACAAGCAAAATAAAGAATTAACTAAAGATAGCAGAAATAACATCAAGAACAATACAGAAAGAAAACACACAGTACACAAAGTAAGCTGGCATTCAAAACAAGATTAAAATGGATGAAGAAGTGTAAAATAAATAAAAATAAAAAGAGTTGTAATGATTAAATCAAAAGAATTTGAGTCGGTTTTTGTAACACAAATGCCACTTACTACGAGGGCCGTTCAGAAAGTAGCCTCCGGTTGGTTGCAAGAAATTCAGCAAGTTAAATAAAAATATTTTAATATATACATCTTACAACTACATCTTTGCACTATTTTTCTACATAGTTTCCATAACGATTGAGGCACTTATCGTATCTGTTCACAAGCTTTGAAATTCCTTCTGCATAAAAATCAGCCGCTTGTGCCTGGAGCCAGCCTGTGACCGCATCTTTGAGCTCTTCGTCGTCATCAAACCGCTGGGACCTGAGCCATTTCTTCATATGCATGAAGAGGTGATAATCGCTTGGCGCCAGATCTGGGCTGTAAGGTGGATGGTTGACAACGTCCCACTTGAAGGACTCAAGAAGGGCTGTTGTTCTGCGAGCAGAGTGAGGACGGGCGTTATCGTGCAAAAAAACGATACCGGAAGTCAGCATACCACGGCGTTTGTTCTGTATAGCCCGTCGTAATTGTTTTAGTGTTTCACAGTACACGTCTTGATTAATGGTCGTCCCACGTTCCATGAATTCAACCAACAACACCCCTTTTGCATCCCAAAACACCGTTGCCATCAATTTTCGGGTAGAAAAATCTTGCCGGGCTTTTATTGGTTTGGTAGGCGAATTTGAATGTGCCCACATCTTTGATTGTTCTTTTGCCTCAGGGTTCACGTACTTAATCCAGGTTTCGTCCCCGGTCACGATTCTGTTTAACAATGGTTCACCTTCGGCCTCATAACGTGACAGAAAGTCTAATGCAGAGGCCATTCTTTGAGTTTTGTGGTGGTCGGTAAGAATTTTGGGCACCCATCGTGCACAGAACTTACGGTAACCCAATCTTGCTGTCACTATCTCGTACAAGAGAGTCTTAGAAATCTGTGGAAAATCAGTAGACAACTCCGACATTGTGAAACGTCGGTTTTCACGAACTTTTGCATCAACTGTCTGAACGAGTTCGTCCGTTACCAATGATGGTCTACCACTCCTCTCTTCATCATGAACGTTTTCTCGTCCACTTTTAAATAAACGTACCCATTCACGGACCACTCCTTCACTCATAACTCTTGGTCTGTACACGGCACAAAGCTCACGATGAATAGCTGCTGCAGAATATCCTTTGGCTGTAAAAAACCTTATAACAGCACGCACTTCACATTTGGCGGGGTTTTCTATTGCAGTACACATTTCAAACGGCCACAAACACTAAACTAGCGCAGGTACGACTTTCACTCGACCACGGCTTGATGCCGACTGACCTGCTGAGTGCGTGAATGCACAGATGGCGTCGCTACTCCCCCCACTACCCGCACTGTGACCGATCGGAGGTTACTTTCTGAACGGCCCTCGTAATTACTTACTGGGATCAGTTTTGGGGACACTTGTTCCCATTTTCAACCTTTAATTTTGAATCAAAATTAAGGTTTGAAAATGGGACCTGAAACCAGTCCCGGTAAGCAATTAGTAAGTGACGCTTGTGTTACATAAACCAATTTAAATTCTTTTGACTTAATTTAATTACATCACTCACAAGCTTTTTTGCATATTTACAAGATTTCAAGTTCCAATGATATTTAAGTAATATAATAAAACTGATGTATATGAACAGTTTAACAGAGGAAAAATAATGTAATGTATTAATATAATACGTAGACATTAAAGAGAGAGTTATCTAAGGACATGAATAAATTGTATCTTATGAATTAGTGTACATAGACATTGACCTAGAGGAGCCACTCCCTACTTACAAAGCAGAAGGATCTGTCTCTTCCCCCCCCAAACCTCATTAAAACCAACAAAAGCAGAAAGTAGAGTTGTAACTTTTATATATTCAAACGCAGAGATGAAAGTACCTAAGGTTGCTGTGCAAGGGATCCCAGAAAGTTCACATGACTTTCTCTATAAGGCTGCTTTGCGACCTTATTTTCCTATCTACTTAATTCTAATTGGGATAAACCTTTGCAGAAATAACTACCAGGGTCAATCAAATATAAACAGGACTTTCTTTCCCAAACTCTTTTATTTGATGTTTACAAAGTTCACAAAACTTTTCTCCTGCATTGGATATGCATTTAGCCCAGCGTAATGGCAGCTTCTTGATTTCATCACCATAAAAATAATGAGATGGTGTCATCAGCCTGTTGTGCACAGAGCCTTCCACACCAGCGTCATTCCCAATGCCTCCTTGAGTGGCCCAAGTCTGCAGCACTGAGTGCCTTTCACAGACCACCTGCTTCAGTCAGGAGGCGAGGGACCCAACGGGCACACACTTTATGAAAACTTAAGCTATTTGTAAAGAAGGCATGACAGCTCCCAAAGCTTAATCCAACCAATGAGACACTTCTGAAACCATCAAACAATGATCACTTTCAATAAGGTTAGAAATGGCTTTGAATGTTCTCCTCCATAATGCCTCTCCTTGGGCGACATTCACGACTCACATTTTCAACCTGTCCAAGCAAACATGTGAGTCCTTGAGAGTGTTTCTTCACCAAACTGTGCTGCCAGTTTTATGCCTTCACGAGCAAGAAATTTAATGTTGATGCATTGCCCAGTCTGTTGCTCAATTGGTTCTGTGGGGGCTAACTCCTGCTCACCCCCACCCAAACTGTGATGACGTCGCAGCACGCACTCAAAACAAATTCCCATTTATATTTGATTGACCCTTGTACATTAAACATTTCATTATAGACACAAAGGCAATAGCAAGTCACGTGTTCAACAACTGAACGCTAAGGTTCGGCTTCAAATTTCATATTCTTTCCATGCAATTCTAAGATTTAACTGAATCTCAAAGCAACTTTAAAAGATAAAGTATTTTAGTAAATCAAAACTTTAATAACAAACATCTTACAAATGGCTGACACAACAAAAACAGTTCTTCAAAATAAATTTTGAGTTTAAAAGAGATAATGTGTAGTTTTTGTGCAGTATATTTTTATCTGTCACAAAACCTTTATTGATTGTACAAAATTCCTTTTGAATGAAGAGATCTTCAGAGGCTATTCCCAGAAAATCCAAAATATACACTTTATTTGTCATGTAAATATCTTTAATATATGTACGTATGCTATTTTAATCAACATCTTTTTAGAACCAATTTTGAGAAAATCAAAATTTTTGAAAAATATTCTATTTAAAGGGAGTTGGGGTTTTTTCTTGTAAATGGTTGTCTTGCACTTTTGTAGGGACATCTTGGTATCAGGTTTTTTGGAGGAATACCTTCTCTATCTGCTCTGTATATTGTAAATGGTAGAGAAAGTAATACTTTGTAACCTTAATATCTCTAATAAGTTTTCAAAGTAAGGTGTGATTTGAAATGCAATGATGAGAAATTCCCTTATAGGTATTACATTGCTGCTCCCCACCTGAATAAGGAAAAAAAGTAGAAAAAAGTCTTGGCACATATGTCCAATATCTTTCAAAAATAAGATCTGATGTAATCCATTCACATGACTTTCTCTATATCTCTGCAAAAAATATTATTAAAAAGCTTATGCTTCTATTCAAGCTGATCGAGAAAAAATTAGCAGAAATAGTCTTATTACTTGCTTCCCTGTAAGTAGAAGCGAAATAAGGGAGTAACATACTTTAAAGTGATAGCAAAAGATGCTTGCTCTGTGAACTGAAGTTCCTTTGTTTGTATGGACAGCAGTTGACAAATTCCTGTATGAGAAAAGTATAAGTTTTGTAAGACTGAAACAAAAAAACAAGGAATATCTAAAAAATGGTCAACTCCACGAAAAAAATGTATGTAACATAAATTGTGTGTTTTAATGTGTTCTACATTTTTTGTGTGGTAAGTTTTAGTCTATCTCTTATGGTTTACCAGTTACACAAAATTCCGTAAAATTCATTCCCGAATAAAGTAGTCTTCAGAGGCTATTCCCAGAAAATTCAAGATATATGTATTATTTCTCAAGTATATATCTTTAATATATGATATTTTAATCAAAATAGTTAGAGCCATATTTTAGAAAATCAAAGTTTTCGAAAATTTTTCCATGTGAAGGGTAGTTGGGGGTGGGGGGATTTTCTTGAAAAACTTCGTGTTGCAGCCTTGGAAGATGCTGAACTTAAATACCAAGTTTGGTATTTAACGGTGTTTTCGTTTTTGAGCTATGCTACACACAAACAGACACACACATGGACATTTTTCTAAAAATGCTTTTTTTGGATTCAGGTGGTCTCAAAACATGTATTTCCGGTGAAATCTCGGTTTCGAATTTTTGGGTACAATGCAATACCTTTTCTATACACTATGTACATAGTACGTATAGAGAAAGTGATAACATGAAGATTTATAAAGAAAATTGTTTCACCCCAAACTAGAAATTGTCTATACTTTTTATTTTCTCAAAATAGGTCCAATAACTTTGACTTAAATTACCATATATAGTAACACATATATATGATAAATAAAATGCATATGCTGAATTTTTACTTTCTCTATATGTACTATGTACATGGTGTATAGAGGAAGTATTGTATTCCACCCAAAATTTCGATACCAAGATTTCACCGGAAATACATATTTTAGGACCCCCTGAATCCAAAAAAAGCATTTTCAGAAAAAGGTCCATGTGTGTGTGTGTGTGTATCTGTGGACAGCATATCTCAAAAACGAAAAGACTGTTAAATACTAAACTTGGTATTTAGATATAGAGTCTTCCAAAGATGTGACATGAAGATTTTCAAGAAAATCCCCCCACCCACAACTACCCTTTACATGGAAAAATTTGCAAAAATTTTGATTTTCTAAAAAATGGCTGTAACGATTTTGATTAAAATCCCATATATTAAAGATATTTACATACCATATAAAATGTATATCTTGAATTTTCTGGGAATAGCCTCTGAAGAGCTCTTTATTCTGGATGGTTTTTGATAAATTTTGCTTAACTGCTAAACGGTAAGAGGTAGACAAAAACTTACTACAGAGAAAATGTTGATCTGATCAAAACACACAATTTATGTCCTTTACATTTTTTTGTTGTGGAGGTAACCATTTCCGAGATATTCCTTGTTTTAGTTTCAGTTGTGAGAACTTATACTTTTCTTTTTTTCTAATTGTTTTTCTTTGGTTCTACTCCTGGCCAAGCAAGGAAGCGATTTGTAATAACAATCGAATAACAACAGCTTTTAAAACATTTGACCATCGGTTTAGCCCTTATTTTCTTTCTACTTATAAGGAACTAAGTAGTAAGAAAATTTTGCTAATGATTATCTCGATTAGCAAGGTGCAGGAAGAAGAATAATTTTATGTAGGATATTTGTAGAAGAGCTAGAGAAAGTCATGTGAGTGTAACACATCAGATATTTTGGGAATAGATTCTATTGAGTTGCATATCTTGAAAACCTTAAGATATAGACCATAATTTAGATTTCTTCAAACTACAAGGCATCAGCCGTGTTCAAAATATGTCAGAATTTTGCAGTACCTTGTCATTTTCTTTAAGGTTATATCAATATTCAGTTGTTTCTTGTAATTTCATTTAAAGAGTATGGAATTTCAATACCAGCATATAGGGAACTGTTTTTAAATAGCTGACTGTTGATTTGGTTTATTCTGCTCACCCTGTACCTACAACAGAATGCTAATGAAACTATTTCTACTAACGTTTATCTTCATTAACATGAAGTAGATAGAAAAAAAAAATGATAACAAGAGTTTGTAAAAGTTATATAAATTATAGTAAATAAAGAAACTTTGTGAATGTAATACACCAGATTTTTCATGTAAGACCTAATGTGTGGTTTAAATCAAGTTAAAAACAAAGAAAACAAACAGTGTCAAGAAAAAGTGATATACATAAAAACTTATGCTCCAAGATCTTGGGATTTGAAATGCGTAAAGGTCTGTCTGTATAGTTTGATGAAATCTGTTGGTAAAGTTGATTATTAAGAGACAAAGTTAACATCAACATTTTCAGGACCTTGAAAACCAAATCTCCACTTAATGCCTGAACAAGTTTTGCTTTCAATAAAGAAATAAAATCGATATTCAAAATATTTCCTGTCAATTTATTGCAATTTTTTTGTTTTTTCCTTTCTTTGAAACATGTATTCTGTACAGTAACTGTGATAGTGTAAAATAATATATTTCTAAAAGTGAATATTTATAAATTGTTTGCAAGTATAATGTACTTCCTAGCAAAGATTTGTTGCCTTTTCTCAAACATTATTTCCCTTGAAGACTGTGTTAATATGGTTATACAGTTCAGTATCAGCCAAAATACAGATCACATTCTTAAAAAAGTGGTGTTCCATTCATATGATTTTCTCCACCTGTTATGTAAACAATCTATTCATAAAAAACATTATTGTTTCATCTATATCATGCTAATCAAGATAAACATTAGCAGAAATATGCTTCCTTGTAAGTAGAAGGGGAACAAGGGAATACGCTAGGATAAAGTGATAGTCAAATCTTTTAAAAGTTATCACTTTGTTAAACAATTAAAACCTTTGCATGGCTAGAAAAAACAAAGGAGGTATGAAATAAAAGATGCATTCCTGTTTGAGAAAAGTATAAGTAGTTTAAGATTGGAAACAATAACAAGGAATATCTTGGAAACAGTTAACTCTTCAAAAAAAGTATATGTGACACAAATTGTGTATTTTAACAAGGTCTGTATTCTTTGTAGTAAGTGTTTGTCTATCTCTTGCGGTTCACCAGTTAACAAAAGTCATCCAGAATAAAGAGGTCTTCAGAAGCTATTCCCAGAAAATTCAATATATACATTTTGTTTCTCATGAAAAAATCTTAAACAAAATAAATAATTAATTAATCAAATTAATAATTTTCAAAATTATTAGAGCTTTTGTGAAAATCAAAATTTTCGAAAATGTTGCCATATAAAGGGTAATAAAAAGTTTAAGTGGTGTAATCTTAAAAACCCTACAAGTATAACTTTAAGTGTTGCATAATGGCTAAATTAAAATATATTTATAAATTATCAAATTAAACATTTTGTATTAAATGGAAATAGCATGTTATTTATGGACACTCTATAACTGCTGTGGTTTTCAGCATCCCATTATATACTGGTCATGGAAAAACCCCTTAATTTTGCTCAGAGGCCTCTTTTTCATGCTTGAGGTTCCTTTATGTGCTGTAAATCTGCAACAAGGTACCAACAGCTTTACTTCTCTTCCAAAGGAAGCCATGCTAAGGATTTTTATGCCTGAAAAAATCCATCGTCCTCTGCCAGGTTTGAACCTGCAACCTTGGATATATGAAGTTAGCATGGTAACCATTACACCACGGATGGCGACATTTTGTGTTATTTTCTAAAGAGCTGATTTCATTTTATTTTCTTGTTTCTATAACTATTTTTTTATGTATTGTGCACTGCTATTTAGCATTTTTGTATTCCTGAGTATTATAAGTTTATTTGTATTTTTTATCTTTATTATACTCTTTAACTACAGTGGTTTTCAGCACTCCATTCTATATTCATCTTGAATTTTGCTCAGAGCCTCCTGAGGTTCTTTTATGTGCCATAAATCTAACATTGGACCACCAGCTTTACTTCCCTCCATTGCAACCTTGGGAACCAGAGATTTCTACTCTCCCAATATCTTTGGAGCAATAAACAAAAGTGAAGTGAAATACATAATAATTATTTCTTGCTCACAAGTACTGATTGTGAGAAGCACATCAGCTGCAGTTTAGCCTATGATATCTGTCACAAAATTCCCACTTCACTCAACTCCAACTGCAAAATGTCTCGGCTCATTGGACCCTTCCATTCACAGAGGGCAGCAGCATATCCTCCTTGGCTGGTACATATACAAGGTGTAAGGGTATCAGCTTTGACACTTCACATCCTTCTTCTTAACATGATATTCCTTGTGCATTCAAAGGGATGTCACAATTGAGGCCACTTCAAGATAGTTTACTGCCATGTTTCCCTTGTTCATTGTGGCCATTGCCATAACCACTGGTTCCAAATATCAGGCCCAAATATTTCACTACTTTTAGATCCATATCTTCCGCTTGGTCCAAGACAATATTCCTGAACATTATTGCTGTATTATTTTTATTTTCAGTTTCCTAAAAGTTTGGTTAGCAGAATGTGTTTGTATCTACATATTAGCATGGCCTGATGAAATCCAAAGCCTCCTAGATTAATATGATCATTGTCTATGAAAGTTTTTCTTGGCACCATAGTTTACGATTTAAAAGTTTATTATGCTCATTGTTTCTAATTTAATATTTGTCCCAAGTCAAGTAAAGCCTTTGAATATGTGATTACATGAAATGTAGGACTGCACATATCTTATTATAAATTAAAATCTGGGTTCTTTAAGTTATGATCCTAATAGTTAATATATCAACAACATTTATAATCCTATCTTACAGAAGAGATAATAAAATCAAGTGTCAACATAGTTATATAGTTCAATATATTTTGATACCTTTAATATTAAACATGGATGTATGTTAAATTTGATTGTTCTAATCCATCTAAAAACAGATCAAATGATACTACTGAGATGATGTTTCAAATATCACAAATAAAAACACAAACATTTTAAAATGTGCTATGCACACTAATAAGTTAACAGTTCTCACAATTATTGTATTAAATGTTTAACATTGGTATTTCAAATCTTTTATGATAGCATTTTAAGTTTAATAACTTCTAAATAATGGAATAGTTTTAAAGTAGTGATCTTCAAGCAGATGAAGACTAATTATATAACAGAATTTAACATATAAAAGTCTTTATTGTTAACAGTCTTTTTATTCCAAATAAACAGTCCCATAGAATGTTGGGCTTTCTTCAGTTTGTTCAAAACTAATTCCTGCTTTAGTCAATATTTAAGTGCATTTTAGATTTCTGTAATGTAGATAGACAAGGACAAAAGTATAAATGATCCTGAACAGTTCAGTCAAAGGTACAAACAAAAGGGCAGTTCCTAGAAAACAGAATATGCAATTAAAAAGTTATATAATCTTTTTTTTAAAATAATTTTTTGTTTCAAAACAAAGAATCTTTAGTGAAAATTTGTAATTTGAATAGCTTTTAACTTGTAACATAGCACCAAAACTGTTCCAGCTAATATCATACTGCATGGGTGTATTTGGTGGAATTTTCCAGATTTTTATGAAATATTTATATTGGATTACAATATATTAAATACTTTTTACTTTCTCTACCACATACATAGTAAGTAGAGAAGACATTGCATTATACCCAAAAATGTTATACTGATATATCACTAGAAATACACATTATGGAGTCTCTTGAATGAATGAATAAATAACAAAAAACATCTTTAGAAAAAGGTCTTTCTGGGTGTGTGTGTGTCTGTGAACAGCAAAACTCAGAAACAAAAATGCAGTAACATACCAAACTAATGTTTAAGTTTAGTATCTCAAAAGATACAATGTGAAGATTTTAAAAAAAAAAAAAATTGATTTTCTAAAACATGACTGTGTAGCTCTGATTAAAATACTATACACTTAAGAAATTCCCATGAAAATGTAATAAATATCTTGATGAATTTTCTGGGAATAGCCTCTAAAGACCTCTTCATTCTGAATGGCTTTTGTATAACTGTATGAGATACACAAGGAGTTTTTTTTTTTTTTTTCGTAGTCAGCTTACCTTCCCCCTAATTAGGACTAAGACCCCCCTAGAACTAACAAGCAGATGCCTAGGGGGCAGAAGCCTGTCGGGGAGTCAATGGTACAAAAGCACAGAATGGAGGGAGAACTTGGAACTTGGAAATGGATAGTAGGAAAGGTGATGATGGAACAATTGGTGGAATGAGTGGCGGAGGTTTTGGAGGAAACCCGCCTTGTCTACCACCAATCCCACGTGCAGGCGCTTGGGATTGAACCCAGGCCGCCTAGGTGGGAGGCGAGCAGGCTAACCACTGAACCACAGTGCTGCCTAGATAAGGAGTTACCATACAACAAATATAGATCTTGTTAAGACAGAATTTGTCAGGTACTTTATTTTTTTGTCGAGTTAACCATTCCTGAGAATTTTCTTGTTATTGGTTTAAATTTTTCAATGCCTATACTTTTCTCAAATGGTATATCATCATTTGTTTTTACTTTTGTTTTGCTTCTGGTCATCCAAAGAGAACCAAATTTCAATGTAATCACATGGCAAGTTGCTTTAGCCTAATGTATTCTTTATTTCTGGAATTAGGTTGTAAGACAATTTGTGTTAATGTTGCTTAGCATGAAGTAGATAGAAGAATAAGAAGTGTTTCTAAGAATAGGTAGAGAAAGGCATCTGAATGGAGAAAAATATCAGATTTCTTCTAGTGACAAAGCTTTGGAAATTGTGCTCCACAGTTGCAAGTGAGTAACTGAAATGCCAGGTATAGGAACAATGCTGCAGGATAAATGTGTTATGTAACATGTCTGAATAAAGCAAATATAAAATGCAGCCTAAATTCTGTGCGTATGTAATGCACACGCAAATTGTTCACTGAAATGTAATGTGTAATATATTTAAACTAAAGCTAAGTTATTATTGTTGTGGGTATGTTATGCATATTCTATGAGAGTTGAGTAGTATTAGTTTCTCACAAACAGAATTCTTTGTTACCCACAGATAGCTTTTCTTTTAATTGAGCTAATGTCAAATAATTGTTCTCCTTGAAGTAATGTAACTTCATGGCACAACAGTCTGCAAGTCCACCGCCTGGCCGCTGCATCCCCCATCTTGGCCTGAAGGCATCATGAATGGGGTGCGGTGAAATGCAATCAGCACATCAAGCCCCTCCTGGCCAGTTTACTCAATCTGGAGCCGCAACTTTTCCCAGCAGAGGGAAAAATCCCCATGCCGGTACCAGGAATGGAACCCAGATCTTCTTGCTACCACCGCACCAAGGAGACAACCTGAACTTGAAGTGGAAATCCTAAAATGAGAATTTCTCTAAGTAGATGATACTGCCCAATATTTAATTAGGCAGGAACTAAAAGTTGACTTGTTGACTGATGCTTCCACCTAATTAGGTACAACAATAGCAATCTGTCAGACATTTTGTCTCATTCCTCTACGAAGCACTCTGGTCAACAATATAAACATCATTTCTACAAAATTTACAAGAAAAATATTTTATTGTAAAAGAGAATGTGTTTTATTCCATGCAAAATTTTGCCTCACGTGCTATATTACTTAAACTGTGTCATAAAATTAAATTGTTTTATCTTGACTACAAATTATAACATTACAAGAAAAATTTTAGTGACTTTGCCTCATCTATAAGTGGATTACTAGTTTTTGAAGATTTTGTCACCTAGTTCCCTTGTTTAGTTAAAGTTGCAGCAGTTTTCCCATGTAGGATTCTAATTTTTTATTATTATTATTATTATTATTATTATTATTATTATTATTATTATTATTATTATTATTATTATTATTATGTGATGCTCAATACAAATCCACGTATGCTATTATTTTAATTATTATTATCTTATAGATGTACAAATGAAGGTTTTTAAGCAACACTGACTCATAACTTCCAACTAAAACATTTCAGTACTCAGGTTTATATCCCTCTCTGCTATCTCTGAAAACTTATATCATCACAAAGTTATTTTTCCTTTATTAATTATAGTTGCTTTATATTCAGCTATGACATTTGTAAACAAAATATTTATACAGATTTCTAAAAAAAGAAAATCCTCATAACCATTCATTGGATCATGATGTTGTGCATAAACTTAACTGAAGCACATTTTAAATAATCCTCGGAAGACTAAAACCTAATATTAGATTATATACAACCAAATGTATCAAAGTTATTATTTGTGAATAAAATAAGTTAATATATACCAAAATGCTTTGTTAAATTAAAGTGTAATATTTATTGACTTACAGGAAAAAAGCAAACAAATGAATGTTGCTAGAAATGTTGGATGTAAATAAAGACTTGCCATATAATTGTTAGCTATTTTTGAGAAAATCAACATTTTCTATAATTTTGCCATCTAAAGCGTACTTGGGGGAGGGGTATTTTCAATAGCTATTTCCCACATTGTAGACCTTGGCAAGATGGGCAGTGCTTCAGGTGATCTGTGTTATTAACCGCAGATATGCCTTATTTCTGAGGATTATATACAATACCTTCTTTACCTGCTGGTATTTGGCGTTGCCAAGAGCAACAGCAAATGAAGTAGCCCGAATTGAAATGGGGACAGAAAAAGGATTAGTTATGGAGAAGGCTTTAAAGTATTGGTATAGGATCCTAAATTTAGAAGATGGTAATTTGCTTAAACAATGTTTGAAATACCAAGAAGCAAGTTTGCAAAGTATAAGTTGAGTAAGTAATTTAAGAAATAACTTAGAAAATAATGATTTAGGCGATATTTGGAGGAAAAGAGAAACCAATTATAAAGGTTTCGTAAGGGAGCAAGAAAAAGATTTGAAGATATAGAAATTCAAAAGTTGTTTAGTCAGCTATCAGAGAAGAGATCACTTGTATTTTATATACCCATAAAAAAAAGGATATATAGATAAAATAGTCAGGAAGAAGGGGATAGCATAGTTAAGAGGAGAAACATGGCAGCTAAAAGGGAACAAAATGGACACCCACAAGGTGAATGTCCATTTTGTGGGCGAAAGGAAGATGTTCAACATATAAGCTTTGATTGTAAGAAAACTGAGAAACAGAGAAAAGAAAATATCTGGTCAAAATAAATAGGAAATGCAATATAAATAAAATTATAGTATAGTTGATGAGCATTTAGTAGTAGCTACTGTACTAGACTTTTTGTGTAACTTATTCTACTGAATATATGCCTGGGCAGTGGTTTCTATTTTAACAATGAATTGAATAGTTGTTTAGAAGCTTGGGGAAGATTTATTAGAAAACTTGTCCAAGCACAGCATGTTTACATTTTACACCTTTAACTTTGTCCCATGTAAGGCCGTTAGGAATTAAATATTGTCAAAGCAATCTGGTATAAAAGTGATATGGGGTGTGGAGTTTTGCACAGTGCTGCATCAGTCTAAATGGAATGTGATTTGAGGAAAGAAACTGGGGACTTGATCACAAAGCGATTCTTTTAGGCCCAGTATAAAAACATAACTTTGAATACAGAAGATGCCCTCCTTTCCTTGGCATTATACACAATGTGCTTTTGAGCTTAAGTATTTATTTTGCAAGTTTTATATCTATCATTATGATTATAGTATTATAATGTATATATATAGTATATCTTATTTTTTTGTTGTTTAATTGGGTAGAATATAAAGCATCTACCATCTTCACATAGAGAATTTCTATCACATACATTTTGTTTCAAAACAATTGAATATGATCTATTTTGTAAAACTTAACGATAATGTTAACAGTTTTTGCTCACAGTGCGAACATATACACAATTGTGACACTATATATATATATCTAAGAAAACATGCTTGTACTGGAATGCATCGTCACCACACTATGGAATAACAAATCAGGTTAACGTTTTCCTCTAATCCACTCAGGATCAGTCTTGCGAAAGAATAACAGTAGAAAATACATAGCGGTTTTCTTCCACTTATTTACATTTGTCTTATTGTGAGATCTCTTCATGTTTTCATCGTTAACAGGAATTCTATGTACAGTTGCTTACAAACAGTAAAGGAACAGATTTGTTTTTTTTTTCTTCTTCTTCATCCTCTTCTCTTCCTATGCCTAAACAATAACAATAGAAAATACAATACGATGATGCAGTTATAACTTGTGATCTATTCATGCGCTAGATATCTTTGCTATGTACATAGACTTTATAAACTTTTGTACAGTTATTATACTTCTTCTAGTGAAGAACTTACATTTATTGTAAATTAAATGTTTATGTATCAAATGAAGGCAATGGTGGCCCAGAAGCACAAATTTTAAAACTAATATAGTATAGTAATTTCTACCTTTTGTTTCACAGAATAATTCAAGAGGTATAAAACAACTGAATAACTGCCTAAAATTGTTATATTGGAAAATTGAAGCAAGCATATAAAAATTTTAGAATATACAGCAGTGTATAAAAAGCAAGCAGCAGAAGAAAATATTGAAAACTTATTTAGGAATTTCTCCGAGTGTTCTGAAGTACTAAAACTTTAATGAATTAACCATAAGCTAAAAATAAACTCTAAATAAAATAGCAGAGCACACAAAGCATTAAGCATGCAAAACAAAGGACTGAAGGGTTGTGTTAAGGATATGTGGGAATGGTGTTGGTTATTGCTGCATTAGTAACTATTTACAACATAAAGGAACATTAGAAAGAATTGCATTTATTAACAAAACATTTTCTCTTTAAAATTCTTTTAGTAAACAGTTAAGTGAAAATGTTTTAAACCGAATGTATGAAAATATATATATCGATGCAGAAGTGTAAAATAACACTGTAACAGTTTACTTTGCAACTAGAGTTAGCTTTGTTAAAAAGTTTATAGTGTACGGGATTAAACAAACTGAAAACCTATATAGCTCATTATTCAGCTGGAGTTTTTTTACTTTCTGTTCATTTTCTGTGATTTGATTTCATGTGCAGATTGCACTAATACTTAGTATAGGGATTGTGTTGTAGAGTTGTTCAGTCTGCACTAATACTTAGTATAGGGATTGTGTTGTAGAGTTGGTCAGTCTGCACTAATACTTAGTATAGGGATTGTGTTGAGTTGGTCAGTCTGCACTAATACTTAGTATAGGGATTGTGTTGTAGAGTTGGTCAGTCTGCACTAATACTTAGTATAGGGATTGTGTTGTAGAGTTGGTCAGCCTGCACTAATACTTAGTATAGGGATTGTGTTGTAGCGTTGGTCAGCCTGCACTAATACTTAGTATAGTGATTGTGTTGAGTTGGTCAGTCTGCACTAATATATTATATAGGGATTGTGTTGTAGAGTTGGTCAGCCTGCACTAATACTTAGTATAGGGATTGTGTTGTAGAGTTGGTCAGCCTGCACTAATACATAGTATAGGGATTGTGTTGAGTTGGTCAGTCTGCACTAATACTTAGTATAGGGATTGTGTTGTAGAGTTGGTCAGTCTGCACTAATACTTAGTATAGGGATTGTGTTGTTGAGTTGGTCAGTCTGCACTAATACTTAGTATAGTGATTGTATTTTTGAGTTGGTCAGCCTGCACTAATACTCAGTATAGTGATTGTGTTGTTGAGTTGGTCAGCCTGCACTATTACTTAGTATAGTGATTGTGTTGTTGAGGAAGTCTGCCTGCACTAATACTTAGTATAGGGATTGTATTGTAGAGTTGGTCAGCCTGCACTAATACTTAGTATAGGGATTGTGTTGTAGAGTTGTTCAGTCTGCACTAATACTTAGTATAGGGATTGTGTCGTAGAGTTGTTCAGTCTGCACTAATACTTAGTATAGTGATTGTGTTGTTGAGTTGGTCAGTCTGCACTATTACTTAGTATAGGGATTGTGTTGTAGAGTTGTTCAGTCTGCACTAATACTTAGTATAGTGATTGTGTTGTTGAGTTGGTCAGCCTGCACTATTACTTAGTATAGGGATTGTGTTGTAGAGTTGGTCAGTCTGCACTAATACTTAGTATAGGGATTGTGTTGTAGAGTTGGTCAGCCTGCACTAATACTTAGTATAGGGCTTGTGTTGTTGAGTTGGTCAGTCTGCACTAATACTTAGAATAGGGATTGTGTTGTAGAGTTGGTCAGCCTGCACTAATACTTAGTATAGGGCTTGTGTTGTTGAGTTGGTCAGTCTGCACTAATACTTAGAATAGGGATTGTGTTGTAGAGTTGGTCAGCCTGCACTAATACTTAGTATAGGGCTTGTGTTGTTGAGTTGGTCAGTCTGCACTAATACTTAGTATAGGGATTGTGTTGTAGAGTTGTTCAGTCTGCACTAATACTTAGTATAGGGATTGTGTTGTAGAGTTGTTCAGTCTGCACTAATACTTAGTATAGGGATTGTGTTGTAGAGTTGTTCAGTCTGCACTAATACTTAGTATAGGGATTGTTTTGAGTTGGTCAGTCTGCACTATTACTTAGTATAGTGATTGTGTTGTTGAGTTGGTCAGCCTGCACTATTACTTAGTATAGTGATTGTGTTGTAGATTTGGTCAGTCTGCACTATTACTTAGTATAGGGCTTGTGTTGTTGAGTTGGTCAGCCTGCACTATTACTTAGTATAGGGATTGTGTTGTAGAGTTGGCCAGCCTGCACTAATACTTAGTATAGGGATTGTGTTGTAGAGTTGGTCAGCCTGCACTAATAGTTTGTATAGGGATTATTTTGAGTTGGTCAGTCTGCTCTAATACTTAGTATAGGAATTGTGATGTTAAGTTGGTCAGTCTGCACTAAAACTTAGTACAGGGATTGTGTTGTTGAGTTGGTAAGCCTGCACTAATACTTAGTATAGGAATTGTGTTGTTGATTTGTCAGTCTGCACTAATACTTAGTAGAGGAATTGTGTTTTTGAGTTGGTCAGTCTGCACTAAAACTTAGCACAGGGATTGTGTTGTTGAGTTGGTAAGCCTGCTCTAATACTTAGTATAGGGATTGTTTTGAGTAGGTCAGCATGCACTAATATTTGGTATAGGGATTGTTTTGAGTTGGTCAGCCTGCACTAATACTTGGTATAGGGATTGTTTTGAGTTGGTCAGTCTGGACTAATACTTAGTATAGGGATTGTTTTGTAGAGTTGGTCAGCCTGCAATAGTACTTAGTATAGGGATTGTGTTGAGTTGTTCAGGCTGCACTAATGCTTAGTATAGGTATTGTTTTGTAGAGTCTGTCAGTCTGCACTACTGTTTAGTATAGGGATTGTGTTGAGTTGGTCAGCCTGGTTTATTAGTGCTCTAAATAACAAAAAAAAACTCCAGCTGAAGTAGATGATGAATGTGATGCTTCAGTGGAACTGGTAGTATGTTTTTGTATCTACCAGAACATTAATGAATCATGCTTATTTCTCATTAGCTTCTTTTCCAAACGATGCCAAGAATATGCAACACTGAATTTAATTACTTCGTACTCTATTATACTTTGTTTATACAGTACACCGGTCAAGTTATATTTTCGTTAGGAAACAAAAATGATCGACAAAATGGGAACATTAGGTGTATTCTGTCAAGAAGTTTGAGATTATTAAGGATTAGATTTCAGCCTAATTGAACATACATATCTAACGAGACATGTATGGTAAGATAATATAAATGAACAGTCTGAACAGTCTGGTAGTCACTGAAGCATGACATTGCTGGCAAGTAAAGCGAATGTTCAGTTTTCCAATAAGTAACAACATTTTTGTTCATCCTTACAGAACACACACACACACACACACACACACACACACACACACACACACATACACATCGCTGTAAGCACTGCCTTAAAAACAAGCACCTACACGTGACATTTACATCAGTTTTTGTAAACTATTCACATCACCAAAAACTCATAATGATAGTCACTTGTATTATTAATATTAATAATTTTTTTACAAAAAGAATCACAGGCAGAAATAAGCTTTGCAACTTTCCATGTTTGCGTTCATGAACAACAATGCTACAAAATAAAGTTTGCCTTCAATATTGCTTGCATTCGTCTATTCTCTGAGACAGAGATGACGGGATAAACACACAGTTCACTACACTCGTGTCAACCCAACCTGTGCCACCACCAGAAGGAGATGACTGCGTCGCTGGTGTAGTAGTGCACATGTGCGTACCACACGGATGATTGTTGCTGAAACAGTCAAACAATCAACAATTTTATGTCATGTCAGCACAGGCTCGAATCCCGGCTCTTATCCTACACAAAGTACTGGGGGCGTATGCTGTAACCAAGTTTGGGCTACCTGTCGTTTATTTTTTTCACTTGGCAAATTATGTAATGCATTTTTTCCCCCTAGATTTGATTAAAGTTATCCTTAACAATGTACATAATTTTAATAAAATTTAATGAATACGGCTAGTAGTACAAATGAAATGGAGTTTTATTTATGGACCTTCTTTAACTGCATTGGTTCTCAGCGAGCCATTCCTTACTGGGCCTGAAAGACCACTTCATTTTGCTCAGAAGCCTCTTTATCACAGTTAAGAATCTTTTAAGTGCCGTAAATGTACGACATGAGACCAACGGTTTTATTTCCCTTCTGAAGGTAGCCATGCTAAGGATTTTTACACCCGAAAAAATCCATCGTTCTCCGCCGGGTTTGAAACCGTGATCTTGGGTATATGAAGTTAGCTTGGCAACTATTACATCACGGAGGGCGACAGATGGTGGTGGTGATAGTAAAAGAAGAAAATCATTCTTAGTACTCATTAACCGGGTCTTTAAATTAATAAAACAATAATGAGCTCCATGTATTCTTGAAATAGATTATTTGTGATTAGGAATATCTGTTTGAGCAATAAAACTCAATTGACTGGCTATCGGTTTGCTTTGGCTGTATTGGAGAGTCGTTGGCAAGAGAGTTTGTCACACCATGCTACAATACTTCGCAAGAAGCCCGTTTAGTTCTGCAACAACAGCCAGCAGATTAGCAATAAGTTCTACATTTATAAATGTAGCGACCGGAAGACAAGCAGGTGGACAACAAATGATTAATTAACAAAAACAAAAAGAATACGTTCGTTAACTTGAGTATACATTAATAACTGAGAGGCTTGCCCCATAGCAAGGGGTTCCGGGTGAGCATATCTTCCCCAGAAAGCACTTTATCAAACTATTGCTTCCTTAGCATGGCTTCCTTCGGAAGGGAAGTAGATTTACGTTACCTACGTAAAAGAACCTCAAGCCTGATAGAGAGGCCTCTGAGCAAAATTAAGCGGTATTTCACGCCCAAATTGGAATGGGACGCTGAGAACCACAGTAGTTAAAGAGCGTCCATAAATAACACGCCATTTTTTTCTATCAAACTATTACTCAGTGTGTGAATTCAGAATTTCCCTAAGTTCATGCATGATGTATACTTTTAACTTTTCACCAGTTATATTTTTAATTCTCTGAATATTTAGTTACATACTTTTACAAGAAATACAGAGCCTTTGTCTTTACATGTGCGCATATACAGGGAATTTATTGCCCTGCACTGCACTGCTTCTGTAGATATTCCCCTCGTGTGCCAGTTATTCCATTGATGCCAAGTTCAGAGAAGTCTGTGATTTGATCATTGATGTCTAACAGGGATAAATCTCTTTAGTTTAAGTACTCTTTATAAATCAGCAGGTTATTAGTATTCAAACCTTTTTACTTTCTCTACCCATAAATTTGTTACTAAGACCTCAGCATTTGTGTGTGTCAAAATGTTGATTAACACCAAAATTAAAATATTGAAAAGAACAGCATCTTCCAAGGTTTTAATGCGAACATTTTTCAGGAAAATTTCCATACCCCAAACTACCTTTACAGGGAAAAAATTTAAAAGGTTTTGTTTTGGTCAAAGATTGCTCTAACGATTTTTATTGTGGGTGACTTTTGCATAACTTGTAAACTGTGACAGATAGATTTACTATAAAAATATAGATCTTGTTAAAGCACACAATTTATGTCAGACATATTTTTTTTTCCAGGATATTGCTTGTTATTTGTTAAAAATTTCCATTATTTATACTTTTCTCAAATGAGAAGTCATCATTCGTTCTGCATTATTTATTTAATAAAGTTGAAATAGGTTTTATTGAACAGTTTAAGGCGAGTTATTTCGATTACTTTACGTATGCAGCAGGCCGAGGGTCATAAAGCAGAGCACGGCCATAGCAACGACCAACCTGAAGCAGAAAATAGATTGGAAGCAATGTTTTTATCTCAGGGCTCTTCATGTTGGTCCATCATTTCTCAGGTTCTCTTTGCACAATTGTAATCTATTTTCCATTAAATTTTATAATCCATGCACGAAATCGCAATTACTAGTGCAATTCAGTGTTTTCTTTGACGCGACTCTTATTCTTTATCAATTCCTAGGAACTTTCCAATTCAATAAGCGAATTAGTATCGCGCGTATCCAAATCAACACGGCAAGTTAAGTGGAGGTGTAGTAGCGCAGGATCCCCTGCCTAGGATATATGATTGCAACAAGAATGCACAAAATGTCGGCAGAAAACGGTAAATGCCAGGAAGAAGTTGCACATATTGATCGAAGAGCCGCGCCCTACTTTTGTTTTACCTGTGACTGCTACGACGTGTGTAGCTCGTGTTTGTGGCGGGAGGATGCGCCGCCCCCGGACGCCGTCGCCTCCACCGCCGACTGGTGCAGGAGCAACTTGGTCTCTTCTGTAGGCGAGTGATCCTCCCCCGGAGGCGGCGGGCAGATGTACAGCGGAGGCGGATGGTGTTCCAGCCTCTCTTTGTGCTTGTTCTCCACGACGGCTTCGTCTCGAGAATGTTTTTCCAGCAAGTCGTCCAGCACGAACTTGATGGGCAATTTGCCACCTCTCACCATCGTGGGCGGCGATACTGGAGGCGGTAGTCTGTTGGGGGAGCCTATCAGCTTCTCCATCTCGGGGTCCCGGTCTCGACCCCCGGAGTCGCATTTCTTCAGGATGGACTTGGATCTCCTGTGTTGATCCAAAACTGGACTCGTTCTGCTATCAATGGAGTCGACTGAGAGCGAGGATTTGCTGCCTCCACCATTCTTCCCTGCAGGACAGACGACATAACATGATATATATCAGTAACTAATGTTCTTCCCTGCAAGACACCCAACATAACATGATATATCAACAACTAATGTTCTTCCCTGCAGGACAGCCTACATAACCTATGTCAATTTATAATGTTCTTCCCAACAGGAGAGCCAACATAATTTGATATTACATCTATAACCAATGTTCTTCCCTGCAATAGAGCCAAAATAACTTGATATTACATCAATAACAAATGTTCTTCCCTGCAGGACAGCCAAAATAACTTGATATTATATAAATAACAAATGTTCTTCCCTGCAGGACAGTCAAAATAACATGATATTACATCAATTACAAATGTTCTTCCCTGCGAGAGAGCCAACATAATATGATATATAAATAAAAAATGTTTTTCTTGCAGGACAGCCAAAATATCTTGATATTATATCAATAACAAATGTTCTTCCCTGCAGGACAGCCAAAATAACTTTATATTATATCACTAACTAATGTTCTTCCCTGCAGGACAGCCAAATAGACCTGAGACTATATCCGTAACAAATGGTGTTCTCTGCAGGATAGCCAAAATAACCTGAGATTATATCCGTAATAAATGTTCCTCCCTGCAGGACAGTTAAATAACTTCATATTATAACAATAACAAATGTTCTTCCCTGCAAGAGGGCCAACATAAAATAATATTATATCAATAACAAATGTTCTTCCCTGCAAGAGAACCAACTTAACATGATATTATATCAATAACAAATGTACTTCCCTGCAACGGAGCCAACATAATATGATATATCAATAAAAATATTTTCCTTGCAGGACAGCCAAAATAACGTGATATTATATCAATAACAAATGTTCTTCTCTCCAGAACAACCAAAATAACTTGATATTATATCAATAACAAATGTTCTTCCCTGCAAGAGACCAAAAATAACTTGATATTACATCAATAGGATATGTTCTTATCTGCAGGACAGCCAAAATAACATGTCACATCAATAACAAATGTTCTTCGCTGCAGAACAGCCAAAATAACTTGATATTATATCAATAACAAATGTACTTTCCTGCAGGACAGCCAAAATAACATTATATTATATCAATAACAAATGTTCTTCCCTGCAGGACAGCCAAAATAACTTGATATTATATCAACAACAAATGTTCTTCACCGCAGGACAGCCAAAATTACATGATATTATATCAATAACAAATGTTCTTCCCTGTAGGACAGCCAAAATTACTTGATATTATATCAATAACAAATGTACTTCTCTGCAGGACAGACAAAATAACTTGATATTATATCACTAACTAAGGTTCTTTCCTGCAGGACAGCCAAAATAACCTGAGATTATATCCGTAACAAATGTTCTTCCCTGCAAGAGAACCAACATAACATGATATTATATCAATAACAAATGTTCTTCCCTGCAAGGGAGCCAACATAACATGATATTATATCAATGACAAATGTTCTTTCCTGCAAAAAAGCCAACATGACATGATATTATATGAATATCAAATGTTCTTCCCTGTAACAGAGCCAACATGACATGATATTACATCAATTAACGAATGTTCTTCCCTGCAAGAGAGCAAACATAACATGATATTACATCAATAACAAATATTCTTCCCTGCAACAGAGCCAACAAAATATGATATATCAATAACAAATGTTTTCCTTGCAACACAGTCAAAATAAATTGATATTATATCAATAACAAATGTTCTTCCCTTGAGGAGAGCCAAAATAACTTGATATTACATCAATAACAAATGTTCTTCCCTGCAGGACAGACAAAATAACTTGATATTATATCAATAACAAATGTTATCTGCAGGTCAGCCAAAATAACTTGATATCATATCAATAACAAATGTTCTTCCCTGCAAGATAGCCAAAATAACTTGATATTATATCAATAACAAACGTTCTTGCCTGTAGGACAGCCAAAATTACTTCATATTATATCAATAACGAATGTTCTTCCCTGCAGGACAGCAAAATAACCTGAGATTATATCCGTAACAAATGTTCTTCCCTGCAGGACAGCCAAAATAACCTGAGATTATATCCGTAACAAATGTTCTTCCCTGCAAGAGAACCAACATAACATGATATTATATCAATAACAAATGTTCTTCCCTGCAGAACAGCCAAAATAACTTGATATTATAGCAATAACAAATGTTCTTTCCTACAAGAGAGCCAACATAACATGATATTATATCAATAACAAATGTTCTTCCCTGCAAGAGAGCCAACATAACATGATATATCAATAACAAATGTTCTTCCCTGCAAGAGAGCCAACATTACATTACATTATATCATTAACAAATGTTCTTCCCTGCAAGAGAGCCAACATGATATGATATTATATCAATAACAGATGTTCTTCTCTGCAAGAGAGCCAACATGGCATGATATTACATCAATAACAAATGTTCTCCCCTGCAAGAGAGCCAACATAACATGGTATATCAATAACAAATGTTCTTCCCTGCAAGAGACACAACATAACGTGATATTATATCAATAACAAATGTTCTTCCCTGCAAGAGAGCCAGCATAACATAATATTATATCAATAAAAATGTTCTTTCCTGCAAGATAGCCAAAATAACTAGATATATCAGTTGCAAATGTTCTTCCCTGCAAGAGAGCCAACATAGCATGATATTATATCAATAACAAATGTTCTTCCCTGCAAGAGAGCCAACATAACATGATATTGTATCAATAACAATTGTTCTTCCCTGCAAGAGAGCCAACATAACATGATATATTAATAACAAATGTTCTTTCCTGCAACAGAGCCAACATAACATGATATTATATCAATAACAAATTTTCTTCCCTTCAGGAGAGCCAGCATAACTTGATATTATATCTATAACAAATGGTTTTCCCTGCAAGAGAGCCAACATAACATGATATAATACCAATAACAAATGTTCTTCCCTGTAAGGGAGCGAACATAACATGATATTATATCAATAACAAATGTTCTTCCCTGTATGAGAGGCAACATAACATGATATTATACCAATAACAAATGTTCTTCCCTTCAGGAGAGCCAACATAACATGATATTATATCAATAAAAAAGCTCTTCCCTTCAAGACAGCCAACATAACATGATATATCAATAACAAATGTTCTTCCCTGCAAGAGAGCCAACATAACATGTATTATATCAATAAAATGGTCTTCTCTGCAAGAGAGCCAACATAACATGACATTATATCAATAACAAATGTTCTTCCCTGCAAGATAACAAACATAACATGATATACATAACATGATATATTAATAACAAATGTTCTTCCCTGCAAAAGAGCCAACATAACATGATATTATATCAATAACAAATGTTCTTCTTTGCAATAGAGCTAACATAACATTATATTTTATCAATAACAGATGTTTTTTCCCTGCAGGAGAGCCAACATACAATTAATGTTTAAAAGCATTTCAAAAAGCTTTCGTTAGTTGTCAATGTGAATATTTATTAATGTTCCCCCGGACAAGTCATTAGTTCTTGTGTGTGTATGTGTGGGGGGATTCAGTTTTCCAACCCATAGCCTCAAACATTATAGAAGAAAATATACACACTATAGAGCAATCTACTGATAATAATTTGAATTTCCACAGGTAATACTGATGTGAATAGCTGAAAATGATGATCTAAATGTAGGAGCACATACCATATGCTCACAAAACATATGAAAAGAGAAATTATACATAATATTATAAGCTTATCGAAAGCAATGTAAAATAATTGTGAATATTTAAGGCTAGAAATATGCATAAATGCAAGTTGCTGTAACTTAGGTAATTAAGGCAAGGCGAGCTAGCTTAATTCCAGGTAGCAGTTCACCAAACACCATCTGCTAATGAGCACAGGATTTAGGCTAAAGAATGTAAGATAGAAAAACAGACATAGAAACAAGTGAGGCAGGAACAGTGACTTGTTTTCCAAGTAGCACAGGGAATTGGAGAAACATACAAAGCAAGTATAAAGTTAAAGTGAGAAGGAACCACTGGTTTTTCTAAACGCGTCATTTGCACGCTATGACGTCAAAACTTGCCACAATTTATTCTCATAACTTGTGAGGTGATACTAACTAAGAACCAGTAAGAGATAATGTTACATTTTATGGCGCGAATGTTGGCATCAGTATTAAAGCAAGGCAGGTCTCTTATATGGTTACCCTATAACTATCTCTCTTGAGCTTGTGTTCACGTCACATTGTGTTGCGCACGTCCACGTGCTTGAGTGGTGGGGGACCGATGTCCAGATGGTAAGAATAGGCTCCTGATTAATAATTTAAGTGGTGAGATGGTATTTATTTATAACTCATTTGTAAAGAAACAAGCTAGCCGCCCGTTAAATCTGTGATACAATAAATTCACGTCGTAAGGGAAAATGCAGTGCTTTTGATATTAGTCTCACCCAGAAACCCCTGAGATAAGTTTAATTAGAAGATTAGGAGTGGAATCTTCATTACCAGACGAAGCTGAGGACACTGCTGAAACGGGACACCGACTTCCCGCGACATTAAAATTCACGTTTACTTTCCCTAGCCCGTATGTACAGTGCACATAGTAGATAGAGAAGGTATTGTGTGCTACCCAAAATTTCGATACCGAGATTTCACCACAAAGACACGTTTTCAGACCGCATGAAAAAAAATTAGAAAAAGATCCATGTGTGTGCGTGTCTGGAGAGCAGAGCTCAAAAACAAAAAGTCGATTAAATATCAAACTTGGTATTAACGTTTAATAATATCTTTCAAGGATGCGACACGAAGATTTTCAGATTTTGATTAAAGCGCTATATTTGTATTGAATATCTTTACATTACAAATAAAATGTATGTCTTGAATTTTCTGGGAATAGCCTCTGAAGTACTCATTATTCTGGATGACTTTCTTGTGAAAACACACAAATTGTCTTAAGTTTTTTTCTGTAGAACTTGACATTTTCGAGAAATTCCCTGTTATTGATTTCATCTTAAAATGCTTATAACTTTTCTAAAACGGGAATTCCTCGTCCGTTTCATATCTCGTTTGTTTTACTCCTGGCTTTGGAAAGAGAGCCGAATTTCAAAGACAATCGTAAATCGACAGCTTTTAAAGCATTTGACGGTCGGTTTAGCCTATATTTACCTTCTTATAAGGAAGTAAGAAATAAAACAATTTCTGGTAATGTTTATCTCGATTACATTATATATATATAAAGTATACTCTTTTGTAAGAAAAGTTTGCTTGCAGAACAGATAGAAAAATTATGTGAATGGAAGACATCAGATGTTTTGTAATTGCATATAAAATACTTCCATCTGTGCAGTAGAAATGTGATGTGTTACACTCATATGTCTTACTGTAACCGTTCTACAAAAGGATATTCTTCTTTCTACACAATGCTAATCAAGGTGAGCATTAGTGCCTTATAAGCCGCAAGGCGTAAACGCAGGGAACTGTGAAGGTCAAACTCCAATGATCCCAAGGAAAAAGTAAAAACCTCAGCAATCTAGCGGATTTCAAATGTATTCCACTAGGACTAGGGTTGAATCCTTGCACTTGATAGTTGGCAGAGTAACTAGTAAACAACACCAGCTATCGTGTGTAACGACCAATATAAACAGTGTATATAGCAAATGAATAATGAAACTAATTCGTTATTATTTATGTTAATTTAAAATAACAGTAACACTGTAATGCATGTAGTATACATTACGTATCCACGACAATATAAAACAAATTAGTGTTAAATAGTTTGTTACAATGAGAGAAGGGTATAACAGTTTAGAATTTTAATGGCTCAATCCCATCCAAGTCTCCGTCGTCATCATTCTCGGAAGCATTATCATCAACATCGTCACCAAGACATATCATTAGTGGTTCACATTCCGTCTAAATCATGTGCTTTTCGTATTTATGATTCACTTTCTTCTTGTTCCATGAAGCCGCGTCCTTCCCACAAAAGTCTATAATTGTGAAAGTGTTTTTATGTTCCCTCACAAACACCAACAATAATACAAATTGAGCACGTGATTGGAAGTAGCCAGATATTGCAACGGTGCGGCAAGTGCTTTTCAGCAGATGTACCAACTTAACTGTCAAGTGCTAGGATTCAGCGGCGGGGGTATAGATACAACTAGAACTTTCCCTGCATCTTGTTATTATGACGATTGAAGACTTGAAATGGGAAATGATTCCAAACGTAATTACTCAGTTTGGAAATGAACGCAATAGCTGTACGGTTTTCTCTTTCTTCAAACCACGTATTATGTTTAATCTGTGGCTTTATGTGCGTATTGAATGGTATAACGCCATTTTGCTTATCCTCAAGTCACGTGGTTTCAATGTTGCGGATCCACGTTAGCTGTCGCATGCGATCCTAACCTCAAATTGCCTAGTTTGCTTCTATTGTACAATGTTCTACATTTTGTCTATTCGCGCTAACTCTTGCTGACGTCTAATTATCACGTGACTTAGAACATGTACTCAAGTGTTTGGACCAATCCTCAAATCTAAGGGCACACTTATTGCTATACAGTTTTATTCAAAGAAATAAAACAACCTGCCACGAGGACAAGGTAAAATAATAATTTATTATGAAACAAATCTCATGTGTTCCATTCATATGACTTTCTCTACCTATTCTGTAAGAAACCATTCTTATAAAAAGGTATTCTTTTATCTTCATGCTAATCAAAATAAACCCTGGCAGAAATTGTCTTATTACTTAGTTCATTATAAGTAGAAGGAAAATAAGGGAATACATTAGACTAAACCGACAATCAAACTTTTAAAAGCTGTCGCTAGGCGATTGACATTGAAGTCCTGTTCTTTTTGGATGACCAGGAGTAAAACAAAGGAAAAACGGATTATGACTTCCTGTTTGAGAAAATTATTTTAAATCTCAAACCAATAATACGGAATGGTACAAGTTCTTAGCTCTACAAAAACTGTGTAAGACATAAATTGTGATCTACATTTGTTTTATCTCTTACGGTTTACCAGTCATACAAATGTTCCTAAATACTTTCTTTGCACATTGTTTTTCCGTACCGTGTCCTTTATGTATGTACATACAGGCAAAGTGATCGTTACACACAACTGTCTTAAGAAGCATTTTAAGCGACTTCTACAGGCGATCCATATTTAAGTGTTGAAAACAGATGTGAAAGTCGCCAAATTGCCGTTTTTTTTATATACTTCTTCTTGGGATCATTGTGGTTTTACCTCCACAGATCCCAGGGTATGTTTTGCGGTCCTAAACTTTTATAACATCCCGGTAAGTAACTACAAAGCTGTTCTAATGGCAGAGTAACAAAAGGTTATTGTGAATGAGCGTCGCAACAATGACCTGGTTTATTTTATTGGTAAACGGAAGCGTTTCTAAATGTGGATGATGAAATGATACCACGACAGTAATATGTTCTCGAGTCTTCCCCGTCAAGTGCAAAATCAAGCACTTTCTCACTGCAAAACAACAATTTGGCTTTAGCACATTTCATGTTTACTTTCTCTACACGTACTATGTACACAGTGTATAGAGAAGGTATTGTAATGCACCCAAAAATTCCATACCGAGGTTTCATCGCAGATACTTGTTTTGGGACCCGCTGAATCTAGAAAAAAAAGCATTTTTAGAAAAATGTCCGTCAGTCTGCGAACACGATAACTCAAAAACGAAGAGTCCGTAAAATACCAAACTTGATATATAAGTTAAGTATCTTCAAGGGATGCGACACGAAGATTTTCAGGGAAATTACCCCATCCCAAACTACCCTTTACTTGGATAAATTTTCGAAAATGTTGATTTTCTCAAAAATGGTTCTAACGATTTTGATTAAAGTACGGTATACTAAAGATATTTACACTCAAATATGATCTATTTCTTGAATTTTCTGGGAATAGCCTCTCAAAACCTCTTTATTCTGGACGAATTTTGTTAGATTTTGTATAAGTAGTAAACCGCAAGAGATAGACAAAAACTTACTGCAAAAAATATGTGGATCTCTTACAGATGACTTCACATGATATCAACCGAGCTAGATTGGAATCAGAAAAATCCAAGCTTTCGACCATCTCGACCGAGAAATCTTCAAATCTGTATTTAGTCTCGTTAAAACACACAGTTAAGTCATATACATTTTTTCGTAGAGTTGACCATTTTTGAGATATTCCTTGTTGCTGGTTTCTGTGTTAAAATACTTGAAATTTTCTCATACGGGACTTTGCCAACACCTGGCAGTGCAAAGAAACGGATTTCATCCACATGGAAACCAGCTTTTAAATTATATAATTATCGTTTTAACCTAGTGTATTCACTTCTACTTACAAGGAAGAATTTCTGTTAATGTTTATTTCAATTAGAATGAAGTAGAAGAATAAGCTTTTTAACCACAATTTGTTACAGAGATGTCGAGAAAGTCATGTGAATGGAACACATCAGATTTTTAAGTTTTATGACAAATTGTATGCTTTGTTTTTCTTGTCATGTTTCATCAGAATATGCAGTAAAATCTTTGGTGTTATATTCACATGCTTCTTTGTTGTTTTTTTTTTGGGGGGGGGGCTTTTCCCTTATCCTGAGAAGGCGAATGTCGAGTAATTTAAGCTCCATGGGCCCCGAGATCATTTGAGCAACATTTCACCAATTTCATTTATCGTCCGATATGACCAACCAGGTTAAAGGACGCTAAATTACCAAAAAAAAAAAAAAAAAAAAAAATTATAATCGGCTTATTTGTTCGCAAATATATAATATTGGTGATGCGTATACACCCAAGGAAGCCCCCGGTCTTGGGGTAAATAAATAACGACTTCCAACAGGGAGTCTTGGGTGTGACTCCTGCGACTTGCGCGACATCTGGACACAGTTTTATTTTAAGCTGCATATTGTTGAGTTTAATGTGTGTACATACGTGAAGTGTTTTGTTGAGGTTGCGTGATGTTTGGAAGGAAGTAAATAAAGCTTATGTTGGCAGCATTTTGTTTACTTCCGCTACGATATATACGAGTTGAAGCTTGGCTCCATCTTGATATGAATGTGCTGTATAAGGTAAGCTAGTGATGTGGCAGGAGATTACATTATAGCCACAAACTTTGCTTTCCAATTTCTCGTAGCAGTTATTTACCGCTTATTTTATTTTAGTTTTTCAGCAGTCGTTTAGTTTGGATTCAGTAGCAGTTTTCTATACAGTTCGTTAGAAATGTAACACTCCACGACTGTCTCAGGCATTGGCGCATTGCGGAGGAGGGGGCCTAGCTAAAAGATAAGTTCAAAAACGAATAGCAAAATCATCTAGTTTGTCATAATTACTGAACTGTAATCTAGGAATATACAGACAATTTTAAAAATATTTCAACACTGGGTTAATTAATATTTATTTTGATTTTATGCAAGTTGTTTGAAAAATGGATACATATACATAATTCCCCCATATCGTTCTGGAGCAAATGTAAGACATTTACAAATTGAAATTAACCGTAGGATGCGACACCAAGATTTTCAAGAAATTCCCACCACCCCAAGAACCCTTTACGTGGAAATTTTTTCGAAAATGTTTATTTTTTCCAAAATGGCTCTAATGATTTTGATTAAAATGCCACGTATTAAAAACATTTCTATCACAAATAAAATGTGTATCTTGAATTTTCTGGGAATAGCTTCTGAAGACCTCCTTATTCTGGAGGAATTTTGCATAACTAGTAAACCATAAATGATAGATAAAAACTTACTACATAAAAAATGTAGTGCTCGTTGAAACATACAGTTTATGTTATATACAATTTTTTTTCGTGGATATGACCTCTTTTGTACATTCTTTATTATTGTTTCCAGTTTTAAAGTACTTATACTCTTTTCATACGGGAACTTGTCAACTACTGGCCAGGCAAAGAAACGGATTTGAGTCCCATAGCAACCACATTTTAAAATATGCGACTCGGTTTAGTCTAGTGTATTCGCTTATTTCCCTTCTACTTATAAGGAACTAAGTAATAAGAACATTCTGCTAATGTTTATCTCGATTAGCATCGTGAAGAAAGAAGAATGATCTTTTGTAAGACGTTTGTTGTAGAGCAGCTAGAGAAAGGCATATGAGAGTAACACATCAGAATTTTTTTTTATTCAGGGGATCTGAAAATATATTTCCTGTGAAATGTGGGTATCAAATGTTTGGGTTCAATACGTGTAGACAAAGTAATAAACTTTAATTAAAATTGCACACATTAAAATACTTTACTTGATAAATAAAATGTATATGTTAAATTTTCTTTGGAATAGCCTGTAAAGTGGGTTTGATTGTGAAGGAATTTGGTGTACTTAATTATGTGGGTATAACTGGTATATGTTGCGGGTGTGATGGATACTACTGCACAGCAAATATAAATATGATTAGATTAGAAAGCATTCTGTAGGTTCGTTTAGGCCAGGAAGCCACTGGACATGGAACTTGTCAGGTCATATACATGTATACATGTTTATATACTATGGAGAAAAAACAATGTATAAAGCTCTAGAGCAAAAAGCACGGTTACGAAAACAGCAGAATAGACATAGAATCACACCATTTGCTTTTGAGGCCTGAACGCCACTGCACTATACTTAATGCGCTCTATAAAAACATTTGCACTTCCTTTTTTGCATGCACAAAAAATCAAAGTGTATAAAAATTACTGTTAAAATGTATAAATAAATATAATTTCGTTATATATAACACTGTTGTAATGTCAGGTGATAGTTTTCTAATTATCGACATACTAGCTACTACTAATAATTTTATAAAACTAAAATATGATTATTATCTATAAGTGTCAACAGATTACAATACATATTTACAATTATGTACTAAGGTGCAAAATATCAAAGCATCAGGCTTTACAGACCTTGGGTCATTGCTAAATAATAAAAAAATTCATTTGACACATTCGTGCAAGTCAAAGTATACATCAGTTTAATTTGAATATAAAACACACACACAACACTAATATATAATACATTATAATACGTATAAATACAATGATTATTACGGTATTGTCACTTAAATATTCAGAGTAAAATGAAATTCGCAACATTTTCTTTGAGATTACTGGGGAGAGCATTAAATATCTTGATTGTTTCATAATATACACGTTTCTGAAGATTGGTAGCATTGGGACGATGCATCAATCCCTTTTGTCTAGTATTAATGCTATAAAACTATGTCGATTAAAGCACATTCTTTTGGCATAAGCCATTTCTTGGATATCCATAATTAATAATATGAATTGTTCTCGCGAATGTTCCCTTTGTGGCTATAACTAACTTTGCAAAGTTTTATCTCGATTGGAACGAAGGGAATAGTAACAATAGTTGCTGTACCTAGGGATAAAGATTGACGGTAGAGAAACTCAAGTGAATGTAACACATCAGAGTGTATAGAGTAGGTATTGTATTGCACCCAAAAATTCCATCCGAAATCTGTTTTCACACTCCCTGAATCAAAAAAAAAGAAAGAAACATGTCCGTGTGTGTGTCTGTGGACAGCATAGCTCAAAAACGAAAAGGCCATTAAATGCCAAATTTGGTATTTAAGTTTGGTGTCTTCCAAGGATGCGACACGAAGATTTTCAAGAAAATCACCCCACCCCAACCGCTCTTTACATGGACATTTTTTAGAAACGTTTGATATTCTCAAAAATAGCTCTAACGATTTTCATTAAGATATCGTATATTAAAGATATTTACCTGACAAATAAAATGTATATCTTGAATTTTCTGGGAAAAGCCTCTGAAGACTTTATTCTGGATGAATTTTACGGAATTTTGCATAACTGCTAAACCGTAAGAGATTGACAAAAACTTACCACACAAAAATTGTGCAGCAGGTTAAAAAGCACAATTTATATTATATACAATTTTTTCGTGGAGTTGATCGTTTTGAGATATTCCTTGTTTTTCAACTTTGAAAAACTTATGATCTTCTCATATAGGAATTTGTCAACTTCTGTCCATACAAACAAAGGAATTTCTGTCACTTAGCAACCAGCTTTTGACTATCACTTTAACCAATGGTACTCCCTTATTTCGCTCCTACTTACAAGGAAGCAAGTAATAAGACTATTTCTGCTAGTTTATTCTCGTTTAGCATGAAGTAAATAGAAGCATAAGTGTTTTAACAATAATTTGCTGCTGAGGTGTAGAGAAAGTCATGTGAATGGAACACATAGGATTTTTCTAAATTTGAAACAACTAGTAAACGGTAAGAGATCAAACAAAGAAGCGAATTGCAATGACAATTGCATAACAGCAGATTTTAAAACATTTGCCCATCGCTTTAGCATAGTGCATTCCCCTCTGTTTATAAGAAACTAATAAGAACATTCTTCTAATGCAGCTCGACTAGCATAGCTTAGAAATAAGAATAATCTTTTGTAATATGTTTGTAGAATAGCTAGAGAAAGGCATGTGAGTATAACACATCAGATTTTTTTTTTTCCGTGTTAATTTTCGATAACATCTCGATCAAAATTTGGGCTGGAACGCAAAATTACCTCTACTTGCTATAAGAAAAGCAAAAAAAGTAAATACTTTAGTGTAAGGCTCTGCGAACTAACGTAACATGGGAACAGCGGTTTATTTGCACACGAGTTTTACGGCGCAATGGTACGTAACTGAAGAGGGGAGAGGGTTGTGACATGGAAAACGTTTTATAGCCCAAGATAAAAGTATCGATTACCTGTACAAACGTTTACAAGTTATGACTTATTGCAGACCTTGGTAACAGAAACCAGCAACTAGAAGTTTTTGGGCAATAGTTGTAAACAAATTGATTTATCGTCCCTTCAGTTTTACTCTATAAGAAAATCAGCATTCAAATTTCTGTTCATATCAGCCAATGCTTTCTTTGTTCTTTTAGAAGCAATATAAGAAAATTTACCCCCCCCTCCATAGGGGGCAAGCAGAATGAGATAGAGAAAATGAAATTCGAACTTAGCTTTGCCATTCACTCTGTAAAATTGATATAAAGTTGCTGGAAGGCCTGAAAGATGGCGTTGCAAAGGAGGTAAAAAGAAACTAAATCTAACGTGGAGGGAAATAACTACCTTCGGAACCTCAGTAATCTCAGGGTTTTTCATTAGGAACCTGTTTTATAAACACATTCCTCTTTTTGCACAGGGACGGAAGTGGATGTCAGTTATGCGCGTCAACCACTAGAGGAAAACTAACGAAACCTCGGTGAGGGTGGCCACTGTGTTTAGTCACCGTTTAAAAGTCTCCAGGCTGGTACCGGAGGAAAGTCTCACCTCTCCGCCTGGCCATTCCGCCCAGACATACCCAATCTCCCACGAATATCGGGAGCCACTGACCCGCCGAGTCTAACCCAATCTGAACAGTTACCTTCCAGGAGGCGTACTTTTGGTAACGTCAAAAGTACACGGGAGCTGGTAAACCTGAGGCAGCTGAAGGTGGAAATTGACCTCCATGGGGACGCGGAATGAAAAATTACTGTGTTGGAAGAGAGGAAATCAGCGAAAAGAACGCTAAATGGGCAGACGAAAGAAAATAAAGGTCTCATGGACGAGCGACTGAAACAACAGATGATGGGAGTGCTACCGCCCTAAGCCCTGTCACAGTGCAACCTGCAGTTGGTGGACGGCAAGAGAACAACTGGAGAATCAATACATAAAAGTGACCATACACACGATTGAATTCTCACCAAGTGTTTGCGAGCATGATGTCACCCTCCGCCCTTATGAGCAGTCCTTCACCTGTTTATTTCCACCATGTATTACAAATAAATTGAAGCGCAAACGTGCGCACGAGAGCGAAAAATACAGTAACGTCCGTCACGAAAATAAACAGTTTAGTCTATAGCTTCTTTGGACAGCTGCAAATGCCATCCAGACCGACTAAGCGATTCTTTAGCCAAGTTATTTACACTAGATGATTCTACCCATGACCTCTTCTCGGATGCCAGAGTATGACAGCAGAAGGCGCCATTCATCGTAAGTTGGCAGTCTCCGCGGAAAATTATCACCACACCACTTGTTTCTGTCGCAGTTCCGATATTGGTATCACTTTGGATCGGCTCAGGATGGGAGGGTGGAAAACCCGTAAGGTAGTTGATGAAGCTGGTATGCGGATTTGCCCATTATGTGGGCATCAGGAAGACTGCACGCATATTTTGGCAGATTGCGTGCAGATAGAGGATGCTAGGAAAACATTATTGCCGGAAGTATTTTTAGCTTCAAACAGACGAAGGACAGTATTCTGGGATTTGATTCTAAACAGCAAAAACCGGTCAAGCCTGGGCACATACTTTATGGAAGTACGTGCACTAAAAAATAAATTATTTGAGTAAATATTGTATAGACTTATTTAGTGTTTGAGTAGTCTATAAGTGTGAATACGTGGTGTAGTTATGAGTGCAGGTGTGTGTGTGTGTGTGTGTGTGTGTGTGTGAGTGTGATATCAGTGTTCTTTCTTTTATTGTTCTGCTGTCGTAGCGCGCGAGCGTGTGTGTATTTCTAATGTTGTTAAGAGATATAATATATATATGTAGGTAATATTTTAAACTCAAGAATTTTTCGACAGCATGTACGGTCACTCGACTTTGTGACGCAAATATTGTATTATTGTAAACTTAATAAAATACTATTACTACTACTCCACTTTATCTGCCAAAGCCATTTTCGGGAAACATGGAAACTTGGGTTCACTTCGGGAAGAGTTGGAAGCGCCGATAGCTAAGGATGTATCCATTTCACCGATACATTAGATAAATGATGTACCATGGGATCTACACCCTCCTGTTATCAACACCTCTTTGACTAAGCACGCCATATCTGATATCTATAAAAGCATTCGATGAACTACGGAGAAGTTTTCCTGGCTTTCAATCAATAACACCAATATTTCCAGATGGAATAAAAATGTCGATTTGGTGGTTTTTGTTACTCGCCCAAGTTGTAATGCTCTCTCTCCATGTTCTCTTGTGAGCTGTTGTCCAGGACACTGTATTGATGAATCCTTCCTTGCACAAGCACTGTGCGACTTCATTTTGCATGGATACCATCACACAGTGGTATATATCAGGAAATGAACTGGCTCAATGCCTAACATCCGCTTTTACTACTATGGCACCGCAGGCAGTGGCACTGATGATACGTGAAATGAAGATGTAGAATGTGAAGGCGAACATGATCGAACTAGTGGTCTAACCACTCGGTCACGGCGCGGACCGGCTGATGCAAAGGAAATAACAATTCATCCTCTGCCCATCGCAGACAGCATAATTCCCAGTGACGATTACGCCATGAACCTTAGGCATTAGAGAATACATTAATCATTTTGTTTGTTAACGACGCTGTCAATTGCCAGGATCATATCAGTGTCGTCGGTGTTCCGGAATATCGTCCCGCAGGAGTAGATATACTGGAATGAGTGTGTCGCTTTTAAGCACACTTAAAAAACCATAGGTCTGGTCCGGGTTTGAACCCGCAAACTTGAGTTGAAGGCCAGCGCCTAATGTGCCACCTCCTAGATGTTCTTAGAGCTAAGGCCTGCTATACTCAACACAAGTCAACATGTACATCCGTGTATTAGTACTATTTGTAGTTGCGATATGATTTTGTGTTAAAGTGATCTTTAATTAAACTAGACAAATGTTCATGACTACCTGGTCCAAGCAATTTAAGTTATAAACACACATGACCTTAAAGTTAATCACCCTAAGTGAGATTCGAACTCGCGACCTATTGAATGTGAGGCAACCATCACACTACCCAGGCGGTTGAACAAATACTGTTAAACAGCTTATTCTTTTATCTCTATCATGATAATCGAGACAAACATTAGCAGAAATTGTGCACACATCAGATTTTTTACCTGTTCTACAAAAAACAAATTATTGTTACAAACGATTATTATTCCGAATAAAGCAAGTATTTTCCGGGCTTGTAGGCCGTGGTCCATTAGGTTTTGAAGTTGCCGACGTTTCGCTGCGCTTGCCATCTTCACAGGTATCTGGTGGCTGGTCAGAGCTGCCGCTGGGCGGAGCCTGTTACTCTCTGGGCCCGCGTGCATTTGCGTTTGCTTTCCAACACAAGGCCTTCTTCCTTGCGATTAAAGTTATTTCTATTGCCTCCCTATGTAAACGGGCATGGAAGACAGAATATCGGTGTCTTTATAACTGATGTCATGTCCAAATAATAAGCAGTGTTCTGCTACTGCAGATTTTTCCATTTGTCCTAGCAAGAATTCATTCGAGCTCTGACCAGCCACGCGCTGCCCTTGGCGAAACGTCGGGAAATTCAAGACCCAATGGACCACGGCCTATCGCAGCTCCTCACTTTTCTCACGATTTAGAGTGGGCAGCGGTCTATACAGGGACTTAAACTCCGCAAGACATTGTCTTCTAAGTAGGAGGGAACTGAGACTTATGCGATTGAGACTTAAATTCCGTTCTCTTTGCATGTCGAATAGTATATGCCAATTTCCTATTTGAGAAAAGGATAACTATTTTAAGACAAACCAATATCTCGGAAATAACCTCTAAAAAAGCTATAAATGGTGTGTTTTAACGAGATCTATATTTTTGTATACAAGTTTTTGTATATATCTTACGGTTTACCAGCTATAAAAAGTCGTCCAGAATAAAGAGGTCTTCAGAGGCTATTCCTAGAAAATGCCAGATATTATGTGACTACGTAATCGCCGCACGTGTGTGTGCAGAGCTTGCTGGCCGCTAAATATACATGTTATTTGTCATGGGACTATCTTAAATATTTTAATTAAAATTGTTGGAGACATTTTTAGAGCATTAAACTTTCGGAAAATGGTTCAATGTAAACGTAGTTTGGGGTGGGGGAATTTTCTTGAAAATCTTCGTATCCGTCCTTGGAAGATGCTGAACTTGCAGATGAAGTTTAATGGTTAACCGACTTGTTCTTTTTTAGTTATCTTGTTCACAGACACACACACACACACGCGCGAATCTTTTTCGAAAACTTTTTTTTTGTATAGGGGACCCTGAAACGTACCGTCTTGTATCGAATTTTTGGGGAAATACAATACCTTCTTTTCCTATGTACCATGTACTAAGAGAAAGTAACGCGATGTTACAACTCATACTTACACAGAAACAAGGAAATAATTTGATTTTCAGTTTGCAAAACTCTTGCTAAAACATGCAATAAACACAAATGTATTTCATTAATATTCACGTTATATTTAAGTAATTAGTGAATGGTCAGTTTCGTGAAGCGTGACAACTAAACTGCGTTAGAGCACACTTTCTACTTTTCAATTCATTTTAGTTGGCCAAATTGACTCAGACTTGTAATTCCATATAAGCACTAAAACAAATTTCATGCTGAAACAAACTAAATTCTAGTTTGAGAAGGGATTGTTTGGCCCACGAATGTTTACCTGGACCGAGCGTTTGAATCCCGAAGAGATGCTGGTTGATGATGCGCGTGGCAGAGGCAATACTTCGGCTGGGCATGAAGCTGGGTCGTCTTCTGGCGTTGTCTTGCAGACTTTCTTGCGACGTTCTCTCCGGAGGCTCTCCGAATCTCGTGCGCGGCTTCACCCCCTGCAAGTGTCAAATACGGTTACTGCAACTAATTAATGCACTAAAGATATACAATTGTATTTTTTGTATAAGCGAATAAACTTAGATTTGAATGATGAATAGAACTGCTAAAGCCATAAAGTCAAAACATTCATGTTGAGAGCGTAGATACTTTGAGTAACATCTCCTACCAACACAGCTTTAACAGTTCTGGGAAGAAACTGGACCAGGTGACACTAGAAGTGTTCTTTTGCAAGAACAAAATGATGATCTCCTTCAATAGAACACAATCCAAGGAGGAAAGAAACTGCTGCGTGTTCTACGGAAGCAAACTACAGAAGAAGGAAGATGTGGACCGGTTACATCGTGTCGAGTTCAACATTAGCCATCGACATGAACACGCTAAGACCTCCTGAGGAATATGATTGAAGGAATCACTAGCAAAAATACTGAAAGATACCTCGCAACTACATGTGTCACGATTTCACACCTTCGAGAGATTGTGCCAATTACGTAATCTCTCGACAATTTACGAGTTAGGTCAATGTTGCGCTGGTTAAAGCCCAAGTCCCACGGTCAAATATTTTGGTCCAATAGTCGTCAAACTACAAATTGGATCTTGCATATTTCTTTACATACAATTTCCGTTCAATTTTTTGATCCAATTCCAGTTTGGTACAACAGGATACATCGGTTCCTAATTTTTGGTCAAAACGTATGAAATCAACCAATGAGCGACCTGATGGTAATGACGTAATAAGATGGTACCTAGCGCTGGGTCTTCCTTCCCACCAACGTGATTGTGTATATGAAACTTGGTTGTATCTTGTAGACTTTATCCTAAATAATAGGGTCATATAATAGCTGAGCAATGGTTGAAATACTTTTTATTATTATTATTATTATTATTATTATTATTATTATTATTTTTCTTTCTTTGTGCGGCAGAGATTTAAGAAATAATGACTCGAGCATTTATGGCCCTGCAAATGTATTTTATCGGATCTATTTGTATCTAACCTTCTTTTCTCAATAAAATATAAAAACTCTACCTTTGATAAGCTGGTATGGACTGCTTCATATTTGTGTCTTGGCGAGTGATTTTTGCCTCGACTAAGGACAGCAACTTTCCAAACAAATTTTCGTCCATTCTAAGGAAGTTAAAATAATTTAAGAGTCAGAAACGAGTTCATTTTGCAGCATATGTAGTTCACCTCTTCCTTGATCTGCCATGGTCTAGCCCACCAACGCCTCTTTATTATTACTTTCTCTACACGTACTATGTACATAATGTATGGAGAAGGTATTGTATTGTACCCAAAAATTCGATACCGAGATTTCACCGGAAATACATGTTTTGAGACTCCCTGAATCCAAAAAAAAAGCATTTTTAGAAAAATGTCCGTGTGTGTGTCTGTCAGTCTCTCTGTCTGTCTGTGTGTATGTGTGTCTGTGGGCAGCATAGCGCAAAAACGAAAGCACCGTTAAAGCCCAAACTTGGTATTTAAGTTTGGTATCTTCCAAGGATGCGACACGAAGCTTTTCAAGAAAATCCCCCCACCCCAAAGTGCCCTTTACATGGAAAAAATTTCGAAAATTTTGATGTTCTTAAAAATAGCTCTAACGATTTTGATTAAAATATCGTATATTAAAGATATTTACCTGACAAATAAAATGTATATCTTGAATTTTTTGGGAATAGCCTCTGAAGACTACTTTATTCTGGATGAATTTAACGGAATTGTGCATAACTGCTAAACCGTAAGAGATGGACAAAAACGTACTCTACAGAAAATGTAGCTCACGATAAAACACACAATATATGTCATACATTTTTTCGTGGAGTTGATCATTTTTAAGATATTCTTGGTTTTTCGTTTCTGCTTTGAAAAACATACTTTTCTTATACAAGAATTTGTTAACTGCTGTCCATATAAACAAAGGAACTTCAGTCACATAGCAACCAGCTTTTGGCTATCACTTTAACCTATGGTACTCCCTCATTTCGCTTCTACTTATAAGGAAGCAAATAATAAGACTATTTCTGCTAATGTTTCTCGATTAGCATGAAGTGAATACAAGCATAAGCTTTTTAACTAAAATTTGTTGCAGAGATGTAGAGAAAGTTATGTGAATGGAACACATCAGATATTTTTGTCTTTCTATTATAATATGCTCTTGCAATGGATACATAAACTAAGCTTGCGACAGCGAACGTAAATAATTGTGGAGCAGCAACCTCCACCATTTTCTATCAGCTGTTCATGTCATGCGAGAAATACTTGGACCGTGGGACATCGACTTAACGTATTGGGCTCTCACAGTACGTGCAATGAGCATCGAGATTTAAGCTCGTCCATCAGTGAGCTTGACCAAACATTCACATTACTTTTGTAACAAAGTAATACATATTATAAACTTTAAGAAAATATATCGTTTACCACCTGGTGCATTTGAACCACCAATTAACTGAAGTGTATATTCACGTATTTTCCCATACCCAAAGCGCTTCACACGATGCAGTTTTTTACTCTTGTTTTTTTTTTTTTTTCTAAATGTTTATAGCGCCTTTCAAACACACGCAAAAAGATCGTATATTATTTCGAAATGATGCTCCAATTTGACAAATACACTATTAGTTTTTCAAAATAAAGAGTTTTAGAGAGTACAAAAATTAACATTGATCTACTATGATTAGAGGTGAATATAAAAATTCTGATATGATATATCTATTTGTAAACTTCTTTAGGTACTTGCATTTTATGTGAATATTTGTTTAATTTGAATAATGAGTTTGAGGTGATGCATTTGTGGAATGGCGCATATAAATATTTTATTGGAAAATAATATGAATTTTATTTCCCACTTGGCGCACTTTAACTACCATGCTTATTGGCAGTAGTCCTAACTGTAAACCTTGTTTTCTTATAAGCTTTTTTCCAACACTTTTCCATACTCAGAATGCTCCATACGGTGTTTCCTGCCTCTCAAAAATATATCAAAGAAACTGGTCATATAGTTTTCTGAAATAATGCTCCAATTTTGAGAAATAAATTATTTCGTTTAGAAAAGCAAGAGTTTTGGAGAGCACTAGGCACTAGGCGGGGACAGTACCCTTGCCTGTCGAGAGCAAACAGGTAGTCGCATCTCTTTCTCCGACGTCATCAAACCTCATAGAGATATTGATCAGGTAGAGGAAACCGATACACAGCTGAATTGTTGAAGGATGATATCAGCATAAAGTGTGAACTATTCAAATATTGTAGAAATATAAAGCTAAGTCTTCTTTAGGTAAGAATTGTCTGAATCTCTCTTAGAGTCACATCGCTCAGCCGAAACTGCAAGAATGGAATCGTTAAAGCGAACAACTGTCGAGAAGACTTCTTCAGGTAGTATTCAAGTTGAACAGAATAGTCATGCAAGCTACGTGGGTGTACAAAAGACAGAATCAGCAGATAAAAATGAAATTGTAGTTTGTGGCACTATATGTGTCTAGTGCTACTTTTCTCTATTATACTCTCTTACAAGAAATGTACATTCTCGTCACATGTCATGCATCGTTACAAGACGTGGACGGATACTTGCCTGTTGGAAGCGGGTCTTCCTGTGCTTGGGCAATGGCGTGTCGTTGAGGCTTCCTCTACTGCCTCGGTCAATGCTGGGTCCGAAGCCTTTGAAGTCCTCCTCCATGGGAGAGGCGCCCAGACTGCGCAGTGCAGTGTCTCCAGAGGCACTCTTCTTTACGGTGGGGCTATTGTCGAGAGGGTTGACGTACAAGTTGCTGTCCAGGAGATCGCCCTGACTGTGTGAAGGATGAGTGTTGCAGCTGGCATACGTATCGGAGCTATCCACGCTACCTATATCGCCGCCTACTCCGCCGTTGCTGCTGAGAGGAACTTGTGTTGGCATGATGCTAGCGGTCATCCCCTGACCGGAGCGGAGCGTTTTCATCTCCAGGCACACCGGGTTCCTCAAGTCGCTCGTCGGCAGCGGCATCAGGCTCTCGGCGTCGATGAATTCCTTGAACTCCTGCGGCAGGTTTTACATTATTGTACAGCACAGCCCATGTTTCATGTGCCGCAAACTGTTTTCTTCTGTATTTATGAGATACCACCCAAATACAAGTGAATTCCCTGCAGTTCAGGTCCTTGCAATTCTTTTGATGCTAATAAAATTAACCAATTGAGTCTTATTATAATGGACAGAATTTCTTCCTCTACCATGTTATGAGAAAGGATCAGTCAAGCATGTGGTGGCAGAACATACTCAAGCAAAGGCAATCCACAACTACCCATTCAGCAACATCGTATAATATTGCTCACATGCCTTTCAAAAACATTCTTTCTTCCGTGCTGTGTAATAAAACCGTAATGCAATTACGGAAAGTTTCGGAAAACTCCTCATTCCTTATGTTCGCCGTCCTCATGGGGAAATCTTAAAAGAAAACGGTGCCATAGATTTGGTGCTCATTTAAACCTTTTGTGCTAAATATGAGACCCTTGAGTCATTGAATTATCATGAAATTGTGGTTCACTACTGCATTGAATCTATTTTTCTTAAACAGCTATTATTTCATCGCTGTAAGTACATTAGGTGTACCATTTTCACAGACTATTTCACTTAGGCCTTTGGAATATTAGAGTGCGTTTGTAGATATATGTCGGGCTTCGTGTTGGAGTTGTTTCAAAATAACTCAAACATTTTAATTTATTTGAATTCTAATACTAAACGAATGGACATATTTAAAAGATGTGCTTGGTTTATTTAGTGTCCTCTAACGATAAGTATTTGAATTAGCATCCAAATCAGAAACACAGTATATAAAATGTGCAATATACAACGGTGTAATTGACAGTTTAAAAATTAACCTTCAACTTAAAAGTATTTTCCATTGATTTAATAGTAAAAAGTCTCAGCACAAACTTTTTCAAAAATGTATTATCATTGAAATCAAAAGCACTTTCTTTTCATGAACTTTTTCTTTAATTTTTCGTTCACTGGATAACCTTTTCCTGAAACTGAAATTGGAAAACGGGACTGAAATGTAATATTTGGGATCATTATTCCCTAATCTGAACTGCAGTTCTCTATGGGAGTTGTCAAAACTGTGTGCAGAACAATGGCGGGCTTGTTCTTGAAGAGGACATAATTTATGATTGCATTTTAAGAAATGTAATTCATAAATAGTTTGAGAAAACAGTTTATTGAAACAGTGGCGGTTGCATTTATACGATTGGCTCACTATACCAAAATTATACAAGAATATTAACCCTGTTGATTGAGAAGCAGAATTCCAAGATCGGCTTGTGTTTTATAACTATTAGTGTTACAAACATTCAGAAATTTCTTTTCATAATCTGTCCCATTCGATCGTGAAATGCTGCTCTAAAGAGTCGTGCAACGTTACCATTACTGCCTGTTGAAACATGTGCAGAGATGCAGTCCTAAACTACTAACCTACGCTAAAAGGACACAGATCATGCACAGAAATGGTGAGAAGTCCAACTCGAAGATGGTCGTTTTACTCACATGTGTGCAAAGTTGGACTCTCACGTGTGACACATGCAAATGCCAAGTTCCTCCAGCCAGAGGAATTTGGCGCTAGGTACTGCTTGGGCACTCCGCACGGTTCAGGATACTGTCGTTGAAGTTCATGCCTAAGAAGAATCCCTACTAGCTAGCTCTACATTCTAACAAAAGCGTCTAGAGATTATAACAAAAAGTCACTGACCTTATACAGTTTACTCTCTTAAGTTCCTCAAGGTAAAATGAAATCTTCCGAATCCTAAAATGACTTCACAAAACCACATGACATTTAGTTCATATTAAAGGAAAGCAAAGTGTTTTTATGATATCGGTATTATTTCTTACAGTTTGATTGCTTTCATTTCGAGGACTACTTTCGTTGAGTGTTTCAAATTCTCGGACATTAATAGACAGAAAAATTGGGATAAGATTTACAAAATGTGGATGCCTGTTTATACACAATAGAGAAAAGTTAACGTAGCATGCATCATAAGAAAGCAAATTTAAGGAAGAGATTTTTCTCTTGTTAGTTGATCTAATGGACATGTTAGGGAGACCCATGCCGAACTCTCTGTGTACATGCCTTCAGGAACACACAAATAGCTGCAGTTAGTACTTCAAAACAATCATCTCACGCATAAAAATGAGCCAATGGTTCGGTAACGTAAAAGCATGTTAGTTAGATTTGTTTTTATTCGTGTCTCAGACTGAATGCTACTCTTGAGATCACAACGAAGCTCCCGAATATGGTGCTTATTGATGTCATATAAGTATAAAAGTGGGCCCTTGCAAAGCACAACGGGTGTCCCACATAGTAACTATTTATGGATTGATCCACCTTTGGCCGCTAATCCTAAGAACGTTTATCAATGTGGAAGCAATTCGCACCTTTAGTGCATATTTTATAGAGTTTTATATTTTCCTGGCAGATGTATTATTTTTAAATCTCTGAAATAGCTACATTGTCGATCCTGGGTAGTGTACTCAGAAATCACCGAGCAAGATGTCTCCACGATAACATTTAAGGCTCGCATTCGGTAGCTATTGGGTTGGATTTCTGTTGGCTGTCCATAATTACCGTTGTTTTTTCGTGGTTTTCACTGATCGGTAAGCGAATGCTGAAATATCTCATTCACAATTATTTCCATTCCTTCATTTTCCTTTGATTGTTTCCTTCTCGGTTAGGTAGTATGCGGCAGTACAGGACAGATGGTGCAGATGCTTAAAAGAAAGAGTATTCTCCGTGAACACTACCTTCTCCGGATAGCTTCAGTAGTGGACGGGTCTTCGATCCAGGAACTTTGAGAGGCTTCCGCGTAACTCTCTGGCCAATTCTTAGAGGTGTGATGACTGGTGTGATAAGTGGGGGAATATAATGTAGTTTGCTGGTTCATGCGTCACTCCCTTGCTTTGTTTGATGTTGATCACAAGGTCGTGTTGTTGTGTTGTCACTTCTTTAGCGGCTAACGCGTTTCCTGAGATGTAGCTGCAACCATATGGTATAACTTGAAAATGTATTGCATTTCACATGTTTTGAGGCACAGTGAATCCATAGTCTTTATAGAACAAGTTTCGTGTGTGTGTGTGTGTGTGTGTGTGTGTGTGTGTGTGTGTGTGTGTGTGTGTGTGTGTGTGTGTGAATAGCATAACCCAGAAAGAAAAGTCGCTTGAATACCAAAGTTGGTATTTAGGTTAAGCTCATTCAAGGTTTTTAAAGGAGATGTTCAAGAAAATTTCCCACCTATTACAATGCTTTTCTTGGAAATGTTTATGAAACAATTTTATTTTCTAAAACTGGTTCTATTAACTTTGATTTAAGCACAATGTTTAAGATATTTTCATTAAAAATGAAACGTATATATTGCATTTTCTTGGAATATTCTCTCAAGTTCCTTTGGAGTTGAAGTTCGTTTTTGGTTTGCAATTGAAATTGCAAAGAACGGACTCGTAACTGTTCTTGAAATGTTGACCGTCGCTTAAATCCTTCTGTACTTTCCGAACCCCGTTGTGCCTGCAATTTATCAATATTAGTTTGAGAAGAGTGAGTAGAAACAACGCACCATATTCAGAAACCCCGCTGTGAGCTACGAGAAACAGAAGGTGCAATTCGTCACACTCACCTGAGGGACGCCGAACTTCCCCCCTCCTCATCGCTATGGTCCTGTAACGGCACGCACCCAATGTGTTAGCCTGTGTTCTGCAAACACTAAACAACACGGTGTACATCTTATATCTCTGCAACTATTTAGTGTACCTTAATGATCTGCAACTAAGGAACATACATCAAATGTTGATCATTTTCACACTCGTGACTGCCGCTTTAACTACTTGGTCATATCCGACGGATCCGTTAGATACTTCGTTGATCGTGATGGATAGTAGCATTCAAGGACTTGTTCCAGCACCATGCTTCGCGCCAAGCAGATGGCGATAGGGCAGTCTAGCCACTTCACCATCCGTAGTCAGACGGCGAAGTACAGCCAGCCTTCGAGACCTCCAGTCTAGCACCTTCACATCCGTAGTCAGATGGCGGAGTACAACCAGCCTTCGAGACCTCCAGTCTAGCCGCTTCACCATCCGTAGTCAGACGGCGAAGTACAGCTAGCCTTCGAGATCTCCAGTCTAGCACCTTCACATCCGTAGTCAGACGGCGAAGTACAGCTAGCCTTCGAGACCTCCAGTCTAGCACCTTCACATCCGTAGTCAGATGGCGGAGTACAACCAGCCTTCGAGACATCCAGTCTAGCCGCTTCACCATCCGTAGTCAGACGGCGAAGTACAGCTAGCCTTCGAGACATCCAGTCTAGCCGCTTCACCATCCGTAGTCAGATGGCGGAGTACAGCCCGCTTTAGAGACCTCCAGGCTAGCACCTTCACCATCCGTAGTCAGATGGCGGAGTACAACCAGCCTTCGAGACCTCCAGTCTAGCCGCTTCACCATCCGTAGTCAGATGGCGGAGTACAGCCCGCTTTAGAGATCTCCAGTCTAGCCACTTCACCATCCGTAGTCAGACGGCGAAGTACAGCTAGCCTTCGAGACCTCCAGTCTAGCCGCTTCACCATCCGTAGTCAGACGGCGAAGTACAGCCAGCCTTCGAGACCTCCAGTCTAGCCGCTTCACCATCCGTAGTCAGATGGCGGAGTACAGCTAGCCTTCGAGACCTCCAGTCTAGCCGCTTCACCATCCGTAGTCAGACGGCGAAGTACAGCCAGCCTTCGAGACCTCCAGTCTAGCCGCTTCACCATCCGTAGTCAGATGGCCGAGTACAGCTAGCCTTCGAGACCTCCAGTCTAGCCGCTTCACCATCCGTAGTCAGATGGCCGAGTACAGCTAGCCTTCGAGACCTCCAGTCTAGCCGCTTCACCATCCGTTGTCAGATGGCGGAGTACAGCCAACTCTCGAGGCATCATCCCCTTATAGTTTATACCATACCGCTTTGCTCCGCGACAAGTAGATGTCATTAGGGTGCCATCCAGTCTAACTGTTTTAATTATCTATGGATAGATGACAGCGCAATTGCTGTTAGGATATTTTGTTTTTACAATTGTTTCAGAATTAAAATGAAATTTTGGGTTGTGATATTAAATGTTTCTTACTTTGATATAAGGCATGTCTTCTCTCTGATCCAGGATCTAACTCTAGTTTGTTAGTGCTACAGTCGAGGAGGATAAACAGAGTTCTTGGCGACTGAGGGCAACCACGGGATTTGAACCCAGGACCTCTCGCTCAGTTTATGGTTGTGACATTTCATTGTTGAGAAGCAAGATTTCATTTTAGTGCATTTATCAATAATGAGACATTCGCATAACAACAGGGTTTACACTTAACTGGCAAATCAGCTAAAAAAAAAAAAAAAAAGTTAGTGAAAGTCAAGGAAAATGTTCAAATATATCAAAAAGGTCTCACAAGAAAAAAAAGTCGGAGATATTTTCAGATGAATTCTCTTATTGTGTGTTTTACAAAAAGCAGAAAGACACAAGTGTTGATTGTTTTCGTCTTAATTGGAAAAGTAGTGCGGAATTTTGCTTTTAGTAAACTCTCTTTTTTGTTTGTTTTGTGTTTGCTTAACGTCCTTGAAGCAAGTAGATGATATCGGACGGTGAATGAAATCGGTGAAATGTGCTCAAATCATCTCGGGGCCTCTTCTCAGGGCAAGGGAAAACTCAGCCCAAGACACGCTACCGGCGGGCTTCTGTATTAGTTTATACTCCACTCAGATGTTGCCAAAGCATTATGCTAATAATACCTAAATACTGCACAAAATGCAAAGATAATACAAGGAGTATCTCAAGGAATCAGATAGAAGAAAAGGAGATATACTAAAACTTTCAGATAGCTAACAATGAACATGACCATAAAATAATTGATTCAAATGCCGTGGAAAAACAAATTGAATTCGTTTTAATGATTTAGTTATTTCGGACTTTACATAACTTTTATGTACATTACTGTAATGGAAATATTGTGTTGTATTTGTGTAAATTCGAACAAAAAAATCTGATGTGTTCCATTCACATCAGTTTCTCTACATCTCTGCAACAAATTATGGTTAAAAAGCGTATGCTTCTATTTACTTCATGCTAATTAAAAAAAAAAAATAACAGAAATAATCTTATTACTTACTTGCTTATAATTACGAGTAGAAGCGAAATAAGGGAGTACCATTGGTTAAAGTGACCGCCAAAAGCTGGTTGCTATGTGACTGAAGTTCCTTTATTTCTATGGACAGGAGTTAACAAATTCCTGTATGAGAAAAGTATGTTTTTCAAAGCTTAAAACAATAACAAGGGATATTTAAAAAAACAATCAATTCCACGAAAAGAAGGTATATGCCATAAATTGTGCATTTTATCGTGATCTACATTTTTTGTGTAGTCAGTTTTTGTCTATTTCTTACGGTTTACCATTTATGCAAAATTCAATAAAAACTCATCCAGAATAAAGAAGTCTTTAGAGGCTATTCCCAGTAAATTCAAGATATATATTTTATTTGGCATGTAAATATTTTAAATATATGAAATGTTAATCAAAATCGTTAGAGGCATTTTTGAGAAAATCAAAATTTTCGAAAATTTTTCTATGTAAAGGATAGTTTGAGATGAGGGTATTTTCTTGAAAATATTCGTGTCGCATCCTTGTAAGATGCCAAACTTAAATACTAGGTTTGGTATTTAACGGTATTTTCGTTTTTGAGCTATTCTGTCCAAAGACGCACACTGATACACACACACACACACACACACACACACACACACACACACACACACACACACACACACACACACAACTACCCTTTACATGAAAAAAGTTTCGAAATTTTTTATTTTCTCAAAAATGGCAAACAATTTTGATTAAAATGTCGTATATTAAACATATTTACATGACAAATAAAATGTATATTTTGAATTTTCTGGGAATAACCTCTTAAGACCTCTGCATTCTGTCTGGATGAATTTCACATAGCTGGTAAACGTAGGAGATACACGAGGACTTCCTTAATAGAAAATGTAGAGTTCGTTGAAACACAAAATTTACCTTATATTCATTTTTTTCGTGAAATTTACCTTTTTCGAGATATTACTTGTTGGTTTCAATTTTAAAATACTTAAACTTTTATCACACAGAAACTTATCAACTCCTGTCCATCCAAACAAAGGAACTTCAATCACATAGCAACCAGCTTTTGACTATCACTTTAGCCTAGTGTATTCCTTTATTTCGCTTCTACTTACAAGGAAGCAAGTAATAAGACTATTTCTGCTGATTGTTTCTCGACTAGCGAGAGGTAGGTGGAAGAATAAGCTTTTCAACAATAATTTTTTTGCAGAGGAGGTCTGTGAATGTAACAATGAGCTTTTTTAGAATTAGATTCCCTGTAGGGCAAGCTCCCGCGTAGCTAGTTCGGGAAAGAACTATCAGTAGTCTCGAATCAACTGGGTGGGGCTGTCGCTTTTAAGCTCACTTAAAAACCATCCTTCTCGACCGAGTTTCAACCCGCAACCTTGGGATTGGAAGGCCAGCACCTAATCAACGAAGAGTTATGCTTTGACAAATATTGTGTACAAACACAAAATAAGGAAGCGGAGCCAATTAAAATAAAAATCAGTGAAACAAAATTGCACAGAGCCCGCCTGGGTAGAATGGTGGTAGCGTAGCTGCCTCACATTCATCAGGGAGAGAGTTCGGGTCAGTTACCCACATAAGGTTTTTTTCGGGGTTTCCCCTTTTCCTGAGAAGACGAATGTCGAGTAACTTTAAGCTCCATGGACCCAGAGATCATTTCACCAATTTCATTCATCGTCCGATATGACCAGCCTCCTAAAAAGATCATTCCTTTAAACTTTAACCAGTCCGACCTTTCGATTAGGTTTCTTTTTTAAAAAATTGAAGTACCATAATAAATATCTCGATTGTCAGGAAAACTTATTTGACAATAGTGATGGAAATTGAAGAAAGCGTGAGGGAATGTTGGATTTAGAAGCCATAGGTTCCTCCTGCGGAAAAATAGAGGCGTTTCCCGATCTTAAAATAATCACATTAACTATCAGTCATCAACGGTCACTAAATAGTTTCCAAGATATAAGATTTATAGATACAAAGTAATAAAACATGTTCAACTGAAAACATTTTTAGAAATAAAAACTATATAGGTTATTTGAAACGTAGACAAAAACTTAATGAGAAACGTGGTGCGTGTGTTTCCTGTTAGAACTTGACAACCTCATGGAAACTGAAAATAAAACATGAACATTAAAATGTAACGGGGCGTAGTGCAACGGAGAGTTGGGCTGCTGGAAGACCGTCAGTGACCGTCTCTTGTTTCAAGTAAATCATTCAGCAGTTCAATTTATCGATCTTCACCTCTAAAGGAATGATGGAGCCAGTCACTGTCGGTTTTTCCTGCATTTGTTTCTGACGATTCTGCTGCCCTCTGTTTCAAGCTAGGAACTGCTCAAGGAGACACTTTCGATTTTTCTGAAAACTAGTAAGCGCCAGTTTTATACTGTGTGTGTGTGTGCGCGCGCTTAAAAAGTTTATCTAATAACTCTGAAACGTACTGTTCTTCGTGACGGACACAGTCCTGTAACTTCAAGTCCAAAGTTTATACAAAGCTAAAGAAAAGAAAATACAAAGCCTACGATTATTCTGAAATCAAAAAGTACATACTTGTGAAGAAGATTTTAATTCTTGTTCAGAATATCTGGAGTAGAACATAATTGTTCTTTCATAGAAAATAACATTAAAGGTCGTGGATATTTCATTACAAGCTGTGTAATGTGTGTGTGTGTGTGTGTGATACAAAGTCTTTTAATACCTCTTACGTAAGAAAGTGTTATTGTATTTGCTGTAATCAACTTCATCACCTTATGTTAAATAACTATAAAAAGAAACAGCCCAGCGTAAAATAAGACGTTGCTCAGCCGATATTTGTAATAATCAAATGAGAAGATTATTTTTCTCGATGTTTAATTTGGTGACCTGGGAATCTTCAGCTTCTGTGTCATGTGTAACCTTTATTATGAAATAATTATGGATACAATAGTTTTAACATTAAACCTTCTCTGATTAAACATTCCCAGAAATATATTGGACATAGCAATATAATATCGGCGAATGTTTCAGTCACATTTTTGTAAATTTCAGGGGATTTTTAATAAAATATTGGGAATATTGCACCACTGTTAGGATAGCAAGTCGTGCGCTACTGGTAGGCAAGAAAGTGTTTATTGGTGAGAAACTCCCCTGTAATTGACACGTGACTGTCTCAGTACGCCGTTGCCGCATTTACTCACATGTTTCCTCTAAAATGCCTTCTTTCCATTTCTCAGCAGTTGCCTCATCTATTCCTTACAACTTTGGGTCCTGTACTTCTCTAAGTCTTAAGCCTAACGTAACCTCAACTCGTGTTAGTCCTAGAACACAAGCAGTGTCTGTGATATTGAAAAGGTATAAATGTAAATTGTTACGGAATCAGTGTGTATGTGTGTACGTGAACAGCAAACTCAAAAATGAAAAGTAGGATAGTTTAGTACTTCCATTATAGATTTCCAAAAATATCCTCCGATCCAAACTACCCTTTACATAGAAGACGTTTTTGTCTGAAAAAATGGTCCTAGACGATTTTTATTTGAACAATTTATCTGCATAGCTCATAAAACGTACATCTTGAATTTTCTGGGAATAGGTTATGAAGTGCATTTTGTTATAACTGATAGGCCATAAAATATAGTCATGTTTGAATACTTTTCATTGGATTTTCTTGTTGGAAGTGGTGCTATTCAGTGTTTCGTCGGGGAGAGCCACCTGTTAATTTGAACGCTTCTTTTGGAAGTTGCAAATATACACTTCTGGCTACACATGATAGTATAATTTATAACAAATGTGCCACTGATAGGGCAAGTATCACATGAGAATAGTCTTACACGTGTTACTGGGTCCTTCTGTCTGGGGCTTGCTACACAATCAAGTTAAAAGAAGCAATATTGCATGGATCTCCTTCATAAACCAGTTTTCAGGAAAACAACATCTCCTTGATGCTCCTATGAAAGCTGGGCACAGTTCTGTTTCCCCAAAAGCACCTTCAATTATTCAGCAATTGTTTTCTGTGGTTAATCGTTCTAATCAAGGAAAAACAACAAAGCACAGTGCTGTTTTTGTTAATTCTCAAAAAGCCTGCATTCAGTTAGCAAGAAAAAAAAAGTATGCAATTTTCTGCCCAAAAGGCGAAAGAGAAAAAACATGTTAGTATAGTGAATTTTGTTTACCCATGAGTACACATTACAAATTTTGATTCGAATCGAGTATTAAGAATTTTATTTTCATTTAATACAAAACAATATATTTTATGATTTGGGCGTTAAAATGCAAATTCGGACTTACTAAATAAGAACCTAGCTTGTTGATCAGTTTTTAAATATAATGCATTTTATCTCAACTGTCCAGTTAAGCGAAATCTATTAGGCTAAAAATAGTAAGGATTAGTCCTATAACACGTGTTTAGGAAGGCGAAAAGTTAAATGCCAACTACTGATATTCGGGTCATACCGCTTGGAACCAACCTATGAAACTTAGAAAGTCTGTATTCCTTAAGTAATAATTAATATCATTTTTACTTTCTCTACACGTACTGTGTACAGTGTATAGAGAAGCTATCGTAATACACCAAAAGTTCCATACCGAGATTTCACCGGAAATATATGTTTTGGGACCCCCTGAATCCAAAAAAAAAAAAAGCATTTTTAGAAAAATGGCCGCGTGTGTGTGTATGTGTGTGTCTGTGGGCAGCATAGCTCAAAAACGAAAAGTCCGTTAAAAACCAAACTTGATATTTAAGTTTGGTATCTTCCAAGGATGCTACACGAAGCTTTTCAAGAAAATTCCCCCACCCCGAACTACCCTTTACATGGAACTTTTTTTCGAAACTGTTGATCTCAAAAATGGCTCTAAGAATTTTGAATAAAATATCGTATATTAAAGATATTTACCTGACAAAAAAATGTATATCTTGAATTTTCTAAGAATAGCCTCTGAAGACTACTTTATTCTGGATGAATTTTACGGAATTTTGCATAACTGCTAAACCGTAAGAGATGGATAAAAATGTACCATATTAAATGTAGAGCGCGTTAGAACACACAATTTATGTTATATACATTTTTTTCGTGTAGTTGATCGTTTTTGAGATATTCCTTGTTATTGGTTTCAGCTTTAAAAAACTTACTTTTCTCATACAGGAATTTGACAACTCGTGTCCATACAAACAAAGGAACTTCAGTCACATAGCAACTAGCTTTTGGCTATCACTTTAACCTATGCTACTCCCTTATTTCGCTTATACTTACAAGGAAAAAGGTAATAAGACTATGTCTATTTTTTCTTTTTAATATCGTTATGGTTACTTTCTAGCAATGCTCGCATTTATTATCCTCTCAAGACTAGTTGGTGAGGTCAACTGCAAGCAGCAAATTGAGAATTAACTGAACATTAGAGTAGAGAGGTGAATTTATACTTGAAACCTCGCAAATGGCACACTGCAGTTGAAATCAGGAACATTTTCTTTGGCTGTCTCCCTTTATAAGGCCATTTTATTGGCCTCTAGTTCCAAATATATTACATATTTAAAGGAAAGAGATATGCCGCTGCAGCATTTTATTCAGTAGGTTCCACCCCAGGACTTGCCTGGATCAAATAGAGCATCCAGGGATGCAGGATCAGCCCAATCCCTGGTGCGAATGCGAGAAGGAAGGGTGATGGTGGAATGAACGCAGCTTCGTTCAAATACGGTCACCAGCGGTCTAACCTACTCATTATTGTACCGAATGTTAATAATTTGGGATGAGCATTTTACTGCAAGCATTTGCGTCATCCTATGCAGTTATCTTTTCAGGATATACTGCATAATATTATATTTTTCATGAATTACAGACAAAATAAACTTTTGTTTAAACTTTTAAGAAAATTAAAAATTTCATATTCCATAGAATAAATGTTTGGAAATTGTTAGCCTGTGTCTTATGAATTTAAAAAAGGGAAGCTTAAAATAAGCTGTTCTTCTCGTAAAAATCCGTAAAAAAATGGAATATAAAACACTTTAGTTTCAAACTTTGGAATGCGTTGTTTACATAGCAGACATGCTCTCAAAATTTGGTTGCTAAAATGTTTTGTGAAATAGGTTACAATTTCAGTGGAGTAACCCTTGCCTGATTTTATTGTCAGATCTAAAAGCTCGTTTTCACAGGTTGGTCCCCGCGCTGGCACTCTTGTGTAACTGAAACTCATGGGCATTGTTAAGGATAGCAGTGAAGAGCTAGATTTGTCGTACCTGGTCCACGTATCACGGCCATCAGAGGCTAAACATGCCACAAACTACTCTACAACATGCACATGCTACACTGAAAAGGAAAGTACATATCAAGTCAATAGATGATTAACAACCCGCTTCTCACAGCATCACCTTCGCAAGGATCCCTAACGTTTACAGACCGAGCCCTTTCATTAGTAGCGAAGGAGCACCACCGCATACGTCGCACATCACCGACCACCGCGCCTAACTATCCCTGCAAGATGAAAGGAAACAAATGAGATGAGGGAGAGTATTTGCCACCATGATCAGGGTGACCGTCCAACGGAAATCGAACCTCGGACAGCTACAAGAAAGTTTAATCGCTGAGAATTGCTTTACCTCGTTCGTTATGCTGCATTCACAATGAGATTCAAGTGCAGACGTAACGCAGCATAAGCGCAGACGCAAGGAGACACCATTCACAATGAGATGCAAGTGCAGACGTAACGCAGCATAAGCGCAGAATGCAATCGCAAGTGTACCGCAAGAAGTTTCTAGATCCGCAAGCTACATGCGAATATCTTCCAAGTTACAAACTGAATAACATAACCAACAATACCACATAAGAAAATTCACTCAATCTTTTACAAATAAATATGTTATAAAATTACATACTAATAACTGACGCTCGCGGCAGTGACGTCACAATAATTGTTCATTGAAAACTATTGAAAATAGTACAAGCATAGAGACTTCAAAAAGTGATCAAGCTACACATTTTATGAACTAAGAATTATCTCTCTGCGTCTGCGATTTATGAGAACCAAGAAATCTAGACACAGATGATAGTTACATCCATTAAATCAAACAAGGAGACTGTCATAACCTCTTGAGGGAGATTAGAGATGGCGCGGCACGGCCAAATACATGTACAGCAGGCCATGTGCGATCGTCTGTTGTTGAAGTCATAGGCAATACATAGAGAAAAGAAGCAGAACTCTTCCTCTTTACATGCAACGCAAGGATAGCGTTTGGAGTTTGCAAACTCTTGCGTTGCATTGCATTGCGTCTTGCGTGTTTCTATGTGAATGCTTACATTAAATAACATGAGTCCAAACTCTTGCATTGCATTGCATTGCGTCTTGCGTGATTCTATGTGAATGTTTACATTAAATACTCTTGCGCTTACGTTGCGTCTCGTTACATTTCATTGAAAAGTGTAGTTTTACAGACGAGCATTTTGTCTCTTCATTCAACACAAGTCACGTGTTATTCCGTTTTTAGTTTCTCTACTACTTGGATACCCAAGGTAAACTAAATATGGCATTCAACTTAAGAAATCAGGGTCCACTAGAAATGTATGCTTTAAGTTCCTTTAAAATATGTTTAATTTCTTTACGTCTTACCTCAAAAATAAATGAATTATTGTATTACATCCAAAAATGCTGTATCGAAATTGAGCGGAAACAGTCCGAGGAAAAAACATTTTTTTTGGAAAAAAAACATGTGTGCGAAAAAGAAATGTCAACAACATATCAAGTTTAAGTTTAACATTTTCCAAGAAAATCCCCATACCCCACACTACTCTGTATGGATATTTTTTTTTTATTTTGCCAGAAAAAATAACTATGTTGATTAAAATAGTTTGCATACTTAAAAATACTTGCATGGCATAAAATATATATGTTAAATATTCTGAATGCATCCTGTACGGTCCTCTTTATTTTGAACACATTCTGTATAATTAGTAAACAGTAAGAATAAACAATTTCTATTAGGGGGCATTTCATTAGAGCACACAACTTATGCCAAATAACATTTTACTTTCTGGACCACTTAAGGGTAAATATTGCATTGCACCCAAACATTCTTAAACAGAATTTTAATAAACATAGACGTTTTGGAATCCCTGAGCACAGAGAATTTTGAGAAAAACTTTTGTATATATGAAGAGCATAACTCAAAAACCAAAAGCCGTTTTAGTAAGGAACTTGGCGCAATGAAACCTGCCAAACCTGGAATCTTGTCTTTAACGGAAAAATGTGGAAATCATATACCTTATGTAATTTCCTTGCTTGACGTGAAAACTGGGAAATTACTTCAAACTGAAATATGTTGTATTATTGTGACTACAAGGAAATTGCACATAGGTGTTTATAGTATATTATTTATCTAGGTGCAAAAGTGGAGCTTGGGTCAAGTTAAATCACGACCGCAGCTACTTTTGTTGAATACAATACTTTATGTACGTTTCTAATGCAGGAAATAATTATGATATGGCATATTAAATCTTATATCAGTGAACAATTTTAATTCTATTACTATTCATGTGGTGAACTTGATTGTTGCTATGGTAACATTACAGTTAATTGAGATGAATGATAATTTGTGTTTTATCGCAATGGAAAATGTGGTTGTGGGTGCCGTTCATCCGGCACTCTTCCAGCAGATAGCGGTGCGGATATAACACTAAAGAGACACGGAAGTCGAGCAGAGAATACAAGAAGTGTTGCAAGTCGCGTTATTATTGGAAACAAATCTAATTTTGCACAGCTGTTTTTGGTGGTGCTATTAAATGTGATACGCGTAACCAGATTAAGTTGGTGTAACATGTGATAATATGGCTCCTCAAGTCAATGTTAAACATTATACAAATTATCATGTTATTATAAATTTCCGTTAGAGTTTACTTGTGTCATTTATGGTTGAACTCATACTTAACCTAAAAGTTATAATTTTCTATGTATGATTAGTTGGCAATAATCAGTAGAAGAATGTTTTCTTTTTTCAAGGCCTTCTATTGTTCTTGAGGGAACAACTTACTAAAAATTTGGATGCTTGTTTATTAAGAATCATGACGTAACTTATAAAGTGCTTTGAAAGACGTTGCTATGTGACGTGTTATTTAGTTTATACGAAAATAAACAGAAGCTCTTGAATAGAAAAGTATCAATTGATGGTCTGCTTTTGAAACGGTAGTAGATAAATGCCGCATGCCGTGCTGCCGAAGAGAAACCACTTTACAGTTGTGTGTTGCATTGCGAGCAAAGCTGTGCCACAGAACAAGGTGAACATTTAAATGTGCAAAATACAAAATCTGCATTACAAATGGAGAAAATAAGATCATTTCATTTGCGAGTTGAGCAGGTTTCAGTATCTTCCAACTCTGGGACACCTCCCCACACAAACTACCTTTTAATGAAGACTCAATGAAAAGCGGAATATTAATTTAATTTATTAAATTGTTTGCGTTTTTCTTAATTATATACAATCAACTTATTAATATAATTATAACCTTAATTGCATCATAAAACGTAATAAAACAATCGAAAAAAATAACAAAGTAGTAATCCTGAAGAGAAACTATATAAATATATTTAAATTTGTTGTATTATTTAAAAATAAGTGAAGGTACGTTAGCCCTCTCTTTCGGCAGAGGTGCAAACCTAAGTTGTGATGCTGTGAGAGCGAAGGTTTCTTTTGTCGTGTTTTGTTTTAAAAACAAGGATATCCTGCAGATATTCCGGTGGTAAAGGAACACAGATTAAGTGGTCTACCTAGTTGTCTACTTGTTACATTGTGCCTCACGCAATGCATGATGTAACAAAAGTTGATGGTTCAACAGTTTGTTGTCGAGAGTCACTGCCATCTAGTGGTGAAAAAATGAAAGGACGCTCTTTAATTGCCGCGGTTCTCAGCGTCCCATTCTATACTAGGCGTGAAAGATATTTTAGCTTTGCTCAGAGGCCTCTTTATCAGGCTTGAGGTTCTTTTACGTGCCGTAAATCTACTTCCCTTCCTAAGGAAGCCATGCTAAGGAGTTTTAAGCCCCCCCCCAAAAAAATGGTCCTCCGCCGGGTTTGAACCGGCGACCTTGGGTGTATGAGGCTAGAATGGTAACCACTGCACCACGGAGGGCGACATTAAGCTGCAAACCGCAAAGGTTTCCTGTTAACAGCCGTGGAGTGATGTTAGTCAACTTGTATGTACACCCACAACACCGGGCTACCAATTAGGACGCCAGTCAGACTCAATCGCATTGTTAGGTAACTCAGCAACAGGAGTAATACCTTTACTCTTCATTACAAGCAAAATAACGATTTTCAAATTTTAAAGATATAACTACTCAATATACCTACATAAAAACTTTTTCGTTAAAATAAAGACTGTTTAGATGCAAATGTGGGGTAAACATTTCATCCTCAAGTGTCTATTAGTTTCTGAGATAATGGGCCATTGGTATAGACAATTTTACCTCTCTAGAAATTGCTTTCAAACATAACATTAAAAAAACTGTAACCTAAGTTTCCAAACACAACTTCGCAGCAGATTGAAGAAAATATGATCGGGATACCAATGCTGCGAATAGCTAAACTAAAACTTTCCAATCAAAATAAAAAGATCCCTTCTCTAACACCGATATTTACAAAGTTGTTGATATTTTACCAAGTGAGTGCACCAAAAGTTCTAAAAAGCTTACTACGCAGGATTATTTTCTACAATATTTTTAAACTATTTACAATTAGCATACCTCTATGAAAGTTACACCAAAATGAGCACGGGATTTGAAATATTCATATGGAATTAAAATATGAAAAGAGAAAAAAATTATGAAAATATCATTTCGACTCCCCTTAGGGGGATTAATGTTTAAAAGTGTACAATATTCTCATCCCTATGTGCAGGAATCAATTTTAGTGTTTATAAGGATGGATATGCAATGTGAAAACGTTGAAACTCCAGCAAACACAGAAGTGCAATTTTGAAGTCCAATATTGCCTTTATGGTCCTAAAATGCAGGTTTTTCTTCTCTATTCCTCAAATTACTCTTTGCGATGCAAGCTCTCGCCAAGACATCATAGGATAGCAACCATTATCGTTGTAAATTTTTAGGAAGTAAAAGTAAAGCACATGACTTTAGAAATAATGTTATTATTTAAAAATCTTAACAAAAACAACAAACTATTAGCTTGAATTTGTTTTCTAAAGTAATACACCTTTTATTAGCAATTAATATGACTGTTTGCAAGTCAGATATGTTTCAAAAATTTTCCAAAGATTTTTAAAATTGCACCGGAGATTTCCATATAAATCATTAAAGAAACGTGATCTGAACATTTGGAAGTCTTTTATTTTCATCCCACGTATATATCTTAACAATATAGGTAACAGGTAGAAAATGGAATACCGAGATGTTACCGGAAACACATTTTTGGAGGTCAGCTTAGCTCAAAACGAAAAGGCGTTTTAACAACAAACTTGATATTTAAGTTAAGTATTTTCCGAGGAAGCTAGAGCAATATGTACAAAACATCCCTACACCCCAAACTACACGGAAGAGTTTGCCAGGAATATCCTCTGAAGACCTCTTCATTCTGATTGACTTTCACATAACTGGCAAACGTAAGAGACAGACAAAAATGTAGATATCCTTAAAACACAACATTTGACAAATAGATCATTTTTGTGGAGTTAACCATTTCCGAGATATTCTTAACTATTGGTTTTAACTTTGAAGTGTTTATACATTTCTCAAATGGAAAATCGTTATTCAGTTGTCTTTCCCTTCGTACAGCAAAGAGGTCGGAAAGTAAATGCATCACATAGCGACCAGCAATTAAAAGTTTTGGCTATCACTTTGGCCTAGTGTATCTATAACAAAATATGTAGGTATGTTTATATGGATATACTGAAGTAGATAGAAAAATAAACTTTTGTAGGAGAATGTGACTGTTATATTACAAATACCAGGTAAAATATGAAACTGCAAGCTAGAACTTTATTATGCATCAGGGTTATTTTCTACCCCTTTTGAAAACTTCTTCACGTCCTTCAGCCTGGTTGATCGTATCGGACCACATTAAGTTAAAGCTAGAATTGCGTCCTGACATTTTCCAGGTTTACGAACCGCGAACACATTTTGTGCCGGTTACAATATTAACCAGTTTGCTAATTACCTGAAATGTTTATATAGTTTTTATGTACTAAATTGATAACAAACATGTACGGAATTTGTGGTATACACATTTTCACATGCCAAAGCATTAACTTCTGTTGCATTGTACTGTCACTTACGATTACAGATTGAATGGTATACAGTACTATGATAGACCAGAGCTTATCTGTGTGTGTATCCTTGATCATGATCATGGTCCCTCTTCACTGGGCTGTACCACTACTGAACTCTAGTAAATGGTATACAGTACTATGATAGACCAGAGCTTATCTGTGTGTCTATCCTTCATCATGATCATGGTCCCTCTTCACTGGGCTGTACCACTACTGACCTCTAGTAAATGGTATACAGTAATATGATAGACCAGAGCTTATCTCTGTGTCTATCCTTCATCATGATCATGGTCCCTCTTCACTGGGCTGTACCACTACTGACCTCTAGTAAATGGTATACAGTACTATGATAGACCAGAGCTTATCTGTGTATCTAACCTTCATCATGATCATGGTCCCTCTTCACTGGGCTGTACCACTACTGACCTCTAGTAAATGGTATACAGTACTATGATAGACCAGAGCTTATCTGTGTGTCTATCCATCATGATCATGGTCCCTCTTCACTGGGCTGTACCACTACTGACCTCTAGTAAATGGTATACAGTACTATGATAGACCAGAGCTTATCTGTGTGTCTAACCTTCATCATGATCATGGTCCCTCTTCACTGGGCTGCGCCACTAGTGACCTCTAGTAAATGGTGTACAGTACTATGATAGACCAGAGCTTATCTGTGTGTCTATCCTTGATCATGATCATGGTCCCTCTTCACTGGACTGTACCACTAGTGACCTCTAGTAAATGGTATACAGTACTATGGTAGGCCAGAGCTTATCTGTGTGTCTATCCTTTATCATGATCATGGTCCCTCTTCACTGGGCTGTACAAAATGTATAGCACCACTAGTGACCTCTAGTAAATGGTATACAGTACTATGATAGACCAGAGCTTATCTCTGTGTCTATCCTTGATCATGATCATGGTCCCTCTTCACTGGGCTGCACCACTAGTAAACTCTAGTAAATGGTATACAGTACTATGATAGGCCAGAGCTTATCTGTGTGTCTATCCTTGATCATGATCATGGTCCCTCTTCACTGGGCTGCACCACTAGTAAACTCTAGTAAATGGTATACAGTACTATGATAGGCCAGAGCTTATCTGTGTGTCTATCCTTGATCATGATCATGGTCCCTCTTCACTGGGCTGCACCACTAGTAAACTCTAGTAAATGGTATACAGTACTATGATAGGCCAGAGCTTATCTGTGTCTATCCATCATGATCATGGTCCCTCTTCACTGGGCTGCAGTACTACTGACCTGTAGTAAATGGTATACAGTACTATGATAGACCAGAGCTTATCTGTGTGTCTATCCTTCATCATGATCATGGTCCCTCTTCACTGGGCTGTACCACTAGTGACCTCTAGTAAATGGTATACAGTACTATTATAGGCCAGAGCTTATCTGTGTGTCTATCCTTGATGATGAGCATGGCCCCTCTTCACTGGGCTGTAACAAAATGTATAGCACCACTAGTGACCTCTAGTAAACGGTATACAGTATATGATAGATGAGAGCTTATCTGTGTGTCTATCCTTCATCATGATCATGGTCCCTCTTCACTGGGCTGTAACAAAATGTATAGCACCACTAGTGACCTCTAGTAAATGGTATACAGTACTATGATAGACCAGAGCTTATCTGTGTGTCTATCCTTGATCATGATCATGGCCCCTCTTCACTGGGCTGTACCACTAGTGACCTCTAGTAAATGGTGTACAGTACTATGATAGACCAGAGCTTATCTGTGTGTCTATCCTTCATCATGATCATGGTCCCTCTTCACTGGGCTGTACCACTAGTGACCTCTAGTAAATGGTATACAGTACTATGGTAGGCCAGAGCTTATCTGTGTGTCTATCCATTATGATCAGGGTCCCTGTTGACTGGGCTGTAACAAAATGTATAGCACCACTAGTGACCTCTAGTAGCTGGTATACAGTACTATGATAGACCAGAGATTATCTGTGGGTCTATCCTTCATCATGATCATGGTCCCTCTTCGCTGGGCTGTAACAAAATGTATAGCACCACTAGTGACCTCTAGTAAATGGTATACAGTACTATGATAGACCAGAGCTTATCTGTGTGTCTATCCTTGATCATGATCATGGTCCCTCTTCACTGGGCTGTACCACTAGTGACCTCTAGTAAATGGTGTACAGTACTATGATAGACCAGAGCTTATCTGTGTGTCTATCCTTCATCATGATCATGGTCCCTCTTCACTGGGCTGTACCTCTAGTGACCTCTAGTAAATGGTATACAGTACTATGGTAGGCCAGAGCTTATCTGTGTGTCTATCCTTGATCATGATCATGGTCCCTCTTCACTGGGCTGTAACAAAATGTATAGCACCACTAGTGACCTCTAGTAACTGGTATACAGTACTATGATAGACCAGAGCTTATCTGTGGGTCTATCCTTCATCATGATCATGGTCCCTCTTCACTGGGCTGTAACAAAATGTATAGCACCACTAGTGACCTCTAGTAAATGGTATACAGTACTATGATAGACCAGAGCTTCTCTGTGGGCCTATCCTTCATCATGATCATGGTCCCTCTTCACTGGGCTGTAACAAAATGTATAGCACCACTAGTGACCTCTAGTAAATGGTATACAGTACTATGATAGACCAGTGCTTATCTGTGTGTTTATCCTTGATCATGATCATGGTCCCTCTTCACTGGGCTGTAACAAAATGTATAGCACCACTACTGACCTCTAGTAAATGGTATACAGTACTATGATAGAGCAGAGCTTATCTGTGTGTCTATCCATTATGATCATGGCCCCTCTTCACTGAGCTGTAACAAGGTCTATAGCATTACTAATGACCTCTATTATCCAGGGAGCGAAGATTCAGACGTGAGTTGTAAAATCAATTGTCTAACAAATAATTTATCTTATTTGCAGTCTACGGCTGGCGCAAATAGTTTTCCCAGTTAAACAGTTAAACAGTTTTGTTTATATACAGCTGTTTTATGGCGTGTTTCATATGCACTAGAAAGCTGTGTTAGTCTAGGAAATTGTGTTCTTTGCTTTAATAGTGTTTATGGTAGTACCGGAAGGAGTTTCAAAAGCAGTACTACCAGGTCTTCAGGAGGTTTTGTAAAACCGAATACCAATTTGATTTACATCGCTTAGGGGTATTTTAGCCTTTATACTGTTACGTCACAGAATTGTCACGTTTTTCTTAACGGGGGCAGTTGCACTGGTTTCAATTTCAGGAGATTAACAAAGATCTATTCGCGAACCGCGGTATGAACGGAAGTAAATAATACAGGTGGCGCAGGTAAACGGGAAACTATAAAATAACGTAATTTGTATGAATGAATATAGGAAACAACACCTTTATTGAGGAAAGTCAAAATGTCACTTTACTTCTTAAAGATGTGCGTTCATATTCTAATAACCTCTCCTGAAAACTCTGGAATAGTTGCAGGACGTAACGGTACACTTTATTTTTAAGATGTCCCCACAGGAACAAGTCGGTGACCTCGCAGCCATGGAGTGTCGTCGTTACGAGAATAACGCGCGAGCAGTATCTGCTGTTCAGAGCGTGCAGTCTCGGAGTAAAGAATGTTTCAAGCATTTCAACATACGCGCCACAGAGTCTTGTGGATGAAATCGCTGCACAATCTGGAATTTAAATTCGTGCACGCTTCGTGGTCCAATCCCTAGCGCAGATGCATTTGACGGCGAGGACTCTTCTCGATGGAAACTCCAACAGCTGCAATGTTCTCAGGTGAGCGTATCGTTCGAACGCAACCTGGAAGCTTGTTTTATTCAAAATTACGCACCTACGTGAGCAGATGACGTCCGAGCTGGTAATGCCGTCAAACAACATTTGCGTAGCAGTCACACTATCACCCTGCTTATAATGCACTTGCCGTTTTCCTGCGCCACCCTGTACTAGATGGCTATCTTGCAGCGCTGATGATATTGCTATGTATACAAATTCAAACCACTTTACTAAATTTTAATTAGAATAGTTTCAATTGATTTGTAGCGTTACATTTGTTTTCCTGGACTTATCTCAAAGGAAACGACTGAAAATGCAGTGTTGTATAAAACATGCCATATAATGAACACTAGTCATGTACTTCTTTATGATAGTAAATCTCTTTCCTGAAGAATTATAATGTACACGAGGTGAAACTAAAGTCAAACAAGGATTGTTGTTAAAAAATCACAATGAGCTAGGTCAGGGCTGTATGATGCTGACCTTAAAGGTATGTAGATACTCAGTCGTTAGGTTTTCTCTAGATGATGGTGCGTTATCATCGTATCAAATTATTTTCACTTATGGGCCCTTTTCACGAACGGTTTTCAAAAATGTGCTGTATTTGTGAACCAATCGGCAATAATGACATGTCTTATGTTCTAATGCTGTATTAGTAACATAGCCAGTTATAGAAACAAAAATAGCAACAATCTTACCAGATTTGTGAATTCGTTGGGCTTTCGTAGCCTTAGGCTCTTTTCGTTAGCTCTATTAAGCCGAATGACTTTTTTTTTTTTTTTTTTAGGATCATAACAATAAATCCAAGACCCATCAGTCATCACCAGTAACGATATTCCAAACTAAATTTGAAGTGCCAGTTTTAAATGTTTCCAAGAGTTCTTCTGCACCAATCAGTGCGTAATTGTTTTTGATCTGGAATCCATTGACAACAAAATTTCTCACCTCCAACTACTGATGTATGTTTTGGATTTGACTCATACCAATACCTAATATCGCCAGAATAAATTCATATGCACGTCGTTCTTCTTCAAGCATTACTCGAACAGCGGCAATATTTTCATCAGTAACAGCAGCTCTTGGGCGTCCTTCACGAAATGCAATAATAATAATAATAATAATAATAATAATAATAAAATAAATCCAGTTCTTTTGAATTCCCTGTACCAATTATAAATGTTGCCTTAAATGGGGCTTCTTCACCAAAAGCATTTATAGTTGATCTTTACATGATTTAAAATCGTAAAAAATCATTTTGGAAAGGCTCTCTCTAGTCAAAATCATTTTGGGTGGACACATCTTTAACAAACGGTAATTAAGAAATTGTTAAGAGAAAATGAAGCAAGTGCGTTCAATAAGTCATTAGAAAATCCAAGAAATGGCACGCGCAGCATCGAAAAGTTTTGCATTTAGTAAGCATCATTTCTTACTAGATGGCACTTAGTTTCAGCTACATTCATTCATCACGTGGTTTCGTTGTCACGGGCGATTGAATCAACAAACTTACGCTTATTTAGAAAGATGCGGTAGGGGAAGAGTTTCGTGCGGCGATTAAGGACTTCTACATATTTAAAAGACTTAACACCCAAAGAGATCAAAGCCGGGTTGGATGAAGTTTATCGCATATTTGATCCTGAATTTGCAACAATTTACAATTCGGTAAATGAGTTTAAAGGTGGCCGTACATCCTCAAATAATGAACATCGTTCAGGACGTCCAGTGAAAGTGACTTCCTTCGAAATGGTTGAAAAAATCCACAACATGGTTTTGAGATATCAACGACAAAAGAGTTGAGGCCTTAGGCATACTACAAGGTGCAATGGTTTCAATTGTGCACCAAAATCTGACGAAGATCTCTGCAAGGTGAGTGCCGCGTTTGCTCTCACTGGAGAAGATGGGTTGGGAACCTGGTTTGGCAATTTTCCGTTGCGATCCTGACGAGTTTCTGCGTTGATACATAACTTAAACAAGGATACACTGCTACTTCCAGAGACAAAAGTACAGTCGAAACAGGAATTTTTAAAGGAGAACCGGCTCTGAAGGTGGCAAATGTGAAATCGGCCGACAAGATGATGTAGATCATGCTACATCGATTACTTGCAGAGACGAAGATGATAGATGTAGAGTATTGTGCATCGTTATTGCACCGGTTAAGCGAAGAAGTCGAAAGAAAAAAAAAAAAAAAAAAAAAACGCTCTCACTTGGCAAAAAGAAATAATTTATTCCATCAAGACAATGCACGGGTGCACACCTGCGCAGTTGTGGAATTAAGATTTCAATTTTCACAATATCCAGCGTATTCACAAGATTTTGCCCCTGGTGATCTTTTTTTTTTTTCCCCCCGCCTTTTGAAAAAGTGGCTCGGTAAAAAAAACGGTTCACGTCCAAAGAAGTCATCTCCCAAACAGATGCATATTTTGAGGACCTTCCGAAATCCTACTTTTTGGATTGTTTAAATAGTTAGATTAAGCTATATAAATGTATTGACCTAAATGGAGATCATCTTGAAAAAAAAATCTATCACAATAATTTGCTTCTCTTATATTTTTGTAAGGGCTTGCTGAACGGCGATCAACAAGCAAAACATTAGAAAGCCGCGTCACATATAAACTAATTCTAATCGTTTAAGTGTTGCCTTCGAAACTTTTCTGAAAAATGTCTAATTCTTGAGACCCTAAATCCAAAACTACAACGCCATAAAAAAAAAGTTCCTTTAAGATATTTTCCTCTATCGAATAATAACGTGTGCCGACAGTTGAAATTAATTGGACTACCAGGAGCTGAAGTGTAAGAAAAGGAAGATTACGATGCACTGTTTGCTCAGGCACGCTTACAAATGTTGTGTTCGGGAATTAAAATGAAGAGATGGCAAACTCTTCTACAAATACGGCAATTATCGTATTCCACACAAAATTTCCGTGTCGAGATTTCGTCGAAAATATGTTTTGAGAACCCATGTACCAAAAAATATTTTTACTTAGTTTACAACGTGTAGTATGCAGGAGAAGTATTAGATTCCACCCAAAATGTCTATGTCCAGATTTCACTGAAAATATATGTTTTAGTTCCCCCTTAACCGCCGCATAAATAATTCAAAGAAGGCCTTATGAAAACAGGATAGCTCAGAAAGAGCAGTCGGTTAAAAACCAAACTTGGTATTTAATTCAGCAGCTTCCAAAGATGTAGCACTTAAGATTTCCAAGAAAATCCCCCAACCCAAATTATTCTTTACGTGAGAAGTTTTTAAAAACCTTTTAATTTTCTCAAAAACGGTTCTAAAGATTTTAATAAAATGTCATTATGTTTAAGATATTTTCAAAACAAATGAAATATAGAGGATATCTGAGACTCTGTCCAGGATATTATATATAATATCCTCTTCATTCTAGATGTCGCAATTTCAGTCCCTTGAGTTTGTCTATCCTAAGCTATCGAAATGCAAGAAGCAGAAGCAACTCAAATTAACAGGCTATAGATATACATTATGAGTTTCAGAGTTGGCAGCTCAGGAGAGGCTGCTTTTACCCTGACCAGCACTCCCTGTTTTAATATTCTCTAGTTGCATTGCATGAAGCACCCTGTATAACCACAGTAGATAATCTACTTGTATTTTAATATGATGACATAGATATACTACCTTGGAGGTGCAAAAGCAACATTCGAATTCACTAGGCAATTCATCAAGTTTCTCGATTTTCCTGTCCTCTTTTTTGTTGCTGTCCTACAAAAGAGAGATCGAGAGAGGGGAGTAGAAGAATAGAAAGTCGTAGCAAGCACAGAACAAGAGAAAGCTGGCGTAATGCAGCGCGTGGCAACACTGTCTTACAATGTTTCCTTTTCAAAAAGAAAACTTGGCGATATTTAATGGAAAATATTATTTCTCTAGATAAATGACACTGTATAACAGTGTTGCCACATGTAACTGCGAAGGCATTAATGTTACGACACAGTTATTGCAAACGAAATCAATTAGGTTACAAAAGTATGCACTCACAGATACACAGTACACACGCACGCACAGACAGCACACGCACACACACGCACTTAAATACTTGAGGAACAAGAATGTGTTAAGATTCGTGATGGAGAAATAAGTTCATGTAAAAATTATCCAAAAATAGTTAAATATTATTCTGAAAACACGATTTGAACCACTCCAATCTAATACCATCTATTTCGAAAATTCATCATTTACATTTTCAAGACATAATATTTATAACTAAAGTGCAAATGTACCTTCACTTGCGCTTAATTTCATCAGGGTCGTATCACTTTAAAATGTCAAATGGCAGCGGAGCAAACAGATTGAATCTTCAAAATAAGTACATTCATACTTCAAGGAGACAAAAACCCGCGATATTAACATCATTCATGCTGAGAAAAGGTAAACAGTATTGGCACAATGCAATTTGTCTAATGAAAATACGTAAGAGATCCCTCTTTCTGCTTGATCCCCGCTCCCATTTGAAGTTTTAAAGCAATATTGCACACTTCCAGTAATGGCTCAAGGGAAGATTCCCATGCGCTTGATGCTGTCCGCAAGAGCTCTCTCTCTCTCTCTCTCTCTCTCTGTCTACTTGATCCCCGCTCCCATTTGACGTTATAAAGCAATATTGTACACTTCCAGTTATGGTTCAAGGAAAGATTCCCATGTGCTGGATGCTGTCCGCAAGAGCTCTTCCTCTGTCTACTTGATCCCCGCTCCCATTTGAAGTTTTAAATCAATATTGTACACTTCCAGTTATGGCTCAAGGGAAGATTCCCATGTGCTGGATGCTGTCCGCAAGAGCTCTCTCTCTGTCTACTTGATCCCCGCTCCCATTTGAAGTTTTAAAGCAATATTGTACACTTCCAGTTATGGCTCAAGGGAAGATTCCCATGTGCTAGATGCTGTCCGCAAGAGCTCTCTCTCTGTCTACTTGATCCCCGCTCCCATTTGAAGTTTTAAAGCAATATTGTACACTTCCAGTTATGGCTCAAGGGAAGATTCCCATGTGCTAGATGCTGTCCGCAAGAGCTCTCTCTCTGTCTACTTGATCCCCGCTCCCATTTGAAGTTTTAAAGCAATATTGTACACTTCCAGTTATGGCTCAAGGGAAGATTCCCATGTGCTAGATGCTGTCCGCAAGAGCTCTCTCTCTGTCTACTTGATCCCCGCTCCCATTTGAAGTTTTAAAGCAATATTGTACACTTCCAGTTATGGCTCAAGGGAAGATTCCCATGTGCTTGATGCTGTCCGCAAGAGCTCTCTCTCTGTCTACTTGATCCCCGCTCCCATTTGAAGTTTTAAAGCAATATTGTACACTTCCAGTTATGGCTCAAGGGAAGATTCCCATGTGCTAGATGCTGTCCGCAAGAGCTCTCTCTCTGTCTACTTGATCCCCGCTCCCATTTGAAGTTTTAAAGCAATATTGTACACTTCCAATTCTGGCTCAAGGGAAGATTCCCATGTGCTAGATGCTGTCCGCAAGAGCTCTCTTTCTGTCTACTTGTGAAATGTCCCACGAGAGGAGAATTTAGTTTGCATCCTTTCTTAACAGCATATTCTTTCAGGAATGTGATCTTTTTACAACCAATAAAATATAAACTCTTAATTTTCTACAAATCAGTTATTCAATAAATAATTAGTAATGATCAATTATATAAATTATTAAAACTCCAAATTCAAAGACCTGCGAATATCAAAAAACCCGATCTGTAGATCTTCACTCTTCAAAGAACGCATACTATAACTTTAAAAGAACATGAATCAAATTGCAATATGAGCTGAGTTACGAGAAAATCAAGTTTGCATTCGTCTGAGAGGTACATTAAACGCTGTTTTTGGTCATTTGAATGGCCAGAAAGCCAAAACTCAAACTGAATCTTGATTCTAGGTACAAACATAGGATTTTTTCCAGTTAGAATTTTGCCCCGACACTTATGGGTAAGATTCGGTGTGATGTTTCCTTAGCACGAACGTCCCAACAGTCGTGTCTTACATTCTGTTCTCATTGAAATGCTCAAGATGATTAATATATTTGGAAAGTAATTCAAGTACATTCTTAAAATATTATTAGGGAGAGCTTCTGAATTCTTCGGCATATATGAACACTTATAGCATGCACATTGAAATTAAATTTGCATCAGCGATATCTTAAACACACTCCTGTTCACTGCTGTAACAGAAACTGATTAACAAGTGTCTGAAGCAAACGTATAGAAGTGTTAAACAATTGTTAAAAAGAAGAGAGGAGAGGATTAACAAGTGTATTTGTTTTGTAGCTCTGGAGTTACAACATGCATGATTCATCCCAGTTGCACTTCGCCCTGTATAGTATTATCAAGGGTTTGTACTATGACTATGTTATGTGTTTGGAGGAGTTCAGAATACATAGCAAAACTACTTCGAGAACACGGGAATGTTAAGTTTTGGAATGTGTGTTACTAAATTTAAAAATACTGAAATATATGGTCATCTCATGAGAAACTAGAGCGTTCATGATGCCCTTGCTTATGGAAATGGATATGTTTAAATCCACGGATAATTTTGATTTGGTATTAGCCAATTTATATATAAAATATTTCCCTGATATTTAAAATACAGTGGGGAGTCCTTGATTGCTCTGACTGCCTTCGATTCTAATTTTCTTTAAGACATTTTGGAATATACAAGAAAGTAGTAATTAATAAAAGGATGGGTTTAAAATTACACGAGCAAAATCATGTACATTGCAAGGTTGAGACCAGTAACTTAAATGATACTTAAGCAGCTATTTAAAATTACTGCAAACGTTTAAATGGTTTCTTTCCTATTAAAACACATAAATTGGCATTTAAACGTTATATACATTAATTATAAAGATGGAAGATGGAATAAATCACTATAGCACAAATTTCAAATGTGGATAGCGTAGATATTGATGTCTTTGGTCTTTGCTGGAAAGACACAACTACAGAATGGTAACCTGGTGATAGAATTGCTTAATTGTGGGCACTGACAACTATTTTATATACACTGAAGTAACGAGGGTCTCTCCTCAGAAGGCGTCCACTGCCGAGCCAATAGATGGCGTTGGACGCCCTCAGTCGGAGTCATCAGTGAAAGGATAAAATATATCTTGAGTGTCGTAAACCGATGTTAAAGCGAGCTTACCTCTGAAGCAATCATGATATATGAATTATAGATTAAGTCTTGGATTTTTTTTATACTGTTTATCGAAAAATCCTTTTTATTTGCTAAATATAACACGTCACGTGTGCTTCCTCAACGCTGGACGAAAAAGTGCTCGGGCTCAGAGAATCAAAATAGCTGCATGTTCTGCAGGATATACCAACGGCTTGGAGATAAAGAAATTACTTTGAGGACAAGCGCTTATTGTCTCATCAGTTATCAAAGTCCTTATAGTTGTCCTCATTTTATGAGAAAATATAATTTCCAACCCAGTAGTTGTTTCTTTATCTTACTGCATGTGTTTTACAATCCGGTGTAAGATACTGGAAAACCATGTAGGAAGATGTTGATGCTTATTTCTCAAGAAGGTTGTAAAGACGTGGCTAGGACTATACACGAGTATCATCACCAGGTTACAGGGCAAGAGACGACCCCGCGTTGTCATTACGAGTGAAATTGGACGGACACGGCATGGTTCGCGTCGCTTCTAGAATCACATTTTAAATGTAATCAATGTTTGCTAGTAATAACTCCAGGAAGCATTTTTACTTTCAGATCTTTTGGCGCATTTCAAATAAAAGTTTGTAATAGCTTTTAACTTGCGTAATTCATGGCCTTGTATATCTAATACATTTTTCTTCGAGAATATGAGAATCTATTCTCCGTTTATCCTTTTATGAATAATATTAAGAAATTCAATAAAACTCTACGCCAATGCTTTAAAAGCAAAACAAATTTTGATAATTGTTTCTCCACGCATGCAGTGTATAGGCTAAGGTTAGACAGGTAGGCCTAGCCGGGACCTTCGGCTTGCTCTAACCAACTGAGCTTCCATGACTCGCCCGGTAAACCACAAGGCGTTCTGACATTAATTTTTAAGATCGTTTTGTGATTTGTTGAGAAAACGTGAGTTACCTGAGAAAGCGACAGGTTGCATTGGTAGCTCACTGACTAGGACAAACTTCGAAAGCTGAAGATCCACTGGCAATAACATTAAAATGTTCAGTCTGTTATATCTTTCCAAACCAAATTTTAATCGGCAGCATGAGAATTAAATTTTGTGGAACTAGCATAGTCATTTTCCAGACTCAACCAGATGAATTTTTGCTAAATATCCTGAATGATTCTGTATACATTGGTCAGAAACAAATAATTGCCACCCACTTCAGTGACTGGAATGACCCTTGTAGACGTTTATCAACAATTCACCTGGCTGCACATATCGAGTAAGATTTGTTACAAGATGTCAGGAAAGATCTGCAGTGTACATGGAAAGCTAATAGCATCTAATAACGTAAACCAGATTATACATAGAGTTGCAGCAACCAGAGCAATCTGTGGACTAACCACTTTGGACTAAAGAGTAAGAGTAAGTGTGATATTGTTGATTTATAGTGTTGTCACACACATTCGAGCCTGGCATGCGGTACATGCAGGGGGTTCACAATAAAGGTGGCGTTTATTCCGAACCCTCCTCGAGATGACCTGCAGCTTACCGGGGAGATGTATCCCCCTGGTGAACGTGCCAGGGGTACGGGTTGATGCTGCTGCTCCTCCTCCTGGGGTAGATCCAGTAGCAGTTGCTGTTGGGGCGGCTTCTGGGGCGGCGAGCTTGGAGGTGGGGGCGGATTGCCAGCGGTGATCGGAAGACTGGGGGCGGGAGGCTGCGTGGAGTTGCTGCGGCGGTGACGGCCCCCGGCGGCGAAGTGGTCGAAGTTGCGGTAGCAGCCGGCCCCGGTTCGGCCCCCACCACTAGCACTCTCACCCTCGGTGCTGTTCCCATCCGCCTGGGAAATGTTGTGGCCTGGACGGGAATCAGACACACAAACACTGCTGCGCTGGCCACCTCAGCTCTCTCCGGAGACTTTGGCCTTTCCTCGGCCAAAAGATCCTCCGGAGATGCGAACTAACGCTCTTCCGATATGTGGATTCATTCGTACTACGCTAATGCTAATATTACTACAACATGCTAATGATGGAAAAATATGACGATATGGTGCTGCAGAAAAGTGAAAACTTATGAGCACTTTTGAGTAACTGCGGACGAAACGGTTTTCGTTCTTTTTGTTCACAGGACGGAAAGAATTTTGGAAGGCAAGTGAAATAGCCTTCGGTGAGCAAACACAGAGGAGCCCTGCAGTATCTCTTGTCTAACTACTGTGCCCTTCTCTACTCCACAAATAAGATCAAGATTTGACGAGCCACAGTCTACTATAAAAACAAGTATACATTAAACAAACAAAGATTTGTTATATGACCTTCCCTTAGCAATATTTTGAAGTAATCTCAGAGCCTTTGATAGGACTTTGACGGCAGTTGCTGAGGGGATTGCTCACGTCTCCGCGCCTCAAGCTTGTCACCTGGGGAAGACAATAACACTGAGATATTTACACAAAAAGCCAACATCAAAACACAAGTAGAAGGGTAAAGGCAGCAAGCGTCTGCAGATGGTGCTAGTGTGCATGGTGCAAACAGAGTGCCTCGTTCTGCAGACACCTGGTGCCTTCCCCGGAAGATAGGAGATGTAAGCATCAAGGTCGTTTGGGAAGGTAACGTCATGCTTGAGTCTACTTTCATTGGATGTTTATTTTGAAGAGGAAATCAGGAAAGTTAACAGTATGTTATCGTATAATTTCAAGTATAGCTAGTGGGTGCTGGTGTCATGAAGAGAGGTTTTGAAAGGTGGTACAAGCGTATTGCACATGCAGATACAACAGTTTGTGATATTCCGATTTCGCCACCTCACGGATGCCTTCTGTTTGTCAAACAGAAACAGCAGACATCGGTGGTAAAGGATCGCATGCTTGGTATGACGTACTCACGTGACGGTTTGAAGGACGTCCGCACATGCGTTTCACTCACCTGTATCCACGATAACGTCGATGAGGTCCATGCTCTTGGCGAAGGCGTCCCTCAGGTTGATGTGGTGGAAGGAGACGATGCTGCCCTCTCTCTTGGCCCTCTCCAGAGCCTCTCGTCTCTTGAGTGCCTTCTCCCGACGCATCTGGTTCTTGTAGAACTCAGCGAAGTTGTTGACGATGATGGGAATGGGCAGAGCGATCACCAGGACCCCACAAATGCAACAGACACTTCCTATCACTTTGCCAAGCGGGGTGGTGGGGTAAATGTCCCCATATCCGACGGTGGTCATGGTAATTCCCGCCCACCAGAAGGTTTCGGGTATGCTGATAAACTTAGTCCCTGGCTCCTCCTTTTCAGCGAAGTAAGCGAGACTTGAGAATATGAGCACGCCCATGGCCAGGAACAGCATCAACAGCCCCAGCTCCTTGTAAGAGTTTCTGAGCGTAAACCCGAGGCTCTGAAGGCCTGTGGAATGCCGGGCCAGTTTTAGAATGCGGAGTATCCGCATGATTCGGAAGATCTGAACAACACGTCGAACGTCCTGGAACTGATCCGTGGCGTTCTTGTTGGTCTCGAGCAGGAACAGGGACACGAAGTAAGGCATGATGGCCAGCAGGTCGATGACGTTGAGACCACCCTTGAAAAACTTCCACTTGTTGGGAGAGGCCGAGAAGCGAAGGACGTATTCGAGGGTGAACCAGGTGATGCAAACCGCCTCGACCATCGCGAGCTGCGGATTGTCCTGAAAGTTGCCCTTTTCGTCATTCACCTGAAGGCTGGGGATGGTGTTGAGCGTGAGGGCGATGGTCGAGAGCACAATGAAGAGTATGGACACTACCGCTATCACCTGCAACAGGTTCCGGACTGACGAACAAGGGATCTGGGTTTGTGTAATGTCTTACATACAACTGAAACAGAAAACAGTTAGTACAGGAAGGGGCCCTGAAGACATCAAAACGACACACATATCATGCTAAGTTAGCAACACAAAATATAAACATTCCCATGAGTCCGTTCCGGTGGTAAAAAGCAATAAAGTGTTAATCAGCCTGAGCAGTGTGAGCAGGCAAAGAAGAAGGACACACAAGTACAAGAAGTGGAAGAGAGTAAGAAGACGCGTAGGTTGGCATTCCACACACACACAACAAAATACACACAAAAACAGATATTCCCCCAGCCATGGCAGTCCTAGCAAGGCGCCGTCACCCGTGTGATCTGACGCCATCTGATGCCAAAATACAGAATCCCCACGGCACTCTACCTGAGGAAAACATTTCAACCCGTAACAATTTACAAACCTCGCCCCTTTTATAAACTGCAGTTTGTATTACTGTCCAAATAAACTTACTGCTTTTCTATATATAATTATCGTTCTGTAGGTCACGCTAAAAGTTTCCACAATATGTCGTTCTTAGTTCCTTTATCTGCATGTAGCTTCTGTATTTAGTGCTAGCAATGCGTGTATTGTTTAGATTTGATGGGAGCTGAATGTCTTAACATTTGCATTAGGTACAATGTCCTTTTATTTCAGCTTTGATTCCTCTTTACGAATAAGAGTAGTCTTGCCAAAAAGTGGGCTACGCTTCTTTCATTTTACAGCTATATAGTAGATCTTCGAAACCAATAATGAATACGCATCTACTAGCAGCATTTCGTCTTTCATTATGCACGAATTAAACAATGCCCATTTTATATAGTAGGAAGAGCATTGTTGAATAATTCTAGACTGGAATTAACTGGTGCCAACTTTAGCAACATTGTATGTATAACTTCCATTACATTAAATTTTTATGTGCAAGACAGAAATAGACTTAGACTTTTATATACAAAGGTTAAAACAGGAGTTGGCCAAAACTGAACAACGTATATGGATGCCCTCTAAAATTACCACATAAATTTCTCCTGAAATTGAATTCTATATTATATTTACGTTTTGGTAATGTCGTTATTAATTTTGCCTGCTTGATGGTCATTTCTCGGAAGTAATCTTTGTTTCTAAACGTCATCTTGATTTTTTTTTAACACCTATGCAATACATTTCGACGGCCGATATTAAAATTGTGACTGAATGTTGCTTGAAACATTCTCGCAACAGTGGCACAGGCTCCTGTATCAGTTGGATCATATTTTACATTCACGTAAATATTGTTTACACATTGCTCTTGTGTGTTGGCTCCGCCTCATTAAATTATTGATGAAGGAATCCTTTATGTGAGCTGTAGATAAAGAAGAAACCTTCACAAGGCTTCCATTTTTCACTCTTCAATAATTTCACGATTGAGTTATGTATAAACTACATATACCCTCTTGATTAATGCCAACATTGAACTAGTGAAATGTATATTATCACTCCTGTAGGAGCTTGCTCACGTTTGGTATGAAGTGATTATTTCAGTTAGAAATAATATTACTGAATCGATCGCCAGAGTGTACAACTGTGAAACCATAAAAATATACCGTTCAAATCAAAATAGCGCTGGCCACATGGCAAAATAAGCCTTAAGTGATCTTGAGTGATTGGTTGTTACAAAGTCAGTTAGGCCCTTGTATCGGAGTAACAAAGATGGCAGTTTCTCTTCAGCTAGTGAAAAGTGTCAACGCATGGTTTTAGATCTTCCTGTAATTGGCAGATGTTGTACTTTTCTGTTTCAGCTCTGGGATATGTGCCACACAAGAAAATGTCCCCTTGCTGCGTTGCGATTAATCACTCCATCACTGACTTTAGAGCAAATCCTTCATCGAAACTCTAGTCTTCTCTATTCCTCACGTTCTCCATTTTCTTTGTGGTGCCACACAAGAAAATGTTCCCTCCATCACTGACTTTAGAGCAAATCCTTCATCGAAACTCTAGTCTTCTCTATTCCTCACGTTCTCCATTTTCTTTGTGGTGCCACACAAGAAAATGTTCCCTTGTTAATCACTCCATTACTGACTTTAGAGCAAATCCTCCACTGAAACCCTAGCCTCCTCTATTCCTCGCGTTCTCCACTGCCTTCTCAGTCTCGACATGTGAACCATAAGATATAATGCTCTCCATTATTCGTTATGTTCTTCTGCTCAAGACACTTTCTTCCCCATCCAGCATTCCTTCATATCAAATAATTTATTCTTATTCAATTTTAATTTATTTGTACCTGTATAGCCCTTTTTACTTTCTCTGCATAGTGCAGGACACTCCATCTAAAAATTAGATACCGAGATATCACTGTAAATGCACGTTTTAGGGTCCCGTGTACCTAAACATTATTTTTAGTCTGTGAACACGATAACTCAAAAACAAAAAAGGCTGTAAAGTACCAAACTTTGTATTTAAGTTTAGTATCTTCCAAGATTGCGACCCGAATATTTTCAGGAAAATCCCCCACCCCAAACTAACCGCAAAATTTCCAAAATTTTGATTTTCTCAAAAATAGCTCCAACACTTTGTTGACAGTACCGTATATTAAAGATATTTATATGACAAATAAAATGTAGGTCTTGAATTTTCTGGAAACAGCATCTGAAGTCCTCATCATTCTTAATGCCTTTTGTGTAACTTAAATTAAAAGCGACAGGCAAAACCTTACTACAGAAAAATGTACAGCTTGTCAAACCCGACAATTTGTCATTTTTTTCGTGGAGTTGACCATTTCCGAGATATTCCTTGTTATTTGTTTCAGTATTAAAATTCTTAAGCTTTTCTTATACATGATTCTGTAAACTCCTGGCCATGCAAAGAAACGGATTTTAACCACATAGTAACCAGGTTTTAAAACATTTGACTGTCGCTTAGTAGTGTATTGCCTTATTTCCGTCCTACTTACAAGGAAGTAAGTAATAAGACATTTCTGTTTATGCTTATCTAGATTAGATAGAAGAATAAACTGTTGAACAATAAGTTGTTACTGAGAAGTAGACAAATTCATGTGAATGGAACACACCAGATTTTTAAGTGCTATAGTCATATCAAGGACTTTGACTCTAGAAGCAGTTGATGGTGTTATTAGTAATTGGACTCTAGCGTTTTACATGATCGTATTATCTTTTAACAAGACCAAACTCTGTCACAAACCCAGACTCTGCGTAGAGTGGGAAATGATTTCAGTTAGAGAATTTCTGGAATGAGAAGTCAGAAACCCTTACCATTCGATCCAGTTTTCCAGGCATTTCAGTATTGTTCTTCCTTTGCCCACTCTTTTTGAAACGCATTTATTATTTATTCCTCCCGCGTTCTTTTCTACATCCTTATTTCAAAGGTTCCAGTAATTTATCTTAGCTTGTCACAAAGTGAAATGCTCTACACTTCATAAATTCATTCCAGCAATCTGTTCCTTAGTTCTTTCTTCAAAAAGCTCATAGAAGATATATCTATTAATATTGACAGCTTATTTCGTAGAGGTATTTCAAAATTCTATACCATACATTTTATGGTGAGCAACTTTGAAGCAAAACTTTATTTCTGATAGAACATGTATTTTATCAGCTGTTTCTCAGGAATGATCAGCTATTTTGGGCACTGAAAGCAGTAGAGAGTTTGAAGAATGTTACTGTGGCCTGAAGAGGTGTGCTACGGCAAGGAGTCAGGCTAACGTGACTCTTGCGAAAGAGATTGTGTTGGGAACACTTAGAGAAGAAATAAAACTTAAAGCGAGAGCAATTAATTACCGTTATCAGTTTGTGGTAGGTTTTAGCGTGACTCAGATAGTGGAACTGTGTAGCCGCGCCCCCATCCCCGAGATTTGGGGCAGCTCAGGGAGAGTGCTCTAGCCCTGCAATGAAACCGCCGCGCTTATCATTGTCGGAATGGGCATCCGGCTGTAACTCCACGCATGGAAGATCATCCGTGGGGTTGCAACGGATATCCCGGAAGATGCGGTCCATATGCGGGGGAAACTGTGGCGCAGGGACTCGGTGAAGATGGCGTCACGGGGGAGTGACTGGTGCAGTGCTGCGACCGCCAGGTTTCGCCCAAAAAGCGGGAGGTATCCCTTGTGAAATCCGGTCATCGCATCTGCCCCTTCTCCATCATCAAGCTGCAGAGGGGCTAGAACATCATCATCACGTACATCAAGACACTGTGAAGCCCAACACACGTCACTTTCCTCTTGGCAACATTTGCCTTACCGAATCTCAGTATTAACGTTACATTTCCTCCCAAATTCTGAGGAATGTGTCACCATCTGCTGACTGCGGATGTTTTCCAAATTTGTCTTGTTGACAAATATATTTATACAGTGGATTTTAAACTACTTTAGGATCTTGAAAGTTTAATTCGAAGGCTAAGGTAGGGGTGATTTCTATGACAGCCTCTTCAATGTCCCAGCACTCCAACCAATTAGGGCGACTCATGTGAGTCATTCGAACAAGTCATAATCGGTTGGATTTGTGTAGTGGGACATTATCATAGAAACCACCTCTACCTTAGCCTTCGAAGTAAACTGCCAGGATCCTAAAGTAATATAAGTTTTACTCGAATCCACATGGATGGAGGCACACCGCGGAGAACGTGAGAGTATTTCCTCGTCAAGCACTAACCATGTATGTAAGAGCTGCCTCTATCATTAATAGTTTCAGAGCATAATGTGAAATAATCCTATATATCGTGAATAAACTATATCCCCTTTGCCATACAAATGCATTTTTATTTTTAATTATCCAACTTAATATCGTTATTTTTCCAAATACTTGTATTTATTTGTTTATTATTTTTTTTATTTGACCCCTTGAAGCTGACTCTGACGAATGATTGCAATTTTAAACGGATATACGTGACGTGTGTTCGGACTGTGGGCAAGATGCATTGCCTTGTGTGTTTTATGTTCATTCTGTAAAACTTATTTTTTCAGTCCCATATGTTGTTTGTTCTTTAAGAAAGTTTAATAATGGTGTAGAAGAAGGGAGATGTAAAAAAGGAAAAAAAAAGCAAATGTAACTGAATTAAAAGATGCATTGATTCATTCTGGTACAAAAGACAATGATGAGCAAGCAGAGGCTGTACCATCCTGAACCAATACCAATGTACCAGCCATGGTCCATTCTGCTGGTTTTGGCACAGCAAACTCGTGCTTCAGGCGCCTTGGTTATATAAGAAGCCACATATCAGGTGCAAGAGATAAACAAAACTCTGTGTGTTTTATGTCTTATGAGCAAAACAAATATTGTCAAAAGTGGCACCAAGTAGCTTTCTTTTTGGCTCCTTTCCCTTTCAAAATAAAAATATTTGTAGCAACATCAAGAAGGTCGGTCATACACCTGTACAGAAAAAATACATTTATACCAAAACATTAAAACAACAATACAGTCAATAGAATCTGAATCGTGAAACAAGACCTCATGGGAGAAATCTTGTTTCAAAATTCACAAACTTGAAATTTGACTACACAGCAATATACAACAAGAATTGCAGAGAAATGAAACAGAATAGAGAGAAAACATTGTCAACCGGTACAAGATACCTGCTGCGATCCTAAGTGTCGCCGTATTTCAGACTCGTGTCAAGTAGCAGCAGTAAGAACTTCTCGGGGCGGCTCTCGGTCTTTGTGTTGTGCAATTGGCACCTGCTATCTTTCACAAGTGAGACAGAAGTAGCAGTTATATGGTTACCCATAACAGTTCATAAAAGTAGCTCGTTACAAAAGCAACTGATTACCCAATAACAGTTACCAGAGTAACAAAAACAGTAACTATGTTTTCGTAAACCTCCACGGCAATTATTAAAATGATCTTGGTGCAGTGTTTCCGGTGTAGACCGCGTCTTGAGGCCAACGTTTCGCCCATCTTATGATGAAGCTTCCTCAGAGTTAACTGCGTCTTTTGCGTGTGCATGCGAGATCTGGTAGACTCGTGTGTTGCTGCTGTGTACCTACCCTGGCATGAGGTGAAGGTTAAGGTTTGATAATTTGGTTTTGAGTGATGTTGTTAAGGACGCAGCGCTAGATAGGCTCCTGCAACAGTTGCATTTTTCAGGAGCAGCTGGTGTTTAATTTGTGAAAATGTTGTTTTGTTGGAGAATTTCGATTGACCACTCCCAATGGAAGGGGGAGTACTTAGTTGAGCTATTTTACTATTGGCTCGCTGGCAGCAAGGTATAATGGGAACACAGAAAGCAGCGACCCCATCCATTGGCCGAACGACAACCAATGGCAACACAGGAGAGCGGTACTTGACATGTCCCAACCACAGTATTAGAGAAGAAACGCCAGCTGGACAAGACGCAGTTAGCCCTGAGGAAGCTTCATGATAAGATGCGGGAAACGTTAGCCTCAAGACGCGGTCCACACCGCAAACAGTTACAAAAACAACTCGTTACCATTAACGGTTAAACTGGTTAGCCAATAACGGGTACTAGAGTAACAAAGATAGCATATTTGGTTACGAGAGCGATACTGAACGTTTTTAGAAAGCTAAACAAGGATTATTTTAAAGAGTTGAAATGATGCTAGTGTTTTTCAACATATTAATATATCTTTTCAGTTTTTAAAGAAATGTTGTCACTCTTCATGAGTCACTTCTGAAACCAGGTTTTATAAGTTCCACTACCACATCTGATGGCGAAACAGTGATCGATGGATTTTATCTTTAATTTTTGGAAACAATAAAAAGATCACATAGATACTCAATTATTAGTTTTGCTATAAATGACGATACTTTTCTTCTTTAATTTTGGTGTACTTTATCAACCTGTAATTCTTCAGGCTAGATATCGACTGCCCATGTGTCAGGATCGGTCTTTCCCTTCCACACCAAGGTATCCTGATATACAAGCTCCTGCTCTCTAGCATCTTTACACGTTGCCATGATGGACAATTATTTTCCCGCGTTTTTCATCAAGTTTTCAAACCTTTGCCGTAAACAGACTTTGGCAGTAACGACATTTATATCTTGTAATGCTATAGTAGCAATGCGGCCCGTTTTAGAAAAAATTACAAACATCTTCTTACCAGCACTGCGGATTCGCCGCGCTTACGTTCAGATTGGAAGACCCACTGAGACGTTTTATTTCCTTTTCAAGCAATAAATCCAAGATTCACAAGCAATATTAATACCTCAACCAAATTCAAAGTGTAGCCTTGGAATGTTTCCAGAGTTTTGCTTCACCAACCAGCATGTAATTGGTTTTGATTGGGAGTAGATTATGTGAAATCCATCAACAAAGTTTTATGACGTCTAATTGACGTAAAATGTTTAAAATGATCCAATTCCGCCGACAGGTCGTCTCCTTAGCTCGGTGGTAGCGCAGCTGCCTACCAAGCGGGAGACCTGGGTTCGATCCCCAGTACCGGCGTGGGGATTTTTCCCCCGCTGGGAGACCTGGACCGGGGTGCACTCAGCCTCGTGAGGTCCCTGGGGGGCCAATTGAGAAGCTACTTGATGGAGAAGTAGCGGCTCCAGGTCGTGAGGACCGCATTAACCGGCCGGGAGGGGCTCGAGGCGCTGACCACGTCTCACCCTCCAATACTGCACCCCATCCATGACGTCTGTAGTGGACCGAGATGGGGGACGCAGCGGCCGGGCGGTAGGCCAAGGCTCCCCGTGAGCTGTCGTGCCATGGAGTTATAATTCCGCCGACTAAATTCAGAATCTTCTTCAAGGGTCGTTCGACCAGCAACAGCAGTTCTTGGGCGTTCTTCAACAAGTTCGACAAGATAAACCAAAATCTTTTGAATTCCTATACCAAATATAAATTGTTGCGTTAGATGTGCCTCTTTTGGCAAACACATTTCTCTTCACGTACTTTGTACATAGTGTATAGAGAAGGTATTGCACTCCATCCAAAAATTCGATACCGAGATTTCGCCTGAAATATATGTTTTAGGGTCCCCTGTATCCAGAAAAAGCATTTTCAGTAAAAGGCCCATGTGTGAGTCTGAACACGTTAACTCAAAAACGGTAAAATACCAAACTTGGTATTTGAGTTTAATATCTTCCAGAGATACGGCACGAAGATTTTGAGAAAAATCCCCCCACCCCAAACTACCCTTTACATTAAACCTTTTTCGAAAATTTAGATTTTCTTAAAAATGGCTCTAACGGTTTTGATTAAAATATCGTATATTAAAGATATTTACCTGACTAATAAAATGTATACCTTCAATTTTCTGGGAATAGCCTCTGAACCTTACTTTATTCTGGATGAAATTTACGGAATTTTGCATAACTGCTAAACCGTAAGAGATGGACAAAAACTTACTACACAAACAATGTAGAGCACTTTAAGACGCACCATTTATGTTATATAGGTTCATTTTTTTTCGTGGAGTTGATCGTTTCTTAGATATTCCTTGTTTTTGGTTTCAGTTTTAAAAAACTTATACTTTTCTCATACAGGAATTTGTCAACTGCTGTCCATACAAGGGAACTTCAGTCACATAACAACCAGCTTTTGACTATCACTTTAACCTATGGTACTCCTTTATTTCACTTCTACTTACAGGGAAGCAAGTAATAAGACTATTTCTGCTAATTTGTTCTCGATTAGCATGGAGTAAATAGAAGAATAAGCTTTCTAACAATAATTGTAGCAGAGATGTAGAGAAAGTCATGTGAATGGAACACATAAGATTTTTAAACGATATTTTAACCTATTTACAATGAGCGTATCCCAAAATGAGTGGGAGAGTCCAAATATTCATATGCATTTAAAGCATGAAAATGGAAAAAAAAATTATAAAAATCCCACTTCGACTTCCCTTAATTTGGTTGACAGTTTTGTTTTATCTGTATCACGTGATGTTTATATTTAGGATTCGTATGCAGGAATGTAAACCACCGGTGTACTCAACGTGTTGAGACAGCCTCTTTCAAATAACAAAATAAGTTGTTTGTTCACGTCTTTTATACAGAGTGATTCAAACACAGAGGTGCCTTACATCAAAACAAGAAAAACATTTCATACAAACACATGCCCCAAAACTCTTCGTTCTCTATTTATTGAGGTTGAAAATGTTATTGATCGAAACAGTATACTAGGTTGTTCCACACAAACAGCGCTTATAGCAACTGTCAAACACTCACGGGCTTTCATGACACGTAGATTGAGAGTTTCTTCATAAAGTAGCCCCCAAAATATTGAGGTCGGGGGAACTGGTGCTTCTCTACCTATCCATTTGTCATGCTGGAGTACCATTCTCATTTCCAGAGGAGAGTGTTCTGAATGAAATCCCTTGTAAGGCGTGCATTGCAATCTGATAAATGACAAATGTTTACAAGTAGCCAACTCCGCAGGGTCAAAGCCTTCCTTGAATGAGTACATAAATGAAATTAGGTTGGACTCAGAAAGCCGTTGAAGGTGAGTCATTAACATTTCGATAGCACGAAAAAGAAGCGTTTTAGAGCCTATATTTCTAGGGAACTATTTTCTTGTTGCGATGTCAGGAATCCTTTCTCAAACGTTGTAAAAGTATTTTTTAATCATCCTGTATGAAACATAGTTACAGCTAATTGTTACTGGTAACCACTGGTGAGCTTTAACGAAAAGTACCTGCAATAAATATGGCCGTTCCTAACCGAAAATGGTTATTTGTCACATTCCTAATCGTAGCAGTTTGGAATGGAACATGATTGTGTTTCAGTGTGTTATAATGGAATTTAAATTATATGGGATCTCAATGTCAAGGGAGGGGTGGTTTCTATGGCAACAGCGTTGAACAGCGCCTCTACATAACTGCAAGCAGTTAGTACACCAATTCCCCCTGTACCCCTTCGCTAAAATGTGAGGGACGTGGACATCACTTTCTGTGATAAAGGTATGTAGCTATTTGCATGCGCTTGAATTTAAGGGTCTTCAGCAAAACCACTCGAGGTATACAGTTTTCGATGTCGCGAGGGGGAGGCACAGTTGCTGTGACATCATATAGGACCTGAAACCTTACTGGACGTATAATAACCCCCATGTCCAATAAAACAAAACTTGGAGATACATTGTGAAGCCCAGACATGTCTATTCAATTTTCATTTTAAATTCATATGCCTTATTATATTTTGTGGAAACTCTTTAGTAACTTAAATAATTTTCCACAATTTTACCAGGTTTTACCGTTTCCAAATTTGCTGTAGTTTTCAAAGATTGTGCATTTCTCGACATGTTTTTATGTTTTCAATATCGTTGGATGTTTTAGCTCTAAAATAAAAGCTGCAATATTTTACAGCTTTTTAAATTCTTGTACATTTTTGACCAGTTTTAAAGTATGAGCTATCCGGCGACGAGAGCAAAAGCAAGGTTGCCTTCCATACGATGATTTATTATTAAACCGGCAGCGCAAAGTCTTCAGGACGGCAGTTAAAAGAAAGTAATCGTTAGATTATATTGTGTTTATTCAATTGTAAAGTGTGACGTCATTTATGCCCTTTGTTAAAAGCATATATTTTTAACGCCTATAAGCCCAGACGTATAACACAGCTATTAATAATAGTAATAATACTTAAAATCATGTATCAATTCGAAAAGCTGAAAACGATTGCAATTATCTGTAGCTGTTTTAAAAGCGATAATTGTTCAACGCAATGTTTGAAACAATCGCAATGAATACTGTCCGAACAGTTTGTGTTTTATTAACAGGCTATAACAATTGAAATGTTAGGGTGTCGTATAGTAAGGCCATGCCTTTTAACGATTAGCAGTCAAGAGGCGAGGACCAGGTCTCCCAACCCTACCTGTCCTCTCTAAACCTCCACTCCTACCGTCAGTTAGTAAAAGCCAAGTTTTTCTTGAGCTGCGCTGCTTTGAGGAAGCCTCCGTCCTATGGTAGGTTTTCCCAACCCTACCTGCCTGCTCTAAACCTCCACTCCTACCGTCAGTTAGTAAAAGCCAAGTTTTTCTTGAGCTGCGCTGCTTTGAGGAAGCCTCCGTCCTATGGTAGGTTTTCCCAAACCTACCTGCCTGCTCTAAACCTCCACTCCTACCGTCAGTTAGTAAAAGCCAAGTTTTTCTTGAGCTGCGCTGCAGGAAAAAACCTGCCCATGCTAAGGTTTCCCTGCCGGGTAGGTAGGTACAGGAGATAAACATCGCAGAACTGTACACCTCTAGTGGCCACGCCTCCAAACGAAGGCTGTGTTTATCGGAAATGACGCGTCATTGCTTGCCAAGATCGCTGCTCCTATCTGCCTCCTCTTTGTTTTTCATTAAACGTCTTTAAGTGTTTGCCTACATTTGACAGAAACGCTCAAACTTTCTGCATGGACCTTAAAGACTCGTTGATGTGATTCATATGGTCTTGTACCGGTTGACATTTCTCACAAGAAACAATGATAAATAGATAATATGTACAATAAATATTACTTGTATAATGCTGAATGAGAGATTTGCCAACTGAACTACACACCAAAGTTTATTGCTTACGTGCGTTGCTCCAGTCTGAGAGACTACCTTGCATGTGGAGTCCCGTTTATCCGAACGTTTCAGAATGACGCTTCCTTGCATCTGCTTTTCTTTATATCATAATTTCTTTCGCATGAGTAATGGGTAAGTAATGAAACGTCACTTTAGGGTTCACTCAAGAGGTAAGCCACGTTCACAAGAGATGTAACAGACATAATGCAGCATAAGCGCAAGCGTAAGGGAACACCTTTCACAATGCAGTCGTAAGCGTAACGCACGAGTCTCTAGATTATAAATTATATGTGGATATCACAAATTTCAAATTGAATAACATGACAATAGCATGCAAGCAAATTCACTCAATATTTTGTAAATAAATAGGTTATAAAAATTACATAGTCACAATATTTGTTTCACCAAAAATATTGTAAACAATGCCAGCATGGACACTGCAGAAACTGATAAAACTGCACACTATTGAAATGTGAATTTCTCTTGGTGCCTTACGATTTGAGAGACAAGTAGACGTTGGACACATCCATTAAATCAAAGGAGACTGCCATAACATGTATGTACAGCAGTCGCATTGCAATCGTCTGTTGTTCATCAGCAGGCAATGCACAGAGGATGGAATGCAGAATTCGTTCTCTGTGTACGCAACGCAAGGAAACGTTTGGAGTTTACAAACTCTTGCGTTGCATTTGTCTATTGGAATGCTTACATTGAATAACACTGGTGCAAAGCCTTGCGTTACGTTGCATATTTTGATTAGAACAATACGAGGCACGTCCAGAAAGTAAGTTCCGCTTCAATTTATCTCCGCTGCAGCGCTGCGATCGCAGTTCCGCAAATGCGCGGTAGACACTCTGCACCAAGGAGAAGAAACGTGCGCCATTTTTAGATCGCTGTCAGTCACATACGCTTTGTTGTGCTTGTTTACAATGTCGGTGTTGAATGAAAATCCCGCCGCTTGTGAAATCAGATCTGTGATTCGTTTTCTGAATGCTAGGAAAGTGAAACCAATTGAAATTTATCGCCAAATTCGCGAAGTGTACGGACAAAATGCGATGAGTGATTCAATGGTGAGCAGATGGGTCCGACAGTTCAATGAAGGACGTAGTGAAGTGCACGATGAAGAACGAAGTGGGCGTCCATCTATGGTTACAGAAGAACTGGTTCACGTGATTGATGACAAGATCCAGGAAAACAGCAAGTTTACAATTAGTGCTCTCGCTATGGAATTTCTCCAAAACTCACGATCACTAATTCATGAAATTGTTACCGAAAAACTGAAATTTCGTAAACTTTGCTCACGTGGGTACCAAAGATTCTTACTGAGCAACACAAAACAAAACGGATGGGTAGTGCACTTCAGTTTTTAACCCGTTATGATGAAGACGGCGAAGAATTTCTGACAGATAGTCACAGGAGATGAGACTTGGGTTTCTTACGACACCCCTGAAAGTAAGCAGCAATCAATGGAATGGAGGCACACTTCATCCCCAGCAAAGGTTAAGCCGAAACAAATCTTGACACCTCGAAAAATGATGTGCACAGTGTTCTGGGACTGGAAAGGCATCTTACTACTTGATTTCTTACCGCGTGGTCAAACAAACAAAGCAGATGTTTATTGCGAGACACTTAGGAAATTGCGCAGCGCAATACAGAATAAGCGCCGAGGATTGCTGTCAAAATGTGTTGTTTTTCTTCACGACAACCCACGACCACACACTGCAAATGTGACGAAACACCTCCTATAGGGATTTGGCTGGGACGTGTTTGACCATCCTCCGTACAGCCCTGACCTCGCTCCTAGCGACTTTCATCTGTTCTTACATCTCAAGTCTTTCCTTGGCGGTCAACACTTCAACAATGACGAAGAGCTGAAAGAAAATGTTTCCAACTTTTTGAAGACACAGGCGGCAAACTTCTATGAAGAAGGTATACAAAAACTTGTGCCACGTTATGACAAATGCCTGCAAAATTTCGGCAGTTATGTGGAAAAGTAGTTTAAGAGTTGTAGACTTTTGTGCAATAAATAATTATTCTGTATCTGTACACAATTTAATTTTATTACCAAACGGAACTTACTTTCTGGACGTACCTTGTATACAAATTGTGTCTAAAAGCGCGAGCGCGTGTGCATGGTTTCTCAAAAACGTAGAAGAAATCAACCCCTAGGTGGATTGTTGTCATCGGGAATTAGTAAAGCCGCTGTGTGTGGTAATCCTTCTCCTTTCCCCTCGTGGGAAATGTCTGTGTACGTTGTCGTCATCTTGAGAGCCTATCTCCTATGGATTTTAGATGCATTAAACTCTTGTTACATAAAATAGTTAATTCATGCGAATATGAAAATGTAATTAATCATATAAAGTAAGCGAATAATAGCGTGTTCTACCACAGCAGCCAATAAGAGGTAACGTATCACGTGACAGTTAAAGAAACGGGGTAAGCTTATGTGAATCCAGTGGCACAGCGCAATGTTCTGCTACAAGTTAAGCTATCCGGTAACGGAGACTTAGTCATCCTCCGTGGTCTAGGGTGCACATGCTAGCCTGTGGTTCGTAAAGTCGCGGCATCAAACCCAGCGGAGGACGATGGATTTTTAGGGCGTAAAATACCTTAGCATGGCTTCCTTCGTAAGGGAAGTAAAAGTAGCGAATCTGTGTCCTAGATTTTCGTCATGTAAAAGATCCTCAAGCCTGATAAAGAGACCTGTGAGCAAAGTTAAGCGGTCTTTCACGGTCAATATAGAGTGGGATGTTGACACTGCCTTAAAGAGCATCCATGTATAAAACTAAATTTAATTTAATGAAGACGCATGGAATGTTGGTGTAAGCTTGCGGGAGGAAACAAAATGTGATTACGACTGGTTCAAATGCTTTCCTGAAGGAAAGGAAACGACTGAGGATAAGCCACGTTCCATTCGTCCAACAACAAGCAGAACGTCAGAAATAATCGATAAAGTGCGACAAATGATGGCACAAGATCGTCATTGACTATAGCGGAGGACACGGCGCACACTGACAGACGAACATAAAGCAAAACGGATGGAGACTTCTGGAAATTTCATTGCCCTGTGTGACTCGACTGTATCCCTTCTGTAAACCATCGTCGCGAGGGAACAGACCTGGTGCTTCCATATATCGTCAAGGGGGATATGACTTAGTGCTACCAGTACCATCCGGACTCCATCCCTTCTGCAAACCATCGTCATGAGGGATATGACCTGGTGCTACCAGTACCATCCAGACTACATCCCTTCTGCAAACCATCGTCATGAGCGATATGACCTGGTGCTACCAGTACCATCCGGACTCCATCCCTTCTGCAAACCATCGTCATGAGGGATATGACCTAGTGCTACCAGTACCATCCGGACTGCACCCCTTCTGCAAACCATCGTCATGAGGGATATGACCTAGTGCTACCAGTACCATCCGGACTGCACCCCTTCTGCAAACCATCGTCATGAGGGACATGACCTAGTGCTACCAGTACCATCCGGACTGCACCCCCTCTGCAAACCATCGTCACGGGAGATATGGCCTAGTGCTACCAGTACCATCCGGACTGCATCCCTTCTGCAAACCATCGTCATGAGGAATATGACCTGGTGCTACCAGTACCATCCGGACTCCATCCCTTCTGCAAACCATCGTCATGAGGGACATGACCTAGTGCTACCAGTACCATCCGGACTGCACCCCTTCTGCAAACCATCGTCACGGGAGATATGTCCTGGTGCTAACAGTACAACCCGGAATCCAAACGGCAGTCGATGGCATGGTGTGCACCGAATTCCCGCGACTTCTTTGTTTTCTGACTAATTTGAAGAACAGTAAAGGAAGTTTGTTTCGATATTCCATTTTGCTTGTTTTATAGCACTCACTGTAGTTTTAGCCACAGCTTCTATATCAGAAGCGGTTAAATTAATTTGTTCAACGCCATAATGCATTCTAGGAATAATAATAATAATAATAATAATAATAATAATAATATGTCTGATATCTAGCAATTGTAAAGGATATTTTCATTATTAACATGGGTGTGAAATGTTTGATAGAGAAGAGAGCTAAACATGCTGCGGTGTGAAAGGATTTGTGTGTTTGGTCGCGACAGGCACCACTTGGACGGTATAAACCATAAGCGGATTCTGCATCATCTTCCGTTATTTAATCTCTGAAAAAAGGTGAAAAGATGGTACAATTCATAAAACCTTTTACTTCGATTCTGTATAATTACTTTCTCTACACGTACTATGTTTATAGTGTATAGAGAAGGTATTGCATTTCACCAAAAAATTCGATACCGAGATTTCACCGAAAATACATGTTTTGGGTACCTTGAATCCAAAAAAAGCATTTTTGGAAAAAGGTCCGCGTGTGTGTGTGTCTGTGGACAGCATAGCTCAAAAACGAAAAGATCGTTAAACACCAAACTTGCTATTTAAGTTTGGTATCTTCCAAGGATGCGACACGAAGATTTGAAGAAAATCCCCTCACCCCCAACTACCCTTTACATGGAACTTTTTTCGAAAATTTAGATTTTTTCAAAAATGGCTCTAACGATTTTGATTAAAATGTCATATATTAAAGATATTTACCTGACAAGTAAAATGTATATCTTGAATTTTCTGGGAGTACCCTCTGAAGACTGCTTTATTCTGGATGAATTTTACGGAATTTTGCATAACTGCTAAACCGTAAAAGATGGACAAAAACTTAGAACATAAAAAATGTAGAGTACATTAAAACACACTATTTATGTCATATACATTTTTACATGGAGTTGATCGTTTTTGACGTATTCCTTGTTGTTTTGGTTTCATCTTTGAGAAAGTTATACTTTTCTCATACAGGAATTTGTCAACTCCTGTCCATACAAACAAAGGAACTTCAGTCACATAGAAACCAGCTTTTGACTATCACTTTAACCTATGGTACTCCCTTATTTCGCTTCTACTTACAAGGAAACAAGCAATAAGACAATTTCTGCTAAATTTTTTTCGATTAACATGAAGTAAATAGAAGTTTCTTTTTAACAATAATTTTTTGCAGAGATGTAGAGAAAGTCATGTGAATGGAACACATCAGATTTTTTTGTCGCAGTACGTCTGTTTAGACTTATATAGCAATTTGTCTACTTCCTATAAAACGATATGCTCTGCATAGATTGGAGTGAACAAAGCATTTAAATAGACATTAACTAAGGAGGTCTGTATACTGCTAAATGCATTTTAAACATCAGAAAGTCAGAAAGAGCGATATTTTAGGATCCGCTTTATGAACGCTCTCAATTAAGGTTCTTAAAAAGAGGATTTTTGTTGAATTATTGCACATTAGAAAAGAGAGATGTAAAATGTTTATGGATACTTTGCCAGCAGTTGGATTTTACAATCACTGGTTAGATGGGATCTGTCAGTAAAATATGCTTTAACCGCAAGTATTATTTGTGGCAGAATATCCACAGTAAACCCTCAGCCGGGTGGTGTTTTGAGGTTATTCGCGCTCTTTGATTAATAATGGCAAAAAGGAACTGCAGTGAATTCTATGAAATGACACTTGAACAACGAGAAGCGTAAGTTGTAGATATAATCCGTTACCCGTGTTGGTCATGTCGTCACTTGAGATAAAAACAGGTTACTACGAAAGTCTGGACAGGTGCTTTTTGCCAAATGTTACAGCAAGGGACAATTGTTGAGCAGGGTAACCTGATACAGTGCAAGAAGATGCATGTACACCTTGCTCTGCCGTATCATAGCAAGCAGTGTTCATGTTATTCGTGAGTTTTAAGAGAAAGTCGCAGGAGCCTGCATCCAGAAAGTAACGACCTAACATATCAACACAAACTTACACTACTTTACTCTATTTCTCAACTTAATCTCCGTTCTGTCAAGGTATTTATTGTCACGTCATACCACTTTAATGCTCATATTATATTTTTCTACCGCCAAAGAACTTACTTGTTTTCATGAATGCAAAAACGTTCGACCAATCGAATTTTATAAGCAAATAACGCAAATTGTGATAATGCAATGAACGAGTCTTCAGTGAAGAAAATGCGAATAATTTACGAGTAATCAAAGAAGAACATAACAGTGCGTACGATAAAGTCCGGAGTGGATAAAGTCAATCGTTATGAAGGAATTAAAAGCAAATGTTGCTCAAAGTATCACTTTGGTCAATCAAATACGGCGGAGGACGATGGATTTTTTTGAGCATGAAAATCCTTAGTATGGCTTCCTTCGGAAGGGAAGTAAAGCCGTTGGTCCCGTGTCGTAGATTTACGGCGCGTAAAAGAACCTCGAGCTTGATAGAGAGGCCTCTGAGCAAAATTAAGCGGTCTTTCACGCCCAGCATAGAATGGGATGCTGAGAACCATAAGAGTTAAAGAGCGCCCATAAATAAAACGCTATTTCAATTCATTTCACCTTGGTCACCATAGATGATTTTTTTGGGTGGAAAAGATTTCGCAACCGGTGAAAACCTCAACTCTTGGCTCAATTCGTTAGCAGTGGAAAATTATAACATAGGCATTGAAACATGCGTACCACGTGACAATAAATACCTTGATAGCAATGACGATTACGTTGAGAAATAGAGTAAGGTAGTGTAACTTTGTAAATAAAGTTTTGTGTTGTTAACTTTAGTTATGCCAAAACGTTCGTTACTTTCTGGATCGCCCTCGTATATAGGTAAAGCAACTTTTAAACATTAATATCGTGCGAGTTTTTGAAATGGAACTCGTAGCAGGGGTTTATTTCAAATGTACTGATAGTGTTATGCAGGGTCCCACACAAACACCTTTATCTGCGCCATGGCAGCGAGCAGCGTCTTAATGCCACGTTGACCTTTAGCCCAGCACCCGCCAGACGTACAAATAAGGTCGAGAGGTAGCGTCAGACCTTTTATATGCACCAGTCCCTAGCGTTTGGAAATAATTTAGTATAGGGCTCGGTCGATACATGTTAAATTGCTTTCAGATATCATTTCTTGGTGTGGCGAGGTCACAGATACCTACTTGCCTCTAAAATTCCGTTAAACACCAAGAGGGCCTTCCAGGAACACATCAAGTTTTTTTAGAATTCCTTCCCTTTACATAGAAAAAAAAACCTCTTCATTTTCTGAACAATAACACAACATGTTGATTAAAATACTCATTGTTTAAGATATTTATATGTATATCTTGAATAGCCTCTGTAGTCCTGACTCTTATATAAGTAACTGCCAAACCGTAACGTATTGCACAAAAATGTACATCTCATTAAAACACCTAATTTATGCCATATACATTTTGTTTGAGTGAACCGTTTTCGAGATATTCCGGTTTCAATTGTAAGCCACTTAAACACTCGCTTCGTCTCGCTTCTCGTTTGTTTACCCGAAAAGCAAATGCTTGGGATTTCAATTGTTTCACATAGCGAGCGGCTTTTAAAGCACCAACCTGTACATTTTCTGATTACAAGGACCCTCTGCTTATCTTTATCTTCATTATCAAGATATAGATAACACATTAGTGTTTTGAATAAAAGGTTTCTTTACCGAACAGCTAGAGGATATCATGTGAATGGAACACATTAGGTTTTTACTTTCTCTACACGCACTATGTACAGTGTATAGAGAAGGTATTGCACTCCACCCAAAATTCCATACCGAGATTTCATCGTAAATACATGTTTTGCGTCCCTCTGAACCCAAAAAATGAGCATTTTCAGAAAAAGGTCCGTGTGTGTAACTGTGGACAGTATAGCAAAAAATGAATAAAACATTTGAATAATAAACTTGGTATTTAAGTTTGGTATCTTCCAAGGATGCGACACGAAGATTTTCAAGAAAATCCCCCATCCCCAACTACCCTATACATGGAATTTTTTTCCAAAATTTTGATATTCTCAAAAAGGGCTCTAACGATTTTGATTAAAATATCGTATACTAAAGATATTTACCTGACAAATTAAATGTATATCTTGAATTTTTTGGGAATAGTCTCTGAAGACTACTTCATTCTGGGTGAGTTTTACGGAATTTTGCATAACTGCTAAACCGTAAGAAATGGACAAAAACTTACCACACAAGAAATATAGAGCACATTAAAACACACAATTTATGTTGTATATATTTTTTTCATGGAGTTTGGTCGTTTTGGAGATATTCCTTGTTTTAGGTTTCAGTCTTGAATAGCTTAACTTTTCTCAACTCTTGTCCATACAAACAAAGGAACGTCAGTCACACAGCAACCAGCTTTTGGCTGTCACTTTAACCTAGTGTATTCCCTTATTTCGCTGCTACTTATAAGGAAGCAAGTAATAAGACTATTTCTGTTAATAGCACAACAATCTCCACCTGTCACCACTGGGAGCTGGTGCACGCACCTTTCCGGCGGTATTACCAATACTAATATACATGTTTAGAACAAACGTATACCCTAGTGGACCAACTGCATTTATATTTCTTGCTCGGTATGTAGCATTCTTTAGCGTAATGTTTATTTCTAATTTTCAAATTGTTAGATAAGGAAAATAAAACAGTATATATGTACTTTATATTCACTGGAATTAGGTTGACATCATACCTGTATTTCTTCATCGCCAAAAGTGATTGGAGACTATTGACTCCCAGCAACCAATAGTATACTAATATTTTAAAAGTGAATGAAAAGCGATTACTTGGGTAACAATTGAATGTTGAAAAAGTTGATGGTGCCCGTCATGGAGCGTCGGGACGCGCGCGCTTGAGGTAAGTTGGGCCCAGAGCATGACATGAAATCACTTGCAGATATCCCTAACGTGCAGGTCACTGTTAGCGTGTGCTGGAACATTTTATCTCAAGGTTCATCATTTCATGACCTCTGCGGAACAATTTCTCTTCACGTCATATGAGAGCAATTATTTCCAGAGGCTGCCCAGTTGCAAGAGGGCGGGTTCTGGGTGATGGATCATTGCGTGTAACCTGCCCCAAGTGGTGCACGCCGTTCAGGTAGTGTATCTATTAGTAAACTGTACAACTCAAACACAAAAATTCAGATACACACCAAACTTGATATTTGGATGTAGCATAAAGATTTCCCACTCCAACAACACTTTACGTGAAACATTTTTCGGAATGTTTGATTTTCTGAAGATTAGCTCTAACGATTTTAATTAATATGTGACTATTTCTTGAACGTTGTATAACCTGATATATAGTGTTAGGCGAAAATGTACTCCACAAAAGCACATGATTTATTCCAAACAACCTTTTCGTTTATAAATGTTTACAAGATACCCATTACTAATGGTTCAAAACTTTGTCTTTTTTTTTTTTTTTTTTTTTTAAATGTTGTCCATAATCAGTTTTTTCTCGCGATTGCATGGAATTTTAAGGCCAGCATTTGAAATCCATTTATATAACTATAGGCATTCTCTTTGGGTATTTAACATCTGTGCAAAGTCTTACCTCCAATAAAATGAAGTAGATTGGATAATAAGCTTTCATAAGATTAATAGTATTTGTGTATCCACTAGTAAATGCTAGTGGATAGAGAAACACATGAAAATGTGACAACAAACTATTGGAGAGAAGGGAGACAGATTCTTTGCTGTTATAATACCAGCACTCAGAATCTTCACCTATGATGTGACAACAAACCATTGGAGAGAAGGGAGACAAATTACTTGTTATCCTGCACCTAACATTGTATTTTTTTTTAATTGTGAACCTTATTGTATTGAGTGGTACTCTACAAATTTGCTAAACAAGATTATACTGAATCACATGAAATGGGATTATGGGGTGCTACCCAACGGTAGTTCGTACAGATTTTGGTAAATTGAAGAGGTGACAACTCTTCTAAAATGTTTTGAATCTTTGTCGCTAATGGTCAGTAGAGATAAGAACATGGAACTATGCAGCCTTTTAAACCTGTGGCAGAGGACATGAATAACCTCTGTAAATTCTTGGTCCATCATCGTAATTATGTAAAGGTATTAGAAAAACGAACTATTGTTGATAAGAAAGCTTTCAGAAGAGAAACCCAATGACATCATCAGAGAAAAGTTAGACCAAAGATATTTACCGAGCGGAATGGCTGAGACTGTTACGTCTGTGGCTTGTATTCGGGAGTTCCCGGAATCAAAACCCGTGGACCGACCATTCGGGCTGGTTATTTTTCGTGGTTTCTCTCAGCTGCTAAGGTAAACACCGGATTGTATATTTAATGCCACGACCCAAAGTTACAGCCTCAGTCTAAAACAACAATAAAAACTAAACTATTAGGTAATGTGATATGTGCTGCCATCTATCCGCAGATAGTTAAAGCAGCTACGAGAAGTCAAGCAGCATGGTGCGTGGGAATGTGGACTTGAAGGACTGGCTGAACATCGGACTACGGATGATGATGGAGAGTTAGACTAGGGGCCATGCTGTCTGGATGTTGGCATCTGCTTGGAACGGAAATAGTCAGCACACACTGTCAACGAGGTCTCTTATAGAACAATTCATGTTACAGGCTGAAAAAGTTGCTTCCCTTGTCACAAGCACAGATGTGTGTGTTCACATGAGATTCTCTACTTGGCTCTGTTACTGTGAATGCCACGTGGGAAGAGATATAAAGACAAGCCTCGACTCCGAGTTTTGCTCGGACTGTACAGTTTAAAGCCCTGACACTCGATTGATCCCCGGGGGGTAAGAGGGTGGTCTATCAAGATAAGTGGTCGTGTTTATACTGTAGCGTTCGTTCGATACACTTCATCAGCGAGGAAGACGTCTGCTGGACCAGGCGCTTTCTCATACCGAAGCTGGCTGCTTGACCACAAAAAAACCCAACAACCACTTCTCAATTAAGAAAAGTAGTCAAAAACGAAACGAATAAAAGAATATCTCGGAAATAAGTTACATACTATGAAACGTATTTCACTTAAATTGTCTGTTTTTACAAGATCTGCATTTTTACTTTTTCTACACTGCTATGTATGTACATAGTGTATAGGGAAGATATTGCATTCCACCCAAAAATTCGATACCGAAATGTCACCGGAAATACACGTTTGAGGGTCTCCTGTATCCAAAAAAAAAAAACGTTTTTGGAAAAAAAGGTATGTGTATGTGTCCGTGTCTGTGAACACGATACCTCAAAAACGAAGAGTCGGTAAAATACCACACTTGGTATTTAAGTTTAGTCTCTTCCAGAGCTGCGACACGAAGATTTTTAGAAATAATCCCCCCACCCCCCTTCAAACTATCCTTGACATGGAAAAAATGTCTAAAATTTGTATTTTCTCAAAAATGCCTCTATTTTTTATTAAAATACCATATATTAAAGCTATTTATACGACAAATAAAATGCATATCTTTAGTTCTCTGGCAATAGCCCCTAAAGACCTCTTTATTCTGACTGAATTTTGGAATTTTGATCAAATGGTAAACCGCAGAGATAGAAACTTACTACACAAAAGATGTAGATCACGTTAAAACACACAATGTATATAAACACGTTTTTGTCTTTATCGTGGAGTTGCCCATTTCTGAGATACTCCTTATTATTTGTTTCAGATTTAAAATGCTTATACTTTTCTCACATGGAAAATTGTGATGACCTGGGAATGCGTAGAAACGCATTTAAACCAGCGTTTAAGATTTTCACGTTCGTTTTAGCCTAGTGTATTCCCTTATTTTCCTTCTACTTACAAGAAACCAAGTGCTAAGACAATTTCTGCTAAAATGTATCTTGATTATCATAAAGTATTAGAAGAATATGCTTTTTACTTTCTCTACACGTACTATGTGCATAGTGCATAGAGAAAGTATTGCACTCCACCCAAAAATTCGATACCCAGATTTCACCGGAAATATATCTTTTAGGGTTCCCTATAACCAAATAAAGCATTTTGAGAAAAATATCTGTGTGTGTAAACACGATAACTCAAAAACGAAAAGTTGGTGAAATACCAAACTTAATATCTAAGTTTAATATCTTCCAGGGATGCGACACGAAGATTTTGAGAAAAATCCTCACCCCCAAGAACCCTTTACACGGAACTTTTTTCGAAAATTTCGATTTTCTAAAAAATGGCTCTATCGATTTTGATTAAAATATCGTATATTAAGGCTGTTTGCCTGACAAATAATGTGTATATCTTGAAATTTCTAGGACTAGCCTCTGAAGAGTACTTTGTTCTGGGTGAATTTTGCGGAATTCTGAATAACTGCTAAACCGTTAGAGATGAACAAAAACTTATTACAAAAAAAATGTAGAGCACGTTAAAACACACAATTTATGCTATATACAGTTTTTTCGTGGAGTTCATCTTTTTGAGACATTCCTTGTTTTTGGTTTCTGCTATGAAAAACTTATAATTTTCTCATATACGAATTTGTCAACTGCTGCCCATACAAAGGAACTTCAGTGACATAGCAACCAGCTTTTGACCATCACTTTAACCCATGGTACTCCCTTATTTCGCTTGTACTTACAAGGAAGCAAGTAATCAGACTATTGATGCCTCCGTGGTCGAGTGGTCAGCGAGCTGAGGTCCCGAGTTCGATTCCCGGCTGGGGCGGAGAATTTTTCTTTAACCGGAATTATTCCCTATCCCGCATAGAGTCTAGAAGTATGAATGTGCATGTGTTTAGTAATATAAAGTTTAACCTAATGTTCTGAACCTACAGTTTCACAAACCAAAGTCCCCGATATGACCATTGATGTTAAAGGGGGCTACACAAATGAAGCAAAAAAAAAGTCTATTTCTGCTATTTTTTTTTTTTTTTTGATTAGCATGAAGTAAATAGAATTATAAGGTTTTTAACAATAACTTGTTGCAGAGATGTAGAGAAAGTCATGTGATTGGTAGACATCAGAGTTGTACTAAAAGGTCCATTCGTTTGTGTGGTATTTTTCCAAGTTTAGTATTCATCAGTCTGGATTTTTGAGCTATCCTGTCCACGCGCGGACCTTTTTCCCAAAATGCTTTTTTGGATTGAGGTGGGCCCAAAATATGCATCGAAGTTTAGGGTGGAGTACAATACTTCCTTTATACACTATGTGGAGAAAGTAAAAAGGAATGGATCCGTGAAACTTGATGCCAATTATTATGGTTGTTTTAAGGGTTCTACATTTGTGTTAGTCATTCACTTAACATTAGATAAGCAGTTAATGAGATTGAAGAGCACTTGCAGGCTGCTGCCAAACACTTTATTTGTTGGTGTAGCATCTCCGTAAGACACTGCTCTTAAATACCGAGTGTTGCATTCAACTAACGTTTCGTATTTACTATGTACATAGTGTATAGAGAAGATATTGCATTCCACCAAAAATTCAATATCGAGATTTCACCGGAAATATATGTTTTAGGGTCCCATGTATCCAAAAAAAGCATTTGCAGAAAAAAAAAAGTCCGCGTGTCTGTGAACACAATGACTCAAAAACGAAGAGTCGGTAAAATACCAAACTTGGTATTTAAGTTAAGTATCTTCCAAGGATGCGACACGAAGATATCCAAGAAAATCCCCCCACCCCAAACTACCTTTTACATGGAAAAAATTTCGAAAATTTTGATTTTCTCAAAAATGACTAACGATTTTAAAAACACACACTTTATTTTAAATGCATTTTTTCATGGAGTTGATCGTTTTTCAGATAATCCTTGTTTTTGTTTTCAGCTTTAAAAACTATAATTTTCTCACACAGGACTTTGTCAACTCCTGTCCATACAAACAAAGGAACTTCAGGCTCATAGCAACCAGCTTTTGACTACCACTTTAACCTATGCTACTCCCTTATTTCCCTTCTACTTACAAGGAAGCAAGTAATAAGACTATGTCTGCTAATTTTTCTCAACTAGCATGAAGTAAATAAAAACATAATCTTTATAACAATAGTGTGAATGGAACACGGCAGATATATTTCACAGTTATATTTACCTAATAAGATTGTATTTCACGAGTTTTGTGGATTGTGTTTGCTGCACATTACGTAGCAGCATATGTATGTATGTCTATTGATCTGGTACCTACGTGACCTGCATTGCAAGGCTTCCCACGAAAATAAAAGTGATTGGTTCCCGAGTGATCACATCGCAGAAACAGGCGCTCAATTAAAGCGCCTCTTTCACGAGAAAGTCATGAGAGTATAGGGGAACGGACAAATAAACGACTGTGCTTCTCCGCGTCCCATTCTATACTGGTTGTGAAATAACCTGTAATTTTGTTCAGAGGCCTCTTTATTGGCATTGAGGTTGCCTTACGTTCTGCAAATCTGCGATACGGGACCAACGGCTTCACTTCACTTCCGGAGGAAACTATGCTAAGGAATTTTACATCGAAAAAAATCTGATGTGTACTATTCACATGACTTTCTCTACATGTCTGTAACAGATTATTGTTAAAAAGCTTATACTTCTATTTACTTCACGCCAATCAAGAAAAAAATAGCCGAAATAGCCTTATTACTTGCTTCCTTGTAAGTAGAAGCGAAATAAGGGCGCACTATAGGTTAAAGTGATAGTCAAAAGCTGGTTGCTATGTGACTGAAGTTCCTTTGTTTGCATGGACACGAGTTGACAAATTCATGTATGAGAAAAGTATACGATTTTCAAAGCTGAAAACAAAAACAAGAAATATCTGAAAATCGATCTACCCCGCGAAAAAAATGTATATTACATACACTGAGTGTTTTAACGTGCTCTAATTTTTTTTTTTTTTGTGTTAAGTTTTTGTCTATCACTTACGGTTTAGCAGTTATGCAAAATTCCCCAACATTCATCCAGAATAAAGATGTCTTCAGAGACTATTCCCGAAAATTCAAGATACACAGTTTATTTTTCATGTAAATATCTTTAATATGTATTATTTTAGCCATGTTTGAGAAAATCAACATTTTCAAAAATGTATCCATGTAAAGGGTAGTTGAGAGTGGGGGAATTTTCTTGAAATTTTTTTTGTTGCATCCTTGGAAGGTACCGATCCTAAATATCAAGTTTGGTATTTTACTGATGTTTCGTTTTTGAGGTATGCTACTCCAGACACACATGGACCTTTTTCTAAAAATGCTCTTTTGGAATCAGGGGTCTAAAAATGTATTTCCGGTGAAATCTCGGTATCGAATTTGGGGTGAAATACAATATTTCTCTACACACTATGTACATAGTAAGTATAGAGAAAGTAAAAAGTATAAATTATAAGTGTAATAGGTATGTAAAAAAAAACCGGTGGAAGACGATGGATTTTTTTCGGGCATGGCTTCCTTCGGAAGGGAAGTAAAGCTGTTGGTCCCGTCATAGATGTACGGCAGATAAAAGAACCTCAAGCCTGATAAAGAGGCCTATGAGCAAAACAGTCACCCTCCTTGGTGAATTGTTAACTTCATATAGGTACCCGCGGGTTCAAACCCGGCGGAGGGCGATGGATTTTTTCAGGCGTAAAATGCTTAGCAGTCCTCCTTCGGAAGGGAAGTAAGGTCGTTGGTCCCGTGTCCTGGATTTACGGAACGTAAAAGAACCTCAAGCCTGATAAAGAGACCTCTGAGCAACATTAAGCTGTCTTTCAGTATAGAATGGGACGCTGAGAACCGCAGCAGTTAAAGAGCGTCGTTACATAAAACACCATTTGCATTTAAGTATGTAAAAAATGCACAACTTTAATATTAATTTCACCGATGCAGTGTTTTAATGTAAAAGGGCTGGTTTGGGTGGGGAGGTTTCCTTCAGTCTTACGTCGCATCTTTGGAAATATTGCCGGCGCAAAACTTGTGGAATCGTGACTCTGACCGCCAACCCAGCTATCGAGTCTATTTTATCGGCGTTTGTGATATTTAAAGTCACAGCGAGCAAACTTTGTACAGTATGCATCGAAAGTGTTCCGCATATGTTTGTATTCAAAGTGGCAAAGTATTACTTAAAGCAGAGAAATAATTGCAAATGTCCTTGACTTCATGAAACAAGAGGCAGAGATGAATGAAGACAATTTATGTGCCCCGAGTTCTTCAAAAGCCTGTAGAAAGTGAATGAAAGAATGGCCAAGGCAACTGATATTTCACTGACTTCCGTTTCCAGGGTTCTCAAAGATAAAGAGAGAAAAATAAAACTTAATATATCACTTTTAAATTAAAAGATGTGGAACGGTTGTGGCGCCAGCGAATTGCAGAAATTGGCAGGCCAGAATGGGAAAATGTATGTCGACATGGAGAGCATTGAAAACCATTAGAAAGAATTAATCCAGGATAATGGTGCAGAAAGTAGCGATAACGTTGATGATGACAATGACGTGAGCGAAGACGAAGGACTGTCAGGTGTGGAAGAATTGGAGGCAGACGATTGACATTGTTTGTATAGATATGAATATAAGACATGTTTATCAGTGGAGGTGACAGATATTTGCATATCTGAAAGTACAACTCGCTTCCTAGCTCTCATTAAGATTTTCACGAGTCCAGATCTGTTACGCCAGTTATACACAAGCTTGGTACTTTTGGGAGTGGAGTATTTACTATAGGTAAACAGATCACGAGGTTACCACTTTGCATCGAAACAGTGAGGTTATGAGAAAATCAATAAGGGAAACAATAAAAGTGTTATCAGAAGGTTGTTTCCGGTTGAGAAGTGATTGATGAACAGTGAGGCTCTAATGTATGCTGTAAAGCGCGTCATCAGAGTATCTTATCTTGGGTTTTGTCACTTAGAGCGCGCGCTATCTCCACTCCTGCTAATGTGGCTCATTACACACGCTATATGAGCCAATCATACTACCTCAGTGCAATCCCGGATTTAATACGCTCCTATAACTTCAATTTAGCAAGTTACACCATTTTTACTTTCTCTACTCGTATCATGCTTGTACATAGTGTACATTTTCTGGCAATATCCTCTGAAGACCTCTTTATTCTGGATGAAATTTGCTGGATTTTACATAACTGGTAAACAGTAAGAGATAGACAAAAACTTACTGCACTGAAAATGTCAAGCTACCTAAAATGCAACTTGTCATATACATTTTTGTCCTGGAGTGACCGTTTTCGAGATATTCCTTGCTATTGGTTTCAGCATTTAAAAACATACTTTTCTCTTACAGGAATTTGTCAACTCACAAACAAAGAAACTTCAGTCACCTAGCAACCAGCTTTTGACTATCACTTTAATCTATGGTACTCCCTTATTTCGCTTCTGCTTACAAGGAAGCAAGTAATGAGACTATTTCTGCTTATTTTTTCTCGATTAGCATGAAGTAAATAGAAGAATAAGCTTTTTAATAATGTGTTACAGAGATGTAGAGAAAGTTATGTGAATGGAACACAGATTTTTTTACCTTATGCAGAGCAATCGTTGTATGCATAAGAAGGATACTCAAGGCTGAAGCGATAGTTAAAAGTTTAAAATAGAAATTCTCTACTTAATAAGTATTTAAGGTATTGGATTCCACTAAAATTGTACACAACCAATTTCAATTTTAAAATATGCACTTATACTTTTCACAAATGGATTGTCGTTATTCTTTTTCTTGCTGCTCGTCAAGCAAAGAGAATGGAATGTCAAAGGTATCACATGGCGAGCAACTCTGGAAGGATTTGAATATCGATTTTAGTGTATTTCTTAATTCCTTTGTATCTACAAACAGATATGTAATCAAGGCATTTACGCATATGTTTATCTAGTTTTACAGTGAATCAGTTAGAAGAATACGCTGTTTTAAGAATAGTTTGTTGCACAATGGGTAGAAAAAGTCACGCACATCAGAATACTCAACTACGTACATGCACTGGTAGATATTTACGATCGCTGTAAACTCCGTTAAGGGTTTAACGACTGCCTTTTACTCGGACGCGATATAATCTCTTTCAAAGTAGATATTAATACCTTAAGAGAAACTCTTTTGTTGGACGTGTTTACCGCTTCGATTCCAGGTACCGGAAGTGAGCCCAACACTCTCCTGGGGCAGCTTCCGTTCTGCGCTGCCCATAGAGATGATGGGCAGATTGTGGTACACCTCATTAATATGCATGGCTTTTGGCGCGTATTGATCTGATCTCTGAATATAGATGCAGTTATTCCTTGGTGTACCGGCGCGCGCGAGGAAATGGGAAAGTGGATTATGGTCTGTGGCACACGAGGTCAGCCCCACCCTACAACCCCCTCGCGGCGGAGGTGAAGGTTTTCGGTCCCGGGGAGGAAATGGAACCTAGGTACAGTGAGGAGGGAATGTTTGTGTACAAACAAGGAAATAGGACCTGTCTGAGGATCACATACGGCTCAGTCAGAATGTTCACGTGGGAATAAGGAAATTGGACTTGCCTAAGGATTAGAGATACGGTTCTATCACATCATATGGAAATGGAACCTGGTCTGCGTATCAGAGATATGGTCCGCCACAACGATGAATTTGAGGATAAACTGTTCATATATGAACAAGGAAATGGAACGTGGTCTCAGGATCAATGATACGGTTCAGCCACAACGATGATGTGTGGAGAAAATGTTCATATGCGAAAAAGGAAATAGAACCTGGTCTGAGGATCAGCGATCATGGTTCAGCAAATGTCCATGCACGAACAAGCAAATATAACCTGTCGATGTTACACAATTACAAATGTATGTGAGGAGGGAATGATCATGTGCGCACGAGGAAATAGAATCTGACTGAAGTTCCGCGAAATGCTACCAGTTTCAAATTGACGTGTTCATTCACGCACGAGGAAACAGCTTCCCTGAGATTCAGCGATATGATACAGAACTACTAATGGGCGTGGGGAGGGAATGAGCATGCAGGAAAAGGAGGTCTGAGAGGTTCAGCTATATGTTTTTCAGGCCAGATGGGTATGAAGACCAAATATGTCATGCACACACGAGGAAAAGAGCCTGTCTGAGCATCAGCGATATAGTACACAGTCACGATAAATGCGAGGAGAGAAAACACCGGTGCAAAAGAGGAACTGGGAAATGGATGGTGATGATTGTCTGTGGCACAGCAAGGTCAACCTCGCCATGTGACTCACCCTCGCGGCGATGGACGTCGTGGGTTTTTCGAGCAGGTCCCACAGCCACTTCTGGTATTGAGCGCATTTTCCATCGCCGAACTCTTCTTCCTCTCTCTGCCGCAGAGACTCCGCTTCCTTGCGCATCTCCTCGTGCACGTGTTCCTTTCGCTGATGGTACTTGTGTTGGCAGCAGGACTCCAGGTAGAGTTCGTCCACTCCCCAGTATTCCAAATCGTCGCTAAAGGCGAGCACGCACATCTCGTCCACCAGATGTAACTTTCCCGTCCGGTAGAAGTTGAGGATCGAGCTGAAGGACTTGGGGTGCCGGTCGAAGAAATACTCGTTGTCGATGAGAGAGTAGTCGTCGCACAGCTCGGTGATGGCCTCGTGGGTGTTGCAGTCCCTTAACCGGCCGAGACGGGTGTGGGGTAGGCGCTCCAAAGTTCGCCAAAGGACCTCGTGCTTGACGCCCCCGACGTTTATGCAGACCCTCCGGTTTAGGGCCTTGGAACGCATTATCATGAAGGGCTCTGGCGGCAAGGAGGACATGGATCTGGAATGCGCCCTCTGGGTCTGTTGGAGAGGCATAAGCGGGGGTGGGGGAGGCGACGTGGCGTCCTTCTCCCCCGGCTGCGGCTCACTAAGCTCCCAGCGCACTCCCACACCCCCGCCATCGCCACCCTCACGGTCGCCCACCATGTCAAAGTCTCATCCCCCTGCTGTCTCTCGCTGTCGCATGTTGTTTACCTGTAACAGAAAAGCTGATATTAGTTGGCAGTCCACAGGCAAGGTTAAGATCCACATTTACCTGATATTTGTCTAGGGCAAATGACGTGCACTCTACTGAGTCAGAGAATGCTGCAAAAGTGTTTGATCTCCTCTCATGTAGGATAGATACTTTTTTAATTTTTGTGCGATGGTGTGCATCAAGTGTAGTCAGTGCAAGACTCTCAAACAAGGTGGAAACAATAAAGTGATTGCTAGTATGCCTCCTCGACGTCAAAGGGAACCACACCGGCATGTGAGTGAGTTCGAACGGGGCAGAATGATCGGTCTCCTGGAAATGGGTCTGTCATACCGTGACATTTTGGCTCGTACAGGGTATTCTACTATGACAGTGAGCGTGTGTGGAAGCAGTGGATAGATGAAGGTCGTACGCAGCGAAGAGCGGGTACTGGACCACGGAAGATGAACACAGCACGAGATGACGCCATCTTGTCCGCATGGCCATAATGGACCGAAGAGCTTCATCCACAGTATTGGCTCGACGCTGGAGCACTGCAATAGATGTGAACTTGTTTGCATCAACGGTTCGTCTCCGTCTGCAGCAGGTTGAACTGGTTGCACACATGCCATTCCGTCCATTGTCCAGAAACCACAAGCTCCTCTGACTGCAATGGGCACGTGAACACCGTCATTGGGATACTGAGTGACAAAGTGTAGTCTTTTCGGACGAGTGACGCTGTAGGACACGTTTTCTAGCGTGTCCTACAGTGATGGCCGCATACGTATCCGGCGGTACCGTGGTGAGCGCGATCTGGAGGGCTGCATTGGTTACAACAACCGATCTCACCTTCTACGAATTGAGGACACTTTGAACACCAAACCGGTATTTACAGGTGATTGTAGAGCTCAAGGTACTCCCCCTGCTTCAGACATCTTCACAGGTCACATTTCAGCAGGACAATGCCCGGCCACATTTGCAAGGAATGTACAAGCCTTTATCATTGCTTCTCTGGCCTGCACGTTCGCCTGATATGTCGCCACCTAGTGCGTCACGGTCCTCCAGTAACGGATCTGTGGGCTCGAACAAATCTGTGTGGAGGGAACTTATTCCGAACCTCTTTGATTCAATGCCACGGCATATAGGAGCACATGGAGGCCTCACCAAATACTGAATATGCGAGCTCAAAGGTCATGTATAGATTTGTAACTTGACATGTACCTAATCTCTGGTATTAAATTCATTACATTTATGACTTTCCTTCTTGGTGTTGCAATTTTCATAAACAGCAGTGTTAATTAACTATACCGAAATATTGTCACACAATATGTAGATTACTTAAATAAGTAATTTGAGATATGAGACTTATGGCCTGTTTATTGAAATGTCGAAGTAAGGGCTATACGTTTCTGAAGTGCCAATACGCCACGTATCGCGGTACTTCGTCTGGAATGAAAAAAATTAATAATAAAAAACATTTACTCTATGACAGGAATCAAACTCATGCCCTTTGGCATAGCAGCTTCCCGCGTTACGTATTAAGCCACCACAGCAGTTGAAAAAAAAAAAACTCCAGAGTAGTCTGCATAACTCAAGAACATAGTTAATGAATGCTCAGTGTCGCACTGTCAAGTGATTAGTTCGAGATTTTACAGATTTTTGAGACATTAAATCTTAAGGACGCTAGTAATGAGTTGCTAAAAATCGATATTTCTATACTCGGGCAGCAGCACTTTTAAAGCCATTTTGTCAACCTGCTTTGCTTTAACACCGACTTATCAGCACCTGATACCCACACGTTTAACGTCATGTTTATCCGGAGACCATGCATCGCCGATCCTTATATCAGTCACGTGCACAATCTCGCAAATTACTTCGGTGTAGTTCATTAACCTTCTAACAACCCTCATGTAACAAAGTTGGCCTCTGTACTTTACGTACTGCGTAGGTAGAAAGTATTATATTCCACCTCAAAATTCGATATTGAGATTTAACCGGAAATGTAAGCTTGGAGGTCCTCTGAGTGCAAATAAAAGTTTCTTTCTTACTTTCTCTAGCACGAATGTACAATGTATATAGTATGAAGAGAAGGCATTGTGTTCCACCCAAAAATTCAATACCGATATTTCACCGGAAATACAGGTTTTGGGGTCCCTGTATCCAAGAAAATCATTTTGTGTGTTTGTGTGTGTCCGAGTGTCTGTGAACTCGATTACACAAACGAAATTGGTATTTTATCAAAGATTAAGAGAGGAATTCCCACCCCATCCCTATCTACCCTTTACATGGAAAAAATTTCGAAATTTTTTAATTTCTCAAAAGTGGCTCTAAACGATTTTGATTAAAATACTGTATATTAAAGCTGTTTACATGCAAATAAAATGTGTGTCTTGAATTTTCTGGGAATAACCTAACCTCTGAAGACCTCTTCATTCTGGATAAGTTTTGCATAACTGGTAAACCGTAAGACATAGAGAACTTACTACACACACACACACACACACACACACACACACACACACACACACACACACACACACACAGAGAGTAGATCTCGTTAAAACACAGTTTATGTCATTACACGTTTTCTCATTTGGAATTGACCATTTCCGAGATATTCCGTATATTTGATTTTAGTTTTAAAATATTTAATTTTTTTTTCATACGTGAATTTGTTAGCTGCTGGTTATATAAAGAAATTAGTTTCAATCACATAAATATTTTACTATCACTTTAGCCAAGTACAACATTCCCTTATAGGGAAGGAAGGAAGTAATTGATACGACCATTGCTGCTATCTTCTGTTTATCTGTAACACGAAGTAGAGAGAAGGATCAGCTTTTGTAAGAAAAGCTAGAGAAAGTCATGTGAATGGAACACATCAGGCCCCAGTAAGAGACTATGTTTTTATTCATGTGCAATTAATTTATATGTGATTGAAGAGAATCAAATAAAGCTATACAATTGTATTAAACGTTTTTGGAGTGCCTGATAAGTCCTGTGCTGGTCTCTGTTATGAATATCTGCAGAGCTTCTAATCTATATTGCGCTATCAATTACAAGTGGTAATACAGCGAGAATATAGTCCCAAGGTATTGGTAAAATTTCAAATATTTTGGCATTTACCGAATTCTCCCAGAATATTATTACACCTATCATCAATGAATGAAAATAAGCATAATAAGTCGACATTAGAACTAATACAATGGCACATTACATTTCCTTTTTGGAAATATTTAAGTGAGAAATCTGTCTGACAATACTGTAATAATCATTGTATTTATAAGTATTATAATGCACTGCATTTTGTGTATATTAGTGTGTGTGTTTTTTTTATATCCAAATTAAACTGATGTATACTTTAACTTGCACGAATGAATTTTTTAGTATTTAGCAATGACACAAGGTCTGTAAAGCCTGATGCTTTCATATTTTACACTCTAGTACATAGTTGTAAATTTTTGCGTTGTAAATTCTATAACATATTTGTAAATATGTATTAATTTGTTGCCACTTATGAAGAGTACATAACACAATAATCATATTTTAGTTTCATATAATTACTAGTAGTAACTATTATGTCGATAATTAGAAAACTATCATCTGACAATACATTAGTGTTACATAAAATGAAATTATATTTATTTATACATTTTAAAACTAATTTTTGATACTTTTTGTTTTTATGTGTATGCAAAAAAGGAAGTATATGCTTTTATAGAGCACATTAAGTACAGTGCAGTGGCGTACAGGCTTCAAAAGCATATGGTGTGATTGTATGTTTATGCTGCTCTTTATGTAACCTGTGCTTTTAGCACTAGAGCTTTATACATTGTTTTTTTTTATTTTCTCTACATGTACTACGTCCATAGTGTATAGAAAAGGTATTGCACTCCACCCAAAATTTCGATACCGAGATTTCACCGGAAATATATGTTTTAGGGTCCCCTTTATCTAAAAAAAGCATTTTCGGAAAAAGGTCCGTGTGTGTGTGTGTGTGTGTCCGTGTGTCTGTGAACACGATAACTCAAAAACGAAAAGGCGGTAAAATACCAAACTCGGTATTTAAGTTTAGTATCTTCCAGGGATGCGACACGAAGCTTTTGAGAAAAATCCTCCCACCCCCAGCTGCCCTTTACATGGAACTTTTTTTCGAAAATTTTGATTTTCTTAAAAATGGCTCTAAGGATTTTGATTAAAATTTCGTATATCAAAGATATTTACACGACAAATAAAATGTATATTTTGAATTTTCTGGGAATAGCCTCTGAAGAATACTTTATTCTGGATGAATTTGATGGATTTTTGCATAACTGCTAAACCGTAAGAGATGGAGAAAAACTTACAACACAAAAAATGTAGAGCAGCTTAAAACGCACAAGTTATGTTATATTCATTTTTTTCGTGGGGTTGATCGTTTTTGACATATTCCTTGTTTTTGTTTTCAGCTACGAAAAACATACTTTTCTCATACAGGAATTTGTCAACTCGTGTCCATACAAACAAAGAAACTTCAGTCACATAGCAAGCAGCTTTTGATTATTAGTTTAGCGTATAGTACTCCTCTATTTCCCTTCTGCTAACAAGGAAGTAGGTAATAAGAGTGTGCTCATTTTTTTCTCGATTAGCATGAAGTATAAACTTTTTAACAATAATAATTTGTTGCAGAGAGGTAGAGAAAGTCGTGTGAATGGAACGCATCAGATTTTTAGTATTTAGCAATGACACAAGGTCTGTAAAGTCTGATGCTTTGATATTTTACACTCTAGTGCAGAATTGTAAATTTTTGCATTGTAAATCCTATAACATATTTGTAAATATGTATTAATTTGTTGACATTTATGAAGAGTACATTATACAATAATCATATTTTAGTTTCATATAATTACTAGTAGTAACTATTATGTCGATAATTAGAAAACTATCATCTGACATTACATCAGTGTTACATATAATGAAATTATATTTATTTATACATTTTAAAACTAATTTTTTATACTTTTTGTTTTTATGTGCATGCAAAAAAGGAAGTACATATGCGTTTAAAGAGCACATTAAGTATAGTGCAGTAGGCATATGGTGTGATCATATGTCTATTCTGCTGTTTTTGTAACCTGTGTTTTTAGCACTAGAGCTTTATACATAGTTTTTTTTTTTTTTTACTTTCTCTACGTGTACTACGTACATAGTGTATAGAAAAGGTATTACGCTCCACTCAAAATTCGATACCGAGGTTTCACCAAAAATATATATTTTAGGGTCCCCTTTATCCAAAAAAAAAGCATTTTCAGAAAAAGGTTCGTTTATGTGTGTGTGTCCGTTGGACTGTGAACACGATAACTCAAAAACGAAAAGTTGGTAAAATACAAAACTTGATATTGGAGTTTAATATCTTCAAGGGATGCGACACGAAGATTTTGAGAAAAATCCCCCACCCCAAACTACCCTTTACATGGAACTTTTTTCGAAAATTTTGATTTTTTTAAAAAATGGCTCTAACGATTTTGATTAAAATATCGTACATTAAAGATATTTACCTGGCAAATAAAATGTATATCTTGAATTTTCTGGGAATAGCCTCTGAAGAGGACTTTATTCTGGATGAATTATACGGAATTTTGCATAACTGCTAAACCGTAAGAGATGGACAAAAACTTATCACTCAAAAATGTGGAGCACGTTAAAACACACAATTTATGTCATATACATTTTTTCGTGGTGTTGATCGTTGTTTAGATATTCCTTTTATTGGTTTTAGCTTTGAAAAACATACTTTTCTCATACAGGAATTTGTCAACTCCTGTCCATACAAAGAAAGGGACTTCAGTCACATAGCAACCAGCTTTTGACTATCACTTTAACCTATGGTACTCGCTTATTTCGCTTCTACTTACAAGGAAGCAAGTAATAAGACTATTTCTGCTAATTTTTTTCTCGATTAGCATAAATTAAACAGAAGCATAAGCTTTTTAACAATACTTTGTTGCGGAGATGTAGAGAAAGTTATGTGAATGAAATACATCAGATTTTTTTCTCGTAGTATATAAACATATGTATACATGTATACCCCTTGATTAAGTTCTATGTTCAGAGGCTTCCTGGCCTAAACGAACCTACAGATGGCTTTCTAATCTAATCTAATCTAGTTGCTTTTAGAATGCTCTTATTTATAAGCTGAATTATGATCCGGCTGCAAAACACGCAGGGCTCTTTGATTAAGATGTAATCGATGTGCTGTTTCCAAGTGATCGATAATGAGTGCCAGGAAGTTAATATCACTAGTTCATTCTTTCAGCTCAAAGAAATGTATAAGTGCGGACACGTCTGCGAACCCACAGGGGCCCACTTTTTACATAGTAGGCATAAACCCCAAAACGAGATTTCCCTGAAAATACATATTTTGAGACCCCCCTCAATAAAAAAAAACTTTTTAGTAAAATGTCCTTGTCGACAGCATTACTCAAAAAGGAGAACTCCCTTAAATATCCAACCTGTACGTAAGGATGCGACACGAAGATTTTCAGGAAAATCCCATACCCCAAATTAGGCTTTATACACAACATTTTTACTTTCTCTACACGTGCTATGTACATAGTGTATAGAGAAGGTACTGCATTCCACCCAAAAATTAGATACCGAGATGTCACCAGAAATACAGGTTTTGGGTCCACCTGAATCCAAAAAAAGCAATTTTGGAAAAAGGTCCGTGTGTGTGCGTGCGTGTGTGTATGTGTCTGTGGGTAGCATAGCTCAAAATTGAAAAGACCGTTAAATACCAAAATAGGTATTCAAGTTTGGTATCTTCCAAAGATGCGACACGAAGATTTTCAAGAAAATCCCCCCACCCCCAACTATCCTTTACGTGGAACTTTTTTCGAAAACCTTGATTTTGTCAAATATGGCTCTAACGATTTTCATTGAAATATCGTATATAGATATTTATCTGACAAATAATATGTATATATGAAAGATACTAAACTTAAATACTAAGTTTGGTATTCTACTGGCCCTTCATTTTTGAGTTACTTATCATGCACGGACACACGGGACACACTCAGACCTTTTCCTTAAATTTTTTTTGATACAAGGGACCCTAAAACGTGAATTTTCGGTATCGAATTTTGGGTGCAATACAGTACGTTCTCTGTGCATTATATACACAGATAAAGTAAAAATACGTTGACGCTCAACCAGAAGCCAGAAATACTATTAATAAGACCGGCCGCCGAAGCTACGAGAGTTAAATGTGTGAGTGAGAAAATGTATATCTGAAAACAGCCTCTGAGGACCTCTTAATGACTGGTAAACCGTCAGAGACCTCTTTAAGCCTATACAATTTCTTTGTGACGCTAACTCTTTATTGGTTTGTATTTGTATCATTCACGTTTCCTACGATATACATAGTAAGTATAGAAGGTATTACATTGCAGCCAAAAAAGTCGATACACAAATTTTACGGAATTACATTTTTGAGACTTACTGAATCCCCTCTCCCCAAATTAGAGGGAGGTTAGTGTCTGTGAATAGCATAGCTTAAAAACCAAACGTCGTTTGTATAACAAATTTGGTGTTTTATTTAAATTCAGTATATCCAAGGATGCGACACGAAGATTTAAAGAAAAAACTCTCACCCCCAAGTATTGTTTAAATGAAACACACCAGTCAATGGTAGAAAAAAAGTAAATATATGGAACATAGACAATTTGGAAATGTTTAAATGTTTTTAATACCAGTTCAACACAAACTTTTTAGAATGCCGTGTTTCTAAAACAACCAATTTGTTTATATCTAAAAGCTACTTTCTAATGTTTTGAGGGCTGATAAACTCGTAGTTTGTTCTATTTATTCTACTAGTTTCTTAATGATCATCATAGAAAGATTTTGTGTTCACCAAAAAATAAATTTGACTAGAGAGCATTTCGGGCTATAATGTTTACGATTCTAGATCGTCTTTAACACCATTTAGTAAAACAAGGCCCTCTTAAGATAACAATACCGCGAATCCAACTCTTGCTAGTGAACGATTTGGTGCTTCAGCTTTGGAAGGTGAAAGCATACGAACTGATCCATGAAATTATCCCGACCGAAGAAAAGAAGTAGGTAGGTACCGGCGCAGAGTGCATTGTGCCAGATGTGTGGAAGGCCAGCAGCTCTGGAACTGAAAACTGTTCCCAACGCAGATACGTACGAACTATATGGCCCATGTCTCCAGTTGCAATCTAATGGCACAAAATATGAGTTGCCATGGGGTATCAGTATTTTGTGCTCACAGAGACAATTAAGAACCTCTATTGAGAAAAGAGCTAAATTAAGGTCTCCCTCAAGGAACGAGAATCTGTCACTTGCTTACAGGTAAATTGTTTTGTTCTTGTATTCTGTACAGAAAAGGAGAAGCCAGATCACCTAGCTCTAACGACCGTTGTTTTACCGCTGCGGTTGGAGACCATTTAGCACCGGTGTAACTCCTTGTTTCTATACTCAAAATGTAATTTTATCTACAAATAGAAATAAAAAAAACAAGATAGACAAATATTCCGCTAACATTGGGCATTCCTATGAGTCAAATCCAAAACGTTTTACATCATACGCTGTTGTCGATGAATTCCACATAAAGCGAATCTTGATCACAAACAACGCATGGATTGGTGGAGAAAAGCTCTGGAAAAGCGGCACTTCAAATTTGGTTTGAAATATCGTTACTGGTGATGAATCTTGAGTTTATTGTTATGGTCTTGAAAATAAAAGTCAATGGCTCAATGAGTCTTTTGAACAACTTAAGTCCACAAATCGCAGTGCTGGTTGTTAGCTTTTTACCCTCTCTATACACACTATGTACATAGTATATAGAGAGGGCAAAAATTCGATACCGAGATTTCACCGGAAATATATGTTTTACGGTTCTTTGTATAAAAAAAAAAAAAAAAAAAAAAGCATTTTCACAAAAAGGTCCGTGTGTGTGTGAACACGATAACTCAAAAACGAAAAGTCGGTAAAATACCAAACTTGGTATTTAAGTATACATATTTTCGTGGAGTTGATCGTTTTTAGATATTCCTTAATTTTGATTTCAGCTTTGAAAAACATACTTTTCTCATACAGGAATTTGTCAACTCCTGTCCATACAAACAAAGGAACTTCAGTCACTTAGCAACCAGCATTTGATTATCACTTTAACCTATGGTACTCTCTTATTTCCCTTCTACTTACAAGAAAGCAAGTAATAAGACTACTTCTGCTAATTTCTCTCGATTAGTATGAAGCATATAGAAGCATAAGCTGTTGCAGAGATGTAGAGAAAGTCATGTGAATGGAATACATCAGTTTTTTTTCTTCTTAAATTGAGTCACTTTGCTACTATATCGTTACTGCCAAGTGGTACACAAGCTTCTGTTTACAGAAAAGGTCAGCATCACACACTCCTGACCTTTTTTCTATTCACTCTTTGGTTGATCCGTACAAAAACGGATCCACCGCGGTACAACACAGTAGCAGAACGCGCAAGAATGTAATTCCATGGTAAGAATCTAAATTACACAATGAGTTTGTGTTAAACTATATAATATTCTATAACAATGAATTGACGGCGATTTTACGTTAAACAGAGGTGCAAGTCCCAACATGTTATTCGTAAGAGTCACCTGATTTCCACAATATTGTTTACACAGTAACGGTTGCTGGTTGTTGCTGTTTGAATCATGGAGGACGGTCACTGTGAATTTCCTCTTGCATCTTTGTCGAGTTAACGTAAAGCATAAGGCTAGTAAACTGTTGACTAGTGATGAAAAGGCTACAGTGTTGAATGTTTGCTGTAAGTTTTGTGAGAAATATGAAATAAAACATCTTGAGTTCACTGGTTCTTCGACTACAAATATAAAGAAAAATGTTGAATGGAAAAAGTGGTTACACCCAGGGGGGGGGAAGTGTGAAATACGATTTTGTGAAGAATGTAATTCGCGTAATAGTGCGCAATTTTTCTTGTTTTAAAAATGGGCCGCCAACAGTTGATAAAGTGGTGCATGTAACGCGTTATTTAGGGATGGTGGATAGTTTAAGTGACACTGCTGTTGATATAACCTTAGAGTGGAAAGCAGCAGCACAAACAGCTCAGACGGCGATTTTCATCTGGAGGGAATAGAACCGCTGCAAAAAAGTGAATAAATCTAAGTTATCGCATATAAGTATTTATTTTTTCAGTCGTGTACTTTTAGACTTAATTATTGCACGTACACCCATTTATTTTGTTATCACTATCATCAATATTATCACCATCTTATCTAACAGAATATTTTAGTCACCGTTTAAGTTATTGGAATAAGGGATCTGTTCATTTACATTGCAATATGCCACGTGTACGCGCCACGTGGTCTTGAGAGTATGACAGCATTTCTGGCGCGAATGGCGCAAGGCAACATTATAACGGTGCACTGGTTGCCTGGATTTTTTTCTTCTTCTTTTTAGCAAGGATCGACTTAAGACTGAACAGGCTTTGATATGATTCTTATTTTCAAAAGTTAAAGATAAAATGTGAATTAGTTTTTCGTCATCAGATGAAGCAGCGGAACATTATAAAAATCTGATGTGTTCAATGCATATGATTTTCTCTACATCTCTGCAACAAATTATTGTTAGAAAGCTTATGCTTCCATTTACTTCATGCTAAAGGAGAAAAATTAGCAGAAATAGTCTTATTACTTGCTTCCTTGTAAGTAGGAGCGAAATAAGGGAGTAGCAAAGGTTAAAGTGATAGTCAAAAGCTGGTTGCTATGTGTCTGAAGTTCCTTTGTTTGTATGGACAGGAGTTGACAAATTCCAATATGAGAAAAGTATGTTTTTCAAAGCTGAAACTAATAACAAGATATATCTAAAAAATGTCAACTCCACGAAAAAAATGTATATGACATAAATTGTGTTTTATCCTGATCTACATTTTTTGTGTTGTAAGTTTTTGTCTATCTCTTATAGTTTATCAGTTATGAAAAATGCAATTAAAATCATGCAGAATAAAGAGGTCTTTAGAAACTATTCCCAGAAAATTCAAGATACACATTTTATTTGTCAGGTAAATATCTTTAGTATACGATATTTTAATGAAAATCGTGAGAGCCATTTTTGATAAAATCAGAATTTTCGAAAAAAGGTCCATGTAAAGGATAGTTGGGTGGGATTTTCTTGAAAATCTTTTTGTCGCATCCTTAGAAGATACCAAACTTAAATACCAAGTTTGATTTTTAACGGCCTCTTCGTTATTGAGCTATGCTGTCCACTCACGCACACACACACAGACACGGACCTTTTTCCAAAAATGATTTTTTTATTCAGGGGGACCCAAAACATATATTTCCGGTGAAATCTTGGTATCGAATTTATGGGTGCATTACAATACCTTCTCTATGCACATGTACATAGTACGTGTAGTGTCAATTTAAAAGACGTGTATATGGTGCTGGTCATCTCATCAGCTGGGGCAGTTAAGCTATAACAAAGTTGTCGGAGCATGCCTCTAACGCAATTAGTGTTGAAGCGTGCGTGACTTGATATAATCACCCATTCTATTAGCTTTTAGTTAAATGATATCCGCTGGCTCGCTCTCCTTCTCACATCACAAGTAATTCTTCTATCCTCGTTACCTCACTTTCAAGTAGAATTTTCCATTTCTCTGCATAGTGTACACATATTGCATCCAAAAATTCCATGCCGAGATTTAATGTTTTTATACCCCCTTAGTACAGAAAAAATCATTTTTAGAAAAAGGTCCGCGAATGTGTGTATGTCTGTCTGGACAGCATAGCTCAAAAACTTAAAGACCGTCAAATTCCAAACACCGTATTAAGTTTATGGTCTTCCAAGGATGTGATATGAAGGTTAAAAAAGAAACTGCACCTGAAACTACCCTTTACAAGGAAAACGTTTTTGAGAATTATGAAACCTTTACAGAGTTCAAGGCCCTGAACCCCCGCTAGCACTGCGAGGGAGCGCAGGATTCTTGTGGCAGTTCCTGACCTGGAGATCCAGCAGGAAGTCAGGGTGCAGCCTTTAGTCCTGAACCCTCGTTAGCACTGCGAGGGAGCGCAGGATTCTTGTGGCAGTTCCTGACCTGGAGAACCAGCAGGAAGTCAGGATGTAACCTTTAGTCCCTGAACCCTCGCTAGCACTGCGAGGGAGCGCAGGATTCTTGTGGTAGTTCCTGACCTGGAGATCCAGCAGGAAGTCAGGATGTAACCTTTAGTCCCTGAACCCCCGTTAGCACTGCGAGGGAGCGCAGGATTCTTGTGGCAGTTCCTGACCTGGAGATCCAGCAGGAAGTCAGGATGCAGCCTTTAGTCCTTGAACCCCCGCTAGCACTGCGAGGGAGCGCAGGATTCTTGTGGCAGTTCCTGACCTGGAGATCCAGCAGGAAGTCAGGATGCAGCCTTTAGTCCCTGAACCCTCGCTAGCACTGCGAGGGAGCGCAGGATTCTTGTGGCAGTTCCTCACCTGGAGATCCAGCAGGAAGTCAGGATGCAGCCTTTAGTCCGTGAATCCCCGCTAGCACTGCGAGGGAGCGCAGGATTCTTGTGGCAGTTTCTGACCTGGAGATCCAGCAGGAAGTCAGGATGCAGCCTTTAGTCCGTGAACCCTCGCTAGCACTGCGAGGGAGCGCAGGATTCTTGTGGCAGTTCCTGACCTGGAGATCCAGCAGGAAGTCAGGATGCAGCCTTTAGTCCGTGAACCCTCGCTAGCACTGCGAGGGAGCGCAGGATTCTTGTGGCAGTTCCTGACCTGGAGATCCAGCAGGAAGTCAGGATGCAGCCTTTAGTCCCTGAACCCTCGCTAGCACTGCGAGGGAGCGCAGGATTCTTGTGGCAGCTCCTGACCTGGAGATCCAGCAGGAAGTCAGGATGCAGCCTTTAGTCCCTGAACCCCCGTTAGCACTGCGAGGGAGCGCAGGATTCTTGTGGCAGTTCCTGACCTGGAGATCCAGCAGGAAGTCAGGATGCAGCCTTTAGTCCGTGAACCCTCGCTAGCACTGCGAGGGAGCGCAGGATTCTTGTGGCAGTTCCTGACCTGGAGATCCAGCAGGAAGTCAGGATGCAACCTTTAGTCCGTGAACCCTCGCTAGCACTGCGAGGGAGCGCAGGATTCTTGTGGCAGTTCCTAACCTGGAGATCCAGCAGGAAGTCAGGATGCAGCCTTTAGTCCCTGAACCCTCGCTAGCACTGCGAGGGAGCGCAGGATTCTTGTGGCAGTTCCTGACCTGGAGATCCAGCAGGAAGTCAGGATGCAGCCTTTAGTCCCTGAACCCTCGCTAGCACTGCGAGGGAGCGCAGGATTCTTGTGGCAGTTCCTGACCTGGAGATCCAGCAGGAAGTCAGGATGTAACCTTTAGTCCCTGAACCCCCGTTAGCACTGCGAGGGAGCGCAGGATTCTTGTGGCAGTTCCTCACCTGGAGATCCAGCAGGAAGTCAGGATGCAGCCTTTAGTCCGTGAACCCTCGCTAGCACTGCGAGGGAGCGCAGGATTCTTGTGGCAGTTCCTGACCTGGAGATCCAGCAGGAAGTCAGGATGCAACCTTTAGTCCGTGAACCCTCGCTAGCACTGCGAGGGAGCGCAGGATTCTTGTGGCAGTTCCTGACCTGGAGATCCAGCAGGAAGTCAGGATGCAGCCTTTAGTCCGTGAACCCTCGCTAGCACTGCGAGGGAGCGCAGGATTCTTGTGGCAGTTCCTGACCTTTAGATCCAGCAGGAAGTCAGGATGCAGCCTTTAGTCCCTGAACCCCCGTTAGCACTGCGAGGGAGCGCAGGATTCTTGTGGCAGTTCCTAACCTGGAGATCCAGCAGGAAGTCAGGATGCAGCCTTTAGTCCCTGAACCCTCGCTAGCACTGCGAGGGAGCGCAGGATTCTTGTGGCAGTTCCTGACCTGGAGATCCAGCAGGAAGTCAGGATGCAGCCTTTAGTCCCTGAACCCCCGTTAGCACTGCGAGGGAGCGCAGGATTCTTGTGGCAGTTCCTGACCTGGAGATCCAGCAGGAAGTCAGGATGCAGCCTTTAGTCCTTGAACCCTCGCTAGCGCTGCGAGGGAGCGCAGGATTCTTTTGGCAGTTCCTGACCTGGAGATCCAGCAAGGAGCCGGGATGAAACCCTTACAGAGCAGAAGTCCCTGAACCCCCGTTAGCACTGCGAGGAAGTGCATGATCCTTGTGGCAGTTCCTGACCTGGAGCTCCAGCAGTAAGTCAGGATGTAACCTTTAGTCCCTGAACCCCCGTTAGCACTGCGAGGGAGCGCAGGATTCTTGTGGCAGTTCCTGACTTGGAGGTCCCGCAAAGAGCCGGGATGAAACCCTTACAGAGTACAAGGCCCTGAACCCTCGCTAGCACTGCGAGGGAGCGCAGGATTCTTGTGGCAGTTCCTGACTTGGAGGTCCCGCAAAGAGCCGGGATGAAACCCTTACAGAGTACAAGGCCCTGAACCCTCGCTAGCACTGCGGAGGAGCGCAGAATTCTTGTGGCAGTTCCTGACTTGGAGGTCCCGCAAAGAGCCGGGATGAAACCCTTACAGAGTACAAGGCCCTGAACCCTCGCTAGCACTGCGGGGGTTCAGGGTAGCTCCTGACCTGGAGATCCCGTAAGGAGCCAAGATGAAACCTTTGGGGAGTCAATCTCTTGAAACCCGCAATCTGCCTGATTCTGCAGCTCTGAAAGAGATGCAAAGGAACATAGATACAGGAAATTAAGGACCAAAAGCCGCGTTATAAGATAAACCACCATAGCATTCGCCTTCCGACCCGGGAAAACCACTAAAAGCCATCAGTCAGAGTAGACGGTCGAAGAAGAGGAACAAGTACAAGGACTGGATATAAACCTGACTGAAAGTGAAGAAGAGGAATAAGTGCAAGGACTGGATATAAACCTGACTGAAAGCGAAGAAGAGGAATAAGTGCAAGGACTGGATATAAACCTGACTGAAAGCGAAGAAGAGGAATAAGTGCAAGGACTGGATATAAACCTGACTGAAAGTGAAGAAGAGGAATAAGTGCAAGGACTGGATATGAACCTGACTGAAAGCGAAGAAGAGGAATAAGTGCAAGGACTGGATATGAACCTGACTGAAAGTGAAGAAGAGGAATAAGTACAAGGACTGGATATAAACCTGACTGAAAGCGAAGAAGAGGAACAAGTGCAAGGACTGGATATAAACCTGACTGAAAGCGAAGAAGAGGAACAAGTACAAGGACTGGATATGAACCTGACTGAAAGTGAAGAAGAGGAACAAGTACAAGGACTGGATATGAACCTGACTGAAAGCGAAGAAGAGGAACAAGTACAAGGACTGGATATGAACCTGACTGAAAGCGAAGAAGAGGAACAAGTACAAGGACTGGATATGAACCTGACTGAAAGCGAAGAAGAGGAATATATGGAAGACTTTGATCTGTGCCGAGCGGCAGGTTTAGTATCCTCTTTGTGAAGTTGGTGTGCTGCAGTTTCTTTCCCTTTGATGGCAAGCAAGTCGTGTAATGAACTTCCACTTATCGGTTCCTTCGACAGATTACAGACGCAGTCGTGCGCATGCGCCGCCCATCTTCAACGTTTAACGTCATATCGGTGACATAGGTCATGCGACTGAAGTGATGCTCAGAATATGTGACCTAAGCTGTCCTACATTCTTCTTCTTACCTAAAGCGAAAACCAAAGATAAACCCTATCCTAGAATCGAACTTCGGACTTTTTGAATGCGAGGCGCACGCTATGCCAAAACCCGGAGGTCGGTTTTAACTTCTGTTTGTTGAATATTAGCATTGAACACATTTTCTTTACCATGTTTCTTGTAGATAAGGGCACTACTGGTATTCGATATAAGATTTCATCGTAAACGCAGTTTTGAGCTCCCTGAAAAACAATTAGAAAAATATTGTGTGTATATGAACATCGGAATTCTAAAATGAATGTCAGTGAAATACCAAGCTAGAATTTAAATTGATGGTCTTCCAAGGAAAATCTTCCCTCTCTAAACCGTTCTTTGCATAGAAAATATTTTCGAAATTGTCTACTTTATCACACATTTTTGATTAAAATGTCATGCGGGTAAGACATTTTTATCACAAATAAAACGTATACCTCGGAAATGTAGGAGATGTCCTCTTCAGTCTGGAGGATTTTTGCACAACTGGTAAACCGTAAGAGCTTACTCAAAAAAAAAAAAAAAAAAAAAATCTACATCTCGTTAAAACACATAATTTTTGTCCTAGGATGTTTTGTTTGTTTTTTGTTTTTAAGAGCTGGTCATTTCTTACATATTCCTTGTTATTGATTTGAGCGTTAAACTACTTATACTTTTCTGATACGGGAATTTGTCAACTCGTAGCCATATAAAAAAGGAATTTTGATCACATGGCAACCGGCTCTTAAAAGACTTGACTATCACTTTATCCTAGCGTAATCCCTTCTACTTACAAGGGAGCAAGTAATAAGACAATTTCTGTTTATCATGCATTGCGAGTGTTAGCGCGGTCTACAGCTTTGAGCAGGAAGACTTTTCCATCTCTTACGGTTATACATACAAATGGCATTTAGAATGAAGAGGGCTCTCTATACACTATTACTAGAAAATTCAAACTACGCGGTTTATTTCTCATGTAAATATCTTTATTATATTGCAGTTTAATTAAATAGCGCCATTTTTATAAGACCAAACATTTCTGAAAAGAATTGTGTGTTACACTCACATGACTTTCTCTAACTGTTCTACACAGAGATTATTCTGCTTTCTACAAAATGCTAATCGAGATAAACATTAGCAGAATGTTCTTATTACTTAGTTCCTTATAAGTAGAAGGGAGCTAAAGGAATGTGCTATGCTAAAGTGATAGTCAAATGTTTTAAAATCTATCGTTATGCGACTGCCATTGGAATTGACTTCTTTGCTTGGCCAGGAGTAGAACAAAAGAAAAACGGACACCTTCTGTCTGAGAAAATTAATAAGTATTTTAAAATTGAAACCAAAAACAGCGGTCAAATATACAACAAACATGTAGACATATAAATTGTGTGAATTATATTTTTGAGTAGTAAGTTTTTGTCTATCTCTTACGGTTTAACCGTTATGCAAAATTCTGCAAAAAAAAAAAAACAACCAGAATAAAGTGCTCTTCAAGGGCTATTCCCAGAAAATATACAATATATAACTTTTATTTGTGTTGTGAATAACTATAATATGCGGTATTTTAATCAAAATCATTAGAATCGCTTTAAAAAGACAGCATTTTCAAAAATGTTTCCATGTAAAGGGTAGTTCGGGTTTAGGGGATTTTCATAAAAATCTTCCTGCGCATCTTTGTAAGATAATAAACTTAAACAGCAAGTTTGGTATTTAACGGCATTTTACTTTTTAAGCTGTGTCCTCAGACAAACGCACATACATACACACGCAGGCAATGATAAAAATGTGTTGTTTTTTTTTAGATTCAGGTGGTCTCAAAACATATATTTCCGGCGAAATTTTGTTATAGCATTTTTGGGTACAATACAATACCGTCTCTATACACTGTGTGTAGTGTACAGAAAGCAAAAAAAATCCATGTAAAGGTTTATTTCAGAAGGATATATTTTCCCAAGTTTGATAATTAATCGAATTTCCGTTTTTGAGTTACGCTGCTTCTCTCTCTCTCTCTCTCTCTCTCTCTCTCTTTCTCTTTCTCTCTCTTTCTCTCTCTCTCTCTCTTTCTCTCTCACACACACACACACACAGGCAGACAAAGACGTGCAGGATGTTTTTCTAAAAATGCTTATTTCGGTTCAGGACTCCTAAAAATATATATTTTAGGGTAATATTGATACGAAATATTTGGATGAAATGCAGTTCCTTTGTTTCCTGCTGTGTCGATTGGTATGCGGTACAGAAAGTGAAAATGGTACTGCTTCTGACATTTTGTTGCATGAATTCTCAAAACTTCAGAGATTTTGAGTATAGAGGTAGCATTTAGCTAATCTCTATGGAGTATTTCGCCTAACAAAGCTGGTATACTGTTAAGAATAACAGTTTCTGCAGATTCAAATATGTGGTTTTTTCCTTAGCAAATATCTGGTAGTTTATTTCCTTTTTTATTTGCACAGTTTTATTGTGAGAACTTTTCTGGTAAAATGGCTTGTTATATCACAAAATACCGAAAATAAATACATTAAATTTAAGCTGATAATGTTCATCTGATTCCTGAATGAAGTTGCTTTAGAGTTACGTAACATGGTTGGTTATGTTTTTATAACAGTTAATTATTAATCTAAATGGTATATTTATGTGGAATATTTCGTTATCTTTGTAAGGAGCTGTGTAAAAATGTATGAGTGAACTTAAAAGACATACATCTACATCCTGTAAACATTTCAGTCTGATATCTTAAATAGTTTCTGAGACAATGACTCATGAATTTAGTTGATTTAACATTGGTGTATCAAGTATATCAGTGAAGACATACATCTACATTCTGTAAACATTTGAGTCTCATATCTTAAATAGTTTCTGAGATAATGACTCACGAATTTAGTTGATTTAACATTGGTGTATCAAGTATATCAGTGAAGACATACATCTACATCCTGTAAACATTTCAGTCTCATATCTTAAATAGTTTCTGAGAAAATGACTGATGAATTTAGTGCATTTAATATTGCTGCAGGACTTTAAATGTCAAAAGTTAACAAAACATTCGTAAAATTTCCTGGATTCAGCATACAATAAACGTTTGTGAATCTTGTTCAAATTCCTTCTCCTCAGTTATTCATATGTTATAATACATTCCGATAGGCCCATAGTGTCAGGTAACTGTGAGTATAAGTGAGAAATTTGAGCAGAGATTAGGGGAATTGATAGACGGTCTATTTCCCAACGTTGAGAGACAAAAGCTGGGGCATGAGGCGGTCCAGCGCGGATCAATACAACAACACCGCGAAAAGGTCAAAGTTCACTGCGAGGTGTGTTCCCGGTGATTTGGTCATTGTCATGCCGCAAGTGAACATCGCTATCACTGCAAAGATCTACATTTGTTAGAAGTAGTGTCAAGGTCTCGCTTTAATGATATGCAACACTTGCGTGATAAGACGCCCGTGCACTTGCGTGCGATATGCACAAGGTTTCTTGTAGACGTAGTTACCTTCACACCCTGAGCTTTAAGCTTCAGGTTTCTTGTGGACAAGGCTACATTCACATAACTTGTACACAAACTGAGTTCCAAGCCTCAAGTTTCTTGTGGACAAGGCTACATTCACATAACTTGTACACAAACTGAGTTTCAAGCCTCAAGTTTCTTGTGGACAAGGCTACATTCACATAACATGTTCACGAACTGAGTTTCAAGCCCCAAGTTTCTTGTGGACATGGTTACATTCACATAACATGTTCACGAACTGAGTTTCAAGTCTCAAGTTTCTTGTGGATATGGTTACATTCACATAACTTGTACACAAACTGAGTTCCAAGCCTCAAGTTTCTTGTGGACAAGGCTACATTCACATAACATGTTCACGAACTGAGTTTCAAGCCCCAAGTTTCTTGTGGACATGGTTACATTCACATAACATGTTCACGAACTGAGTTTCAAGTCTCAAGTTTCTTGTGGATATGGTTACATTCACATAACATGTTCACGAACTGAGTTTCAAGCCCCAAGTTTCTTGTGGACATGGTTACATTCACATAACATGTTCACGAACTGAGTTTCAAGTCTCAAGTTTCTTGTGGATATGGTTACATTCACATAACATGTTCACGAACTGAGTTTCAAGCCCCAAGTTTCTTGTGGATATGGTTACATTCACATAACATGTCCTCGAACTGAGTTTCAAGTCTCAAGTTTCTTGTGGACATGGTTACATTCACATAACATGTTCACGAACTGAGTTTCAATTCTCAAGTTTCTTGTGGACATGGTTACATTCACATAACATGTTCACGAACTGAGTTTCAAGTCTCAAGTTTCTTGTGGATATGGTTACATTCACATAACATGTTCACGATCTGAGTTTCAAGCCCCAAGTTTCTTGGGGACATGGTTACATTTACAAAACATGTTCACGAACTGAGTTTCAAGTCTCAAGTTTGTTGTGGATATGGTTACATTTACATAACATGTTCACGAACTGAGTTTCAAGCCCCAAGATTCTTGTGGACATGGTTACATTTACAAAACATGTTCACGAACTTAGTTTCAAGCCTCAAGTTTCTTGTGGATATGGTTACATTCACATAACAGGTACACAAACTGAGTTCCAAGCCTCAAGTTTCTTGTGGACAAGGTTGCATTCACATAACAGGTACACGAACTGAGTTCCAAGCCCCAAGATTCTTGTGGACAAGGTTACATTCACATTAGATGTTCACAACTTGAATTTCAAGTCTCAAGCTTCTTGTAGACGATAATACTGACTTTATTTACAATGATAATCTACTCCACCATTTGATATATCCCACTTATTCTACAAGGTTGGTCTTGACCTTTTGTCTCCCAATGAGAATCAACTATGCTAACTGATATATCCCACATGTTTGGAAACTTCTAACATTAAATAACTGATGGCGGCAAGAATTCTGCCTGCACATCATTTCGAAAAACACGAAACATATTACTTCAGTGATTGGTCGTTTCTATTTTTACTTTCTCTACACATACTATGTACATGACATGTAGAGAAGGTATTGTAGTGCACCCAGAAATTCAATACCAATGTATTGGGACCCCCCTGAAACCTAATAGGTATTTTTAGAAATAGATCCGTGCGTGTATGTGTCTGTGTGCAGCATAGCTCAAGAATGAAAATCGGTTAAATACCTAACTTGATATTTAAGTTGAATATCTTTCAAAGCTACGACACGAAGATTTTCAAGAAAATCCCCCCACCCACAGCTACCCTTCACATGGAACATTTTTCGAATATTATGATTCTTTCAAAAATGGCTCTATTCCAGATTATTGATTTAAATTTTAAGCCACTTTTCTTGAACGGGAAGAAATGTTTCTTCTCGTTTGTTTACTCCTGCCAAGCAAAGAGATTGGCATTTTAATTGTTTCACATAGCGACTGGCTTTTAAAGAACGAAGCTATCGCTTTATCCTGTGTATTCCCTTATTTCCCTTCTACTTACAAGGAAGCTGGTAATAAGACTACTTCTGTTTATGTTTATCTTGATTATCAAGATGTAGATAACAGATTATTGTTTGTTTGCCGAACAGCTAGAGGATATCATGTGAATGCAACACATTACATTTTTCCTTTCTGCTTACAAGGAAGCGAATAATAACGTTCCTGTTAATGTTTATCTCGACTAGCATGAAAAAAATGAAATGTCGTGTTATTTATGGACGCTCTTTAACTGCTGTAGTTCTCAGCGTCCCATTCTAAATTGGGCGTGAAACACCGGTCAATTTTGCTCAGAGACCTCTCTATGACGCTTGAGGTTCTTTTACGAGACGTAATTCTACGACACGGGACCCACGGCTTTATTTCCCTTCCGAAGGAAGCCATGCTAAGGATTGTTACGCCCAAAAAAAATCCATCGTCCTCCGCCAGGTTTGAACCCGCGACCTTGGGCATAGGAAGTTAGCATGGTAACCACTACACCACGGAGGCGACTTGATTAGCATGAAGTAGATAGAAGAATAAGCTGTTTATTAAAATTCGAAGGCTTTCACGACCGGTGTTAGAATCACTTATAGAAAACTAAACCGGGCTTGTAGGCCGTGGTCCATCCGTTTCGCCTGCGTCTGGGGAACGAGGGGATGGACCACGGTTTTGTTCTCTATAAATAAGCTGTTTAACAGTACTTTGTTGCAGAGATGAAGAGATAGTCATGTAATGGAACACGTCAGATTTTTGCTTTCTGTCTTACTTATCTTCAGTTATCCCGATTTTGTAGCAAAGTCACTTTTGGAAGCGTTCTAAGGTAAAGTTTCATGTGTGAGCATGGGGAGAGCATAACTCAAAAATCTGATGTGTTCCACTCACATGACTTTCTCTACTTCTGTTTAACAAATTATTGTTAATAAGCTTGTTCTTCTATTTACTTCATGCTAATCGAGAAAAAAATTAGCAGAAATAGTCTTATTACTTGCTTCCTTGTAAGTAGAAGCGAAATGTGGGAGTATCATAGGTTAAAGTGATAGTCAAAAGCTGGTTGCTATGGGCCGAAAGTTCCTTTGTTTGTATGGAAAGGGGTTGACAAATTCCCGTATAAGAAAAACCAAGTTTTTCAAAACTAAAACCAAAAACAAGGAATATCTCGAAAACGCTCAACTTCACGAAAAAAACGTATACAACATAATTCTGTGTTTTAATGTCTACATTTTTGTGTGGTAAGTTTTTGTCCATCTCTTACGGTTTAACAGTTACGCAAAATTCCGTAAAATTCACCTAGAATAAGTAGTCTTCAGAGGCTATTTCCAGAAAATTCAAAATATACATTTTATTTGTCAAGTAAATATCTTTAATATATGCTATTTTAACTAAAATCGTTAGAGCAATTTTTGAGAACATCAGAATTTTCGAAAAAAGCGCCATGTAAGGAGTAGTTTGGGGTGGGGGGATTTTTCTCAAAATCTTCATGTCGCATCCCTGGAAGATACTAAACTTAAATACCAAGTTTGGTATTTTACTGACTTTTCGTTTTTGAGTTACCGTGTTCACGGATACACACACACAGACTATTTTCTGAAACTATTTTTTTTATACAGGAGACCCTAAAACATATATTTCCAGTGGAATCTTGGTATCGAATTTTTTGGGTGGGGTGCAATACCTTCTCTATACACTATGTACATAGCTTCTTCCGCGTGTGCAAAGCGAAGCTACCCCAAATTACCCTTTGCATAAAAATATTAGTTATTTTTTATTTCCTCAAATGTGGGTCTAACGAGTATGTTTAAGATATTTACATCTCGTTCGTGTTTGGAACTTATCTCTGACTTCCATCTTAATTCGGAATGTATTTTCTATATAGGAGGTAGTGTAGAGCAATTATCTCTCTGGAGCACTAGCTATATGCGAAATATTCGCTATTGATGTCAATTTTTTCACCTAGTTTTAAGGCAACTGACTTCTACCTACAACACTGCTACAAATGTTTGTCTTCATTAACTTGAAGTAGATGGGAAAGTAACCGACTTTCTTTAAGGACATATTGCAAAAGCTTATGTGTTACTTTCTCGGCCTCGTATGTACATAATAGAGAAGGTATTATATTCCTCCCGAAAATTCTATACCGAGATATCACCAGAAACACACGTTTTGGGAGTCCTCCATTAAGAAAAAGAAAAAAAACAAAAGCATTTTAGAAAAAGGTCCGTGTAGTTTTTTTTGGCGTGAGTGTGTGTGTCCCTGCACAGCATAACTCATAAACGAAAAGTCGGGTAAATTCCAAACTTGGTATTTAAGTTCAATATTCCAATGGTGCAATATTTATTTTTTGAAAATGTTGATATTCTCAAAAATGAGTAATAATTTTGATTACAATGACGTGTGTTTAAGATGTTTTCTCAAAATGTATATCTTGAATTTTCTGGGAATACCCTCTGAAAACGTTTTTATTTGGAATGACTTTTATGTGACTCGTAAGCCATAAGAGCTAGACTAAAACCTAGTACAAACAAAATTAAAACATAATTTATGTGATATACATTATTTACTAGAGTTAACCGTTTCCGGACATTCCCTGATATTAGTGTCAGTTTTAAGCAACTTAAACTTTTCTCAAGCGGGAAGCCTACTTTCGATTCAATTTCTTTTGTTTTACTCCTGGACATGCAAAAGAGAACCGAACATTTCTGCTAGATGTAGATAAAAAGATAATATTTTGTAAGGATAGTTTGTTTGTAGAACAGATAGAGAAAGGCATGTGAATGGAACACAGCAGGATTTGTTTTCATTTAGGTTTATGTAGGTGCTATGCGGCATTTGTGTACATGTGACCCGAGGAACGAAGGCTTTAGAATACGGTAGAATAAAAATGTGTCTTGTATTTCTATTGCACGGAATGTTTTTCTGTGGGGTTAATGACCAGTAAATGTCGCTGTGCAGACCAAACATACAAGGAAACAAGGTTAGTTTATTTGCTGAGACAGAAAATTGCGCGCGAATGTAAGAAGGAAGAAAGGTGCGATTATTTGTAAAAGGACCAAGCTATTGATCTGCACTTAGTCACACAATGTGCGTGACGTCACTGGAATTACCTCTACAACAAGGGATGTGCCTGGAAGAGTACAGCTTAGCTTCAACTGCCGCTCATATTATGTCAAGTTGGAGGGCATTCAACTAGAAATCCTAGGTACATTAGGTTTTCCTTTGTTAAAAGTAGCGTATTTGGAGCCAAAGTTTAGTATTAATATACTCTCAACATGTTGTATCAATTACATTTTTATGCTCTGTTAGAAATATTGAAGTGTGTGTCTGTAGTCGAGTGGTTAGAGTTCTGGCTTATCAATCCAGAAATGCCGGGTCCAATTTTTGTTTATCCCCTTTCTTCCGAGAGTGTGAACGTGAGTGTATTCAATGTTAAGTTAATTAAAATATGTTGTGTTCCATTCGCATGCATTTCTCTAGCTTTTGTAACAGATTATTGCTCCATCTACTACTTTATGTAATCGAAATAAACATAAGCCGAAATTGTCCCTTGTAAGTATAAGAAAGTAAAAAGATGCACAAGCTAAAGCGATAGTTTCGTCCTTTAAAAGCCGGTCGCTATGTGAAACAATTGAAATCAATAATCCGGAATATCTCGGAAACGGTTAACTCTATATGGCATAAATTGTGTAGCAAGCTTTTGTTTATCTCTTAGGATTTGCCAACTATACAAAAGTCATCCAGAGGCTATTCCCAGAAAATTCAAGATATATATTTCGCTTGTCATAAAATATCTTATATATAAGGTATTTTAATCAAAATCGTTAGAGCCGTTTTTGAGAAAATAAAATTTTTCGAAAAATGTTCCATATAGGTACATAAAGGATATTTGGGGTGGGAGATTTTCTTGAAAATCTTCGTGTTGCATCCTTGGAAGATACCAAACGTAAATACCAAGTTTGGTATTTAACAGTGATGTTCCAATGTGGTGTCCTCATGAACTCACAAGTCTCAGCTACGTGCAGCACTCCATTGGTGATGTTCCAATGTGGTGTTCTCATGAACGTACAAGCCTCATATATTTTTGGATGCGGCATTTATAATGCTTAAGTTCTTTGAAAGTGTCACATAGGTGTTTATGACTTTCTCAATACGTACCATGTAATAGTGTATAGAGAAGGTATTGTAATGTACCCAAAAATTCAATGCCAAGTTTTCACCGGGAATACATGTTTTGGGACCCCTGAATCCAAAAAAGCATTTTTAGAAAAATGCCCTGGTGTGTGTCTGTCTGTCTGTCTGTGTATATGTGTGTGTCTGTGGGTAGCATAGCTCAAAAACGAAAAGTCCTCTAAAAACCAAACTTGGTATTTAGTTTTGGTATCTTCCAAGGATGCGACACGAAGATTTTCAAGAAACTCCCCCCCCCACCCTCAACTACCACAGTATTACCTCCCTTTCAATTTGGTTTTCGTCGCAAACATTCAACCACCCATCAAATTCTCCGGATTACCGAGCAAGTGGCACAAGGCTTCGAGAAGAAAGAACACACTCAGCTGTGAAAGCTTCAGCTAGCTTTCCTTGTCTTCACTCAGGCATTCGACAGGGTTTGGCATCAGGGTCTATTATACAAACTGTTCATCAACGGTCTTCCAGACTACCTCTATAAAATAATTTCCTCCTTTTGTCACAACGAACATTCTCAGTCCGCATAGGTAGTTGTCACTCTTCTACAAAACCTATAACAGCCGAAGTTCCTCAAGGATCTATCCTGGGACCAGTTCTGTTCAACCCGTATACCTCTGATATGCCTGCAACGCCTACAGCTCAAATCGCTATGTATGCGGACGATACTGCAATCTTCTCAACACATCGTAATAGCCACACCGCCAGAAATCACTTTCAAGAGGACTTAAACTTAATTATACCCTGGCGAAACAAGTGGCGTATTTCGCTCAACCAGCAAAAATGTGAAGTAATGATCTTTACACTATGCAGACAGAATTATCCACCACCAGTAACGCTCTCAGAGAAACAGACACCCTGGAAAACTGAGACGGAAACAGTGAAATATCTCGGTGTACTCCTGGATCGACGACTCACATGGAAACCACATATAAGCAACAAACTTAAACTAGCCCGAGCAAGACTGACAAAACTCTACCCTCTCCTAGACAAAAGATCTTAATTCAAACTAAAAAAGCTGCACACTACTTTACACGACTCTATTAAGACCACTGCTACTATACGCTTGTCCAGTTTGCGGAGGAACTAGTCCTTCTGAAATCAAACGTATCAAAACAAAATATTGCAAATCTCAACGAATGCACCAGAAACAGTCAACTACCTACATAGAGAAACTGGAATCAGATCTTTCAACAGTGAACTTCTTCACAAGCCGAACAGTTTTACAGCAAGCTAAAGGACGTCTCAGGAGCCATTCACTATTCTCTTGGCAGGAAATCTAGCGATCCAACTCGCCTGCCACTGGACCACCCCTCACAACAAGACTTTCTGTAAAATAAAAACAAAAAACTGCATCTACTTATGAGGGGCCCAATGGGGCTTACCTCATTTCAATGTTATTCAGTACCATGCATGTAATGTCTAAAATCAATGATCTGTAGAGCGCACATGCGCTGATCGATCAACAAATCATTAAAAAAAGAAAAAAAAATGTATTGTTACTTAGAACCTTATAAGTTAAAGGGAACTAAGTGAATACACTAGGCTAAAGCGACAGTCAAATGTTTTAAAAGGTATTGTTATTGATTGGCATTGAATTTGCCTTCTTTGTTTGGCCAGGAGTAGAACAAAAGATAAACGGACACTTCCTCTCTGAGAAAAGTATAAGTATTTTAAAATTGAACTAATAACAAGGGCTATCTTTAAAAATACAACAAAAATGCATATGACATAAATTGTGTGTTTTAACGAGAACTATAACTTTTGTGTTACCAACATTCTGGAAAGGTCAACCAGAATAAAGTGCTCTTCAGAGACTATTTCCAAAAAATTAAAAAAATATATTTTATTCATGTTGTGAATAACTTTAAAATACGTAATTTTAGTAAAAATCGTTAGAGCCATTTTTGAGAAAAACAAAATTTCCAAAGAGCAGCCGTGGGTGGGGGAATTTTCTTAAAAATTCTCATGTTGCATCCTTGGAAGATAATAAACTTAAAATACTAAGCTTGATATTTAACGGTGTCTTAGTTTTTGAGCTATGCTGTCCACAGACAAACACAGGAACATTTTTTTTTCTAAAAATGTTTTTTTTTGGATCCCGGGGTTCTCAAAACAAGTATTTCCGGTGAAATCTCGGCTATGAATTTTTGAGTGCAATATAATACCTCCTGTATACACTGTGTACTGGTACGTGTAGCGACATTGACAAAAATGCATTCAAACCTTTTCTTCAAACCATTATGCAACATTAACATTGAAATGCAAACGCAGACGCAACGTATGCGCAAGAGTTTGGACTCATATTATTTAATGTAAGCATTCACATAGAAACACGCAAGACGAAATGCAATGCAACGCAATAATTTGCAAACTCCAAACTCTATCCTTGCGTTGCATGCAAAGAGGAAGATTTCTGCTTCTTTTCTCTATGCCTTGCCCATGACGATCGCACATGGCCTGCTGTACATGTATTTGGCCGTGCCGCGCCATCTCTAATCTCCCTCAAGAGGTTATGACAGTCTCCTTGTTTGATCTATGAATGTAACTATCATCTGTGTCCAGATTTCTTGGTTCTCATAAATCGCAGACACAGAGAGTTCATTAAATGTGTAGCTTTATCACTTTCTGAAGTCTGTATGCTTGTACTATTTTCAATAATTATTGTGACATCACTGCCGCGAACGTCTGTTATTGGTATGTAATGTATTTATTTGTAAAAGATTGAGTGAATTTTGTTATGTGGTATTGTTGGTTATGTAACTTGCGGATCTAGCAACCCGTCGCGCTTACGATTGCATTGTGAATGGTGTCTCCTTGCGTCTGCGCTTATGCTATGTTACGTCTGCGCTTGCGTCTCGTTGTGAATGTAGTATAACTCCGATTAATGTGATGATGCGATAGAGCAGCCGCTGTTATTGCAGTATCTTACGCTGTAAGACAAGTGGCTGGCAAGTGATCCTGTTAAGAAGACTGGCCACAAATCTTGTTAGCCGTTCCTCAGCGGGCTTCACCTTGTATTCACTGCAAATATAGTAACTTTCCCTGTAACAAAGCTTCAAGCTAATCGAGATAAATATTAACAGAAATTGCTTCCTTGTAAGTAGAAGGGAATACACTAGGATAAAGTGATAGTCAACTCTTTTTGGAAGCTGGTTCCATACGGATCAAATCCGTTTTTTACTTTCTCTAGACCCGTATGTACAATGTACATAGGGATAGAGAAGCATTGTATTCCTCCCAAAAATTCCATATCGAGATTTCAACGGAAATACATATTTTAGGACCCCCTGAGTCCAAAAAAAGGCATTTTCAGAAACAGTTCGTGTGTGTGTGTTTGTGTGTCTGTGGACAGCATAGCTCAGAAACGAAAAGCCGGTTGAATACCAAACTTGGTATTTAAGTTTAGTATCTTACAAGGATGCGATACGAAGATTTTCAAGAAAAACCCCAACCCTCACTACCCTTTACATGGAAAAAATGTCGAAAATGTTGTTTTGCTTAAAAACGGCTGTAACGATTTTGAATAAAATATCGTATATTACAGATATTTCCTGACAAATAAAATCTATAACTTGACTTTTCTGGGAATAGCTTCTAAAGACCTATTTATTCTGGATGTAGAATAACTAGTAAACCCTAAGAGATAGAAAAACAATTACTATACAAAAAATTTATATCTCGTTAAAATACACATGTTATGTCATACTTTTTTTTTCTCTAATTGCTTCATTTGTATAGCCCCCTTTAACATCAATGGTCATATCGGGGGCTTTGGCTTGTGAAACTGTAGGTTCAGAACACTAGCTTAATAAACTTTATATTACTAAACACACGCACATTCACTCTCACATTCATAGTTCCAGACTCTATGGGGGATAGAGAATAATTCCGGTTAAAGAAAACTTCCCCGCCCCAGCCGGGAATCGAACCCGGGACCTCCGGGTGAGAAGTCAGCTCGCTGACTACTCGACCACGGAGGCAGTCGTCATATACGTTATTTTCGTGGAACTTACCGTTTTAGAGGTATTCATTCCTTGTTATTAGTTTTAGTTGTGAAGTACTTATATTTTTCACAGACGGGAGTGTTCGTTTTGCTTTTGTTCTACACCTGGCCAAGCAAAGAGGCGATTTGCATAACTCCAGCTTTTAAAACATTTGACTATCACTTTAGCCTAGTGCATTCCCTTAGTTCCAGTCTACTTGTAAGGAACTGAGTAACAACATTCTGCTAATGTTTATCTCGATTAGCGTGGTTTTGAAAGAAGAATTATCTTTTGTAAGAAGTTTGTTTGTAGAGTAGCTAGAGAAAGTCATGTGAGTGTAACACATGAGATTTTTTACTTTCTTTACACATACTATGTACATAGTGTATACCGAAAGTTCACCGGAAATACATGTTTTGGGTCCCAGTGAATCCAAAAAAAGCATTTTTAGAAAAATTCCGTTTGTGTGTGTGTGTGTGTGTGTGTGTGTGGGCAGCATAGCTCAAAAACGAAAAGTCCATTAAAAATAAAACTTGGTATTTAAGTTTGGTATCTTCCAAGGATGCTACACAAAGATTAACAAGTAAATCCCCCCCAGTCCCAACTACCCCTTACATGGAACTTTTTTCGAAAACGTTGAGTTTCTCAAAAATGGCTCTAACGCTTTTGATTAAAATATCGTATATTAAAGATATTTACCTGACAAATAAAATTTATATTTTGAATTTCCGGGAATAGCCTCTGAAGACTTCTTTATTCTGGATGAATTTTACGGAATTTTGCATAACTGCTAAACCGTAAGAGGTGGACAAAAACTTGCCACACAAAAATATTGAGCACATTAAAACACACAATGTATGCTATATACCTTTTTTTCGTGGAGTTGATCGTTTTTTAGTTATTCCTTTGTTTTTGGTTTCAGCTTTGGAAAACATACTTTTCTCATACAGGAATTTGTCAACTCGTGTCCATACAAACAAAGGAACTTCAGTCACCTAGCAACCAGCTTTTGACTTCACTTTAACCTATGATACTCCCTTATTTCGCTTCTACTTACAAGGAAGCAAGTAATTAGGCTAGGCAGTGTGGTGGTATCGTGTGTGCCTCACATTCAACAGATCGCGAGTTCTAATCTTGCTTTCGGTGAACACTCGGATAAGGTGTTTTTGGGTCTCTTCTTATCCTGAGAGGAGGAATGTCAGGTGTTTAAGCTCCTGGATCCTGAGATCATTTAAGCATTTCACCAATGTCATTCATCGTCCATTTTGATCAACTAGGTTAGAGAACGTTAAGCTCCAAAAGAAAAAAATCTGATGTGTTCTATTCACATGACTTTCTCTACATCTCTGCAACAAATTATTGTTAAAAAGCTTATGCTAATATTTACTTCATCCAACCGAGAAAAAATTAGCAGAAATAGTCATATTCCTTGTAAGTAGTACAGAAATAAGGGAGAACCATAGGTTAAAGTGACAGTCAAAAGCTGGTTGCTATGTGACTGAAGCTCCTTTGTTTGTATGAACAGAAGTTGACAAATTTCCGTATGAGAAAAGTAAGTTTTTCAAGGCTGAAACCAAAAACAAGGAATATCTCAAAAACGATCAACTGCATGAAAAAAATGTATATGACATAAAGTGTGTGTTTTAATGTGCTTTACATTTTTTGTGTGGTAGGTTTCTGTCTATATCTTACGGTTTAGGAGTTATTCAAAATTCCTCAAGAATAAAGTAGTCTTCAAGATACACATTTTATTGGTCAGGTAAATATCTTTAATATACCATATTTTAATTAAAATCGTTAGAGCCATTTTTAAAAAAAAATCAAAATTTTCGGAAAATGTTCCATGTAAAGGGTAGCTGGGGGTAGAGGGATTTTCTTGAAAAACTTCGTGCCGCATCCTTGGAAGATACCAAACTTAAATACCAAGTTTGGTATTCAACGGTCTTTTCGTTTTTGAGCTATGCTGTCCACAGACACACACACACACACACACACACACACACACACACACACTCGGATTTGTTTCTAAAAATGCTTTTTTAGGATTCAGGGGGACCCAAAACAAGTATTTCCGGTGAAATCTCGGTATCGAGTTTTTGGGTGCATTACAATACCTTCTCCATACATAATGTACATAGTACGTGTAGAGAAAGTAAAAAGGCTGAAGTGCTAGTCACATATTTTAAAAGCTATCGCTAGGCGATTGTCATTGAAATTCGGTTCTTTGCTTGGACAGAACTGAAACAAAAGAACAGGAAAGTATAAGATTGTAAAATTCAAACCCATAACAAAGAGTATCTCTAAAATGGTTGATTTCATAAAAAACGTAACTGTTACCAACATTTTCAATCCCAATGCTGGTGTGAGCCAGATGGTGGGGAATGTGCAAAGGATCTCAACAGAAGAGACCATGTAGTTTGGATAGGAGTCGCAGTTACACAGTTGAGATGGACATGGACCACAACGCCAAGGCCAGTAGCCACACTAGTGTGACCCACAGAGGCTTGGCACATCACATGACGCGTCATCCATTGGGAGATATGCTGAACAAGGATATGCTGAGAGTCTTTGCTGCTTTTCTTTCGAGTAAATCAGAGAGACAGAACAATTTCATTTGAAATAAAGCAACAAATAACTCTTGTTCCAAGTCATCATTATTTAATCAAAACATTCAAAGTTTAAGACATAAAATAAATGATATATTAAGTAGTTTCAAACCTGGAAAGTTAAGTCCAGATATCCTGAGTATCACAGATCAATTGAAAAACAGGAATATTACATTTTTCAATGGATGGCTATAAAATAGCAGTCTGGTATTGCTGTCTAAAGAAAGTGGGAGTATCTTTGTCAAGAATAAATAATATAAACTACAATGAAATTGATCTTGAGAATTACTGTCTGCAACAAACTTTCGAATTTTGCGGTTAACGAAATAATTATATTAGCAGTATATAGATCTCCCACACGAAATCTCGAAAACTTTCTGTACCATCTAGACGTTATTCCAAAATCGATCTTTAAACGAAATATTCAATTTATTTTGTGTAGCAACTTAAACATACGCTTCTTGATAGACAGCAATCAAAAGCAACACATTTGTTTACTAATAAAATCATATAGTCTTATGCACAGCCAATTTTGCAACTGGAATTAAAAACCATCCAAAAACATCTATAGCCAATATTTTGATGAATGTGTCTAAAAAGCAATAACATGATATACAATATTTTGTTAATGGACTTTCGGACCATGATGGGCAACTAAAAATATTGATTGATTATTTTACTTCCAGTTTCAGAAAAGCAGACCGTGCATCCAGCTTTAGAATCATAAATAAAGAGGGCGAAACTGGCTGAGGAATCGTGGGATGAGATATAAAAACTGAATAATGTAAATGACATGCTAACTCCTTAACCACTTTCGTAAGAATCCTTCCCAACATAAGCAAACTTAATGGCGCTTCTAAAAATGGCAGGGTATAAGAATATTTTGCAGACATAAAAGAGAACTTTACTTAGCTACCATAGAAAGCAATTGTGACAGACATGCACATCATTATAAAGTGTCCCGCAAAAAACGGGCAGTTTATAATTGCAGCATAAAACGTTGTTATGAAACATTATTAAAAAGACACTCAGAAAGTCATATTAAGTATTATTATTAGTAAATTGAGTGACCACAAATAATCCTCACCAGATATCAATTATATTTAATGAATATTCCATTCAAGTAGCAGAAAACATATTGCAAAGAATCAACTTGAGAGAGATCCAATTTCTTACCTTCAGGAATCCCATCTAGAAAATGTCACATATTTGGAGAAAGTACCCACAAGTGCAACCGAAATAAAAAGTAAAAAATCCTTCAAAAGTAAGAATTCATAAGGATATGATGAAATAACCACAAAGCTATTTAAACCAGGTGCTGATATTATTTGCAAACCTTTAAGTCTATAACATCATTTTTAACAGGGACATTCCCAGACAGATTAAAATATTCAGTCTTCAAGCCATTACACAAGAAAGTGCAGAACCACAAATGTAAAACTATAGTATTTTTAATAATATTTTTCCCCAAAATATTTGAAAAAAAAATATGTTCAAAAGAATTTTAACACCATCTAGATAAATATATTCTAGCAAAGGAAAACTTGGATTCAGGAAGAATATGTAAACAACGACAAGTTAACATGTGGTTGTTATTTGCCTAGAATGCCAAATTTAATACACTAGGAATATTCTGTCACTTATGAAAGGCGTTTGACTGTGTTATCACGCTCTGGCATATCAATGGGTAGCAATCTTACTTGTCGAACAGAAAGCAAAAGCTTATAATAAACACTTCAATGATCTGGAATAAGGCATGGTGTGTCACTTATTATGTTTACTGAACAACAGTTCTTATCCAAGTATTAAGATCAAAGAACACAAAACCAGTCAGCTTGCACAATCAACTAACAAAATCTTTCAGTAGTAAATAGTTTGAATGAAACAAAATGTGTGTAAATGTCGAAAGAAAAGTCATTTTTTACTTAAATCTACTTAATAATAATTAAAACACAAAACTGAATACTGTACCTCTTCCAATAAATACAGATAAAGAAACATCATTTGCACGAAGTGAACGTAAAAGTCAACCATAATTTTGAAAAAGAAGCTCATTGTTTACTTAAATCTACCTAATTTAATAGTTAAAGCACAAAACTCTTAACTCATTCAAATGAATAAAAAATGTGATGTCTTCCATTCACATGACTTTCTCTACAGCTCTACAACAAATTATTGTTAAAAAGTTTATGCTTCTAATTACTTCATGCTCCTTGTAAGTAGAATCGAAATAATGGAGTACCATAGGTTAAAGTGATAGTCAAAAGCTGGTTATGTGGCAGAAGCTCCTTTGTTTGTATGGACAGGAATTGACACATTCCTATATGAGAAAAATGTAAGCTTTTTAAAGGTGAAACGAAAAACAAGTATCTAAAAATCGATCGACTCCACGAAAAAAAATGTATATTGCATAAATTGTGTGTTTTATCGTGCTCTACATTTTTTTGCGTCATAAGTTTTTGCCAATCTCTTACTGATTACGAGTGTTGAAAAAATGGATAAAATTCATTCAGAATAAAGTAGTCTTCAGAGACTATTACCAGAAAATATAAGATATGCATTTTATTTGTTAGGTAAATATCTTTAATATACGATATTTTAATCAAAATCGTTAGAGCCATTTTTGAGAAAATCAAAATTTTCGAATAAAGTTCCATGTAAAGGGTAGTTTGGGGTGGGGGAATTTTTCTCAAAATCTTCGTATCGTATCCCTGGAAGATATGGAACTTAAATACTAAGTTTGGTATTTTATCCAATTTTCGTTTTTGAGTTACATGTTCACAGAGACACGGACACACACGGACCTTTTTCTGAAAATGATTTGTTTTGGATACAGGGTACCCTAAAACATATATTTCCGGTGAAATCTCGGTATCGAATTTTAGGTGGAGTGCAATACCTTCTCTATACACTATGCACAAAGTGATAAAGCATTTCAGACTTATGGACAGAATATGAACATAATCAGTTTGCAGAATTCTGTAACACAACATTTCCTAGGTCTTATGATTGATCGTAACACCATATTGATTATATCTTACCCAAACTGAGCTCAGCTTATAAATAAGAGCATAGTAAACACAGCTTATTATGCATATTTTCATTCTTTGATGACCTATGGAATAATATTTTGGGGAAATTCAGTAAGTGCTAAAAAAGGTAATAAGAATAATGGCAGGGGAAAGACGATGACCTCACTGCAAACCACTTTTCAAAATTTTTGGAATTTTGCCATTAGCCTGTGGTATATTCCAGCTGTATTGTTATATGTAATAACCAGAAACGTTTACAAAAAGTTTAAGCCAGAAACGCTTACAAAAAATGCAAATATACATAACAAAGAGACTAGGCACAGACCAACACAATTTGCAAAAAGGACTTTACTATAATAGTAAAATTGTATTTATTTCACTTCCATCTCCTATAAAGGCATTACACATGAACAAAAACGAACTTAGATTAGAATTAAAAAGATACCTTATTACCCACACCTTCTATACAGAGGAGGATTTCATCCAATCAAAAACTACTGTAAATATAATATACGTGAATGTTCTAAGAAAGCTTACTGTACGAATTGGCTCTTGAAAATAGACGTGTAATTAAAATTCTGCAAAACTGACACCCTTGAAAAATTCAATATCAGAGCTAATCTTTGTGAATAACTATATTAATAATTGTCAAGAGTACTCAATGAATATAATTTGTGACTTGATCTACATCCTGGAGTTGGGTTTAGTGTCTAACCTCAAAACAGGACCCACAAATTGTAGTGCAATGTCAATCCACGTGTATCGTGCAACAAGATATCCCCGTCTTTTATTTATACCAGCTACACTAAATTATAGGACATTCTAGTATATACTTTATTTATCATGAAAATGTGTTAAACAAATGTTAATTTAATGAAAATGGTCAGAGGCCTTCCGAGAAAAAAAAAAACAACTTAAAATTGTACATGTAAACAACAGTTTGGAGTTGAATGGTTTTCAATTTCTCTACACATACTATCTACATAGTGTATAGAGAAGCTATTGTATTGCACCCAAAAATTCAATACCGAGATTTCACCGGATATATATGTTTTGGGTTCCCCTGAATTCAGAAAAAGCATTTTTGGAAAAAGGTCGGTATGTATGTGTGTGTGTGTGTGTATGTATGTGTGAACAGCATAGTTCAAAAACGAAAAGACCGTTAAATAACACACTTGTTATTTAGGTTTGGTATCTTCCAAGGATGCGACACGAAGATTTTCAAGAAAGCCCCCACCCCTAATTACCCTTTATATGGGACTTTTTTTGTTATTTTCTCAAAAATGGCTCTAACAATTTTGATTAAAATGTCGTATATTAAAGATATTTATATGGCAAATGAAATGCATATCTGGAATTTTTTGGGAATAGTCTCTGAGGACTACTTAATACTGGATGAATTTTACGGAATTTTGCATAACTGCTAAACCGTAAGAGATGGACAAAAACTTACCACATAAAAAATGTAGAGCACGTTAAAACACAAAATTTATGTTATATACATTTTTTTTCATGGAGTTGTTCGTTTTGGAGATATTCCTTGATTTTAGTTTCAGGTTTGGAAAACTTATATTTCTCTCACACAGGAATTTGTCAACTCGTGTCCATACAAACAAAGGAACTTCACTCACATAGCAACCAGCTTTTGACTGTCACTTTAACCTATGGTACTCCCTTATTTTGCTTCTACTTACAAGGAAGCAAGTACTAAGACTATTTCTGATAATTTTTCTCGATTATCATGAAGTAAATAGAAACATATGTTTTTTAAAAATATTTGTTGCAGAGATGTAGAGAAAGTCATGTGACTAGAACACATCAGATTTTTATTGAAATTCTTCCAGCCACAATCTTGGAAGTTAACCTATTTTAGGGTTTTGAGTTATGCTGTTCACAGACAGACAGACAGAAATGCACGCAAATAATTTTACATTATTTTAAAATGTGAAGAAGAACGTTATGTAATTAAAATGGTGGCCCAAAGTTGTGTACAGGTGGTCATGTCAATGTTAAAGGCCACAAATTCCAGAGAACTGCATTTTTAATGCTATGAAAAGCAATATAAAATAACGTATGTATTTCTCATTTACAAATACTACAGTCAATCCGTTTCGCTAGTTTATATGATATAATGTGTGTTTCGAGCGTATTCTTCTATCCACTCCATACTAATCGAGATAAACATTAGCAAAAATTCTCTTATTAGTTGCTTCCTTGCAAGTAGGAGGGAAATAAGGGAATAAACCAGGCTAAACCGACAGTCAAATGTTTTAAAATGTGGTTGCTAGGGGTTTGAAATCCGTTTCTTTGCTTGGGCAGAAGCTGAAAAGTTTCCGCTTGAGAAAAGTATAAATATTTTAAAATTGAAATCAATAGCAAGGAATATCTCGGAAGCCATCAACTCCACGAAAGTATGGATGTGACATAAATTGTGTATTTAAACATCTACATTTCTTGTGTAGTAAGTTTTTATTTTATTTGTTATGTAAATATTTCTAATATGTGGTATTTTAATGAAGACCGTTAGAGCTATCTTTTATAAAATCAAAATTTTCGAAATTTTTTCCATGTAAAGGGTAGTTTAGGGTGCAAGTAAAAGGGGTCTTCATGAAAATCTTGGAGTCGCATCCTTGGAACATACTGAACTGAATACCAAACTTGATATTTTACCGACTTTTTGTTTTTCAGTTATTGTGTTCATGGACACACACGGGCCTTTTTCTAAAAAGTGCTGTTTTGGATATAGAGGATCCTAAAACATGCATTTCCGGTAAAGTTTCGGTATTGAATTTTAGGTCATGTACAAAACTTCTCTACCAGTATAGTGTACTGTGTCGGGAAAGTAAAAATTATTATTTACTTTCTCTGCACGTACTATGTACATAGTATATAGAGAAGATATTGCATTATACCCAAAAATTCCATGCCAGATTTCATCGGAAATATGTTTTAGGACCTCCTTTATCCAAAAATAGCATTTTTAGAGAAATGCCCGTTTGTGTGTGTGTGTGCGCGCACGCGCGACTGTGGGCAGCATAGCTCAAAAACAAAAAGGCCGTTAAATATCAAACTTGGTATTTAAGTTTGGTATCTTCCAAGGATGCAACACGGAGATTTTTAAGAAAATCTCCCCAACCTTAACCACTCTTTACATGGAACTTTTTTGAACATTTTTATTTTCTCAAAAATGGTTCTAACCATTTTGATTAAAATTTTGCATATTAAAAACATTTACCTGACAAATAAAATGTATATCTTGACTTTTCTGGGAATAACCTCTGAAGACTACTTTATTCTGGACGAATTTTACGGAAACTCGCATAACTGCTAAACCATAACAGAAGGACGAAACTTACCACACTCAAAATATAGAGCACGTTAAAGCACACAATTTATGTTCTATATATATATTTTTTTTTTCCTGGAGTTGATCGTTTTTTAGATATTCCTTGTTATTGGTTTCAGCTTTGAAAAACTTAACTTTTCCCATACAGGAATTTGTCAACTCGTGTCCATACAAATAAAGGAACTTCAGTCACATAGCAACAAGCTTTTGACTATCACTTTAACCTATGGTACTCCCTTATTTCGCTTCTACTTACAAGGAAGCAAGTAAGACTATTTCTGCTAATTTTTTCTCGATTAATCTGGGTATCTATGTTTTGGATGGAATGCACTATGTAGAGAAAGTAGGTTGTCCTCTGTGGTGTAGTGGTTACCATGCTAGCCACATATATGCGGTATCAAATCCGACGGAGAACGATGGATTTTTTTTTTCCGGCGTAAAAATGCTTAGCATGGATTCCTTTGGAAGGGAAGTAAAACCGTTGGTCCCGTGTCGTAGATTTAGGGCACGTATCAAGCCTGATAAGGAGACCTCTGAGCAAAATTAAGCGGTCTTTCACACCCAGTATAGAATGGGACGCTGACAACCACAGCAGTTAAAGAGCGTCCATAAATAAAACTCCATTTTATTTCGGAGCAGGTAAACATGTGGGATAATAAAAATTGAGATAAATTGTTGAAGTTGAGGAAAGAAATAGTCGGATAAGACTAAACAACTTTATCTTAAAAGATCAATGTTTTATTTTATACGAGCGTGGAGTGACATAAACAATACGTTTCATCGTATGAAATATTTGGGTTTAACTCTGGAGGAGGGAGTTTTACCTTCTCAGAATCTGGGATCAGCGGACGAGGCAGCCTGTGACGTAATGTGGGTCGCCCGTGACGTCAGCACTGCTTGGGGTGTAGGCACTAATGGAATCAGAACGCTTCAACCAAATCGATATCAATTAAATTATTTCAATTACTTTATAACTGTTTCATTACAAACTACCAAGTATAATATCATACTAGCTATCAATTCCGAGAGTTCACTAGAAATACATGTTTAAAAAATCTGATGTGTTCCATTCACATGACTTTTTCTAAATCTCTGCAAGAAATTATTGTTTAAAAGCTTAAGCTTCTATTTACTTCATGCTAATCCAGAAAAAAATAGCATAAATAGTCTTATTACTTGCTTCCTTGTAAGTAGAAGCTAAATAAGGGAGTACCATAGGTTAAAGTGATAGTCAAAAGCTGGTTGCTATGTGACTGAAGTTCCTTTGTTTGTATGGACACGAGTTGACAAATTCCTGTATGAGAAAAGTATTGCTTAACTGCTAAACCGCAAGAGATGGACAAAAGCTTAGCACACAAAAAATGTAGAACACGTTAAAACACACAATTTATGTTATAAACATTTTTTCCTTGGAGTTGACCGTTTTCGAGATATTCCTTGTTATTGGTTCAGTTTTAAAATGCTTTTACCTTTTCTCATACAGGAACTTGTCAACTCCTGGCCACGCAAAGAAACAGATTTTAATCCCATAGCAACCACATTTTAAAACATTTGACTATCACTTTATCCTTGTGTATTCCCTTCTATTTAAAGGAAGCAAGTAATAAGACAATTTCTGGTAATGTTTATCTCGATTAGCATGAAGTAGATAGAAGAATAAGCTTATTAACAATAATTTGTCACAGATTTTTATAATAGCATTGAAAGCAGGTGGTGTCAAATCTGCTCATAAGCATTAAAGCTGAATTGTGAAGCTCGTCCAAAGTCCAAAGAAATGAAGACGCAAGTCATTTGTTTCTCAACATAGTCATATTTTAGGGATGTACACTTCTCCAAACGTTCCTGCCAAAAATACAGTTTATCAAGCTCTGTCTCCACGATCATGTCATCTAAACTTTGCTCCCACGAGCCGCTTCTTCGTATTTGGGAACAAGAAGAAACCATAGAAAGCCAGATTGAACGTAAATGGGGGGGGGGGCAACAATTCATGACGCAATTCATGCAGTTTGGCGGCGACAACTCCAGATGAATATGCTGGTGCGTTGTGTGGTGAAACAGTATATGGGTCATGTCAACATCTTGTCGAATCAAGTCAATAACTCAAAGTAGTATTCTCCTGTAAGCGTTCTTCCTTTTTCTAGGAAGTCAATGAGTATAACTCCTTTTGCATTTTAAAAATGATCGCTATCACTTTGCCGGCTGATGGAACCTTCTTTGGAGGATATCACTGTTTGTTTTGAGGGTGCTTGATTTCCGCAGTATAATATGAATCCAAGTCTCATATACGATGATAACTGGACACAAAATCTTCGCATTTCGCTTAAACAGCTCCAAACATAGTTTTGAAGTAATAAGCCACAACCGTTTGTTGTCTACTATGAGGAGTCACGACACCTATCGGCTGAAATCTCTTTCATTCCCAACTTAAAATGCAAAACATTATTTACAGTTTCCTTTACCATACATGTTGCCTCTGCCACTTCGCGATCTTTCGTTCGACGATGAGAAAGAAACATATCGTGGACATTTTCAATGATTTCCTGTGCAACCACATCTGCCGCGTTTTCTGGGCGCTCCAAACCAAAAACGGATGTTTGACCACGTTTAAAGTCGCTGTTCCCATAGATGACGCAAGGTTCCCATAAACAGCATCCAATTTCGCTTTTATCTCCTCGCAAATTTTCATATTCAAAAGTAAAAATCTGATGTGTTCCATTCACATGACTTTTTCTACCTCTTATTCTTGTATCTACTTCCTGCTAATCAAACAAAGCTGTCTTGTTAGTAGAAGGGCAACACGACAGTCAAGTCTTCTAAAAGATCGTTGTCTTGTGGATGAAATTCGTTTCTTTGCATTGCCAGGAGTTGATAACATCCAGCATGTAAGTATTTAAAAACAGAACCCAATAAGGAATATCTCGGAAATGCTCAATTCCACGAAAAAATAAATGTATATGACATAAATTGTGTACTTTAACGAGATGTAACTTTTTGTGTGTAGTAAGCTTTTGTGTACCTCTTACGCAAAAGTCACCCAGAATAAACAGGTCTTCAGAGGCTATTCCCAGACAATTCAACATATACATTTTATTTGTCATGTAAATATCTTTAATATACGATCTTTAAATCAAAATCGTTGGATCCATTTTTTGAGAAAATCGAAATTTTCGAAAAGTTTTCCATTTAAAGGGTAGTTTGGGGTGGAGGGAGTTTCCTAAAACTCTTGGTATTTTACGGACCCTTCGTTTTTGAGTTATTGTGTTCACACATACACACACGGACCTTTTTCTAAAAATGTGTTTTTATAAAGGAGAACCTAAAATATCTATTTGCGGTGAAATCTCGGCATCGAATTTTCGGGTGCAATACAATACCTTCTCTATAAACTATGTACATAGTACGTGAAGAGAAATTAGAAAATATTGCAGTTTTTCCATTATTGCAAAAACATGTTGAATAACTAATTGAAATTAGTTTGCCAAATTCAAACAGCATGAATCAGTAGCAAAGTCGTTAGGTGACACTAAATTTCTGTCTAATTAAAGGTAATAAGCTGTTTAAATTTAGCACAAAGTCCTGAATGATTTTGGATTTGCTCTATTTCCACGTGAAACGAAAGGAAGCATTTATGAATCTGAGGTGTGACATCCAATAAATAAACAAATAAATCTGTATTATAACAGATTCAAAACGGGAAGAGTTTTTTTTTTTTTTTACTGCTCTGGCACCACAGGCGATGACATTGATGATACATGAAGATGGAGTCCCGGTGGAATGTGATGGTGGGGGAAACCGGAGAACCCGGAGAAAACCCGCCCCTGCGCCGCTTTGTCCACCACAAATCTCACATGCGGTCGCTTGGGATCGAACCCGGACGTCTAGGTGAGAGGCGAGTGATCTGACCACTCGGCCACGGCGCGGCCCACGGGCTATTGCAGACCAATGTATTTGGAAATCCAATTCTATAGTAATCAATATCTTTGTGTGGTTATTCCTCCAAAAAATTATTTGGGTTAGTTATAAAAAACTCATTCAGACTGAAGAGAAGCCCACAGTATAGATTTTGTTATTCATTCAATTATTTTAAACAAATAATATTTTAATCAAATTATGAAATTCGGTTTAGACAAATTAAAATTTAACTAACATTTTTCATGTATTAGGTGTTCTGGGGTGTTGGTTTTCTTTAATCTTTTTGTGGGCTTCAAAATGTTTATATCTAGAGTGGTGTAGTTTTGGGATGGAGACAATACTTGCTCTACTTTCACCGAGCGAAATGGCTCCGCGATATCGCAGGAGACTCGCATTCGGGGATTCCGGGTTCGATTTCGGTCAATAGGCGCACGCTGGGGCGGTTTCTCTTCAACACGACTTTCCTGTCAACATCATTTCCTTTTATCTGTTTGGGGTTGAAGGGTGTTCGGTGCGCTGCGTCAGGACGGCGGATTGTACGCTTTGGAAAGATTTCAACCTGGCGCTTGGTTGGACCGCTCTGCGTGATTGGTCGGTCTCAGGATGTACTTCATCCGTCACCGAGTCAGTGGCTCAGGCGTTTAGTCTGGGATTGGCATTCGGGAGGTCCGGGTTCGCTCCCCGTTACCGTGCGCTCTGGTCCTGGGTTTTTCCGTGGTTTCCTTGGGGCCTCTTAGGCGAATGCTGGGGTACTGTATATCTACCATGGGTCCTTTCCCTTTCATTCCATTTCCCTTCTTCATGTTTCAGGTCGGCGGTGGGTGTGACTTGAGGCTTTGCACGCAGATGGCACGGTTGCTTGCTCCGAGTGAAATTCTCTTTCCTCTGTTTGAGGCGCCTGTATTGCCTCCGTGGCGCGCCAAGGCTGCCATCTAGTGACTGTTAGGGACTTCCGTGAGTCTCTGCGCTTAGCTCCGTCATTTCCTGTGCTCTGTGGTTTCCTCTCCTCTCATCAGTACTTGTTAGCAGTTACAGGTTTCCCCCCTACTTCATGCGAGATTGCTGTTGCACCTCTCCCTCCCAGGCGTCTATCTACCTACTTTACTTAGTCATGGTATGTCACAGTAAGGACATGCAGAACCCACGTTAAGATGAAAGTAACTATTGATAAACAGTGCAGGGGCTCATGTCGCCTGGCCAAAACGTCTCCACCAAAACATTATGTTGCATCGCAATTCTTGGCACTCATACTCTTTCTTTACAACTTGTTAGTACTGGTACACTGCATTTGTCTGTTTTCATGTACTCAGGTAAGATAAACACCCGCAGTGTGCCCTTACAATCCTTTTTCCTTCCACCTGGCAGAGAAGTGCGCAACAATGGTGGTTGTTCTTGAAAAACAATAAAATATTTGTTCTCCCAGTCGCTGTTCACTCATACTGCACATGTAAGCCACTACTGCACTGAAAAGGCTCCACGGAACCGGTTTCTTTGGCTCTACACGACTGTTGAAAGAGAGTAGTGGGGCGTGAGAGAGTGTAAGCTCACATCTCTTGTGCTTTGCCTTAACTAATAGTAAGGTATATAAACAAGTAAATAAAAATCTGATGTGTTGCATTCACATGACTTTCTCTACCTATTCTACAACAAAATATTCCTATAAAAGCTTATTCTTCTATCTACTTCATGCTAATCGAGAGAAACACTAGCAGAAATAGTCTTATTTTTTAGTTCCTTATAAGTAAAAGGGAAATAAGGGAATAGGCTAGTCAAATCTTTTAAAAGCTAGTTGCTCTGTGAATGAAATCCGTTTCTATGCAGGGCCAGGAGTTTATAACGTTCCCTCTGAATAGTGTTTAAGTATTTTATATCTGAAACAAATAACAAGGAATATCCTAGAAATGTTCAATTTCACGAAAAAAAAAATAAAAAAAAAGTATATGCCATAGATAGTGTGTTTTAACGTGATCTACATTTTTTGTGTAGTAAGTTTTTGTCTAGCTCTTACGGTTTACTAGTTATGCAACATTAAGAAAAATTCATTCAGAATAAAGGGATGTTTAGACGCTATTGCCAGAAATTTCAAGATATAAATTGTATTTGCCATAGAAATGTCTTTAATATACAATATTTTAATCAAAATGTCAATGAAAAATTTAACACTTTAAAAAAGAATATATATATATATATATATATATATATATAGAGAGAGAGAGAGAGAGAGAGAGAGAGAGAGAGAGAGAGAGAGAGCAGGGCCGGTAAGATAAACACCCGCAGTCTGAAATGTTCTACCCTTAAAATCGCACCTTCCTTTTTCCTTCCACCTGGCAGAGAAGCGGATAGGTTACGTGTGCAACAGTGACAGTTATTCTTGAAGAACAATAAAATACTTGTTCTCCCAGTCGCTGTTCACTCATATTGCACATGTAAGCCACTACTGCACTGAGAAGGCTGCCACGGACCCGGTTTCTTTGGCTCTACACGACTGTTGAAAGAGTAAGTTCACATCTCTTGCCCTTTGCCTGCTCTAATATCATGTCGGCACAACTGTGACCAATTCTAATTCTGACGTTTCCTTACAATCTCTGGCGCAATTGTCTTTGTAGTACAAAGGCTAACACATTTCAAGTTCTCAGATAAATGATTGGCTTCTCTGACCAGGTTTACAAGAGAAACATCTGAGATGCTACATTCGCATCACTTTCTCTACATCTCTGTAAGAAAGTATTGTTATAAAGCTTATTCTTCTGTCTACTTGATGATAAACATTAGCAGAAATTGTCTTATTACTTGCTTCCTTGTAAGTAGAAGGCAATACACTAGGATAAAGTGATAGTCAAATGTTTTAAAAGGTCGTTGCTATGAGATTAAAGTTCGTTTCTTTGCATGGCCAGGAGTTGAAAAATTCCTATGTGAGAAAAGTGTAAGTATTTTAAAACTGAAACCAATGGCAAAGAATATGTCAAAAGTGCCTAACTCCACGAAATATAATGCATATAACATACATTTTATATTGTAACGTGCTCATATATTTTTTGTTAAGTTTTTGTCCATCTCTTACGGTTAACCAGTTATGCAAAATTCATCCAGAATAAAGATGCCTTCAGAGGCTATTCCCAGAAAATTCAAGATAAGCATATTTGACCTTTAAATGTCTTTAATATACGATATTTTAATCAAAATCGTTAGAGCAATTTTTGAGAAAATCAGAATAGTACTAAGTTTGGTATTTAACGGTTCTTTCGTTTTTGAGCAAGGTTCCCAACAGACACACACACACACACACACACACACACACACACACACACACACATGGACATCTTTTTAAAACATAGTTTTACAAAACATGTATTTCCGGAGAAATTTCGGTATTGAATTTTTGGGTGCAATACAATATCTTCTCTACCTCACATGTAACAGCCCGTGAGTCCGAAACTCGCTTAGGCTGTGTTGCCCGGATACAGGTTTCCGGTGTTTTCCCTTATCCTGAGAGTAACTTTAAGCTCCATAGACCCCGAGATCATTTGAGTAGCATTTCACCAATTTCATTCATCGTCCGACATGACCAACTAGGTTAAAGTACATTAAGTTTAATCTAAAAAAATAGCTTCTCTATGCACTAAGTACATTGTACGTGTAGAGAAAGTAAACATGTTTTTACATGTAGGTATTGCCGGTGAAGTATAATTGTTGGTGCACTTGGAAGTGCGTGGTGAGAAAGTGATAATGCTGGGAACGCGTGTGCAAATGTCACGTTAGCTGCTGCTGCAGCATCGTGTTACGTCACAACCGAATACTGCCGAGCTTCTTTCGACCCGAGCCGAGCATGCACGAAGTCTTGTCACAAATATAAACATCTCTTCCAGTAAATAAAACCGCTGCATCAGTCGCTTGGTCACTTCTCCCAAACAAAATGCTCAGTCCAAAAGTTTTCAAACATGAAATCGTTATTGCAATTATTTTAATGTCTTCTTTTTATTTGCTGAAAACATAACGATAGGAAATTTCAAACGTTTTAATTTTCTGTTTGTTTATTCGCTTTTTTTACTTTTCTCTACACGTACTATGTACATAATCTATAGAGAAGGTATTATATTGCAACCAAAAATCCAATACGGAGATTTCACCGGAAATATGTTTTAGGGTCCCCTGTATCAAAAAAAAAAAAAAAAAAAAGTGTTTTCAGAAAAAGTCCGCGCGCACGTGTGTGTGTGTCTGTGTATCCATGTGCATGTGAACACAATAACTCAAAAATGAAGAGTCGGTAAAATACTAAACTTGGTACTTAAATTTAGTATCTTCCAGGTATGCGACACGAAGATTTTCAGAAAAATCCCCCCACCCCAAACTACACTTTACATGGAAAAAAGTTCGAACATTTTGATTTGTTCAAAAATGGCTTTTTACGCTTTTGACTAAAATACCGCATATACCGCAAATAAAATGTATATTTTGTATTTTCTGGGAATAGCCTCTAAAGACCTCTTTATTCTGAATGAATTTTTCTAAATTTTGAGTAACTGTTAAACCGTCAGAGATAGACAAAAACGTACTACATAAAAAATGTAGACCACGTTAAAACACACAATTTATGTCATTTACGTTTTCTTCGTTAATTTGACCATTTCCGAGATATTCCTTATTTGTTTCAGATTTAAAATACTTAAAAACTTTTTTTCACATGAAAAGTTGTAAACTTCTGGCCCTACATAGAAATGGATTTTATCCACATGGCAACCAACTTTTAAAGCATTTGACTACCACTATACCCTGTTTCCCTTCTACTTACAAGGAAGACAATTGCTGCTAATGTTTATCTCGATTATCGTAAAGTAGATAGAAGAATATGCTTTTTAACAATAATTTGTAATAGTGATGTAGAGCAAAGCATGTGAATGGAACACATCAGATTAGCATTTACCTGCTGCACTAGATGACGCAAAATTCCTTTTCAATGAAGAGTACTTGACAGGTTATTCCTAAAACATGTCACTATCTTTAACACATCGTATTTTAATAAAAAATTACAATGAGGTTTCGCTATGGTCGGTCAGGTGGAAGCTGTCCCATTGTCACGTGCTGGCTGCTTCTATGGGATCGTTAGGTGCCCCGTACTTGCGACGCCCGTTTCTCTCAGGGATATCTATGGTCCAATTATCGTAGGCTCTTCCTAACTCCTAGCGTTCGTAAGAGAAATCCATATGAACGATGATCACGTCACCATTTTATACACTTGATGAATAGGATTTTTACCAGCAATCCCGTTCGTTCCTTGTGGTCTCTTAGAGGTATCTAACCATCTCTTCCTTATACACTTTCCTGTACTCTTGTTATGACGTTCACAAGACTTTTTCTAACCTATACCGTTTACTAGTGGTTAAACAAACTACTCCTATAAATTTGCTTCACTTTCAGATAAATGCTTTCACATTTCGGTACATATATGAATAAATAAATGCATTTATTGACATAACAATATCATATATTGAATTTCAACAATGACACGGGTCCACACGTGCTTTTGTAATACACACTAAAAAGCAATATTGAAACAACAACAAAGAATTAAAAGAGTAAACACGAAAATAAGAATACAAAGATATTCAAATATAGCGATTTAAATTAACAGCACAGAGTACACCTTCATAAATGTACCCTCTTATAATAGAGAAATACACTTAAAAGAAATATATACACATATTATATACACAAAATATATAAAACCATAACACAACAATGAAATAAGTAAGACATAAAATATATGTATGTAAAATATTATAATCACTTTTGTTTAGCTGTTCTTATCCTCCCCCTCTTCTCTATTAGCAGCCTTCTCAGATCTCATCTGTTTTGCCTTAAGTATAAATTTACCCAGCCCTCCACGTCTTCCGTGCCTGCCAGTAGCGTCCAACATGCTTCTAGCTCTACATTCGCGGTGGTAAGGGATCGCCTTAAATAGGTAGATATATAGAAGCAATGTTTAACTCGTGAGTCCTAGACCTGAAAATGCATTCCGTATGGTCAGGTTCTATCGCTACTTGTTGCGGTGCGACTGCCACGTGATCGATAGTTAGAAACGGGGGAAAGAAGCCTCAGAGAGTTAGGTTTCAACTGGGAATGTAGCCGCGAGCGCTCAATCGAATGAAAACATGTATTTGTGACCAAAGAGTTTTTGTTACTCTTCAACAAGTCGAGCCATTAATAATGGATATCTCGGGACACAAAATCTGACGTGATCCATTCTCTACATCTCTGCAACAAATTATTCTTAAACACATTATACTTCATGAAAATCGATAAAACATTACCAGAAATAGTCTTATTACTTGCTTCCTTGTAAGTAGAAGTAGCATAGGTTAAAGTGATAGTCAAAAGCTGGTTGCTAAGTGACTGAAGTTCCTTTGTTTGTATGGACACGAGTCGACAAATTCCTGTATGACAGAAGAATACGCTTTTACTTTCTCTACACGTGATATGTACATAGTGTATAGAGAAGGTATTGCACTCCACCAAAAAATTCGATACCGAGATTTCATCGGAAATATATGTTTTAGGGTCCCCTGTATCCAAAAAAAGTATTTTCAGAAAAAGGTCCGTGTGTCTGTGAACACGATAACTCAAAAACGAAAAGTCGGTAAAATACCAAACTTGGTATTTAAGTTTAGTATCTTCCAGGGATGCGACACAAAGATTTTGAGAAAAATCCCCCCACCTCATGGAAATTTTTTCGAAAATTTTGATTTTCTAAAAAATGGCTCTAACGATTTTGATTAAAATGTCGTATATTAAAGATATTTACCTGACAAATAAAAGGTATATTTTGAATTTTCTGGGAATAGCCTCTGAAGACTATTTTATTCTGGGTCAATTTTACAGAATTTTGCATAACTGTTAAACCGTAAGAGATGGACAAAAAACTTACCACACAACAAATGTAGAGCACCTTAAAACACACAATTTATGTTATATACATTTTTTTCGTGGAGTTGATTGTTTTTTAGATATTCCTTGTTTTTGGTTTGAGCTATAAAAACTTATATTTTTCTCATACAGGACTTTGTGAACTCGTGTCCATACAAACAAAGGAACTTCAGTAACATAGCAACCAGATTTTGACTATCACTTTAACCTATGGTACCCCCTTATTTCGCTTCTACTAACAAGGAAGCAAGTAATAAGACTATTTCTGTTAATTTTTGCTCCATTAGATGAATAATTTGTTGCAGTGATATAGAGAAAGTCATGTGAATGGAACACATCAGATTTTTTTAAAGGTGAGATCAATAACAAGGCATATCCCAAAAACGGCCAATTTACGAAAAAAAAAGTATATAACATAAATTGTGTGTTTTAAGGTCATCTCTATTTTTTGCGTGGTAAGTTTTTGTCCATCTCTTTCTTACAGTTTAGCAGTTATGCAAAATTCCTTAAAATTCACCAGAATAAAGTAGTCTTCAGAGACTACTCCCAAGATATACATTTCATTTGTCAGGTAAATATCTACGATATTTGAATAAAAACCGTTAGAGCCATCTTTGAGAAAATGAAAATTTTCGAAAAAGTTCCATGTAAAGGATAGTTTGGGGTGGGGGAGTTTTCTCAAAATCTTCGTGTCGCATCTCTGGAAGATACTAAACGTAAATACCAAGTTTGGTATTTTAGCGACTTTTCGTTTTTGAGTTATCATGTTCACACACTTCTGAATTACTTTTTTTTTTTTTTGTTGGATACAGGGGACCCTAAAACATGCATTTGCGGTGAAATCTCAGTATTGACTTTTTGGGTGAATTACAATACCTTCTGTACACACTGAGACGTTCATCTGGTAGATATCGGTGCGGACACACGGAGACTGGAAGAGTCCATAGAACGCAAGTCACATTGTTAATGGAAATAAATCAAATTCTGCAGTCTGTTGTTGGTGAATGTGAAACGCGTAACCAGATTAAGTTGGTGTTAGCAGTGTAACTTGCGTAAGTATGACTCCTCAAGTCAACGTTAAAAATTGAACAAATTAAATTTTCCTTAGAGTTTACTTGTGTCATTTATGGTTGAACTCATACTTAACCTAAAAAATATAATTTGTTTTCATGTTTGATCAGTTGGCAATAATGTCCTGTCTTTACTTTCTCTACACGTACTATGTACATAGTGTATAGAGAAGGTATTGTATTGTAACCAAAAATTCATACCGAGATTTCACTGGAAATATGTTGCATTTTTGGATAAAGGTCCGTGTGTGTGTCTGCGGACAGCATAGCTCAAAAATGAAAAGCCATTTAAATACCAAAATCTTCCAGGGATGCGATGCGAAGATTTTCAAGAAAATCCTCCCAGCCCAATTACTCTTGGCATGGAAATTTTAATGAAAATTGGATTTTCTCAAAAATAGCTCCAACAATTTAAGTTTTTTTTTTTTTAGTTGTTTCATTCGTATGGTCATACCGGGGGGTGTGACTTGTGAAACTATAGGTTCAGAACATTAGGTTAATAAACATTATATTACACATTCATTCTCACTTCCAGACTCTGTGGAGGATAGGGAAGAATTCTGGTTAAAGAAAAATTCCCCGCCCCAGCCGGGAATCGAACCCGGGACCTCCGGGTGAGAAGTCAGCTCGCTGACCACTTGACCACGGAGGCAGTCTTACAATTTAATTTAAAATATCGTATATTAAAGATATTTACCTAAAAAATAAAATGTATATCTTGAAATTTCTGGGAATAGCCTCTGAAGGCTACTTTATTCTATATACATTTTACGGAAGTTTGTATGACTGGCAAACCGTAAGAGATAGACAAAAATTTACTTAACAGAAAATTTAGAGCTCGTTAAAACCCAATTTATTTTATATACATTTTTTTCGTGGAGTGGATATTTTTTATATATTCTATGTTATTGGTTTCAGCTTTACAAAAATTATACTTTTCTCATACAGGAATTTGTCAACTCCCGTCCATACAAACAAAGGAACATCAGTCATATAGCAACCAGCTTTTGACTATCACTTTAACCGATGGTACTCTCTTATTTCGCTTCTACTTACAAGGAAGCAAGTAATAAGACTATTTCTGCTAAGTTTTTCTTGATGAGCATGAAGTAAACAGAAGCATTAGCGTTTTAACAATAATTTGTTGCAGAGATGTAGAGAAAGTCATGTGAATGGATCACAGCAGATTTTTTTCAAGGCCTCCTATTGTACTCGAGGGAAACAATATGGCTAGGGAAATGTTAATTTCTTAAGAATCATGACGTAATTTATAAACTGGTTTGTAAGACGTTGCTTGGTTTGGAAATCACAGCAGACAATTCAATCTGCAGATGATAAAGTATGCCCGCCTGCTTCCACAGATATGTGCTCAAGAATATTACATTCCTTCTTGGTGCCGCGATATTTTGTGTTCCGTTGCTGTGAGACCTTTAATTATAAAACACTTTTCTAATTATTCTGACTTCATTTGAAAGAGCTTCTGTACTCTAAACATTATAATGCACCATTTATCATGATGTTGGCACCAGGCTTTAGTTATTCTTTGTGGAGTGCACTTTAGATCACCAACACTCACGTGACTTTCTCTAACCGTTCTTCTACAAACCATTCTTGTCGAAGCTTCCTCTTCTATCTGATGTGCTCAATTCGCATGACTTTCTCTACATTTCTGCAACAAAGTATTGTTAAAAATGCTTATGTTTCTTTTTACTTTATGCTAATCGAGAACAAATTAGTAGAATAGTCTTATTACTTGCTTCCTTGCAAGTAGGAGCAAAATAAGGGACTAGCATACGTTAAAGTGATAGTCAAATGTTTTAAAAGCGATCAACGTGTAACTGAAATTCTATTCTCTTTGCATGACTAGTAGTAAACCAAAAGAAACAGGAATGACAAATTCCCTTTGAAAAAGCTTAACTATTTTAAAATGAATACCGTAACAAGGAATATCTCAGAAAGAATTAAGTATACACAAAAATGTAGATATATGGTACAAATTATGTATCCATTTTAACAAGATCTACATTTTTGGATAGTAAGATTTAGTCTCTTATTGTTTAATACAGAATGAAGAGGTCTTCATAGGCTATACCAAGAAAATTTAAAATGTATATTTTCTCATGAAAGTATATTTAATACGTAGATAATATTTTAATCAAAATCGTTAGAAGCGTTTTTGTAAAATCGGCATCTTTCCATGTAAAAGGGTTATTTGAGTGGGGAATTTTCTTAAAAAGCCTTGTATCGCATTCTTGCAAACTTGAATGCAAATTTGATACATAGAAAACATTTTCGTTTTTACTTTATTTAAAATACGATTTACGAATATTTAAAAAACGATCAACTCCACGAAAAAAATTATATAACATAAACTGTGTGTTTTAACGTACTCTACATTTTTTGTGTGGTAAGTTTTTGTCCATCTCTTACGGTTTATGCAACATTCCGTAAACTTCGTGCAGAACAAAGTAGTCTTCAGACGCTATTCCCAGAAAATTCAAGATATATTATATGTCAGGTAAATATCTATAATATACAATAGTTAATCAAAATCATTAGAACCATTTTTCAGAAAATCATAATTTTCGAAAAAAGTTCCATGTAAAGGGTAGTTAGGGGTGGGGAAATTTTCTTGAAAATCTTCATGTCGCATCCATGGAAGAAACCAAACTTAAATATTCAACGGCCTTTTCGTTTTTGAGCTATGCTGTCCACGGAGACACATACACACGCGCATACACACGGACCTTCTTGTAAAAATGTGCTGTTTTTTTATTCAGGTGGACCCAAAACATGTATTGTCGGTGAAATATCGGTATAAAACTTTTGGGTTGAATGCAATACCTTCTCCATACACTATGTACATAGTACGTGTAGCGAAAGTAAAAATTAGTTCATATACGGTTCTTTTTAATTCTTCATGAGCTACTTGAACATTTTCCCGGGAAATTTATCATCCACTGGCGCTTTTTCATATTTTAAACTCATTACTAGACATCAAACTCTGCTTTTAATCTCGAATCATAAGCATACAGTATTTTAATAAAAATTGTTAGAATTTGTTTGTTTGCAGCGAGCTAGACTCAGATATAACACATGGTGTATTAACAGTTGAGTGGTCAGTTCAGCTCAAACACTGAACAAGCAAGTGTTTCCTGTAACACACTGACCACCTTGTGTTTGTTAACACTAGTGTATCAACTGTTGAGTAGTCAGTTCAGGACAAACACTGAACAAGCAAGTGTTTCTTACAGCAGACTGACCACCTTGTGTTTGTTAACATCGAGCCACACTCGACTCAGCTGTAATATCAACAGTTGAGTAGTCAGTTCAGGACAAACACTGAACAAGGAAGTGTTCCTGTAGCACACTGACCACCTTGTGTTTGTTAACACTAGTGTATCAACTGTTGAGTAGTTCAGTTCAGGACAAACACTGAACAAGGAAGTGTTCCTGTAGCATACTGACCACCTTGTGTTTGTTTGCACTAGTGTATCAACTGTTAAGTAGTCAGTTCAGGACAAACACTGAACAAGGAAGTGTTCCTGTAGCATACTGAGCACCTTGTGTTTGTTTGCACTAGTGTATCAACTGTTGAGTAGTCAGTTCAGGATAAACACTGAACAAGCAAGTGTTTCCTGTAACACACTGACCACCTTGTGTTTGTTTGCACTAGTGTATCAACTGTTGAGTAGTTCAGTTCAGGACAAACACTGAACAAGGAAGTGTTCCTGTAGCACACTGACCACCTTGTGTTTGTTAACACTAGTGTATCAACTGTTGAGTAGTCAGTTCAGGACAAACACTGAACAAGGAAGTGTTTCTTACAGCAGACTGACCACCTTGTGTTTGTTTGCACTAGTGTATCAACTGTTGAGTAGTTCAGTTCAGGACAAACACTGAACAAGGAAGTGTTCCTGTAGCATACTGACCACCTTGTGTTTGTTTGCACTAGTGTATCAACTGTTAAGTAGTCAGTTCAGGACAAACACTGAACAAGGAAGTGTTCCTGTAGCATACTGAGCACCTTGTGTTTGTTTGCACTAGTGTATCAACCGTTGAGTAGTCAGTTCAGGACAAACACTGAACAAGCAAGTGTTTCCTGTAACACACTGACCACCTTGTGTTTGTTTGCACTAGTGTATCAACTGTTGAGTAGTTCAGTTCAGGACAAACACTGAACAAGGAAGTGTTCCTGTAGCACACTGACCACCTTGTGTTTGTTAACACTAGTGTATCAACTGTTGAGTAGTCAGTTCAGGACAAACACTGAACAAGGAAGTGTTTCTTACAGTAGACTGACCACCTTGTGTTTGTTAACATCGAGCCACACTCGACTCAGCTGTAATATCAACAGTTGAGTAGTCAGTTCAGGACAAACACTGAACAAGGAAGTGTTCCTGCAGCACACTGACCACCTTGTGTTTGTTTGCACTAGTGTATCAACTGTTGAGTAGTTCAGTTCAGGACAAACACTGAACAAGGAAGTGTTTCCTGTAACACACTGACTACCTTGTGTTTGTTTGCACTAGTGTATCAACTGTTGAGTAGTTCAGTTCAGGACAAACACTGAACAAGCAAGTGTTTCCTGTAACACACTGACTACCTTGTGTTTGTTTGCACTAGTGTATCAACTGTTGAGTAGTTCAGTTCAGGACAAACACTGAACAAGCAAGTGTTTCCTGTAACACACTGACTACCTTGTGTTTGTTTGCACTAGTGTATCAACTGTTGAGTAGTTCAGTTCAGGACAAACACTGAACAAGCAAGTGTTTCCTGTAACACACTGACCACCTTGTGTTTGTTTGCACTAGTGTATCAACTGTTGAGTAGTTCAGTTCAGGACAACACTGAACAAGCAAGTGTTTCCTTTAAACACACTGACCACCTTGTGTTTGTTTGCACTAGTGTATCAACTGTTGAGTAGTCAGTTCAGGACAAACACTGAACAAGGAAGTGTTCCTGTAACACACTGACCACCTTGTGTTTGTTTGCACTGGTGTATCAACTGTTGAGTAGTTCAGTTCAGGACAAACACTGAACAAGGAAGTGTTCCTGTAGCACACTGACCACCTTGTGTTTGTTTGCACTAGTGTATCAACTGTTGAGTAGTTCAGTTCAGGACAAACACTGAACAAGGAAGTGTTCCTGTAACACACTGACCACCTTGTGTTTGTTTGCACTAGTGTATCAACTGTTGAGTAGTTCAGTTCAGGACAAACACTGAACAAGGAAGTGTTCCTGTATCACACTGACCACCTTGTGTTTGTTTGCACTAGTGTATCAACTGTTGAGTAGTCAGTTCAGGACAAACACTGAACAAGCAAGTGTTTCCTGTAGCACACTGACCACCTTGTGTTTGTTTGCACTAGTGTATCAACTGTTGAGTAGTTCAGTTCAGGACAAACACTGAACAAGCAAGTGTTTCCTGTAACACACTGACCACCTTGTGTTTGTTTGCACTAGTGTATCAACTGTTAAGCTAATTAGCGGCCCTTGTTTATGCGCGTGACGTTCCGACTGTCGAAGAGTTGACAGCGAACTCATCAATGATACAAGAAAGAGGATGCCACTTGACGGCAGGTCTGTAAGCTCGCCAGAACATAGCGCTGCGTGTGTCCGTCCTTCAGGTAATGCATGCATCTGTGCAATTTGGAAAATCCACATTATATAAGATATCTTACTGACATGTATACCAGTGATATACATAAAAATCTGATGTGTTACATTCACGTGACTTTCTCTACATCTCTGCAACAAATTATTGTTAAAAAGCTCATGCTTCTAATTATTACTTCATGCTAATTGAGAAAAATTAGCAGAAATGACCTTATTACTTGCTTCCTTGTAAGTAGAAGCGAAATAAGGGAGTACCATAGGTTAAAGTGATAGTCAAAAGCTGGTTGCTATGTGACTGAAGTTCCTTTGTTTGTAAGGGCAGGAGTTGACAAATTCCTGTATGAGAAAAGTAAGTTTTTACTTTCTCTATACGCACTATGTACATAGTGTATAGAGAAGATATTACACTCCACCAAAAAATTCGATACCGAGATTTCACCAGAAATATGTTTTAAGGTCCCCTGTATCCAAAAAAAGTATTTTCAGAAAAAGGTCCGTGTGTGTCCGTGTGTCAGTGTGTCTGTGAACACGATAACTCAAAACCGAAAAGTCGGTAAAATACCAAACTTGGTATTTAAGTCTAGTATCTTCCAGGGATGCGACACGAAGATTTTGAGAAAAATCCCCCCACCCCAAACTACTCTTTAAATGGAACTTTTTTCGAAAATTTTGATTTTCTAAAAAATGGCTCTAACGATTTTAATCAAAATATCGTATATTAAAGATATTTACCTGACAAACAAAAGGTATATTTTGAATTTTCTGGGAAATAGCCTCTGAAGACTACTTTATTCTGAGTCAATTTTACGGAATTTTGCATAACAGCTAAACCGTAAGAGATGGACAAAAACTTACCACATAACAAACGTAGAGCACCTTAAAACACTCAATTTATGTTATATACTTTTTTTTTCGTGGAGTTGATTATTTTTGAGATATTCCTTGTTTTTGGTTTCAGCTATAAAAACTTTTCTCATGCAGGACTTTGTGAACTTGTGTCCATACAAACAGAGGAACTTCAGTCGCAGAGCAACCAGCTTTTGACTATCACTTTAACCTATGGTACCCCCTTATTTCGCTTCTACTAACAAGGAAGCAAGTAATAAGACTATTTCTGCTAATTTTTGCTCCATTAGATGAAGTAAATAGAATAATTTGTTGCAATGATATAGAAAAAGTCATGTGAATGGAACACATCAGATTTTTTCAAGGTGAAACCAAAAACAAGGAATATCTCAAAACGACATACTCCACGTGAAAAAATTATATAACATAAATTGTGTGTTTTAAGGTACTCTAAATTTTTTGTGTGGTAAGTTTTTGTCCATCTCTTACGGTTTAGCAGTTTTGCAAAATTCCGTAAAATTCATCCAGAGTAAAGCAGTCTTCAGAGGCTATCGTGGGTGTGTGTATGTGTGTGTGTGGGTGTGTGAATGTGAGTATGTGTGTGGGTGTGTGTGTGTGGGTGTGTGAATGTGAGTATGTGTGTGGGTGTGTGTTTGTGTGTGGGTGTGTATGTGTGTGTGGGTGTGTGTATATGTTAGTGGGTGTGTGTGGATGTGTGTGTGGGTGTGTGTATATGTGTGTGGGTGTGTGTATATGTGTGTGGGTGTGTGTATGTGTGTGGGTGTGTGTATGTGTGTGGGTATGTATGTGTATATGTGATTGGGTGTGTGTATGTGTATATGTTAGTGGGGGTGTGTATGTGTGTGGGTGTGTGTATATGTGTGTGGGTGTGTGTATGTGTGTGTGTGGGTGTGTATGTGTATGTGGGTGTGTATGTGTATGTGGGTGTGTATGTGTGTGGGTGTGTGTATGTGTATATGTTAGTGGGTGTGTATATGTGTATGTGGGTGTGTGTATGTGTGTATATGTTAGGTGTGTATGTGTGTATATGTTAGGTGTGTGTATGTGTATATGTTAGGTGTGTGTATGTGTGTATGGGTGTGTGTATGTGTGTGGGTATGTGTATATGTTAGTGGGTGTGTATATGAGTATGTGGGTGTGTATGTGTGTGTGTGTGTATATGTTAGGTGTGTATGCGTGTATATGTTAGGTGTGTGTATGTGTGGGTGTGTATGTGTGTGTGGGTGTGTATGTGTGTGTGGGTGTGTGTATGTGTGTGGGTGTGTATGTGTGTGGGTGTGTATGTGTGTGTGGGTGTATGTATGTGGGTGTGTATGCGTGTGTGGGTGTATGTATGTGGGTGTGTATGTGTGTGTGGGTGTGTATGTGTGTGGGTGTGTGTATGTGTGTGTGGGTGTGTGTATGTGTGTGGGTGTATGTATGTGGGTGTGTGTGGGTGTATGTATGTGGGTGTGTATGTGTGTGTGGGTGTGTGTATGTGTGTGGGTGTGTGTATGTGTGTATATGTTAGTATGTGTGTATGTGTGTATATGTTGGGTGTGTATGTGTGTGCATGTGTGTGGGTGTGTGTGTGCTGGCATAGCTCAAAAATTTAAAGTCCGTGAAATACCAAACTTGATATTTAAGTTTGGTATCTTCCAAGGATGCGACCCGAAGATTTTCAAGAAGCCTACCCTTTATATGGAAAAAATCGAACATTTTTATTTTCAAGAAAATGGCTCGAACGGTTTTAATTATATTCTTTTATATTTAAGATATTTATATGAAAAATAAAATGTATATAATTTTCTGGGAATAGCCTCTGAAGACCTGTCTATTCTGGATGATTTTTACTGAAAGTGGGGTTACTGGTATACCATATGAGATAGACAAAAATTTACTGCACAAAAATTATAGATATCGGCAACATACACAATTTATCTCATATACATTTTTTCGTGGTGTTAACCGTTTTCTAGTAATTCTTTGTTATTGATTTCGGTTTTAAAAACTTAAATTTTCTCATACGGGAAGTTGTCAACGTTTGGCCATGCAAAGAAACGGGATTTTAATCCCATAGCAATTACATTTGACTGTCGGTTTCCCTTCTACTTATAAGGAACTGAGTAATAAAACGCCTCTGCAAATATCTTAGCATGAAACAGATAGAAGAATAAGGTTATTAGCATTAATTTGTTACAGAGATGTAGAGAAAGTCATGAGAATGGAGCACATCAGATTTTTTCTATCTATTTCATGTTTACAGAAATGGCTACATTACACGTTTCGTGGTAGATAAAAGAGTTCAAGTGACAGTCATATATTTAACAGCTATCTAAAATATTCCATGCCGTTTCAATGGAATGAGTTGAAAGAAAATGTCAGAATGAAGCGTTGAAAATTGAAAGCAATATCTTGTTGACATAACCACTTGCGATGTGCCCGCTCTAGAGGAGAACGTAATTCATTCACAACCATAACAATTCAGGATGTACATTTTATTTGTGATTACAAAATTGTATTTGGTATTTTCATAAAAATCCTTGGAGATATTTTTAGAAAATTAAACATGAAGAAATATGTTCCTTGTAAAGGGTATTTAGGGGAGATTCTTGAAAATCATGTTGTCCATGTTTGGAAAATATGAAAATACTTTATTGGAAAGTAAAAGATAAAGATAGGGAGGAACGGAAGAGAGCCCCAAAACCTTGACAGAGTACTTGCATGCAGGCCATATGACCACCATGGTTTCTACCGTGAGAGAGGCTTGAGGGGAGAGACCGATCCAAATGTCGACGGTTGGAAGCATGGATGGGGTCACTAACGTTTCCAGGTGGAAGGCATCCCACACTACCCGCGTCAATCCACAGGCCCCCAATCCTTCTAAATTGGATTGAGTTATTTGTAGACGCTCTTTAACAACTGTGGCCCCTTGCGTCTTATTCTATATTGGGCGTAACAGACTGCTTAATTTTACTCAGAGGCCTCTTTATCAGTCTTGAGACTTATGCGCCGTAAATCTACGATATGGGATCACCAGCTTTACTTCCTGTCCAAAGGAAGCCATGTTAAGGATTATACGTCCGAAAAAACTCTTTGATCTCCGTCAGGTTTGATCCCGCGACCATGTGATCAGCAGCACCGCTGTGTCTCCCAGACCGACCTTATAGATCCGCAGTAAACAAGTAATACACATGGAACAGAGCAGGCGGACGTCAGGTTTGAACCCACGATCTTGGGATCAGCAGCCCCGCTGTGTCTCCCAGACCGACCCTATAGATCCGGAGTAAACAAGTAATACACATGGAACAGAGCAGGCGGACGTCAGGTTTGAACCCACGATCTTGGGATCAGCAGCCCCGCTGTGTCTCCCAGACCGACCCTATAGATCCGGAGTAAACAAGTAACACACATGGAACAGAACAGGCGGACGTCAGGTTTGAACCCACGATCTTGGGATCAGCAGCCCCGCTGTGTCTCCCAGACCTGGAGTAAACAAGTAACACATATGGGACAGATTAGGCGGGCGCCAGGTTTGAACCCGTGATCTTGGGATCAGCAGACCCGCTGTGTCTCCCAGACCTGGAGTAAACAAATAACACACATGGAACAGAACAGGCGGACGTCAGGTTTGAACCCGTGATCTTGGGATCAGCAGCCCCGCTGTGTCTCCCAGACCCGGAGTAAACAAGTAACACACATGGAATAGAACAGGCGGACTACGGGGATGAAACCCATGGCCGTCCAAATGGGAACGCTATGCGCCACCTCGCTCGGTTTTATTGAAGGATTCTCAATCTGGTTAGAGCACCCTGGGAGGAACCCAGGTGCCCTAGCAAGGACGGGGTCATGTTGATGTTGTGGGCGGAAGATTCTCTCCCTCTACAAAAATACACATGAGCCAAGTTTCCTCGAATTGTTGTCGACGTTGGAATGTACCTGGCTGCCCGGGAACAATACGCTGCGGTCATCGTCTGGCCCCGGGCCAACCAGCAGTCGCTAAAACAAGCATCTGACAAACTTGCACTACCTTACTCTAATCTCCATATTGTCACGTGGTACCTACCGGTGTTTCACTAGTGACTTTTTGGGTGGAAAAGATTTGCCAGTCATGAAGACCTCAGATGTTTAGCGGTGGGCAAGTCGTGTGTCACTTCCTCTCGTGCCTATTGTACTTCAGCCGGTCTTGAGATACATGTGTGCGGACAGGAAACGACAACATAATCCCACCAACCTAAAGTAATCTTTACATGCAACATATTTATCCAAATTTTCGATTCTATACAAAATGGCTATTACAATGTTTATTAAACATGTTGATAAGGCAAATAAAATGCATATGGTGATTTTTCTAGGAATAGCCGGATCTTTGTTCCGAATGACTGGATTCTTTTAAAACTAACCGTTAGGAAATATCTTATTTCTTAAAAAGTAGAACCTAAAATAATCCCACTTCTAATCAAAATTGCTTTTGCACCTTTGACGTAAGTGACCGACAAAAGCTTACTGTACAAAGAATTAAACACAAAATATTTTTGCCGAGATAGCCTTATAAAAATGGAATCTATGAGTATAAAATAACTAAAACTATATAAAATAGAACCAATGTTTTTCTTCATTCTTAAAAGTTGAATTTTGGGCAAAAATGTCTTTTTAGGGAGGAAGGGCCTTTGTTTATTTTTACTCTTATTGGTTTCAATTTTAAAAATACTAAAATGAGAAGTCCTCGTTATTTCATATTTATTGTTTTGTTTTATTCCTGACTATAGAAAGAGAACCAAATTTCAATGTCAGTCATATAACTTTTAAAACATTTGACTATCACTTTATCCCAGTGTGTTCCCCTCTACTCACAAGGAAGCAAGTAATAAGACAATTTCTGTTAATGTTTATCTTGATTAGCAGCAAGTGGAGAGAAGAATAAGCTTTTGTAAGATTAGTTTGTTTGCCGTAGAGATACAGAAAGTCGTGGGAATGGAACATGTCGCGCTTTCCTTTTTACTTTCTGATGATACTAAACAAAAGAAGTACATTCCACACAAATATTCGATAGCTGAATTTCACTGGTGATGAACGTTTTGAGGTGTTATGCATAAAAATCTGATGTGTTCTGTTCACATGACTTCTCTACATCTCTGCAACAAATTATTGTTTAAAAGCTGATTGTTCTATTTACTTAATGCTAATCTAAAAAAAAAAAAAAAAAAAAATAGCACAAATAGACTTACTACTTGCTTCCTTGTAAGTAGAAGCGAAATAAGGGTGTAGCATAGGTTAAAGTGATAGTCAAAAGCTGCTTGCTATGTGACTGAAGTTCCTTTGTTTGTATGGACACGAGTTGATAAATTCCTAGTGAGAAAAGCATAAGTTTTTAATGGTGAAATCAAAAACAAAGAATAATTCAAAAACGGCAACTCCACGAGAAAAATGTAGGTATATAACATAAATTGTGTGTTTTAACGTGCTCTACATTTTCTGTAAGGTAAGTTTTTGTCTATCTCTTACGGTTTAGCAGTTATGCAAAATTCCGTAAAATTCATCCAAAATAAAGTGGTCTTAACAGGCTATTCCCAGAAAATTCAAGATATACATTTTTTGTCAGGTAAATATCTTTAATATATGATATTTTAATCAAAATCGTTAGAGCCATTGTTTAGAAAATCAAAATTTTCGAAAAAAGTTTCATGTAAAGGGTAGTTTGGGGTGGGGGGATTTTTCTCAAAATCTTCGTGTCGTATCCCTGGAAGATACTAAACTTCAATACCAAGTTTGATATTTTAGCAACTTTTTGTTTTTGATTTATCATGTTCAAAGGCTCACTGACACACACACACGGACCTTTTTCTGAAAATCCTTTTTTTTTAGATAAGGGGACCCTAAAACATATATTTCCGGTGAAATCTCGGTATGGAATTTTTGGATGGAGTGCAATACCTTCTCTGTACACTATGTACATAGTGCGTACAGAGAAAGTAAAAAATGACAACGTTTACTAAAATGTGGGTGACTATCTGTGAACAACGGAACTCAACAACGAAATATCGGGTAAAACCAAATGGCTTATAGGTTCAGCATTCTCCGAGGATGCAGCGTAAAGATTAAACTAATTTTTTTTATATAAAAAATAAAAATCCCCTCCCCAAAATACCTCTTCTCAGAAATAACTCCACACTCTTCTACAAAGAATGTCTACAAAAGGTATTCTATCTCCTTTTTCTTAGCAGATGCATTTTGTGTACAAATTTCGTTACAGACAAATATAGCCGCTTAAAGCGCTAATCAGATTTATAAAAACTGGATCACATTTCGATGACTCGAAATTTTCAACTCGTCCACAACATCATGAAAACGAGTTGGAATCTACTACTTTGAAAAAATCTCATGTTCAATTCACACAACTAGCTATTCCATATACAAACTCTTCTTACAAAAGCTCATTCTCCTATCTACTTGATGCTAATCGAGATAAACATTAACAGAGATTGTCTTATTACTTGCTTCCTTGTAGATAAGTGGAAGGGAATACACTAGGATAAAGTGATAGTCAAATGTTTTAAAAGGTTTGTTTCGCTTTGCATAGTCTCCTTTAGATCAGTTAAGTAGTTTAAAATTGAAACTAATAACAAGAAATATTTCGAAAACGGTCAACTATACAAGAAAAACGTATGTGACATAAATTCTGCGTTTTAACAAGATCTACATTTTTTGTGTTTTAAGTTTTTGTCTATCTCTTATGGTTTAAATCGTTATGCAAAATTTTACAAAACTCAGCCAGAATAAAGAGGTATTTAGAGGGTATTCCCAGAAAATTCAAAATATACATTTCATTTGTTATGCAAATATCTTTAATACACAAGAAACTAGTTACAGCCATTTTTGTGAAAATCAAAAATGGTGAAAAATGTTACATGTAAACGGTTGTTGGGAGCGAGGGGGATTTTCTTGAAAACCTTCGAGTCACATACTTGGAAAATACTAAACTTAAATACCAAGTTTGGTTTTAACCAACTTTTCGTTTATGAACTGTGCTGTCCACAGACATACACTCAAACGGGCACACATGGACCTTTTTCTAAAAGCACTATCTTCGGACTCAGGGACCTCAAAACATATATTTCATGTGAAATATCGGTATTGAATTTTTGGGTGCAATTACAATACCTTCTCTATACACTATGTGCATATTGCGTGTAGAGAAAGTAAAACTGTATTTCTCCACAGCTGTATAGAGCAGGGAAAACGTAAGCTCAAGGGTAATCTAATCCAGACTGAGAGCCTCTGCATATTGTAAGACAGGCGCGCGCGCGGCCCGCATATGGGACTTGTGGTGGACGTAGCGGCGTCTGGGTCATTGGGTTTTTCCGCCATCCATTCCACCAATTGCTCCATCATCACCTTACCTGCTATCCGTTTCGCTTGTATTTCCTATCATCCACTTCCTCACACTCATGCCTCGTTCCAGGTTCTCTATTCTGTTGTTTCGTGCCGTTGGCTCCCCGACAGGCTTCTGACCCCTAGACATCCGCTTGTAAGTCCTAGGGGAGTGTCAGTCCTACATATGATCCACTTCCTCACACTCATGCCTGGCTACGAGCCAGGTTTTCTATTCTGTTGTTTCGTGCCGTTGGCTCCCTGACAGACTTCTGATCCCTAGACATCCGCTTGTAAGTCCTAGGGGATTGTCAGTCCTACATATGATCCACTTCCTCATACTCATGTCTGGCTACGGGCCAGGTTCTCCATTCGGTGGTTTCATGTCGTTGGCTCCCCGACAGACTTCTGACCCCTAGACATCCACTTGTAAGTCCTAGGGGAGTGTCAGTCCTACATATGATCCACTTCCTCACACTCATGCCTGGCTACGGGCCAGGTTCTCCATTCTGTTGTTTCGTGCCGTTGGCTCCCCGACAGACATCTGACCCCTAGACATCCACTTGTAAGTCCTAGGGGAGTGTCAGTCCTACATATGATCCACTTCCTCACACTCATGTCTGGCTATAGGCCAGGTTCTCCATTCTGTTGTTTCGTGCCGTTGGCTCCCCGACAGACTTCTGACCCCTAGACATCCACTTGTAAGTCCTAGGGGAGTGTCAGTCCTACATATGATCCACTTCCTCACACTCATGCCTGGCTATAGGCCAGGTTCTCCATTCTGTTGTTTCGTGCCGTTGGCTCCCCGACAGACTTCTGACCCCTAGACATCCGCTTGTAAGTCCTAGGGGAGTGTCAGTCCTACATATGATCCACTTCCTTACACTCATGTCTGGCTATGGACCAGGTTCTCCATTCGGTGGTTTCATGCCGTTGGCTCCCCGACAGACTTCTGACCCCTAGACATCCGCTTGTAAGTCCTAGGGGAGTGTCAGTCCTACATATGATCCACTTCCTTACACTCATGTCTGGCTATGGACCAGGTTCTCCATTCGGTGGTTTCATGCCGTTGGCTCCCCGACAGACTTCTGACCTCTAGACATCCACTTGTAAGTCCTAGGGGAGTGTCAGTACTACATATGATCCACTTCCTCACACTCATGCCTGGCTATGGGCCAGGTTCTCCATTCTGTTGTTTCGTACCGTTGGCTCCCCGACAGACTTCTGGCCCCTAGACATCCGCTTGTAAGTCCTAGGGGAGTGTCAGTCCTACATATGATCCACTTCCTCACACTCATGCCTGGCTACGGACCAGGTTCTCCATTCTGTTGTTTCGTACCGTTGGCTCCCCGACAGACTTCTGGCCCCTAGACATCCGCTTGTAAGTCCTAGGGGAGTGTCAGTCCTACATATGATCCACTTCCTTACACTCATGTCTGGCTACGGACCAGGTTCTCCATTCTGTTGTTTCGTGCCGTTGGCTCCCCGACAGACTTCTGACCCATAGACATCCACTTGTAAGTCCTAGGGGATTGTCAGTCCTACATATGATCCACTTCCTCACACTCATGCCTGGCTACGGACCAGGTTCTCCATTCTGTTGTTTCGTGCCGTTGGCTCCCCGACAGACTTCTGACCCCTAGACATCCGCTTGTAAGTCCTAGGGGAGTGTCAGTCCTACATATGATCCACTTCCTCACACTCATGCCTGGCTACAAACCAGGTTCTCCATTCTGTTGTTTCGTGCCGTTGGCTCCCCGACAGACTTCTGACCCCTAGACATCCGCTTGTAAATCCTAGGGGAATGTCAGTCCTACATACGGCTATGAAAATATTGCAAGACATCGTCACCGCGGTTGGTCGATTGCTAAACTTTCTTGGTATACATCAAACTCACAGCGTATGCCACTTCTTTTTGTGCCGACAATGCACGAGTGAAAAAATACAAAACAAATTGCGACCCAGATGATTAACTTGAATAAGCAGATCAGTTGAAGTGGGTCGCGACCTTGACGTGACAACTTGAGACCCGCAACAGTTCACCTCATTAAAAGTCTCACTTCGCCCCAGGTTGTGGAACGCCAGCTGGGAAATATGGTTCCTCTCTCTGGGGAAGGGGGAATGTGTCTATTAGCGCTTCAGGACGACGTGATGATCCAGCATTTTCTAAAGTTATGTGCCTGAAGAAAATTTCACGACGTTTTTGGGATGGTTATTATTCCCTATCTCAGACGTTCTGATGTTTACGTAAGAGGTCACACGGTTGCCCTCATCTACTCTTTGCCCTGCGAGACTATAGGTGGTGTAATGTGAGGGAAGATTATCGATCGCATTGAAGCTTCAACCTTAACAAATTATTATTAATAAGCCTATTCTTCTACCCCTTCATGTCAGTCTAGATAAACGTTAGCAGAAACCGTCTTATTACTTAGTTCCTCATAAGTAGAAGGGGAACACACTAGGCTAAAGTGATAGTCAAATGTTTTAAAATGTGGTGAGATTGAAATTCAGTTTTTAACTTTTTGGGTAGTGTTTAACGCCCGCTTTTACTACTTGTGGCACCGCAGGCGATGGCACTGGAATACATGGGATGAAGATGGAGCACCAATGGCATGCGATGGCGGGGAAACCGGAAAAAACTCACCCGTGCGCCACTTTGTCCACCAGAAATCTCACATTCGGTCGCTTGGGATCGAACCCGGGCCGTCTAGGTGAGAGGCGAGTGTTCTAACTACTCGGCCAGTTGACAAGTTCCCGCATGAGCAATGAAACTAATAAGAAGGGATATCTCGAAAACGGCCAACTTCACGAAAAAAAAGTGTACATCGCATACACTGTATATTTTAACCAGCTCTACATTTTTCGTGGAGTAAATTTTTGTCTAATACTTACGGTTTACCAGTTATCAATAATTCATCCAGAATAAACAGGTCTTCAGAAACTATTCCCAGAAAATTCAAGATATACATTTTATTTGTGGTGGAAATGGTGTTAATCAAAATCGTTTGAACATTTTTGAGAAAAACAAAACTTTCGCAACATTTGCCATGTAAAGGGCAGTTTGGGGTGGGGGGATTTCATTGAAAATCTCTGTGTCGCATCCTTGTAAGATGCCAAACTTACATACCAAGTTTGGTATGTAAGGGTATTTTTGTTTTTGAGCTATGCTGTCCACAGATACATATGCACACACTGACCTTTTATTAAAAATGTTTTTTTTTTTATTCAGAGGATCGCAAAATATGTATTTCCGATGAAAACTCGGTATTGAATTTTTGGGTGCAATACAATACTTCCTCTATACATTATGTACATAGACGTGTAGAGAAAGTAAAAAAGAAGAGAACGTAAAATACTAAACTTGATATTTGCGTTTAGTATCTTCCAAGGCTGTAACACAAAGTTTTTTAGGAAAATCCTCACACCCTAAACTACCCTTTACAAAGTTTTCAAAAATTTTGAATTTCTCAAAGATGGCTCTAACGATTTTAATTAAAATACCGTATATGAAAGATATTTATTAACAAATAAAATGCATATCTTAAGTTTTCTAGGAATAGCCTCTGAAGACCTCTTATTTATGGATGAATTTTGCTGAATGTTGCATAATTAGTAAAATATGGGATGACCAAAACTTACTACACAAAAAATGCAGAGCTTGTTAGAACTCACATTTTATGTGAAATACATTGTACATTTGGAGTTGACTATTTCTGAGATATTCCTTGTTATTGGGAACGTAAAACAAGATGAAGTGCACAGGTTGGCTCTAATCACGTGTAGCGTGCTGGCAAACCTTGCCACTTTTCGAACGCTCTTATAATATGGAAATCATTCGCAACACTCTCTGCTGCGTATTCCTTTCAAAATTGGATTCCGAGGTTTTGAGACTCCCTCAATCCAAAACCCACATGAGCTTATCAATTCTGCAACAAATTATTGTTCTTCTACAAAAGATTGTTACTTTCTCTACACGTAATATGTACATAGTGTATAGAGAAGATATTGCATTCGACACCGAGATTTTGCCGGAAATACATGTTTTGGGTCCCCCTGAATCAAAAAAAGCATTTTTGGAAAAAAATCCGTGTGTGTTTCTGTGGCAGCATAGCTCCAAAACGAAAAGACAATTAAATACCAAACTTGGTATTTAAGTTTGGTATCTTCCAAGAATGCGACATGAAGATTTTCAAGAAAATCCCCACCCCCAATTACCATTTACATGGAACTTTTTTCGAAAATTTTTATTTCTTCAAAAATGGCTCTAACGATTTTGATTAAAATATCGTATAATAAAGATATTAACCTGACAAATAAAATGTATATCTTGAATTTTCTGGGAATAGCCTTTGAAGACTAATTTACTCTGGATGAATTTTGCTTAACTACTAAACCGTAAGAGATGGACAAAAACTTACCACACAAAAAATGTAGAGCACGTTGAAACACAAAATGTATGTTGTATACATTTTTTCGTGGAGTTGATCGTTTATGAGAAATTTCTTGTTATAGGTTTCAGCTTTGAAAAACATAATTTTCTCATACAGGAATTGTCAACTCCTATCCAAACAAACAAAGGAACTTCAGTCACATAGCAACCAACTTTTGACTACCTATGGTACTCCCTTATTTCGCTTCTACTTACAAGTAAGCAAGTAATAAGACTATTTCTGCTAATTTATTCTCGATTAGCATGAAGTAAAGAGAAGCATAAGGTTATTAACAATAATTTGTTAAAGAGATGTAGAGAAAGTCATGTGAATGGAACACATATTTTTTTTTCATGGTGTTGACCATTTTCTAGGTATTCTTCCTTGTTATTGGTTTCAGCTTTAAAATGCTTGAACTTTTCTCATATGGGAATTTATAAATTGCTGGTCATGCAAAGAAACGGATTACAAGCACATAGCAACCAGCTCTTAAAAGATTTGAGTATCACTTTAACCTATGGTACTCCCTTATTTCCCTTCTACTTATAAGGAAGCAAGTAATAAGACTATTTCTGTTAATTTTTTCTCGATTAGCATGAAGTAAATAGAAGAATAAGCTTTTTGCAATAATTTGTTATAGAGATGTTGATATGAATGGAACACGTGAGATTTTGTACTCCTAAAATCTCACCTTCGATTCAAATTGAAAGTTTATTCTCATGTTCACTATCGGTGTGTACAAAGTGTAAAGATGATAATTTGCGAATTCAATATATTAAAGAAATGTGACGTTACATACAGTGATGATACTAGAGCTTGTGATTACCTTACTGCATTGAAAATGTAAAACTTGTATTTCCAGTGAAATCTCGGTAACGAATTTTGGGCGGTGGGCAATTCCTTCTTTACTAACGTAGAGAAAGTAGAGAAGCATATTCGTATTGAACGTTTTTCTATGACAATAATGCCTGAAAATATAGTTTCTTATTTGTAAAATGTTCTTTTCAAGATAAATAATTTGATGAGTTAATCAGTTTTATTTTAATAAGTAATACCTCCCACGAGCGTTTTCGTGGTGTCGAAGAGATCACAACACGAGTTGTGTTTGGTACGACAGTTCAGCGAAATGCTACATGACGGCCATCTTTACTTACACAAGGTTTTTACTTTCTTCACTGCCTCCTAATTATGATATGGCCGACACCCAATGTACGAATATCGATAGCAACAATAGAAATAGGGCACAATTATTTTATTTCAGCTTTTAATAACTAACACATGAAATGGAAACAAACGTTATTTTACTTGAGGTTATTGCACTCATCTCATACATAAGAAATACAAATAATGATTATTTTCACTCCTTTTTTTTTAACTAAAAACATTATGAACTGGGTAAAACCTTAAATAAACATTGTAATAACTGAATTAATTGAAAGTACAATTGTGGAACTGACAGTTATTAAAAGTGAAGGTTGGCTGACCTTGTTACCAATAACCAAGACAGCAGATTAAACAAAGAAATGAACATCAGCTGCGACAATATCGCTCCAGTCAGATGACCGCGATTGGTTCAAATTGCCTAATCTCGATCATTGCATTGGCGCTTAGCTGAATTGCCATTGGAAGAGAGGAAAGTGTATCAGAGAGTGAGTTTTACAGCTTACGTAGCGACAGAGCTGACATTTCGTGTAAAGGTCACTTGTTAATGTCACGTGATCGACCTAGATACGCCGTCCTGTAATTACACATTATGTATGCTCTCATATCCACGTGAAGCTGTTTACTGCCCAAATGTGTCAGTTGTCGAGATTTTACCACACGTCCAGTCACATGACTTTCTCTACATCTCTGCAACAAAGTATTATTAGAAAGCTTATTTATCTATTTACTTCATACTAATGGAGATAAACATTAACTGAAATTCTTCCTTGTAAGAGATAGGGATGGTCGTCTCCTTAGCGCGGTGGTAGCGTTGCTACTTACCAAGCGGGAGACCTGGGTTCGATCCCCAGTACCAGCGTGGGGATTTTTCCCCCGCTGGGAGACCTGGCCCGGGGTGCACTCAGCCTCGTAAGGTCCCTGGGGGGCCAATTGAGAAGCTACTTGATGGAGAAGTAGCGGCTCCAGGTCATGAGGACCGCATTAACCGGCCGGGGGGACTCGAGGCGCTGACCACGTCTCACCCTCCAATACTGCACCCCATCCATGACGTCTGTAGTGGACCGAGATGGGGGACGCAGCGGCCGGGCGGTAGGCCAAGGTTCCGCGTGAGCTGTCGTGCCATGGAGTTATTTATAAGAGGTAGGGAATACACTAGGAATGTGGTTGCTAAGGGGCTGACCCCCGTTTCGTTGCGTCACCAGAGTCGCCAAGTTGCTGTATAAGAAAAATTTAACTGAAACCAATAAAAAGTAACATAAATTATGTGTTTTCACTAGCTCTACATTTTTCATTAAATGAGATTTAGCCTATCTCATACGATTTACCGTTATGCAAAATTCATCCAGAAGAAACCTGTTTTCATAGGCTATTCCCAGAAATATCAGGATATACATTTTATTTGCCAAGCAAATATCTTTATATCTATAATATACGTTATTTTAATAAAAATCGTTGCAGCCAATTTTGAGAAAATTTTGCTCACTTCGACGTCAACTTGCCGAGAGCACACGTGTGCTCTAGCTCAGGTGTAAAAATGCTCACTTCGGTGTCAACTTGCCGACAGCACACGTGTGCTCTAGCTCAGGTGTAACAATGCTCACTTTGACGTCAACTTACCGACAGCACACGTGTGCTCTAGCTCAGGTGTAACAATGTTCACTTCGGTGTCAACTTGCCGACAGCACACGTGTATTCTAGCTCAGGTGTAACAATGCTCACTTCGACGTCATCTTGCCGACAACACACGTGTGCTCTAGCTCAGGTGTAACAGTGCTCACTTCGGTGTCAACTTGCCGACAGCACACGTGTGCACTAGCTCAGGTGTAACAATGCTCACTTCGACGTCAACTTACCGACAGCACACGTAAGCTCTAGCTCAGGTGTAACAATGCTCACTTCGACGTCAACTTTCCGACAGCGCACGTGTGCTCTAGCTCAGGTGTAACAATGCTCACTTCGACGTCAACTTTCCGACAGCGCACGTGTGCTCTAGCTCAGGTGTAACAATGCTCACTTCGATGTCAACTTGCCGACAGCACACGTGTGCACTAGCTCAGGTGTAACAATGCGTGGCAAGAATTAACACCGACTTTCAAAGCAAACCATTGACGCACGTTCGGCGATTACGGCCGCAGAGAGTAGTCCAGTATTAACATTAAGTAGATACAAAAATAAGCTGTTGTAACAAGAGTGTCTAGAAGAGAGTGTAGAGAAAGAAATGTGAGTATTACACATACGATCGCCAATAGTGTTTTTGTAGAAAGCCCGAAAGATAATAGAGTGTATAGATTAGTGGCTTTTAAACATCTGTCAATGATCCTGTAAGCGTTTATTTGGATAAACTTGAGATATATAGAAAACAAGGTTTCGTAGCTAAGAAGATGTGGTAAAGAAATGCGGCCTTTTGTGACAAATGACTGCTGTAAGCAATAGTTTGGGCACGCACGTTGTTCACTGCGGAGATCTGTCCCTCTCTGTCGCGCGGGTTTCCAAACTGTTTTTGCAAATGGAAGCGTAAACTGTGCTGAATGTTTGTAACACACAAGCTATATTTGCAATAACATGCCCACTCAAAATGGAACATTTTACAATTGTTTTCTTTCTCTACTTAGTACATAAGTAAAGAATTGCATTCTACCTAAAAATTCGATACATTTTAGGGTCCCCTGTATAAAAACTCTGATGTGTTCCATTCACATGACTTTCTCAACATATCTGCAACAAATTATCGTGTAAAAGTTTATGCTTCTATTTACTTCATGCTAATCGAGAAAAAATTAGCATAAATAATGTTATTACTTGCTTCCTTGTAAGTAGAAGCGAAATAAGGGAGTAGCATAGGTTAAAGTGATAGTCAAAAGCTGGTTGCTATGTGACTGAAGTTCCTTTGTTTGTATGGACACGAGTTGACAAATTCCTGTAGGAGAAAAGTATAAGTTTTTCAAAGCTGAAACCAAAAGCAAGGAATAAATCAAAAAGGATCAACTCCCCGAAAAAAAATGTATGTAATATAAATTATGTGTTTTAATGTCCTCTACATTTTTCATGTGGCAAGTTTTTGTCCATCTCTTACGGTTTAGCAATTATGCAAACTTCTGTAAAATTCATCTAGAATAAAGTAGTCTACAGAGGCTATTCCCAGAAAATTCAAGATATACATTTTATTTGGCAAGTAAATATCTTAAATATAATAGAATTTAATCAAAATCGGTAGAGCCATTTTTAAGAAAATCAAAATTTTCGAAATTTTTTCCATATAAAAGGTAGTTTCAGGTGGGGAGATTTTCTTGAAAATCTTCGTGTCGTATCCTTGGAAGATACCAAACTTAAATACAAGTTTGGGTTTACGCTCTTTCCGTTTTTGAGCTATGCTGTCTACAGACAGACAGACACACACACACATACACATAGACACACACGGACATCTTTTCTAAAAATGCTTTTTTTTTGGATTCAGGGGGTCTCAAAACATATTTCCAGTGAAATCTCGGTATTGAATTTTTGGATGCAATACAATACTTTCTCTATACACTATGTACATAGTACGTATAGAGAAAGTAAAAACACTTTTATAAAAACGCCCATGTGTGTGTGTGTGGTCCGTGAGTATTGACTGTGAACACGATAACTCAAAAATACCAAACTTGCTATATAAGTTTCATCTTCCAAGGATGCGACATGAGGATTTAGGAAAATCTCTTCACTCCAAAGTACCCTTTTTCAAAAATGTTGATTCTTTCAAAAATGCCTCTGATGGTTTTGCTTAAAGTGCCGCACATTGAACATATTTAGGGACAAATAAAATGTATACTTTTATGGGAATAGCCTCTTGTTCACTTATTGAGCATTTCTGCTGCAGTTTATCTCGATTAGCATGGAGTAAGCAGAAAAATAAAATGCTGTAAGAATAGGTAGAGAAAGTCACGTGAGTGTCTCATGTCAGCTGTTATCTTTTGTTTTTGAAAAATTATTTTGATTATAATACAGATGTTTACGATATTAACACGTTGACTCAAAACGAAAAGTGAATTAGATGCCAATTTTTTTTTATATTTAAGTTCGGTATCTTGCAAGTATGCGACGCGAAGATTTTCAAGAAAATTCCCCCACCCCGAACTATCCTTTACATGGCAAAATGTTGGAACATTTTGATTGTCTCAAAAATGGCAGTAGTTATTTTGATATATTTACATGACAAGAAGTATATCTTGAATTCCGTGGAAATAGCCTCTGAGACCCTCTTCACTCTGGATAACTGGTAATCCGTAAGAGAAAGACAAAAACTGATTACTAAAAAAAAAAATGTAGACCTCGTAGTCCTATGCTTTTTTTGTGGTGTTAACCATTTCAGGGGTATACCTTGTTATTTCTAATATATAGTTAAATTTTTCTGATATGAGAATTTGTTGTTTTTCTTTCTTTTGTTTTACCCCTAACCACGTAAAGAGAACAGGATTTCAAACACATATTGACCAGCACTTTAACCTAGTGTATTCCCTTCTACTTACAAGGAAGCAAGTAATAAGATGATTTCTGTTTGTTTATCTCGAGTATCATGATGTGGAATACAGAATAAATATTTGTTCCAGAATAGGTAGAGAACATTTGAATGGAGCACACCAGTTTTTTTTTGTTACTGTATCTTATGCTACAGGGGTGTAATGACAGTTTATCTGTACCATGAAAAACAGATGCAATAATAAGAGACTAGTTTATAAGAGAGTGATCAGAGAAGATCGTGTGAATGTAACACATTAGATTATCATAAGTAATACCATGAGTGTTATCTTGTTGGTAATTGTGCTAAGAGATGAGAACACGAGTTGTATTTGATAAGACAATAGACTGTTATAGGAAGGGAGATTTTATCATTGTAATACTTATAAGTTAGTTCTCAAATGATAGATGACGCATTCGACCACGTTTCTTTACCCAAGTTTTTTTTTTTCTTCACTGCCTCCTAATTATGATATGGCCGACACCCAATGTACGAATATCGATACAATTATTTTATTTCAGCTTCTAATAACTAATACATGAAATGGAAACAAACGTTATTTTATTTGAGGTTATAAGAAATACAAATAATGATTATTTTCGCTGTTTTTGAACTAATACATTATGAAGTGGATTGTCACCTTGTTACCAAGACAGGAGATTAAAGAAAGAAATGAACATGAGGTGCGACAAGAGCGCTCCAGGCAGAAGACCGCCTAATCTCGGCGCTTTAACAGTTGAGCTGAGCTGTCAGTTTATAATGCTGAGATTGCGTGGCACTCGTGAAAATGAGGAAGAAACGCGACACAATGCTGGTCTCGGCGGCGCCTCACACTTACACTGATGAATATTTATTCCCCAAGTAACAGTTTATGCTTGAGTGAACGTATTCTTCATTTGTTCGCAAACAGCTCGTGCTAGCTCTTAATATTGTTACTGCTGCATTTTCTCTCAAAACACGTATGAATCTTTACAGCAATAAATTGTGCTCTTGGCTAAACTTTAGTATAGGTAGGCATGTAATGTAAAAGTTAAATTGAGATTTATTTATGAGCGCTGTGTAATTGCAATAGTTTTCATGTCCCATTGTATGTATGTTGGGCGTTAAGTTTGCTCCCAAGACACATTCGCGAACTGATTGAATCAATACTTACTGCACCAATTTCGGCTGCCCGTAGCGATAATTGTACATGTTGGTGAGCCTTATAGATAGAACAGTACAGGGTTTTGGTGTACACAATATACATATTGTTATCCGGAATACACAAGACTCAAGTCGCTCAGCACTCATTTATCCAATAGGCATATCCCGTTTATATTTGAAGAGCTGTATTCCAAATACCACTTGTCATTGTTTTAGTTTTTTTTTGTTTTGTTTTGTTTTGTTTTGTGTGTGTGTTATGTATGAGGTGCACATACTAATATTGAATAAACTGCAAAACTCACTTAAGTCATTGATACACTGTCTGAAAAGTCGCATTTTTTGCAAAGTCCTCCTAAGTCATAGTTCTTTTAAAACGTACCATGTTATCCATTGTTGCCCAGTAATCACTATTGCAACAATGGTTTGTAATTTAGAAGGATTTATTTATTCAGTTACTTTGAAGGTAAGAAGTAGGTTAGTGTGTTGTAAAGATGGAGAATAAGTGATGCAACCTGAAAGAAAAGTGAAGAAACAGACAAGTCACCTGAAGTATAAGTCAGAGGAATACCTTCATCGGATCCTATTCCTGTTCTGCAGTGTTAAAGAGCTTCAGAAATGTTAACAACGTGATGAGTGATGAAGCATTGTGTGCTGTGTTTGAGTGAGGAAGAGCCATTTTGTAATAAGTAGTGCAGATACAACATTTTTGATAATTTTAACTTTATATCACCATACTACTACTACTACTACTTCAAAACTAGTAAAATGTTATTATTTATTGATATGACCGGTAGAAAGCTTATATTTAGTCATTATTCTATAGTATCTATTACGCACTCAAATTTGTGGCTTAGGTGGATTTTGGAAATAATTACTTTTTTATGCTAAACTTGGACTCAAACCCAAATTAAAATTTTAAATGCCTTTTGTATCTTATTGTATAACAAAATACCTATCAAATGCCGTTTTAAAAGTTTTAACTATCACCACAAAAAGGTAGTATACGTTTTTCGTGTTTCCTGTAAATGTTTAAAATATGACTTAAGTAGTATTTGGAAAGGAGCTCTTCATTTGTGTTTAACGCATTTCTACACCACGAGCCACAAACTTGTTTAAGATAGATACTTACAGCTGAATTCAATATGTGTTTCCTGTATCATTACACCTCACGTTTCCATCGTAATAAACTTTATTTAACAACAACAACACAATAGATACGAGGGTTTGACAATACATGAATCTAGTCTATTGTCCTTGCTATAAGCAATTTTCTACACTCGAGTATATGGTATTTTTCACCTGTGTATCCAGGTTCGTGAAGTACACCTTATGGAGGAAGCCATGTAGTTACATGCCACTTTTCATAGTTGGCCTGTATCTTACATCGCACAGGTTGTTATGTCCTTTTCCTTTTCTAGCAGTGTCGTTCGCAGATCCTCTATTAGGAAGCTTTCTCTGGTTAGTTTTATTTTTTTATTATTATTACATTAGGATTTATTTTCATACAGAATGGTACAAAAGCATTATAAATTTGCACAACTTCATAAGAAAGAAAATTAACTTTCTTTTTCTTTCTTTAGTGTAGCTACTTAGCTGCGTTCTTTGTTGCCCTCCGTGGTGTAATGGTTACCATACCAACTTCATATGCCCAAGGTCGCGGGTTCAAACCCCGCGGAGTACGATGGATTTTTTTCGGGTGTAAAAAATCCTTAGCATGGCTTCCTTCGGAAGGGAAGTAATGCCGTTGGTCCCGTGTCGTAGATTTACGGCACGTAAAAAAAATCTCAAGCCTGCCGGTCCCCATGGCCGCGCTCGCCAAGGCGTCCCGCTTTGGTGCTTCGTAGCGCTGGGGATCGTGGGTTCGAGTCCCGCCTTGGGCATGGGTGTTATATGTTTGTGTTTATGTGTGTGTTGTAAAAGTAAGAAAACAGCAAACCAGTAATAATACAGAAAAACAAGGTAAAAATGGAAAAAAAAAAAAAAAAAAAGATAAATAAAAGTAGGGTATACAGTGCCGGAGTCCCGATCAGACTCCGGTACCGTATTTAAGAAAAGAAAAAAAAAAAAAAGCCTGATAGAGATGCCTCTGAGCAAAATTAAGCGGTCTTTCTCGCCCAGTATAGAATGGGACGCTGAGAACCACAGCGGTTAAAGAGCGTCCATAAATAACACGCCATTTACATTTTAACTAAATGATGACAGTTTTTTTCCACCAATCCACGCTGTAATGCAGGACTGAACAACATCACGGTTCCCCTCAAATATCCAATAACTTGTGGTGCAAGTGGGAGCTTGGGCGACATGTTGCTCCCATCACTTCCACGTTGTTGCAGTACAACAAACGGTGTCTGGTTTCGTGTAAAATGTGCATATACTCAACTCCGGTTCGACAAGAGTCTGTTGTACGACGGTAACTGGATTGTGTATAAAATGTACTGTTCAAACTGGCAGTCTCCATCTCGTGCTCCTTTTATTACTTTCTCTACACGTACTATATACAAGGTATTGTACTCCATCAAAAAATTCAGAAAAAGGTCCATGTGTGTGTCCGTGGGCAGCATAGCTCAAAAACGAAAAGAGCGTTAAAAACCAAACTTGGTATTTAAGTTTAGTATCTTCCAGGGATCCGACACGAAGATTTTCAAAAAATCCCCGCACCCCAAACTACCCTTTACATGGAACTTTTTTCGAAATTTTTGGTTTTCTCAAAAATGGCTCTAACGATTTTGATTAAAATACCACATATTAAAGCCATTTATATCACAAATAAAATGTATATCTTGAATTTTCTGGGAATAGCTTCTAAAGACCTGTTTATTCTGGATGAATTTTGCTTAATTTGGCATAAGTGTAAACCGTAAGAGATAGACAAAAACTTACTATACAAAAAATGTAGATCTTATTACAACATACAAGATATGCCATATACTTTTTTTTTCGTGAAGATTATCGTTTTCGAAGTATTTCTTGTTATTAGTTTCAGTTGTAAAGTACTTACTTTTCTCAGACGGAACTGTCCGTTTTTCTTTTGTTCTACTACAGGTGAAGCAAAGAAGCGATTTGTAATGACAACCCCATAACGATAGCTTTTAAAACATTTGACTATCATTTTAGCCTAGTGCAATCCCTTAGTTCCATTCTACTTAAAAGTAACTAAGTAATAAAATTCTGCTAATGTATATCTGGATTAGCTTGGTGTTCAAAGAAGTAACAACTTCTTTCATAAGAAGTTTGTAGAGTAGCTAGAGAAAGTCATGTAAGTGTAACACATCAGATTTTTACGAAAATGTCCATGTGTGTGTGTGTGTGTGTGTGTGTGTCTGTGGGCAGCATAGCTCAAAAACGAAAAGAACGTTAAAAACCAAACTTGGTATTTAAGTTTGGTGTGTTACAAGGATTCGACACGAAGATTTTCAAGAAAATCCCCCTACCCCCAACTACCCTTTACATAGAACTTTTTTCGAAAATTTTGACTTTCTCAAAAATAGCTCTAACAATTTTGATTAAAATATCGTATATTAAAGATATTTAGCTGACAAATAAAATGTATATCTTAAATTTTCTGGGAATAGCCTCTAAAGACTGCTTTATTCTGGATCAATTTTACGGAATTTTGCATGACTGCTAAACCGTACGAGATGGACAGAAACTTACCACACAAAACACGTAGAGCACATTAAAATACACAGTTTATGTTATATATATTTCCCCCACGGAGTTGATCGTCTTTTAGATATTCCTTGTTTTTGGTTTCAGCTTTGAAAAACATACTTTTCTCATACAGGAATTTGTCAACTCCTGTCCATACAAACAAAGGAACCAGCTTTCGACTACCATTTTAACCTATGGTACTCCCTTATTTCCCTTCTACTTACAAGGAAGCAAGCAATAAGACTATTATCTGTCAATTGTTTCTGCATGAAGTAAATAGAAGCATAAGCTTTTTAACAATAATTTGTTGCAGAGATGTAGAGAAAGTCATGTGAATGGAGCACATTAGATTTTATGTCTATCTCCTGTAATTGTTTATACGTGAGATGTTGCCACACAAGGACAGGAACATGTTTAACCTGAACTGGTCCGTAGCTGTGTCGACTGATAACAATCCAATATGTCCGATCTCATTCATGGCACTTTTCCTTGAAATATTCACTTCATTTCAATTTCGGTGAGACACTTCGCAAATATATCTTATTAGTGGACTGTTTGTCAGGCTTCAGGTTCTTTTACATGGCGTAAATCTGCGATAATCCCCTTCCGAAGGAAACCATGCTAAGAATTTTACGCCCGAAAAAATCCATCGCCCTCCGCTGGGTTTGAAGAGACGTCCTCGCCAGCTCTCCACTGACCGGCTTTAACTTTAAATAGCTCCGTTGAGTTCTGCAACTATTTTAACGCACGCAGGGATATCTGCACACGTTTGGGAAATCACCTGGTAAATATGCCATTAACACAAAACGTAGTGGGATACAAAAATAATTAGATTTTGTTACTGAGGTAATGCAGGTCTAGTATCACCATACGGTGATGGAACAGTTCAGGTGATAGGGAGGAAGCCAGCGCTCAATGGCATCAATAGCAACATGATCTGTAAAGTTCAGAGGTAATGCAGGTTTAGTATCACCATACGGCGCTGGAACAGTTCAGATGATAGGGAGGAAGCCAGCGCTCAATGGCATCAATAGCAACATGATCTGTAAAGTTCAGAGGTAATGCAGGTTTAGTATCGCCATACGGTGATGGAACAGTTCAGGTGGTAGGCAGGAAGCCAGCGCTCAATGGCATCAATAGCAACATGATCTGTAAAGTTCAGAGGTAATGCAGGTTTAGTATCACCATACGGTGATGGAACACTTCAGATGATAGGGAGGAAGCCAGCGCTCAATGGCATCAATAGCAACATGATCTGTAAAGCCATTTGCAGGACGACCTCTCTTCTTGATGGCTCACAAAAATATGAGTTGTATGTCAATATTATAGTAAACGGAAGCTTGGAACGACACTCGCAAAGAAGAAAATAGCCTGAAAGGTACTCTTTCCATTATTTTAACAACAAATGGGGGTTTCTTTTGTGATTTTTGGAGTTATTTTATCCAATTATGGAAATCTCAAGTTGTCAAACTTGTTACCTAACATGTTTTACATGGAAAATCTCAAGTTGTCAAACTTGTTACCTAACATGTTTTACATCGAAAATCTCAAGTTGGCAAACTTGTTACCTAACATGTTTTACATGGAAAATCTCAAGTTGTCAAACTTGTTACCTAACATGTTTTATAAGGAAAATCTCAAGTTGTCAAACTTGTTACCAAACATGTTTTATAAGGAAAATCTCAAGTTGGCAAACTTGTTACCTAACATGTTTTATAAGGAAAATCTCAAGTTGGCAAACTTGTTACCTAACATGTTTTACATCGGAAATCTCAAGTTGGCAAACTTGTTACCTAACATATTTTATAAGGAAAATCTCAAGTTGGCAAACTTGTTACCTAACATGTTTTATAAGGAAAATCTCAAGTTGGCAAACTTGTTACCTAACATGTTTTACATGGGAAATCCCAAGTTGTCAAACTTGTTACCTAACATGTTTTATAAGGAAAATCTCAAGTTGGCAAACTTATTACCTAACATGTTTTACATGGGAAATCTCAAGTTGGCAAACTTATTACCTAACATGTTTTACATGGGAAATCTCAAGTTGGCAAACTTGTTACCTAACATGTTTTACATGGAAAAACGCAAATTGTCAAACTTGTCACTTAACATGTTTTACATGGAAAAACGCAAATTTTCGAATATCAGTTTTAACATATTTTAGAGCGCTTCAGACCACTTTGTCCTATAATTAGCAACATCCAGGACTATACGACATTGCAATGAGAAGATTTCCATAAACACCAGTTTCATATAGAGTGTAGGGAGGGCCAAACGGAATTATTGATTCAACATTGGAGTTTAAAACGCAGTAGCCAGCTGGTATATGTATTTGCCATACGTAAAGTAACTTATGTGAATACGTCACATCATGTTTGACTTCCAATATTTCCAAATATTTATGTGAAGACAAAAGAAACCTTGCGAGAGATAATTTAACGCAATTAGAGTTGGAACGTGTTGTGTCCCATCCCTGACACCAAACTCTCCTGACGTTACAGTGGACGAAGAACGCTCATTCCGCTGAAAGAAGAATTTAAAACGTTAATCTGGGTCGCAGCCAGAGTAGTAATGAATCTCTCAGTTTCAACTTGTGTACAGAATCCCAACAACGAACGAACGCAGTTGGTAGCACTGGTATTGATCTGCATCACTGCTGGGTTGGGCCACTCAAGTGGATCAGTAATTAATGTACACCACTGCAACTGCCTAATCACTCCACAAAGAGCGTCTTTCATGGCACAAAAGCTTCCATAACATGCACGTCCATAAGGAACTGCGTTTTAAAACTATTAACAGTTCACTGTTTTGAAATGTTCTTATTGAATTGGAACGTATTGAAATAAGCATTTAAAAGCTGATATTGCTTCAATGTTAAAAATATTACATTTTCCATTCACATGACTTTTTCTACATGTTCTGCATACAAGCTATTCTTACAAAATACTATTCTTTTATACACAATATGTTAATAAACTATTTTGTTTATGACACGTGATCGTAGAAAGTGGCCAATCCAGTACATTGGCGCCTAAAATTCTAACCAACCGTAACTCATTATCTCTGCATTTTAATCGTTTTTTTTATCATATCCACGTGCAATTGTTTTTCTAAATTTATCGCAGCCACGTGTATTATTATTTTTTTTTTTTTGAACTAATGTCCGTCTCATAATAATAGTATCAGTGTGCAGTGATATTCCCGTACATAATGGCGGAAGTTACAAAACGTTTTGGGGAAAGGTCTATCGCTGAGATAAACTCTGAGCCGCGCAATACTAAAAACAACAGAGAGAGAGAGAGAGGGGGGGACCAGTTAAGCAAGGAATTCTGTAATCAACGAGACCATGATTTATGATATGGACATCAAGTTGCAGTGATTTCGGTGAATATACGTAAAATCCAGCTTATTATGCTTATTTTCATTCATTGATGATCTATGGAATAATATTCTAGGAAAATTCGGTAGATGCTAAAAAAAAAAGGTATTAGAATAATGACTTGAATAAGACAATCAACTCACTGCAAACCACTATTCAAAATGTTTGGAATTTTGCCATTAGCAGGCGAATATATTCCAGCTGTATTGTTATTTGTAATAAATAAACCAGAATATATATGCTAATTAGACCAGAATTAAAAAGATACCTTATAACTCACATCTTCTATACAGAGCAGGATTTCATTCAATCAAAAATACTCGTAATAATGAAACTTTGTAAATATAGTAAACATGAATATTCTAAGACTAGGTTTTTGAAAAATTCAGAATCGGAATGTAAATAAACGTATTACCAATTATCAGGAATAACCAATAACTATAATTTGTGACTTGATCTACATTCCAGAGTTGGACTTGGTGTCAGGATCCACAGATAGCTATCTCGGCGCTCTTCTTGAAACATCACTGTAATCTTTAGATCATTATGTGCAACCATCAGACGCGAAACTATAACAAAGGCAAAAATAATACACAATAATCATATGAAGTTGAAGAAGACTAACAAGTGGTATTAATCTAGTTTAATGCTGCTGTTTTGTTATAATGTTTTAGTATTAGTTAACACGTAAATACATTTATGAAGCAATGTTTTATTGCTACAGTATGATGTACAGTTTGTTTTCTTATCCAAGGAAGAAACACGGAAAAACAGAACTTTAAAACAAAATACAATGTCATTTACTAAGTGCAATTTCAATTCCTTGGTCTAGGGCTAACTAGCTAGCATCTGGTTCCCAAACCCGACTCTTTCGGAAAGGAAGCGAAGCCGTTGGTCCCGCGCTTTTCAATAAATATTTAACTGTCTGCTGTAGAACCCACATCCCTGGTCAGTCTCGTACACATCACATTGTTAATCTTCTGCCTTAAAGCAGTGGACTTCAATCCTCAGCAGAAACATCAGGTGCTGTGCATGCTGCAGATGTAATCACTTCGTCTAGAGCGGACATTTCAAACGCGCCTATTCTTCGATAGTACCAGCCGGGTACCGCCATCACCTTTCCTCTGCCAGCATAATAACCTACGTTTCCAAGTTCCAATTCGCTTTTCTCTACAAGTGCTATGTACATACACCCAAAAATTCAATACCGGAAATACATGTTTTGGGTCCCTCTGAATCCAAAAAAAAGCATTTTTGGAAGAAGGTCCGTGTGTGTGTTTGTCTGTGGACAGCATAGCTCAAAAACAAAAAAACCGTTAAGTACCAAACTTGGTATTTAAGTTTGGTATTTTCCAAGGATACGATGCGAAGATTTTCAAGAAAATCCCCCACCCCAAACTACCCTTTACATGGAAAAAAGTTCGAAAATATTGATTTTCTCAAAAATGGCTCAAATGATTTTGGTTAAAATGACTTATTTTTAAGATATTTACATGCCAAATAAAATGTATATCTTGAATTTTCCGGGAATAGCCTCAAGAGGCATCTTTATTCTGGATGATTTTTATTGAATGTTGTATAACTGGTAAACCGTAAGAGATCGACAAAAACTTAATACACAAAAAATGTAGATCTCGTTAAAACACACAATTGATATCATATACATTTTTTTATGAATTGGAATGATTGATGAGGGATGAATTAAGTAAAATTAAACAGAGGTCCTTCCTCCCAAAAAAAAAAAAAAAATTCTGCCCTAGCTGATAGTTTTGAGATATTCCTTTTCATTAATTCCAGCTTTGAAAAACCTATACTTTTCTCATACAGGAATTTTGAACTCCTGTCCATACAAACAAAGGAACTTCAGTCACAAAGGAACCAGCTTTTGACTATCACTTTAACCTGTGGTACTCCCTTATTTCGCTTCTACTTACAAGGAAGCAAGTAATAAGACTATTTCTGCGAATGTTTTCTCAATTAGCATGAAGTAAAAAAGAAGCATAAGGTTTTTAGCAATAATTTTTTGCAGAGATGTAGAGAAAGATGTGTGAATGGATCACATCAGACTTTTTAAATCCGGCATTCCCTTGCTTTCTTTAAATGTTAATAATCTTTTCTTTTCCAATGGACATTGATTGTTTTCTTCGCTGGTTAAAGCTCCAGTTGAACAAGAAGGTAGTAGAGTTTGTTATTCCGGCATTAAGGAATTTGGTCTTGCCCTGACAAAGCCAAATTGCTGGTTTCTCAACCCAAAGCGGAGGTAACTTAACGTTTATTTGATCGACTTGAAGCTGAGCAGCCTTGAGCCTCCATATTACGTGAACAAAAGTAGGAGTCTAATATTACTTAACAAGTAAATCAACTCCCTTTACAATATTTTATTGATACAGTTTTGTGACCAATTTATCAACTCCTTCACTTCCCTCTCCAAAGAAGAAACATGAAAAAAAATCTTATGTGTTACACTCGCATGCCTTTCTCTAGCTGCTCTACAAACTTCTTACAAAAGATTATTCTTCTTTCTATACCATGCCAATCGAGATAAACATTAGCAGAATGTTCTTATTACTTAGTTCCTTATAAGGAGAAGGCAACTAAAGGAATGTGCTATGCTAAAGTGATAGTCAAATGTTTTAAAAGCTGTCGTTATGCGATTGTCATTACAATTCGCTTCTTTACTTCGCCAGGAGTAGAACAAAAGAAAACCGGACACTTCCTGTCTGAGTAAAATAATTGAAACCAATAAAAAGGAATATCTTGGAAACGGTTACTTTTACAACAAAAACGTAAAGGACGTAGAGTGTGTGTTTTGACGAGATCTACAATTTTTGTGTAGTAAGTTTTTGTCTATCTCTTACGGTTTAGCAGTTAAGCAAAATTCGCCAAAATTCATCCAGAATAAAAAGGTCTTCAGAAGCTATTCCCAGAAAGTTCAAGATATACATTTTATTTAGAATGTAAATAGCTTTAATATACGGGATTTTAATCAAAACCGTTACAGCCATTTTTAAAAAAAATCAAAATTTTTTTTTTTTTTTTGTGTTAAGAGTAGTTTGTGGTGGGGAGCTTTTCTTGAAAATCTTCTTGTCGCTTCCTTGGAAGATGCTAAACCTAAACACCAAGTTTCGTTTTTTAGCTATGTTGTCCACAGACACACACACACACACACACACACACTCACGCGCGCGCTCGGACGTTTTCCTAAAAATGCTTTTTTCGGACTCAGGGGACCCCAAAACATATTTGCGGTGAAATCTCGACATGGAATTTTTGGGTGGAATACAATACTTCTCTATCCACTATGTACATTATACATACGGGCTAGAGAATAAAGCACTTAAAACCGAATACAGTGTTGTGTAAGAAGTACGATTTCAATTAATACAATTTGAAAGTGATAATTTGATTGCCTGTAGTACCCACGCGGAGTTTGATCGTCATCTGTCATCTAGCTTGAGTGTGTGTCTGTGGACAGCATAGCTCAAAAAACGAAAAGACGGTTAAATACCAAACTTGGCTTTTAAGTTTGGCATCTTTTAAGGATGCGACACGAAACTTTTCAAGAAAATCCACCCCACCCCTGCCACTTAAAATGGCTATAACGATTTTGTTTAAAATCCCACATATTAAAGTCATTTCTATCACAAATAGAACGTATATCTTGAATTTTCTGGGAATGGCTCCTAAAGAGTTGTTTTTGTTTATTTTTTTTTTATGAATTTTGCTTAATTTGGCATAACTAGTAAACTGTAAGAGATAGACAAAAACGTACTATATACAAATGTAGATTTTTTTTAAAATACACAAGTTATGTCATATACATTTTCTTCGTGGATCTTACCGTTTTCGAGGTATTCCTGGTTATTAGTTTCAATTGTGAAGTACTTATACTTTTCTCAGACGGAAGTGTCCGTTTTTCTTTTCTTCTACTTCTGGCCAAGCAAAGAAGCAATTTTCAATGACAGCTTTTAAAACATTTGACAATCGCTTTAACATAGCACATTCCTTTAGTTGCCTTCTACTTATAAGGAACTAAGTAATAAGAACATTCTGCTAATGTTTATCTCGATTAGCATTGTGTAGAAAGAAGAATTATCTTTCGTAAGAAGTTTGTTTGTAGAGCAGCTAGAGAAAGTCATGTGAGTGTAACACGTGAGAGTTTTGTTATAATGTGTTGCCGATCTCTTGGATGTATAAAAAGGGAAGTAGTAGTGTTAAGACCGCCCAGATAAAGCCTGTCTCACGCATTGATCCGCGAACATGTAAACACTTGCACAGAAAAACTAATGTGATTGGCGAGCGTTAATTCGATAGAGGGAGCGATTGTGTCACCGCCTCTAACGCAAAACGGAATTTACATCTTTACGCTGAGTAACATTAAAAAAACGCCTCAGCTAACTTAGATCTCGACGTTTTCAGTAGAATAGATTATCTCCTCTACCTGTTATAAGAGATATCCGCGGTAACATGCCAGCCTCACATTTGGAACATTCTGACCATTGATTTTTCGTAATTTTCACTGGCGAATATTATGGTGATTTCCTGTAGGTCGGTAGCGCTGCTTGCTCAAGGCAAAGAGTACATATATCTAGGGTCTGGGCAGCTCCTTCTTCCTGGGAGTGTTGGCCTGCAGTGCGATGTACCACTTAACTTGAAACTGTAGAATGTCTCCAAAACTCAGTGTTGTAGAAAGAAACGTCTTCATATAATGAGGCAAAGTAAATGTCATTTGTTGTGTTTTAATTGGAGAAGATTTGGATGGTATTTTCAGCGTGAACGTAGTTTTTTAAATGAGAAGCCACATTTGCCTATGTGCGCCTTTGGAGTCTGGAGAAGGCGCGCACATGAAATGCTTGTGCCAGTATTGGAAGAGACATGCTTTTATGGACACAAGAGTCGTTTATTCACAGAGTTGGAAGATGCACCGAGATAGAAGAACATCATATTCAACATTTATTACACTTTATGAAATAATAGTGTACAATACCCGTGCACTGGCGATACTCTGTTCATATGTCGTTCATCAATGTTTAATTGTTTACACCAGTAAAAGAATCTTGTACAACAAAATGGTTTAAACAAAAGTTGTTTATTACTTTCTCTACAACATATTTTAATAATCCAAGTAAGAAACGTTCACTTCATTTCCTTTGTTATAGTCAAGATATTTATTACGGCATGACAAATAATTGTATAAAGAGAGAGAAAAAAAAATTGCCCTGAAATGAGTGCACCAATTGTTTCTGTGCAAAGCTTCCAGATCTTTGAGAACTGTAGAAAGAGGTTAAGAAAGTGAGAGCGTAGCATTACTAGAGCTTGTAGGTCTATGAGGGGGATGTTTAGGAATTCAGATGTTCTGTCCGTTGTTAGCAGCCGAGCCGATAGGTAATTATAGTCATTTCAAGGGATAACGTGTTCAAGATGATCAGCTTCCTGAGATGGACCACTCTCAGTAATTGAGGATAAAGACACGTACTTCGGGGAAGCGACGATTCTCAGTTAGGGACACATTCCTTAAGGCTGTTACAGGTAAATTGCCGTAGCATCATAAACAAAACATTAGAATTTTGGAATTTAATGGAAATAAGTAACCCAAGTGTGATTATAGGTACGGAGTCATGGCTCAGTGTTGATATTAATGACGCGGAGATATTTAGATCAGATTACAGGGTGTTTAGGAGGGACAGAGAAGGAAGGGGAGGGGGAATTTTTATTTGTACCAAGTTAGAGTTAAGCAGTGACATATTGTGGGTGGAAGAAGACGTACAAATGATGGCCATTGAAATTATCGATCACGAAAACTAAGCAAATAACATCACATTAATAGCGTGTTACAGACCACCTGGCGAAACTAACTTTAAAACTCTTCATAAACTAGTGGAAAAAATTTCTTCGGAAACGGGAAAAAATGTTATTTTAGCAGGAGATCTAAATTTGCCAAATGTAAACTGGAATGGGCAGTTATTAGGAGGCGAAGCTCAATATGTTGTTAACCTTCTGGTTTGGGATCATGGGTTATCACAGATAGTCAAAACAGATACCCGGAAATCGGCTGTACTGGACGTGTTTCTATGCAGACCTGAGTCATTGTTTAGCGCATGTGAGGTCTTGCCAGGTATAAGTGACCACAGCTGTGTACAATTAGACATAAACTGGAAGGTGCGAAACCGGTTTGAAGGAGAGGAAATTATTAGTTTTAACTTCTGCAGAGCAGACGTAGATGGAATTCAGACTTTTCTCAAACAGCAATTTTGCCTGTTTGTAAAATCTGCAACAAATGTAGATGCAGCATGGGATAGTTTCAAAATACTTATTTCGGAATCAATAAAGAAATACGTTCCATACAAAGTTATCAAACAAAATAATGATCCAGAATAGTATACAAGATCCATCAGAATACTTAAACGAAAGTCTAGGCGCGCGTTTCATAAACGGAAGAAGTCAGATTGGCATTCTAACAGATATAAAGAATTAGCTAAACAATTGAAAGACGAAACGTTGCAAGCCCAGGAGCGGTTCTTAGAACAAATTCTTAGCGGGACCAATAATAGTTGGAAATCTTTTTACAATTATGTAAGTAGACGCAGGGGACATAAACTTGGCATACCAGAACTCAAGGAAAATGGAATTGCCATATTGAACGATAAGGAAAAAGCGAACGCATTAAATTCACATTTTGTGTCTGTTTTTAACAAAGCGGATTATAATTATAAATTGGAAATTGAGGATAGTGGAAATTCCGTTTTTCAAATAATGGCATCCAAATTACGCAGAAGGATCAGAATGTTGCAAAATCGAAAGTCGAGGGGGCCTGATAATATACCGACCGAAATACTAAACTTTGGAGGGGAATCCATGATTCCGTACCTAATGCTTTTATTTAATATGTCAATAAATAACTGTGCCTTACCGGAAGACTGGAAAACCGCGATTGTAGTTCCAATTCATAAAGGGGGGATAAAACAGAATTAAATAATTATCGACTAGTCAGCCTAACTTCAGTAGTGTGCAAATTGATGGAACATTTAATTGTGGAATATATACGGGAGGAATTAGAAAACAAAAAGTGGTTCAATAAAGCGCAACATGGGTTTAGACCTGGATACTCGTGTGAAAGCCAAATAACGTCATTATTTCAAGATTTAGCAGAGGAGGTGGATGCAGGGGGAAGAATAGATGCAGTGGTGATAGATTTTTCCAAAGCTTTTGATGTTGTATCATATAATTTACTTATCCAGAAGCTAACTGCTACAGTAATTGATAAACGCGTAGTTCTATGGGTTAAAACATTTTTGAAAGGAAGATCGCAAAGGGTAAAAGTAGGCAATGAGCTATCTGGGAGGGGTATGGTAAGCTCGGGAGTACCCCAAGGCTCAGTACTGGGGCCGTTACTTTTTCTTATTTTTGTAAATGACATAACTGTTAATATAAAATGTCAGATAAGATTGTTTGCAGACGATTGTATTATTTACAATAAAATTAGAAATGTTGAAGATGAGACTGCTCTTCAGGGTGATTTAAATGAAATTAGTGATTGGGCTGCTGTAAATAAAATGAAAATTAACGCTGGAAAAAGTAAGTCAATTGCATTTAATAGATCTAGGGAAAAAATTCTGCAAAACTATCATATGGGTGGGGAAAAAATTCCACAGGTGGACAGCTGCAGATACTTGGGAGTTTACTTGGCGAGTAACGCTGGATGGGACGAGCAGATAAATTCTGTATCTAAGAAAGCGTGGAAAACACTGCACTTCCTAATGAGGATTTTAAAAAAGGGGAGTGCAAAGTCCAGGGAAATCGCGTGCAAGTCCTTAGTGCGGCCGGTCATGGAATTTGGAGTAACTTGTTGGGACCCGTATAGAGTAAATCAAATTGATTCGTTAGAAAAGATCCAGAAAAGGGCTTTAAAATTCATAAAAAGGGGGAAATATTTTGTGCCTACAAACGCTGAGGAGATAAAATGGGAGCCGTTGAAAGTTAGGCGTGAGAAACAGAGGTTGTGCGCTTTATTTAAAGCTTACGCTGGGTTAAACGCATGGGAGGACGTTACTGACAAACTGGAAAACCCAACTTACTATGCACGAAACGATCATCCGTTCAAAATTAAGGGTAGAAGATGCAGAACTGATGTGGGAAAGTTCTCCTTTGTAAATAGAACCATAAAAGACTGGAATGAATTGCCTGGAGCAGCCTTTCGGGGTTGTCCCCTGTCTCTGAAGAAATTTAGGAAAAATCTTGATATTAATGTTGGATAATTTTTATAAATATTCCTTAAATGAAATGCTTGTGATTTTATATTGTTGTAAATACAAATGTTAAATTGGTTGGTGATTCTAATTATGAAATTAATTAATCTGAATTGAGAGAAAAATTAATGTTTTCACATTTGTTATAAAAAACTATTATATCTAGCTTACAAAGCCATAAACTGGCAGTGTGATTTATTGTTTATATATGTTGTATACATATATAACTCTGCCACCGGGTGATACCCACTTGCAGAGAAATAAATACATCTGCAAATGTCCCACATTCACGATCTAGTGTCCTCATTTTCCCTCCAAACACTCACTTAGACAAAGTACAGCAAGACTGCAGTTTTACTTTCTATGTACATAGTGTATAGACAAGGTATTGTAATGCACCCAAAAATTCAATACCGAGAAATATACTCTTTGAGGCCCCCTGAATCAAAAAAAAAAAAAAAAAGAATGTTTAGAAAAATGTCTGTGTGTGTGTCTGTGGGCTGTATAGCTCAAAAACGAAAAGACCGTTAAATACCAAACTTGGTATTTAAGTTTGATATCTTCTAAGGATGCGACACGAAGATTTTCAAGAAAATCCCCCCCCCACCCCAAACCACCCTTTACATGAGAAACATTTCGAAAATTTTGATTTTCTTAAAAATGGCTCTAAGGATTTTGAATAGGTAAATCTCTTATATTTAAGTTATTTACTTGCCAAATAAAAATGTATATCTTGAATTTTCTGGGAATAGCCTCTGAAGACAACTTTATTCTGAATGAATTTTGCGGAATTTTGCATAACTGCTAAACCGTAAGAGATGGGCAAAAACTTACCACACAAAAATGTAGAGCAAATTAAAACACACAATTTCTGTTATATAAATTTTTACTTTCTCCATACGCACTATGTACATAGTGTATAGAGAAAGTATTGCACTCCACCAAAAAATTCGATACCGAGATTTCACCGGAAATATATGTTTTAGGGTCCCCAATATCCAAAAAAAGCATTTTCACAAAAAGGTCCGTGTGTGTGTGTGTGTGTGTGTGTGTGTGTGTGTGTGTGTGTCCGTGTGTCTTTAAACACGATAACTCAAAAACGAAAAGTCGGTAAAATACCAAACTTGGTATTTAAGTTTAGTATCTTCCAGGGATGCGACACGAAGATTTTGAGAAAAATCCCCCCAGCCACAACTACCCTTTACATGGAACTTTTTTCGAAAATGTTGATTTCCTCAAAAATGGCTCTAACGATTTTGATTAAAATTTCGTATATTAAACATATTTACCTGACAAATAAAATGTATATCTTGAATTTTCTGGGAATAGCCTCTGAAGAGTAGTTTATTCTTAATGAATTTTACTAAATTTTGAATAACTGCTAAACCGTAAGAGATGGACAAAAATTTACGACACAAAAAATGTTGAGCACATTAAAACACACAATTTATGTTATATACATTTTTTCGTGGAACTTATACTTTTCTTATACAGGAACTTGTCAGTTCCTATCCATATAGACAAAGGAACTTCATTGACATAGCAACCAGCTTTTGACTATCACTTTAACCTACGGTTGTCCCTTATTTCGCTTCTACTTACAAGGAAGCGAGTAATTACACTATTTCTGCTATTTTTGTCTGATTAGCATAAAGTAAATAGAAGTATAAGCTTTTTAAGAATTATTTGTTTCAGGGATATGGAGAAAGTCATGTGAATGGTACACATCAGATTTTTTTTCGTGGAGTTGATCGTTTTTGAGATACTCCTTGTTTTTGGTTTAAGCTTTGAAAAAGCATGCTTTTCTCCTACAGGAATTTGTCAACTCGTGTCCATACAAACAAAGGAACTTCAGTCACATAGCAACCAGCTTTTGACTATCACTTTAACCTATGGTACTCCCTTGTTTCGCTTCTACTTACAAGGAAGCAAGTAATAACGCTAATTTTTTCTTGATTAGCATGAAGTAAATCAGAATATAAGGTTTTTACAATAATTTGTTGCAGAGATATAGAGAAAGTCATGTGAATGGAACACATCAGATTTTTTTCTCTAATGATTAAAATAGTATATATTCATAATATTTACATGACAAACTAAATATAGGTATATACGTAGTAATAGCTTCTTCTGAATAACTGGTAAAGCAGTTGTAAGCGATAGATGAAATCTTGCCGTATAAACAATTACATGTGTTACATGCACGTGACCATGCCTTTCAGGCAATGGATGATAGCGCGGTGATGTTGGTACTTCCCTTCCATGACGATGCACACCCAGTTCTCCAAGCGGCTAATAAATTCCCCACGCTTGTACCGGGAGTCGAACCCGGGTCCCCCGCACCAGAGGTAGGTGCTCCGTTAACGGTAGGGACATTTCCATCATATTCCCTGTTATTGGTTTCAGTTATAGCTCTCAAATGGTAAGTCGGTATAAGCTTTTCTTATTCCTGTCAAGCAAAGAGAAATAATTTCAAAGCCATTGCATAGCGACCAGCTCTTAAAATATTTGAATATCGCTTAAGCCTAGTATGTTCGATTATTTCAATTGTATCTAAAACGAAATACATAATAAAATCATGTTTGCAATTAATTTAGATTAACTTGAAGCATAATTTGTTGAAAAAGTCATGCAAATCTGGTACGATAAATGTTATTTTAGAGGTGAAATGAAGTATCCAACCCAACTACCGAACCTAGCTTATCCGAGTTTCTGATATAATACTTTACTTACTTAAAGTTACAGCGAGCAAACTTTGTACAGTCTGTATCGAAAGTGTTCCGCATATGTTTGTATTCAAAGTGGGCAGTAAATACTGTTCATTTTATTTATTTTATTTTTTAACCATGGCTCCTACGTTTTCAAAGTTAAGTGGCAAGGTATTGCTTAGAGCAGAGAAATAATTTAAAATGTGCTTGACTTCCTGAAACAAGAGGCAGCGATGAGGAAGAAAATATATGTTCCCCGAGTTCTTCAAAAGCCTGTAGATAGTGAATGAAATAATGGCCAAGGCAACTGATATTTCACTGACTTCCGTTTCCAGGGTTCTCAAAGATAAAGAAAGAAAAATAAAACTTAATATGTCAGTTTTAAATTAAAAGATGTGGAACGGTTGTGGCGCCAGCGAATTGCAGAAATTGGCAGGCCAGAATGGGAAAATGTATGTCGACATGGAGAGCATTGAAAACCATTAGAAAGAATTAATCCAGGATAATGGTGCAGAAAGTAGCGATAACGTTGATGATGACAATGACGTGAGCGAAGACGAAGGACTGTCAGGTGTGGAAGAATTGGAGGCAGACGATTGACATTGTTTGTATAGATATGAATATAAGACATGTTTATCAGTGGAGGTGACAGATATTTGTATATCTGAAAGTACAACTCGCTTCCTAGCTCTCATTAAGATTTTCACATGTCGAGATCTGTTACGCCAGTTATACTTGCTGTTCCTTAAACAAAGATAACGCGGTGCCGGATAAAAATAGCTGTCTGTACGTAGAAAAGTTGAATAATTTGTGAGGTTGTCAACTCGACATTTGCTCACGCACTGAGGGGAAGCAGTTGTCAAGGCAACGAACGGCTTGGGGAGACAACATGCTCACTTTATGTGCTCTGTAACATACTCTTGTTCTATCTAGTCCATGCTAATCCAGATAAGCGTTAGTAGAAACCTCCTTGTAAGTAGAGGGGAAATAATAAAGCGATAGTCTCGTCCTTTAAAAACCGGTCGCTATGTGAAACAATTGAGGTTCGGTAAACTTGTCTTCCCGTTTGAGAAAAGTTTAAGTGGCTTAAAATTGAAACCAATAATCCGGAATATCGAAAACGGATACAAAAATATGTATACCTTCTGTCAAGAAAGTACCGGGAATTGATCATTTAAAAATCCTGTATAAAAGGGGATTCGAAATTATTGTTGTCGCTAAGTTGGTACAACTTTCTTCTATGCCTATGCGGAGTTTGATCACCATCTGTCATCTAGTTTGTTTACAGTACGCCATTTTGTTAGTTCATCTCAAAGGTGATTTGCGATTTTAAGATGGATACAAATATTGAAAAAAGAATCTGTCTCAAATTTTTCATTGCAAATGGTATTTCGTGTGTCGAATCGCTGAAAATGTTACAGACGACTTACGTGAATCGACTTTATCAAAAAACACGTGCATATGAGTGGTACAGTGCATTCAAAAGTGGTCAAGATGTGGTGGAAGATTTGCCTCGCTCAGGTCGTCCATCAAAGTTTTCAACTGAACTGAACATCGCTAAAGTGAAGAAAATGGTGTCTGAAAATTGTCATTTAGGTCTGAGAGAGATTGCCGTTGAACTTTCTGTGGATCACGAATCGATTCGTACCATCTTAAACGATTGTTTGGGCATGACACGCGTTGCAACTCGGTTAGTTCCGAAAGACTTGAATTTTCTACAAAAACTCAATCGCGTAAGGATTGCTGAAGACATGCTAGAACGAGCCAGTTCCGACCCCACATTCATGAAACGCATTGTAACTGGTGATGAGACGTGGGTTTACGAGTTTGACACTCAAACCAGTCAACAAGCTTCCGAATGGCGCCTTCCAACTGAACCGAAACCTAAAAGGGCACGTCAAACTCGATCAAAACTGAAGGTCGTTTGGCAATTTTTTTCGACTATCGCGGTGTTGTGCACTCAGAGTTCTTGCCAGAAGGTCAGATGGTAAATAAAGACTGTTATTTGAGCGTTATGCGGCGTTTGAGAGAACAAATACGGCGAAAAAGGCCAGATTTGTGGAACGACAACTCATGGATTCTGCACCACGATAACGTACCAGCTCACAAGGCTATTATTGTGAACGAATTTATGACCAAAAACTCAACAAATTTCATTGAACAACCACATATTCACCTGATCTGGTTCCTGCTGATTTCTTTCTCTTCCCAAAACTCAAGTTACCACTTCCAGGCACCCGTTTTCAGTCGATAGAAGACATAAAGGAAAATTCGCGGCGACAATTGTCATCGATTCCTGAAAGTGCTAAACAAAAAAATGTTTTGATGGTTGGATTATTCGTTGGCATAAATGTATAATTTCAGAAGGGGCCTACTTTGAAGGCGATAAAATAAAATTGGATGGATAATTCATTTTTTATGTTTTATTGGCAAATTCCTGGAACTTTCTTGACACAGTAGTATGTCATACATTATGTGTTTTAATGAGATCTACAATTTTTTTTCTGTAGTAAGTTTTTGTGTATCTCTTACGCTTTGCCAGTTATACAAAAGTCATCCAGAATAAAGAGGTCTTCAGAGGCTATTCCCAAAAAATTCAAGATATACATTTCGTTTGCCATAAAATAAATATCTTAAATATAAGGTGTTTTAATCAAAATCGATACAGCCATTTTTGAGAAATTCAACTCAATTTTCGAAAAATATTCCATGTAAAGGGTATTTCTTGAAAATCTTTGTGTCGCATCCTTGGAAGATAAAAATTCCAACTATAGTATCTAACGTTGTTTTAGTTTTTAAGCTGTGCTGTCCAGACACACACGGACCTTTTTCTAAAATGCTTTTTTGGAGTTCAAAACATGTATTTCCGGCCAAATCTGGTTATCGAATTTTGGGTGCAATAAGATACCTTCTCTATACACTATGTACATAGTACGTGTAGAGAAAATAAAAAAAAATCCGCATTGGATAATGTGTTCAAAGCTGAAAATTAACAGCTGAATATTTACACCAGTTTATTAGCACCTCGGCCTCAGCGCGAGAGTAGAAAAGGACGGAGCTAATGGCGACATGTATGCGTTAGATAGAGACAGCGATAGCTTATACTGTTGATGTTTTTCCCTTGCCTGCTCCAAATTCGTTATCAGTGTATACGTGGCAGCAATCAGAATGGACAGCACCAATTACATTTTTGAGAATATTTAATGGAAATTAATAAGTGATCTGTTTGTTACCAGTTGCCGATTGTTTTAAGATCAAAATTCATCAAATTGGCCCTGGGTCATAAGCATGAGAATATAACTGCATCGAATTAAATCTGCAAACTTACAGAGAATTAAAAACAGCATTTGCTACCGTAGTAAGCACGTTTAAGTTACATTGACTCGCTATATTGCTTTACGGCGAATCCCTTACCAATTACCGCTAAGCTGGTGATGAGCCTAACGCTGCGCTACGATCGCTGTAGCAGGAAGAACTCCATAACAGCACAAAACAGTAACTAAATTTTAGCGCTACATGCTCTTTTATTAACCTAAGCACCGCCTACAACAGACTACCCCACTATAGTTCCTACGTTTTATGTTGGCATATGTTTAGAGTTTATATTAGCACCTGAGATATAAGACCGTTTCTGCTGGTATTTACTAGGATTGGCTGATAAGTCCCGGGCCTCACACAGATATGGCGCCACTGGGCCAGTTAGACGGTAGTTTAACTCTAGACTAGCTTGTATCCATAGTTACATGTCAGTAGCTTCTTTAGTTTTAGAATGACAGCATTTTAAACAAGACAACTTTAGAGTTTTCACGAAAATGGGGGATTTGGAAAAACGAGCAGTGATTAAATACTTCCATTTGAAAGGCTTAACGTCTAAAGAAATCAAGGAGGAAATGGACAGTACATTGAAAGACTCTGCCCCTTCATATTCTTGATTAAAAGGTGGGTTGCACAGTTTAAAATGGGACGTACGAACATTAGTGATGAGCCTCGCTCTGGACGCCCTGTAGAACTGACAACTCCCGAGATCATTGAAAAAATTCATCGTTTAGTACTGGAAGACCGCAGATTAAAGTTGTTTGAGATAGCAGAGGCTGTAAACATATCAAAAGAACGTGCAGGTAATATTTTAAGTAATGTTTTGGGCTTTCATAAGGTCTGTGCAAGATGGGTGCCGCGTTTGTTGACACCTGATCAAAAGTTGCAAAGAAAAACTGTTTCTGTTAAGAATGTAGAGCTCTACCGTAAAAAACCCAGTGAATTTTTGAGACGGCTTATTACCATGGATGAAACTTGGATACATCACTACGCTCCAGAAAGTAAATCACAGTCAAAACAGTGGACAAAACAGCGGATTGTGCCAGGTGAACCAACTCCAAAAAAGGCAAAGTCAATTTTGTCAGCTAACAAGGTTATGGAGAGAGTTTTCTGGGATGCACAGGAATGATTTTTATTGATTACTTGAAAAAGGGTAAAAGTATCACTAGTGACTACTACGCAAACTTACTGCAACGTTTGAGTGATGAGGTGAAAAGAAAAAGACCTCATTTGGGGGGGGGGATCTTGTTTCATCACGACAATGTTCTGGCCCATCGTTCAGTCATTGCAATGGGAAAAATTTGTGAATTAAAGTTGGAATTGCTTGAACATCCACACTATTCGCCAGATCTAGCAACCCAGTGACTACCACCTGTTCCCAAACCTCAAAAAATTTCTTGGAGAACGAAGATTTCACAGCAACGAAGAGGTCATTGATGCGGTAAACAGCTATTTTGAGGACCTTGATAAATCGCACTACAGAGATGGTTTAATTAAATTAGAACACCGATATGACAAATGTGTTAGCCTTTCTGGAGATTATGTTGAGAAATAAAGCAGAAACAAATGTAAATGCTGTTTTCATTGAGAGGCCCGAAACTTATCAGCCGACCCTCGTTTCTCGATTAGAATGAAGTAGATAGAAGAATAAGCTTATTAACAATAACACATGATCGGTGATGCAATGGTTAGATGACCGCTAGGTGATGCTGTTCTGTTTCTCGCTCTCGCGTGTGTCTGCAGCGGAAATTGCGGCCTCGCTACTCGGGTCGATATTATTGGCTCACCTCGCCCACAATCATATCAGTCTTAGGTACTCCGTTCACACTGCCAATAAAACATTTACATGAGTTTCTCTTCCTACTCTAGGCTAATTAACATAAACATCATCTTATTAGTACAGGTTAAATAGTTGTCAAATCATTAAAGAAGTAATCGCTGAGAAATGTGGTTGAAATTCCCGTTCTTGCGAAAAAGAAAAACGAATGACGAGTACCCATTTGAAAAAAATCTGATGTTCTACATTCACATGACTTTCTCTAGCTGACTTCTTACAAAATATTCTTCTTTATGAACCATGCTATAAACATTAGCAGAATGTTCCTAATACTTAGTTCCTTAGAAGTAGAAGACAACTAAAGGAATGTACTATACTGAAGTGATAGTCAAATGTTTGAAAAGCTACCGTTACCTATGCGACTGCCATTGCAAATCGCTTCCTGTCTGAGAAAAGTATTTAAAATTGAAACCAATAATAAGGAATATCTTGGAAACGGTAAACTGTACAACAAAAATGCATATGACATAAATCGTGAGCTTTAATGAGATCTACATGTTGTGTAAATTAATTTTTTTTCTATCTCTTACCGTTTACTAGTTATTCAAAATTCAGAAAATGTTGTCGGGAACGAGCAGGTCTTCAGAAGCTATCCCCACAAATTCAAGAAATGCATTTTATTTGTCGTGTAAATATCTATAATATACGGTATTTTAATAAAAATCGTTACAGCCATTTTTGAGAAACTTAACATTTTCAAAACGTTTTCCATGTAAAGGGTAGTATGGGGTGGAGGGATTTTCTTGAAAATCTTCCGTGTCGCATCCTTGGAAGATACTGAACTTAAATACCAAGTTTGGTATTTAACAGACTTTTTGTTTTTGAACTGTGCTGCCCACACACACACACACACACACACACACACACACACACACACAAACCTCCACACACATAAGGACTTTTTTCCAAAAATGCCTTTTTTTTTTTGATTCAAGGGGATCCAAAACATATATTTCCGGTGAAATCTCGGTATTGAATTTTTGGGTGCAATACAATACGTTCTCTATGTACGATGTATATAGTACGTGTAGAGAAAGTAAAAACGTTGCGATACAGTTTACATACTAACCTGTTGTTTATATGCGGCGAACAACACAGGTTGTTTCTACTCCTTGCTCGGTTGTCCGTTATTCATTGTTTGTACGTAAGCGAAACTTGGACTCTTGCGTGGATTTTACTTTCTGTAGCACGTACGTTGTAGTTAGAGAAGGTATTGTATTCCACCTAAAATCATGTCAACATTTCACCGAAAGTATATGAGTCAAAGAAAGTTGTATGTATGTGTTTCAAACGCCTAACTCAAAAACTGAAGCTGTTGTGTATCAAATTATCTCTTTCAAGAATGTGACACGAACATTTTCAAGAAAATCCCTCACTCTAATTCCTTATATATGCTCACTTTTTCGAACATTTTCATTTTCTTAAAAATAGCTAGTGGTTTTTATTACAATGTCATATTTTGAAGATGTTTTTATCATAGTTAAAATTCACATCTTGCATTTTCTGGGAATATCCTCTGAAGATCTGATCATTCTGGATGGCTTCTGCATAACTGGTAAACCGCAAGGGATATACAAAAACCTGCTACATAAAAAAGATATACACAAAATTAAGGCTACTTTTGCGGAATTAACCATTTCAAAGATATTCTTTGTTATGGAATACAAGTTTGTAATACTTTCCTTTTCTCAAATGCGAAGTTGTTTTTCGCTTTTCTTTGTCCTGGTCAAGCAGCATGAATAGCATTTCAAAACCAACCTCTAGCAGCTCTCTAAAGATTGACTGGCGCTTAAACCTAATATTTTAACATTGTTGTTACAAGGGAGTATGCAATAAAATACTATCTCCATTAACGGAATTGCAAGCATACGCTTTTTAAGAAGTTACTGAAACATTAGCTAAGAATATGTTTTCGTAAACTTCCACGGCCAATATTAAAATTATCTTGGTCCAGAGTTTCCGGTGTAGACCGCGTCTTAAGGCTAAAATCTGCCGACGTTTCGCCCATCTTGTGATAAGGCTTCCTCGGGGCTAACTGCGTCTGGTCCGGCTGGCGTACCTTCTTATATACTGTAGTTGGGACATGCCAAGTACCGCCCTCCTGTGTTGCCATTGGTTATCGTTTGGCCAATGGCTGGGGTCGCTGCTTTCTGTATTCCTATTGGCTCGCTGGCCGCAAGGTGGGATGCTTTTCTTAGCAGAGGTCTCCAGATGGTGTTCAAACTTTTTCCATTGTCTCTGTTAACTTTATGTTCTTCTTTAATTATTTCTATGCTTTCGCGTATAATGCGATGTTTGTAGTCTTCACATGGTACCAATAATTTCATGTTATCAAAATCAATGTGATGGCCAGTTTCAATAGCATGCTCGGAGAGAGCGGACTTTTCAGGCTGATTAAGTTTGAGGCTTCTGATGTGCTCTTTTCGACGTGTGATTGCCGATCTTCCGGTCTGACCTATATATGCTTTGCCGCAATCGCAGGTTATTTTATAAATTCCTGGCTTAAGTAGTGGGTTGGATTTGTCTTTTACTGGTCTGAGGGTGGATTGTAACTTCCGAACCGTGCTGTACCGAGTATTAATCCCGTGTTTGAGTAAAATTTTGCCAATCCTTTCAGTGGTGCCCTGAACAAAAGGAAGGCGAGCCCATCTTGTCTTTTGTTTTTCTTTTTCTTTTTGTGGTTTTTTGGCATTCTTTCCCCAGTATTTTATGTCGGTTTTTGAGTATCCGTTGGCTTTTAACACTTCCTGTAAGTGGTGTCTCTCTTCAGTTAAAAGATTTGGGTCACAAATACGCGTAGCTCGTTGGAACAGAGTTTTGACCATGCTTCGTTTTACTGAAATGGGGTGGTGGGATGTGGCATCTATGTATCTGTCTGTATGTGTAGCCTTTCGGTAAACTGAACAATGCACTGTTTTGCTTGCTGAATTTCGCTCTACTAGAACGTCTAAAAATGGTAATTTTTGGTTATGTTCTAGTTCCATAGTAAATTGTATATTTTGATGAAGACTGTTTAGATGTTCAAGGAACTCTGGGATGTTGTTCAATCCATGTGGCCATACCACGAAAGTGTCATCCACATATCTTAACCACATATCCGGTTTGAGTCGGCAAGTGTCCAAGGCCGTGTTTTCAAAATCTTCAAGGAAGATATTAGCCACAATCGGCGAGATAGGAGATCCCATGGCTGCACCTTCTTGTTGTTGGTAGATGTCTTCTTGGTATGAGAAATACGTATTGGTTATACAGTGGGCAACAAGGTCGGTCCAGTCTTCTGGGAGATGGTTAATGCTGATTCTTTGTTGTACGGATCTAAGAGCTTCTTCAACTGGGATGCGAGTAAACAGAGATTTTATGTCAAAGCTGACTAAGATGTGGTGCTCTTCAAAGGTAAAATTCCGGAGTATTTGTACAAAATGGCCGGAGTCCCTGACAAAAGAGTCTGTCTTGCCCACTAGTGGTTGGAGACCCTTGGCTAGAAATCTGGCGAGTTCATGAGTGGGTGAGCCTATGGCACTGACGATTGGTCTCAATGGGATGTTTTGTTTGTGAACTTTAGGCAGCCCATAGAACGTCGGTGTACGAGAGTCATGAGGGAGGAGACGCTTTTGTTGTTCTGTTGGTATTGAAGAATTTTTTATTACCGAAATTGTGGTTCGTTCTAGTTTGTTTATTGGATTCTTCTCTACTTTCTTATACGCTGTATCATGCAGTAGGTGTGTCATTTTTTCTCCATAATCCTCAGTGTCCATCACGACAGCAGCGTTGCCTTTATCTGCTGGTAAGATTACGATGTCTGGGTTGGTAGCAATGCTTTTGAGGGCTTGACGTTCCGCATGAGTGATGTTTGCTTTGGGAACTTTTGCGTGTTTGAGTACCTTGTAAGTGTCCATTCTGATATCATTGGATGTCTCCTCTGGTAAGCCAGTAAGTGAAGCCTCTATTCCAGTAATAAACTCCTCCATCGGTATATGCCGGGGTGTGATAGCAAACTTTAGTCCCTTTGTTAGGACTTGTGTCGTGGGTTCGTCTAGAGTGATTTTTGAAACATTGACCACTAACCTTTCCATATCTAATTTGTGTTCCAATGGATATTGTTTCTTTTTTAATGTTTGAAATTTTTTTCGTTGCCTATCTTCAGCAATATATGCTGTCTGGTATGCTAATGTGTATGAAATTTTCTCCAAAGTATTCCAGTCGTTTTCTTCTAAATCGGTAGCAAGCAGGTGATGCATTCCATACAATTCTGTCTCTGTGAAGACTACAAACATCGCATTATACGCGAAAGCATAGAAATAATTAAAGAAGAACATAAAGTTAACAGAGACAATGGAAAAAGTTTGAACACCATCTGGAGACCTCTGCTAAGAAAAGCATCCCACCTTGCGGCCAGCGAGCCAATAGGAATACAGAAAGCAGCGACCCCAGCCATTGGCCAAACGATAACCAATGGCAACACAGGAGGGCGGTACTTGGCATGTCCCAACTACAGTATATAAGAAGGTACGCCAGCCGGACCAGACGCAGTTAGCCCCGAGGAAGCCTTATCACAAGATGGGCGAAACGTCGGCAGATTTTAGCCTTAAGACGCGGTCTACACCGGAAACTCTGGACCAAGATAATTAGCTAAGAAGTCATATGAATACATTTCGGCATTTTTAGATTGCCCTACAACACAAATTATATGTGATTATAATATTGACATTCCTTTGTTTGCGTCTTGAGAGGTTTGCCCTAGGAAAATAGGCCTGAGGTTTATATAGGAAGCAGACAAGTGGTTTACATAGGATAACGGGCCTGAGGTTTACATAGGAAGCAATCCTGTGGTTTATATAGGAAGCAGGCCTGAAGTTTATATAGAATAGGAGACCTGGGTTTATATAGGATAACAGGCCTGAGGTTTATATAGGATAACGGGCCTGAGGTTCATATAGGAAGCAGACAAGTGGTTTATATAGGATAACGGGCCTGAGGTTTATATAGGATAACAGGCCTGAGGTTTACATAGGAAGCAATCCTGTCGTTTATATAGGAAGCAGGCCTGAAGTTTATATAGAATAGCAGTCCTGGGTTTATATAGGATAACAGGCCTGAGGTTTACATAGGATAACGGGTCTGAGGTTTATATAGGATAACGGGCCTGAGGTTTATATAGGAAGCAGACAAATGGTTTATATAGGATAACAGGTCTGAGGTTTATATAGGGAGCAGACCTGAGGTTTATATAGGATAACAGGCCTGAGATTTATATAGGAAGCAGGCCTGAGGTTTATATAGGAAGCAGGCCTGAGGGTTATATAAAATAGGAGTCCTGAGGTTTATATAGGATAACGGGCCTGAGGTCTATATAGGAAGCAGGCCTGAGGTTTATATAGGATAACAGGCCTGAGGTTTATATAGGGTAACGGGCCTGAGGTTTATATAGGAAGCAGTCCTGAGGTTTATATAGGATAACGGGCCTGAGGTTTATATAGGATAACATGCCTGAGGTTTATATAGGATAACAGGCCTGAGGTTTATATCGGATAATGGACCTGAGGTTTATATAGGATAACGGGCCTGAGGTTTATATAGGAAGCAATCCTGAGGTTTATATAGGAAGCATGCCTGAGGTTTATATAGAATAGGAGTCCTGAGGTTTATATAGGATAACGGGCCTGAGGTTTATATAGGAAGCAGACAAGTGGTTTATATAGGATAACAGGCCTGAGGTTTATATAGGATACCATGCCTGGTGTTTATATAGGAAGCAGGCCTGAGGTTTACATAGGAAGCAATCCTGAGGTTTATATAGGAAGCAGGCCCAGGTTTATATAGGAAGCAGGCCTAAGGTTTATATAAGAAGCAGGCCTGAGATGTATATAGGATAACAGACCTGAGGTTTATATAGGAAGCAGGCCTGTGTTTTATATAGGAAGCAGGCCCAATGTTTATGTAGTAAGCAGGTCTGAGGTTTATATAGGATAACATGCCTGAGGTTTATATAGGAAGTAGACCTGAGGTTTTTATAGGTAGCAGGCCTGAGGTTTATATAGGAAGCAGACCCATGGTTTATATGGGAAGCAGGCCTGAGGTTAAATAGGAAGCAGACCCGAGGTTTATATAGGAAGCAGGCCTGAGGTTTATATAGAATAGCAGTCCTGGGTTTATATAGGATAACAGGCCTGAGGTTTACATAGAATAACGGGCCTGAGGTTTATATAGGAAGAAGGCCTGAGGGTTACATAGAATAGGAGTCCTGAGGTTTATATAGGATAACGGGCCAGAGATCTATATAGGAAGCAGGCCTGAGGTTTATATAGGATAACAGATCTGAGGTTTATATAGGATAACGGGCCTGAGGTTTATATAGGAAGCAGTCCTGAGGTTCATATAGGATAACGGGCCTGAGGTTTATATACGATAACAGGCCTGAGGTTTATATCGGATAATGGACCTCAGGTTTATATAGGATAACGGGCCTGAGGTTTATATAGGAAGCAATCCTGAGGTTAATATAGGAAGCAGGCCTGAGGTTTATATAATATAGGAGTCCTGAGGTTTATATAGGATAACGGGCCTGAGGTTTATATAGGAAGCAGACTAGTGGTTTATATAGGGTAACAGGGCTGAGGTTTATATAGGATAACATGCCTGGGGTTTATATAGGAAGCAGGCCTGAGGTTTATATAGGAAGCAGGCCTGAGGTTTACATAGGAAGCAATCCTGAGGTTTATATAGGAAGCAGACCCGAGGTTTATATAGGACGCAGGCCTAAGGTTTATATAAGAAGCAGGTCTGAGATGTATATAGGATAACAGACCTGAGGTTTATATAGGAAGCAGGCCTGTGTTTTATATAGGAAGCAGGCCCGAGGTTTATATAGTAAGCAGGCCTGAGGTTTATATAGGATAACATGCCTGAGGTTTATATAGGAAGTAGACCTGAGGTTTTTATAGGTAGCAGGCCTGAGGTTTATATAGGAAGCAGACCCATGGTTTATATAGGAAGCAGGCCTGAGGTTAAATAGGAAGCAGACCCGAGGTTTATATAGGAAGCAGGCCTGAGGTTTGTATAGGAAGCAGACCCGAGGTTTGTATAGGAAGCAGGCCTGAGGTTTATATAGAAAGCAGACCCGAGGTTTATATAGCAAGCGGACCCGAGGTTTATATAGAAAGCAGACCCGAGGTTTATATAGGAAACAGGCCTGAGGTTTGTATAGGAAGCAGACCCGAGGTTTATATAGGAAGCAGGCCTGAGGTTTATATAGGAAGCAGACCCGAGGTTTATACAGGAAGCAGACTCGAGGTTTGTATAGGAAGCAGGCCTGAGGTTTATATAGGAAGCAGACCCGAGGTTTATATAGGAAGCAAGCCTGAGGTTTATATAGGAAGTAGACCCGAGGTTTATATAGGAAGCAGGCCTGAGGTTTATATAGGAAGCAGACCCGAGATTTGTATAGGAAGCAGGTCTGAGGTTTATATAGGAAGTAGACCCGAGGTTTATATAGGAAGCAGGCCTGAGGTTTATATAGGAAGTAGACCCGAGGTTTATATAGGAAGCAGGCCTGGGGTTTATATAGGAAGTAGACCCGATGTTTATATAGGAAGCAGACCCGAGGTTTATATAGGAAGCAGGCCTGGGGTTTATATAGGAAGTAGACCCGAGGTTTATATAGGAAGCAGGCCTGAGGTTTATATAGGAAGCAGACCCGAGGTTTGTATAGGAAGCAGGCCTGAGGTTTATATAGGAAGCAGACCCGAGGTTTGTATAGGAAGCAGGCCTGAGGTTTATATAGGAAGCAGGTCTGAGGTTTATATAGGAAGCAGACCCGAGGTTTATACAGGAAGCAGACCCGAGGTTTGTATAGGAAGCAGGCCTGAGGTTTATATAGGAAGCAGACCCGAGGTTTGTATAGGAAGCAGGCCTGAGGTTTATATAGGAAGCAGACCCGAGGTTTGTATAGGAAGCAGGTCTGAGGTTTATATAGGAAGTAGACCCGAGGTTTATATAGGAAGCAGGCCTGAGGTTTATATAGGAAGCAGGTCTGAGGTTTATATAGGAAGCAGGTCTGAGGTTTATATAGGAAGCAGACCCGAGGTTTGTATAGGAAGCAGGTCTGAGGTTTATATAGGAAGTAGACCCGAGGTTTATATAGGAAGCAGGCCTGGGGTTTATATAGGAAGTAGACCCGAGGTTTATATAGGAAGCAGGCCTGAGGTTTATATAGGAAGCAGACCCGAGGTTTGTATAGGAAGCAGGCCTGAGGTTTATATAGGAAGCAGACCCGAGGTTTGTATAGGAAGCAGGCCTGAGGTTTATATAGGAAGCAGACCCGAGGTTTGTATAGGAAGCAGGCCTGAGGTTTATATAGGAAGCAGACCCGAGGTTTATACAGGAAGCAGACCCGAGATTTGTATAGGAAGCAGGCCTGAGGTTTATATAGGAAGCAGACCCGAGGTTTGTATAGGAAGCAGGCCTGAGGTTTATATAGGAAGCAGGTCTGAGGTTTATATAGGAAGTAGACCCGAGGTTTATATAGGTAGCAGGCCTGCGTTTTATGTAGGAAGTAGGCCTGAGGTTTGTTCAGCACATGTTACTCATAGCGAGAAGCTGGTGTTGATGACTTCACTTCCTCACAAGATTGGCACATCGTGCGCTCATTCCCTCGCTGGCAAAAACTGGGGCGCCCAGATTCAAACCACCGCATCTTATGTCACACATTGTTGGGACCATCTCCTTTAAAATCTTATATGTTCCATTCACACGAAACTTGTTCTACAAACTATTCCTACGAAAGATTTATTTTATACACTTCATAATAATCGAGATAAACATTAACAGAACTAGTATTATTACCTGCTTCCTTGTAAGTAGAAGCGAAATAAGGGAGTACCATAGGTTAAAGTGATAGTGAAATGTTTAAAAAGCTAGTTGCTGTGTTGAAATTTGGTTCTCTTTGTAGTAAAACAAAAGAGATAAGAAAGAAAGATGACTTCCCGTTGGAGAAAAGTTTAACTAGCTTAAAAGGAAGCCAATAACAAAGAATGCCACCAAAATGGTTAACTTAAAAAATGTATATGACATGCTTTTCCTGTAACAAGTTCTGCAGAAAGTTTTTGTATTCCTCTTACGGTTTACCAGTCATGCAACCTGGGATTGAACCCGGGCGAGAAGTGAATGGTCTAACACTTTCCTTTACACAGCGAATGGTTTTTATATATGGTGATATTCATTTACTGGGGCTAGAAAATGAAAGTTATCATAATACCATTCTTAATATTAACTTATTAATTTATAATAATAATCTGCTAATGTTACGGGGACTTCATTGGCTATTTCTAAATTGCCATCTTCCTGAACGACGAAGGTGACCTTTCTCTATCAAAGGACTTGTGATACAGGTTTTCTTAATTCCTGATATGATTTTTTTCTAAGTGTGGTTAAATTTTAATTTCAATTTTGCAGAAGCAAAAGGGTGATTTTTTCGATTAAAGAAAGGAAGTGTAAATGCGTGTTGGTTTGAGTTATGTAAGTCATATAATGTTGTATGGTTACGTAGATTGAAGTTTCAGTGCGATCGAATTGTTCTCCCACGTCCTACCATGTACAGAGAAAGGGTAGAGGAAGGCTTTGTGTCCTGTTTAGTGAACAATGACTGAGCGTGAGAGATAGGGAATAATAACCATCCTAAAATTATAGAATACCGAAAAAACAGCAAGTCATCACAACGTCCCCAAGTGCTGATTAGATTATATACACTTCCCTCTTGTGTGTGAAGATAAACTTGCACAAAGTGATGCTAGCAGTCATTTGTTACAAGAAGAAGGAAGAACTGTAAAAGAAAGGAAAGCCGCAGTCCGCAGGTATAAATCAGCGAGTTCTCTTGAGTGGAAGATACAATAATCGTCAAGTTGGCAAGGCAGATGAGGAAAACGGACCAAACGATACTGTCCTTAATTTGAATATACGTCTCCGAGTTACATCCACTTTAAATAACTGCATTATAACTCAGCATGTCCTGCACTGGGCACTCTCACAATTTTCAGCTTTCAAATAGTTTAAAATATTGTTGCAAATAATCCTGCGTACTAGTTTTTACTTTCTCTACACTTACTATGTGCATAGTTTATAGGGAAGATATTGTATTGCACCCAAAAATTCAATACCGAGATTTCACCGAAACTACATGTCTTGGGTCCCCTGAAACCAAAACAATCTGATGTGTTCCATTCACATGACTTTCACTACATCTCTGAAACAAATTATTGTTAAAAAGCTGTTGCTTCTATTTACTACATGCTAAACAGAAAAAAATTAGCAGAAATAGTCTTATTACTTGCTTCCTTGTAAGTAGAAGGGAAATAAGGGAGTACCATAGGTTAAAGTGATAGTCGAAAGCTGGTTCCTATGTCTCTGAAGTTCCTTTGTTTGTATGGACAGGAGTTCACAAATTCCTGCATGACAAAAATATAAGTTTTTCAAAATTGAAACAAAAAACAAAGAATATCTCTACAACGATCAGCTTCACAAAAAATGTATATGACATGCCTTGTGCTTTAATGTGCTCTACATTTTTTGTGTGGTAAGTTTTTGTCCATCCCTTACGGTTTAGCAGTTATGCAAAATTCCGTAAAATTGATCCAGAATAAAGTAGTCTTCAGAGGCTATTCCCAAAAAATTCAAGATATACATTTTATTTGTGAGGCAAATATCTTTAATATACGATTTTTAATCAAAATCGTTAAAGCCATTTTTGAGAAAATCAAAATTTTCAAAAAACGTTGTATGTAAGTGGTAGTTGGCAGTAGGGGGGATTTTCATGAAAATCTTCGTGTCGTATCCTTGGAAGATCCAAGTTTGGTATTCAGCAGTCTTTTCGTTTTTGAGCAATGTTGTTCACATACACACACGGACGTTTTTTCAAAAATGATTCAGTGGGATCCAAAACATGTATTTCCAGTGAAATCTCGGTATCGAATTTTTGGGTGCACTACAATACCTTCTCTATACACTATGTACATAATACGTGTAGAGAAAGTAAAAATCATTTTTAGGAAAAGGTTCGTGTGTGTGTGCAACATAGCTCAAAAACGAAAAGTCTGTTAAATACCAAACATGGTATTTAAGTTCAGTATCTTCCAAGAATGCGACACGAAGATTCTCAAGAAAATTCCCCAACTCCAACTACCCTTTACATGGAAACATTTTCGAAAATTTTGATTTTCTCAAAAAATGGCTCTAACGATGTTGATTAAAATGTCGTATATTAAAGATATTTACCTGACAAATAAAATGTATATCTTGAATTTTCTGGGAATAGCTTCTGAAGACTATTCTGGGTGAATTTTACGGAATTTTCTATAACTGGTAATTCGTAAGAGATAGAGGAAAACTTAAGTAACAGAAAGTGTAGAGCACGTTAAAACACCCAATTTATGTTATATACACTTTTTTCTGGAGTTGATCGTTTTTTAGATATTCCTTGTTATTGGTTTCAGCTTTGAAAAACTTATGTTTTTCTCATACAGGAGTTTATCAACTCGTGTCCATACAACGGAACTTCAGTCACATAGCAACCAGCTTTTGACTATCACTTTAACCTATGGTACTCCCTTATTTCGCTTCTACTTACAGGAAGTACGTAATAAGACTATTTCTTCTAATTTTTTCCTTGATGAGCATAAAGTAAATAGAAGCCTAAGCTTTTTAACAATAATTTGTTACAGAGATGTAGAGAAAGTCATGTGAATGGAACACATGACATTTTTTTACTGAGGGAGCTATAACTCGCACAGAAAGTGGTAATGTGACTATCACTGTATTCTTCTTATATCTACAACGAATGTGTAATGAGTTTATCTGTATTAGTAAGTAGAAACAGGAATAAGCTGTTATTTCAGAAATCACGTAACAGACCACAAAACGTTATGTATCCATTGGCAGCAAATCCATAACTTGGAACTAGTGAATACATCATATTGTGCCAAAATTGTTTCTTGCTAGTTCTAACGGCCTCGCTGCCAAATGCTCTTCTTTTGTTTTCTGCGAGAAGAAAGGCGATTAAATGTATTGAATTCCGTATACTGCGATATACTTTATTTTTATTTCGTGGCATGAGTTGGCAAGCTTCCTGAGGGCACAGTGCCAGCAGGACTACCAACAACACAAATGTTAACAGCTTATCAGCGTGAACAAACCGTTATGATAAGCGTTTATGTTGCTAATGGATATACACTTCACCTGTCACGTTTTTACATACTCGCCAACTAAGGCATTACCTGGTGTGTTACATTCACATGACTTTTTCTACAGTATTGTTAAAAAGGTTATGCTTCTATTTACTTCATGCTAATCGAGAAAAACTTAGCAGAAATAGTCTTATTACTTGCTTCCTTGTAAGTAGAAGCGAAATAAGGGAGTACCATAGGTTAAAGTGATAGTTAAAAACTGGTTGCTATGTGACTGAAGTTCCTTTGTTTATATGGACAGGAGTTGAGAAATTCCTGTACGAGAAAAGTGTAAGTTTTTCAAAGCTGAAACTAAAAACAAGGAATATCTCAAAAACCATCAACTCCACGAAAAGAAATATATGTATATAAAATAAATTGTATGTTTTAACGTGCCTTACATTTTCTGTGTGGTAAGTTTTTGCCCATCTCTTACGGTTTAGCAGCTATGCATAATTCCGTAAAATGCATTTAGAATAAAGTCCTCAGAGGCTATTCCAAGAAAATTCAAGATATACATTTTATTTGTCGCGTAAATGACTTTAATATATGATATTTTAATCAAAATCGTTAGCAATCGTTTTTGAGAAAATCAAAATTTTCGAAAAAAGTTCCATGTAAAGGGTAGTTGGAGATAGGGGGATTTTCTTTAAAATCTTCGTGTCGCATCCTTGGAAGATACCAAACCTAAATATAAAGTTTGGTTGTTTAGCGACTTTTCGTTTTTGAGCTATGCTGCACACACACACACACACACACACACACACAGACACACACACAGACTCACAGGTGGACATTTTGCTAAAAATTCTTTTTTTTATTCAGGGGGTCTCAAAACATGTATTTCCGTTGAAATCTCAGTATCGAATTTTTGGGTGCATTACAATACTTTCTCTATACACTATGTACATAGTACGTGTAGAAAAAGTAAAAAAAAAAGCATTCGTTAAATAAACATTGTCGAATGCATCATCTACCTTTTGAGCACTAATGTAAGTATTGCTATATATTATAAATTATTAATAGACTATTCGTCTTTTCAAACACAACTCGTATTTTCATCTCTTAGAACAAGCTGAAAGCACTCGTGCTGTTACTTATGACGACAGCTTTTAAAGCATTTGACTATCACTTTAGCAGAGCACATTCCTTTAGTTGCCTTCCACTTATAAGGAACTAAGTAATAAGAACATTCTGCTAATGTTTATCTCGATTAGCATTGTGCAGAAAGAAGAATAATCTTTTGTTTGTAGAGCAGCTAGAGAAAACCATGTGAGTGTAACAGGTGCTATTTATCAACTTACAGGTTGATATTGTTTTGTTTTAAACAGGTGGCAACTTCGTGATGACAATGAGACGAGATTGTTTTGTTAATACGAGGAAAGATATTAAAATGCAGGCGCTGAAACACACGAACTTCTACAAAACGCAGGATACTTGCCAAAATTCCACTTTCTGACGCAACTGTACTTGCCCAGGGCTGAAGCAAAGAAAGTAATTTTCAGCAAAAAGAATTCGCTCTCTCTTCATTGGAGAATGAAGTACGAAACAAAGAATTAAAAATCAAACAAAAGCCTTTGTGTTCTCGCCCAGACAGTCGGTTGTTACTTTCAAGTTGTCGAAGAATGTGGGTTTGATCAAGAGCGTCACTTTGAAACACCTTCCCTGTGCTCAGATACAACTTTAACACGTGCCGCCGCATGTTTATATATCTGCAGGATTCGCTGCTTCTTCCTCGGTCATTAATATACCTGACAAAAATGAAAATAATACAAATCAATTTAGATGTATTATTTGAGGAATAAACAACTATTAATGTATTAATAATATTCGGCAGTTAGCAGTGTAATAAATGACGCGGCTACACCGGAAATGTAAATGTAGTGTTATTTATGGACGCTCTTTAACTGCTGTGGTTCTCAGTGTCCCATTCTGTACTGGGCGTGAAAGATCACTTAATTTTACTCAGAGGCCTCTCTATCAGGCTAGAAGTTCTTTTACTTGCCGTAAATCTACGACACGGGACCAACGGCTTTACTTCTCTTCCAAAGGAAGCAATGCTAAGGCCGAAAAAATCCATTGTCTTGCGCTGGGTTTGAACCCGTGACCTTGGGCATATGAAGTTAGCATGGTAACCATTATACAACAGAGAGCGGCACACACACACACACACACACACACACACACACACACACACACACAACGGAATCTTTCTCAGTCCTCAGACTTCAGGCAATTCAGAACAGGGCACTAAGAATGATCTACGATACTGGGCGCAGATTCCCATCTCCCATCCTACTCTGGAATCCCGTACATCATCGACGTCGTGAGGGAACGAGTATGATAAAATACCCTTTCTCTGGTGCACACTTTGGGCGACTGAGAGACTGCTATCCCTCAAATGAATAGCCCCCAGGTTAAGAAGGGTCGCAGCCGGATGGGTGACCATGCTGCCAGAGCCCAGCCCCCTGATTAACCTCCGTATTCCCTAATCCTATCAACTTTCCTGCGGCACGCCGAGTTGAGCAGCATTGAGCGTGTTCACCACTTGGGTGGGTGACCGCCCGGCGGACACAGACAAAGCTTGTGAGCAAAATCTTTTTCCCCTACAATATCGCACAGGTAAAATCGCTTTTAGCGGTTAGGTACTGTGGTGAAATCACATTCCGTCCAGGTAAACCTGAACTCTGGAATCTTTCTCTAAAAATCAAGGGGACCTCAAAACTTATATTTGCGGTGAAACCTCTATTGAATTTTTTGATGGAATACAATACCTTATGTAGTTACTATGTATATTGTATGTAGATATGCTAGAGAAAATAAAAATAGTTTAATGAGTTTGATAGAGAAAGATATGTAATGTAACCGACCAAAATTTGTTTTGTCCATATAAGTTAGACTGCGTGTACTGAGAAGTGTGGAAGTGAGTTTTGTTATAATATTGAGGTATAAGGAAAGGACTCCCTTGTGGTCAGGTGGCAGTTTTCTTAACTAGAATGATTCCCTATTCCCCCTTGGATCTGCAATGTGCGTGTATTCCAGAAGCGACGTTAGAGAACCAGCGTTTCATTATAAATGAGAAAATTGCAGAAAATACAGCTAAAAATAATAATAATAATAATAACACAATCAATAAATACGGTGGTACAAAGAATCACTGAAGCATGCAATCCATTTACTTTAATGTTGTTTAAAGATTTATTATATATTTATTTTATATCACATACTCTAGTTTATTACACATTTACTACATACTAATTATGTACATATTTATCAGTTGCCATTACATGATCTCTCGCATTCACATCACTTTCTCTAGCATGGCAATGTATATAATAGGACTAGCTGCCCGCCCGGGTGGTGTATCTAATGAAAACAACTCAGTCAAAATCTTCCGTTTACAGTATACGAATGTGCAATTACGATTACATACTTTATTGTAATGTACAAGTTTCCTTCCGGAGAGAAAACAAATAGCGCCGATGGTTTGCCGACTCTCGAGCACACAAAGTACAACACGACAGTTCAAGGTATATTCCACACACTTCTAACGATTGACCTTGGGATTTATTGCGCCATAAACAACACGGTTCAATTCAAAAGGAAAGTCGGTTGACAGTGGTATTCTTGGAATAAGTATATCCTCGCCTTTGAGCTTTCCTATGTTATAGTAGTTTAAATCAAAATTTTCATAAATTTTTTAACTCTGAGTTTTGTTCCACTGCATAATTTTAGCTGATTGAGATTGCGTAGCATAATTATCACCGAGTCAACCTTCAGCTGTAAATTGTGTGGCGGTATTCGTGGCAAATCCAATGGTTAGGTACTCAGTAAGAAATTTCATAGGAAATACATGTTTTGAGGTCCCCTACATCCAAAACCATTAGAAAAATCTCTGCGTGTGTTCCTCTGTGTGTCTGTGGACAGCATAGCTCAAAAACGATAAGACCGTTAAGAACCAAAGTTGGTATTTAAGTTTTGTATCTTCCAAGGATGCGACACAAAAGTTTTGAGGAAAATTCCCCTAATCCAAACTTCCCTTTACATGGAAAAAATATATACATTTTTTTTATTTTCTCAAAAACGGATCTAACAATTTTCATTAAAATACCGTATAATAAAGACATTTACACGACAAAAAGTGTATATTTGGAATTTTCTGTGAATAGCCTCTAAAGACCTCTGGATGATGAATTTTGCTGGATTTTGCATAGCTAGTAAACCGTAAGAGATATTCAAAAACTTACTACACAAAAAATGTAGATCTCGTTGAAGCACACAATTTATGTCATATACATTTTTTCGTAGATTTGAACATTTTTAGATATTTCTTGTTATTGGTTTCAGTTTTAAAATACTTATGTTTCACATATACAGGAATTTGCTAACTACTGGCAATGCAAAGAAACGAATTTCATCCACAAGGCAAAGAGCTTTTGAAACATTTGACTAACACTTTAGCCTAATGGATTTCTCTTCTACTGACAAGGAAGAAGTTTAACTGGAATAGTATGAAGTAGACAAAGAAACAATCTGTTACAGAGATGTAGAGAATGTCATGTGAATGATACACATCACATTTTTTTCTAAATAGTGTTTTGGAGGATTTAGATTATTTGGAAAGAAGATATTTCTGGTTTTAAAGGAATTTTCCCCTCCCTAATAGTTTTAATTGAAAAATGCCTCATATTTTATTTTCTCAGAAGTAGCTCTACGGAGTTTCAACGTTTGCTAAACGATTTTCAAACGAAATGTTTGAAATTTTTATCAATATTGATCTTCTTCATCTTTAGAATAATGCCAATGAAAATACACTCGACAAACACATTAAACAATTAGCAGAAATAGTGTTATTACTTGCTTCCTTGTAAGTAGAAGGGAAATAAGGGAGTACCATAGGTTAAAGTGATAGTCAAAAGCTGGTTGCTATGTGACTGAAGTTCCTTTGTTTTTATGGACAGGAGTTGACAAATTCCTGTATGAGAAAAATATAAGTTTTTCAAAGCTGAAACTAAAATCAAGGAATATTTCAAAAACGATCAACACCACGAAAAAAATGTAAATGACATAAAAGGTTTATCGTGATCTACATTTTTGTGTAGTAAGTTTTTGTCTATCTCTTATGGTTTGCCAATTATACAAAATTCCGTAAAATTCCTCCAGAATACTTAGGACTATTCAAAGGCTATTGTCAGAAAATTTAAGATATGTATTTTATTTGTCAGGTAAATATCTTTAATATACGATATTTTAATCAAAATTTTCCCATGTAAAGGGTAGTTGGGGTGTGGGATTTTCTTTTATGAGCTATGCTGTCCAAAGACACACAGACTCACACACACGCACACAACGGACCTTTTTCCAATTTTTGTATTTCCGGTGAAGTCTCGGAATAGAATTTTTGGATGGAATGCAATATCTTCTCTATACACTATGTGTAGAGAAAGTAAAAAGGAAGATTTGCTCTGCTATTCATTTTTAGAGATGTTTCCAAGACGTGACTCACACAGTAGGCTATACGTGTACACTATACCACTAATAATGTTTTTGATTGAATGAAATCCTCCTCTGCATGATGAGCTATCTTTTTAAGTCAAACTTAAACTTTTTTTGTTCCTTTATAAGAGATGCAAGTGAAATACATAAAACTATACTAGTGTAGTAAACCCCTTTTTGGAATGGCTGCAAATTATTTGTTGCTCACTTCTTTTGTTATACATATCAATAATTTTGTAAACTTTTCTGAGTTGTTTATTACAAATAGCAATACGGCTAAAATATGTTCGCATACTAATGGCAAAATCCAATTAATAATTGAACAACAATTGAAAAGAACAATTATTGTGTTTCACTTCAAAACATGATGCCACAGGAAATATATGTTTTAAGGTTCCCTGTATTAAAAAATGTAGAAAAAGATCCTTGAGAGAGAGTTTGTGTGATTATGAACAGCGTGAAAAGTCCATTAAATACTAAACCTGATATTGAGTCCAGCATGTTGCAAGGTTGAACATTTTCCAGAAACTCCCCCCCCCCAGCACAAATTACCCTTTACGTGCAACATTTTGTACTACTTTTCTATTTTCTCTAAAATACCTATAATGATTTCTAAAAAAAAAAAAAAATAGTCTGAAGTTTAAGATAATTTATGATGAATAAAATGTACATTTTGAATTTTCTGGGAATAGCCTCTGAAGATCTCTTTATTCTGGATGAGTTTTGGCATAACTGGTAAACCGTAACAGATAGGCAGAACTTACTTAACCAAATCTGTAGAGCTCACTAAAACACGTAACTTATGTTATACATAGTTTTTCGTGAAATTGGCTGTTTTTGAGATATTACTTTTTAAAATACTTAAGTTTTCTTATATGAAAATTTGTCAACTACTGGTCATACTAAAAAAAGGAACTTCGATCACATAGCAACCAGCTTTTAAAACATCTGACTATCACTTTAACCGATGCTACTCCCATATTCCGCTTCTACTTACAAGGAAGCAAGTAATAAGACTGTTTCTGCTATTTTTTTTCTCGATTGGCATGAAGTAAATAGAAGCATAAGCTTTTTAACAATAATTTGTTACAGAAATATAGAGAAAGTCGTGTGAATGGAACACATCAGATTTTTTGTCTCTTTTTCTTTACTTTTCTCTTTTATTTTTCTTTGTCACCTTTAACTTGTATCAACGACCCCTGTAGTAAGTTTTTGTATAATAACTTTAATAATTGACATCAACAATTATATCTCTGTATCTAGTTTTATTTAGGCTGATGCGCAGTGAATGTAATATGACGGCCAGCATATAGGACAGGTACTTTTACCTGAAACAAAGCAATTTGTTGATGTACAGCATCCCCCTGTAACAAGGGTGAGTTTGTGCAAATGATTCATATCTTGACGGAGACGAGAGTGGCGCCGGGCGTCTAGCGTCTGTCCAGGTGACACACAAGGGCGTCGCCCTTCCTGTGGGCGTCCTCCCCTCCCCTACTCTCACGTCTTATTCCTGTATCTACTCGTTGCTAACACAGATAAACTTTCATTGCATTTCGTTGTACATGTAAGAAGAATAAAATATCAAATGTTGTCAAAGTCGCTCGCTATGAACGAGGGTCATCCAGAAAGTGACAGGCGATTTGACATAACTAAACAATAACAAAAGTTATCAACACACAGTTACACTGCCTTGCTCTATTTCTCAACGTCACGTGGTACCAGGTTTTCAATGCAGATGCTATACGTTTCTACCGCTACAGAACTTATTCGTTTTTGTTTTTTTGTTTTTTATGCACAAAATGTTCGGCCAATTGAATTTTACAGGCCAATAGTGCAAGTGCATAGTGATAATGCAATGAACGAGTCTTCAGTGAGGAAATGACACATAATCAAGGAAGAACATAACAGTGTGTACGATAAAGACCGTTCATCAATCGTTATGGAGCAGTTGAAAGCAAATGTTGATAAAAGAATTCAGAAAAATGCCTTGATAGCAATGACGATTACGTTGAGAAATAGGGTAAGGTAGTGTAACTTTTTAATTAAAGTTTAGTTGTGCCACTTTCTGGAATGGCCCCCGTATATCCTGGCAATGCATGAACCAAAAATAAGCTTGTTCTGTATCATTCGTGTTAATCTAGATAAAGATTAGCACTGGTGCTTACATGTACAAGGGAGCTCAATAGGCTAACGCTATGTGATGGTATTCCGTTCTATCTGCATGATAAGAATGAAGCGAAAAGAAAAACCACTGACGATTTCTCATTTGAGAAAAGTATAAGTAATCAGATATTTAAACCAAAGAGGAATATCTCGGAAATGGTTAACTCTACACGCGCGCGCGCTGGATCTACATCTTTCTGTAAAATGTTGTGTATCTCTTATAGATTATCAGTTATGCAAAAGTAATTCAAAATCAAGAGTCTCAGCAAATTCAAGATATACATTTTAGGATATTGTATTTTAATAACATTGTATAAAATAATCTAAAAGAACATTTTTCTCGTGTAAATAGTATTTGGGGGGGAGGATTTTATTACAAATACTGTGTCTCTTTTTTAAGATGGTGAATATAAAAACACTAATTATGGTTATCAGTAGAACCAACTGAAAAATTCAATGTGATAGCCAGGGTTTTTTCAGCGGTTCTAGCAATAAATAAAAAATAATTCTAATGTGTTCTATTCACTTGTCTTTCTATATCTGTCCTACAAATAAACTATTCTTACAAAAGTTTATTCTTCTATCTACTTGATACTAATCGAGATAAATGTTAGCAGAAATTGACTTATTACTTGTAAATAGAAGGGAGAAAAGGGAATGCGCTATGCTAAATGTTTTAAAAGCTGTCGCTATGCGATTGTGTTGTGTTTGGTCGGGATTAATACCAAAGAGAATTGAAAAATGTTGAGAAAACTTTTAGAATTTTAAAATTGAAACCAATAACAAGGAATAATTCGGATAAGGTTAACTCTACAAAAAACTTGTTATTGTCTCTTAACTAGATCTGTAGTTTTTGTAGCAGGCTTTTGTTTGCGTCTTATAGTTTACTGTTATACAAAATCATTCATAATGAAGATGATTTTAGGGGATAGTTCGCAAAGAAATTTGGGAAATATATTTTATTTGCTACGTAAATGCCTTTAATATATATATAGCGTTTTAATGAAAATCGTTAGAGCAAGTTTTCGAAAAACGTACCATGTAAGGAGTAGTTTGGGGCTAGAGGGGTTTTTCTGAAAATATTGAGGTTGGTACTCACCGAACAATCGTTTTTTAACTATGCTCTACACATATACACACGGGGCTTCTTCTAAACATGCCTGTTTTTTGCATCCAGAGAGTCTCAAAACATAAATTTTGGGTGAAATCTCGGTATCTAATTTTCCGGAAAATACAACTTCTTCTCTACTTACTATGTACTATTAAGATAAAGCAAAGAAACTTTATTAATAATATCACAAAGTAATAATACTAAATTTGGTATTTTTCCAATATTTCGTTATTATTGTGAATTTGACTCACACACAAACAGGCGATTTTTACTTTCTCTATGCGTACTACATATGTACATAGTGTACAAAGAAGGTATTGCACTCCACCCAAAAATTAGATACCGAGATTTCACCGGAAAATGTATTTTTAGGGTCCCCTGTAATCAAAAAAGGCATTTTTAGAAAAAGGTTCGTCTGTGTGTGTGTGTGTCTGTGAACATGATAAATGAAAAGGGAAAAGTCGGTAAAATACCAAAGTTGGTGTTTAAGTTTAGTATTTTCCAGGGATGTGACACGAAGATTTTGAGAAAAATCCCCCCACCCCAAACTACCCTTTACAAGGAACTTTTTTGAAAATTTTGATTTTCTCAAAAATGGCTTTAACGATTTTGATTAAAATATGGCATATTAAAGATATTTACCATACAAATAAAATGTATATCTTGAATTTTCTAGGAATAGCCTCTGAAGGTCTCTTTATTCTGGATGAATTTTACTGTTGAGTAAGAGCTGAACAAAAATTTGCCACATAAAAATGTATAGCACGTTGAGTACACAATTTTTGTTGTATACATTTTTTTCGTGGAGCTGGTCGTTTTTGAGTTATTCCTTATTTTTGGTTTCAGCTTTGGATAACTTATACCTTTCTCATACAGGAACTTGTCAACTTCTGTACATACAAACAAAGGAACTTCAGTCACATAGCAACCAGCTTTTTACCAACACTTTAACCTATGGTACTCCCTTATTTCCCTTCTACTTACAAGGAAGCAAGTAATAAGACTATTTCTGCTAGTGTTTCTCGATTAGCATGAAGTAAATAGAGGCATAAGTTTTTTTAACAATAATTTGTTGCAGAGATGTAGAGAAAGTCGTATGAATGGAACACATCAGAGTTTTCATTTTACCTTCTAAAAATGCTTGCTTTGGATTCTTAGTCGCTCAGCACATGTACTTACGGTGAAACCTCGCTGTTAAATTTATAGAAATAGTGAAGAATGGAGGAGGGTAGTTTCGCAGTGAAAGATAACCATGATTTGTTGAATCAGGCAGTGTTGCTATTTTCTGCGTTTAAGTACGTATAATACTTGAAAATAGCAAACCTTTTACTTTCTCTACACGTACTATATACATAGTGTATTGTAATGTACCCAAAAACTCCATACCGAGATTTCACCGCTTTTAATCAGTTAGGATTAAGGGATAATCCTGTAAATAGTGGATATCAATGGACGACAATGGAAATAAACGTTTTAGGGTCTCCTGTGACCAAAACGAGAATTTTTAGAAAAATGTCCTTGTGTGTATGTGTGTGTGTGTCTGTGAAAAAGGGAAAAGTCGGTAAAATACCAAACTTGGTATTTAGTTTACTATCTTCCAGGGATGCGACACGAATATTTTGAGAAAAATCACCGAAACTCAAAATAGAAAAAAGTTTGAACATTTTTGATGTTCTCAAAAATGGCTTCAAGATTTTGATTAAAATACCGTGCATTAAAGATATTTATAAGGCAAGTAAAATGTATATCTATAATTTTGTGAGAGTAGCCGCTAAACACCTTTTTTTGTTCTGGATGAATTTCTGAATTTTTCATAACTGGGAAACCGCAAAGCATAGACAGTGATGTAGATCTCGTTAAAACACTCTAATTATGTCATATATGTTTTTATCCGTGGAATTGACTATTTCTGAGATTTTGCTTTATTATTATTATTATTATTATTATAATTTCATTTGTATAGCCCTCTTTAATATCAATGATAATATCGGGGGCTTTGACTTGTGAAACTGTAGGTTCAGAACATTAGGTTAATAAACTTTATATTACTAAACACACGCACATTCACACTTCCAGACTCAACCACATGACAACCAGCTTTTAAAGGATTTGACCATCACTTTAGCCTAGTGTATTCCCTTATTTTCCTTATACTTACAAGGAAGCAAGTAATAAGACAATTTCTGCTAATGTTTATCTCGATTATCATGAAGTACATGGAAGAATAAGATCTTTAACAATAGTTTGTCACAGTGATGTAGAGAAAGCTATTTGAGTGGAACACATCAGATTTAAATGTAAGCACATAATGTGTGATGCAGGTGGGAACCTTTTATTCGCTTAGGGAACTTGATAACGTACAGTTGGCAACATTTAAACTGAATTAAAAGTTTCGAGAAGGTAAAGCAAAATATTTAGACAGCTCGCTCCTGAGAATTCTTGGCAATGGGAAGACGTGAATCCGTCAGCAGGTGGGAACATAACTGTTTGGTTTATTTTCAAGTGCGAATGGTGAAATTGCGTTTATTTACGTGCCTCAGATGAGGACCAGTAATGAGAGTGTATCCTTCTAGATCTGGCCAATAGCCAGTCGTCTCTTGTTATCTCATCACAGTGTCTAGCCGCGCGTTAATAGTATATTACTTAACCAGCTCGGGCAAAAGTGGAGCTTTATTACCTCGTGGGCCAAGTTCGATCACGACCGCAGGGAGTTAATAAAGCTAATTTTGTTCAATACAATACTTAATCTTCCTTTATATAAGCAAATAACTATAATATGTCAAACAGGAAATGCGTAAGTTTTTCAGATTCCTACAGCGCTTTAATATCCCTTCAGAATCTGTCGTCAGATAATTCACTGACCAAAGAAATCCAATAAATATACAACCAAATTTTTCTTGAAAATAAAGAAGTAACTTTAATGTGGATACCTTTCCAACAGGGATAAAGGGAATCGAAGGAGTAGATAAAACAGCAAAAGAAGCAACAAAACAACCACCAGTTTATCCCCCTATCCCTATTCCACATAAAGATGCTATACAGTATGTTAAGAAGAAACTGATACAAAACTGGAAGAACAACTCGATTGAAAATAATAGCAACAGTAAAATGCATGAAGTAAAAAGTAACACATCATTTATTAAAATGTACGAAATTCTCAGCTGGCATCAACAGATGATACTCACCACACTAAGAATTGGACAAACTAAACCAACTCATGACTATGTATTCACCAAACAGCAACCAGAAACTCTCAGATGGCATCAACAGATGATACTCACTAGACTAAGAATTGGACAAACTAAACTAACTCAGGACTATGCATGCACCAAACAGAAACCAGAAACTCTCAGCCGGTGTCAACAGATGATACTCACCACACTAAGAACTGGACAAACTAAACTAACTCAAGACTATGTATTCACCAAACAGCAACCAGAAACTCTCAGATGGCATCAACAGATGATACTCACCAGACTAAGAATTGGACGAACTAAACCAACTCATAACTATGCATGCACCAAACAGAAACCAGAAACTCTCAGCCGGTGTCAACAGATGATACTCACCAGACTAAGAATTGGACGAACTAAACCAACTCATGACTATGCATGCACCAAACAGAAACCAGAAACTCTCAGCCGGTGTCAACAGATGATACTCACCAGACTAAGAATTGGACAAACTAAACCAACTCATGACTATGCATGCACCAAACAGCAACCAGAAACTCTCAGATGGCATCAACAGATGATACCCACCAGACTAAGAAATGGACAAACTAAACCAACTCATGACTATGTATTCACCAAACAGCAACCAGAAACTCTCAGCCGGTGTCAACAGATGATACTCACCAGACTAAGAATTGGACAAACTAAACCAACTCATGACTATGTATTCACCAAACAGCAACCAGAAACGCTCAGCCGGTGTCAACAGATGATACTCACCAGACTAAGAATTGGACAAAGTAAACCAACTCATGACTATGTATTCACCAAACAGCAACCAGAAACTCTCAGATGGCATCAACAGATGATACTCACCAGACTAAGAATTGGACAAACTAAACCAACTCATGACTATGCATGCACCAAACAGAAACCAGAAACTCTCAGCCGGTGTCAACAGATGATACTCACCAGACTAAGAATTGGACAAACTAAACCAACTCATGACTATGTATTCACCAAACAGCAACCAGAAACTCTCAGATGGCATCAACAGATGATACTCACCAGACTAAGAATTGGACAAACTAAACCAACTCATGACTATGCATGCACCAAACAGAAACCAGAAACTCTCAGCCGGTGTCAACAGATGATACTCACCAGACTAAGAATTGGACAAACTAAACCAACTCATGACTATGTATTCACCAAACAGCAAACAGAAACTCTCAGCCGGTGTCAACAGATGATACTCACCAGACTAAGAATTGGACGAACTAAACCAACTCATGACTATGTATTCACCAAACAGCAACCAGAAACTCTCAGATGGCATCAACAGATGATACTCACCAGACTAAGAATTGGACAAACTAAACCAACTCATGACTATGTATTCACCAAACAGCAACCAGAAACTCTCAGCCGGTGTCAACAGATGATACTCACCAGACTAAGAATTGGACAAACTAAACCAACTCATGACTATGCATGCACCAAACAGAAACCAGAAACTCTCAGCCGGTGTCAACAGATGATACTCACCACACTAAGAATTGGACGAACTAAACCAACTCATGACTATGTATTCACCAAACAGCAACCAGAAACTCTCAGATGGCATCAACAGATGATACTCACCAGACTAAGAATTGGACAAACTAAACCAACTTATGACTATGTATTCACCAAACAGCAAACAGAAACTCTCAGATGGCATCAACAGATGATACTCACCAGACTAAGAATTGGACGAACTAAACCAACTCATGACTATGTGTTCACCAAACAGCAACCTCCATCCTGTGAACACTGCAACTAGAGACTATCAGTCAAAGATATCATAACGGAATGTGCACATTATTCTAATTGCAGAACCAGTCACCAAACTCCTCCAGATCTTCAGGCAGCACTCGACGAACCAACCAATTTATCATCATTGTTCAAATACATAAAAGAGCGTTAACTTGCTACTTCACTGTAAAATATTGTATACCTTTAGTACAGTGTTGCATGAAACACTACATAATATATAAGTATTATTGTTAGGATTCCAATAACTAATATTACCAGCTAGATATAATTATTAATTTAATGTGTAAATACTGTATTCAAAGTTTTTATTGTTACTTGATGGTGTCGCTATAAGATCTATGTAGTTAGGCGACATTAAATAAAATTATATTATAAAATTATAAATAAAAAAATTATAATATGGCATATTAAGTCTTATATCAGTGAACAATTTTAATTCTATTACTATTCATGTCGTGTTGCTATGGTAACCATTGTAGTTAATTGAAATCAACAATATTTTGTGTTTTATCGCAATAGAAAATGTGGTCTAATTCTGCAGAGTCTGTTTTTGGTGGTCCTATTAAATGTGATACGCGTAACCAGATTAAGTTGGTGTTAGCAGTGTAACATGTGATAATATGGCTCCTCAAATTGTCATGTTACTATAAATTTCCGTTAGAATTTTCTTGTGTGATTTATGGTTGAACTCTTACATAACCTAAAAGCTATAATGTAAGTAGAAGAATGTCTTCTTTTTTTTCAAGGCCTTCTATTGTACTCGAGGGAAACAATCTGATGTGTTCCATTTACATGACATTCCCTACATTTCTGCAACAAATTATTCATAGAATGTTTCTATTTACTTGATGCTAATCGAGCAGGACTAGTCTTATTACTTGCTTCCTTGTGAGTAGAAGGGAAATAAGGGAGTAGCATAGGTTAAAGTGATCGTTACTATGTGACTGAAGTTCCTTTGTTTGTGTGGACACGAGTTGACAAATGCCTGTAGGTATGAGAAAAATATGCTCTCAAAGCTGAAACCAAAAACAATGAATGTGTCAAAAACAAACAACTCCACGAAAAAATGTATATGACACAAATTGTGATTTAATGTGCTCTACATTTTTTATGGTAAGTTTTTGTCTATCTCTTACGGTTTACCAGTTACACAAAATTCCGTAAAATGCATCCAGGATAAAGTAGTCTTGAGAGGCTATTCCCAGAAAATTCAAGATATACATATTATTTATCAAGTATGTTTCTTTAATATATGGTATTTTAATCAAAATCGTTAGAGCCATATTTTAGAAAATCAAAATTTTCGAAAATTTTGCCATGTGAAGGGTAGTTGGGGTTGGGGGATTTTCTTGAAAATCTTCGTGTCGCATCCTTGGAAGATATGGAACTTAATTTACCAAGTTTGGTATTTAACGGTCTTTTCGTTTTTGAGCTATGCTGCCCACAGACACACACACATACAGACAGACAAGGCACACATGGATATTTTTCTAAAAATGTTTTTTTTTGATTCAGGTGGTCTCAAAACATGTATTTCCGGTGAAATCTCGGTATCGAATTTTTTGGTACAATGCAATACCTTCTCTATACACTTTATACATAGTACGTATAGAGAAAGTAATGTGTATTTCATTAAACAAATTTATCTCAAATACATGTTTGTGGAATTAAACATTTTCGAGAAATTCCTAGTTATTGACATCAATTTTAAAATACTTCTAATTTGCTGAAACAGAAAGCCATTTGGCCAGTTCTTAGAAAAGATGTGACTATCACTTTATTCTAATTCCTTTGAATGCGCAAGCAAACATGAAATAAAACCAAGTGTTTATCTGCACTAACGTGGAACACATAGAAGAATAACTTTTTAAGAAATCTTATGTGTTCCATTCATATGCCTTTCTCTGGTTGTTCTGCAAACAAGTATTTTAAAAGATTAATCTTTTATGGGCATCATATTAATCAAGATAAACATAAGCAGAATTAGTCTTATTACTAGCTCCTTGTAAGTCGAAGGGAAATAAGAAAATGCACAGGCTAAAGCGATAGTCTTGTTCTTTAAAAGCCGCTCGCTATGTGAAATAATTGAAATTCCAGTCTCTTTGCTTGGCAGAACTAAACAAACAAGAAAGATAAATTGCCGTTCGAGAAAAGTTTGTATCTTAAAATTGAAAGCAATAATCCGGAATATCTTGAAAACGGTTAACTCTACAAAACATTGTATATGACATAAATTGTGTGTTTTAATGAAATAGGAAGTTTTTGTCTATCTCTTACGGTTTGCCAGTTATATAAAAGTCATTCGGAATGAAGAGGTCTTTAGAGACTATTCCCAAAGAATTTAAGATATAATTTTCGTTAGTCACAAAAATATCTTAAAAATAAAGCATTATATTCAAACTCGTTGGAGCCATTTTTGAGAAAATCAAAATTTGCGATGTAAATGGTAGTTTGGGGTGCGGGGACTTTCCTCAACATCTTCGTGGCATGCTTGGAAGATATTTAACTCAATACCAAGTTTGGTATTTTACGGCCTTCTTGCCTTTGAGCTATGCTGCCCACAGACACACGCACACACACACACACACACATGGAATGAAATGTAGTTTTATTTGTGGACGCTCTTTGACTGCTATGGTTTTCATCGTCACATTCTATACTGGGCGTGAAAGAAACTTTGCTCAGAGGCCTCTCTATCAGGCTTGATGTTCTTTTAAGTGCCGTGAATCTACGACATGGGACCAACGGCTTTACTTCCCTTCCGAAGGAAGCCATGCTAAGGATGTTTACACCCGAAAAATCCATTGTCCTCCGCCGGGTTTGAGCCCGCGACCTTGGGTATGTGAAGTTAGCATGGTAACCATTACACCGTTGGGCGACACACACACACACTGATCTTTCTCTAAAAAATCAAGGGGACCTCAAAACTTATATTTCCGGTGATATCTCGATATTCAATTTTTAGTGGAATACAATACCTTCTCTAGTTACTATGTATATTTTATGTATATATAGGTGCTAAAGAAAGTAAAAATAGTTTGATGAAGAATGGGTAGAGAAACTTATGTAATTTGTTTTGTCCGTCCGTGTGGAAGTGAGATTTGTTATAATATTGGGGTATAAAGGACTGTCTTGTGGAAGTTTTCTTAACCAGAACGATCCTGTAATCCCCTTGGGTCTGCAATGTGCGTGTGTTCCAGAATATAAATGATTAAACAAGCGATTTAGAGAGCGAGCTGGTTCATAAGTAAACACCGCGTCTTTATAAATGAAACAAACAACAGTTGTAAATAAAGATTATCAAATAACACAGTCAATAATACGGTGGTACAAAGAATCACTGAAGAGTTCAATACATTTACTTTAATGATTTATTATGCTATACTTATTTAAAAAAAAAAATCATTTTTGGAAAAAGGTCCGTATGTGTGCGTGTGTGTGTCTGTAGACAGCATAGCTCAAAAATGAAAAGACCGTTAACTACCAAACTTGGTATTTAAGTTTACTATCTTCCAGGGATGATGCAGGAAGATTTTGAAAAAGAAAAAGCCGCCCAAACTACCCTTTATATGGAAAACATTTCGAACGTTGGTTAACTCAAAAATGGCTCTAATGAATTTTATTAAAATATCGTACATTAAAGATATTTACATGGCAAATAAAATGTATATTTTAAGTATTCTGGGAATAGCCTTTAAAGACCTCTTTATTCTGAATGAATTTTGCGTAACTCACAAACCGCAAGAGTTAGGCAAAAACTTACTACACAAATCACGTTAAAACACAAAATTTCTGTCATTTACGTTTATTTCGTGCAATTGACAATTCTTGTTATTTGTTCAGATTTAAAATACTTAAACTTTTCTCTCACGCAAAGTTGTAAACTCCCGGCCTGGCCCTGTACAGAAACGGCTTCAACCACATGCAGACAGCTTTTACTGTCGTATTCCTTCTACTTACAAGTAAGCAAGTAATTAAGACAATTTCTGCTAATGTTTATCTCGATTATCATAAAGTAGATAGAAGAGTATGCTTTTTAACAAATATTTGTTACAGCGATGTAGAGAAAGTTATGTGAATGGAACAATCAGATTTTTGACTTTGTCTAGCACGGATGTGCAAGTACATAGTTGATAGAGAAGGTGTTGTATTCCACTCAAAAATGCAATACAAAGGTTTCACCGGAAATATATTTTTTAAGACTATCTGAATTTATTTTTTAAAAATAGAAGAATGTCCATATGTGTGTGTCTGTGGGCAACATAGCTCAAAAAAGGAAAAGTCGGTTAAATACCGAACTTCAGTATGTTTCAAGGATACGACGCGAAAATGTCCCCACCCCAACTACTCTTTACGTGGATTTTAATTAAGGTATTTTTGTGACGTTTTTGGGAATATCTTCATTGTGGTAGCTGATAAACCGTAAAAACTTGCTACAGGGAACATATAGACACGCTCTTATGTCAAATACATTTTTGCAAAGTTAACTGTTTTCAAGGTATTCCTTGTAATTCATTTCAATTTTAAACTATTTAAACGTTTCTGAAATGGGAAGTTATCTTTTGTTTCAATTCTCTTTTGTTTACTCCTGGCAAGCGAAGAGAACCGAATGTAAATTGTTACAACAGCTCCGGTTTTTACTTTCTCTAGCCCCGTATGTACAATAGGGATAGAGAAGTATTGCATTCCACCCAAAAATTCGATGTCGAGATTTCACCGGAAATGCATGTTTTAGGACCCCCTGAATCCAAAAAAAAGCATTTCCAGAAAAAGGTCCGTGTGTGTCCGTGTGTCTGTGAACACGATAACTCAAAAACGAAAAGTAGCTAAAATACCAAACTTGGTATTTAAGTTCAGTAGCTTCCAGGGATGCGACACGAAGATTTTGAGAAAAATTCCCCCACCCCAAACTACCCTTTACATGGAACTTTTTTCGAAAATTTTGATTTTCTCAAAAATGGCTCTAACCATTTTGATTAAAATATCGTATATTAAAGATATTTACCTGACAAATAAAATGTATATCTTGAAATTTCTGGGAATAGCTTCTAAAGACCTGTTTACTCTGGATGAATTTTGCTTAATTTGGCATAACTAATAAACCGTAAGAGATAGACAAAAACTTACTATACAAAATATGTAGGCCTTCTTAAAATACACAATTTACGTCATATTCATTTTTTTTTCGTGGAGCTTTCCGTTTTAGAGGTATTCATTGTTATTAGTTTCAGTTGTGAAGTACTTATACTTTTCTCAGACGGGAGTGTTCGTTTCTCTTTTGTTCTACTCCTGGCCAAGAAAAGAAGCGATTTGTAATGACAATCGCATAACGACAGCTTTTAAAACATTTGACTATCGATTTAGCCTAGTGTATTCCCTTATTTTCTTCCTACTTATAGGGAACTAAATAATAAGAACATTGTGCTGAATACCTCAATTAACAAGGTGCAGAAAGAAGAATAATCTTATGTAAGAAGTTTGTAGAACGGCTATAGAAAGTCATGTGAGTGTAACACATCAGGTTTTTTAAAGATATGACTATCTCTTTAGGCTAGTGTATTCCTTTATTTCCCTTCCACTTACAAGGAAGCAAGTAATAAGACAATTTCTGTTAATGGCCGGTCCCCATGGCCACGCTCGCTAAAGCGTCTCGCTTTGGTGCTTCGTGGGCAGGGGATCGTGGGTTCGAGTCCCGCCTTGGGCATGGATGTTATATGTTTGTGCAATGTGTATATGTTTGTAAAAGAAACAGTAAAACCAGTAAATCAGTAATCAGTAAAACCTACGGGGGGAAATGTAAATAGGGATACAGTACCGGAGTCCTGATCAGACTCCGTTACTGTTTTAAAAAAAAAAAATGATTATCTCGATTATCATGAAGTAGATAGAAGAATAAGCTTTTGTAAAAATAGTTTGTTTTTCGAACAGCTAGAGAAAGTTATGGGAATGGAATACATACGATTTTTTTAAATGTGACTTGCTTTAGCCTATGTATTGTACTCTACAATAAGATGTGTAATTATGAGAAAGAAAGGCACGGTTACTGGCCCACTTTGACTTGTACCAACTCCTGAATCAGCACAAGTATGTTTACCATCCTGTCAGAGCCTCGCAAGATTTGGCACGCCCGCATCACCAGCACTTCAGGGGTGGTTAAAATATTGCCTCCGGCATAGTCAAATGTATTTATGTGAGTGAGGTCTTTTATCCATGATTGAAATGATGTTCAAATGATCTCAGGATAAGGGAAAACGTTATCCGGATAAGTCACCCTAATCGAGTTCGAACTCAGGACCTCTTGAGTGTGAGGGAGGTACGCGACAGAGGAAGTATTGTCTGCTAATGAAAACAATCCGTTCTGGAAGATAAAAGTATAAGAGTTTGTGAATTTAAATGTAGTTTTATTTATGGACGCTCTTTAACTACTGTGCTTCTCAGCGTCCTATTCTATACCGCTTACTTTTGCTCAGAGGGCTCTGTATCAGGCTTGAGGTTCTTTCACGTGCCGTAAATCTACGACGCGGGACCAAATCCATGCTAAGGATTTGAACCCACTACCTTGAGAGCCAGAGGCTAGCATGTTGGACAGTTAGTCATGAGGATGTGACACATTACATATTTTCTGTTTATCATGGTAACTAATATCAAAATCTGCTGTGTTCCATTCACATGAATTTCTCTACATCTGTGTAACAAATTATTGTTAAAAAGCTTATTCTTCTATCTACTTGATAAACATTAAGAGAAATTGCTTCCTTGTAAGTAGAAGGCAAATAAGGGAATACACTAGGAAAAAGTGATAGTCAAATGTTTTATAATGTGGTTGCTATGGAATTGAAATCCGTTTCTTTGCCTGGGCAGAAGTAGAAATTTTAAAACAGAAATTGATGACAAGGAATACCTCGAAAACAATGAACGCTACGACAAAAATAGATATGATATAAATTGTGTATTTGAACAAGATATGCAAGTTTTTGTCTGTCTCATACGATTTACTAGAATAAAGAGATGTTCACAGAAAACTGTCCATGTAAAGGGTGGGGGGATTTTACTGAAAATCTCCGTGTCGCATCCTTGGGAGACACTAAACTTAAATACCAAGTTTGGTATTTGTTTTGAGCTATGCTGCCCACAGACACACACACACACACACGGACCTTTTTCTCAAAATACTTCTTTTTTAATTCAAGGTAACCCAAAACATGTATTTTCGGTGAAATCTCGGTATCGAATTTTGGGTGGAATGCAATACTTCCTCTATTCACTAAGCACTTAGTACGTGTCGAGAAAGTAAAAAGCATTTTGAGAATAAGGTCCATGTGTGTGAACAGAGTTATTCAAAAACGAAAAGTTGGTTGAATACCAAACTTGACATTTAAGTTTATCATCCCCAAAGACTACAACTCAGAGATTTTCAAGAAAATCCCCCATTCCAAAGAGCTGTTTGCAGGAACCTTTTCCCATGTTTTCGGTTTTATAATGATGGCTCTAACGATTTTAATTAAATTTCACAATGTTAAAGATTTTTACATCACAAACAAATGTATATCGTAATTTTTTTAAATGGCCCCTGAAGTCCTGTTTATTCTGGATGAGTTTTGTAATACTGGCAAACCGTAAGAAATAATCAAAAACTAACTGCACAAAAAATGCAGATCATATACTTTTTTTGTAGATATTATTTCTGTCATATTTCCTGTTATTAGTTTCAATTTCAAAATACCTAAACTTTTCTCCCCATCAGCTTCATATCTCTTTTGTTTTAGTCCTGGCCATGGAAAGAGAACCGACTTTCAATGTCAGTCGCATAGCGACCTGCTTTTAAAAGATTTGACTGTCACTTTATCCTAGCATATTTCCTTCTAATTATAAGAAACGACGCAATAAGACAGTTCCTGCTAATGTTTATTTTGATTACAATAATGTAGATAACAGAATTAATCTTTTTACTTTCTCTACACGTACTATTTACATAAATTATAGGGAAGGTATTGCACTCCATCCAAAAATTCAAAACCGAGATTCCACCGGTAATATATGTTTTAGGATCCCCTGTACAAAAAAGAAGCATTTTCAGAAAAAAAGGTCCATGTGTCTGTGAACACGATAGCTCAAAAACGAAAAGTCGGTAAAATACCAAAACTTAGTATCTTCCAGGGATGCGACACGAAGATTTTGAGAAAAATCTCCCCACCCCAAACTAAGCTTTACATGGAACTTTTTCGAAAAGTTTGATTTTCTCAAAAATGGCTCTAATGATTTTGATTAAAGATATTTACCTGACAAATAAAACGTGTATCTTGGAATTTTCTGGGAAGAGCCTCTGAAGACTGCTTTACCGGATCAATTTTACATCACTCTAAACCGTAAGAGATGGACAAAGACTTACACTTTTCTCATACAGGAATTTGTCAACTCCTGTCCATACAAACAAAGGAATTTCAGTGACATAGCAACCAGCTTTTGACTATCACTTTAACCTATGGTACTCCCTTATTTCACTCCTAATTATAAGGAAGCAAGTAATAAGACTATTTCTGCTAATTTTTTCTCGATTAGCATAAAGTAAATAGAAGCATAAGATTTTTAACAATAATTTATTGCAGAGATGTAGAAAAAGTCATGTGAATGAAACACATCAGATTTATAAAGAATAGTTTCTAGAACAAATAGAGAAGTTCATGAGAGTCGAACACATCAAACGTTTTTGGTATATTAAAACACAAGAAATGTAGCTTTTTTAAATTAATTAATGTTTTTGAGATGTAGGAGAGGTAGAGTGGGAGTGAAAAACTCATTGTCATAGCCGGGATTTGAACCACGGATCTGCTGGTTTCCGTCCAGTCTCTTACCTCTGCAACGTATGTCCTACACACGGCTGGGAGAAAAACAATTCTAATTAATATCTATCTTCAATTGAAACACAAAATTTAAGTGTGGCCCTAAAAAAGAGCACAGAAAGGAGGTTTTCCTTGAGATTGTTAACACTTCCCCCTCAAGAGGAACTGATCTGAGAATGTACAGAGCGATTCAAGAATACTTTTACAAAGTTTTGGAACAGGTTCCTTACATCAAAACAAGAAAAAGTGTTCATATAAACACATGACCCAAAACCCTTCGTTCGTGATTTATCGAGGTACAAAATGTCATTAATCAAAACATTTTAAAGTGATACTTTATTCTATTTTTGACATTGTCAGCTTGTTAGGAGATGTTCCACACAAACACCACTTATAGCAAATGTCCTCCGCTTGTGTCTAGACACGCTTGTACTTGGAATGTCAAATACTGCCAGTCGGTGTCACAGACTTACATAACACTAGATTAAGAGTTTCTTCGTCTATGATGTCTGCTGCATAAACCAATGGTTTAAGGTGCCCCCAAAAGGTAAAAATACAAAGGATTGAAGTTGGGGGAACGTGAAGGCCATGGAACTGACCCTCATCTATCTATCCATCTGTCAGTGAGACTAAAATGTGCTAAAGCCACATCATACTTCTTCTTATTTGCAGAGACACATTTTCTAATAAGTCTGGGAGAGTGTTCTGAATGATATACCTGAAGACAGTACTTGTAAGGCGTGCTGGGGGAATGTATTACACAATTGTTAACAAGTAGCCATGGCAACACAAGGCCAACTCTGCAGGATAAAATGGGTCAAAGCCTTCTATGAATAAATGAAGTTATTAGGTTGGACCCGGAAAACCATTGAAGGTGACTTTCATTAATAAACTGATAACACGAAAACAAAGTGTTTTAGAGCATATTTTCATACACACATATTTTCTTGTTTCGAAGTCAGTAATTCATCCCCAAACATTGTAAAAGTATTTTAATCGTCCTGCATAACACATTTCTGGAAAAAGAGTCAAAATAATTGCTTGAAAAATACATTATACATGTTTTCTTCTTAAACGAAAGTAACCTCTTATTATCCAACATTTCACATTTATGACATTTTCATCAGGTTCATTTACCAGGAAACTAAAGTAGAGAAAAGAGGAACATTTTGAGGGCAGAGCACTTTAAAAGGAATCTGGTTTAGGTTTTTTGCTTTCTCTACACGTACTATGTACGTACTGTATAGAGAAGGTACTGTAATACACCCAAAAGTTCGATATCGAGATTTCACGGGAAATACATGTTTTGGGTCCCCCTGAATCCAAAAAAAAACATTTTTTTGAAAAAGGTCCGTGTGTGTGTGTCTGTATGTGTGAACTGTGGACAGCATAGCCCAAAAACGAAAATACCAAACTTCGTATTTAAGTTTGGTATCTTCCAAGGATGCGACACGAAGTTTTTAAAAAAATCCCCCACTCCAAACTACCCTTTACATAGAAAACATTTCGAACATTTTGATTTTTTCAAAAATGGCTCTAAAGATTTTCATTAAAATGTCTTATATTTAAGATATTTATATGCCAAATAAAGTGTAGGTATATCTTCAATTTTCTAAGAATGGCCTCTAAAGACCTCTTTATTCTAGGTAAATTTTACTGAATTTTGCATAACTATTAAACCGTAAGAGGTAGACAAAAACTTACTACACAAAAATATAGATCACGAGAAAACACACAAACAATGTCATATACATTTTTTCCCTGAATTTGATCGTTTTTTAGATATTCGTTGTTATTGGTTTCAGCTTAAAAAACATACTTTTCTCATACAGGAATTTGTCAACTCTTGTCCATACAAACAAAGGAACTTCAATCACATAGCAACCAGCTTTTGACTTCACTTTAACCTATGGTACTCCAATCGTTCGATTCTACTTACAAGGAAGCAAGTAATAAGACTATTTTTGCTAATTTTTCCTCGATTAGCTTGAAGTAAATAGAAGCATTAGCTTTTTAACAATAACTTGTTGCAGAGATGTAGAGAAAGTCATGTGAATGGAACACATAAATTTTTTTTGTTTTATTATCATATGTTATGATATTTACATGACAAATAAAATGTATATGTAGAACAGCCTCTGAAGACCTCCTTGTTCTGGATGGCTTTAGTGTAACTGGTAAACTGTAAGAGATAGACACAAAAATAAATGCGCTTTACCTGAAGTATCTTTTTTGTTTTGTCTACCACGTGCATAGTAGGTAGAGAAAGCATTACCCAAATTTTGATATCAATATTTCGCTGAAAATATACGTTTTAAGGTCCCCTTTGGGCTGTAAACAGCATGACTGAAAAAGGAAAATCTGGTTAAACACCAAACTTCATACTTAAGTTCAGCATCTTCCAAGGATGTGACACGAAGAAAATCCCCCACCTCGAACTATCCATGACATAGCGCAAAATTTGGAAAACTTGCAATTTCTCAAAAGTGGCTAAAAGTAGTAGTTTATTAAAATGTCATATGTATAAGACGTCCTTATAATGAACAAAATGCACATCTAGGAATAGTGTCGCCACTTTTATTCATTCTTTACACGAATCGTAAGAGACACACAAAAATGTGAACTTCGAGAAAAAATTAGCAGAAATAGTTTTATTACTTGCTTCCTTGTCAGTACAAGCGAAATAAGGGAGTACCATAGGTTAAAGTGATAGTCAAAAGCAGGTTGCCATGTGACTGAAGTTCCTTTGTTTGCATGGACAGGAGTTGACAAATTCCTGTATCAGAAAAGAGTGTTTTTTTAAAGCTGTAACCAAAAACAAGGAATATCTAAAAAACGACCAACTCCACGAAGAAAAGGTGTATAACATAAATTGTGTGTTTTAATATGCTCTGCATTTTTGTATGGTAAGCTTTTGTCTATCCCTTACGGTTTAGCAGTTATTCAAAGCTCCATAAAATCATCCAGAGTAAAGAGGTCCTTAGAAGCTATTCCTAGAAAATTTAAGATATACATTTTATTTGTCGTGTAAATATCTTTAATATACGCAAATTTAATCAAAATCGTTAGAGCCATTTTTAAGAAAATAAACATTTTCGAAAAAGTTCCATATAAAGGGTAGTTAGGGGTGGGAATTTTCTTGAAAATCTTCGTGTCACATCCTTGGAAGATACTAAACCTAAATACCCAGTTTGGTATTTAACGGACTTTTCGTTTTTGAGCTATGCTGTCCACACACACTGACACACACACACATACACACACAGTCACACACACAGATAGACAGACACATGGACATTTTTCTAAAACTGCTTTTGTTTGTATTCAGGGGGTCCTAAAAATGTATATTCGGTGAAATCTCAGTATCGAATTTTTGGGTGCATTACAATACCTTCTCTATACACTAATACATAGTACGTGTAGAGAAAGTAAAAAGATAATACGTTAAATACAAAACTTGTTACTTAAGTTGAGCATATTCGAAAGATATGATACGATGATTTTTATTAAAATGCCTTGTTTAAAGTCTTTATTCTGAACGTTTGTATAACTGGGGAATCATAAGCATAGAAAATCCAACTGCATTTAAAACACAAAATGTATCTTAAATAGATGTTTTGTGAGAGGTTCTTTGTTATTGTTTTGAATTTTCAAATAAGTATACCGTGTTCAATTTGTGATATATTGTTTTTATTTTCGGTCTGATGAAGCTTTGAGTTTCTAACTTATGACGGGATGAGCGACTTTTTAAAAATGTGACTAACGCTTTAGCCTAGCGTGAAATATGTAATTAGAGTTGTGTTTTTTGAAATAGAAGTAGGCAGAAGGTTAAAATGGAAGGTGATGTGGAGGCAGGGTCTGACCCAGAAGTGATCGATCGGGAGGTGCACAGGAAGCTACGGAAACTGACAAACACTCACTTGTGGTGGATGCGATGACAAGGAAATCTGCAGATACTCGCCACTCGCTCTTCATCTGAACACATAGACAAGCATCGCGGTCGGCCGTAACCCACTGTGCTAGCCGCTGTCAAACTAACTGTCGCCGACGCCCTGCTTCTAGCGCCGCCATCTGCCATTAGCGCCGCGCAGTGGCGGCTCCCGCAACCTGCTTTCCTAGCTCCTCTTATCAACATTTTACCAGAAACGCCTCTCAATTAACTATTTGATTCAACTTTTAAAAAATATTATTTTCTGAATATGTATATATATTATTTTATACTGCATGCAGTATAACATGTTGAATTATTTGTGCATCTTTCAATTTCAAGAAATTTATTTGTTCATGAATACCTTGATATTTAATATTCATTTCCCGAATTTTGAGTCCTCTATTATAACAAAATAATAATTAATTATATTTTACATTGAGTACAGTTAAACTAGAGAGTATAATTTCCAAGTATACCTTTCATTATATTTTACTTCCAATATTGAATATTAAAAGAGTTATTACTCGCATATAATAGTGGACTCAAAATAGGGGAAGTCTCGTATATTTAAGATTATAGTATTCATGGTGTTGAAATGTCAAAATTGGTTAAGTCTCGTATATTTAAGATTATGGTGTTCATGGTGTTGAAATGTCAAAAATGGTTGAGTCTCGTATATTTAAGATTATGGTGTTCATGGTGTTGAGATGTAAAATTGGTTAAGTCTCGTATATTTAAGATTATGGTGTTCATGGTGTTGAAATGTCAAAATTGGTTGAGTCTCGTATATTTAAGATTATGGTGTTCATGGTGTTGAAATGTAAAATTGGTTAAGTCTCGTATATTTAAGATTATGGTGTTCATGGTGTTGAAATGTCAAAATTGGTTGAGTCTCGTATATTTAAGATTATGGTGTTCATGGTGTTGAAATGTCAAAATTGGTTGAGTCTCGTATATTTAAGATTATGGTGTTCATGGTGTTGAAATGTAAAATTGGTTAAGTCTCGTATATTTAAGATTATGGTGTTCATGGTGTTGAAATGTCAAAATTGGTTGAGTCTCGTATATTTAAGATTATGGTGTTCATGGCGTTGAGATGTACAAATTTGGGAAGTCTCGTATATTTAAGATTATGGTGTTCATGGCGTTGAGATGTACAAATTTGGGAAGTCTCGTATATTTAAGATTATGGTATTCATGGCGTTGAGATGTACAAATTTGGGAGGTCTCGTATATTTAAGATTATGGTATTCATGGCGTTGAGATGTACAAATTTGGGAAGTCTCGTATATTTAAGATTATGGTGTTCATGGCGTTGAGATGTACAAATTTGGGAAGTCTCGTATATTTAAGATTATGGTGTTCATGGCGTTGAGATGTACAAATTTGGGAAGTCTCGTATATTTAAGATTATGGTGTTCATGGTGTTGAGATGTACAAATTTGGGAGGTCTCGTATATTTAAGATTATGGTGTTCATGGTGTTGAGATGTACAAATTTGGGAGGTCTCGTATATTTAAGATTATGGTATTCATGGTGTTGAGATGTACAAATTTGGGAGGTCTCGTATATTTAAGATTATGGTGTTCATGGTGTTGAGATGTACAAATTTGGGAGGTCTCGTATATTTAAGATTATAGTGTTCATGGCGTTGAGATGTACAAATTTGGGAAGTCTCGTATATTTAAGATTATGGTGTTCATGGTGTTGAGATGTACAAATTTGGGAAGTCTCGTATATTTAAGATTATGGTGTTGAAATGTCATCATCCTAACATTACTACATGTGCCTACATTTTGAGCTCTTTTGTATTATATGAGAGCAATAATTCCGATTTCCATATTACATATAATACATACTGTAACAAAACTATATTTTATTGCTCAAAAACAACTTTATTTATTCCACCGTTTACAAAAAAAATTGTTTTTAAACAACTGTCTTTCGTTGACTAATAACTTCATTTACTTATGCACTCATTCATAGAAGGCTTTGACCCATTGTGTTGCCATAGCTACTTGTTAACATTTGTGTAATACATTCCCCTAGTACGCCTTACAAGTGCTGTCTACATTCAGAACACTCTCCCAGACTTATTAGAAAATGTGCCTCTAGCACATTTTATTCTCACTGGCTGGTATCTAGCATGGCAAATGGACAGGTAGATGAGGGCCAGTTCCATGGCCTCCACGTTACCCCGACCTCAATTCTTTGGATTTTTATCTTTGGGAGCACCTTAAACCATTGGTTTATGCAGCAGACATCCTAGATGAAGAAACTCTTAATACCGACGGCACACTAATGCAGGTGTAACAATGGATGGCAGAATCAGGTATGTATTTAAGCGTACGGCGATCACAACTTATTTTCAAATCATCTCCAGTTTCTGGTAAAACATGCAATACTGTTAGTAACACTTCCTGGATATAGTTATTGAATAACTATGATCCTCAATGAGAGGTTAATGCTATATTGTAATTTTAAAGCTAATTAAAAAAAAACGTACATAATTAATGCCACCACTTACCTTTGACATTACCTGATAGAGAGAAGATGTATTAGCATTGTTAAAATATTTCAAACATGTTAACAGATTTTATAAATGTGTTTTAAGAGTTTAAGTGGTGATAATAAATTGGTGTGTTCATGTAATGCTGCCTCGATATGTAAGGGAATTTGGTTGTTGATCCTGTGGTTGGAGTAGCGGCCATATTCTATAATATTGTGCTTCACTGTCCACAAAAAGTTGCATCCTGTCTGGTAATGAGATGATCACGTGTTAATTTAGTGTGCCCAGTTTTTAGTGACATCTGTTGGATTTGCTTAACACTTGATATTTTCATTGTTTGGCATCTATATTATTGTTCTTAAAGAGTGAAATGTTGCATGTACAGGTGTCTTTATATATTCTCAACAAACACGATATGTTCCATTCGCATGAGTTTTTCTACCTATCCTACAATAAAATGCCCTTACAGAAGCTTCTTCTCCTATCTACTTCACGCTAATCGAGATAAACATTAGCAGAAATAGTCTTGTTACTTGCTTCCTTGTAAGTAGGAGGGAAATAAGGGAGTAGCATAGGTTAAAGTGATAGTCAAAAGCTGGTTGCCATGTGACAGAAGTTCCTTTGTATGGACAAATTCCTGCATGAGAAAAGTAGGGTTTTCAAAGCTGAAACCAAAAACAAAGAATATCTAAAAAACGATAAACTCCACCAAAATATGTATATAACAAATTATGTGTTTAAATGTTTGTATAGCAGGCTTTTCTCTATCTCTTACGGTTTAGCAGTTATACAAAATTCTGTAAAATACATTCAGAATAAAGTAGTCATGAGAGGCTATTTCCAGAAAATTAAAAATGTATATTTTATTTGTCAGGCAAATATCTTTAATATAGGATATTTTAATCAAAATCGATAGAGTTTTTGAGTTATCGTGTTCATGGACACACAGACCTTTTTCTGAAAATGCATTTTTTGGGATACAGGGGACCCTAAAACATATATTCCCGGTGAAATCTTGGAATGGAATTTTTGGTCACTTTACAATACCTTCTCTATACACTATGTACATAGTACGTGTAGAGAAAGTAAAAATGATTAACGTAACGTTGTAAAGATACAGTAATATAAATAAGTTGTTTAACAAGTCAAAGCCCCCAAAATGACCATTGAAGTTAAAGGGGGTCTATACAAATGAAACAATAAAAAAGGGGGGAGTAAGGGAATACACTAGGTTAAAGCCATAGTCAATTATTTTAAAAGCTGTATTATACGATTAACATTGAACAATCTCTTTCCATGGCCAGGAGAAAAACAACACAAAAAATACAAAACCAATGAGGACTTCCCGTTTAATAAAAGTATTTAAAATTGAAACCAATAATACGGAATATATCGGAAATGGATATTATAAATTATATAAACCTTGATTTTGAAGCAGATGTGCATTTTTGGTTTAGAAGTTTTTGACTATATCTTATGTTTACCAGTTATATAAAAATGACCCAGGATGAAGGGCTCTTCAGAGGTGGTTGCTAGAAAGTTCAGGATATGCATTTTATGTTCTGTATGTATTTTTAATACAGGGTATTTTAACAAAATCGTTAAAGCCAATTTTAAGAAAATCGAAAATTTCGAAATATCTTCTATGGAAAGAATAGTACACGGTGGAGGAATTTACCTGGAAGGGTTTGGAAGATACACAACTTATATACCACCTGTGGTACTTAGCCAGCTTTCTCTTTTTGAGTTATGCGATACGCCCACACACAGTGACTTTTCAGAAAGTGTTTTTTATTCAGGAGTCCTTGAAACATGTATTTCCGGCGAAATTGGAGGGTGATAATATTGCAGAATTCAATACTTATGCTCTACACCTATTATGTACATTGTGCGCGGTAGAGAATGTAAAATTTGCTTCGGTTATGTCACTGTTATTGAAAGGCGCCAGTCTTTCTGAGTACATGGAGCTATAAAGCAGTTTCTAATGTGTGTATATAAATGATTAGAAATGATTTCCAAATCTCTTACTTGAATACAACACATTGTCGTTATACGAGATCTTGCCGCGGGTATTTCATTCTAAGCAAACACTTGACTTAGGTCACAGCGTGAGTTCAATTATTTATTTGTTAATGGCGCTGACGATCATATCAGCGCCGCAGGAATATCTATGGTGTACAGAAAGCGAAGCTGAGAAACACAACAGCTAAACAGCGTCCAGAAATAAAACTCCATTTCATTTATCCATACGTTTTAAAAGCTCAGGAGTTTACCTAAAATATGTCTATTTCACGACAAACTATCTGAAGATTGCACAAGGTTTATATCCACTTTAACACGACATCTTAATGAACTTTCGCTGGATGAAATATAATTAGTTGCCTAATATACAGGGAGAAACTAAACAAAAGATGAATTAGTTGCCTAACCTCCAGGAGAAATTCATATAGACTCTCCTGTTATACATACGTGTTGAATTAGTTGCCTAACCTCCAGGAGAAACTCAAATAGGCTCTCCTGATACACATACGTGTTGAATTAGTTGCCTAACCTCCAGGAGAAACTCAAATAGACTCTCCTGTTATACATACGTGTTGAATTAGTTGCCTAGCCTGCAGGAGAATCTCAAATAGAATCCCCTGATATACATACGTGTTGAATTAGTTGCCTAATCTCCAGGAGAAATTTAAATAGACTCTGCTGATATACTACGTGTTGAATTAGTTGCCTAACCTCCAGGAGAAATTCATATAGACTCTCCTGTTATACAAACATGTTGAATTAGTTGCCTAACCTCCAGGAGAAACTCAAATAGAATCCTGTTATACATACGTGTTGAATTAGTTGCCTAACCTCCAGGAGAAACTCAAATAGGCTCTCCTGTTACACATACGTGTTGAATTATTTGCCTTACCTGCAGGATAAACTCAAATAACCTATTCTAATATACATACGTGTTGAATTAGTTGCCTAACCTCCAGGAGAAACTCAAATAGACTCTCCTGTTATACAAACGTGTTGAATTAGTTGCCTAACCTCCAGGAGAATCTCAAATAGACTCTCCTGTTATACATACGTGTTGAATTAGTTGCCTAACCTCCAGGAGAAACTCAAATAGAATCCCCTGTTATACATACGTGTTGAATTAGTTGCCTAACCTCCAGGAGAAACTCAAATAGACTCTCCTGTTATACATACGTGTTGAATTAGTTGCCTAACTTCCAGGAGAAACTCAAATATACTATCCTGATACACATAAGTGTTGAATTATTTGCCTTACCTCCAGGAGAAACTCAAATAGACTCTTTTAATATACATACGTGTTGAGTTAGTTGCCTAACCTTCAGGAGAAACTCAAATAGACTCTCCTGATACACATACGTGTTGAATTAGTTGCCTAGCCTGCAGGAGAAACTCAAATAGAATTCCCTGATATACATACGTGTTGAATTAGTTGCCTAATCTCCAGGAGAAACTCAAATAGACTCTCCTGATATACACAAGAGATGAATTAGTTGCCTAACCTCCCGGAGAAATTCATATAGATTCTGCTGATATACTACGTGTTGAATTAGTTGCCTAACCTCAAGGAGAAACTCATATAAACTCGGCTGATATACACAAGAGATGAATTAGTTGCCTAACCTCCAGGAGAAACTCAAATAGACTGCAGATATACTACGTGTTGAATTAGTTACCTAACCTCAAGGAGAAATTCATATAGACTATGCTGATATACACATGAGATGACTTAGTTGCCTAACCTATAGGAGAAACTAGAATAGACAATCTTGATACACAAACGTGTTGAATGTCTTGCCTAACCTTCAGGAGAAATTGAGATTAATGTATAAGCATTTAGTTGTATGACTATTGCCTTTAATTGGGAAACTGTAACATGTTTATAATGTTTTTGCCGATCCTGTACTCGCCGTGATCCCAGGAAGTGCAATGCTCATTACGTACTCTTTGATGCAGTGCACCCAATGAGAAGTAATTCATCAGAACATGGAGGCGGTACACACTGCTTACCGTCGCCATGGCGATCTTAACCTACACGCACAAACATGGTAACCACATTAATGTTATAATAAAACATAATATTTCTCTCTGTGCTGTGGGAGTAGCCAGGAGTTCGAATTGCTAACATCTGAATATGCCATTTCCCAAAATGTTTGCTTATCATCGGGAAATTGATTTTCTCAAAACCGCCTGTAATGATTTTACATCGTTACAGAGATCTGTAAAGTTAGGATAATTTCTACAATCTATGATAAAAGTCAGGGAAATCAATTCCAGTTGACACAAAAGTCAGGTATTTATGTAAATGTAAACTTTGTTCTTTTTATTGCGATTAGTTTTATGTCCTTTGTGGTCAATTAAAAACTGGTGGAAATTTAACTTATTATATTTGTAAGGGACTCGAAATGGAATTTCCATAATTGTTTGCCATTTAGATGTTTTAATTGCATAAGAATATTTTTAATTTGCCGCTCATTTTGCTGTAACTTTCATAGTGGTACGCTGATTGTGAATAGTTTAAAAATATTGTTGAAAATAATGCTGCGTAGAAGTGTTAGAGAAGAGATCTTCTTTTGTTTTGATGGGAAATTGGCAGCATTGGCATCCCGCTCATACTTCCTTCATGTGAAGGTTTCCAAGAGCTGCGTAGTTATGTTCTGAAGAGTAAAAGTGCCCCACTATCCCAGTAACTAATGGACACTGAGGCCTGAGATGTGTACCTAAATACAATTTATTTTGACGAAAAGTTTTTTTTTATGGTTTAGATTTTTTAAATTTAAACGTCACTATTTTTCAAAAACATTTTAAAAGTTTTATTTAAAAAAAACATAATATACCTTCTAAAGAACAGAAGTATTCTACTTTTCATCAATCAACAACAAAGGTATTGCTGAATATAGCTTCAAAAATTAACTCATTGTTTTAAATATTTGCTGAGATGAGCCAAAGCTTAACGTTGGCCAGATAGGACATTTCGACTCTCTTTAGTAGAATCATAGGAAGACAGAGAAAGTTAGAAACCTGGATTGAAACATTTCTGTTGAATTCCATTTTATTAAAACACATATGTATAAGATATTTGCATGATGAATGAAATATAGGTATATCTTGAATTTTATGGGGATAGCTTCTGAAGACCTCTTTATTGTGAATGCATTTTGTTTAGCTGTGTAAGAGATAGATTAAATATTACTCCACACGTTAAAACATGTGATTTATGTCGTATGTTCGTTAACTGTTTCCGAGATATTTCTGTTTATTGTTTTGAATATCAAAATGCTTATACTTCTCTAAAGTTGGAAGCTGTTTTTTTCCCCTTCTGGCCAGTACAAACAGAACCAAATTTCAAAGCCACTATACACTATACCATCTTCCTGTATTCGCATTTTTCCTACAAAGAAATGTACAGTAATTGAATTCCTGAAAATGTTTTCTTGACCATGATGAGCTATATAAAACCAAGTTTTTGTAAGACTAACTTGTAGAAGAATGGGTACAGAAAATCACTTTGAAAATCTCTCAGTCCAAGCGTCTTTAGGGATGTCACTTAGAGCACTGTTGTACGCAGCAATTGCCTCTTCACTAGATGAAAAACGCTGCACACAATTTTTTTCTTTTGTTTTTGGGAACAAGAAGAGGTCACAAGGGGTCGGGTCTGGGTATTAGGGTAGGTGTTGCACCTTTTCCTTCTCCAAGAAGTCAATTGTTCTGGTAGCCATGTTGTGATGGAGAAGGTGCCCACTCTTTGACTTTGGGTGCCTTGACCTCCATGTGGCGATGACTTTCGACAAACATTTGGTCACATAATTGTGCGAGAGGGCCCATCCCTGTGAAGAAAGTGGCCACTATATTATTCTCCAAGCTTTTGTGTGTGGTTGCTCACATGCTTCGTCACCTGTGACAATCTTTGTCAAGTTTCTCTGTCTGGGAATGTGGCACCAAGAGGCGTAAATAATCCTGAACAATGATGCAGGTGATCCGATATCTAGGGCCCCTTCAATGTCAGTTTCCTCACAGCAACAATGTTTTACTTGAGGCGAGTTAGAAAGTCACAACAATGTTTTATATTAACGCGAGAACATGACCCCAAGATTCGCTTTGCTGTTAGCGTCAAAACAAGATCATTTAATAATGAAACTATTTTCCGGGCCTGTAGTCCATTGGGACTTGAAGTTCGCGATGCGCTTGGCATCTTCCTGGGTGATCCGGTGGCTGGTCAGAGCTCGAATGACGAGCAGTTGGCAGGCTGAGGGCAGCCCGATGGTGTTCCTATTCTTGCTGGACGGGAATGTGAGGTTTGCAGAATGGGGAGTGAAGGGAGGTAGCAAGTTTGCTCCTCAGCATTAGCCAGGCATGGTGCAACGGCCCTTGTGCATCGCTGGTGTAATATTAACTTACAAAATACTTATTTTGGGGTTCAAATTTTGAAGTGCAAGCAACTCTTGAAGGATTGTAAGGAGCTTAGCTGTTGGAGGTGCCCACAAGACATGCGGGGAAGCAGCGGTTTCTGGGATTATAATCCCCAAGAGACGTAACGAGGGCGCTCCAATGGAATGGTAAATCTCCGTTGAATTTTATTGCCCGACGCCTAATCTCGTCCTCCAGCTCTGCAGAGGTCTCGTAGGAAATCCTAGATGGTCCGAAAACATCTGTTCTGTACCCGCTGAAGCACCAGCAGACTGCCCCAGATCTCACAGGCGTAGATTAGCAAGGGGACTATGAGAGCCCTCAGAAGGCGCAACTTAAGGGGGACCGGCATCATCGGGTACAAGGAGGCCGCAGTCCCAGTGATGTGCTCCCCAAAAGTGACGCCTTTTTCAAGCTTCACCCCCAAGGAGATATGGTGTTCGTCCATTCAATCCTTCCTCTGAGGTACGGGAAAGCGGCGCTTGGTGAAGATGAATTTTTGCGGCGGAGAACAGAAACTTAACACTCAAAAATGTAGAGCTTGCTAAAATACACAACTTATGTTATACATATTTTTTTTCGTTGAGTTGGCCGCATTCAGACATTCCTTGTTTTGGTATCAGCTTTAAAAAACTTATATCTTTCTCATACAGGAATTTGTCAACTCGTGTCCATACAAACAAAGGAACTTCAGTCACATAGCAACGAGCTTTTGACTATCACTTTAACCTATAGTACTCCCTTATTTCCCTTCTACTTACAAGGAAGCAAGTAATAAGACTATTTCTGCTATTTTTTTCTGATCAGCATGTAGTAAATAGAGGCATTAGCTTTTTTAAAATAATTTCTAACAGAAATGTGGAGAAAGTCATGTGATTTGAACACATCAGATTTTTTTCATGGAGTTGACGACTTCTGAAATCTTAAGTGTTTTTTTTTTTGTTTGTTTTTTTTGTGCATTTGATTTTATCGTGTTTACTTCGCCTTCGTAGTCAGACCTATTTCACATCTTGGGGAATTTGTTTCTTTTCGTTAGTTGTGCTTGTAATTTTGCACAGCAGCGGAAAGCCTAAGACAACAATGTCAGTGTTGAGGTGATAGTCAACAGAGGGACCAACAATATCATGTGGTCACCTCAAACCGTGTGATAAGAGGCTTCTTATCAGCACTTAACCAACTTGCAGCGTTCTTGTTTCAGGAAGCCGAACCAGTCTTCCCACAGTTCCCATGTTTTTGCAAGATCCAGTGGAGGGTTCCCAAATCACAGTGTTGTAGGTAGATATCTGGAAACGAAATTCCAGGTTTCAGAGTTTCTCCAAGATAGGGCGGGGCCTCCGGCTGGCACCATTTGATGAGATAGCTGGTGTAACATCTGACCTTACTTACGAGGCCGGCACGGCACGGAGGGACAAACTGATAGACGCTTAAGAAGCCTTGAGATACTAACGCAATTACCTAGGTATCCAGGGGCGTTTGCAGTTCGCTTCCAACTCGAATTAATGCGATACCTCACAACGGTTGAGGACCCTTGTTTATGGAGCTCCTTAGCTATTTTTGGCCTGTTCTTTTCATCTGAGAATTATTGACCATTTCTCAAACATCTTGTATTAACTATAATCATCACTTCAAATACAACTACCTCCATGCCACGACGGTCCACAAGGAACCTTGGCCTACCGCCCGGCCTCTGTGTCCCCCATCTCGGTCCAGGACAGACGTCATGGATGGGAAGCAGTATTGGAGGGTGAGATGTGATCAGCGCTTCGAACCCCCCTCCCGGCCGGTCCTCTTTACCTGAGCCGTTACTTCTCAAATGGCCCCCCAGTGACCTCACAAGGCTGAGTGCACCCCGGACCAGGTCTCCCAGTGCGGGAAAGCTGCCCACGCCGGTGCCGGGAATCGAACCTAGTTCTCCCGCTTGGCAAGCAGCTGTGCTACTACCGCGCTAAACGTTTCTTCTGTGATCCACCACTGTTACATGTTTTTACCCTCAGCGCCCTCAGGAGTAGAGAGCCACCACTCAACCAGCTCCCGAACCCCCAAATCGTCCCTAGAAGTGAATAATCGCAACTGAACCAGCTCCCAAACCACCACAGCGCCCCCAGAAGTAGAGAGCCACCATGTGAAAGCTCCTGATCCCTCACAACTCTAACAAGAGTGCAGAGCCGCCACTCCCCTCAGCTCTACTAGTAGTAAAGAGCCGTCACTAAACCAGTTCTTGACCCGTCAGCGCAACCAGGAGTGAAGACTCGCCTCTGAACCAGCTTCCAATACCCCTAAGTGCCCCCAGGAGTGGAGAGCTGCAACTGGCCAGCTCTCGACTCCCTGCAGCGCCTCCAAGGGTGGAAAGCCGCCACTGAACCAGCTCCCGAAACCCCGCAGCGCCCCCAGGAGTGAAGAGTCGCCACTGAACCAGCTCCTGAAACCCCGCAGCGCCCTCAGGAGTGAAGAGCCGCCACTGAACAAACTCCCAACTTCCCGCAGCGCCCCCAGGAGTGGAGAGCCACCACTGAACCAGCTTCCGATACCCCGCAGCTCTCCCAGGAGCCGCCACTGAACTTGCTCCCCCAGAAATCCTCCAAGGGTGGACAGCCGCCACTGAACCAACTCCCGATCCCCCGCAGCGCCCCCAGTAGTGAAGAGCCGCCACTTAATCAGCTCCCGATCCCCCGCAGCACCACCAGGACTAGAGAGCCGCCACTGAACCAGATCCCGATCCCCGCAGCGCCCCCAGGGGTGCGGAGTCGCCACTAATCCAGCTCCCGATCCCCCACAGCTGCTCCCAGGAGTGAGGAGCCGCCACTTATTCAGCTCCCCCAGTAGTGAAGAGTCGCCACTGAAACAGCTCCCGATCCCCCGCAGCACCACCAGGACTGGAGAGCCGCCACTGAAGCAGATTCCGATCCTCCGCAGCACCGCCAGGACTGGAGAGCCGCCACTGAACCAGGTCCCGATCCCCGCAGCGCCCCTAGGAGTGAGGAGACGCCACTGAACCAGCTCCTGATCCCCCACAGCGCTCCCAGGAGTGAGGAGCCGCCACTGAACCAGTTCCCGATCCCCCGCAGCACCACCAGGACTGGAGAGCCGCCACTGAAGCAGATTTCGATCCCCCGCAGCACCGCCAGGACTGGAGAGCCGCCACTGAACCAGCTCCCGATCCCCGCATCGCCCCTAGGACTGAGGAGACGCCACTGAACCAGCTCCTGATCCCCCACAGCGCTCCAAGGAGTGAGGAGCCGCCACTGAACCAGTTCCCGATCCCCCGCAGCACCACCAGGACACGAGAGCCGCCACTGAAGCAGATTCCGATCCCCCGCAGCACCGCCAGGACTGGAGAGCCGCCACTGAACCAGCTCCCGATCCCCGCAGCGCCCCCAGGAGTGGAGAGCCGTGTTAATTATGCAAGGCATTGTCTTGGGGTGCGAAAGGTACAGGAGCTTCAAGACCAACTTTCCTTGCCTTCTCACTTCAACCTAAATGGTATCGTAACAACATGAGAGAAGTGGCCATTCTCTACATTCACATGAGCTACTCTACTCCTACAGGTTTTTGTTACAAATACTTGTTAACACAGAAAAACTTTAATTACATTTTTCGTATAGGCATAGTGAGAGATTTATAAAGAGGTAGTCGCTATGTGATGGCATGCTCTTGAATAATCACGAGTAAGAGAGGATAACGTCTTTAATCCACGTTTCATTTCGCCATGTGGGTGTATTTATCACAATTCGTGATATTTTCTTGGTTGGTGGAATTATGCGCAAATTTGTTTACTCCGTTAAATGAGACCTAAGTTGCAATTAGAGAAAGTAGAAGTATACAACACTCTAGGAATCTGCTCATCGCCCACATGAAATGACAACTTTGTAGACGTGATATAAGTCCGCCTGGTGGTGGCGTGGGTACCTCATATGCAACAGGTTGCGAGTTCGAATCTCGCTTAGGGTGAGTTACCCAGATTAGGAGTTTTCCCTTATCCTGAGAGTAACTTTAAGCTCCATGGACCCCGAGATCATTTGAGCATCATTTCACCAATTTCATTCATCGTCCAATGAACTAATGCAGATGCAGATGTAGGTACTGCTATAGCAGCCGGTAATCGTGCTCAAAACGATATTTGTGCACATTTAATTATTCCAGCCAAAACAGCTAAAAAAAATGTGATATGTTACATTCACTTGACTTTCTCTACATTTCTGCAACAAAGTATAGTTAAAAGCTTATGCTTCTGTTTGCTTCATGCTAATTAGCAGAAATAGTCTTATTACTTGCTTCCTTGTAAGTAGAAGCGAAATAAGGGAGTACCATAGGTTAAAGTGATAGTCAAAAGCTGGTTGCTATGTGACTGAAGTTCCTTTGTTTGTATGTACAGGAGTTGACAAATTCCTGTATAAGAAAAGCATGTTTTTCAAAGCTGAAACCATAAAAGAGGAATATCTAAAAAACGATCAGCTCCACGAAAAAAATGTAAATGACATAAATTGCGTGTTTTAACCTGATCTACATTTTTGTATAGTGCATTTTTGTCTATCTCTTACGGTTTACCAATTATACAACATTCAATAAAAATAATCCAGAATAAAGAGGTCTTTAGAGGCTATTCCCAGAAAATTCAAGATATACATTTTATTTGGCAAGTAAATATCTTATATACAAAGGATTTTAATCAAAATCGTTAGAGCCATTTTTAAGAAAAATAAACATTTTCAAAATTGTTTCCATGTAAAGGGTAGTTTGGGGAGGGGGATTTTCTTGAAAATCTTTGTGTCGCATCCTTGGAAGATACCAAACCTAAATACCAAGATTGGCATTTAACGGTCTTTTCGTTTCTGAGGTATGCTGCCCACAGACACACACACATACACACAGACACAAACGGACATTTTTCTAAAAATGCTTTTTTTTATTCAGGGCGTCTCAAAACATGTATTTCCGGTGAAATCTCGGTATCGAATTTGTTGGTACAATACAATATCTACCTTCTCTATACACTATGTATATAGTACGTGTAGAGAAAGTAAAAGGCACATTATGTATTCTCACTCATACTTCTATATTGTGGGGGAAATTAAGAATAATCCTGTATTAAGGAAATTCCCATTCCTCCAGGTGTGAATCGAACCTTATTTATATGGCAATAGAAAATCCAGCAAGAAATTCAGATTGGGAAGCATACCTCTAACTCCCGAATGCAATCAAATCGAAGACAGAAACTCTCGTCAAATAATCTGAGTTATTTTAGGTGTCAAGAAGCCTGGTATTGTATAGAAGTTGTAAAATACACGTCCAATGTGGCCGGGCATACGGTTAATTCCTCTGGGCGACATGACGGACACCTGTCCGCTTAAAACAATAGAATCAACGTGACAACAACGAAATAGATACTCTGAGGAAAGTTCATTTCATGCTGCAGTGCAGCCCGGATACCTAGATAATTTTTATTACTGTGTACATAGTGTGTAGACAAGGTATTGCATTTCACCAACATTTGGAAACGAAACCGAGAACTCGCCGGTATTTAGGTTCCCATGTGTCCGCGCGGATGTGTTTCCGTATGTCTGTGAACACGATAACTCAAAAACGAAAAATCGGTAAAAAACTAAACTTGGTATTTAAGTTTAGTACCTTCCAGGGATGCGACATTTCCCCACCCCAGGCTACTCTTTATATGGAAAAAAAATCGAACATTTTGATTTTCTGAAAAAGGCTCTAACGATTTTATTAAAATACCGTGTATCTTGAATTTTCTGGGAATAGCATCTGCAGACATGTTTATTGTATAAACCGTAAAGCTTGCTACACAAACAAATGTGGATATCGTTAAAACACATAATTTATGTCATATGCATTTTTTCCTGAAGTAGTTAGCAACATACTTACATTTTAATAATAATGTATTATACAGACGTAGAAAAAGTCATGTGAATGAAACACATTGGATTTTTAGAAAATGGTGTGTGTGTGTCTGTAGATAGCATAGCTCAAAAACTAAAAGACCGTTAAATACCAAACTTGGTATATAAGTTTAGTATCTTCCAAGGATGCGACACGAAGATTTTCAAGAAAATCCCCCCACTAAACTACCTTTCTCTACCTTTTATTTTCAAAAATGGGTCTCAAGATTTTGATTAAAATGGCATATATTAAATACTTATATTTACATTACAAATAAAATGTATTAAATTGTCTGAGAATGACTTCAGAAGATTTGTTTGTTCTAGATGCATTTTGCTGAAATTTGCAAAATGATAAACCGTAAGAGATAGATAAAAAATTATACAATAATGACTCCATGGCACGAGAGCTCACAAGGAACCTTGGCCTACCGCCCGGCCGCTGCGTTCCCCAATCTCGGTCCATGACAGACGTGGGAAAAATCTCCACGTCGGTACTGGGAATCGAACCCAGGTTTCTTGCTTGGCAAGCAGCAACGCGCTAAGGATACGATCTATACAAAACTTACTACACAAAAAACGTAGATCTCGTTAAAATACACAGCTTACGTCATATGCATGTTTGTTGTAGAGTTGACCGTTTCCGAGATATTCCTTGTAAGTGGTTTCAATTTTAAGTTACTTTAACTTTTCTCAAACGGTAGGTTATCTTTATTTGGTCTGCCTTTTGTTTAATCCTGAAGAAAGCAAAGAAAACGGAATTGCAATTGTTTCACATAGCGCCCACATTTTAAAACATTTGACTATCACTGTATCCTAGTGTATTCCCTTCTACTTCTAGGAAGCAAGTAATAAGACAATTTCTGTTACTGTATATCTCGTATATAGGAGAATATGCTTTTGTTGTAGATCAGGTGGAAAAAGTCATGTTTAAATACTCCCTATGCTGTATTAAAGAAAGACTTTGGCGACCGGTGAAGAGTGTTTGTGTGTAAAGAACGCGGAATGTTTGGAACAATGCAGGTGAAGAGACACTCAGGTCTGCACGAGGAACACTCTTGTGTCACAATGGGCCCTAAACCCTGTCACAAGAGGTAAAAGATGTCATCTGTGTGGTCGTCTTAAAGCTGACAAGTCCTTGCTTCATAACCCTGACTATATATACCAGTGCTCCACCCAAAAAGTTGAAAAAGTCTGGTATGTTCCATTCACAGGACTTTCTCTACACGTACGATGTGCATACCGTATAGAGAAGGTATTGTATTGCACCAAAAAAATTCAATACCGAGATTTCACCGGAAATATATGTTTTGAGACCTCCTGAATCCAAAAAAAGCAATTTTAGAAAAAATTTCGTGTTTGTATCTGTGGGCAGCATAGCTCAAAAACAAAAAGACCGTTAAATACTAAACTTGGTATTTAAGTTTGGTACCTTCCAACCATACGACACAAAGATTTTCAAGAACATCCCCCCACCCCTAATTACCCTTTACATTGACATTTTTTTTTCGAAAATTTTTTTGATTTTCTCAAAAATGACTAACGACTTTGATTAAAATATCGTATATTAAAGATATTTACCTGACAAATAAAATGTATATCTTGAATTTTCTGGGAATAGCCTCTGAAGACTACTTTATTCTGGATTCATTTTACGGAATTTTGCATAACTGCTAAACTGTAAGAGATGGACAAAAACTTACCACACAAAAAAAAAAAAAAAAAAAAAAAAAAAAAAAAGTGCAGCACTTTCAAACACGCAATTTATGTTATATACAATTTTTCATGGAGTTGATTGATTTTGGTTTCAGCTTTGAAAAGCTTACACTTTTTTCATACAGGAATTTGTCAACTGTCCATGCAAACAAAGGAACTTCAGTCATATAGCAACCAGCTTTTGACTATCACTTTGACCTATGCTAGTCCCTTATTTCGCTCCTACTTACAAGGAAGCACAAGTAATAAGACAATTTCTGCTAGATTCAAATAGATGCACAAGCTTTCTAACAATAATTTGTTGCAGAGATGTATAGAAAGTCATGTGAATGGAACACATCAGATTTTTTTCTATATACATCATGCTAATCGAGATAAGCATTAACAGAAACTGTCTTATTACTTGATTCATAATAAGGTACATTAATACATCGGAAAAAGGTTTATTTTGTGTTGTAAATTTAAGTTGCTGTATTTTAATATCTTTATCCTTTTACGAGGGCCGTTTTTTTTCTTCTTTTTCAACCTCCGATAGGCTATAAATAAAAGACAAGTTCATAGAAAACAATTATTTTATTACTAAAAGTTCGTACACTTGGTTACTTTTTCACATAATCACCGAAAAGATTGAGACATTTATCGTACCTGTGAACAAGCTTTGCAATACCCACTTCAAAAAATGTTGCCACCAATGATTTCAAATGAGCATTGACGTTGTTTTGAAGATCTTCGTACTTTACGACGTTTGCGGAGAGCCGTTCAAAACAAACGAAGAGAAATGCTGACTACTTCAGGAATTGTGTTGATCCATGACAACGCTCGTCCACACAACCCATCGGCTCCTTGAACAACTTCAATGGGTCATTTTCGATCATCCGCCGTACAGTCCTGACCTGGCACCCAGCAACTTTCACCTTTTCCCTGAACTGAAGACGTGGCTAGGAGGCCAGCACTTTCAAACCAACGAAGATGTTCAAAACAACGGCAATGCTCATTTGAAATCATTGGCGGCAACATTTTTTGAAGCGGGTATTGCAAAGCTTGTGCACAGGTACGATAAATGTCTCAATCTTTTCGGTGATTATGTTGAAAAGTAACCATAAGTGTACAAAACTTTTAGTAATAAAATAATTGTTTTCTATGAACTTGTGTTTTATTTACTGTCCATCGGAAGTTGAAAGAAAAACGGCTCTCGTATTTTCGTGCTTACTCTCTCAATTTTGTTAGTTGTTTGTTGTTGTTTTTTTTTTAATACGGCTTACTATTTTGTGTATTACAAACGAACGTGCGAATTCTGGATCTGTGAAATCGATGAAGATCAATGTATGCATACTGGAATTTTAATAAATATACTTATTCATTCATTAGAAATAGAAGGAAATACACTAGGATAAAGTATTAGACAAAACTTTTAAAGCTGTTGCTATGGTAATAAAATGCGTTCTCTTTGTATGGTTAGCAGCTGACAGATTCCTGTATGACAAGGAATATCACGTAAATTGTTACTTCACAAATCGTAATGTGTGTTTTAACGAGATCTACAGTTTTTGTAGATCTCTTGCAGTTTACCAGTTATATAAAAGTCATCCAGAATGAAGAGGTCTTCAGAGACTATTCTGAGAGAATTCAAAATCTACATTTCCTATGTCATGAAAATATATTAAAGCATATGGTATTACAATCGTTAGTCATTTTTGAAAATATAAAAATGTTCTATAAACGTTCCTTGTAAAGGGAATTCGGAGTGGGGGATTTTCTTCGAAGTCTTCGAACCGCATCCTTGGAAGATCATGAACTGAAATACCACTTTTGGTATTTAACGGACTTTTTGTTTTTGGCCTATAATGCCCTCAGACTCACAAACAGGCACACACACATTTTTTTAATTTTTTTTATTCAAGGGGCTCAAAACATGTCTCTCAAGGGTGTCGAACACGTTACCATAACATTAGCGTACATGCGTGCTAGACAAAGTAAACACCAGTTCAACATCTGCAAGAATAATACATCAACATTTTGGAGAAATCTACACATTCAAAACTGCCCTTCAATTTAAAATCATTAATTAATAATCATTACTTTCGGTCTCCCAAAAGAGCAAATATTTTTACTTTCTCTCCCAAGTACGTGCATAATAGGTTGACAAGATATTGCATTCCAGCCAAAAATTCGACACGGATATTTCATTGCAATTTTAGAACCTCTGAACATTTTTAGAAAAAGATATGTGCACAAAAGTGTGTGTTTGTGTGAAGAGCGTAACCCAAAAACGTAAATTCGTTGAAAACAAAACTTGATTCTTAAGTTCAGCTTCTGCTAACAGTGGGACAAGATTTTCAAGAAAAGGTCACCACCCTAAAATACCCTTTACCTGGAACAATTCACCAAAATGTTTATTTTCTCAAAGCTGGCTCTAACGGTTTCTTTAAAATGTCGTATTTTAAGCTATTTATATGAAAAATAAAATGCATGTCTTGAATTTTCTGGAGATCTCTTCACTCCGAACTTTTGAATAGCGAGTAAAACGTAAGAGATAAATCTCCTTACCAGAACAATTTCTGTCAAATAAAATATCTTCATTGCCTAAACACTCTCTATTATTTGTTTCAATTTTGAAATACATATACTTTTTCCAAGCGGTAAGTCGCTATTCCTTTTGTTTTTCTCTTGACCGTGGAAAGAGCACGGCATTTCAAAGCCATGACATAAACATATGGCTTTTAATAAGTGACTATCAATTTATCCTTAGGCATTATTAGGCGAAATGTGTAATGAAAGTTTATCTTATTCTTGTATTAACAAATAGATACAAGAATAAGATTTTGTAACAATAGTTTGTAAAAGAGTGAGTAGAGAAAGCCATATTTCTTAGTTCCTAAACTTTTAGGCAAAAATATATAACGTTAACAAAATTAATATCATGTGATTCATTCACTTGACTCTGTCTAGCTGTTTCACAAATAAACTATTCTTACAAAATATTATTTTTTTATCTACATCATGGTAATCGAGATAAATAACAATAGAAATTGTCTTATTATTTGTTTGCTTGTAAGCAGAAGAGAAATAAGGGAATACACTAGACTAAAGTGATAGTCAAATAGTTTAAAAGCTGTTTGCCATTTGAAACAATTGAAATCCGGTTCCCTTTGCGTGGCTAGGAATAAAACAAAGAGGTATGATACGAAAAATGGGTTCCCGTTTGAGAATAGTTTCAAATTGAGACGAAACACAAGGAATTTTGGAAACGGATACTATAATGTATATAACATAGACACTGTATTTTAACACGATCTGTTTTTTGTGTGGGAAGCTTTTGTCTATCTCTTGCAGTTTATCAATTACACAAGTCATCGAGAATGAAGAGGCCATTCCCAGAAACCTCAAGATCTATAGTTGGTTTGCCATGAAAATATCTTAAACATATGTATATTAATCAAACTTATTAGCGCTATTTTTTATAAATTCATTATTCTCGAAAACTGTTGCATATAAATGGTAGTTATGACTTCTTGAAAATTTTTCTGTGGCATCCTTCAAAGATACTGATCTTAAATACCAAGTTTGGTATTCAACCGACTTTTCGTTTTTAACCATGCTGCCCACTGACACACACGGACCTTTTTCTAATTTTCATTTGAATTTACGGGAACCTAAAATATGAATTCTCGTTGAAATCTCTGTATTGAATTTTTGGGTGCAACCATTTCTATCTGCTATGTACATTGTATATGCGTGGTAGAGAAAGTAAAAATTATTTTGCATCATTAGTGTAGTATATTATGAAATTATGTGAATTTGTTGTTGGTGGACAAACTCAGGCAAATATTACACTTAGAGTGTAAGTTTTATTCATAACTTTTTGTTCCATACACATAGCTATATTCCCAGGGAATGTCTGATATCGTAATTTACTGATCGACTACACGTATTGCAATGCAAATGTCGAACAAAGAGCCGGAGTCGCGTATTGTGCGGCTGAACACAAAGTTAGCAACCGGAAATGAAGAATGGCAAACAAACAGACTTGATGTGCAAACGTACCGCGTATATATACACTCTTAATTTAACACTGCTGCCAACTGCTCACACCAAAGTTTTTATACTATAAAACCACAAAGCTTTTACTTTTAAATGCTTTCGTAACAGTTACGGAAGTATAATGCGTAAAATCTATGATAAACCTATTTATAGCTCGACGATATAACAATACATGTATAATTCAATACTTTCAAAGTACTAGACTTGATACAGTTGTATCATAATGGTACCGGTGTTATAGATGTTCATATTCGTTGATCCAGGCCTCTCTATCTCAGATATGTGGATCATCAGATGTAACTGTGAGGTTCATGTTCAGTGTTTCTGTATCCAGCCCTCTCTATCTCAGATATGTGGATCATCAGATGTAACTGTGAGGTTCATGTTCAGTGTTTGTTGATCCAGTCCTCTCTCTCAGATATGTGGATCATCAGATGTAACTGTGAGGTTCATGTTCAGTGTTTGTTGATCCAGTCCTCTCTATCTCAGATATGTGGATCATCAGATGTAACTGTGAGGTTCATGTTCAGTGTTTGTTGATCCAGTCCTCTCTATCTCAGATATGTGGATCATCAGATGTAACTGTGAGGTTCATGTTCGGTGTTTGTTGATACAGTCCTCTCTATCTCAGGTATGTGGATCATCAGATGTAACTGTGAGGTTCATGTTCAGTGTTTGTTGATCCAGTCCTCTCTATCTCAGATATGTGCATCATCAGATGTAACTGAGAGGTTCAAGTTCAGTGTTTGTTGATCCAGTCCTCTCTATCTCAGATATGTGGATCATCAGATGTAACTGTGAGGTTCATGTTCAGTGTTTGTTGATCCAGTCCTCTCTCTCAGATATGTGGATCATCAGATGTAACTGTGAGGTTGATGGTCAGTGTTTGTTGATCCAGTCCTATCTATCTCAGATATGTGGATCATCAGATGTAACTGTGAGGTTGATGGTCAGTGTTTGTTGATCCAGTCCTCTCTATCTCAGATATGTGCATCATCAGATGTAACTGAGAGGTTCAAGTTCAGTGTTTGTTGATCCAGTCCTCTCTATCTCAGATATGTGGATCATCAGATGTAACTGTGAGGTTCATGTTCAGTGTTTGTTGATCCAGTCCTCTCTCTCAGATATGTGGATCATCAGATGTAACTGTGAGGTTGATGGTCAGTGTTTGTTGATCCAGTCCTATCTATCTCAGATATGTGGATCATCAGATGTAACTGTGAGGTTGATGGTCAGTGTTTGTTGATCCAGTCCTCTCTATCTCAGATATGTGGATCATCAGATGTAACTGTGAGGTTGATGGTCAGTGTTTGTTGATCCAGTCCTCTCTCTCAGATATGTGGATCATCAGATGTAACTGTGAGGTTGATGGTCAGTGTTTGTTGATCCAGTCCTCTCTATCTCAGATATGTGGATCATCAGATGTAACTGTGAGGTTCATGTTCAGTGTTTGTTGATCCAGGCCTCTCTATCTCAGATATGTGGATCATCAGATGTAACTGTGAGGTTCATGTTCAGTGTTTGTTGATCCAGGCCTCTCTATCTCAGATATGTGGATCATCAGATGTAACTGTGAGGTTCATGTTCAGTGTTTCTGTATCCAGTCCTCTCTATCTCAGATATGTGGATCATCAGATGTAACTGTGAGGTTCATGTTCAGTGTTTCTGTATCCAGCCCTCTCTATCTCAGATATGTGGATCATCAGATGTAACTGTGAGGTTCATGTTCAGTGTTTCTGTATCCAGCCCTCTCTATCTCAGATATGTGGATCATCAGATGTAACTGTGAGGTTCATGTTCAGTGTTTCTGTATCCAGCCCTCTCTATCTCAGATATGTGGATCATCAGATGTAACTGTGAGGTTCATGTTCAGTGTTTCTGTATCCAGCCCTCTCTATCTCAGATATGTGGATCATCAGATGTAACTGTGAGGTTCATGTTCAGTGTTTGTTGATCCAGTCCTCTCTATCTCAGATATGTGGATCATCAGATGTAACTGTGAGGTTCATGTTCAGTATTTGTTGATCCAGTCCTCTCTATCTCAGATATGTGGATCATCAGATGTAACTGTGAGGTTCATGTTCAGTATTTGTTGATCCAGTCCTCTCTATCTCAGATATGTGGATCATCAGATGTAACTGTGAGGTTCATGTTCAGTGTTTGTTGATCCAGGCCTCTCTATCTCAGATATGTGGATCATCAGATGTAACTGTGAGGTTCATGTTCAGTGTTTGTTGATCCAGTCCTCTCTATCTCAGATATGTGGATCATCAGATGTAACTGTGAGGTTCATGTTCAGTGTTTCTGTATCCAGCCCTCTCTCTCTCAGATATGTGGATCATCAGATGTAATTGTGAGGTTCATGTTCAGTGTTTGTTGATCCAGTCCTCTCTATCTCAGATATGTGGATCATCAGATGTAACTGTGAGGTTCATGTTCAGTGCTTGTTGATCCAGTCCTCTCTATCTCAGATATGTGGATCATCAGATGTAACTGTGAGGTTCATGTTCAGTGTTTCTGTATCCAGCCCTCTCTATCTCAGATATGTGGATCATCAGATGTAATTGTGAGGTTCATGTTCAGTGCTTGTTGATCCAGTCCTCTCTATCTCAGATATGTGGATCATCAGATGTAACTGTGAGGTTCATGTTCAGTGTTTGTGTATCCAGTCCTCTCTATCTCAGATATGTGGATCATCAGATGTAACTGTGAGGTTCATGTTCAGTGTTTGTTGATCCAGTCCTCTCTATCTCATATATGTGGATCATCAGATGTAACTGTGAGGTTCATGTTCAGTGTTTGTGTATCCAGTCCTCTCTATCTCAGATATGTGGATCATCAGATGTAACTGTGAGGTTCATGTTCAGTGTTTGTGTATCCAGTCCTCTCTATCTCAGATATGTGGATCATCAGATGTAACTGTGAGATTCATGTTCAGTGTTTGTTGATCCAGTCCTCTCTATCTCAGATATGTGGATCATCAGATGTAACTGTGAGGTTCATGTTCAGTGTTTGTGTATCCAGTCCTCTCTATCTCATATATGTGGATCATCAGATGTAACTGTGAGGTTCATGTTCAATGTTTGTTGATCCAGTCCTCTCTATCTGAGATATGTGGATCATCAGATGTAACTGTGAGGTTCATGTTCGGTGTTTGTTGATACAGTCCTCTCTATCTCAGGTATGTGGATCATCAGATGTAATTGTGAGGTTCATGTTCGGTGTTTGTTGATACAGTGCGGTCTATCTCAGGTATGTGGATCATCAGATGTAACTGTGAGGTTCATGTTCAGTAATTGTTGATCAAGTCCTATCTATCTCAGATATGTGGATCATCAGATGTAACTGTGAGGTTCATGTTCAGTGTTTGTTGATCCAGGTCTATCTATCTACGGTATGTGGATCATCAGATGTAACTGTGAGGTTCATGTTCAGTGTTTGTTGATCCAGTCCTCTCTATCTCATATATATGGATCATCAGATGTAACTGTGAGGTTCATGTTCAGTGTTTGTTGATCCAGTCGTCTCTATCTCAGATGTGTGGATCATCAGATGCAACTGTGAGGTTAATGTTCAGTGTTTCTGTATCCAGTCCTCTCTATCTCAGATATGTGGATCATCAGATGTAACTGTGGGGTTCATGTTCAGTGTTTGTTGATCCAGTCCTCTCTATCTCAGATATGTGGCTCATCAGATGTGTCTGTGAGGTTCATGTTCAGTATTTGTGTATCCAGTCCTCTCTATCTCAGATATGTGGCTCATCAGATGTGTCTGTGAGGTTCATGTTCAGTGTTTGTGTATCCAGTCCTCTCTATCTCATATATGCGCTTCATCAGATGTAACTGTGAGGTTCATGTTCAGTGTTTGTTGATCCAGTCCTATCTATCTCATATATGTGGATCATCAGATGTAACTGTGAGGTTCATGTTCAGTATTTGTGTATCCAGTCCTCTCTATCTCAGATATGTGGATCATCAGATGTGTCTGTGAGGTTCATGTTCAGTATTTGTTGATCCAGTCCTATCTATCTCATATATGTGGATCATCAGATGTAACTGTGAGGTTCATGTTCAGTGTTTGTTGATCCAGTCGTCTCTAACTCAGATATGTGGATCATCAGATGCAACTGTGAGGTTCATGTTCAGTGTTTCTGTATCCATTCCTCTCTATCTCTGATATGTGGATCATCAGATGTAACTCTGGGGTTCATTATCAGTATTTGTTGATCCAGTCCTCTCTAATTCAATATGTGGATCATCAGATGTAACTGTGAGGTTCATGTTCAATATTTGTTGATCCAGTCCTATCTATATCAGATATGTGGATCATCAGATGTAACTGTGACGTTCATGTTCAGTGTTTGTTGATCCAGCCCTCTCTATCTCAGATATGTGGATCATCAGATGTAACTGTGAGGTTAATGTTCAGTGTTTCTGTATCCAGTCCTCTCTATCTCTGATATGTGGATCATCAGATGTAACTCTGGGGTTCATGTTCAGTGTTTGTTGATCCAAGCCTCTCTATCTCAGATATGTGGATCATCAGATGTAACTGTGAGGTTCATGTTCAGTGTTTGTTGATCCAGTGCTCTCTATCTCAGATATGTGGATCATCAGATGTAACTGTGGGGTTCATGTTCAGTGTTTGTTGATCCAGTCCTCTCTATCTCAGATATGTGGCTCATCAGATGTAATTGTGAGGTTCATGTTCAGTGTTTGTTGATCCAGTCCTCTCTCTCAGATATGTGGATCATCAGATGTAACTGTGGGGTTCATGTTCAGTGTTTGTGTATCCGGTCCTCTCTATCTCATATATGCGCTTCATCAGATGTAACTGTGAGGTTCATGTTCAGTGTTTGTTGATCCAGTCCTATCTATCTCATATATGTGGATCATCAGATGTAACTGTGAGGTTCATGTTCAGTATTTGTGTATCCAGTCCTCTCTATCTCAGATATGTGGATCATCAGATGTGTCTGTGAGGTTCATGTTCAGTATTTGTTGATCCAGTCCTATCTATCTCATATATGTGGATCATCAGATGTAACTGTGAGGTTCATGTTCAGTGTTTGTTGATCCAGTCGTCTCTAACTCAGATATGTGGATCATCAGATGCAACTGTGAGGTTCATGTTCAGTGTTTCTGTATCCATTCCTCTCTATCTCTGATATGTGGATCATCAGATGTAACTCTGGGGTTCATGTTCAGTGTTTGTTGATCCAGTCCTGTCTAACTCAGATATGTGGATCATCAGATGTAACTGTGAGGTTCATGTTCAGTGTATGTGTATCCAATTCTCTCTATCTCAGATATGTGGATCATCAGATGTAACTGTGGGGTTCATGTTCAGTGTTTGTTGATCCAGTCCTCTCTGTGTCAGATATGTGGATCATCAGATGTAACTGTGAGGTTCATATTCAGTATTTGTTGATCCAGTCCTATCTATCTCAGATATGTGCATCATCAGATGTAACTGTGAGGTTCATGTTCAGTGTTTGTTGATCCAGTTGTCTCTATCTCAGATATGTGGATCATCAGATGTAACTGTGAGGTTCATGTTCAGTGTTTGTTGATCCAGTCGTCTCTATCTCATATATGTGGATCATCAGATGTAACTGTATGGTTCATGTTCAGTGTTTGTTGATCCAGTCATCTCTATCTCAGGTATGTGGATCATCAGATGTAACTGTGAGGTTCATGTTCAGTGTTTGTTGATCCAGTCCTCTCTATCTCAGATATGTGGATCATCAGATGTAACTGTGAGGTTCATGTTCAGTGTTTGTTGATCCAAGCCTCTCTATCTCAGATATGTGGATCATCAGATGTAACTGTGAGGTTCATGTTCAGTGTTTGTTGATCCATTCGTCTCTATCTCAGATATGTGGATCATCAGATGTAACTGTGAGGTTCATGTTCAGTGTTTGTTGATCCAGTCCTCTCTATCTCAGATATGTGGATCATCAGATGTAACTGTGAGGTTCATGTTCAGTGTTTGTTGATCCAGTCCTCTCTATCAGATATGTGGATCATCAGATGTAACTGTGAGGTTCATGTTCAGTGTTTGTTGATCCAGTCCTCTCTATCTCAGATAGTGGATCATCAGATGTAACTGTGAGGTTCATGTTCAGTGTTTGTTGATCCAGTCCTATCTGTCTCAGATATGTGGATCATCAGATGTAACTGTGAGGTTCATGTTCAATGTTTGTTGATCCAGTCCTCTCTATCTAGATATGTGGATCATCAGATGTAACTGTGGGGTTCATGTTCAAATAGTGAATAGAAAATACAATAAGCGTAATTTTTTTGACTAATTATGTCACACGGGAATTAACCATCAATTGAAAGCACTTTAATGTTGAGGCCTGAAGCAATTTTACTAGATTAGTTAGGTATGTGCAAACACTTCCGTGTCAACAGGATTCAACAGAGCAATGTGATACCTATTTACCGAAATTACAAGTTAGTAAAAGGAAATAGGAGAGGAATTTACTAGATTTAACCATTTTCCAGGAAAAATGCCTTGTGAGTGCTATGTTGTAGTAGTTAAAATGCTAGCTTCCAATTTCAGAGATTCCTCGACTCCAAGCTGCAGGATGGGAATTATTCCCCGCCTTCCCTGAATCAGGAAACATGAGTGAGGGTGTAAACGAGATTTGTGCATATGATGATAATAAACAAAAATAAAAATTTGTTTCTGATACAGATCATTTTATTAAGTAAAATATCATATTCCACATACTTTTAGTTTTTAAATAACTTTGACAATATCTTTTCTCTCTCTCTCTCTCTCTCTCTCTCTCTCTCTCTCTCTCTCTCTCTATATATATATATATATTCATATATATTATATATAATTATAATTATAAATGTGACAACTACATATAACTGGCATAGATTTTGCTTTCTCTACTTAGTACATGACTTTTTCTACATCTCTGCAACAAATTATTGTTAAAAAGTTTATGCGACTATTTCTTTCATGCTAATCGAGAGAAAATTAGCAGCAATAGTCTATTACTTGCTACCTTGTAAGTAGAAGTAAAATAAGGGAGTAGCATAGGTTAAAGTGATAGTCAAAAGCTGGTTGATATGTGCCTGAAGTTCCTTTGTTTGTATGGACACGAGTTGACAAATTCCTGTATGAGAAAGGTATGTTTTTAAAGCTGAAACCAATAACAAACAATATCTCAAAAACGATAAACTCCACGAAAAAAATGTAAATAGCATAAAGTGTGTGTTTTAAAGTGCTCTACATTTTTTTGTGGAGTAAGTTTTTGTCCATCTCTTACGGTTTAGCAGTTATGCAAAATACCGCAAAAGTCATCCAGAATAAAGTAGTCTTTAGAGGCTATTCCCAGAAAATTCAAGATATACATTTTATTTGTCAGGTAAATATCTTTAATATACGATATTTTAATCAAAATCGTTAGTCATTTTTGATAAAATCAAAATTTTCGAAAAAAGTTCCATGTAAAGGGTAGTTGGGGGTTGAAATATTTTCTTGAAAATCTTCGAGTCCCATCCTTGGAAGATACCAAACCTAAATAACAAGTTTGGCATTTAACGGTTTTTTCGGTTTTGAGCTATGCTGCCCACAGCTACACACACATACACACACGCTTATATTTCTAAAAATGCTTCTTTTGGATTCAGGGGGACCCAAAAATGTAATTTCGGTGAAATCTCGGTATGGAATTACAATACCTTCTATATACACTATGTACATAGTACGTGTAGAGAAAGTAAAAATTTGTGCTTGAAGAAAATGGTGTCTTCATTCTTAACTTGGGCATTCATTGTATCACTCAGACTTATTTACCGAACTTGACAATGTGTTAATAAATAACGTAATAGTATATTGCGTACTAAGCTATACTTATCAGGTTGAGAATGTATATTGGGAATACGAGATCTGATAAGTAACTTACCTTTCGTGGTTAATCAATTGCTTTTTGAAATACTTTTAAAAAAACAATAAGAAATCAAAATTGTTTTATAATATTGTATTGAACATTAAGAAAAAATCTAATGTGTTCCATTCACATGGCTTTCTCTACATTGCTGTAAGTAATTATTATTAAAAAGCATATCATTCTATCTTCTTTATAGATAAACATAAGCAGGCTTTGTCTTAATTATTTGCTGCCTTGTAAATAGAAGGAAGATAAGGGAGTACATTAGGCTAAAGCGATAGTCAAATGTTTTAATGTGCTGAAATACGTGTCTATACAGACCAGGAGTTTACAACTTTCCGCATGAGAAAAGTTTAAGTGTTTTAAACCTATATGATATAAATTGTGTGTTTTAACGTGATCTACAGTAACTTTTTGTCTATATCTTACGGCATACCAGTTACGCAAAGTTCAATCAGAATTAAGAGATTTTTAGAGGCTATTCCCAGATATATATTTTATTTGCCATATAAATATCTTTAATACACGATATTTTAATCAAAATCGTTAGAGCTATTTTTCAGAAAATCAAAATTTTCGATCTTTGTCCATGTAAAGGTTAGTTCGGGGTGGGGGATTTTTCTCAAAATCTTCGTGCTGCATCTCTGGAAGATACTATACTTAAATACCAAGTTTTGAATTTTACCGACTTTTCATTTTTGAATTATCATGTTCACAGACAAACGGACATACAGACCTTTTTCTAAAATGTATTTTTGGATTCAGGGGACCCTAAAGCGTGTATTTTCGGTGAAATCTCGGTATCGAGAGAAAGTAAAACTCTTATGTGTTCCATTCACATGACTTTCTCTACATCTCTGCAACAAATTATTGTTAAAAAGCCTATGCTTCTATTTGCTTCATGCTAATCGAGAAAAATTTAGCAGAAATAGTCTTATTACTTGCTTCCTTGTAAGTAGAAGCGAAATAAGGGAGTACAATAGGTTAAAGTGATAGTCAAAAGCTGGTTGCTATGTGACTGAAGTTCCTTTGTTTGTATAGACAGGAGTTGACAAATTCCTATATGAGAAAAGTATAAGTTTTTTTTAAAGCTGAAACCAATAACAAGGAATATCTCAAAAACGATCAACTACAAGAAAAAAATGTATATAACATAAATGTTGTGTTTTAACGAGCTCTACAGTAAGTATTTGTCCGTTTCTTACGGTTATGGAAGATTCCAGAAGTTCGTAAGGTTCATCAGAATAAAGTAGTCTTCAGAAGATTCAACATATACAGTTTATTTTTCCTGTAAATAACTTTAATTTACGGTATTTTAATAAAAATCGTTAAGAGTCATTTTTGAGAATATCAAAATTTTCGAAAAAAAAAGTTCCATGTAAAGGTTAATTTGGGTTGAGGGGGGTTTTTATCAAAATCTTCGTGTCACATCTCTGGAAGATACTAAACTTAAATACCAAATTTGGTATTTTACCGACTTTTCGTTTTTGATCTATCGTGTTCACAGACACACGAACACACACACGGACCTTTTTCTGAAAATGCTTTTTTTGTATACAGGGGACCCTAAAACATATAGTTCAGGTGAAACATAGCTATCGAATTTTTGGGTGCAGTGTAATACCTTCTCTATACACTATGTATAGTACGTGTAGAAAAAGTAAAAATCTTATGTGTTCCATTCACATGACTTTCTCTACATCTCTGCAACAAGTTATTGTTAAAAAGGTTATGCTTCTACATCATGCTAATCGAGAAAAAATTAGTAGAAATAGTCTTATTACTTGTTTCCTTGTAAGTAGAAGCGAAATAAGGGAGTAGCATAGGTTAAAGTGATAGTCAAAAGCTGGTTGCTATGTGACTGAAGTTCCTTTGTTTGTATGGACACGAGTTGACAAATTCCTGTATGAGAAAAGTATAAGTTTTTCAAGGGTGAAACCAAAAACAAGGAATATCTCAAAAACGATCAACTCCATGAAAAAAATGTATATAACAAAGTGTGTGTTTTAACGTGTTCTGCATTGTTTGTGTGGTAAGTTTTTGTCTATCTCTTACGGTTTAGCAGTTATGCAAAATTCGTAAAATTCGTCCAGAATAAAGTAGTGTTCGGAGGCTATTCCCAGAAAATTGAAGATATACATTTTATTTGTCAGGCAAATATCTTTAATATATGATAGTTTAATCAAAATCATTAGAACCGCTTTTGAAAGAATCAAAATTTTCGAAAAAAGTTCCATGTAAATGGTAGTTTGGAGTGGGGGATTTTTCTCAAAATCTTCGTGTAGCATCCCTGGAAGGTACTAAACTTAAATACTATGTTTGGTATTTTACCCACTTTTCGTTTTTGAGTTATCGTCTTCACAGACATACACACGGACCTTTTTCCAAAAATGCTTTTTTTGGATTTAGGGGGACCCAAAACATATATTTGCGGTGAAATCTTGTATTGAATTTTTGGGTACAATACAATACCTTCTCTATACACTATGTACATAGTACTCACATTCATGCGAGTATAGAATGTCCGTTGCATGACAACGTATAGCACCGTACTAAGCCATTTGGACCGTGTCCAGGAGCATTACGATCCAGGCCAAATGTGTCCTCCTAGCACTTTGCCTTGTATTCTCGTCTACTTAAACAATGACAAAGGAAGATATTGCTTAACGGTTTTCATACAACTTAAGTAATAACACTGAGACAAACTTATTTAGTTCAGAAAAACGGTGTCAACTTACATTCATTGTAGTTAAGTTGGCAAACCTCATTCTGGCATACACGTGCATAAAATTGCCAGTATTCTACATATTTATATAGGTTCTTTCAAAAGTCTTTTCAAACCATTATAAATATTTCGATGTTTGAGATATAAAAATGAAAGAAGATACATACTGGAGAAAATATGGTTTTCAGACAGTTGATGCTAAAAGTAGGCCTTTTACCAGAAAATTCTGTCACGCAGTGTTATAAAATTATAACACTCCAATGTAGCCAACTTTGGTTTATGCGTTCACGGCCTCATTCAAGTAGGCTATAACTCTGAAAGCTCGTATCGATCCATAAAATGGCGGGTGATGAACATGGAATCTGCTGAACCAGACGATTTTGTGCAAGCAGTGGAAAGAATAAATTTACTACTGCTGCACTGCCTCTGTTGTAGAGAATGTATTCGTTCTGTACGAGTAAGTCATCAGTTGTCAGCACTGATGCTAAGCAAGGCAACACTTTTTATCGCAGACCATTAAACATGAACTCCGTGAAATAGGTAAAACAATCTATTTATAACTATAATACGTCTATAAATATTGAGACCTGTCTAAAAATAATGTATGACACATGTAATAAAATTGTTTTATATTGTTCGTAGTTTACTACTCACAATATAAAACACCATTTTTACTTTCTCTAGCCCCGTTTGTACAATGTACATAGGAATAGAAAAGTATTGTATTCCACTCAAAAACTCGATGTCGAGATTTCACCGGAAATACATGTTTTAGGACCCCTTGAATCAAAAAAAAAAAAAAAAAAAAAAAAAAAAAGCATTTTCAGATACAGGTTCATGTGAGTGTTGTGTATGTGTCTGTGGACAGCATAGCCCCAAAACGAAAAGGCGGTTAAATACCAAACTTAGTATCTTCCAAGGATGCTACATGGAAGATTTTCAAGAAAATCCCCCCACCCCTAACTACATTTTACATGTACAAATTTTCGAAAATTTTATTTTTCTTAAAAATGGCTGTAACGATTTCGATTAAAATACCACATATTCAAGCTATTTCTATAACAAATAAAATGTATATCTTGAATTTTCTGGGAATACCTACTAAAGACTTGTTTATTCTGGATGAATTTTGTTTAATTTGACATAAGTAGTAACCCGTAAGACATACACAAAAACTTGCTACACAAAAAATATAGATCTTGTTGAAATACACAAGTTATGTCATTACATCTTTTTCGTGGAGCTTGCCGTTTTCAAGGTATTCCTTGTTATTAGTTTCAATTGTGAAGTACTTATACTTTTCTCAGAAGAAAGTGTCCGTTTTTCTTTTGCTCTACTCCTGGCCAAGCAAAGCAGCGATTTGCAATGACAATCGCATAACAACAGCTTTTAAAACATTTGACTATCACTTTAGCATAGCACATTCCTTTAATTCCATTCTACTTATAAGAAACTAAGTAATAAAATTCTGGTAATGTTTATGTCGATTAGCATGGTGTTGAAAGAAGAATTGCCTTTTGTAAGTAGTTTGTAGATAAAGTCATTTGAGTGTAACATATCAGATTTTTACAACTTGTAGCATAAATAACTATAAAATATTGGGAAGATCTCCTCTATTCTCTTTTTCAACGTGCGCCATTCTTCTGTTAGCAACTTCAGTTGTTGTCAGGTTGTTGGATGTGACAGGAAAACTCGTTCTTTAATGTAACCGAACATGGAACATCGGCATGCTCTTGAGTTGTTGATAATTCTAAATATTCTCAGACCTTGAGAAAGATTCTTCCTGTTATTTTCATAACAGCATTGTAACATTTTGGTATTTAACCCACTTTTCGTTTTTAGTATTTAAGTTCAATATCCTCCAAGGATGCAACGCAAAGAGTTTCAAAAAAATCCCCCCACCCCTAACTACCGTTTATATGGAAACTGTTTTCGAAATTTTTTGTTTTCTTAAAAATGGATCCAACAATTTATATTAAAATCTTTTATATTTAAGATATTTACATGACAAAATGTATATCTTGAATTTTCTAGAAATAGCCTCTGAAAATCTCTTTATTCCGGATGAAAGTTCCATTACTGATAAACTGTACGAGATAGACAAAAACTTGCTACATAAAAATGTAGATTTCAATAAGTTATGCCATATAGATACATATTTTTGGTGAACTTGACCGTTTTCGAGATATTTCTTGTTATTGGTTTTAGTTTTAAAATACTTTTCTCATACGGAAATTTGTCAACTCCTGGCAGCACAAAGAGTTGCATTTCAATCCCATAGGATCCCCATTTTAAAACATTTGACTATCACTTTATCCTAGTGTATTCCCTTCTACTTACAAGGAAGCAAGTAATAAGACAATTTCTGCTATTTATTTCTGAATTAGCATGAAGTAAATAAAAGCATAAGCTTTTTAACAATAATTTGTTGCGGAGATGTAGAGAAAGGCATGTGAATGGAAATCAAAAGATTTTTTTGTTGGACTACAACTCTACTTGTACTTCCCATAGATGAGCGGTAGAGAAAGTATCGGAGCAACGAAAACAACTATTAAGGGATCACTGTATTGTAACTGCGCCTAAAAATGTGACGTGTTTTGTAAAGCATAAATATTGCCGGCCGGAACCGTAGCCCCATATTTCATGTGTAGAGATGCACATATTGTTTGGTAGCGTGACGCGGACGGGCGATGGCCCGCAGAATTCCGGCACGCGGCCAACTACCAGTCACTTAATCACCGAATTAATGACTTGTGTCAGTTGTTACTTCTTTCTGCCTACGTCATCATTTTTAAGTAAGGGGTTGGGTCCTAGGTTCATTGCCAGGGCACGTTTTAAATATTCTAACTGTGTGCCAAACTAGAAAATGTGTCAAGTTCACTATTTCGCTTCCTGTTAATTCCTGTACTTGCCATAGAGCGAGCCAAAAGCTTCATTCTCCAACTAAATCGGACCAATACAGCATTGCAACTAAATTTTTTATCTTTCTGTTGCTATCATCATGCTTCTGGTTGAAACAAATTGAAAAATCTGATGTGTTCCATTCACACGACTTTCTCTACATCTCTGCAACAAATTATTATTAAAAAGCGTATTGTTCTATTTACTTAATGCTAATCGTAAAAATTAGCAGAAATAGTCCAATTACTTCCTTCCTTGTAAGTAGAAGCGAAATAACGGAGTACCATAGGTTAAAGTGACAGTCAAAAGCTGGTTGCTATGTGACTGAAGTTCCTTTGTTTGTATGGACAGAAGTTGACAAAGACCTGTATGAGAAAAAAATAATTTTTAAAGCTAAAACCAAAAACAAGGAATATCTCAAAAAGATAAACTCCAGGAAAAAAATGCACATAACATAAATTGTGTGTTTTAAAGTGCTCCTCATTTTTTGTATGGTAAGTTTTAGCAGTTATGCAAACTTCCGTAAAATGCGTCCAGAATAAAGTAGTCTTCAGAGGGCATTCCCAGAAAATTCAAGATATACATTTTATTTGTCAGCTAAATATCTTGACTATATGATATTTTAATCAATATCGTTAGAGCCATTTTTGAAAAAATCAAAATGTTCGAAAAAAGTTCCATGTAAAGAGTAGTTTGGGGTGGGGGGATTTTTCTCAAAATCTTCGTGTCATATTCCTGGAAGATACTAAACTTAAATACCAAGTTTGGTATTTTAATGACTTTTCATTTTTGAGTTATCGTGTTCACAGACGCACGGACACACGCACACACACACACACACATATACACACACAGAATGACTTTTTTATGAAAATGCTTTTTTTGGATACAGGGCATCCTAAAACATATATTTCCGGTGAAATCTCGGTATCTAATTTTTGTGGAGTGCAATACCTTCTGTATACACTTTATACATAGTATGTGTAGAGAAAGAAAAAATCTGATCTATTCCATTCACTTGACTTTCTCTATCTGCTCCTCAAACTATTCTTACATAAGAGTAGAAAAGAAAAAAATTCCTGACGTGTTCCATTCACATGACTTTCTCGACATCCATGTAACAAATTATTGTTGAAAAGCTTATTTTTCTATCTACTTCACGCCAATCGAGATAAACATTAACAGAAATAATCTTATTACTAGCTTCCAAGTAAGTAGAAGGGAAATAAGGGAGTACCATAGATTAAAGTGATAGTCAAATGTTTTAAAATGTGTCGCTATGCGTTCGTGCTTGATATTCACTTCTCTTTCCAAGGTCACAACAGATATGAAAAGACAGATAACTTCGTTTAAGAAAAGTGTAAGTGGTAAAATTAATATCAATAACAAGGAATATCTTGGAAATGGTTAACTTCACAGAAAAGAAAAAAAAAAAAAAACTATATGAGACAAATTGTGTGCTTTAACGAGAGCTAAATGTTTACATTTTCTGCATGTAATATGTAGATACATATTGTATAAAGAAGATTCTATATCGAGATTTTACCTGAAGTACATGTTTTGGGACCGCCTGAATCCAAAGAAAGCATTTTTAGAAAAATGTCCGTGGTGTGTGTGTGTGTGCTCAGCATAGCTAAAAAACGAAATGTCCGTTAAATACTTGATATTTAAGTGCAGTATCTTCCAAAGATGTGACGCGAAGATTTTCAAGAAAATCCCCCCGCCACAACTACCTTTTACATGGAAAAAAATCGAAAATTTTGTTTTTCTCAAAAATGGCTCTAACGATTTTGATTAAAATATCGTATATTAAAGATATTTACATCCCAAATAAAATGTATATTTTGAATTTTCTAGGAAAAGCCTCGGAAGACCTTTTTATTAATCATGATTTTTTCTGAATTTTGCATGACTGGTAAACAGCAAGAGATAGACTGGTAAACAGCAAGAGATAGACAAAAGCTTACTACACACAAAAAAAAATGTAGATCTCCTTAAAACACATAATTTATGTCATATACATTTTTTTTTCGTGATATTCCTTGTTATTTGCTTCAGTTTGAAAATTCTTAAACTTTTCTCATACGGATTCCCGGTGAAATCTCGGTATTGAATTTTAGGTGCAATACAACACCTTCTCTGAAAACTATGTTCATAGTACGTGCAAAGAAAGTAAAGCTATTAATTGCGAAGACTTGATTGCAAGCAAGATCTCGGTGTGGAATACAACAGGTTCTGTATCCACTATATAGGGTACACGTGCTAGACTAAATAAAGATTTAGTAAGGACTGTACACATGGTAACCAAATTGACGATATGATATTGCAGTTAAAGGGGGGGGAGGATAATCGGCACTAGCTTCTTCATTTAATTGAGGTCATAAGCACTAGAGTTAATGCCACATAGTGACTCTTTCCTCTTCCTAAATCTGCGTACAGATCTTAATTTTCTTTCTTTCTTTTTTACTTTCTCTATACGTACTATGTACATAGTGTATAAAGAAGGCATTGTATTGCACCCAAAACTTCGATACCCAGATTTCGCCGGAAATATCTGTTTTGAGACCCCCTGAATAAAAAAAAAAGCAGTTCTAGAAAAATACCCGTGTGTGTATCTGTGGACAGCATAGCTCAAAAACGAAAAGACCGTTAAATACCAAAATTGGTATTTAAGTTTGGCATCTTCCAAGGATACGACACGAAGATTTTCAAGAAAATCCTCCCACCCCTAACTACCCTTTATATGGAAAAAATTTTGAAAAATTTGTTTTTCTTAAAAATGGATGTAACGATTTTGATTAAAATACGACATAATAAAGCAATTTCTATCTTAAATAAAATGTATATCTTGAATTTTCTGGGAATAACTTCTAAAGACCTGTTTACTCTGGATGAATTTTGCTTAATTTAGCATAACTGGTAAACCGTAAGAGATAGACAATAACTACCATAAAAATGTAGATCTCGTTAAAATACAAAAGCTGTCATATACATTTTTTTCGTGAAGCTTACCGTTTTCGAGGTACTCCTTACTTTTAGTTTCAATTGTGAAGTACTTATACTTTTCTTAGACAGGAAGTGTCCGTTTTCCTTTTGTTTTACTCCTGACCGAGTCTAGAAGCGATTTGCAATGACAGCTTGTAAAGCATTTGACTATCACTATAGCCCAGGACATTCTAGTCTGCTTATAAGGAACTAAGTAATAAAATTCTGTTAACGTTTATCTGGATTAGCATTGTGTTGAAAGAAGAATAATCTTTTGTAAGAAGTTTGTTTGTAGAGCAGCTGGAGAAAGTGATGTGAGTGTAACACATCTGTTTGCCCTCCTCGTGTGTAGGATTACAAGCCTGACGCCTGTTGAGGAGCAGAGAGAAACCAGGATGGGTGATTATGAAGCGAATGACGGGAAAACCCGCCCAGACGGGAGACGAGCAGTTTAACCTCTCGGCCTGTGCCTGAATATCGTTAGTGCAGCTGAAAGCAAACACTACTACGATGTGAGGAGCAAAGCTGATTGTTTACATCTCTCTTTGGATCTGAAGTTGCTTGGGCCGCAGCAAACGATCAACAATCAATGTTGCTATTCTTCTACTGAGAAGGAGACAGGTTTAACAATCTCTACTTAGAAAACAAGACACTCAGTAAGTTAAATTTGAACAATTTGATCTTAAGTTACTTGATGACAACTCTAAATTCTAGAGAGGTTTCTTCATTCTCCCGAACTTCCTGTCTCTTCATTTCAACCGGTCTCTTTCAGGGTTGTAAGTGTCGGCGATTGTGGCGCCCCTCTGTGGGGGTGAATGCGCTTTGGAAGTACAGCTCTCGGCGAAGAGAGTCGTCTGAGGTGTTCAGCCAGACTCAGGGCGCGGACTCGGTTTTGGCCACCCGTTGAATACTCTCATATCATCCTGGGGTCTGACGTGCAATAAGCACATGGAGGCGGCAGTGTGCAATACCAATCATTACTCATACATTAACAAACCTGTTGTGTTCCATTCACATGACTTTCTCTACATCTCTGCAACAAATTATTGTTAGAAGGCTTATGCTTCTATTTACTTCATGCTAATCGAGATAAAATTAGCAGAAATAGTCTTATTACTTGCTTCCTTGTAAGTAGAAGCGAAATAAGGGAGTACCATAGGTTAAAGTCATAGTTGCTATGTGACTGACGTTCCTTTGTTTGTATGGACACGAGTTGGCACATTCCTGTATGAGAAAAGTGTAAGTTTTTTAAAGCTAAAACCGATAACAAGGAATATCTCAAAAACCATCAACTCCACGAATAAAATGTATATAACATAAATTGTGTGTTTTAACGTGCTCTACATTTTTGTGTTCTAAGTTTTTGTCTAATTTTTGCAAAATTCAGTAAAATTCATCTAGAATAAAGAGGTCTTTTGAGGCTATTCCCAGAAAATTCAAAATATATATTTTATTTGGCAAATAAATATCTTAAATATATCAAAATCGTTAGAGCCCTTTTTAATAAAATCAACATTTTCGCAATTTTTTTCCATGTAAAGGGTAGTTTGGGGTGGGGGATTTTTTTTTTTAAATTTTTGTATCACATCCTAGGAAGATACCAAACTTAAACACCAAGTTTGGTTTTTAACGGTCTTTTCGTATTTGAGCTATGCTGTCCACAGACACACACGGATATTTTTCTAAAAATGTTTTTTTTTATTAAGGGGGTTTCAAAACATTTCCAGTGAAGTCTGTGTATGGAATTTTGGGTACAGTACAATACCTTCTCTATACACTATGTACATAGTACGTATAGAGAAAGTAAAAAGGAATACCTCAAGGTTCAGTGCTGGGACCTTTTTTATTATATAAATTAATGACTTGCTGTGTTGCCTACCTTTTAAGTTGGTTATATATGCTCATGACATAACATTCTGACTTAGGAACTTAGTGCAACAAAAAGAAATAATGGTTTAAAAATCTGCTAGTAATCCATGAACAAATTTGATTTACTTTAAGAAACACACACAAATTGGACAAAGAGCATAAATCTGTAAAATTGTTGGGAATACATATTGATGGAAAACTTTACTGCAATGAACATACTACAACATAATGTACCAAATTGTCAGAGCCTTGTAGCTACTAAAAAAATTGAAGTTTAAATTAGTACAAAAATTATATAAATGACATATTATGTTTTTTTTCACATGCAATATGGAATTCTTCTTTCACAAAACTCAAGGGGACTAAAACAAGTAGGTATATGGCAAAAAAATCTGATGTGTTCCATTCACATGACTTTCTCTACATCTGTAACAAATTATTGTTGTAAAACTTATTCTTCCATCTACTTCAAGCTAATTGAGATAAACATTAACAGAAATTGTCTTATTACTTGCTTCCCCATAAGTAGAAGGGAAATAAGGGAGTAGCATAGGTTAAAGTGATACTCAAATGTTTTAAAATGTGGTTGCTATGGGATTGAAATCCATTTCTTTGCGTGGCCAGGTGTTGACAAGTTCCTGTATGAGAAAAGTTTAAGCATTTTAAAACTGAAACCAATAACAAGGAATACCTCAAAAACGGTCAACTGCAGGAAAAAATGTATAGGATGTAAAGTGTGTGTTTTAAAGAGCTTTACATTTTTTGTGTGGTAAGTTCTTGTCTATCTCTTAGAGCTTACTAGTTATGCAAAAAAAAACAAAAAAACATCCAGAATAAAGAGGTCTTTAGAGGCTATTCCCAGAAAATGTATGAAATAGATTTTGTTTGGGATGAAAATATCTTAACCATACATATTGTAATCAAAATTGTTAGAGCTATTTTTGGGAAAATTAATTTTTTTTTAAATATTTCCATGTAAAGGATAGTTGAGGGTGGAGGATAGGCTTGAACATGTTTTTATCGTATGGAAGATACTGAAGCTAATGATGTTTGGTATTTAAACAACTTTTCATTTTTGAATTATGCTGTTCACACACACAGACCTTTTTCTAATTTTAATCAGGGGCCCTCAAAACATATATTTGTGGTGAAATGTTGGTATCAAATTTTTGGGTACAATACTTACTACACTTACTATTCAGAGTGCAGAAAGTAAACACTAACTTATACTGTTATTAGTATAAGGGATGATCAAAAACTTAAGTGGCCAGTCTGCTTCGTATCACAGGAACAATCACAGCCGTTCAAGTCGCTTCATTGTGGTGCCAGTAAAAAGGATATAAATACCAACTTGTGAATTAGAGGAAGAACGGCATATGTAGCAAAATAATTTGTGCAACAATGCCAAAACAAATCAAGACAACATTGTCATTTTCAGCTACTCTGCTATTATTGAGATGTGCAAGAAGGAAAATTTAATTGTTTCTAATAAAGAGAGATGATCTATGCTCAATAAAAAGTTGTATGGAGTCAATTCCAAAAGGAAAGAAAACAGACCTGCAACTGGGTGTTCTACAGTGCAAGTTATCAACAAGGATTTGTACTTAGAAAAGTGGCATAAAGACAGAGTTCACAAATTGTTGACCCGTCACATATCAGAGCATCACACAAACTGTATGAGAGACTCCTGGCGGGCAAAAGATGAGACACATGTCTAAACAAGTGACTGCAACAAACCATGTGCAATTTACTACCATCCAGAATGTTTCAAAAATGGTGCTCCAAATGTGAGGAAGGCTTTTCCAAGGGACACTGTTACAATGGCAAATTGACAATCTGCTGAGTTGATAAACAAGTCAAACGATCTTTATGGGACAGACACACATGGGGTTGAAGCCTCAGTTTTGTGAAGACATTGGAGCAAGAATCAGGAATGTGGTACTCCTTCAGCAGCATCCCGACTCACCACCTGGACTTGTGAAAAGAGAAAAGTACACAGTTATAGCTATAAAAATCTCATATGTTCCATTAGCATGACTTTCTCTATATCTCTGCAACAAATTATAGTCAAAAAGCTTATGCTTCTATTTACTTCATATTAATCAAGAAAAAATTAGCAGAAATAATGTTATTACTAGAGCCCGGATTTTTATGTAATTACATATTTTAAATCCTGCATAATATTTAAATGAGAAGTAAAAATGTTGGCAAATTACATCATTTGGGACATCCATTTTGGAACATACAAAATCAAGTCCATCAGAATTGATTTCAATAAGTTTTACATATGAAAAACGAAAATAAGTATACAGACCAGACTACAAGAACACATGAGATATTTGATATACAAAAATAAAATGTGCAAAAGCCCATCTTTTCTGGTCTACCAATGAAATCACACCAAATATAAAACTGATAAACCAGCCAGACAAGATACTCATCACCAAAAGCAAATTACACATGTTAAACTTTGATTTACTGCCAGGAAGTTCAACTCACAACCACAAGAGGCCACCACAGACAGTATACCTATCTCAGAAAACCATGGATCAAGCCAGTTGGATAAATGCTGAGGATGGAAATAAACTGAAAACTTGCAAATATGCAAAGAAGCTTGTGATGTGACTAAATAAAAAACAAAAGAATTTGAGTCAGTTTTTGTAACACAAACATCACTTTCAAACTCAAATTCTTTTGTTTTAAGTAAAATTAAGTGACGTTTGTGTTAGAAAAACCAATCCAAATTCTTTTGTTTTTTATTTGGGAATAAACTGTTTCTGAAGCACGTTCAAGCAAGAAATACAGTTAAGTGAAATTAGTGTTAACAAGTCCAGCTCGTTACTTCTAATGATAAACACATTTGTTAACCTTCTACTAAATTATAATATTCATCACTTTTATGCTGGGATGTAGCAATAACGACCCAAACAAATCCTAACATACTTCATTTATTTTTAAGTAAGTTACAGTTTTACAGATTCAATATAATATACTCGTACGAGAAAAAAATAACATCCATCAGTTTTGTGTTAAAATACAGTACACATTGTTCAAAAGACTTCTTCTGTAAAAGTAAATTTACAAATGTATATACAGCTGCAACTTCAGACATCGCAGAATCCACTTTCCAACCTGAAACATAAACATGACAATAAAAACATAAATGGAAACAAGTAAAACAAAAAAAAAACCCAGAGATGTTACATTCACATGACTATCTCTAATCACTCTTCTACTCTCGTTACAAAATAACATTCTTGAATCTACTTGTTAATAAGATAAACTTTCATTATACATTTCGTTGTAGATATAAGAAGAATACAGTAGGATAAAGTGATAGTCACATTTTTACTTTCTCTAGTATCTATGTACAATGCACATAGTAGGTAGGGAGGGTATTGCATTCTACCAGAAAAATTTGACACTGAGATTTCATCAGAAATACTTGTTTTTAACACCTTGAATCCAAAAAATAGTATTTTTATAAAAAGGTCAGTAAGTATGTCTGTGGACAGTGTAACTCAAAAAACAAAAAATATGTTAAATATACCAAACTTGGTATTTAGGTTTAACATCTTCCAAGGATGCAACACAAACATTTTCAAGAAATTCAACCCATCCCAAACTACTCTTTACATGGAAAAAATTATGAACATTTTAACTCTCTCAAAAATGGCTCTACTGATCTTTATTTAAATACTGCATATTTAAGATATTTATATGAAAAATAAAATGTATATCTTGAATTTTCTGGGAGTAGCTACTGAAGTCCTCTTTATTTTGAATGACTTTTGCATAACTGGTAAACCGGAATTATACACAAAAGGTTACTGCAAAAAAATGTAGAGCTCATTAAGTCACAATTTATGTCATTCAATTTTTTGTCAAGTTAACCATTTCCCAGATATTTCTTGTTATTGGTTTCAACTTTAAGCTACTTAAACAACTTTTCTTCATTTTAACTCTCATTGTTTTTCTCCTGGTTGTGTAAAACAAACCAAATTTCAGTTGTTTCACATAGTGAGCAACTTTTTAAAAGATTTGACTATAACTTTAACCTGTATTACCTTATTTCCCAAAAGGAACTAATACACCATTTGTTTTAATGTTTATCTCAATTTCAACACTTTTGTAACAATAGTTTGTAGAGAAAGTCACGTGAGTGAATGGAATACATCAGATTTTGTTTTAAGTTAACCATTTCCTTAGTTTTGGTATAAATTGCACAATGCTTAAACTTTTTCCAAATGAGAAGTCATCACTTGTTTTTCTTTTCATCCTGGTCATGCAAGGAGAATAGAATTTTAAGAACATCACATAGTGAATGGATCTTAAAATTTTGACTATCACTTTAACCTAGTGTATTCCCTAATTTCTTTGTACAAACAATAGAATAAATAATACCATTTCTAGCCCACCTGGGTAGTGTGGTGGTAGCATGTCTGCTTCATATTCAAAAGGTTGTGAGTTCGAATCTTGCTTAGGGTGAGTTACCCGGATAACGTTTATCCGAGGTTTTCCCTTATCCTAAGAAGACAAATGTTGAGTAACTTTAAGCTCCATGGACCCCGAGATCATTTGAGCATCATTTCACCAATTTCATTCATTGTCCAATATGACCAACCAGGTTAAAGGATGTTAAAACTACAAAAAAAAAAAAAAAATTTAATATTGACATTGATTAGCATGAAATATATAGAAGAATAAGGTTTTTAAGAATAGTTTGCTACAGATGTGATACCTAGATTTTGTCAGAAATACACGTTTTAAGAACTCCTAAATAAAAAAACACCTTTAGAAAATTGGTTAATTTTAATGTAAATAAACCTTTACAGAAATAGCTGCAGGTCTCGTTAGGAATATTGAGGACTTCATTGAAGCACGTGGTGCTGATTAAGCGTAACTAATATTACAATTAGTGTTCATTTTAATTATTTTCTCTCTAGCTATGAGTAGGACAGGAGTCGGATAGGTAGAGTCAGACTGAAAAATTCAATACCATAGCTGAGATTTGAACCACAGATTTCCCAGTCTCCAGCTTGTTGCTCTACCACTGAGCTACCATGGCAACATGCTGGCATTGCATTATATTTCTCAGTAAACTTACACGTGGATTATCTGATAAAACATTAAAATTAACACTAACTGACTGAAATAGTTGGCTAAACTATGAATCGCAGGTCTTAAAAGTACTTACGACATTGTAAGTCGCTATTGGGGTATGTCATCATCTCAAAATAGTTATAGATTACCTTGTGGTATACCTAGAAACATGCAAGTCAATTGAGGAATTTAATGTTGTACCAGCATGTTGACATGGTAGCTGAGTGGTAGAGCAACTGGCTAGAGACCGGGAGATCCGTGCTTCAAATCCCAGCTATGGCATTGAATTCTTCAGTCTAACCGCACCTATCCAACATTACAATCTGACGGCAGTGCAGTCTCTGTCAGAAGTATTGTTTCACTTCTATTAGTGCAGTCAATTGCAATGCCTCCCATTTGTTCCAAATTGAAAGCGAAAATCTTTCTGAAAATTCTGTCCTGATAATTAACAATACAAGCTATAATAACATTTAAATAAAAAACCCCCAATGTCCAAGTTGCTAAAAACTTATATAAAACAAATTCTTATCAATGTCAAATCTTTATTATTTAATCAAGATTAATAAACTCAACAAAAACCCTGTATACAGTTCCCTGCAAATTAACAGGAACTAAACAATAGCACAACAGTTTTCATGTTTCCAAGAATTTAATCTTCCAATTTACAAGGGCCATTCAATAAGTATAATGTAACACATTTTTTTTCTCGGCCAATTTTGGTTGAAAAAAAATTAAATTTTGTGTAGGACATGTTTAAATATTACCACTTCATCTCATAAAGTTTCAGTAATTTCCAATAGGTGGCAGCACTATAACTAGCCTGTCTGTAATGGAAGTGTGTTCCAAACAGAGAGCAGTTATTGAATTTCTTTTGGCGGTAAACCGGAGAATCACAGACATTCATAGGTACTTCCAGAATGTCTGTGGAGACCTGGCAGTGGACAGAAGATCTGTCATTATCACAACAAGGTGGAGCAAGCTGTGACTTCTGCAGACAGATCACAGTCGGCGTTTCTGTTGGTCCACTTGTCCACCAGTTGGGGTACTCAAAGGTTTGTTCTTGCTGGCTTCCTTGACGCCTCAAAACCATAAAAATCACAGGAGCATCTGTGCAGAATTGCTTATTTGTTATGAGGCTGAGGGTGACACTTTTTGTAAAATATTGTAACAGACGATGAAACATGGGTTCATCACTTCAAATCTGAAACAAAACAGCAATCCATAAAGTGGCACACTACTTCTCCTTCGAAGAAAAATCTGATGTGTTCCATTCACATGACTTTTTCTACATCTCTGCAATAAATTATTGTTAAAAAGCTTAAGCTTCTATTTACTTCATACTAATTGAGAAAAAAATTAGCAGAGTAGTCTTATTTGCTTCCTTGTAAGTAAAAGCGAAATTAGGGAGTACCATAGGTTAAAGTGATAGTCAAAAGCTGGTTGCTATGTGACTGAAGTTCCTTTGTTTGTATGGACATGAGTTGACAAATTCCTGTATGAGAAAAGTATAAGTTTTTCAAAGCTGAAACTAAAAACAAGGAATATTTCAAAAATATACCGTAAAAGCGGGTAAATCCGATATAGGCGGGTAATTCTGATCATTTCTTCTTTTACTCGGAAAACAACAATAAACAGCGGAGCAACTGTTTAGAGTTAATTATTGCATCACATGTTCGGAACGAGAATACAATTAGAACACAATATTGTTGTGTCGGAACCGTTATTATTGTTTTCTAAAGCAGTAGATCAGATTCAAGTGAACGCGTCATAGTGGTGGAAGAAGCTTACTTGTGAAAAGCTCTGTTGTGCGTTTCATCGCTTTCATATAACTAGGTATGTTTTAACATATTTTATATCATTCATGTTTCTTGCGGTAGTATCAGTAACTAAACATATTCAAATTCGTTTTGTTTTAATGGTAGCTCATCTGACATTAAAATTTGTTACATTGTGGGGTGAATCTGATCAGCATGGGGAACGAAAGTTGGTCCTGGCAGCAGATGTAACTACAATCCTGTATACTTAACTAACATGGGAAATTAACATCGGAGCAATATGGTGTGCCATATACCACCCTTAATGATAAATATAAGTTCAGAATGGGAGGACAAACTGCTTTAAGTAGAGAAGAAGAAAAGCTTTGGTTGAAGGATTACTGGTGTGTGCCAAATGGGGTTTCCTGCTTAGAGCTTGAGATATCAGAAATGTAGTACAGAGCTATCTAAATAGGATAGGAAAAATAGAAAAAAGATTTACTGACAACAGACCTGGCAAGGAATGGTTACGTGGGTTCCTTGGAAGATACAAGGAATTAAGTGTAAGATTAAGTGAAAATATAAAGAGGGCCAGAGCAGCTGTTACACATGCTACAGTGTGTGAATATGTTTCTAATTTAGCGACATCAATGGAGGGAATTCCTCCATCTAATGTCAATTATGATGAAACCAATTTCTCAGATGATCCAGGCCAAGTTAGAGTCGTCGTCAAACGTGGTGTGAAACACCCGGAAAGAATAATTGATTCTTCAAAGAACAGCATTAGCGTTATGCTATCAGCTGCAGCAGATGGAAAATTGCTTCCTCCGTATACAGTGTCCAAGAGTAAGCATCTCTAAGACACATGGCTGTTAGGCGGTATGCCTGGTGCTGGCTATAATAGAAATATGAGTGGATGGTTTGAAGCATGGTTTTCGGACATTCTGGTTCCTTTCGTAAGAAGATTAGAAGGGACAAAGAGTCTAATAGGGGATAATTTAACAAGCCACATTTCTCTACATGTCATCAAACAGTGTGAGTTGCACAACGTGCGATTTGTTCTATTGCCACCTAACACCACCCACTCGAGGTAGCATTCTTTAGACCACTCAAACATGCTTAGAGGAGTGTTCTTGACCAGTGGAAACAACATAACAGAGGTGTAGTTCCAAAATCAGAATTTCCTCCCCTTCTTAAAAAGGCATTTGATGAAACTGGAGATAATAAGAAACAGAATATCATAGCTGGTTTTGCAAAGGCAGGGATTGTTCCCTTCTACCCAGAAAAAGTTCTCTCTCAAGTTGTAGATGTAAATGATGATAATGGTACATAGGAAATGGAAACGTCATGGACTGAAGCATTTGTGGATCACTTAAAGAAGTCTCATACTGGAGAAGCAGCTAAGAAAACAGAAGCGGTTCATAAGACTCGTTTGGATGTGGCGCCAGGTAAGGGAGTGGTTGTGGAAGATCTTGAGAGTCAACAAAATGTCCACATTACAGGTGAAGGAACCATGTAGATGAGCCAGCAGAGAGAGAGAGATAATGATGATGATGAAGCATCAAAAGCAGTTGAGGAAAGTGAGGATAAAACTGAAGAAATTTCAATTGGAGAGTTTGTTGTGGTAAAATTCCCAACGAAGAAAAGGGTTAGATACTTTATTATGAAGATTGAGGATGAAGTTGATAAAGATTTGTTTGAGGTTAGGTTTTTAAGAAAAAAAAGAAAGTGATAACTTGAACACGCACTTCATTTTTCCAGAGACTGAAGACATTGCAGAGGTAGAGAGAAGTGAAATAATTCGAAAAATCCAATGCGAAACTCAAAGAAGAGGAAGTTACATGTTCAGAAACATAGATGATATGATTAATGGACTGTTTCAATGATGAGAACCTGTTTATTGATAAACTCAGCTGTGCTTTTTTTTTTGTTTGTAATCAAATTCTGTAATTGACCTTTGGTTACGAACATGCACTGAAACATTTGGAGTCTTACAAAATAAATATGAATACAAATGCACAATTTATATACCATTGTTTGTTGTTTTTGTGTAATTTATGAAATGATTTTTTAAAAATCACAGTTTTGATCGCATTCACCCATATTAAAGTTGTAAAACGACATTGAATGAAAATAAATGAGTGATCGGAACTATGCAGATGACACCGATCGGTAAACAATTAAATAAATATGCCATTGTTGAAGTCAGTCAATGATAATATTTATATATCATTATTGTCAAATATGAAGGAACATATCTTCCATGCTTCACCACTTTTAACAAAGTATTTCATTTCAAAATATTAAATTATATGCAAATTTTGATCAGATTCACCCGCTTTTACGGTATATAACATAAATTGCATGTTTTAATGTGCTCTACATTTTTTGTGTGGTAAGTTTTTGTCCATCTCTTACAGTTTAGCAATTCTGTGAAAAATTCCATAAAATTCATTCAGAATAAAGTAGTCTTCAGAGGCTATTTGCAGAAAATCCAAGATATACATTTTATTTTTCATGTAAATATCTTTAATATATGACAGTTTAATCAAAATCATTAGAGCCATTTTTGAGAAAATCAAAATTTTCAAAAAGTTCCATGTAAAGGGTAGTTTGTGGTGGAGGAATTTTCTTGAAAATCTTTCTGTCGCATCCTTGGAAGATACCAAACCTAAATACCAAGTTTGGTTTTGAACAGTCTTTTAGTTTTTGAGCTATACACACAGACAGACACACACACACACACACACACACACAAGGACATATTTCTAAAAATGTTTTTTTTATTCAGGGGGTCTCAAAACATATATTTCTGGTGAAATCTCGGTATTGAATTTTTGGGTGCATCACAATACCTTCTCTATACACTATGTACATAATACGTGTAGAGAAAGTAAAAAGTTCAAAGCCATACCCTCAGCTGGTAAAGTCACGGCGATGGTTTTCTGGTACTCTGAAAGGGTTATTCTGTTCAATGTCCTCCCTCATGGTGAAACGATCAACTCTGAAGTATATTGTGCTACTCTAAGGAAATTGAAGAAACGACTTCAGCCACAAAATACAAATGAACTTCTCATTCTGCACGATAACGCAAGACCCCGAGAGGAGCTCACAAAACTTAAGTGAACTGTTGTTTCTCATCCACCCTATAGCCCAGATCTTTCTCCTGTTTGGCCCAATGAAGGGAGCACTACTTGATGCAGCAAGCCGTTGGCTCTGACATAGACCAGTACAGTGGTCCCTCTCATCAAGATGGCGTAAGGCTGTAGCATTAAACAAAGATTATGTTCAAAAATACAGTTTTGTAGCCAAAACATTGGGAAATAGCTTGCTGCATTTGAATCCTGAATAAAACCAACCTGCTTTAAGAAAAAAGTGTTTCATTACTTACTGAACGTCCCTCACACATTTCTTAATACTTAATATATCATACTTTCTTTTTTATAAGTTCCATTACATGATTAGGCATGGACTTAACAATTTCTAGGGTTCAGCATGAGCAAATAATGAACCAGTAAATTCAGACTGTAAAACACCCTGAGAAGAAAATGTTTTGGGACTGTTTCACCTAGGATCTTTAATTCCAGTTGAGGTGATCAGCACATCACAGTACTGCTGAGAGTTATTTGTCAACTCCAGAAAGTGACAGAATGGAACGTAGCAAGATTTAGTTCCCTGCCACACTTCTAAGTGAAGATTTTCTGATAAGATAACAATGTTCGTGTGCTTGAATGGCCAAAGAATTTGTCTTTAACCCCATAGAAAATTTGTGGCTATCTGCAAAAAGAGGCTTGCAAAATTTGACTTTTCCACAAAAGAACATTTGATATTGGGTTTAATTCAAGTGTAGTTTCATGATGGTGATCTTAAAATGTGTTTTCCGATCTTGTGGAGTCCATGCCTAATTGAGTGATGGAATTTATAAAAAAGAAAGAAGGACATATTAAGTATTAAGAAATGTAAATTGGGAGTACTTATTGATTAAATTCATGAAAAATATGTGTTATTGTTCTGTTCTGATTAATTTGCGCGAGACTGAAGTAGTTCAGATATATATACCCCCTCCATTGAATCCTTGCACTTGACAGTTAGGAATTAAGTTGGTGCAACCACAGAAAACAGATGAAAACCTTTACCCATTTGACTTTCTGACCAATCACAAAGCAGCATTCCGACCAGTCGGTCAGACAGTTGCAATAGCTGGCTATTGCTCAGTTTGTGAACTCCTAACACGTGTGTTGAGCTGTTCTGTGCAAGCTACGTATTATTCGTTGTTATTGTTGTTTGTGTTTGTTAGTTAGGGAACATAACAAGAGTTTCACAATTATAGAGGTAGATAAGACTTTTGCAGGAAGGTGTGGCGAGGGTAAACATGGCTTCATCAAAGAAGAAATTGAAATGTGCACAAAATAATGCAAAAAGCGTGGAATTAGATGGAATCATCAGTGAATGTGAACCACTAATGATATGTCTTGGTGACGACGATGAGGTTGATGATGACAATGATGATGGGGACAGAAACTTGGATGGAATTGAGCCATTAAAATTGTAAACCGATGAAAATCACTTTGTTATACCATTCTCTCATTGTAACAAGCTATTTTACATTTTTGTTCAATATTGTCGTAAATATGTATGTATGCTACATGCGTTACAGTATCACTGTTTTTTTTTTTCAGTTAACATCAATAATAACACATTGCTTTCATTATTCATCGGCATTAATTTGCTATGTACACTGTTTATATCCGTCTTTACACATGATAGAGGCATTTGTAATCAGCTGTTGTTGTTTACTGATTACTCTGGCAGCATACCCAACCTTACACAAAACCACCTGAACTGTCAAGTGCAAGGATTCAGCGGGTGGAACATGCACACAGCACACTCACTCCCTCCACATCACCCACATTTAAATCCTACGAGTTCATCTGCACAGCAGTAAAACAGGGCTAGGGAGCAGAATCACAACTTTCAAGATAAAACAAATTGTTGCGTATTTCAGCGAAATCTCTGTATCTAATTGTCTGCAATACCTTCTCTACCAATGTGCTAAGTACAGAGAGTACAAATATCTAGGTATGATGTTATGTTTTGTCTATAGTACCTTTTATACGTTGAGAAAGAAACAGAAATGTGTACAGAATGTGGGAGCTTGTGTTAGTTAACAAACTCAGAACAAATGAGACTGAAGATAACACGAGGGGTTCGTAACTCATGCTGCTGTTCTACAAGTGTAAAGATTGAGTCAGTGCTTTGCTGGTTGTAAAATGTAAGGTTAGATAATAAGTGATATCTTTAATTGTTTTACATAATTATAAAACCAAGCCCCCATATTCATTAGTTGTTCCGAATTACCTTTTCATTTTATATCAAATCACTTCAAAAATAAGCTCAAACTATATATGCTGAAAGTTTGGTAAAGTGAAATATCTTGAAAAATTCTTGTTTGTCCAAATTTTAATAATACGGCTTGTTCTTATCTTCAAAATTTTAGGTGACAACATAAGCAAGACAGAGAAAAGGTTTCCCCCAATATATGTACACCTTGTGTTCTTCTTCAACATTCATGTCACTTTCATAGGATTTAATGCAGCTTTTAGACCATTAAAGAGAGAAAATATCTTGGTTGAGAGTTTACTGATAGCGGTAAACCTATACAATGGTTGCAGCGTACACACACAACAGAAGCAGTTTAGGTGACTTCTACTGGCTATCCATATTTGAAAGTGTTGAATACATTAAGTTGTTCAAATGTGAAAATCGACTGATTTAACTTTGCGGATCTCTTGGCTATGCCCTGTCATCTTTCCGCAGTAGTGGCTTTTGCTGCAACAATTTTTACATCCTTTATATTCATTTCCTCAACTCTACTATGCCATAAATGACAAAAGAAAGGAAGAGGAAATTAACACCTTGCAAATCCAACAGCTGGCATGCATGTACAGCACAATGTGACATGTTTTCTTGGCTTGCCACCATCAGTCTTCTTATCGAAGAAAATATTCTATTTGGGGCAAGTGGGTGTATTAAAGGATACTCCCAACTCATATACAAAAGTAATACAATCGTTTGTATTAATTTCTTGCCAATTTCTAAACTGTGATAGATATGCAATTTTTGCCTTGTTTTTTACTTTATGACAGTCTCAAATAAAATAAAAATAAAAAAAAAAAAAAAAAGCAAAGCCTTCTTTGCATAGGTATGTTGTTTTATGACTTCACCATGTTTGTAGTACCCAGGTTAGTTCTTTGACATTTTAGGAACTCAAATTATCTTACAACCTATGTTAGCCAGGAACATTTCAGTGGTGAAAGAATTATCCACATCAATATCAAGATTTCAAGATTACCATTTTCGCTCTTTATAATACTAGTATAGTTAACAGAAAAGAAAATACCTCCTCTTTTCAACCTTCCTGCTCCTCGTCAAATTCATCCATCAGGTGTAGAAGCTTTATCTCCTTTGAATTGGTATTGGAATCTGATGTTGTCTTTTGTATCTTCCTCTTTTCTACTTTCTTCTTTTGCCCAACAACATACTCTGGCATCACTAACTTGGAACTGCGGAATGATGGCTTCACTTCGTCTCGGTCTTCTGCAGGTTCAACCTTGACAACGCTAACTTTAGCATCATGATATGACATAAATTTGTTTTTTGGTTTGAAGATGATTTGTTGTGGAGCATCATCTATTTCCATCTTCACTTCTGACTGTTTACGCAGCTCCAACTCCTTGAGAAATGACAATGCTGCAGCAGTGTTACTTCTGTCTGACATATCTTCCTGTGATACGTCTGCTAAACTGTACTTAACCCATTTGTGTGGATGCCTATGATAATCCGGCACATCCCTGTTCTTAAAACGTGGGGGCAATGCTTCTGGCTTTTTAAAGATACTTTCCTTACCTCGAAACTGCTTCATTTCGGATCTCGCTCTTTTACGAGACACTTTCCCTTCTGCTCTAACTAATGGTAATTCATCGTAATTATTTTCTTCTTGGTGCGTTTTGTGTTCTTTTTCAGCAACTGTCAAAAGGTCGAATATGTTTTTCTGCTTATCAGCAAAATCTGTGCTTCCGTTTTTAATATAAAATGTAGGATCTTTGTAACGGCTACTTCTAAGTTGCTCCATTCTAAATTGCACTCTCTGACCTTTAAATGTAGTTACAGATATAAAAACAATTGTAATATATATTTAACTGTAAGAAAACAAATTGTATACCTTATGTTGAAGACGCCATTTTTGTTTTGTTTTTGCGGAAAATACCAACAGAATTTTACCTAAACATGCATGATATTTTGAGTAGTTCAACAATTTTTCCATTAACTTTTAAATATTTATTTTCATTACTGAATGTCTTACTATCATTTTTATGTAATTATTTGAAGCATGGTATTTGTTGCAGTAGCTCCTCAAGCTTATATTGGCTGCCTTGGTAAAACAAAATCGATGCAAAGTCCGCAACGCGATCTGCATTTACAACAAAACTTGTGGCTCGTTTTTTTGCATACGTGGTGGTAAACAAACCTAAACTGTCACATCCAGTCAAGGTGGAATATACATTTACACATACGTTATAAACGACTGATATACAGTAGGAGGACGTTAATAGAAACATTAGTTGATTTTGTTCTTAAAATGCTAGAATATGAAGACGATTACTTTTTGGAAGAAGATAAAATGTAAGTAGAGAGCAGACAAAATGTGCCACGCCTCCATATTTTAAAAGCAGGTATACTTTCGTTCTCAAGCGGGGCGCACTGCAAACGATAAGTTTTTGTTGCTCCAGTGCAGCTGCATATATTTAATTATCCGTAATCGCTAAATGCCAGGTGCAATTAGATTCACTTTCCTTTTTAAGCCCCTGCTTGAAGTTAGTGTATTTATTTACTGCATTTATTATTTATGTGCATTAAAGTTCAGTTCTGTGTTTTATAAGTAGCACTTTTAATTTGCTAGCCTTACTTCCATACGTCATCCAGATTTGGTACTTTTGTTATTCTGCCATTAAAGCCGCTTTGTAGTTATTGGTCTATTATAAACCTTTAAAGCCCTAAGCCGCAAGCGTAGCCGAGTGATGAATTTTAATAGGATTGAATCCGTTAGGTTTACACTAATTAAAACAATTACCTCTGGGTTCAGAAGTAAAACCACATTTTCAAATCTGGATCGGGTGTGGAAGTTTTACCAATTTGTTTTATATATTATGTAGTTTCTGCTATTTTTGTTTCAGTGTAATATTTTAGTTGCATTGTGTGTTATTCTGCATGCAAATGTGGCCTCCAGCTTCAGCCTATACAGAGTATTCTGCTTTGCCTCAAGGACTCAGTCTTGAAAGTTACGGTGGCTTGCTGCCATTTTATGCAATGGAAGACCGACAGTATGTTCTGACATTTATTTTTAAAAATAAGATATTGTAAAATAAGAGCTGAAGTTTTTCTGATGACATAAATATCTCAACATTTTCTCGGGCTACTAGCCAGGTAAATACATGGTTTGATACTGATGTTTCAAAGATGCCCATCATTCAGTGTGAAGTGATGAATACCAAAGTAATGTTGCCGACTAAGGGTCTGTTGGCCTCGTAACATCAGACAGCCAATCTTTACATCTGAAAAGTGCAATGATCTGCATAATGGGGCATATATAGTTGGTATTGTGAAAAGGAAGGAAGGCAGCGCACCCAAAGGTAAGTCTGGAAAGGATGAAATATGCAGTAAAAGTGTGGGAAAGCAAGGATGCTGTTATCATAATAGAAATGGCAGCTATTGCATAGTGTGGTGGCTAAACGCTGAAATGTGTAATGAAACTATTGCCTTTTCCTCCAAAACTTGATGTACATAAAGTAACATTCATGCTTCTTCAGAACCTGTTTCTTTCCTGTACTCATACTGTTTCCACCTCTTTCTTTATTTTCTTCTATGTCAAAACAGTCTTTTTTTAAGGCTAGCAATGACATAACTAAAGAGCAAGTAGATCTGGCAGCTATTCTTAAAAACAATATAATAGTTATTAATAATAATATTTTATTATTATTATTTATTTTTTTATTTACTAGTAATGTTGCTATGTTTTCGTTAAAAAGACACAAAGCGATTGGTAAGTTTTTATTTGATATTAGCTTTTGTTCCATTTGACCCAAAATATTACTTGATCAAATGTATTAAGAGCACCTCAATTGCAGTGTGATGGTGATGTAGGTATCTTCATGTTCTGATGAAATCGCCTTTAGCTAGCTCATGTACCACATAACCTCAAATAACCGACATCTGCAACAGGTAGCTTAACCTAAAACGGTATACAATCTGGGTCCCGAAATTTCTCCACCTTTTTCAGAAGCCAAGAAGGGTTATTGGTTAATGCACATAGTTTAGAACTTGTTAATTTCAAAGAATCATGACAATAAAAACATAATTTATATGTGAAACAAGTATGTCTTTACTTCTTTCTTTGTTTAAACAATACAACCAAGGGAACAATAGTTAATACATAAAAAATATTTGATTTTCAATGTTATCTTGCATCATCCATAACTGGGTGCATTCCCTTAGCATTGAATGGGGAAGAAAAATAGAGCATATTATTGCCATTTAACAACAAAATACCAAGCTACTACTGCTATCTAGCGGCTATTCCCTTGGCACTGCCTGCTCATTTTTACAGCGCTTTTTCAACTTCAAAAGTTTGTATGGATTTGCGACGTTGCACAGTAAACAGACCCTTAGTTGGCAACATTACCCACCAAAGAACCGTCAGGCTCAAGCAACCTGAAAAATCTTGACTGGGTGAACATTGGCAAAGTGTTGGATCTGCTGCAAAAGAAAGGTAACAGAAGCCGTAGTGAAACGCTAATCATGCATACAACTAAGTTCAACATGAGCACCAATGATCAAAATCCTTAACTCCCAGTTTTCAACCTGTTGTCTTTCAAGGATTTAGAAAACTTCACAGCATTTCTACAGCAGGTATAAATACAGGTCCATACCTCAGTCACAATAAATACCTGTTCCTACACCAAGAAAACATTGAACCAATTAGTTTTCTGCTTCATTCCTGTACTGTAAGCAGGTACTTCTATTTTCATCCATTCATCCTGAAGGTGAAGATGATGGCTAGCTTAGAAACTTCAGTGTGAAATCATATATTTACCTGGCTAGAAGCCTGAGGAAATTTAGAAATAAGATAATACATTTATGATTACATATTTGCTACAGTTTGAATAACCTTTTCAAGTACACTAATACCAATCTACTGTTTAGTTAATATGTTAACGCTTCATTTCCATGTACAAAGCTAATTTACAGTAGCCATGTTAATCATATTATATAACCTGATATGTGTGAAGTTTCTGTTTTATTAAAATGTTGAGTAGCAGCCTGAGCATCTTAAAGCTGATCATTTACACTTAGTTTTCTTTTTGTTAGAAGTTGAAGTAACATGAGATGTTGAAAATGTTTGCTTGTTTGATACTAGGCTAGTAATACATTTTCAAAAAAGGATTTAAAATTTTGAACTTGATTGCTTAAACTGTATTATTTCTCTTAAATCCAAAAAGCAAATTTGTGTGAAATATTTGCAGCAACACGTGTGGGTGTAACTAGGGGCCCAGCTTTCGGGGATGGAAGGGATGGGGAATTAAGAGAAAGCTACAAATTGAATGTTTAAAACACATAAGTTAAAAGCAGTTTTTGGTGAAATAGAACAATAACAATAGATTGCCTCCATGACAATAACAATAGATTGCCTCACGTGGAGGTGTCAGGTTCAATTCCCAGTTGGGGTGGGGAATTTTTCTTTAATTATAATTACTTCCTATCCCCCACAGAGTCTGGAAGTATATATGTAAGAGTGATTGTGTGTGTGTGTTTGAGGAAAATAAAATGATTTTAACCCAACATAAAGAAGCTACAGACAATAAGTTGTTTCTAATGCAAAGCCCCCGATATGACCTTAGATGTTATAACAATAATATTAATAATAATAAAAACAAAAAAAACAATAATTTTCAACAGTAACATGCAAAAAAGTTGCTAATTATTTACTTTAACTACAGATTTTATTTATTGATTATTCCAATGTTGGGATATATTTGCCATTTAAATTTTGACCCTTTGGTGCGTTAATTATTTTTTGAGAGTGATTTGTTTACAAGTAATTGATTTTTTATAGTTTGTTTCAATTTCACGGATTTAGAAAATTGTTGTGTCTGATGCACCAAACATACTGTGACTATGCCATATAATCATTGCTCATGTGTGAGCTGCTTGTTTTGAAAGTCACAGTTTATTATTGTTGCCATATATAAGTGGCTTCCTTTAGCATTGTTACACCTGTGTGTAGTTGGCAAGCACTTTGTCGTTTGTACATGCAACAATAAGCACTACTTCTGTAAGTTGATATCATCGACAGGTATAAAAGGAGAGAACAAGCTCTGGCGAGTCAGTATTCAATAGGAAGCTCAGACTACACTAAGCATCAATGGAAAACTGTTGCAAAAGCATCAAATAAAGACATTTATTTTTAAACAGATTTTTTATCGTAATCAGTTGGAACAAATATCAGTTGTGTTACCATACATTTGCCTTCAAGGTTTCGTTGATGTTATGAGTAGAACTCGGTCCGGGGTCATGAAATTGTCAGATTGAGGTTCACTGTATAAATAAGACGTGAAGGAGTAGGCATGGTCTCTACAGCCCGTTTCAAAACTGTTGCACTATCTAGCATTGCTCACTGCCTGGCCTCGTTCAGTTCCCAGCTAGTAGATAAACCAGTGAACACTGAAACAGAGCACAGATATAAAAATGTTGAAAATACAAAAGGATACAAGCTTGTGGATGATTCAAATGCAGTTTGAGTGACATACATAAGCAACTTGACATTAAATAAAAGTGCAACCATTACATATTCTGAATTAAAAGCTCTTCTTCACTATTAAAACAATGAGTTAGTAAATATAAACTTTATATCTGATACTGTCTTCAGGTTAGTTGGTAATGTAATGAAGTACTTTGATCCAGCATGGATAATATTTTGATTCTTAAATAGTCCCTTATACGAATTAAGAAAGAAGTAATTTTGTTTAAGTGTGAAGTAATTATTTATTACTTTGTTTAAATGAGGGGATTCTGCCAATTGTTTTTAACAAAATAAAATGACATACACAAAAAATATATACAAAATGAGGGTAAAATATTGAGTGTCTTAAAATATTTCTGCATGTGTGTAATTGTGGCAATTTAGCTATAATTCTAATAGCTCTCTTTTGAACTGAAAATAAATGCATAAAATGGGTTTTTCGTGCGGAACCCTGTATCATAGTCCCATATTCCAGATGTATGTGCCTGTCCGTCTCTGGACAGCATAGCTCAAAAATGAAAAGACCTTAAATATCTTCCAAGGGTGCGACACTTAAGATTTTCAACAAAATCCCCCCACCACATACTACCCTTTACATGGAAAAATGGCTCTAACAATATTGATTAAAATCCCATATATTAATGATATTTACATCCCAAATAAAATGTATATCTTGAATTTTCTGGGAATAGCCTCTGAAGACCTCTTTATTCTGGATGAATTTTGCATAACTGCTAAACCATAAGAGATAGGCAAAAACTTACTGCACAAAAATTGTAGATCTCTCCAAAACACCCAATTTATGTCCTTAACATCTTTGTTGTGGAGGTAACTGTTTCCAAGATATAACTTGTTATTGGTTTCAATTGTGAAGTACTTTTCTCAGACAGGAAGTGCCCATTTTTCTTTTGTTCTACTCCTGGCCAAGCAAAGAAGCGACTTGCAATTTTTTTTTTGGTAGTGTTTAATGCTTGTGGCACTGCATGCGATGACACTGGTGATACCCAAATGAAGATGGAATGCGATGTTGGGGGAAACCGGAGAACCCCTGCGCCACTTTGTCCACCACAAATATCACTTAGGATCGAACCCGGACCATCTAGGTGAGAGGCAAGAGGTCTAACCACTTGGCCATGGCGCAGCCCGACGACAGCTTTTAAAACATTTGACTATCACTTTAGCATAGCACATTCCTTTAGTTACCTTCTCCTTATAAGGAACTAAGTAATAAGAACATTCTGATAATGTTTATCTCGATTAGCATTGTGTAGAAAAAAGAATAATCTTTTGCAAGAAGTTTGTAGAGCGGCTAGAGAAAATCATGTAGTAGTTTTTGTTCTTATTTTTAGAAATAATTTCATCTGTATGTATCAAGTTCGGCCCTATGTTACTATTATTATTCCTGCATAATGAAAAAATTAAATGATTTGTGTTGGTAATATTTGAGTACATGAAAGTATTTTTCTAGATTTAATAACAGCTCAGTATATTTACTTTTAAGCTGGTGCTCTTTTTCTGCTGATACAAGTAAAGATGTGTCATTGTGATATCCGTATCTTTTGTTATAAGATGATTGGATGAGTCAATTATGAATAATGGACAAAATGTAATGTAATCATTGTATAACAAATATTATTATTATTTATTGTGTTGACTTGTTGAGTGGATAAGGAAATGCTCCACCTAGATACAGCCCGTTGATGTTTTTGTGTTTTCAGCCGAGAGTTGCCAGTCACAACTCTCGTTAGACAGGAGAACCAAAATCCAAACTTACTAGTCAGTGTAAGTCTTGTGGACGAATTGTGAGTAAATGCTCTTGGCAATATGAGCACTCCATTTGAGATCCCGTAGGAGTATTGCAGAACTCTCTCTCCAGAATATACTGCTTGTAATGTTGCTTAAACCACATCATAGACTGAATTAGTGTGCCAGGTGTCCGGGCTTCTTTAGTTGCTGTATGCTGGACAAATAAAACAACCTATTCCTTATTTTTATTATCTCTACACGTACTATTTACATAGTGTACAGAGAAGGTATTGTAATGCACCCAAAAATTCAATACCAAGATTTCACCACAGAGATACATGTTTTGGGTCCCCTTGAATCAAAAAATATCATTTTTAGAAAAATGTCCATGTGTGTGTCTGCATGCATGTGCATTGCTCAAAAACGCAAAGACCATTAAATACCAAATTTGGTATTTAAGTCTGGTATCTTCCAAGGAAGCGACACAAAGATTTTCAAGAAAATCCCTCCAACTACCCTTTACATGGAACATTTTTCGAAAATTTGGCTTTTCTCAAAAGTGGCTCTTAACGATTTTGTTTAAATTTTTTCATATTTAAGATATTTATGTGTCAAATAAAATGTATTTCTTCAATTTTCTGGCAATAGCTTCTGAAGACTTGTTTATTCTGGAAGACTTTTGTGGAATTTTGCATAACTGGTAAACTGTAAGAGATTTTGTTTATCTCTTACAGTTTACCAGTTATGCAAAATTCCACAAAACTTACCACACAAAAACATGTAGAGCTCGTTAAAGCACACAATTTATATTATATACATTTTTTTCGTGGAGTTAACCATTTTTGAGAGGTTCTTTGTTATTAGATTCAGTTTTAAAGAACTTATACTTTTCCCACACAGGAGTTTGTCAACTCATTTCCTTACAAACAAAGGAACTTCAGTCACATAACAACCAGCTTTTGGCTATCACTTTAACCTATGGTACTCCCTTATTTCCCTTCTACTTACAAGGAAGCAAGTAATAAGACTATTTCTGCTAATTTTTTCTCGATAGTAAATAGAAGAATGGAACACATCAGATTTTTACCTTAGGGGTACTATACAGCCCTTGTTTGGACGTGTGACTAGTTCAATGTGAATTTCTTGGTGTTTGTCGGATATTTATGGTCCCTTTAATTCAAGTGCAATCAAACTATACTACAATATTCACAAAGAAGATGTCCACACATCTCTCACAGCTTTTAACATCATTTGTATTAACATGACCACATAAGAGAGTCATTTGGTCACAGACTGAAACCTAAAATAATAACTGACCTGATTCAAACTTTTTATTGTTCAATTTAGTCCCGCTATCCTCTAATGCACTTTGCCCATCGATGTTCCAATGCCTTTATTTCATCTCGAAAATGAGATTCCTCCAGGACTGCAAAATGCTCGTAACTCTGGGAATCAGTTCTTCATTTAAAGAGAATCTCTGTCCAACAAAACTTTTGAGCTTATGGAAGAGATGAAAGTCTGACAGAGCCATATCAGTTAAAAAAGGCAGGTGGGGCAATAAATCACACATCAATTCAGCTCGTGTATTTTTACCATGGCAACTTCACTTGTATGTGGGCGCGGATTGTCCTGATGGAAGATGACATTCTTCCTTGCTAAATCTGGATTTCTTGTTGCACCTTTTGCTGTAGTTGATCCAAGATTCAATTTTGAATTAACACGTCGCCAGGAAAGCTTCAGTTCTTATTTTGATCCAAGATGTTTGCGTAGTATTCTCACATAATTGTTTGACCATTAGGAAGATAATCAATCTATCAGCAGAATCTGTTTATCAACCCAGAAAACTCATATCATGACTTTTCCAGCCAACTGTATTGCCTTTGCTTTCTTTGGATTGGGGAGTTAGCATACTTTCACTGTTTCCATTGTTGTTTTGCTTCTGATGTGTACTAGTGGACCACTACTTTATCTGTAGTCAAGAACTGGGGCAAAAAATCTAGTGGCTTTTTCTGAAAACTTGCCAAACATTGTTCAGAAATTTTCATCCTGATGCATTTTTGATTATGTTAACAGTTGTAGCACCCATCTGGAAGATAGTTTTTTTCATACCCAATTCTTCAGTGAAAATGTGATATGACTTTTCACATAATATTGCTACAGCTTCAGCAATTTCTTGCACTTTCAGTTGGCGATCCTCCAAAATCATTTCCTGGACCGTTTTTTGTTTTTTTGTGGTTTAACGTCCTTTAACCTGGTTGGTCATATCGGAACAATGAATGAAATTGGTGAAATGATGCTCAGATGATCTCAGGGTCCATGGAGCTTAAAGTTACATGACAGGATAAGAGAAACCCTGAAAAAAAAACCTTATCCAGGTAACTCACCCTAAGCAAGATTGAAACTCACGGCCTGTTGCATGTGAGGCAGACATGCTACCAGCACACTACCCAGGAGGCCTCCTGGACTTTTGTAATCATTTCTGGAGTGGTGACATATCTTGTCTGACCACTGCATGGACTGTATTCTATGCTATTCTGACCAAATTTAAATTTATTGGTCCACTTAGTAACAGTTGAATATGAAGTAGCAAGTCGCCCAATGTGCTCAGCAAGTTGGCATGAATTTCATTTGTTTTCATAACTTTCTTTACAAAGTATGCTATCACAGCTTGAATCTCGGATTTTTCTATCTTCAAAATTTCTTACACAGGAACAACAATAATAAACTAATCTGACAATAATAATCTGATCCAATAAGTTATCACTCAATCAAAAGAGTCAATATATCATATAATAACAAAATTAAAGAAGATAATGTATTACAAACAAAAGGAAAACTATGGGAAAATTTATGTAATAACACGACCAGAATCACTACATTACCAAGAAAATGCTCTATAGCAACTTTTAGACTCCTAACAGGCCATAATTCTCTCAATTAACATTTGTTCAGGTTTGGTATAGTGAAATCTCCTCTGTGTCCTTTCTGTACACTTAAAGAAGATATGGATGGAAACCTTACTGCGCTGCCCAACCTTTAGTCAACATGACAATATGACATCAAAGTACTGGAATGCAAGAGAGCGAATGGCTTCACTGCCAGCTTTCAACATTAGATACCAACCAACCAACTATCATTGTTCACAAATAATGATAACTTTATGAAATATATAAAAATAAAATGGGTAAACAAGTTTTATTTAGTACAAAATGTGAAATTCTCCCATAAAATTACAAAATACTGACATGTTGTTTTGGAAATTTGCTTAAGTATTGTATACATCACTCGAAGCATATTTTTGAGAGTTCAGAAATGGACAACCATACACCATACATTTCTTGAATATACTGCTAAAATACATTGACTTACCCAGGAGAGCTAATTCTGTTAAGTAAAATTACTAAATATTTTCAGATAGTCACTGTGGTTTTAGAACTAAATGTAGTATTATTAATGCCATAGTTTCTTTTATGACCAGAATATACTATTGCATTGAAAGAGGGGACACTATTCATAGCAGGTTTTTTGATCTGACCAAAGCTTTCGACACTATTTCACATGATACTTGCTTAAAAACTTAAATTTTATGGTTTTGATAATAACAGTTTGAAACTGGTTAGATCATATTTATTAAATAGGTATCAGTCTGTTTATATAAATGATAAATATTCACAATTCAAATTAGTAGAACATGGTCTTCCACAGGGCTCCATACTTGGACTCCTGTTTTATGTCAATGATCTCCCATATAGTGTACAAGACACTTGTTTAAAGACTTACCTCTATGCTGATGATTTGGCAATCAATATCTCTCTCAAAGATAGAACTCTTATGGACCCTAAAATTGTAATGCTATCCAATATAATTGAAAACTGGTAGCCTTATTGTTAATTATAACAAAACTGTTGATTTAGCTTTTGATGTCAATTTATCTAGCTCAGATTCTGTTGCTAATTCTGTTAAATTTTTGGGAATTAATATCCAACCGTGTTTAGGTTGGCATATCAACAGTGTTGCTAATAAAATAAGCAGAGGACTCTTTTTGTTAAGAATTTTAAAAAAAATATTTATTTTTGAATGCCTTGAAAAGCATATATTATGGATGCATAAATAGCCATGTGAATTATGGTATTCTATTCTGGGGCAACCATGTTTCTGCCAATAAAGTTTTTGTGCTTCAAAAGAAAGCCATTAGGCTTAGGACACATCCCAAACTTTTTTTTTTTTTATTAAATTGGGTATATTGACTATGGTATCTTTGTTTGTTCTTACTTGTTTACTATTTGTCAAAATGAATATAAATTCTTATACATTGTGTTCCTCTGTTCACAATTATTCCACAAGAAATACTGCAAACATCTATATTGTAAAATGTAAGTATAGCAAAGTCCAAAACTCATTTGAAACCATATCTTTAAACCCATTCAATAGCCTTCCTAATAATGTAAAAACCTTGCCCTTATCATTATTCAAAAGAAAACTTCTGCTGTCCAATCCAATGTACCTGTTTCTGAGTTTCATAATTATAAAAGTAATATGATTTTGTAACTTGTTTTGTTATTTATACATTTGTTGACATTGCTACACAAACTTTGTATTGTTCTGGCAAATAAACAATCTATCTAATCTGAAGATGAAAGAGATTCCAGTCCTTCAAGATACGCCATCTGTTGCAGTTGTACTCAAACTGTGTGAGTCATCGTCGGAATTGATAATTATTATTTAATGAGTCGCCCAGCAACAATGCCACTTTGTTTGCTCTCCCTGAACACTGTGTGATACACATTCCTGCATTATTCAGATGTTGCTTGCACAAAATGTCTCACCTTTGCTATTCAAAAGTTATGTGAATTTGGCAGATAAACTGAGAATATTGTCTAATGCAACATAACTTATTCTATACCTTAGGAATAATTATTTTCACATCTGTTTTTAGGAGTTTCCTTGCTTATGTTTTAGTACACTGGTATTACTTGCTCACTGGAAACAGCTGTTATAGGAATTGTTATATTAAGAAAAAATGATTAAAATTCAGTAAATTTCATTCCTTAACTACACATACTATATTATTTAGATAATATTACATATTTTAATATGATATTCCTCTGCAATTTAAGGGGAACTATTTCATGATGGAGAAAAGCTGTAAAACGTTCAGCAAACAATCAGCAGTTGCAGCCCATAGCTTTTGTTTACATTACAGGTGAAGCAAGGCTGGATGGAAATAGCTAATTGCATATCACACTGTTCCAACAATTGCGTTCCTGTGCTAAAACAATAAAATTTAATATCAATCTCAAATGAAAGATCCTATTCATATTGTGCACTATCATTAATGTAAGTAATATATATTCATATATTCATGCAATTTCATTTAATATTATATTAATAACTAATTTTCCAAATTTCACCTGTTGGATCTTAGCAGGTCCAATGCATTTTTGTAAACAGCTCTGTGCAATAAACAGATTCTCTCTCTCTCTCTCTCTCTCTCTCTCTCTCTCTCTCTCTCTCTCTCTCTCTCTCTCTCTCTCTGTCTCTCGTTTAATTTTAGAAGTACGGTGACATTCCAAGCCAAAATTTGTGAAGTTCCCGATTCCTGTGTAAGTTTACTCTTCTTTTCTCTGATGTCATCAAGTTTTTCTTCTGTAATAACTGAAAGGTTTCTTTTCAAAAATAGATTCTGTTTCCCTAAATCTGTTCACAAAATAATGATGCCCACCTCTATAGTGTGGTGGTAGCGTGTGCCTAACATTCAACGCTTCCCGAGTTTGAATCTTGGTTAGGGCAAACTACTTGGATAAGGTTTTTTTTTGTGTTTTTCCGTTATCCTGAGAAAAGAAGATGATTGTCAAGTAACTTTAAGCTCCATGGACCCCTGAGATCATTTGAGCATAATTTCACCAATTTCATTCATTGTTTTATATAATATGCCAGGTTAAATGACATTGAATTAAAAAAAAAAAAAAAAGGTCAGGAAAATACAGTGGACCTCGAATAATTCAAAATTTATAATTTGAAATCATTGTTCGAAGATTTTTTAGGTCCCTTGAATTTTGTTCAGAAGTGTAAGTCAAAAATTAATATAATGCAGAAATTTCATATAACTTCTTCCATGTGTTTTTGCAAAAGGGGTCATCATTTCCCAGTTGTTTGTTGGAATGCAATTTGGGGTGGAATAGGTTTCCTATCTGCCAGCCTTGAGCTTCTGTCTGCTCTCACATCCCCTTGTTTAAAACATGTGTGTCTTTAGTTATCGCATCCTAATGTTGCAAATCAATGTATCTTAATAAACTGCGTGTCGAGTACAAGACTTCAACTTTTGCAGAAAAAGTGCTCAGTCATTCAAGAAGTTGAAAAGGTTTTGAAGAAAAAATGTGAAATCCCGAAAGAATACAGGATAGCATCAAACTTTTAAGTTATGCGAAGAATAAGGAGAAAATTTTAAGCAGTGCCTTGAGTGAAAATGGAAAGAGTCGAAAAAGAGTGAGACAACCGGAAAATGCTGATGTCAGCAAGTGCTTCGTCAGCTTGAACAAAAATGTGGAAGTGTGTGGGGAAATTTCAAATGAACACATTTTAGTAGAAGTTTTGAAAAAGAAAGGTGGCAATTCATCTGGCAGAGAGAAGGAATGAGAACTTGAAGTTGAAGAGATGCCACCATTTAACGTTCTTTGTCATCTGTGTTAAATTCATCAGTACGTCGAGGGACAGGCCAGCATAAGTGGGCTTGTAAGCTCTGCTGTATCAAACATGGTATTTAAGTTCAGCATCTTCCAAGGATATGGCACAAATATTCAAGAAAATCCCCCCACCACAAACTACCCTTTAGATGCAAAAGTTTTAGAAAATGGTGTCTTCAAAAACAACTCTTAACAGTTATGAATTAAATAGGATATGCTTAAGATGCTTTCATGACAAATTAAAGTATAAATCATCATTAAGCCAGAACACTACACAGGCAGATTTTTTTTTTTGTGACCGATCAGCAGTATTACTTTACAAGCCATTGAGAATAATTAACAATATGACAATAGCAAATTACATGTTGAGGTTGATATATAAGGCTCCTAACAAAATGTGTATTTTACATAACATATTCACTGATACGTTAAATAGTATCTACTTATAAGTAACAATGAATAATGGACATCAAGTAAAGAATGAAATACAATAATGACAGTAAATGTGTGGTAACAAATTAAGTAATGAAAATAAAGCTATATATACAAAACATATAAAACATTTGCTACAATATAATTTATTCAAGATGAGAAAAGTTGGCCTGGGGTAATTTCCTTTTTAGCCTTGTTCTCTTTCAGATTTTTGTTCCTATGTGATATGTCTAAGCTCCAGAGACTTGAGGTTGAAAGACTGTTAGTTCCCTGATGTATTATTGTAACGGAAGAATTTCTAGTTCTTGATGCAGTTCATTGTTTCTTACAAACCAAGGGTAATTTGTGACAATTCAAATGAATTTATTTTGTAGTACCTGTAGTTGATGAATATGTGTTTTGCTGGCCACACAGGAGTTGCATATGTGGTGAGTGAGCGTATCGGTGATTTATGAGAGTGATTCAAATATAAACGGTAATTCTGTTAAAAATATTTATTGATTAAATATATACACAAATGACTTCATCAGCATTTCTCAACATAGCCTCCTTCACACTCTACACATTTTTGCCAACGTTTTGGAAGCTTGAACATTCCTTCTTCCTTGTTTTCGAAATTTTTCTCTCCAAGCGATTCTTTGATGGGTGCAAACAAAAAATAGTCTGGGGGAGGGGGACAAGTTTGGACTATAGGGACGGTTTCCCAGTGCATGTCCGCCATTATGTCCATTGTCAAATTGGCAGTGTGAGACGTGACGTCTTGGAGAAGGATGACATCTCTGATGGGCATACGACGTCTTTTGCTTCGGTAGGCAGCTTTTACAGACCTTAACAATAGTAAGCTTCTGATGAGATTTCTTTGACAGTGGAGCGTCAATCACCTTCAATATGCTCTCGAATGGCACGGATGTTGTCATCTGTGAGACTTGACCGTGGGTGTCGAGCATGACTCCGTTCTCCACAAATTGTCTGGCCCAACTCTGCGACAGCGTAGTGTCCCCAAACTGTGCCCTTAAACGAGGTAAAATCTCCCCTTCCTTGGTTAAAAACCTGACAATAACAGACGAAGGGACTTGTTGCTCACTCATGGCTGTACTGCCGCCAGAACCTAGCGAAGCGGCCAACAAAGCTAGTTCCCCCCCTTCGTAACACGCCAACTTTCAACCTGCCGGTCTGAACTGCTTCCTCCGTGATATGAACAATTAGCATTTATATTTGAATCACCCTCGTATATAACAACGTTGAGCATTCCGGCCCAAGTTTGGAACATAAAGGCAGATCTGAGTGGTGAGCTGAAGGTTAGTGTGTTAAGGTGGCCACACCATGGCTGAGTGGTTAGCGGTTAGATGGCCCGGGTTTGATCCCAAGTGGTGGACAAGGCTGGCGCAGGGGCAGGCTTTCTCCAGGTGCTCTGGTTTCCCCCATCATCGCATTACATGGGTGCTCCATCTTCATTCTATGTATCATCAGTGCCATTTGTAGCAAAAGCGGGCGTTAAACACTATAAAAGAAGTGTGTTAGGGCGGGGAAACCAGCTTGATGTGTTTCAGTGTCAGTACAGCCAAGTGAACAAGAGCTTCCTTAATCTATTGCGCAACACATAGCTATAACATTTTAATCAGTCGGACATTTTAACTCCTTTGAAGACACACTTTGGGGATGTTTCACTGTATCAGGATGGAATGTTTACCTGTGCCACATAATTTAAAGGTGCCCAAAATGGTCGTGTTCAGCGCCCAAAGTCATTTCTCACAGATGGCAACATACATGCCGTTCTCAAGGCAGTTTTTACTTTCTCAATACGTACCATGTACATAGTGTATAGAGAAGGTATTTGATACCAAGATTTCACCGGAAATATACGTTTTAGGATCCCCTGAATCCAAAAAAAGTATTTTCAGAAAAAGGTCTGCGTGCGTGTGTGTGTGTGTGTGTTCGTGTGTCTGTGAACACGATAACTCAAAAATGAAAAGTTGGTAAAATACCAAACTTGATATTTAGGTTTAGTATCTTCCACCAGGGATGCAACACAAAGATTTTGAGAAAAGTCCCCCCACCCCAAACTACCCTTTACATGGAACTTTTTTGGAAAATTTTGATTAAAATATTGTATATTAAAGATATTTACCTGACAAATAAAATGTATATTTTGAATTTTCTGGGAATAGCCTTTGAAGACGACTTTATTCTGGATGAATTTTACGCAATTTTACATAACTGCTAAACCATAAGAGATAGATAAAAACTTATCACACCAAAAATTTAGAGTACGTTAGAACACACAATTTATGTTATATACATTTTTTTCATGGAGTTGATTGTTGTTGAGATATTCCTTGTTATTGGTTTCAGTTCTGAAAACATACTTTTCTCATACAGGAATTTGTCAACTCCTGTTCATTAAAACAAAGGAACTTCAGTCACATAGCAACCAGCTTTTGACTATCACTTTAACCTATGGTACTCCCTTATTTCGCTTCTACTTACAAGGAAGCAAGTAATAAGACTATTTCTGCTAATTTTTTCTCGATTTGCATGCAGTAAATAGAAGCATAAGCTTTTAACAGTAATTTGTCCAGAGATGTAGACGAAGTCATGTGAATGGAATATATCAGATTTTTTTTTACTACAGATGAGCTTTACTTGTTGATTTTCTTCATGATTGACGTGAATATGTTGAATGTGGTTTACTATTGCCAATTGTTAAGGTCAGCAAAAGCTACCCACTGAAACAAAAGAGCTCTTTATATCCATCGGAGATGTTATCTTTCTCCAAGACTACACTGCAACTTTGACAAGGGATACAGGAAACCCTTGAACACCTGATCCCCCCCCCCCCGGACTTGTTTGTTTGAACCCATGAAAGAACTGCTTGGAGTGGAACAATTTGAAACCAGGAACATGTGCTGAATTGACTGACGTTACACCCTCAACCTATTTTTGAACAAGGAATATTCAAGCTTCCAAATCATTGACAAAACTGCGTAGAGCATGAAGAAGATAGAGAAGTAGAGGGTCACTTTTGTATATGTTTAAGCAATATGTATATTTTAAAAAAATTATTGTTTATATTCAAATCACTCTTGCATGTCTTGAATTTTCAGTCCGAAGTCCTCTTCATTCTGAATGACTTTTGTATAACTGGTTAACTGTAGAAGATAGACAAAATCTTAGTCACAAAAAAGCAAATCTAAAGCACACTATTTATATGAAATGCCTTTTACTTTCTATAACTCTTACATAGTATGCAGACACAGAGCATTCCACCCAAAAATTTCATTGGAAATATACGTTTTAGGGTCCCCTGTATCCAAAAAGAGCAGTTTTATAAAAATGTCCGAGTTTATTATTTATGTGTGCATATGTGTTTTTTAACATAATTCAAAAACGAAAAATTGGTTAAACACCAAACTTGATAATTAAGTTCAACATCTTGTAAGGATATGACACAAATATTCTCAAGAAAATCCCTCCACCCCCAAATGGAATAATTTTTTAAATTTTTTATCTTCTGAAAAATGGCTCTAATGATTTTAACAAATAAAATGTGTATGTTGAATTTTCTGGGAATGGTATCTAAAGACCTCTTCGTTCTGGATGAATTTTGCATAACTAGTAAACCCTAAGAGAAAGAAAAAAACTTACTATACAAAGCATGTAGATCTCGTTAATACATACAACTTTTATCATATACATTTTGTTTGTAAAATTGACCATTTCCAGATATTCCTTGCTGGTGGTTTCAATTTTAAAATACTTGAACTTTTCTCATAGAGGATTTTATCATTCCTGTTTCATTTGTTTTACTCTTGGTCATGAATAGAGAAGCGAATTTCAATCACATAGTAACCACATTATAAAACATTTGTCGATCACTTAGTTATTCCTTGTTATTGATTTATATTTTCCTACATTTATACTTTTCTTTTATCAAATAGGAAATCATTTTTTTTCTCTCCCGGTCAAGCAAAGAGAACTGAATTTCAAATTCATCACATAGCAACGAGCTGTTAAAGTATTTGATTATGACTGTACTTAGTGTATTCCCTAATTTCTCTTACATAATAAAACCATTTCTGTTGATATTTATTTCTGTTGGCGTGAATTAAATAGAAGTATTTTTTTTTATAAAAATAGTAGTTGTAGAGTAGGTAGTGAAAGTAATGTGAATAGAACATGTCAGATTTTTCTTAAAATTGTAGTTTTTGTATTCAGGAAGTCGCACAATATGTATTTGCAGTAAATACTTCCTCTACTGATACCTGTGCCTATAAAAGATAAAGTAAACTCTACTTGTTGAATAACTCATGATCTGAAATTTTTATTCAAGTCGAAGTTATAAGAAGATGCTTAATTGTTTAAAGCAATCATTTTAATTAAAAGACAGGAGGGGTTAATAAAGTTCTGTTTGTTAGCAATGCTGGGGCAAAGTCTTCCAAACAAGAACCAGAGACACAAACAGAGGAAGACAAAGCCACTGCAAAGAAAGAAGAAGATGATGATGATCAGCTGATAGACATGTAAGTACATCAACATCATTCTTTATGTTAATTGTGAAGGACAAAATACTAACACAGGAATATAAACTGTTTTGTTTTGTATGTGGAATGTTAGAAAGTTGGAAGAAGGTGAAGACGAAGACTTGGATGATGAACAAAAGTCACTGTTGGGTGCCAGGAGAATACTCCACCTCAGAGCAATGCAGAATTTGATGTAAGTGACTGTACTTTAACAGGAACGTTGCTTGCGCTTGCTGCCCGCCCACGTAGTGTCGCACCACTGCACATAGGTCGCTCTGCCCCTCGGATAAGGTTTGCAACACTTCCCTACATACTTTATTATTTTAAAAATAAACTTATAATTTTGTTTGTATAAGTAAACATAATTAAATACTTGAAGCTTTCCCTACACTGATTACTAGACATCAGATTTGTGTGCACTAAAAATGTCTAAAGCTGCAGTCTTCAAAATATGCACTGTAATTTTGAAAATATGAATTAAAATTGTTCAAGCTAAGCTTATAGTAAACCCTGCAAAACCAAACCTCATTTAACTAAACAGAGGACAAAACAAAAAGAAAGAATTAATTTTAAGAAAATATGAGATGCCCCAATTTGCACTGAGAATGTTGCAGCAACATTTACCCTTACCTAAATTCTAATACACGTGCTTGGTATTGCAAACAGTTAATCCGTACCTTCTACCTATTATTCCAAAAAATACAGTACAATACGAGGGTGAGTCAATAAATAAGTCACAAAACTGGATAGTGGCAATAATAATCACAGTAACTACCTGAAATTTATTTCACTTTTTGACATAATCGCCTCGTACATTGAGACACTTAACCCATCTGTTTACAAGTCCTTGAACATCAGCTGTAGCAGCCAAGAGTAACCTTATGGTTAACAGCATCATCAGTTTCGAAGTGAGGCTACCCAAATGACTTTTAGGAGCCCAAACAGGTGCAATCACTGGCAGCTAAGTCTGGACTGTGTGGTGGATGTTCCAACTGTTCTCAACGAAATGTTCATAACAGCTCCTCTGAGGACAGGCATTGTCATCCAGGAGAATCACTCCCTTTGTCAGGAGTTCAGGTCGTCAGAGTTCCTGCAGAATGGTGCGGTGTGTGTCACCTTGCATGTCCCAAAACAGTGAGCATAACCTTGCAGACTGATGGAACTGCCTTGTTGGTGAGGTGGGATCTTTTTGATTCTGTGAGGCGTTCCGTGATTTGGAACAATTACTGTTTATATTTGAATCACCCTCGTTTCTTAAACTGATTGACTGCATGCTAGAGAGATATGACGCAGCCTCTATGACAAACTTACTTATGCTGCTAGCTGCTGGCACAAAATGTGTGCATAATTTACAAATGGTATAAGGGAAACAGATGTTTCAACTTATTTATTGACACGCCCTCATACTAACTGCTTGCACATGTATAGGGTCACCAAACTTCCAGAGTTTGCTCAACATGTTGGTCTGAAAGCCAGTACCTACCCAAATCAATCATCCAGGTTGACCCTTTCTTGATGTCTGTCCTGCCACATTTTATGCAGCTTTTCATAGGCCCATTTGTGAGTATTATAAAAATTGAAGATACTGTTGTAAGTAAACTGCCTTGTCATTAACAATGAACAGGCTAAGAAATTCATGAATATGGCACAGTTGTGTAAGATGCCATGGCAGAAAGTTATTCTTGACTCAAAGTTTGCCACATTTAATTGTTATACCCGTTGAAATGAAATGCAATGTCGTTTTATTTATGGATGCTCTTTAACTGCTATGGTTCTCAGTGTCCAGGTGTGAAAAACTGCTTAATTTTTCTCAGAGGCCACTCTTTCAGGCTTGAGGTTCTTTTATGTGCTGTAAATCTATGACATGGGACCAATGACTGTACTTCCTTTCTGAAGGAAGCCATGCTAAGGATTTTTATGTGTAAAAAGTCCATCGTCCGCCGCCGGGTTTGAACCCACAACCTTGGGTATATGAAGGAAGCATGGTAACCATTACACCACGGAGAGCAACTATATACCATTGAAGGTGATACAGGTACAGAGATTTTTAAGTAAAACTTCTCCAGATAGTCATCTGACTGCAATGTGTCCACATCACAAAGAACTTGTTCTTAAATCTTAATGCTTTATACCATTCTTTACCTCAGACTAATATCTGAAACACTGCTGAAAATGAGGCACTCTGTTTCAAGCGTTGGTGAATTCATGAACAACGAAACTGTTGGGGTACCTTTCTGCCTAAAGCTCAGGATGCATTCCTCTCTGCAAGGCCATATATGTAATGCATATTGGTCTGTTCACTCACAGAATACTTTTCTTTTCTGCCTTCCCTGCTCTACAACAACCAACCAAGGAAAAAACACTGCAATTCAAGTACTGTATTTATCCAAATACAAGACAATATTTTTTTACAAAATATTAACGTTCAAAATTAGGGGGTTGTCTTGTATTCACAACATATGTTTTCCAAATACCATATGGGGGAAAAAGTAAGTTTCAAACTTTACAGTTATGGCAGTGGCAAAGCCTGGGGGAAATTTAGATTACCCCAAAGGTCGCAACATATGTGGCAAATTTTGTGTGTTCCATTTCGTGCCAAAAATTAGCTGTTAGTGGGCCTATGAGCATTCTCTCTGAGACTAAAATAAAATTAGGACTTCTAAATATGCTGACTTAATAGAAAAGAGCATCCATAATTGTTGTTACAGCTAGACTCCCGCCACCATCACCACGTTCTGTACATCTCCGTACTCCATTCTCTGTCTTTCCCATCAAAAATATGAATTTAGGCACAAATTCGAATTAGGTAAGATGTTTTATGATATATTAAGTATGTTGTTGTAGTTTAAAATCCTATCCATAAACGTGATTGCAGCTAAACTGCCATCGTCACCACCAATCATTTCTGTAATCTCGTCTGCTCACAATGTAAATTTCTGTGAAAATTCAAATTGGGTAAAAAATATACAATGTGTTATAGTAAGATTCTTGTCTAAATAGAAAATAATATTTGTAATCGTTATTACAGCTATGCTGCCACCACCACCGTCACATTCTATCATTGCACACAACTGTACATTTCCATTCTCCCTTCTCAGTCTCTCTCGCTCAAAATGTGAATTTCTGCACAAATTCAAATTATGTAAAAACATTAAACACAAACCCATATCTAGAGACTTTCATGGCCGGTGTTATCAAGTTGGCCGGCCATGGTCCAGTTGTTGCCACAACTGACGTTTGCTGAAAGCTGCATTCAGCAACATCAGGGTGAGAATGTAGCTCCGAAGTCCAGGCAAGACTGGAGCGCTAGTAACTGATGCTGTATATATAGCCACGTGCCGAAGGAGGGCATGGCCATCACCTGTCCGAGGGCTGTCTCTGCTTCCCTTTGCTCAGGTTTCACTCTCACTCTTTCCAGAGCCGTCTTAATTCTTTTCAAAATCATATCAATCGTCACGTTACTCTGCCACATCATGTACCATATATCTGTACTTCTCAAAACTTGAATTTCTGCTCAGATTCAAATTCAGTTAAAAAAAAAGACTTAAGTGTCCATTAGTTTGTTCAAATATGTGGTAAACCTTTAAATTTCATTTAAAAATGTTCTTTTTATATATCTTTTAAACATGTCTTCTTTTTATATATGTAGATGACATGCTAAATTATTTCAAAATTAAATTCTGAAAAATGGAAGTCTTCTTGCATTTGAGGTTGTCTTGTATTTGGATAAAAATACGGTAACTCATATTGGTGTCAATGACGGGACAAATCCTTTAATAGCTTGCTATTTTTATATCCGTGTTCATATAAACTTGTTTTGCTGTTTTAATGCAGGGAGGACATCCCTGTAATATTTGACACCTTACACCTGTATGTTTAAAGCTGGAGAAATTATCAAATATGCAATTATAAAACTTAGAACAACATGAAAATTATTGCAAAACTTATTCTGTATCACGAGTAAACACAAATTACTTTTCTTGGCACTTGTTGTATAGGGAAGTGAGAGCTGGAGAGAACTTGCCCTCCTATCTTTCTGCAGTATTGTAAACCAGAGAAAGTTTTTTTAAGTCCTCAGCCATTATGGTGAATAGGTTGTCTAATTTAATTTACTGTGAACTCTGGGATCTACACACAGAATGAAACCTTAGTATAGAAGCCACTAGATATCTGGGTGTATAGCATACTTCATGTCTCAGTGTTGTCATTCCGCCCTTCCAAAACTGCACAAAACCTACCAAATGAAGGTTTAGGAGCCGAGCACCGAAGAAAACATGTGCATATAATAAATATGCATTTGTATACAAATCTGATGTCTGCTGTTTATATAAGATGGTTTAATGGGATGTCATTGAAAGAAAATAGAAAAATATTTGTTAAAAAAACAGTTATAAAAAGTATACATGAAAATGTTGCTGATTATTAATGACAAAATGTTAAAAAGTATGCTTATTGTCATATAAATACTTTCAACAAAATCATTCTAGCCATTTTTAAGAAAATAAATAACAAAAACTTTTATATGTAAAGAATGAGTGGATTTCTTATCCATAATTATGTTACACTCTTCAAAAATAGTGAATCTAAAAGTTATGTATGTGTCCAATTTTACATTTTTAAATTATGTGGTTCACACACACTCACATGCACAGACTGATGCATATGCCCATACACCACACACACAATACACGCACACACTCACATGCACAGACTGATGCATATGCACATACACCACATACACACACTCACATGCACAGACTGACACATATGCACATACACCACACACACTCACATGCGCAGACTGATATGCATATATATATGCACATACACCACACACACAATACACACTCACATGCACAGACTGATGCATATGCCCATACACCACACACAATACACACACACTCACACTCACATGCACAGACTTATGCATATGGACATACACCATACACCACACACACACACACTCACATACACTCACATGCACAGACTGATGCATATGCCCATACACCACACACACAATACATACACACTCACATGCACAGACTGATGCATATGCACATACAGACACATGCACATTCTGATGCATATGCACATATCCCACTCACACACCCACACACACACACTCATATGCACAGACTGATGCATATGCCCATACACCACACACACACACATGCGCAGACTGATATATATATATACACCACACACACAATACACACACACTCCCATGCACAGACTGATGCATATGCACATACACCACACACAATACACACACTCCCATGCACATACTGATGCATATGCACATGTACCACACACACTCACGTGTACAGACTGATGCATATGCACATACACCACACACACACACTCACTCACATGTACAGACTGATGCATATGCACATACACCACACACACACACACTCACATGCACAGAATGATGCATATGCACATACACCACACACTCACACACAGTACACACACACTCAAATGCACAGACTGATGCATATGCACATACACCACACACTCACACACAATACACACACACACACACACACTCACTCACATGCACAGACTGATGCATATGCACATACACCACACACTCACACACAATACACACACACACACACAATACACTCACAGTCACGTATACAGACTGATGCATATGCACATACACCACACACAATATACACACACACTCACATGCACAGACTGATGCATATGCACATACACCACACACACACTCACATGCACACACTGATGCATATGCACATACACCACACACATGCACACACTGATGCATACACACACACACACACACACACCATCATCCTCCGTGGTGTAATGGTTACCATGCTAATTTCATATACCCAAGGTCGTGGGTTCAAACCCAGCAAAGAACGCTAGATTTTTTCGGGTGTAAAATCTTTTGCATAGCTTCCTTCAGAAGGGAATTAAAGCCGTTGGTCCCTTGGTGAAGATTTACAGCACACAAAAGAACCTCAAGCCTGATAGAGAGGCCTATGAACAAAATTAAGCTGTCTTTCATGCCCAGTATAGAAGAGCATCCATAAATAACATGCCATTTCATTTCAATCGCACATACTCTATACATGCACAAGGACATACATACACACATATGCATACACATCATGTACATATGCACACACTATGTACATAAACATGCATGCATACGTTTTCCTAAAATTACCTTCTTTACAGTCACATGTGTTTCTCTTCTCTCTTATACAAACTATTGTTTCAAAATCTTTATTCTTGTTTCGACTTGTAAGTACAGATAAACTTTCATTATACAAGAACAATTTTAATGAAAGGGTGTTTTGGAACAGTGATATGTATGAATACATCAACTATTTCATTATACATTTCATAGAGTACAGAAGGATAAAGTGATGATAAAATCTCTTATGATTGTATGTGCATGAAAAAAAAAAAAAAAAGAAAAAGAAAAAAAAAAAAAAAATAGTGATTTTCAGTTGAGGGAAGGTTAAAATTGAAATCAATAACAAAGAAAACTTTTAAACCAAAAAATTTAGTAGTATTTTGTCTTTATCTCATGGTTTACCAGTTATATAAAAGTAAATCGATATGAAGGAGACTTCACAGGGTATTCTCAGAAAATTCAAGATAGTTTTTATTATAACAGCAAGATATAATAATTTTAATAAAAATCATTAGACCCATTTTAGTGAATATAAAAAAAATAATCAAATTTTCCATGTTAAGGATAGTCTTCGATTTGGAAGATTTTTCTGTGTCATATCCTTGGAAGATACTGAGCATAAGTATTAAGTTTGGTGTTTAACTTAATTTTTATTTAGAGTAATCCTGTAACACTAAATAGACCTTTTTCTAAAATGCATTTTTGTTTTTTTGTTTTTTTTTTGTTCTGTTCAGTGGTCTCAAAACATGTATTCTGATGACATTTCAAAACTTCATCTGCATATCTAGTAGAGAAAGTAATCATATTTATGAGAGTTTGTAGTGTAGGCTTGTCTTACTTTGCTCATGTCCTACGAAACCATCTTACATAAATACTCATGATCCAAACCCAAGACATATTTTCAGTATTTAATAATTGCCATTTTTGAGAAAATAATTAACATATTGAAGCCCAAGCCCGAGTATAGCTCGGGCCGTGCGAAATGTTCATGTGGTCCATTCCCGAGTATTGTTCGGGCAGGTATTTCTAACACTTTTAATGCAATTCCATGACCTTAACTCCGTCTTGGGCTATGCGGCAAAGAATATACATCAGCTATCATTTAGCTGTCTGATTTGTTTTGCCATCTGACCTTGCTTTAGGCAACTATTAGGAAATTTAGGAGAGTTAGTAATATTGGCTGCTCTCGGTTAGTCCGCCATTTTCCTTAAAGGTCTGTTTATTATGTTTTGCATTCTTAAATGTTAAAACGCTGCATTTTCCTCGATTTCTGTGAACTGAAGCAGAAATTCAATATGCAAATGAAGGTTTGGAAAATTCTGATCCGAGGGAGAGTTTTTCGAACTTTCAATAAACATAGTGTAAGCAGTTTTACACAGATTTTTTTCAAACTCATATTTGATACTTATTGTAAATTTAAAATAAAATATAAATACGGAAGTTATGACTATTTTCTTACTTCATGAGAAATCCTTGAATACCACATTTTTAGATTGTCCCAATAATTTTTCACAGATTTGATTGATGTTCTGTAAATAATAACTCAAAGTAGGCATAAAAACCCTGAGTTTCTTGGCACTCCAACTAAAGAAACGCCCGGGCTTCAAAGTGTTAAGTTTGCTTATTGAGGAAATGTAATGGATAATCTGTTTGCAGATGAGACCCCTGCAGATTGTAGTGTTTATAACCTTAAAACTGGCTATAATTTGAAGAGTAAAATAATAAGATTATTATTTAGCACAGCTGACAAATGAAAGTCAATATTAATGTAAGAGATACCAATGTAGTGTTTTGTTTTGACAAGTAGATAGTTTGTATTGGATATGTAATATATATCATTAGCTATATACCATGTAGTACAAATGCAAATAAAGATTAGTTGACAAAGTTTTTGATTTGTTTTATTTCTCTAAGTTAAGCATGTGTGGCTTGTTATTTAGTGAAGAAGAGCAGCTTTGAGATCTTGCTGGCTTCATAGATAACAACTCTAGGCTTATTTAGTTTGCAAACAGAAAAGTGATGTTTAAACTGCTTATTTTGTATATAGTGGATGATGAGCAGGTGAGTTGAACTCTTGCAACTAAACTAAACTTCAACTAAATTCATTTTTACTTTCTCTACAGTGAATAGAGAAGGTATTGCACTCCACCCAAAAATTTGATACCGAGAGTTCACCGGAAGTGTATGTTTTAGTGCCCCCTGTAACCAAAAAAAGCATTTTCAGAAAATGGTCCTATGTGTGTGTGTGTGCGTGCGTGTGTGTGAGATAACTCAAAAATGAAAAGTCGGTAAAATACCAACTTGGTATTTAAGTTTAGTATCTTCTAAAGATGCGACACGAAGGTTTTGAGAAAAACCCCCCCACCCCCAACTACCCTTTATGGAACTTTTTTCGAAAATTTTGATTTTCTCAAAAATGGCCTTAACGATTTTGATTTAAGTACCGTATGCCCTCTCTTCTCTTTCTTCAAAAGATTAAGTTTAAACACTACAAATTTTGATGGAGAGATTTCGGCAATATTTCAGAGCTTACAAAACCTACTATATCATATCAATTTGAAAAAGTTGTACTATTATCTGACTCTAAAGCAGCTATCATATCCATAACATCTGATGTAACACTTAATAACTTAAATATTGCAGAATGCCACAAAATCATAAAACAACTAATGAATTCAAATAAAAGATTAATACTTCAATGGATACCAGCACATTGCAGAATACAGGGTAATAAAACAGCTGACTTTCTAGCCAAGAAAGGTAGTAAAATCACATCAAATTCATCTGATCCAAAAGTTATCACTCTATCAAAAGAATCATTATATCAACATATAATAACAAAATTAAAGAAGATAATGTATTACAAACAAAAGGAAAACCATGGAAAAATTTATGTAATAACACGACCAGAATCACTACACTACCAAGAAAATGCTCTGCAGCAACTTTTAGACTCCTAACAGGCCATGACTGTCTCAATAAACATTTATTCAGGATTGGTATAGTGAGATCTCCTCAGTGTCCTTTCTGTACACTTAAAGAAGATATGGATGGAAACCATCTACTGCGCTGCCCAACCTTGAGTCAACATGATAACATAACATCAACATACTGGAATGCAAGAGAGCGAATGGCTTCACTACCAACTGCTCAACATTAGATACCAACCAACCATATTAAAGCTATTTACCTGATAAATAAAATGTAAATCTTGAATTTTCTGAGAATAGCCTCTGAAGAGTACTTTATTCTGGATGAATTTTACAGAGTTTTGAATCACTGCTAAACCGTAACGGATGGACAAAAATTTACCACACAGAAATGTAGAGCACATTAAACACACAATTTGTGTTATACACATTTTTTTCGTGGAGTTCATCGTTTTTGAGACATTCCTTGTTTTTGGTTTCTACTTTGAAAAACTTATACTTTTCTCATACAGGAATTTGTCAACTCCTGTCTATACAAACAAAGGAACTTCAGTCATGTAGCAACCAGCTTTTGAGTATCACTTTAACCTATGGTACTGCCTTATTTTGCTTCTACTTACAAGGAAGCAAGCAATAAGACAATTTCTGCTAATTTTTTCTGATTAAAATGAAGTAAATAGAAGGATAAGCTTTTTAACAATAATTTGTTGCAGAGATGTGGAGAAAGTCATGTGAATGGAACACACAAGATTTTTTAACTTGCATCATGTTGATGTTTAGAATCCCTGAGCAGGAATGCAGGAGCTAGTGTGATTATATAGCATCATATTAAAGTGTGTGTGTGTGTGTAAGCGAGAGAGAGAGAGAGGAGAGAGAGACATTAATGCTCACAAATTAACAATGAAGTCATTCTCCTTCTAGCTTCCCAGTATTGGCGACAATGTTAGGATACATGTTGAAAGCTTGGCATGATTCTAGATGTTCCATCTCTGGTACATAGTTCACCAGGTTGAAAGGTGGTTATTCAGACTATCAAGTCCAGTTATCAGACGAAAGTTGACAGCTGATTTCCTTGCTTATTTTGGAATTAAATTAGGATTTTGTACAATTTGAATTTGTATTTTCTTGCGTTATTTTATTTATATAATTTGTATCTATTTTTCTGTTTTACAATGTGTTTGATTGATTCATAAGGAAATTTTATAATAGTTTTTGGTTCCTTTCTTTGCCAAAAAATGTGCTTTTTCATTACCATCCACTCCACAATGAGATGGAATCCATAGTATTACAACTTTTGTCCCCAGTTTATTAATCATCTTTTGGATTTGTTTAATTTTTTTCCATTTTAGGGAGTCTTACTATTCTTGTATAGCAGCCTGTGAGTCTGAAAGAATAACTAAATTTTTTTAATTGATGCAGCGAAGGAAATAAATTTTGTAGTGTCATATAAATAGCTTCTATTTCTGCATCAAAATTTGCAGTATTTTTTTCCAACATTTGTATAAAAGGAAAAGAAGTGGCACATGCCACCTGCTCGAGCTCCATCACTGCTATCTTCTGTGTATACTTGTGCCCATTAGGTTTCTAGTGTAAGGGCTTTAGCTATAACAGAACTAACATTTTTTTTTTAAGGTGATGTTCATATATTAAAATGTTGACACAGCTAGCTAGAGAAACTTCTCTTTAAATCAAATAAGAAAATAAGCTGTTTGTTCACATTGAAACATAGTTGTTACTAACCATTAATATAAAGTAAGTGCAAATGTAGCCCGTCTGGGTAGTGTGGTGGTAGTGCATCTGCCTCACATTCAAAAGGTCGTGAGTTACCCGGATAGGGTGTCTTTCAGGGTTTTCCCTTATCCTTAAGCTCCATGGACCCCGAGCATCATTGCACCAATTTCATTCATCGTCCGATATGACCAACCAGTTTAAAAGTGCAAATGTGATAAAGTGTTACTTATTACACTAGAAGTGTGTCAGATGTAGCTGTTTGTCACATCCCTGTACCAAGTAAAGTGGCACTAAGGTTGTGGGTTCGATTCCCTTCCTAACTCGTGGGTTTTCTTTTTCAGGTCGCCAGGCAAATGCTGGCAAGGTACATTATATACCCTGAATCTGCTGTGCACTTCCTTATCACCTATTTCAGGGTTGAAGGACAGGCGACAGTGTTCAGCAGGATGCTGTTAATCTTAGCTTCATCAGCATCACTTGATCTGAACCAGCAGCTTCAGAGGCTTTAACACATTAGAGCCCAAGCCGTGCAAAATGTCCACGCTCGAGCACTTCAACTACTGAAACGCCCAGGCTTCAATGTGTTAAGGATGCCATCCTAATTCTAATTCCCAGTAGGGACTTGGGCTTAACTAAGGTTTATGGAAGACCTTCGGACCTGCCTAACTATGTGAGAGTATAACATCCATAGCATTATATAGGACTATTAAATTATAAGGTCCACTCTGAGAGTCGCCAGTAAAAGTGCACTAAAATACGTATCTTAGATAAATTCTTGACCTTCTGCTCACCTACGGGCAGCAGCAGAAGTCCTTGTGATGTTATCTGCTACGTGTTTAACTTGCTATACTGCCTGTTTGGGAGCATTTGTTTAAGGTAAGGACTCTTGGATCTCACGCGCAATGGAGAGAGGTAGCGACAGTGGTTACCTTATATTACACTCTGCCAAATATTTCTGCCCAAACTAAACGAAAGCTTGGTACAATTGCCATTGTCAAATTTAACCTTCCTTGCAGCATTATTAAATGTTATAATTTTTTAACAAACACTCCTAGGCATTTGTCTGGCTAGGACATCTAAGATTACACATTACTCGATTGTTTGCTGCAGCAGCAATCTTATTGTTGTAGATTTACAGCATGCAAAAGGATCTCAAGCCTGATAAAGGGGCCTCTGAGCAAACTTAAGCTGTCTTTCTTGCCTTAACAGCAGTTAAAGAGCGTTCATAAATAAAACTCAGTTTCAATCTAGCAACAGCCTTATCTGTTTATTTGTTTGGTTGCAAAAATGACTTAAGAAACACAGCAGATGGTATAAAAATTACAAAAACAAATGCCAACACATGTAACAAGAGTAAGTGCGCAGGGTCTGATTGACCTAATGCAGAAGAGCCAGGAGATAATTCTGAGTCATAACAGAACATTTCAAATTAGGTACAAGTGTTTAACTGAAAATGTCAATGTATTATCTTTACATTACTTATTTTAATACAAATTATAATGTATACTGTATTTATATTATATTTAAGCCCATGTTTTTATGTTATAAAACAGTACTAATAAAAAGCACATATATCTAATCTAAATAAAGCTAGACATATAAAAAAGGAAAAATAAAACAAAATAATACATGCAGACATATAACCCCAAAAATGTAGCACTTCTACTAAGTCCTGTACAAACAATGGTGTTCTACCAAAGTGAGCATCTTTTATATATGTGATGATCATTTGAGAAACTGTGTGCTGGTAAGCAAAGTTCCATCTTGGCACAAACACTCTGATTTAGAAATAACTGTGTATGTGATAGCTAACCTGACAGAAAGTGGTACATGGTGAAGCGAAATGATAACTTTAGAAACTGGACTTGTTTTTACAAGTGTTCAAGTTCTGTGAAGCATATGTAAGTAAAAACAAGTGAAGTTTAAAAGGGTTAAGTTCATTTCTAAAACTATGTATGTGATTAATTTAAATTTTGCATAATCTGTTTCTTTGCAATCTTTGTGTTTCAAATGATGAAATGAGCTTATATTTTTAACTAGATACAGATGTATATTCATTTAGGTTTGCATCAGAAATATTTTGAGCACAGGTTGTAAAGTATTGTGTTGAAATGAAGAATGTGTGGTTTTTCAGGGGCATGACAGTAACCTCTGGGAGCATTACCATCAAGAAGGACAACTCCAATTTGATTGGGATAAGCATTGGGGGTGGAGCACCTTTGTGTCCATGTCTATACATTGTTCAGGTAATGGTCAAGCTGAAACCTTACAATAGGATGTTGCCTAAACTCTTTGTTTACTATACAGGATGATCATCCATGCCAAGAAGGCTTCAGATCTATGTAAGAGCATTTTGTTTTGAGTGCTTTTCATTAATAAATTGCTTCCATAAAGCTTTCCATTTTTGAGATTACTTTTTACTTTCTCTAGCTCGTAGGTACAATGCACATAGTGGATACAATTCCACCCAAAAATTTGATACTAAGATTTTACCAGAAATATATGTTTTGAAATCCCAGAATTCGAAAAAAGCATTTTTAGAAAAAGGTTCATGTGTATGTGTGTGTGTGTGTCTGTGAACAGTGTAGCTCAAAAACGAAAATTTAGATAAATATAGAACTTGGTATTTAAGTTCAGTATCTTCTAAGGATGTGATATGAAGATTTTCAAGAAAACCCTTCCTTCCCCAAGTACTCTTTACATGGAACATTTTTCAAAAATTTTGATTTTCTCAAAAATGGCTCTAACAATTTTGAATTTTCTGGGAATAGCCTCTGAAGAGCTCTATTCTGGTTGGGTTTTGCAGAATTTTCCATTACTGTTAAACTGTAAGAGATGGACAAAAACTTACAACACAAAGAATGTAGATTGATAGAACACTTAATGTGTCATATACATTTTTCTTGTAGAGTACACATTTTTGGGATATTCATTATTATTGATTTCAGTTTTCAACTAATTAACTTCTCTCTATGGGACCATGGAAAGCAAACCAAAGCCCAATTGTTGTACATAGTGACCAGCTTTTAAAAGATTTGACTATCGTTTTAGCATAGTGTATTCCCTTACTTGCCTTCTACTTACAGGAAGCAAGTAATAAGCCCATTTGTGCTAATGTTTATCTAAATTAGCATGATGTAGATTAAAGAATAATGTTTTGTAAGAAAAATTTGTTTATGGAACAGCTAGAGAAAGTTATGTGAATGCCATATACAAGATTTTTTATTTGGCACATTATTGCAAATTCAACAGGTTAACTAAAGTCTTCAGCTTTTGCTGCTATGGAAACAAACAAATACACACTTGCAGTGTGCAAATAAACATAACCTGAATATGGAACTGAAGAAGCAATGGTCATTGCTAGCACAACACTGTTCTGATACGCAGTAATTAGCCATCCTTTATGGCATTTCAGTGCCCTGGATGGAGAGCTGTGTTACGGACAACTTATTATTGTTGTTCCCATGTAAGAGCTTTTAAAATGGAAAAACCAAGATTTGAGCAGTGATAAAGTACTTTGTAAAGAAAATTATGAAAGCAAATAAATTCATGCTGAACATATTGGGAGACTCTGCTCCTTCATATTTAACTGTTCTGTGTGGACCAACAAATTTAAATCTGTTTCCAAACAGTGGTCGGCCAAGATGTGTCACCACCCCAGAAATGGTTACAAAAGTCCAGGAGGATTCATCAACTGAACGTGAAAGAAACTGTAGTGATATCATGTAAAAGGGCATTTTGACTGCACAATTGGGTGTCAACTATTAACACAACTGATCTATGTTTGGCCCATTTTCAAAAAAAAACACAAGCTTTTTGTGCCAGTACATGACCATATATGAAGTACACAAGAATGGAAGCATTCTGATTCTCTGCCTCCAAAGAAAGCAAAGGCAATACAGTCAGTTGGAAATATCAGGACATCAGTTTTCTTGGATGCTAAAGATCATCTTCCTAATGGTCAAACAATTACGGGAGAATACTACGCTAACAACTACAGCAATAAGTAAACAAAAAAGTGCAGGTTTAGCAAGGAAAAAAGTCGTTTTCCATCAGGACAATGTGTACCCGCACCTATGTGTCATTGCCTTGGCAAAAATACACAAGCTGAGGTACGAATTGTTGTCCCACCTGGTGTGTCTGTCAGTAATCTCAAAAGTTTCCTCTGTGGAGGGAGAGTCTCTTCAAATGAAGAACAAATAGCCAAAGTTGACAAGGATTCTGCAGCTCTGGAGGAATCTCATTTTTGACATGAAATGAAGGCATTGTGAAATTGATGTACTAACTGTATTGAAAAGTAAAAATAATGTGTATCAGGTCAATTGTTATTTTGGGTTTCATTCAGAGAACTAATCCCAATAAATCAGCGTAATGGTGTTGGGTGTCCAGTTACCAGTCTAGTTTTACGGAACAAGGGGACTGTTATTCACAAGTCGTAACATAATATGTATTGCAAATTACATAAATACATAAACTTGTATCAGTACTTCATTTCAAACCTCTTATTTTTCCACCCTTTTATAGTAATTGGTCCAACTCCTAAACCCTTGGCAATTTTATTAATATTTTCCCCTTTGCCCAGTCCTTTTGACACACTATACCAAACTTGGTATATTTATTTACTTGTACAAGGAATATGGCTATACATCAGCCCTAGCTGTTATTTTAGGATTATGATTAGGTAGTGTAAAATTACATATAGTTTAAATTATTATTTTAATTTATTTAAATTTTCCTAATAATCTAGCACATTTATTCGATCATAAAGATGATGATGATAATAATAATAATAAACGTGTACAACAGTTATGCTCAACATTTCTTAAAACAAGCTATAAACTTATGTTTCATCTACTTCTCTTTTTGCTGACCATATCCATTTCTTTTTTACGAGGGCAGTCCAGAAAGTAACCTCCATTTGGAAATATAAATTAAACCAGTTGAGATATAAAAATTGTATCATTATATCTGAAAAATGCAACATTTTTTCTGTTTTTCTACATACTCTCTGAACAAATTCAAGCACTTGTCATATCTTTTAGCAGTTTTTGAAACATCCTCTGCATAAAACTCTGCCTCTTGTAAACGTAGCCAACCGCCACGGCGTGATGAAGCTCTTCGTCATTGCTGAGATGCAAGCCACTGTTTCATGTATGGGAATAGATGAGAATCACTGGGAGCTAAGTCCGGACTGTAGGGGGGATGGTCAAAAACGTCCCATTTGTTCTTCAAGCAGTGTGCGTTGTTATGCAGAAACACAACACCACATGACAGAAGACCACGACGCTTGTTTTGGATTGCCCTTCTTAGTCTTTTCAACGTTTCATAGCAGGCTTTAGAATTGACAGTCGTGCCACGTTCCATAAATTCAACGAGTAACATGCCCTTGGTATCCAAAAAAAACTGTAGCCATGACTTTCCTCGCTGACAAAATTTGACGGGCTTTCTTGGGCTTGCTTGGAGAAGCGATATGTCCCCGTTACATTGACTGCCGTTTAGTCTCAACATTCACATAGGCCACCCAAGTTTCATTGCGAGTAACAATTTTGTTTAAAAATGCTTCTCATTCAGTCGCATACCGAGAAAGGAAGTCTATGGCAGAGCTCATTCTTTTGGTTTTGTGGTCATCAGTCAGCAGTTTTGGTACCCAATGAGCACAAAACTTGTGATAGCTTAGGTATTTGGTCACTATCTTGTGCAAAAGACTCCAAGAAATTTTGGGAAAATGATTGGAAAGTTCCGTTATTGTGAACTGATGGTTCTCACGAACTTTTCCATCCACTTTGACCACCAGGTCATCATTGACAAGAGTAGGCCTACCACTCCTGTATTCTTCATGAATGTTAGTTCTTCCATTTTTAAAAAATCATACACATTGACGGACAACACCTTCATTTATAATGTTAGCACCATATACTGCACACAATTCATGATAAATTTCGGCTGCTGAGTGATGTATGCCAAAAGAAATCTTATAACACTGCACACCTCACACTTGCCAGGATTTTCTATTGTGGCGCTCATGTTTTGAGGTTATATCTCTCAAACGCGCAACAGTATGATGTTCTCCCTTAGGCAGCTAGAAGTACACTGATGTGTAAGATGACGGCGCTACCCCCACCACTTCCTGCGCTACGCACAAATGGTGGTTTCTTTTTGGACCGCCTTCGTACTTTATCCAAATACTCGCCTACCTTTTTGCTATCTTTACTAAAAAGTCAGATTAAGGTTATCTTTCTGTCCATTTTTAGCCATTTATACTCTGTTTCCTCCAAAGCTCTGTCCTTACAGTCAAAAACTAATTGTTTCATAGCTTTCTTTTCACCACACATTGATTCTGTTAGAGTCCTTTTCTCATACCCTTTAGTCTCCACAAGCAATACTCTCCCTTTGTTCTTTATTTAATTTATCCACATACATTTCTCTTTCCCATGTGTTTTTTATTTGTGTATATGTTTCTAATGATCTAACTTGGTATATAAGTTTAGAATGTTCCAAGAAAATCTCCCCACCCCAAGCTGCCCTTTGCATTGAAAAAAATTCAAACATTTTGTTTTTCTCAAAAATAGCTCTAACAATTTTGATTGCAACACCGTATATTTAAGATATTTACCTGACAAATATATGCTGTTCTTCCTCTAATTCCTAAAGCGGCTTTAATATCTCTTCCAAAAGTGGTTCAAATAGCCATGAACATGAGGCTATAATAGGTAACGCCTAGCCACGAGTTCAAATAGCCATGAACATGAGGCAAAAATAGGTAACGCCTAGCCACGAGTTCAAATAGCCATGAACATGAGGCTATAATAGGTAACGCCTAGCCACGAGTTCAAATAGCCATGAACATGAGGCAAAAATAGGTAACGCCTAGCCACGAGTTCAAATAGCCATGAACATGAGGCTATAATAGGTAACGCCTAGCCACGAGTTCAAATAGCCATGAACATGAGGCAAAAATAGGTAACGCCTAGCCACGAGTTCAAATAGCCATGAACATGAGGCTATAATAGGTAACGCCTAGCCACGAGTTCAAATAGCCATGAACATGAGGCAAAAATAGGTAACGCCTAGCCACGAGTTCAAATAGCCATGAACATGAGGCTATAATAGGTAACGCCTAGCCACGAGTTCAAATAGCCATGAACATGAGGCTATAATAGGTAACGCCTAGCCACGAGTTCAAATAGCCATGAACATGAGGCTATAATAGGTAACGCCTAGCCACGAGTTCAAATAGCCATGAACATGAGGCTATAATAGGTAACGCCTAGCCACGAGTTCAAATAGCCATGAACATGAGGCTATAATAGGTAACGCCTAGCCACGAGTAACTGCAGTCAATTGTACCTATGGTAAAGGCCCAAGTAAAATAACCAGTGTAATGGCACACTTGGAAGCGACAGATAATAATTTTGTGGATTTGCTCTTTTTCTTAGAAAAAGAAAAAAAATCACTACAGTTTTATTGCTAATATTTAGTATTTTTACAATATAAAACTCTCCATTCACATACTTTCTCTGCATATCAGTAACAAATTCTTGTTTAGTAAGCTTATTATTCTATCTATTTCATGCTAAAACATTAGCAGAAACAGTTTTATTACATAGTCCTTTATAAGTAGAAGGGAAATAAGGGAATACACTGAGCTAAACCGACAGTCAAATATTTTAAAATGTTGTTGTTATGGGTTGTTGCTATCCGTTTTTTTGTGTGCCCAGGTGTTAACAAGTTCCTGTATGAGAAAAGTTTTAAGTATTATAAAACTGAAATCAATAACAAGAAATATCTTGAAAATGACCAAATCCATGAAAAAAAAAAAAAATACATTTATATATATGACATAAATTGTGTGTTTTATTGAGATCTACATTTTTTGTGTAGTAACTTTTTTCTATATCTTACAGTTTACCAGTTTTACAAAATTCAATAAAAAATCAACCAGAATAAAGAGGTCTTTAGAGGCTGTTCACAGAAAATTCAAGATATGCATTTTATTTGTCATGTAAATATCTTTAATATAAGAGACCTTAATCAAAATTGTTAAAGCCATTTTTAAGAAAATCAAAATGTCCAAAATTTTTTCCATGTAAAGGGTAGTTTGGGGTGAGAAGATTTTCCTTGGAAGATACTGAACTTAAATGTCAAGTTTGGTATTTAACAGACTTTTAGTTTTTGATCTCTCTCTCTTTTTTTTTTTTTTTTTTATAGTATTTAATGCCCACTTTTACTACCATGGCACTGCAGGCGATGACATTGATGATACATGGAATGAAGATGGAGCACCAGTGGAAAGCAATGGTGGGGGAAACTGGAGAACCTGGAGAAAACCTGCCCCTGCTCTGCTTTGTCCACCAAAAATCTTGCATGTGGTCGCTTGGGATCGAACCCGGGCCATGTAGGCGAGAGGTGAGTGGTCTAACCACTCAGCCACGGTGCAACCACTTTTTGAGCAAAGGCACACACACGCTTTTTTCTTATTCAGAGGGTCCCAAAACATATATTTGCGGTGAAATCTCAGTGTTTAATTTTTGGGTGCAATGCAATATCTTCCCTGTACATAGTACATATTGAGAAAGTAAAAACAGTCTTAAATAAATGTATTTTATGATTGAAGATTAGTTTCATATGAAATTAGTTTTAGAGTACAAAGCATATTTTTACTTTCTCTACACATACTATGTACATAGTGTATAGAGAAGGTATTGCACTCCACCCAAAAATTTGATACCAAGATTTCCCCGGAAATGTATGTTTTAGGTTCCCCTGTATCCAAAAAAAGCATTTTCAGAAAAAGGTCCATGTGTCTGTGAACACGATAACTCAAAAACGAAAAGTTGGTAAAATACCAAACTTGGTATTTAAGTTTAGTATCTTCCAAGGATGCGATACAAAGATTTTGAGAAAAAGCACCCCACGCCAAACTACCCTTTACATGGAACTTTTTTCAAAAATTTTGATTTTCTCAAAAATGGCTCTAACGATTTTGATTAAAATATTGTGTATTAAAGATATTTACCTGACAAATAAAATGTATATCTTGAATTTTCTGGGAATAGCCACTGAAGACTGCTTTATTCTGGATGAATTTTACAGAATTTTTCATAACTGCTAAACCATATGAGATGGACAAAAACTTACCACACAAAAAATGTAGAGCATGTTGAAACAAATAATTTATGTTATATACATTTTTTTTGTGGAGTTGATCGTTTTTGAGATATTCCTTGTTTGTTGTTTCACCTTTGAAAAACTTATATTTTGGCAACTCCTGTTCATACAAACAAAGGAACTTCAGTCACATATCAACCAGCTTTAACCTATGGTACTCCCTTATTTCGCTTCTACTTACAAGAAAGCAAGTAATAAGAGTATTTCTGCTAATTTTTCTCAATTATCATGAAGTAAATAGAAGCATAAGCATTTTAACAATAATTTGTTGCAGAGATGTAGAGAAAGTCATGTGAATGGAACACATCAGATTTTTACAGTAGCAGTTAAAGCAAGTGGACTTGTAAAGATCTGACAGTCAATAAAGGGCTGGTGAACCTTGTTAATGGGTAGTGATTCTTTATGTGAATTATTATGGGTATTTGTTTCTGTGTTTGGTAGGTGTTTGACAATACGCCAGCTGCCAAGGATGGTACACTACAGAGTGGTGATGAGCTGGTAGGAGTGAATGGTACAAGTGTGAAAGGGAAGACCAAAGTGGAAGTTGCAAAGATGATCCAGAGCTGCAAGGTTTGTTGGACTTCTCTCTCATTGTGTTATAGCCAAGCTCCAGCTATCAGTAATTCATCTTAAATCAGACACCTCCAAAACTGCACTGGCAAATGAAGGAGGACGGTGTGGGCTCTTACGTAATCACCCCTTCCCTGAAACATGGACTCCGTTTGGCTGCTCCAAATTATAATAAGAATCCACGGAAGCGTGTATGCACATTTAGGCCTAGTGTCAAATGAACATATCTACAAAAATGTTTTTACTTTCTCTACATGTACTATGTACATAGTGTATAGAGAAGGTATTGTATTGCACCCAAAAATTTGATACCGAGATTTCACCAGAAATATATGTTTTGGGTCCCCCGAATCCAAAAAAGCATTTTTAGAAAAATGTCCATGTGTGTGTAGGTGTGGGGGTAGGGGTGGGGGTGATGGTGTGGGTGAGGGTCATACCTTAAAAATGAAAAGACCGTTAAATACCAAATTTGGTATTTAAGTTTGGTATCTTCCAAGGATGCTACACAAGATTTTCAAGAAAATTCCCCCACCCCAAACTACCCTTTACATGAAACATTTTCGAAAATTTTAATTTTCTCAAAAATGGCTCTAATGATTTTGATTAAATTATCATATATTAAAGATATTTAGCTGGCAAATAAAATGCATATCCTGAATTTTCTGGGAATATCCTGTGGATGAATTTTACTGAATGTTGCATAACTGCTAAACTGTAACAGATGGACAAAACTTTTACCACACAAAAAATATAGAATACATTAAAACACACAATTTATGTTAGATACATATTTTTTTGTGTTGATGAGCATTTTTGCGATATTCCTTGTTTTTGGTTTCAGCTTTAAAAAAGACATTTTTCTCATACAGGAATTTGGCAATTCCTGTCCATATAAACAAAGGTACTTCAGTCTCTTAGTAATCAGCTTCTGACTATCACTTTAACCTATGGTGCTCCCTTATTTCGATCCTGTTTACAAGGAAGCAAGTAGTAAGACTATTTCTGCTAATATTTTCTCGATTAGCATGAAGTAAATAGAAACATAAGCTTTTTAACAATAATTTGTGGCAGAGATGTAGAGAAAGTTATGTAAATGGAACACATCAGATTTTTTTTATTTATGTTTGCAATAAAATGTTGTAAATTATTAAAACCGCAATAATGTAATCATAGTGCCTAAGATTAATCTTAAATATTCATAATTGCAATATTGTAGGTTATCAAGACTACAACAAGAATTTTGTAAATAATTGTAAATGCTATTTTTATACAGTTTGACTTATCCTATATCATGGTACCCATGTATGCTCTACAGGACGAATAAATTGTCTATGAATCTCGCCTTATTGTTCCAAGAGGTATGGGGATATATAAGGTATCATTATATTAAGTGACACAAAGAGCTCGTGAACATTATAGGCAAGTAGTTTTAACAAAATTAATCATCAAGTATAAGTACACTGATTATCATACCAAGTTGTATATCATTATTATTATTATTATTATTATTATTATTATTATTATTATTATTATTATTATTATTGTTATTGGTGCTGGGGGTGTCAGCAGTTACATATCAGTAATAAATATTAGCATTAAGGTATTAATTTAAAAAGGAAGCTAGTAAGAGTGAAGTAACACAAATATTAATATAATAATTAATTGTAACAATTGTCCATTTATGCTTTTGAAATCCAAGGACTAGATTTGCAATAAAATGGTCTATTGCATCGTAAAATTACAAGAAAAAAGAAGACATATTCTTGCAGAAGCTCTCACCAGTAGTGATTCCAGTAGTTAGCAATCCACCTACTAGCAGTAAGCATAACAGTAAAAATAAACAAAATCAAAAAGGAAATGAGCTGATCATCCATTTTATTGCAAATCTAGTTCTTGGATTTCAAAAAGAATAAGTGGACAATTATTAATTATTATATTAATATTAGCATTAAGGTCTGAGGATTACTGTTACAATTTTATTGGCCAGTAGCTTAAGGCCTATATTCTATGTCACAGAAATGTGATCAAACAGATATGATAAAACATTTTATAGTGTAATATAGCACCTTTGACCACATCTAGCTGTGATAAAAGTTATACCCACCATCTCATCTGTGATACAAAACAAAATGGCAAACATTACGCATGTTCAGTGGCCATAGCCAAATGGCTCATTTCCTATTGTGTATCACATGAAATGCTGTGCAATTCAGAACAGAAATAAAACACTGGAAATATATAAAAACATAGCAGAAGGCTTTAGTGAAGGATATACAGAAAATGATGCAAGGAAAAAATTAAGTGGATTGGGAAGCCAATATTTAGAAGAACAAAATAAAAGTTATTATGATGACTAATTACTATTTTTGCTGCTGTCTTTGTTATTCATACTCATAAATGTAGTAACATTGTGTAGGAAATTGTCTTGTTAAGGTTAAGTTTTAAGTTAGATTGAACGAAAATGTTGCAGATGATGTAATAGAAACATAAAGTAAATTTATTTATAAATATCCAATATAATGATACAACCAACATTCTAAACATGATAAAATAGGAACCATTATTACAGTTGTTGGTGTTAACTGTTGGATATCCTTTTTAAAACTGATAAAAGGCTTGATGTAGTGTAATATACTCTGCAGCTTTAATGTGATCAAAGGTTTTCTGTGACACAGAAATGTGATCGTGTAAAATAGACTAGCATTAAATTGCAGGATGAAGTAACAATAAACTACAACAAACTGCATGCAGACCCCCAGCAAGGCAAGACGCTGGATATCGTACTGAAGAAGGTGAAACACAGACTGGTAGAGAACATGAGTACAGCAACGGCCGATGCCCTCGGTCTGTCCCGAGCCATTCTCTGTAACGACACCTTGGTGAAGAAGTTAGAGGAGCTCGAGCAGACGGAGTGTATGTACCGGGGTCTGGTGGAGCATGCCAAGCGCGTCCTGAAGGCTTTCTTTGATCTGCTCCAGGTCTACAAGGGTGAGCAACTGAGTTGTGTGTGTAGCATATAAATAAGGTATTGTATTGCACCCAAAACTTTGATCCCGAGATTTCACCACAAATGCATATTTTGAGACCCCTTGAGTATAAAAAAAGCATTTTTTAGAAACATGTCAGTGCATATTTCTGTGTGTTTGTGGGCAGCATAGCTCAAAAGTAAAAAAGTCGGTTAAATACTGAATTTGGTAAAAGTTTAGTGTCCCCAAAGATTTTCAAGAAAATCCCCCCACCCCAAACTACCCTTTATATCTAAAAATTTTTGAAAGTTTATTTTTATTTTCTGAAAAATGGCTCTAATGATTTTGATTAAAATATTTTATATTAAAGATATTTACATGACATATAAAATGTATATCTTGAATTTTCTGGGATTAGCCTCTGAAGCTTTTAATTTGGATGAATTTTGCTTAATTTTGCATAACTGGTAAACCGTAAGAGATAGACAAAAGCTTACTTAACAAAAAATGATCTTGTTAAAACACATAGTTTACATCATATATGATTTTTTTGTAGAGCATTCTGTTTTTGAGATATTCCTTGTTTTTATTTATTTTTTATTTATTTATTTATGCTAAGCATTATACAGGTGAATATGATCGGTGTTCAGCCCTGGCTCTTTACCGGTCATACTCATATTTTACAATAGTTTATTAATTCTAGTTTATTGCATCATTTTGTCTATTTACTGTCCATATCCATTTATTTTTCACTTTGCATAAGAATTGTCCAATCTTCTTACTATCTTTTTGAAACATTTCAACTACTACTACATTTCTATCTATTTTAAACCATTTCTTATTAATATACTTTTTTCTCCAAATTTCAGTTCCTTTACATTTAAATAAAATGTGTTCTATATCTTCATTTCCGCCACATATAGGACATTGATTTTGTGGAATACCTTTCCTTAGACCTTTTAATCTCCATACTCCTGCTTTCAGCCATGCAATACCTTCTCGCTCCTCTTTATTTGTCACATCAATGTACTTTTCCCTTCCCCATGAGACTTTCATTGGTATATAGAAAACTAAAGATCTCTTTTCAGTTATTTCACTAAATATTTTTTGTATTTCTATATCCTCAAATCTTTTCCTTGCCAACTTCCAGAAGTTATTCACATTATTTTCTCTTCTTCTCCACATTTCCCCTAACCCACTACTTTCCAGGTTATTTCGAAGACAGTCTACCCATCCCTTGTTCTTTAAACTTTTCTCTTGATATACTAAACACTGTTTTAACAAATTCCTTTCTTCCAATTTCAATATCCTATGCCAAAATTTCAATGCCCTTTCCATAATCTTTCCCTTACTTGCCACTCTACCCAGCTCTATTTGTGCTACCTGCCTAACAGTTGCATTTGGTAACCCCAGTATTTCTTTGCAAAATTTCCTATGCACCTCATCTATGCCTTCCCATCCTCCTTCTAATCCCCATACTTCTATCCCATATAGCATTTTTGCCTCAACCACCATATTGTACACTTTTTCTAACCATCTAATATTTATATTAGGTGCTTTGTATTTGCAACTTCTAATAGCTGATAAAGCTCCTTTTCCTTTTGCCAATGCAAATTTCTTTTGCTTTTCCCAATTGCCACCACTATCAATTTTAACTCCTAGATAAATACATTCTCTCACTACCCTGTACTCCTTTTCATTCTCATTCTTCCATTTTTCATATTTGCTCAATTTTCCCCCTTTTTTGAACACTACAATCTGCGTCTTGTCCTGGTTCACTTTTAAACTCCACTCTTTACAGTAATTATTTAATGTTTGCAAGGATTGTTTCAAGCCATTCACTGTAATTGCACCTATAACTAGATCATCTGCAAACAGTAATCCTGGAATCTGAATATTATTAATTACTGGCATCGAGTTATTATTTCTCCCAATTTCTGTTAATACATCATCTATATATAAATTGAATAGGACTGGACTTAACTTACATCCCTGTCTAAGGCCTTTCTCTTGTTGGATTTCTCTTGTTACAACCCCTTCCTCCACTCTTATACAAAAAGTATTTTCCTTATATAATGCTCTAAGGGTGTCCACCATTTGTTTACTCACTCCTTTAGTCAACAACTTATGCCACAGCAATTGAAGCTCTATCCTATCGTATGCTTTCTCTAAATCCACAAAAGCCATATATAACTTTCCTCTTTTGTCTTTCAAGTATTTATCTACCAGTGTTTTTATAATAAATAAGTTATCAACTGTCCTCCTCCCTTTTCTAAAGCCCATCTGAAGTTCCGAGAGGATATCATATTCTTCAACCCATGTTTGTATCCTGCTTGCCATAATACCAGTAAAAATTTTTCCTACATTTGATAATAATGCAATGCCTCTATAGTTGTTTGGTTTGTCAACACTACCCTTGCCTTTGTATATTGGATGTATGATTGCTTTCCTCCACTTATCTGGTATATACCCCTTCACCTTAATTGTGTTAAATAAGTCTACTAAAACCTTAACTCTGTTTATTTCAGTGCACCATTCCTTAAGGAACTCTGGAGGGATTCCATCTATTCCCGTTGCTTTATTTCTTTTCATTATTTTCACCTGTTGGATTATTTCTTCACTTCTTATTATATCATCGAGTATATCTACATAGTTATTACCTATTTCCCAATTTCCTATCTCATTTTTACTCTTTTTTTCCCCATACAAATTTTTAAAATATTCCATCCATTCTCCTGGTTTTATACTTGGTTTTGTTACATATTTATTATACATTGATTTCATAACCTTCCATATCTCATTTGCATTATTTTCATTTAGAATTCGTATCAAATTACTTTCATATTTTTTCATCCAGCTTGTTTTCTTTTGTTCCAGTAATAAATTATATAAATCCCTCCCTTGCATATACTCTTTCTTTAATTCTATGTTTCCTAATTCCCTCCACTTTATGAGCAGCTGTTTGACTTGTCTTTTAGTTACTCTACATTCTTCATCAAACCAGCCCTCATCTCTTTTGTAAACCTTCTTTCTCATTTTCATTTCCTCCCCAGCCCTTAGCATAATGATATTTAAGATATCCATAGCACTTTCAATTTCTTGTTCCTTTATCATAAAACTTATTCCACACTGACATATCTGGCCATAATTAGAGTTTAGTGTCTGCCTAAATTTATTGCAATACTCTTCCTTCCATTTGTATCTACTGTATTCTTCTATGTTGCACTTTTCCTCCCTTAAATTATAGACTATTTGCTCTGTGCATGTTTTTATGTCTACTATCAATGGAAAATGCCCACTGTTGGAACTTAAATTTAGTATCTTAAAATTACTTAAAATATACCCCATATTAATTGGCCATAATACATAATCAATCACACTTTGACCATTATTACTAACATACGTATATTCTCCATTCACATCTTCTCCATATTTCCCATTCAAAATATCAAAGGCATTCAATTCACAGAATTCTATAAATTTCATATAGCCTTTGTCAACTATCTTATCTTTGCTGTATCTAATTTTCTCAGGTTTCTCTAATGTATCATTGCTCATCCACCTATTCCCTCCAATAACATCATTTTCGCCAATCCTAATATTAAAGTCTCCCATTAATATAATCTCAGAATTACCATATCTCTCCTTTAAATGTTCTATTTCTATCTCTAGGTGTTTAAGGAGGTCCGGATTATGAAAGCGCGAAGGAAGAGGGGGATTGTATACTATGCCTATACATATAACATTTTCAACTATTTGTTTCTCCTCTAATACAATCCATAGTATTTCTTTTCTCCTTGACCAAGTTTCTTTAACTCCTTTACTTAACGTTTTCTTTACAAAAAAGCCTATGCCTCCAGATGCCCTCCCCTTTCTTGCTACCTTATCTCCTTTTATCCCTACAAAATCAAAATCCTTTACGTAAACCTGGTCCTCTTTTAGCCATGTTTCAGCTACCGCGAGATAATCAAGTTTTGTCAATAATTGATTTAAACTCCCCGCATATATTTTGTTTTTAACTCCCTCACAATTCCAGAATCCAAGCCTCCTTATATTCTCCCTTCCCTATTGTGAGCCTAATCTAAATCTAAATGTTTCTAGAGTCCTTTTACTCCTTAATTGTATCCCTTCTCGGGAAGAAATAGTTTTATTTCTATCTAAAACTAGCACGCTGCCATGTTCAGATGATATGATGTTGTCTTCTTCCCCTTCTGTATTTTCCCCGCTACTCTGTTGCCACGCCTTCTTTCCCTTCGCAGCCAAATTACGTGCGGCTATTACTTCCCCTCTTCTCGGTGACACTATTTTCCTAGGTGACGTCACTCTGGTGGCTCCTCCTCCTGTTGCTTCCTCTGTTGACGTCATTTCTTCGTCAGCTGTTATTTCTCTCGTAGGCAAGTTGGATGACGTCCTATCTGCGTATGCCGTCCTCATATCCATGCTGACAGGTAGATTTCGGTTCCAACACACACTTTCACTGTCTTCACCCACATCCATTCCTTTTTGTTTGGACTTTGATCTTCCTGTTGTGCTTCCTAAAGTTGGCGTTGACATTTGCTGAGTAATTTCCTCTGTGCCTGATTGGGGTTCTCTTAGCTCCTTCTTGTCCAGATGCGATGTCTTTTCTCCGTCAATCCACAATTGGAAATTTCTAATATAAGCTCTTCTTCCCTGGGCTCTTGCTTCTTTCATTTTTTGTACCAAATTTCTTTGCAGAGCTCTCTTCTTAGGTGATAAATCTTTATTAATAAAAATGTCTGTTCCTTTTAATTTCTTGGCTCTTTTAAGTACTTCATGTACTAATTGGGCTGTTGCAAATTTCACTATAATTGTTCTCTTGCCAAGTTGTCTTCCAACTCGATAAGCTTCAATAATTTCCCATCTGTACAATTCCAAATTCAGCTTTTCCTTCGTTATTTCTAATATTTCTTCTGCTGGCCATTTATACCTTCTTTCCTTAACTCCTGTGAACACTAAATTAAATCTTCTCTCCCTTTCTTCCAATCTTTCCATTCTTTCCTTAACCATTTCAACTTCCCTTCTTGCTTCCTGCACCTCAACTCTAACATCTTCTTTGATATCTGTTGCCATCTTTTCCAATTGTTTACCTATTCGTTGTTCCATACCTTCTATTTTGTTCATTTTCTCAGTCAGGTTTTCCAGCATTGTTATTATATCTGCAGGTATTCCTTGTTATTAGTTTCAGTTTTAAAATACTTATACTTTTCTCATTCAAAAATTTGTCACTCCTGGCCATATAAAGGAATCAATGACATAGTAACAGCTTTTAAAACATTTGACAATCACTGTAGTCTAGTGTATTCCCTTATTTCCCTTCTATTTAAAAGAAGCAAGTAATAAGACCATTTCTGTTAATGTTTATCTCGATAGCATGAAGAAAAGCTCACTTACAATAATTTGTGATGTACAGAAAGTCATGAGAATGGAACACATCAGATTTTTGTGAGTCCTTTTCATGTCACTATAACCAACCATCATTAATGTCTGTATTGTTATGCCATGTTCTGTAAAATCTCAATAAAGAATTATCTGTTTGAAAATAAATAAAACCCATTGTTGTATAGTTGGCAGGACTTTTTGATTCTCAAATGATTATAAAGTTAGACAATTAGTATATTAAATGAATTTCAGTACCTATAAATTCTCAGGCCTCCTCCTTAGCACAGTGATAGTGCAGTTGCATACCAAATAGGAGACCCGGGTTTGATTCCTGCTAATGTTGTTGGGGAGACCTGGTCCAGGGCGAGGTTCATGTTCCATTCTCCGTGCTGCACCCTACTCACGGCACCTTAACGGACAGAGGTGGGGTACACAGGGGTCAGTCTGTTGCGTTGCAAAGTTTAGGCTTTATAAATTTTCAGGTTTTCCTGTAGAAAAAAAAAATGTTTTAAACAAAAGTTTATAAATACAGTAAGCACTATCAGAATATTTCAGATTTATACCATAGCACCATTTAAGATTTAGAGGTTCATCCCAGTTGAGCAGTGCCTTTTGTTCTGTCTAGAGAGCTCCTATTGCCCATGACAAAAAAAAAACAACAACAACAACTTAATACCATTTAAAACTTATGGTCAACATTCCATACTTTTTGTTCACCCTGTGTATGGGATTTTATTAGTGGTGATACATCAGATCTTTTACTGTTATTTAAAAAGTTTATCCACTATCTTACCTAACCTTTTGTTATATAAGATATATTTTTAGATGTACTGGATGACTAAAAAAGAACAGGAAATTCTGGACTGTAGATTAATTTAAATGTAATTGAATTTTATTTATGGACGTTCTGCAACTGCTGCAGTTCTCAGCATTCCATTCCATATTGGGCAAGAAAGAGCACTTAATTTTGCTCAGAGGTATCTTTTGCATGGAACCAACAGATGTACTTCTCTTGTGAAGGAAGCATGCTGAGGATATTTACTTCTCTTGTGAAGGAAGCATGCTGAGGATATTTACTTCTCTTCTGAAGGAAGCATGCTGAGGATATTTACTTCTCTTGTGAAGGAAGCAGCTGAGGATATTTACTTCTCTTGTGAAGGAAGCAGCTGAGGATATTTACTTCTCTTGTGAAGGAAGCATGCTGAGGATATTTACTTCTCTTGTGAAGGAAGCATGCTGAGGAATTTACTTCTCTTGTGAAGGAAGCAGCTGAGGATATGTACTTCTCTTGTGAAGGAAGCATGCTGAGGATATTTACTTCACTTGTGAAGGAAGCAGCTGAGGATATTTACTTCTCTTGTGAAGGAAGCAGCTGAGGATATTTACTTCTCTTGTGAAGGAAGCAGCTGAGGATATTTACTTCTCTTGTGAAGGAAGCATGCTGAGGATATTTACTTCTCTTGTGAAGGAAGCAGCTGAGGATATTTACTTCTCTTCTGAAGGAAGCATGCTGAGGAATTTACTTCTCTTGTGAAGGAAGCATGCTGAGGATATGTACTTCTCTTGTGAAGGAAGCATGCTGAGGATATTTACTTCTCTTGTGAAGGAAGCATGCTGAGGAATTTACTTCTCTTGTGAAGGAAGCATGCTGAGGATATTTACTTCTCTTGTGAAGGAAGCATGCTGAGGATATGTACTTCTCTTGTGAAGGAAGCAGCTGAGGATATTTACTTCTCTTGTGAAGGAAGCAGCTGAGGATATTTACTTCTCTTGTGAAGGAAGCATGCTGAGGATATTTACTTCTCTTGTGAAGGAAGCAGCTGAGGATATTTACTTCTCTTGTGAAGGAAGCATGCTGAGGATATTTACTTCTCTTGTGAAGGAAGCATGCTGAGGATATTTACTTCTCTTGTGAAGGAAGCAGCTGAGGAATTTACTTCTCTTGTGAAGGAAGCATGCTGAGGATATTTACTTCTCTTGTGAAGGAAGCATGCTGAGGATATGTACTTCTCTTGTGAAGGAAGCAGCTGAGGATATTTACTTCTCTTGTGAAGGAAGCAGCTGAGGATATTTACTTCTCTTGTGAAGGAAGCATGCTGAGGATATTTACTTCTCTTGTGAAGGAAGCAGCTGAGGATATTTACTTCTCTTGTGAAGGAAGCATGCTGAGGATATTTACTTCTCTTGTGAAGGAAGCATGCTGAGGATATTTACTTCTCTTGTGAAGGAAGCAGCTGAGGAATTTACTTCTCTTGTGAAGGAAGCATGCTGAGGATATTTACTTCTCTTGTGAAGGAAGCATGCTGAGGATATGTACTTCTCTTGTGAAGGAAGCAGCTGAGGATATTTACTTCTCTTGTGAAGGAAGCAGCTGAGGATATTTACTTCTCTTGTGAAGGAAGCATGCTGAGGATATTTACTTCTCTTGTGAAGGAAGCAGCTGAGGATATTTACTTCTCTTGTGAAGGAAGTATGCTGAGGATATTTACTTCTCTTGTGAAGGAAGCATGCTGAGGATATTTACTTCTCTTGTGAAGGAAGCATGCTGAGGAATTTACTTCTCTTGTGAAGGAAGCATGCTGAGGATATTTACTTCTCTTGTGAAGGAAGCATGCTGAGGATATTTACTTCTCTTGTGAAGGAAGCAGCTGAGGATATGTACTTCTCTTGTGAAGGAAGCATGCTGAGGATATGTACTTCTCTTGTGAAGGAAGCATGCTGAGGATATTTACTTCTCTTGTGAAGGAAGCAGCTGAGGATATGTACTTCTCTTGTGAAGGAAGCAACTGAGGATATTTACTTCTCTTCTGAAGGAAGCATGCTGAGGATATTTACTTCTCTTCTGAAGGAAGCATGCTGAGGATATTTACCTCTCTTGTGAAGGAAGCAGCTGTGGATATTTACTTCTCTTCTGAAGGAAGCATGCTGAGGGTATTTACTTCTCTTCTGAAGGAAGCATGCTGAGGATATTTACTTCTCTTCTGAAGGAAGCATGCTGAGGATATTTACTTCTCTTCTGAAGGAAGCATGCTGAGGATATTTACTTCTCTTCTGAAGGAAGCATGCTGAGGATATTTACTTCTCTTGTGAAGGAAGCAGCTGAGGATATTTACTTCTCTTGTGAAGGAAGCAGCTGAGGATATTTACTTCTCTTGTGAAGGAAGCAGCTGAGGATATTTACTTCTCTTGTGAAGGAAGCAGCTGAGGATATTTACTTCTCTTGTGAAGGAAGCATGCTGAGGAATTTACTTCTCTTGTGAAGGAAGCATGCTGAGGAATTTACTTCTCTTGTGAAGGAAGCATGCTGAGGATATTTACTTCTCTTCTGAAGGAAGCATGCTGAGGATATTTACTTCTCTTGTGAAGGAAGCAGCTGAGGATATTTATTTCTCTTGTGAAGGAAGCAGCTGAGGATATTTACTTCTCTTGTGAAGGAAGCATGCTGAGGATATTTACTTCTCTTCTGAAGGAAGCATGCTGAGGATATTTACTTCTCTTGTGAAGAAAGCAGCTGAGGATATGTACTTCTCTTGTGAAGGAAGTATGCTGAGGATATTTACTTCTCTTGTGAAGGAAGCAGCTGAGGATATTTACTTCTCTTCTGAAGGAAGCAGCTGGGGATATTTACTTCTCTTGTGAAGGAAGCATGCTGAGGATATTTACTTCTCTTGTGAAGGAAGCATGCTGAGGATATTTACTTCTCTTGTGAAGGAAGCAGCTGAGGATATTTACTTCTCTTGTGAAGGAAGCATGCTGAGGAATTTACTTCTTCTGTGAAGGAAGCAGCTGAGGATATGTACTTCTCTTGTGAAGGAAACAGCTGAGGATATTTACTTCTCTTGTGAAGGAAGCATGCTGAGGATATTTACTTCTCTTGTGAAGGAAGCATGCTGAGGATATTTACTTCTCTTGTGAAGGAAGCAGCTGAGGAATTTACTTCTCTTGTGAAGGAAGCATGCTGAGGATATTTACTTCTCTTGTGAAGGAAGCATGCTGAGGATATGTACTTCTCTTGTGAAGGAAGCAGCTGAGGATATTTACTTCTCTTGTGAAGGAAGCAGCTGAGGATATTTACTTCTCTTGTGAAGGAAGCATGCTGAGGATATTTACTTCTCTTCTGAAGGAAGCAGCTGAGGATATTTACTTCTCTTGTGAAGGAAGCATGCTGAGGATATTTACTTCTCTTGTGAAGGAAGCATGCTGAGGATATTTACTTCTCTTGTGAAGGAAGCATGCTGAGGAATTTACTTCTCTTGTGAAGGAAGCATGCTGAGGATATTTACTTCTCTTGTGAAGGAAGCATGCTGAGGATATTTACTTCTCTTGTGAAGGAAGCATGCTGAGGATATTTACTTCTCTTGTGAAGGAAGCAGCTGAGGATATGTACTTCTCTTGTGAAGGAAGCATGCTGAGGATATGTACTTCTCTTGTGAAGGAAGCATGCTGAGGATATTTACTTCTCTTGTGAAGGAAGCAGCTGAGGATATGTACTTCTCTTGTGAAGGAAGCAACTGAGGATATTTACTTCTCTTCTGAAGGAAGCATGCTGAGGATATTTACTTCTCTTCTGAAGGAAGCATGCTGAGGATATTTACCTCTCTTGTGAAGGAAGCAGCTGAGGATATTTACTTCTCTTCTGAAGGAAGCATGCTGAGGATATTTACTTCTCTTGTGAAGGAAGCAGCTGAGGATATTTACTTCTCTTCTGAAGGAAGCATGCTCAGGATATTTACTTCTCTGCTGAAGGAAGCATGCTGAGGATATTTGCTTCTCTTCTGAAGGAAGCATGCTGAGGATATTTACTTCTCTTGTGAAGGAAGCAGCTGAGGATATTTACTTCTCTTGTGAAGGAAGCAGCTGAGGATATTTACTTCTCTTGTGAAGGAAGCAGCTGAGGATATTTACTTCTCTTCTGAAGGAAGCAGCTGAGGATATTTACTTCTCTTGTGAAGGAAGCATGCTGAGGAATTTACTTCTCTTGTGAAGGAAGCATGCTGAGGAATTTACTTCTCTTGTGAAGGAAGCATGCTGAGGATATTTACTTCTCTTCTGAAGGAAGCATGCTGAGGATATTTACTTCTCTTGTGAAGGAAGCAGCTGAGGATATTTATTTCTCTTGTGAAGGAAGCAGCTGAGGATATTTACTTCTCTTGTGAAGGAAGCATGCTGAGGATATTTACTTCTCTTCTGAAGGAAGCATGCTGAGGATATTTACTTCTCTTGTGAAGAAAGCAGCTGAGGATATGTACTTCTCTTGTGAAGGAAGTATGCTGAGGATATTTACTTCTCTTGTGAAGGAAGCAGCTGAGGATATTTACTTCTCTTCTGAAGGAAGCAGCTGGGGATATTTACTTCTCTTGTGAAGGAAGCATGCTGAGGATATTTACTTCTCTTGTGAAGGAAGCATGCTGAGGATATTTACTTCTCTTGTGAAGGAAGCAGCTGAGGATATTTACTTCTCTTGTGAAGGAAGCATGCTGAGGAATTTACTTCTTCTGTGAAGGAAGCAGCTGAGGATATGTACTTCTCTTGTGAAGGAAACAGCTGAGGATATTTACTTCTCTTGTGAAGGAAGCAGCTGAGGATATTTACTTCTCTTGTGAAGGAAGCATGCTGAGGATATTTACTTCTCTTGTGAAGGAAGCATGCTGAGGATATTTACTTCTCTTGTGAAGGAAGCATGCTGAGGATATTTACTTCTCTTGTGAAGGAAGCAGCTGAGGATATGTACTTCTCTTGTGAAGGAAGCAGCTGAGGATATGTACTTCTCTTGTGAAGGAAACAGCTGAGGATATTTATGCCTCCACCAGTTTGAACCTGCTTGAAAGCCAGAGGCTAGCATGTTGCCCCTAGACCAGGAAAGACGACATGAGAACACAATCAATATATGGAATAGAGTGTGCCATTTTTGAATGCCAGAGGCATATACTTGTTGAATATCACACTTAATAGATGTCAATGCACTCATTAAGAACATTATTCATGGCTGGACATAACATTTCAAGAATCCTGTGTTCCTGCTTTAAGTTCCAGTATTGTAGTAGTTGAATACAATAAACTTTGCTCCACAAGAAAAAATGTGATACTGTCAAGTCAGGCTATCTTGGGAGCCATGAAATGTGACCACTCCTAAAAGTTACATGGTTGACAGCTCCATTGATGTGTGTGACGTATGTACCAAGGCTCCTCCTTGTTGAAACCAACTGTTGGCAGGATAACTGGGGCAGTTCATGCACAACATACCAAACAAGCATTATCAAAAAATAGATGTCTATTGCTACTCAATGACATAGCACACCAGATGGTCATGTAGCTAACAAACTTTTTGCTAAGACCAATATAAAAAATTCTAAATGTAAAAAGAAGCTAGTAACAGTGAAGTAACACAAATATTAATATAACAATTAATAATTGTAACAAATCTTCACTTATCTTTAGGAACCCTTGGACTTGTTTTGCAATAAATGTATCTATTGCATCGTCAGCATTACTTTCCTTCTGGTCTCAGTTTCTTTTTGATCTTATTGTTTATTTACATTGATATGGTTACTGCTACTAGGTGGATTATATACTAATGCATTGCTAACTACTGGAATCAAAACAAATTTTTACACTGTATTTATTTGTTAGGCTTTTCTAAAAAGGATGAAATTTGAAAAAATAAAAAATCTGGCATTTATCGATTAAATTGTGACCTTGTTTATATTGGTAAGACTAAATATCATTTAGAAACCACAGTGAAACTACACTTTAGGAATATCAAATACAAACAAATTGATAAATCAGCTGTGGCATGACATTTTTGGAAATTTAATCATGAAATAAATCCAGATGTGAAATTATTAAAACACTTAAATGTGCATAGATTTAACGAGTTGGGAGAAAATATTTATATTAAAGTATAAAAATCATGCAATGAATTTTGATATACCACCAATTGACTGTCTCATTAAATTTGTTTTGATTCCAGTACTTAGCAATGCATTAGTACACAATCCACCTAGTAGCCGTAACCATAACAGTGTAAATAAACAACAAGATCTAAAAGAAACTGAGACCAAAACGAAACTAATGCTAACGGTGCAATAGATACATTTATTGCAAAACTAGTCCAAGGGTTCCTAAAGATAAGTGAAGATTTGTTACAACTATTAATTAATATATTAATAAAAAATTGTGCTTATTGGTGAAAATGAACTTCTTCTCACATCCTCATGTTGTTAATGAAATGTTCATTGTTCAGCAAATTGTGTGTGCATTAGATGATCATTAGGTTTGAGTGCTGCATGATCTGTAATTTGTACAAATGGAGCTTTAAGTCACTTTTCAGTATTTTTTTTTTTTTAGCTTAACATCTTTTAACCCGGTTAGTCATATCGGACGATGAATGAAACTGGTGAAATGATCTGGCTGTGGTTCTCAGCGTCCCGTTCTATACTGGGCATGAAAGACAACTTAATTTTCTCAAAGCCCTCTTTTATCAGGCTTGAGGTTGTTTTACATGCTGTAAATCTATGACACAGACCAACAGCTTTACTTCCCTTCCAAAGGAAGCCACGTCCCAAAAAATCCATCGTCCTCTGCCAGGATGGAATGCACGACCTTGGGTATATGAAGTTCACATGGTAACCATTATACTACATTAAAGTTACACAATGTTCATCTTCTCAGGATAAGGGAAAGCCCTGAAATAAAAGAACTTATCTGGATAACTCACCCTAAGCGAAATTCGAATTTGCGATGTGTTGAATGTGGGGCAAACACACTACCCAGTATTTGTTGAACACTTGAACAACGCAACTACAGAGACTCTGCATGGCATTGAACAGAGTGCTGAAGGCTTCTTATTAAAACATCTGCACAACCTGGATATTATCTACCATACAAGCAACTTCCAGTTACCCTGCAGATTTATTTTTCAGTGCCAAGCCATTTCATGAAAATTACGTACCCTGTGTTGATTGTATAGAAGAAGACCATGCATCCAATTTTGAAATGCACAAAATGTTTGACGCATGCTCTCCAAACTTGCAATTTTTATTGCAAAGGCACACTGTACCCTGTATAAGCTATAAATGGTTGTATGTTGCAGTGTTTGGGGACACGTTTGCTGCCATCGGCGTCAGGGAACCCCAGCCAAGAGCAAGTGAAGCTTTCCGTCAGTTTGGTGATTATCACCGCCAGTTAGAGAAATGTGGCATTAAAATGCTCAAGACTGTAAAACCAGTGAGTAACCATGAAACATTCTGCATTCTTTTGTGTGAATCTAAATGGCTTTAAATGTTTCTCTCTGTGTGCATGTCATATGATGTTATGGAAACTGGCAATAAAACCACGTTTTCTGTGTCTTTAACAAGAAATGTCTGCCTCTTGTATGATAAGATCTATACTAAAAATTAAAAACAAAAGAATTTGAGTCAGTTTTTGTAACACAAACATCATTTATTTTTACTATCTGGGACCGCTTTTAGGATGTAAAAATAAGTGATGTTTGCATTACAAAAACCAACTCAAATTCTTTTGTTTTTAATTTAATCACATCACTGTCATAAGCTTCTTGCATATTTGCAAGTTTTCAAGAACTATTCTATTTCTCACAGTAAATGGTTTATGTACACAGAAAACTGTCATTCATTCTTATCCTTTTGCTGGAAGGGAAAATAGTCTGTTGATGTTAAAACTGCTGGCCATAATTTTTACAAAAGGTAAAATTTTGTTGAAAGTGTGGTACTCGCCTCCATTTTGAGGTGATAAACATTTCATTATGCATTCTTGCAATCTTGTGGATTTCCCCTTTTGAGGCTATAGACCTAGATCCTAAAAAGTTTTGAAAAGATTAATTCAGATTTTCTGTAATTAAAAAAAAATAAATAAAATTAAATGTTGGCACTCTAATAAAGTTAACAGAAATATTTATCACACTTTTCTATACATTAAAAGATTTTGATTTTGAAAATATGATCAGTTTATACCAGAAATTGAAAAATGGTGAGTGAATGTTGACTTGATAACTGGTGTGTGAGTCTGGAACAACTACTGCTGGTGACCGTGTATTCCCGACTTCTTGTCCAGCACACTCAGTGTGAATGTGTTTGCTTGTATATTTACAGTATGAAAACATTTTAATAAATAAGAATTCAAGTGGAAAAAGTAGACAAAAATTAACTTAAATTTCCTAACAGAGCACTTCAATGTAGAAATACAATATTAAACTCAATGGATAGGTTAAACAAAACAGGTTGTGTGAAATAACAAGAAAACCTAACGAAACCATTTTGTGATTACTGAGGAAAAATTGACAAAACATGCTGTTTTGGAACATTGACACCATCAGCTCACAGTGCAATGAAATTATTCCAATTAAAGCTCTACCTAATTTTAGTATATCACCAATTACAGTCTACAAATTATAACAAAATATTTCATTTCTGTAACTGGAAGCTAGCAAAAGTGAATATTGGGGAGAATTGATCCCAAGAAAATTTTCTTTTCTGATGAGGCATGGTTTAATCTAAACTTCATCTAATAACGGGTATTGGTCATCAAAGACACCATGAAGAATGGGAACCCACACAATGAAGCTCAAAAATTAAACTAAAAATAAGTCAAACTTTACGCTCTTAATCTTTGTTATTTAATTATTTCTAGAACATGTTTCCTGCTTCTTTAGCTAGAGTCAACTGAAACTGGGGCTGAAAGTTACGTTCTCCTCTGGTGGTGGTTTGATGAACCTTATGGAAGAAAACCTTAACTGTTTTCGCCAACATGATGTGACTTCCAACCCCAGGTTCAGCTGCAGATACAGGACACATATTCCAGGTAAATATTTAAATAACGAAGGCTAAGAGTAGTATAAAGTCAACTCGTCTGCAAGACAAAACAAAAAACATAGCAGTGTGGTGTGCCATTACTGCTAAAAGAATTTTGTTTTTATTTTTTTAAGAAACAACAGTAAGAGGTACATGTGTACTAATTTTGGAACCATTATGAGAACTAACATACAAGGAACATGTGAAGCGTAGGATAATCCCACGGCCCATAACTGCTTATGAATCCATGGGGGAACTGCACTGTATAGTTGTCCAAACATGTATATGCAAGGGTTTGTAGCCTTATGCAAACTGTTATTTCAGTTTTTACTGAGCACTTGCGGCACACAGACAGGTGGTTAACAGTCATTCCTTCAACATTAGCTCAGAACCACTGTATTCTGCAATTTATAGGTTTTATGTCTAATCTTGTTATGGTATTGTGATGCTCTGAGATGTTTTTAATTACCATATTTATCCAAATACAAGACAATGTTTTTTCTCCAAAATATTAATCTTCAGAACTGGGGGGTCATCTTGCATTCATGATATATGTTTTCTGAATAACATGCAGGGAAAAGGTAAGTTTCAAACTTCACACTGCATGCAAATTCAAACTAGGTAAAAGGTTTTACGAGATATTATATTATGTTGTCTTAACAGAAATAGTTATCATTACAGCTACGCTGCCACCACATACACCAATCATTTTGTTCTCCCACTCGCAATGTGAATTTGTGCACAAAGTAAGTAAAAACGTTTATATTAAATACAAAATCATTACAGTTGCACCACTGCCGCAGTCATGTACCCATACAACCTTTAAAACTTCTTAATTTTATATACCTATGTCTTTTAAACATGTATTATGTTTCAGATACTTTCAGATCTTGGCACATATCTGTATAAGGCAATCCCAGACACGAAACTGACAATAAGAAAGTATGCAGACACAAAGTTTGAGTACCTGTCATATTGCCTCAAAGTGAAGGAAATGGACGATGAGGAATACAGTTATGGGGCCCTCCAGGAACCTCTGTATCGTGTGGAAACTGGCAATTACGAGTACAGGTAAGTTGTAGAGGGATGCACAAGTTTAGGTGCTTGGTGCTTAAAATGGGCTCCTTATGTTGCATAATTTGTGTATTCAAGTTAGTAACGTGATGTATTAGAATTAGAAATTTAATTGAGTTGCATCATAGTAACACTACATCACTAATACAATTTTTACCTGGACATGTTTCAAAGCATGTGTGCAGTCTCAACTGATGCTGTATTTCCTCCAGTGATTTTTGACGTATCTGCATTGAGTGCTGTGTGGCAGCAAATCAAAATTCATCAAGTTGTTTTGGTTCTTTATGATGCGCATCTTCTCCCAAACATCCAAGTTGCAAGTTTTTGAGTGTTATGTTTTGGTTTATGGTCATCTCCTTAGCTCGGTGGTAGCGCAGCTGCTTACCTGGGTTCGATTCCCGGTACTGGCATGGGGACCTGGCCCGGGGTGCACTCAGCCTCGTGAGGTTCCTGGGGGCCAATTGAGGAGCTACTTGATGGAGAAGTAGCAGCTCCAGATCACGAGGACCACATTAACCGGCCGGGAAGGGGGGGGGGGGTTTGAAGTGCTGACCACGTCTAACACTCCAATACTGCACCCCATGACCGAGGTGGGGACGCAGTGGCCAGGCGGAAGGCCAAGGTTCCGTTTGAGCTGTCGTGCCGTGGAGTCATTATTAACATATTTATGTTTTGGTTTATTTCACAGTTTGGTGACCAGAAGTAAAGGGCAATGGCTGTTTGTATTTCATTGCTCTAAGATATTATTGTCAGAAGAAAAGTAAAAAGTAAAGTGAGGTCTCTAACTTGTGCATTACTGTAGTGAGCATGTCATTTGCAGGTTAATTCTGCGGTGCAGACAAGACGCAAGAGCGAGGTTTGCTAGATTACGTTCAGACGTGCTGGTGAAGATGGAGCTGCTGGATAACAAGCATGTACAGGACGTCGTGTGGCAGTTGCAAAGATTTGTCGCTGGACTTGCGGACTTCCATAAAGACACACTCAACTTGCTGCGGGGGAACTCATTGTTCCCTATAGAGGTGGATCTGTCACGTTCAGCATTCCAGTACAAGTCCACCAGTCCTGCTGTACAGGTATACCACTCCAAATACAAGACAATGTAACAACAATTTTAATGAAAGGGTGTTTTGGAACAGTGATACATATGAATAAAATATTTCTGAGTGTGTTTGTTACACTTAAGTATCACTTACATATAGTACACCTTAGAAAAACCTGCCAAATATGTGGCAGAGCTCGACGACTGGGAAAAAATCTACATCATTAAAAACCAATGCCACATATTCAACTTTGAATTGCAACCGCAAAATATATTGTAGAGGTTCGTCACTCAGCCACCAGGGACCATCACATCTCAATATAGAACACCCTGTGGAAATTCAGTTGGAAACCATCGACAATGATGCCCACATGGAATTTGTCAATTCCTGTCCATAGAAACAAAGGAACTTCAGTCGCATAGCAACCAGCTTTTGACTATCACTTTAACCTATGGTACTCCCTTATTTTGCTTCTACTTACAAGGAAGCAAGTAATAAGACTATTTCTGCAAATTTTTTCTTGATTAGCATGAAGTAAATAGAAGAATAAGCTTTTTAATATAATTTATTGTAGATATGTAGAGAAAGTCCTGTGAATAGGACACATCAGATTTTTAATATTATGATCCACTGACCAGGTTTTTGTTTATGACAGTTTTATATTTGGCAATAGTCAATTGAGATAGGAGATGACAGTGTTTGTTGTTTTTGAAGCCACAATGTCAGCTCCAGAAAGAGACGTAGCAATTTTCACAAACTTATGTAATAAAGTTGTCATAGTTAATGAGGCACTATTTTCATATCATTGTTGATGACATGGCAAAAACTGGTGATGTATTGAATAACAGGACCCAAAATTAGAAAAGAATGTTGAAATTCATGGGCCCCCCAAGACTTGCCCAAGTTTAGGTTCTCTTTCTCAGGCACGCCATATCTGATTAATATCATCCATATTGTCTTGTTCTTTATTTTATGGGCTCTTCATTATAGCAAATATTCCATGTGGCGTAATGTAAAACAGCCACTAGTCACAATCTCAAACCGGGAAAATCCACAAAAGTGCTTGTCTCTATCAAATTGTTAAGCGTTGGTTTTTATCAAAAGCATAGAGTTTGCACGCTTAAGCCTTACATTGCATGAATTTATTTTGTTATATATGCCACTTTTCCTCTATTTTGCAAACCAGACTTTATATCCCTTTCACCAGCATCACAACTGAAGCCATCACAAGTTTGAGTCCCAGTGATAAAGGATGGGGATGGAACAAGTAAAATAGCCAGTGTAAGACACAGGGTGACATTTGACTTCACTTGCATGGATTTTGCTCTTTTTTATTTAAAAAAATCTGATGTGTTACATTCACATGACTTTCTCTACATCTCTGTAACAAATTATTGTTAAAAAGCTCATGCAATGTAGGGTAAGAAAGTCTCAGGAACCAGAAATAGCAGTGGCTTCTGGTTAGAAAAATCTCTCTATTGAAATTTGAAGTTGGCTAATTTTTATTATGTTGACTGACTCCACACATTATGTTGGCTAAGCTGGAGAGCAGGTGAAAACATTTCATTGGTCAATAATAAACAAATGAGTTCATTCTGGTTGTTGTGAATCAAAATGTTAAATGCTGCCTGGGCTTCTGTGACTGTTACCAGTGTGTTGTGAACCAGCTCTTAGTCTAACTTTGCCAGTAATTGGTGAAAGCTAGCAATAGTTGGTTGGTTGGTATCTAACGTTGAGTAGTTGGCAGTGAAGCCATTCACTCTCTTGCATTCCAGTATTTTATGTTGACTAAAGGTTGGGCAGCGCAGTAGATGGTTTCCATCCATATATTCTTTAAGTGTACAGAAAGGACACAGAGGAGATCTCACTATACCAATTTTGAGACAGTCATGGCCTGTTAGGAGTCTAAAAGTTGCTACAGAGCACTTTCTTGGCAATGTAGTGATTCTGGTCGTGTTATTACATAAATTTTCCCATGGTTTTCCTTTTGTTTGTAATACATTATCTTCTTTAATTATGTTATTATATGTTGATATAATGATTCTTTTGATAGAGTGATAACTTATTGGATCAGATGAATTTGACTAGAAAGTCAGCTGTTTCATTACCCTGTATTGTGCAATATGCTGGTATCCATTGAAGTATTGATCTTTTAATTCAAAATCTTCTCGGGCTTCTAGCCAGGTAAAACTTGGCTTGACACCAACGTTTCGAAGAAGTACATCTTCCTCGTCTTCAGGGTGAACTGAAGCCTGACTAGAAGCCCGAGAAGATTTTGAATTAACACGTCGCCAGGAAAGCTTTAGTTCTTATTTTATTGATCTTTTAAATTCATTAGTTGTTTTATGATTTTGTGGCATTCTGCAATATTTAAGTTATTACGTGATATTATTGCTAGGAATAGTGTAACAATATTTCACTTTTTACTGTTTTTGTTTAGGATGGAGTTGAGGAAGATGAGGATGAAGACGATGAACTGCTACAGGCAGACGAAGCTAAAGAAGAGATTTCAAATCTAATACCTGACCTTGGAGATTAAAGATAATAAGATTGTTGGGTCTCTTGTAAACCAAAGATGAAGTATATAATACATACACTAGTCTATTTAACAATAAGCTGGGATTTCTTTATTCTGAATGATCAGATTAGAGCAGAACAGGTTTCATGCCTCTTAGCCAACCAGCAATGCAGCATGAGGCTTCAGTGTGAATTGAATTCTTGTAAATGTGACACATGTTTATGCAGTGGGTACTAAGTAAAATGGCTCTATTCTGGCATGGGTATTCTGTTCCCCAAAAAAGTACTCAAGTTTTCATATGACAGTACAAATCAGCATTCCCCCAGTTTAACCCCTGCGATTTTTATCTCTGGGACAGGGGGGGGGATTAAAAGAGAAAGTTATAAAACAAATCCACATTGTAGAGGAACTTAAGTAAAAATTCTTCAAAATATTGCTTCCATTTCTCAGAGGGAACTGCAGCATGTGATGTTCACTTTCCTAAGCAGTTGTGAGAAATGCTTGAACATATCCTGCCTAGATATGTGAGTATTTTTATTTTCAAGTGTTTACATTTTGTTTCTTTGTTGGAAATAACTACATGACAAACTGGCATATATTTAATATAACAATTAATAACTTATCTTATTCAAATTCAAGGGACTTATTTCACAAACACCATTCTTTTGGGAAATTCACACGTGTTAAATTTTACAACAAATTTTACTAGAAAAAGGAATTTTTAGACTAAAATAGAAAACTAAATCACTTTTTTATAACTGTTATAGGATAATCGAGAAACCAAGAATTTCAAATCCTAAGACCAAAAACCGTTAGACCACATGGTGACGAATTTTACAAAGGACCAAAATGAAAGAACATTTTCTACACTATTTACACCATCCTTTAACAAATTCCGGTACCAAATACCTGGCACCCAACACGTCATACCCACATCATTTTCAAGGAACTCGCTTTGCAGCAAGAGGTAGGACTAGGAAACTCTACTTTTAACCTGTGGGTGGACATGGAGGGACGCACCTTCCTATACAACAAGGGAAAATCTAATTCAGTAAAGGATGACAATGGATAAACTACGCTACTAAATTAAAGAAAACATGTCTAAATCAAATGGCACTTTATAGCCTTACCTTGGTTTCTTCAGGGCACGAGGCCAAACTTGGTGTCCTAGTTGGCAATGTTGCCAACATTATGATAATTATAAATTACAATGCTACCACATCCTGTGCAATTAAAACAAATTTGGTGACAGAATTAATTGGTGCTATATCACAATCCACTGTGTCATTTTTATTCTTTAAAATAAATACTTTTTCCCAATTCATTAAATTTATGGGTCCATTTAAGTGTTTTAATAATTTAACTTCTGCTATAATTTCATGATTAAATTTCCAAAAATAATCATCACGCAATGAATTTTGATATGCCACCAATTGATTCCAAGACCAAATTTGTTTTAATTCCAATAGTTGGCAATATCTCAGTAGACACTCCATCATCTAGTAACAGTAACCATAACAAGTTAAGCTGATGATGTAATAGAGTTGTGTTTTTGAATTTGAAAAAGATAAATTGTCACACTAGGCCCTAACCATGCTAAAACCACTAAAATAAATTAACTTTTGGAAGGTACAAATAAGAATAATGCCTAGAGGATGGATCTACACAGGGATAAAGGCACAAAGTATGTGAACTTTGTTAAAAGTTAAAAACAGAATCCAACTTTGTAAATTAACATAATATTCACTTCACAATCAAAATACAAAATATAAATTCTCCAAGATTAAAAACCAAGGCAGAATAAATAATGCTGACATAGAATTACAAAAGTGAATCTATAATGTCATTAGCTTTTTTTGGCCAATTAGCAAAGTTAAAGCTTTTCTGGATGGGAGCAAGTTTGAAAATTTTGCCAAGAGAAATGCATAAGAAAAGTGGAAATGAATTTAAACAAGTTCAAGTATGCTCACAGCCAGCTATCCAAGATGTTGACTCACTCCTCCCTCCTGGAAGACTGAAGTGGATGCACGCTTCCACCGAGGTCTTGCGTTCTGTATGCCAGGTGTATATTTCAAACCCAGTTCCAAGGATAAGAGTTTCTTGAGGCTTCTCCATGGAGGTCGCTGTGGCTTGGATCATCCGCACTGATGTCGAGATGGAAGTAAATAACTTGTAGTTGTATCACCACACATTACAAAGTGAAGTTTTATTGCAAATTATTATTATATTAATATTTGTGTTTCTTCATTTTTACACATTGCAGCATATTTACTGTGGACATACTGTCTTCACTTGACAAGCATGTGTATACACAAACTTGGGAGATCATTCAGCAAAATGTAAACTTTCAGGACAGTAAATGCACAGTAAAATAAATAGGAATTCTGTTTTATAAGAATGCCTAAAGATCTGCTAGCACAGCTTTATAAATTCTTCCTGTTAGCACAATAAGCATTGATTATAGCCATTCAATTGCTTTTCCACACAAGCTGTGTGTAGGACAGAAATTGGAAGGTAGAGTCAGATTGAAAAATTCAATGCCATAGCCAGGATTTGAACCAAGGATCTCCCGGACTCTAACCACTGAGCTACCATTGACAACATGCTGATGTGGCATTAAATTTCCCAACTGACTCGCATGTTTCCCAGTAAACCACAAGGTAATCTCGAAATTATTTTGAGATGACAACCCCAATGGCAACTTACAATGTTGTAAGTATTTTAAGTCCCAGGATTCATAGTTTAACCATTTGAGATCACTTTGTGGTTTACCACAAAATATGCAAGACAGTTGAGAAATTTAATGGCATGTCGGAATGTTGCTATGGTAGCTCAGTGGTTAGAACAATCACCTAGAGACTGGGAGATCTGTGATCTAAATGCCAACTATTTTCATACCTATGTATTATTGTACAAGAAATCACTACTATTGGCTTATTATCTATTCACTCTTGTCAAATCAAAACCCAGGCAACCAGTGAACCATTATAATGTAGCCTTCTGCCATTGCAGCCAGAAATACTTTCACAACCACATAATGAGTATATGCAAAATGAAGAGAGAAATTAATGGCCTGTTGAAAAATTCAAACTAAAGTTCGTACAAAATGATATAAAACTAGCTGACCGCCCTGGCATCGCATGGGTGGTGTACCTAATGAAAAAAACATTCACAATATGACCATGCAATGAAATAAAATTACAATTAAATAATTTGACAATTCTTTATTGTAATGCCTTGTAGTGTACAATTTTTCTTCTGAAGAGAAAATAAATAGCGCCGATGGTTTGCCGACTCTTGAGCATGCAATGTACAACTGCCCATGCAAAAAACACGGCAATTCAAATATATTTCACACATTTCTAATGATTGACCTTGGAATTTATTGTCTTGCGAATGCAAGGCACATGGGAAATTGAACACGCTTAAATTCAAAAGGAAAGTTGGTTGACATTAGTGGTATTCTTGGAATAAGCACATCCTCGCCTTTGATTATAGTAGCTTAAATCAAATTTGTCATAATTTGAGATTGTGTTGCATAATCATTACCGAGTCAACCTTGAGCTGTAAATTGTGTGGCGGAATCCTGGCAAATCCAATGAATTTAGGATTTCAGTTACATTATTGACAACTTCATTTGGATTGGTTATGGAATCTATCGACTTAAATGAATGCATTTGTGCATAAATTTTACTTTGATTTTTTTATATTCAAATCATCTACATTCTTATTAGTCGCTGCTAAAATGGCTCGTTTGCTCAACCAAGCATAGTGTTTGTAATTGACATCAATATTTGAGAACACTTTCGATATTAATTCTTCCTTTGACATTGTGAAGTGACAATTGGAAAACGAAATGAGGCCAGTAGAAGTATCAAAAAGAATTTTCTCATTGCCAATGTCTAATAATGCCTTTACATCTGCAAAGTGCAATGATCTGTGCAATATAGCATATATTGTTGGTATTACAAAAAGGATGAAGTCAGTGCACCCATAAGGTAGTGTGGAAAGCATGACATATGCAGTTAACAGAGTGGGTAAGCAAGGATACCGTTGGCATAATAACAATAATGGCAGCACTTTTCATAGTGGGGCAGGTAAACGCTTAAATAGGTAATGAATTATATTAAGGAGAAAGTCACAAAGTAACATTCATGCTTCTTCCAAATCTCTTTCTTTCCGTTACTCCTAATATTTTCCACCTCTCTTTATTTTCTTGTATGTCAAAACAGCCATTTTTAAGGCTAACAATGACATAACTACAGAGCAAGTAGATCTGGTTGCACAAATGATAAGTTTTTATTTGACGATAGCTTTGTGTATAAAATTTATCCATTTAACCTAAAATATTACTTGATCAAATGTATTAAGAGTCGCAATTGCAGTGTGACGCTGACAGGTATGTTCATGTTCTGATGAAATCACCTTTAGCTAGCTCAAGTACCACATAACCTCAAATAACCAATATCTGCAATAGGAAGTTAACCTAAAATGGTTTACTATCCAAGTCCCATCATTCCTCCGCCATTTTCAGATTCCAAGAAGGATTATTGATTATGGCATAGTTTATAACTTGTTCATTTTAAAGAATTACTACAAAAAATGCTTATTTGTGATGTCTTCATTTAAACGATGTGACCAAGGAAACAGTAGTTAGTACATAAGAAATATATTTGATTTTCACTGTTATCTTGCATCAATGACTCCATAACTGGGTGCATTCCCTTAGTATTGAATGGGGAAGAAAAATTGAGCAGTATTACAGTCATCTTGTGGCAAATATATAAGTATTTACTCTAGGTGTTCATCGCCAGAAAAACTTCTTTGCTTCTTTATTTTAAACGATAGGAGTAAGGAAAGGACAGTTAATACATAAAAATGTATTGAATTTCACTGCTGCATTATGTCATGGTCTCAATAAACTGGTGCCTTATTTTAACATTGAATGGGGAGGGAAAATACTACTATGGCCATCTGGTGGCTATTAACCAAAATGCATTCCCTTGGCACCATTATTATTCATATTATGAGACTTTAAAAACTTCCCGTTACTATTTTTACACATTTTCTTTTCCACAAACCTTGTTGTGACAATAACAAACACAACAAAAAAAGAATTGTTCAGTTTAGTACAGTCGTTCGGAAGTGATGTGCATAGATAAATTTTGACAGTTAATTTTTATATATATGTATACATATATATATATAAAAATATATATTGGCAACTCATTTTTAAAAAATATCTCATGTATTCCATTCACATAACTTTCTCTACATCTCTGTAACAAATTATTGTTAAACAGCTTATTCTTCTATCTATTTCCATGCTAATCGAGGTCAACATTAACAGAAATTGTCTTATTACTTCCGTCCTTGTAAGTAGAAGGGAAATGAGGGAGTGCACTAGGCTAAAGTGATAGTTAAAATATTTTAAAAGCTTGTTGTCATGTATTTGAAATCTGTTTCTTTGCAGTTTACATATTTTGAATCTGAAACAAATAACAAGGAATATCTCAGAAATGGTCAACTCCATGAAAAAAAAAAATTGACATATATTATGTGTTTTAAATATATCTACATTTTTTTGTGTAGTAAGTTTTTGTCTATCTCTTATGGTTTAACAGTTATGCATAATTCAAGATATAAATTTTATTTGCTATCTTTAATATACAGTATTTAAATTATAATTGTTAGTCATTTTGAGAAAATCAAATTTTTTTTCCATATAAAGGGTAGTTAGGGGTGGGGGGATTTTTCTCAAAATCTTCTTATCACATCCCTGGAAGATACTAAACTTAAATACTAAATTTGGTATTTTATCAACTTAAGTTCATAGGCACATGGACCTTTTTCTAAAATGCTTTCTTTTTTTTATGTATGGAACCCTAAAACATGTATTTCTGGTGAAATCTTGGTATGGAATTTGGGTGCCACAACACAACATATGCACACAGAGTAATGAATTTTGACATTGTACCAGTGAAGTTTTCTATTAGACAACTAGATGGCAGTAAAATAGATACCAAATTAGGGGATCCCATTCCAGAATCATTTGTGAGTGAAAATTGATTGATATCAAAATGCTGGTGGTTGGTTTCTAATGTTTAGTTTATCACTTGGTAATGAAGCTATTTTGATGAGAGGCTGACATACAGGAGATTCATGACTTGTTATTAGTCTAAAGATTTTTGTGCTACTGTAGAAATTTTACATGTTTCATTAGACAGAGTTTCCCATAAAAAATAAAAGAATTTGAGTCGGTTTTTGTAACACAAACATCACTTATGTTCCCATTTTCAACCCTTAATTCCGACTAAATCTTTCTTCGTTGGCAACAACGATGGGGGTGGTGGTGTATTAATTGTGGAGGCATCTGTTGCTGGATCTATGAACTTCCAGAGGTTGCTGTAAGGTGGCAAATCAAAATTCATGATATGGCTCTTTTTCTTCATGATGTAGATCTTCTCCCAGACATCTAATTCTGTGGGTTTATAAGCTGGTTTTAATAGTTTTATATTTGGTGTGATTTCGTGTCCTGATGTCCAAAAATGATAGGCAACTGCTGATTTTTCTATTTGTTTGTATTTTAGGTTTCTCATGTGTTCCTTTAATCTGGTCTCCAAACTTCTCTTTGTCCTTCCGATATACACCAGATTACAGTCTGAGCATTTAATTTCATAAATTCCCGGTTTTTTGCCTGCAGGGATAGGGTCTTTTAAATTTCTGCACAGCAATTGCTGAATGCTGTAGTTGTTTTTTGGAGCTAAGGTGATGTTATATTTCCTGAATATTTTCTGAAGTTTGTAGTGTGCACAAGGATGATAGGTGAATTTTCTGAATTGAGGTCGGTCACTGGGATTCTGTAGGGTGGTTGTGTGTGTTATGCGATTTCGCTTTTTGTATTTATGTATTCTCTTGTCTACTGCACTTTTTTGGAAACCGTTGTGTGGTAGCTGTTTGGAGTATCTGTTGGTATTCTTTTTGGTATTCATTCTTCTCCATGGGAATGTGTACTAGTCTATATGTTAAACTGTTCAGGACTGCATATTTGTGTGTTGTAGGGTTGTAGCTATCAAACTTTATGTGGTTATCTGTATTGGTGGATTTTCTATATATTCCAAATGTCAGGCTATGTTCTTTTGTTCTTATTCTAATGTCTAGGAATGGCAGGGCTCCTTCCTGTTCGGTCTCAATAGTGAACTGAATGGACTTGTTTTGCAAGTTAAGAAGTTTGAGTGCATCGTTTACGAGTTTTTCTGGAACTATGGCAATGGTGTCATCTACATACCTATACCATTTTTTAAATATATGTGGGAATGCCTCAGTGATGTGTATTTCAAAATTACTCATGTATAGGAATGGTGATAGAGGATTCCCCATTGCTAGTCCTGTTGGTAGCATTTATTCTGGAATGTGAAGTAGATCTGTTTTACACATAAATTGGTTAACTGGACAAGATCTTCTATTTCTTGTGTTGGTATGTTTATGCTTTGTAGCCAAGTTTTCAGAGGTTTTGTAGTTCATCTATGGGTATGCTGGGGAATAGGGAGGTGACATCAAAGGATACTATCTTATCTTTAGGTGAAACACTGAATTCTTTCAGGTGATTAATCAGATCCAATGAATTTGATACACTTTTACTATTGAATTTTGGGAAGGAGTTGAATTTTTGTGTGAGCCATTTGGAGAGTTTATATGTGGGTGCATTGATATTATTTACTATGGGTCTCATTTTGTTGCCAGGTTTGTGTGTCTTTGGCAGGGCGTACAATCTGGGTAAGGTTGGTAAATCTGGCTTTAATTTGGATTTCTCTTTTTCTGTTATGGTTTTGCAATTTGCTAAAGTTTCTTGTAAAATCTTTATGCTTTTATTTAGTGGATTGGATATTTCTTGATATTCCGGATTGTTTAGCAAGGATTCTACTCTTTGGTTGTAGTCTTCTTGGTCCAGTATCACTATTTGGTTGCCTTTGTCTGATTTTGTGTAAACAACTGGTTTTGAGTTAAGGATTTTATGATTTTTTGTTGAGGATTTTTTCTTTTTTTTCTTGCATGTACTTGGTTCAAAATTGGTTTGCATTGTTTCTTAATTGCTTTTTGGTGGCTTGTGGCTATTTCTATATCTGCTACTAAGTTTTCTGTTTTTTTTACAACAATCTACACACGTTTTTAGGCCTTTGTTGAGAATGGCTAACTGAGATTTGTTGAAAGTTTCGTTTTTAGATAAGTTTATAACATGGTTTTCTGGAGGTCTCATGTGTCTGATTGGTCTATTTTTATTCTGCTTTTTGCAAACATGATCTAATTTTTTCTTTAGCGTAATTTGCGCGCAAATTATCCCAAAGAGCGTGGCCTAACTTTTGCGGTAACGCTAAGTGTAGGTCATACAGTTGAAGTTCTAAACTATGTAATCTTGCATAGTGTTTGTTCTTTTCGGTTTCTATTACCTTTTTATCTGCGAGTCTTTGATATTTACTGTTGTTATCATATTTTACGTATCTTCTGACGAAATTTGGCGTGACCTGATGTTGTTGACAAAGATTTAAGAAACGTATGTCTGCCGAAATGTTTTTCCTTTTGCTTGAAATGCAAATTCTTCTTAAATTTATTGCTATATGTTGCAGTAATTATTCTTTTAATAGAGTGAGAAGGTAAAGGACCAGATGATTTCCATATTATTCTGCTGTTTTTTTTGGCAAGAAAATCAGCAGCTTTTATTCTGCAATGTGCTGGTATCCATTGAAGTACGTTTTTTTTATTTCAACTATTCAGTTGTTTTATAATTTTGCAACATTCTGTAATATTAAGATTTTTTATGGTTGTGTCAGAAGCAATGGCTTTGGAATCAGATAATATTACAATTCAGTTAAAGAATATTTTGTAAGCTGAGCAAGATTGCTAAGATTTACCAGCGTCACAAACCTTGATGCAGTTTGGGAACTTACAAACTAATGCAATAAAACACAATATTAATGTGATAATAAGCATTTAATGGTATGAAATTAGGCAAATGGAAAGCATTTTCTGTAATACATACACTGACAAAATAATACATGTCTGGTTCAGTAAACAACACCTGACGACTTGGTTCATAAAACTGCCAGTAGTCCATGGAATGTATTAAACAAGTATACCTCAACATTTCTCCTTAAGTTCAACACAAAAACATTACATATTCAAGCTTGCATGTTAAACATTTACACAAATAGTTGTATTACAGTATTTTTCAGAACATGATAACCCTCACAAAGTTTGTGCTTAGGTGATTTATGGTTAAAACCACCCCTCGCAGATGACAAGTCTTCCACTTACTGGTCCCTTAACTGAGGCACAAATTTCCACTTGCAAGCAGAGTCTCCAAGAAACAGAGATTCTACTATGTTGCCTCTCACCCCAAGTACAGGGTCATCTTTGTTTGGTAACAGATATTTTGCAATGGCAGGGGGGGGAGTGGTCCCATTTTGGAGAAAACTATACTCATTTCATTGTGGATTCAAGAGTGCACCGAGATGTTTTAATGGTGGGTTGCTCTGAGATACCATCTTTCCATGACGGAAACTGAATAGTGACATCACTTTAAAAAATGCAAATGAACCATAACATATCTTGTAAATTGTTAATGACCTGGGGGAAAAAAAAAATATTTTTTGTTTTTCTACTGTGTGCATAATACAAGTAATTCATTCCCAAAATATATTTTATACAGAGACTTCAGTGAAAATATAAGTTTTGAGGAAAATTGACTAGAAAAAAGAGTATATGTGCACATCAAAATTTAAGAAAAACAAGTTGAACCCCAAACTCTCAATTATTTGTGTGTAGATTTTTCTGTGCATCAAACAACAAAAATTGATTCAAATTTAGGTTAGGAGTCACTAACAGCACAGAGTGGAATATTCATATTACGATTTTCAAATTCACTTTAAAACCAAACTCACTGTTTTTTGTTGTGCTCTTCCCAGCACATTACATTTTCTGTAGTTATGAGAAGCTGGTAAATATAGAGTCATTAAACTATAAGGTAACCACTGTCGCGCCCTCTCTACACTGTGTGAGAGTTGCCAGCAAATAAATGCTGAAAATATTGAGCATCTGCTCCCAGACAGGCAGCAGTATAACAAGTTATACAGCAACACAACTTAGTGATAATGCTGCTAAGTTTAGATGAGTGCTGCCGAATGTGAGCAGAAGATCAACATATATGTTAAGATACATATTTTAGTGCACATTTGCCAGCAACTCTCGGATCTCTTGTGCAGTGGAGACAGGCTGCAGCAAGTGTTACCTTATAACTTAGCAACCCTATAGCTTTCTGCTAGCCACTTATTTTAGCAAACAGTAAACTGTCTTAAAATGATTTTGGAAACAAAAAAACCCTTAAAAGTGCTCAGATCTTAATCTAAAAATGAAGCAAATATATTCATGAACGATGCAAATGAGCACAATTTTAAATTAGTAATGGTTACTTTTGTTACAATATGTCTTTGCTGTTTAAATTCATCTATTACAGCAGAATTACAATGATGTCTATATGATTCTATTCCATAACAAATGTGTTACAAATTTTTATTCATAACAAGATTTTGTTTTGTTACAAAGTTACAGATTGCTGAATAACATGTAACAAATATTTAGTGGCTTTTACAATTTGTTAAACCACAATAGCTCTGATTATACCACCTTGTACCAACAACAAAATGTGTAGTTAAATATGTTTTTATCAATTTTTATTTCTAACATGAAGCAGATAGAAAAATTAAGTAATTGCAAGATTGATTAATTCAATTACTGAGTTAGTTTATGTAATACTACATCACTTTCTATTCTTTAAATGGAATTCATAATTCTGAAACTATGCACTTCTATTATCAATTTCCACTCGACTGTTATCATTGTCCATCATGGTGCAACATCGGTGAAAAAATCTACATTTACAAAACTAAAAGAAACATAAAAACAAGAGGTAAAGAACACCTCAGAAACATAAGACAAATCAGCAGTAGGATAGTATTTTTGGAAAGAACAACACAGCATAAATAGAAGTCCAAAAAAACTAAAAACCAGAGTTAACAGTTTGGGAAACCATTTACATATGTAAAAACAGGAGCTATGTTTTCAATTTTGAAATCCCACCAGGTGACCTATTCATCCAATGACCACTACAACAGATGATATCAGCAATCAAACCACAATTTAAAATATAAGCACACAGCTTCAGAAACATGTCTTCCATTTAAAGAATATAAGTTATGTAATACAAAAACCAACTAGCTAATTATATTCCATGATTAGAATACAACACATGTTTTAAAGATATTACTCAACAATTTCTGTCAATATACTAGAATATTTGACTGTGATCTTTTTCAAAGTTAGCCAACTTCTTTAAAAATAAGTGAAACATGATAGATTTTGTGTTCAGCTTGGAAGAGAATGACTTCCATTTCAACTACTCCCTCCATTCCATAATAATTGTCCAGTAGGCATATAACCTTTGTCTCATCCACATACAGGTTAGAATGAAAATGAAACAAGGGAATGATTCACACTGCTATCATAGTACAGACTATGTGGTAGTGTGGGAAGCCTTGCCTTGCCCCAACAGTCTACTGTTGCAGCACTGCTGAAGTCTCGTGAATGATTCGAGGGAACTGCAAGTATGTTCCCACTATGCACTTGTATTCTTTGAATAAAATGGGACTGCAAAGAGAGAAAGACATTTTTGAGCTTTTTCATGTGTCAGGTCAGAGAAAGATATTTCAAAAGTGGTCATCAACTTGTCAATAGTTTGTGAAGCTGCCTGGAAGAACCCCAGAGCTAAAACATTCATATCTGGACTGTTTGGAGGTTAGCATACGAGCTCCATGGATGCTGGGAACAATATGGCACCTATTGATGAGCATCTGTGCAACCATTGTACCAGCAGGACGATTCTTGCTGGCCAAATGCCTAATTTACCATCAAACCAGCAACCCGAGTTACGGTAGCCAGAAGCATAATCTTTGGAACAAACTATTTTACATGTCAGGTTTGTACATTTTCTGAGCCTCTTTCATCAGGCTGAACTTTGGATTTTTGTTTTCAGGGTGCTCAGCAGTTGTAGGATCCAACATTCCCAAGGCATTCCTATATTACACTATCACAGAATGTGTTAAAACCTTTGATCACATTAAAGCTGTCAAGTATATTACACTACGTCAAACCTTTTTAAAAAAGATATCCAACAGTTGTAATAATGGTTCCTATTTTCTTCATTTAGAATGTTAGTTGTGTTACATTCATTTGCAACATCTTTTTTTAAAACCTAACCACAATAAGGCAATTTCTTAAAGAACGTTATTACATTTATGAGGATGAATAACAAAAATAGAAATTAATGGGTGACATAATAACTTCAAATATTTACTTGCCAATCCATTTAATGGTTTCCTCACATCCTTCATGTACTTCACTAATAGCTTCTGCTATGCTTTTATATATTTACAGTGTTTTGTTTCTGTGTTCAACGGCTGCTTCCAGGCAGCAAGTAATGACAAACATATACCAGTGTACAGGAACATAAGCAAGGAAACAATGATTCCTAGCATATATAATAAGTTTAGTGAACTTTTCCATTAAACAATATTCTTAGCTTAACGGTAGAATTTACTGGTGTTTCCGAAAGCAGCATAAAGTATGGAAAACTTTTAAATTAACCAAGGTGTGACATATTTACAAGTGACAGTTTAATAATGCAGTGAATGCGTGTCACACATTGTTCGGGAAGAGTAAACAAAATAAGAATTGGAGGGAATTATAGACATTGTCGTTGGCCCATTATCAATCTTGATGATAATTCTGACAGTCCAATTGCAACTGCAACAAATGGAACCAGTTCCATCTTCTGGTAAGTCACTGCATTATGTTAAAGAAATGTGCAGTGTGTGGTTGCGCACATGTGAAAACTGTTGGAGTGATGTAGATATGCGATACTTCAGCAAGCTTCCAAAACATGTCTGCATTTTACGGCAGAATGTATAAGGACTTGCCTACCTGTTATTTATTATACATATAATAGAGTTAATCATTATGTGTGAACAGTGAAAGTAGGCAGCCATTAGCAGTTTTACAATTGTACAGCAGATTAGCACCACGTGGTGTGTACATGTGCATTCATGGAAGATTTGTTTACATCGCTGGTGAAGTAAGAACAGACAGATAATAATATCAGCCATTTTCTTTTCTAATCACAGATGTGAAATAGGCCTAAGACAAATTGTAGACGTGGCAATTGGTCAATAATAGGCTCTCAACTCTCCTGCCTATGTAGGGTACTCAGAGATGTGGAGCAATGCTGCAACTGAATGAATATTCCGACACTTTTGCAGTGGCAAGTGACCTTGCCTTTCATACACCACCACACCGGTGTTGATCATCGCAATAACTGTAATGTTATTTCAGCAGACTGGAAAATTATTATGGGAGTATAGCCTTAATTGTTAACAGTATAATTAAATAAATTGTAAAAATAGCTATCAAACTCATATCACATTTAAAACTAAGTAACACAAATTATTAAATAATGTGATGTCTACATTCTAAAATTTAAATATCATTATAAAAGTCTCTTCTATTTAACTTTTCTTAAAATAACGCGATAAAAGTGAGATTACTGTTTTACTGAGACATGCCCCTCAAAATTACAATTACATTTTCTTCAGAAAATAACAATTTTTTTTTTAAACACTCCTTACTCCACTTACAATTTGTTCAGGGAGTGGAGTTTAAAATAGGTAAAAACAATCTGATGTGTTCCATTCACATGGCTTTCTCTACAACTCTGCAAAATCATTAAAAAGCTTATGCTTTTATTTACTTCAAGCTAATTAAGAAAAAATTAGTAGAAATACTCTTATTAGTTGCTTCCTTGTAAGTAGAAGTGAAATAAGTGAGTACCATAGGTTAGAGTGATAGTCAAAAGCTGGTTATGTGACTGAACTTCCTTTGTATGGACACAAGTTGACAAATTCCTGTATGAGAATAGTATAAGTTTTTTAAAGCTGAAACCAATAACAAGGAATATTTCAAAAAGGATCAACTCCCCCGAAAAAAAGTATATTACATAAATTGTGTGCTTTAACATGTTCTACATTTTTTGTGTAGTAAGTTTTTGTTCATCTCTTACAGTTTAGTAGTTACGCAAAATTCCGTAAAATTCAATCCAGAATAAAGTAGTTTTCAGAGGCTATTTCCAGAAAATTCAAGATGTACATTTTGTTTGTCAGGTAAATATCTTGAATATACAATATTTTAATCAAAATAGTTAGAGCCGTTTTTTAGAAAATCAAAGTTCCATATAAAGGGTAGTTGGGGGTGGGGGAATTTTCTTGAAAATCTTCATGTCACATCTTTGGAAGATACAAAACCTAAATGCCAAGTTTGGTTCTTAACGGTCTTTTTGTTTTTGAGCCATGCTGCCCACAGACAGATACACGTGGTCATCTTTTTAAAAATGCTTTTTTTTTGGATTCAGGGGGTCTCAAAACATATGTAGCCGGTGAAATCTCGATATTGAATTTTTGGGTGGAATGCAATACCTTTATACACTATGTACATGGTACGTGTAGAGAAAGTAAAAATGAAATTTATCAAAACTCAATACAATGGTGTTCTACTTCTTATTATATATATGTCCATTAATATTTACACATGTTTGTGTTGCTAAGTATGAAATATATAGATTTGTTAAATTGCAAGGTAACCTGCAGAAAGTGATGGCAGCAGACACTAAAATCCCTATCAAAGTAACTGGAAATGTTGAGCTTCTGCTCTAAACTGACACTCATTTCATTACTGTATTTATCCAAATACAAGACAATGTTTTTTTCAAAAATATTAATGACCAGAACTGGGGATCGTCTTGCATTTGCGATAGTATCCAAATAGCACATGGGGAAAAGTAAGTTCCAAGCTTTGCAGGTATGGCCTGGGGGAAATGCTATACATTACTGCCAAGGTCGTGACAAATGTGGCAGATTTTGTGCATTTCATATTGAAAATTAGATGTTAAGGAGCCTATGTGCATTCTCATTGGAAAGCATCTGACGTGTTCCATTCACATGACTTTCTCTACATCTCTGTAACAAATTATTGTTAAAAAGCTTATGCTTCTATTTACTTTGTGCTAATTGAGATAAACATTAACAAAATTAGCCTTATTACTCCTTGTAAGTCGAAGCGAAATAAGGGAGTACGATAGGTTAAAGTGATATTCAAAAGCTGGTTGCTATGTGACTGAAGTTCCTTTGTTTTTTTATGGACATGAGTTGACAAATTCCTGTATGAGAAAAATGTAAGTTTTTTAAAGTTGAAACCAATAACAAGGAATATCTCGAAAACGACCGACTCGACAAAAAAATGTATATAACATATATTGTGTGTTTTAACATGGTCTACATTTTTTGTGTGGTAACTTTTTGTCCATCTCTTACGGTTTAGCAGTAATGCAAAATTCCATTAAATTCATCCAGAATAAAGTAATCTTCAGAGGCTATTCCCAGAAAATTCAAGATATAGATTTTATTTGGAATGTGAATATCTTCAGTATAAAAAATTTTAATCAAAATTGTTAGAGTCATTTTTGAGAAAATGAAAGTTTTCGAAAAAAGCTCCATGTAAAGGGTAGTTACGGGTGGGATTTTTTGGAAATTCTCTCTCACCCCCCCCCCCCCACACACACACACACACACACACACACATCTTTTTCCAAAAATGCTTTTTTTGGATTTGGGGGGATCCAAATCATGTATTTCCGCTGAAATCTCAGTGTGCATTACAAAACCTTCTCTAAAAACTTCTCTATTCACTATGTACATAGTACGTGTAGAGAAAGTAAAAATATTACTCTGCAAGACTAAACTAAAATTACAGGACTTTCTTTCACATCGGCAGTGGCATTTCCCTTCCTCAAGCCACACATGTGACTTTAAACTAGATATAATGTTTTATGATATATTAAGTAACCGAAAACAGCATCCATAAATAATTGTTGTTACAGGTCACATTTTATCATTGCATATACGCTCTCCCTTCTCCATCTTGCAATCATCATCATTACAGTTATGCTATATCTACATTTCTATTCTCACCTCTCCAGCAATCACTCAAAACATGAATTTTCGCACAAATTCAAATCAAGTACAACAAATAAATAATTAAGGTACTATTCAGCTTTTGTGTCCATAATGTATGGGAAACCTTTAAATGTCGTTTTAACATGTCTTATGTAAAGAATTAAGTTCTGAAAAATACGGTAGTTTAATTTGTGTTAAAGCTATCTTCTTTTCTAACATGAACTTGTACAGAGTTTCTTGCAGGATAAGTGACCGCAGTGAGATAAGGGCAAGCCCCCCTGGTGCAACAATTGCCCTGCTAAATGACTAGGAAAGAGTGAAGCAGACAGAGGGGTTACCTTATATTACAGTCAGGATGTTGTTATAACTGCATGCCTTGAGAGTAGGTCATCTTGCCTATTAACTAAGCAGCCATGGTTGCACTTAATTAATGCTTTCCAAAACCATCATTACATTTAACATTTTGTGTCACAAACATCACTTACTGAGACTTGTTCCCATTTTCAACCCGCAATCTCGCTTCATTGGTGTCAATGCTTCACTTGTGGAGGCATCTATGAACTTCCAAAGGTTGGCTTATGGCAGTAAATCAAAATTCACGATATGGTTCTTTTTCTTGATAATGTAGATTTTCTCCCAGACGTTTATATGCTGGTTTTAACAGTTTTATATCAGGTGTGACTTCATGTCCCGATGATTTTTTTCAGCAATTGCCTATCATTTCCGATCATCAGGACAGGAAATCACAGTAATATAAAACTGTTAAAGCCACACAATTAGATGTCTGGGAGAAGATCTACATCATAAAGAAAAAGAGCCATATCATGAATTTTGATTTACCACCATACAGTACCTTTGAAACTTCATAGATCCAGCACCAGATGCCTCCACAAGTGATACACCACCCCTCATCATTGACACCAATGAAGTGAGATCAGTCCCAGTGATGCTTCTTTTCATTTAAAATCATATTAGATGTGTACAGTATGGAGGAATGTCATTTGCTATCACTTAAAAAACATTCACCAGACTCTTGTTTACAAGTTACTGGGAATTTTAGAGCTTTTTATATGTTATGTAAAGATGGCACCCAAACAGTGCAATATTCTAATTATAAAGAATTCAGTGACAATTGAATGGCGGTTCAAAGAAGCAAGAAAGTAACAGTAGCATGTGCTGTTGCTTCTGTTGGAAAGATATAACCATCCATTTAAGCGACCACACTGAAGGAAACAGGAGAATGGTGCATCCAATGACAAGACTAACTGTCACAATGTACGACGGTCGGCTGATAAGCCCCAGGCCTCACAAAGGCCAGTTAGACGTATAGTTTAACTCTAGACTAGCTTGTATCCATAGTTACAGGTCAATAGCTTGTTTAGTTTTCCAATGACAGCATTTTAAACAAGAAACTTTAGAGTTTTCACCAAAATGGAGCATGATTAAATACTTCCATTGCCTAAAGAAATCAAGGAGAAAATGGACAGTACATTGAAAAACTCTGTCCCATCATATTCAATGATTAAAAGGTGGGTTGCAGCGTTTAAAATGGGGCATACGAGCACTAGTGATGAGCCTCGCTCTGGATGCCCTGTAGAAGTGACAACTCCAGAGATCGTTGAAAAAATTCATTGTTTAGTACTGGAAGACTGCAGATTAAAGTTGTTTGAGATAGCAGAGGCTGTACACATATCAAAAGAACATGCAGGTAATATTTTAAGTAATTTTTTGGGTTTTCACAAGGTCTGTGCAAGATGGGTGCCTTTGTTGACACCGGATCAAAAGTTGCAAAGAAAAACTGTTTCTGATAAGAATGTGGAGCTCTACCGTAAAAATCCCAGTGAATTTTTGAGACAGCTTATTACCATGGATGAAACTTGGATACATCACTACACTCCAGAAAGTAAATCACAGTCAAAACTGTGGATTACACCAAGTGAACCAACTCCAAAAAAGGCAAAGTCAATTTTATCAGCTAACAAGGTTATGGCAAGTGTTTTCTGGGATGCACAGGGAATTATTTTTATTGATCACTTGGAAAAGGGTAAAAGTATCACTGGTGACTGCTACGCAAGCTTACTGCAACGTTTGAGTGATGAGGTGAAAAAAAAATATCTCATTTGGCAAAACAAAACAAAATCTTGTTTCATCATGACAATGCTCTGGTCCATCGTTCAGTCATTGCAATGGGAAAAATGTGCGAATTAAAGTTGGAATTGCTTGAACATCCACCCTATTCGCCAGATCTAGCAATCTAGTGACTGCCACCTGTTCCCAAACCTCAACGATGCAGTAAACAGCTATTTTGAGGACCTTGATAAATCACACTACAGAGATGGTTTAATTAAATTAGAACACCAATATGACAAATGTATTAGCCTTTCTGGAGATTATGTTGAGAAATAAAACAAAAACAATTTTTTTAAATGCTGTTTTTATTGAGAGGCCCGGGACTTATCAGCCAACCTTAGTGTTTACTTCATACTAATCGAGATAAACATTAGCAGAAATTGTCTTATTACTTGCTTCTTTGTATGTAGAAGGGAAATAAGGAAATACACTAAGCTAAACTGAGTCACATGTTTTAAAATATGGTTACTATGAGATTGAAATCTGTTTCTTTGCGTGGCCAGGAGTTACAAGTTTCCATATGAAAAAAGTTTAAAGTATTTTAAAACTGAAACCAATAACAAGGAATCTCTAAAAAATGCTCAACTCCACGAAAAAAATGTATGTGATATAAACTGTGTGTTTTAATGAGATTTACATTTTTTGTGCAGGAAGATTTGTATATCTCTTATGGTTTACCAGTTATGCAAAATTTAGCAAAGTTCATCCAAAATGAACAGGTCTTCAGAGGCTATATTGCCAGAAAATTCAAGATATGCATTTTATTTGTGATGTAAATAGCTTTAATACGTGGTATTTTACTTAAAATCATTAGTCATTTTTTAAAAAAATCAAAATTTTCGGAAAATGTCCCAAGTAAAGGGTAGTTGGGATGGGGGGGGGGGGTGGATTTTCTTGAAAATCTTCATGTCGTATCCATGGAACATCCTGATTTTAAATATAAAGTTTGGTATTAGTTTTCATATTGAAGTCAAGTATATGCAAATATGCAGAACAAGTTTCGCATGAATATTGCATGCATTGTCTACTATTTTCGACTGTCGGATTCAACCTGAGGATTCTTGGTATGACTGCTTTCCCTCTGGTGTTGGATTAATGAACTTCATTATCTCTTCAAAAGGACGGTCAAAATTCATGAGGTGCGTTTCATGTTTCTTCATGTATATTTTCTCCCATGTGTTGAGTTCTACTGTCCGTTGTACATTTTTCAAACGATCTCTGTTTTGTTTAATTTGATGTCGATTGTTCCAAAAATGAGCCAATACTGCAGATTTTTCAGTTTCCCTATTCTTAATATTTATGGCATGTTCTTTAAGGCAGCTACCTAAGTTTGTTTTTGTTCTGCCAATATATACTTTGTTATGCTCATTGAAATTCTATATAGTCGCCCTCCGTGGTGTAATGGTTACCATGCTGACTTCATATACCCAAGGTTGTGGGTTCAAACCCAGCAGAGGGCGATGGATTTTTTCAGGTGTAAAAATCCTTAGCATGGCTTCCTTCGGAAGGGAAGTAAAGCCGTTGGTCTCATGTCATAGATTTACGGCACATGAAAGAACCTCAAGTCTGAGCAAAATTAAGCGGTCTTTCATGCCCAATTTAGAATGGGATGCTGAGAACCACAGCAGTTAGAGCATCCATACATAACATGCCATTTACATTTTGCAATTCTATAGATGCCTGGTTTTTTGTCAATTGGGACTTTTTCTGTTTTGTGGGATGCAATCAAATTCTTCACAGTGAACTTGTTTTAAGTGCCAGCATTATATTATGTCAAATTAAGTTGATGGTCAGTTACTGTCACATGGAAGCAAACATAACATCATTTCGTTACGGTACCAGTCAACCATTGAAATGCTGACTTCACTTGTTAGTGAATTTGGTGCCCACTGTGTTCCTGTATGTTAACAACAAGCCACAAATCTGCTGTCACTTCAAAGAGTGGTGATAAGACTACTTCCATCAGCTGTGCAAGCAGTCACAGTTTTCTTTACATTTGTGTAAATCATAAGTTGGTGTCTAATACAAGAATAGTGATAATACATAAACAAATATACATCATTTGTTTAATTTGAAATGAAATGAAATACCTATATTCTAATTGTGAAACTCCTGAGAGATTATTGCACAACCTTGTTTACTGACCAGACGATTGCTATGGCTGACATCTGTACTGAAAGTCTTTGGGGCACTCCAGCGTCGTCAGCTGAACGTCCCCTGCAATGTGACACTGGATATCCTTCTTGTACTCGTGGTCAGGCTCTTGCGAGCACTCCAGCAGAGGGTCTACCAGAGGTCCCTCCATGCCCGCCAGGGGCACATCCCCCATCATGTGACACTGGTTGTTGGGTCGATACGGTTTCAGCGTATCAAAGTTCAGTCTGGGGTCCATATTGAGTCTTGAGAAGTCGATGGATGGCATCTGAGGTTCTCCAGGGTGACAGCGCATGTGCTTGGTCAAACTGTTGCGTTGTCCGAAACTCATTCTGCAGGCCGGACAGTGATATGGCTTCTCCCCTGCAACAAACTTATCTTTTATATTGGCTCTCACATCAACTTTCTCTACCCACTCTTCTACAAAATCTGTGTTCAAAAGTTGATAACTTTCCTAGCACATATACACAATGTACATAGTAGGTACTGTATTCCACCCAAAAATGTAATACCAAGATTTCACTGCAAGTATATGAATCCAAAAATGGCATTTTTAAAAAAGGTCCATGTGCATGTATATGCTCTTGTTTCATGTTTTGAGCTTATCAGAAAAATCTGTGGTCTATTCATATCCTTTTTTCTATATCTCTGTAACAAATTATTCTTAAAAAGCTTATTCTTTTATCTACTTCATACTAATTGAGACAAACACTAGCAGAAATTGTCTTATTATTTGCTTCCTTATAAGTAGAAGGGAAATAAGGGAATACACTAGGCTAAAATGATAGTCAAATATTTTAAAAGCTGGTTGCCATGTGATTGAAATTTGTTTTGCATGACCAGGAGTTGACAAATTCACATATGGGGAAACTGACCAATAACAAGAAATATCTTGGAAATAGTCAACTTCACCAAAAAATGTATAGGATATAAACTGTGTGCTTTAACAAGATCTACATTTTTTGTGTAGTAAGTTTTGTCTTTCTCTTACGGTTTATCAGAATCATCCAATCATTCAGATCTTTCCTCAGAAAATTCAAGATATATATTTTATTTGTCATGAAAATATCTGTAATATATGATATTTTATCCAAAATTATTAGAACAATTTTTGAGAAAATCAAAATCTTTTCCATGCAAAGAGTAGAAAGAGGTGGGCTTCCCTGAAAGCTTTTGTGTCAAATCTGTGGAAGATACTTAACTTAAATACTAAATTTGTATTTATCCCCTCCTCTCTCCTCACTCTCTCTGCTTTTTTACAACTGTTGTCCTCAAAACATGTATTTCTGGTGAAATCTTGGTATCAAATTTTTTGGTGGAATTTCTTCTCTACCAGCTATGTACATTGCACATATATGCTACAGAAAGTAAAAGTAACTGTCATTTAAAAATGTTTTCAATCACATTGTAACTTGCACAATAATGACAATGAGAATGGTTTGTTTTTGCGAAAGTGTATTTTTAAATATGATCCACCACCAGGACGTTACCTGTGTGACAGCGCATGTGTTTCTTCAGGTCGTAGCTCTGCACACACCTCCAGCCACACTCGGTACACAGGTAGGGCTTCTCCCCGCTGTGCGTGCGCACATGATTGGTGAACGTAGATCGACGCGCAAATGCAGAGCCACATGTGTTACAATGGAATGGACGTTCTCCCGTGTGGGAGCGCATGTGCTTGGTTAAGGTGTCGATCCTACCAAACGAGATGCCACAACCTGTACACAGATATGGTTTCTGTCCTGTGTGTGTGAACACGTGCTTCTTGAGGTTGATGCGACTGGCGAACGTGCGACCACACTGGGGACATACAAAGGGCTTTGCCCCCGTGTGACCACTCATGTGCAGTGCCAGCTGCGTCTTCTTGGCGAAGTCTTTGCCACAGTCGTTACACTGGAACACCTTGCGTTCTTGCTTTTCTTCCTCACACTTTATGTCTGATGCACTTTCACTTTCTGCACCTTCCGTCTTTATCCCTTCTTTTGTGTCTGTGTTAGCAGCTTTACCGAGCTTACGCTGTTTAGTCTTGGGGGTTCTCTTCTGGGCTGCTTTTGTTCTGTGAGGCTGCTTCTTGGGGAGTTTGAGTTTACTGCGTTTCTTGGGGGGTGGCTTATCCTTCTTGTCGTCATCCCACGTCTCCGAGTAACTGTCGTCGCTGCAGGATCTGCAACAACACATCAACACTTCATACCTAATTATACTCAGACTAGCTGAAACCTTAGGTTCCACTTGCCCAGTAGCCTTGACTGCTATACTACAGTATGTTTGTTACAAAACTTGGCTGCCCGTGTGACTTTCACTGCATTTCCCTTAACAATGTTTAGTTTTGCTTGCAGCAGTATCACAGGGAGTGTTTACATCATCTTGTAGCAATGTAACTGGGTGCGTGTTCCAAGTAGCGAGGCAATTCAGGGAGACAGAATCAATTTATAATAGGAAAAGAAGGTAAACAGATGTGAGCAAAACTTAAACAAAATCAGAGAAAGGTTAGGACGGACACCTTGAAAATCTCTTAGGCACCTTGCACAAGAAACTGACATTTCATAGCTTCAGCATGGAAAGCAACAAAACTTTTAAAACTCAAACTCTACAAGGCTACTGCTGTCCAGGAATTTCCAATATCTTCTGTGATAAGCTATGTTTTGTGTTTATTTTGATAATTGTTAATGTGCGAGTGGTTGACGGTCAAGTTTTGTAGCACACTTACTGTATTTCACAAGCGACTCACCTGTAAATCTATTAATGTATTATTTCTAGATGATACTACAAAGCTTAGGAATTTGCCAAATGTATTTTTGGTCATTAAGGTTCAATAAAACATGTGATTTATATTCAAATATATCAAAAGTACTTTGCTTGCTTTGGTAGCTTTGATATACTAAGTGAAACACACCAGCAGAACTGCCAACATGCTTCACCACAGCCACTTAGTGCAATACTTTAGGTCTAGGCTAGATTTTGTGTGTGTGTATAAATAAACTGATTTTTGTGCACTCTAGGTGCCAATTTAGTGAGAGTTGCTCTCTGTATTATGTTCGCAATTACAGCAAAATGACAGGTATATAAACAAATGTGTTAATGGGGCCAATGTGGTTCATGGTGGATAGTAAGGTTTATTTGCTCTTGGGACAGTCGTGCAGTAGTTTACACAAGTCAGGTAAATTAGTGACGATAGCTGCTGTAAACACAATCACATTAGTTGTAATGCATTAAATTTAAAGATGCAAGGAAAGGATGCTTTTGCACTTAAAGGAAATAACATTTTTTATAGTTGACGTTTTTTAGTGAAAGATCAAAGCAAGTATATACATAATACATATATACAGTAGCATAACCAGAAAAATATTAAGGGAGGTTATGTAAAGAGATCCATCTTTTAAACAATGTATATAAAATCAAATTTTAAATAGGAATTAATCCTGAGTTGAAATATTATTTTTATTTAATTTATGAAAATATCCCAACACATAAAGCTCATTTTAAAGGGGCTGTATACAAATTGATTCACATAACACAGAGAGTGCCACAAATAAAGTTGGAAAGGTAATCCACAACATGAAGAAGACAAATAAAACCTTTCCTAATTTAATAGCAATAAACTAATGGATAAAAATAATAATGATAACCATTAAAATAGCACAAAACTCTAAGGTGTGCCTCTAATTTTAGTTTCATTATATCTGTTTCTTAATTTAAGTTTCTGAAAGGCATATTCTTTTATTTCTTCAGGTAATTCATTATAGGGTTTAGTTAATCTTTTATTAAAACAAGTTGATTAGGTGCAACAATTACCTGTTCCCTTATTTTTAAGTAAGGAGCAGGTTCCAACCCCCAAAGCACACCACTGCATTTATAGATTTAAAGATAGTTGTGTTGTTACCAATGTAAACTAGAAATGTTTCTTTTGGAGTATTTTGTTGAGATTTTGTGACAATTTGACTAGGAAAAAAACTATTTTAAAAAGTTAGTGAATGATTTAAAGTCATGAAGCTAACTTCTATCATTTGTTGTAAATTTAAAAAATGGGGTCGAGTTAGCACGTTAACAAATCCCAGCATCTTGAAGTTAATAAGAAGTTTACTGTTATTAAAGTCACCTCCCCAAAGAAAGACAGCAGACCACCCAATGGAGCAGATATCAACATCTTTTTACACAAATTATGTCACCTTTAAAACCAAACTACAATCAATTCAGATATTACAATTATAATTATGGGTGATGTTAACAAAACTCTTATGATAAACTAAAACTGTAATATATATTAAATTATTACAGAAAGGAAACAATAAATAACCTGGATAGGTAGAGTCAGACTGAAAACTTCAATGCCATAGCCGGGATTTGAACCACAGGTCTCCCGATCTCTAGCCAGTTGCTCTGTCACTGAGCTACCATTGCAACATGGCAGCATAGCACTGAATTTCGCAACTGACTTGCATGTTTCCTGGTAAACATCTCATATTATTCTGAGATGACAACCCCAATGGTGACTTACAATGTTGTAAGTAAAGTCCCAGGATTCACACAAACCGCGTGTAGGACAGGAGTTGGATAGGTAGAATCAGACTGAAAAATTGGAGATCACCTCGTGGTTTACTGGCAAACATGCAAGTCAGTTGAGAAGCTCAATACTATGCTGCCATGTTGCCATGGTAGCTCAGTGGCAGAGCAACCGGCTAGAGATCAGGAGATCCGTGGTTCAAATCCCGGCTATGGCATTGAATTTTTCAGTCTGACTCTACCTATCCAACTCCTGTCCTACACACGGCTAGAGACCAGGAGATCCATGGTTCAAATCCGGCTATGGCATTGAATGTTTCAGTCTGACTCTACCTATACAACTCCTGTCCTACACACGGCTAGAGACCAGGAGATCTGTGGTTCAAATCCCGGCTATGGCATTGAAGTTTTCAGTCTGGCTCTACCTATCCAACTCCTGTCCTACACATGGCTAGAGTCCAGGAGATCCGTGGTTCAAATCCCGGCTATGGCATTGAAGTTTTCAGTCTGGCTCTACCTATCCAACTCCTGTCCTACACACATCTAGAGACCGGGAGATCTGTGGTTCATATCCCAGCTATGACATTGAATTTTTCAGTCTGACTCTATCTATCCAACTCCTGTCCTACACACGGCTAGAGACCAGGAGATCCGTGGTTCAAATCCCGGCTATGGCATTGAAGTTTTCAGTCTGACTCTACCTATCCAACTCCTGTCCTACACACAGCTAGAACCCAGGAGATCCGTGGTTCAAATCCCGGCTGTGGCATTGAAGTTTTCAGTCTGACTCTAGCTATCCAACTCCTGTCCTACACACAGCTAGAGACCGGGAGATCTGTGGTTCATATCCCGGCTATGACATTGAATTTTTCAGTCTGACTCTACCTATCCAACTCCCGTCCTACACACAGCTAGAGACCGGGAGATCTGTGGTTCATATCCCGACTATGACATTGAATTTTTCAGTCTGACTCTACCTATCCAACTCCTGTCCTACACACAGCTAGAGACCGGGAGATCTGTGGTTCATATCCTGGCTATGACTTTGAATTTTTCAGTCTGACTCTATCTATCCAACTCCTGTCCTACACACGGCTTGTGTGAAAAAACAATTAATCCAATACTAATAAATGACCTACTCTAATTACAGCCACTAACTTTGATGACCCACAATATCTTACATGTATATCTGCGGTGCGTCATTCTGCAAGATCTGGGAGTGCTGAAAGTAGCTCGCAAACATCGCTACAAACTGGTAAATTCTTATAATGAATGAAACCTCAAGATGTTAAATATGGCCCTAACTAAAAAACATGGGACAGTGTTTACTCGGAACAAGACCCAAATGTCAATTATTTAGAAAAGTACAATTTACTGCCCAAACATCAATATGGATTTGTGAAAAACAGCTTGACCATAAAATGTGTATCGGATTCCACTGACTCAGGTGTCCTGTTAGACCTAACTAAAGCCTTTGACTGTTTAAATAAAAGCCATATTCATGGACAACATTTACGAACTTGGCATTTGAGGCCATGCACAAAAACTCCTTAATTCTTATATGGTAAACTGAAAGCAATCCATAATTCTAAAAGCAGAACATGGGGAATTTATATCCAATTTGCAAATACTAATTTTTGGCATGCCACAAGGATCAGTTTTAGGTCCTTTGTTTTTTATTCTATACATGCATGACATTAATGATCTTATATCTACAAATATCAAATTAAACTCCACAGTAACTGTATATCACTACACTGAATACCACTTTAAATGACACCACTATAAAGTATAGCACTGTTTCAGAGACTTGAATCTGTTTGTGAAACCCAGTAAAAGTGAATTAATGCTATTTGGAACAAGACACTCATTTCCAGATAAATTTGGACATTGGTAAAATACAGTCAAAACAGTAACTCCACTCCACACCACATCAATAGTTAGGAAATTCGACCCAAAGGTGTCATGAATGGAGTGCAGTTCTGGAGGGTGAGACGTGATGAGCGCCTCGAGTCCCTACAGCCTTCTCGATCTGGAGCTCCTACTTTTCAATCAAGTAGCTGAATTGGTCCCCCAGGGAAAAATTCCCCATGCTGGTACTGGGACTTGAACCCAGGTATTCTGCTTGGCAAGCAGCCACATTACCACAGCTCTAAGGAGATAACCATTTGCTCCCAAACACTTGACAAAATATAAACCCAAAGACACTGCCAAAATCCATTCACATCTTTCATGTGGAACTAAACTATGGAGAAACACAACTGTAGCCAACTTTAACAAAATCTTTGTGTTACAGAAGAAAGCTCTCAGCTATCTTAGTAATTTTAAATACAATGAGTCTTGTTGCACATTAAAAAATCCTAACTCTGCCTAGCCCATACATCTAACTATCTTGCATTTAAGAAAATTCTATTTTCTCCTACAAAACCAACTCTGATAGACACAATACTAGAACATAAACACAATCTAGTGATCCCCAATTTATTGAAAAGATGTCTAGTTTCATGGTATCAAATTGTGTAAAAAGAATAAATTTAAAACAAGAGTAAAGAGTATTACAACATTGACAAATTTGTAAAAAAACTATTAGTAGTAATGATAGTTGTGTTCCTGTGTGTATGAATAACATTTCTTTTGTGTTTAGATACTGTACTGAACAGCAATCTAAATAAATGAATATGTTTTCGCCCCCCACATTTGTATTTCTTCCTTCTCCATTTATTTAGGGATGGTAAGTAAACTGCCTTTACTATATTTTATAGCCTGTGTCCAACTGGAATAACAGCACTTTTCAGAATTGAATGCATATTGGTCAGGTGGGTTCCAAGATAACCTGAACTCATTGACAAAAACCACTCTGCTAGATGTCACTGCTTCTGCTACTTGCATAGTGTTTTTATTGCAGGAATTTGAAGATAAAATCATTATTCAAGAAAACTACCTATCAATATGTTGTGTAGCAAACCTTTGTCCTCCAATATCAAAATCTTCTACTTCTTCTTTTACTTCATTCTTTATTCCATTCCTTGTTTCTGTATTGTCACCTTCAAGGACTGTGACGAGGATGTCGTGTGGATTTTGCTGTTAAAACAGAACCAATTATAAACTGCATTTATAACAAATAGTTATATGAACCCTGCAGTTTAATATATTATTTAACATATTTATTCAACAAATACATTCATTTGATTAATTTGACCGTACCGCGCCAGACCTCAAATGAGAAGCGCATGCATTTGTAGGTTATGATGGTCTACTACGCTAGTTCAGCATCTACAGTAGCTTTGTACTATTAACTTACAGCAATGCACTGCTCTGCGATATATTTCCTCAGAGTTGCATCAGAAGTTTCGCACTGAAGCTTAAATTTGTAGGTCACATCAACTTGAACGATACACTTTGGACAGACCTGGTCCGGTAACCCGTCTCCAGCAAACAGCTGTTTAACCCAAGATAAAAATTAATATTGGCATTTCCACCATAAAGTTATTTCAACAATGAATACCACACCTTGCTTAATTGAACGTACCTCTAAAAGCGGTGCAAAACTCTTTATTCTGGCAGTCAATGTTGGCATAACGTTACTTGACTCATCTCTGAAGAGGGGCATCAGAGAATCGTTTTCAGCTAAACAAAGGCGACAAATACATCGAAAATCTAGGGTCATCTTTACCAAAATATCTTCAGACACTTTCCGCTCATCTAATTTTAATTAATATCTGCCACACCAAATAATACCGCACCATCCATTCTCCATTTCTCACCTCCTAGATGGCAATGTTGTTTGTATTGGCTAACATGGCGTTTGATAAAGGGAATTGGCAGGGAATTTGTCTTCCGAAAGTGTATCATGGGCTTGCAAGCGAGATGAAAATGGAATAAAATAATTTAAACTCATAGTCAAACGCTACACCTTTCTTTCAGAAGCCAACATAGAAACTTCCGAAGTTTCTTCAGTTTTTTCTCATTGCAAGTAAGTCAATATACTTAGGGATATTCATAAACATTAAAAAGTGATATTCCAAATGTTACCTAGCAACATAACCTCAATAGAGATGCTGTGTATACTAGATTTAAATACAACTAATATATACGTTTTGGTGAGATTTGGTTTAATTAAATAGTTGTACCATATCTAAAACCTAATTTAACTTAATTATAATTGTTTATGTTTGGTATCCGCGAAGTTGGCAATCACCCATTGAAACACGGGTGTTCCGGGGTTATGCAACGTCGTAGCCTACAGGCGACGGCAACGTGTATCCCTTTTTTATTCCTATAGTAGAATAATATGCTTAAGAATGGCGATTATTAGTATACAATGGTTCCACCACACCACTTGGCATTACTTCTATACGCGGGTACTTTTGTTATTTCATTAGAGCCGCATTGTTATTACTTACTGGTCTGTTATAAACATTTGGTGCCCTAAGCTGCAAAGCGTAGCCCAACGTGGAGGGCCCTAAGCCGCAATGCGTAGCCGAGGGATATTTTTTATAAGTTGAGTGTAGAGTTGCAGCCGAAGGTGACAGGGTGTAGACGATGAATCTGTGAAGCTAAAACCCCAATGTTCCCAAGAAGAAGTCAAAATTTTGGCAATCTGAAGAACTTATCGCGTGTGTGCGTGCCGCGCGCATGTCAGTATATGGGTGGTGGAACCGTCGTATAGCTTTACCGAATGGCGCTGTAGAAGATCGTGGAATTGGTCATTTGTTATACCGCATCATGTTTGAACGTAATGTTGGTTCTAAGCACATGAAGTAGTTGAATGAGTTCGCGGCAGGCTCTGCCACACACTAAGGCCTTATTTAGGAATGATAACAATAAAGTAGCCAGCAAGTACACTTGCCGGTGGGGCGGAAGCGTCCATAAAATGTAACATTAGTTTATATATCTTATTTTGTATTATTCTCCACAATCTATATGCCACTGCTGTTCCATCACCAATTTTATGGGACTGTGACTGATGTGGGATCCGCCACGACGTCCAAACAACCAGATACGAAGGACATTTTTGGGCACCCTTACAAGGATACATATAGTAACTCAAATTTTTTCAATCTAAATTGAAGTTCCACTATTGTATATACACATTTTGAAGTTGCCAGAAGAACAGAGGATAGAAAGCTGTGCCTATATCATAAGCTGCATGGATATTCCTAACTTATTGTATACCTGCTTTTACTAAAACTTTAATAATATAACTGAATGTTCTCAGTTTTAAGATTATAATGCCTGTTTTCATATCTATGATTTATTTCACATTTTTCCCTCTATTTTCAAATATATTCTAATGTATTCATTTTAAAAATTGGAGCAAAGGAAGGATGTTTTGTCCCTGAAATCAATATACTTTTATTTAATAATTTAAAGAATGAATAGTTTGCAGGTGAAAGAAATGGTTTTCAATTATTTATTTAAAGGAATTGGTATCTAGTTTGCACATGAAAGGAATGCATATATACATTTATTTATTAATTTAAAGTAATGCAGTTCTTTGTTTTCCAAGTGTACAATGCATGTAAACACGGGGGTAACTGTATGAATGTAGGTGAGGCAATAAAAGGCTGACTGCTACAGGGACCCCAAAAGATGACTATTACCAATTTAGTTTGCAAACACTACCATTTATTTGCAATAGAAACTGAATAAATACAAATTCTGTTATCCATAACTGAGACAAGAGGAAAGAATAATCTGTAACCAAAGTGTATATATAGATTAAAACTCTTTGAACGTAGGCCTGAATTGTTGGACAAGCTTCCACACGACTTACACACTGCTGTATCACCTGCTAACTTTAAGTTCGGATTAAGCTTCTGTTAAACAGAGTACACTATAGTGTCAAGTATTTTGAAGATACTTTTAATTATTTTATGTAAAATATCTGTTTAGTGTGAGCGTGTTTTATGAGTGTTGAGAGAGTGAAAAGTATGACAAGGTTGTTAATATATATATATATATATCCAAAAAAAGGCATTTTTAGAAAAATGTCCGCGTGTCTGTGGGCAGCATAGCTCAAAAACGAAAATACTGTTAAATACCAAACTTGGTATTTTAGTTGTGCATCTTCAAAAGGATGTGACATGAAGATTTTCAAGAAAATCCCCCCAAACATAACTACCCTTTACATGGAACATTTTTCAAAATTTTTGATTTTCTCAAAAATGGCTGTAACAATTTTGATTAAAATACCCTTTGTTAAAGATATTTTTATGTCGAACAAAATGTATATCTTAAATTTTCTGGGAACAGCCTTTGAAGACCTTTTCATTCTGGATGACTTTTATATAAGTGGCAAGTCATAAAATATATACAAAAACTTACTGCATAAAAAATGTAGATCTCATTAAAACACAATTTACATTTGGTTATTATAGAGAACTTCACCTGCTCTAGAAATTAAACAAATTGTGGTTTGACTGTAAGTTTGGTTTATACTTGTTACGTTTTCACCATTTTTTTTTATCGGAAAAGCTCCGTAATCAAGTTAAACGCTAATTTATTATGTGCGCGTAGCGATCCTTTTTTGTGAATATTTATAAAGTATGCTGCCTAGAAGGAGTAGAATACAAATAAAGAAGTCTTGTAGTACTTTTGCAATGTAAATATATAATAATACTACACGCTAAAGTGCCTAAAACCTGAGTTTCATTGTCGGCGGCAGGCGAACAGTGTTGTGGAATGCAACACCGGCATATGTCGCTAGACGCTGTGCTGATGTATGACAAGTATGTTTCACGCAGATACAGCTGTTCAGTGAATTTTATTATGCAGAACTTCGGCCACTCTAAAATTGAATGAAACTAAGTGCGATTGATTGACTTTGTATTTATGATGACAATTTCAAAGCCTGTGGATTTCAAATTTAGCGCGAGGTTAGGTTCCAATCCGTTTAGGTTAGTGTGTGTATATAAACAGGTAGCAACATTAGTTTTTTAAACCATCTCCCCACCCCTAATCCCCCTCTAACCACACCGGTGCCGTTAGAGTGCAAAACTGGTATAAGTCGCAGCGGAGAGAGTTAGCGGCCCAGCTTGTAAATAATTACCTTACATTTTTCTTGTAGAGTTTACCGTTTTTGAGATATTCTGGATTATTTGTTTCAATTTTAAGCCACTTAAACTTTTCTCAAATGGGAAGACATCTTTCTTCTTATTTGTTTACTCCTGGAAAGCAAAGGGATTGGAATTTCAATTGTTTCACATAGCAACTGTCTTTTAAAGAATAAGACTATTGCTTTAGCCTGTGTATTTCCCTTCTAGTTACAAGGAGCTAATAATGAGACTAACTCTGCTGGATTAGTATGATATAGATAACAGATTAATGTTTGCTGAAGAGCTAGAGGATGTCATGTGAATGGAACACGTTAGATTTTTTCTTCTACTTACAAGAGGCCAAGTAATAAGGACAATTTCTACTAATGTTTATCTCAATTAGCATGAAATATATAGAAGAATAAGCTTTTTAACAATAATGTGTTACAGAGATGTAGAGAAAGTAATGTGAATGAAAAACATCAGATTTTTGTATGGTATTATAACAAACAATGAATGGGATTGAATTGAGGAAACAACATTTTTGCAGTCCCCCAATTTGCAAAGTGGAATGGTTATTTTCTCTAAGTAGAAAGTATTGTATTCCAATCAAAAACTCATTGTCAGATTTTGCTGGGATAAAAAATCAGGAATCTACAGAATAAATTGCGCAGATTGCAACAAATTTAAATTGGTAAAACAAAAGGACACCTTGAAACAAGACTTAAGGAACACATGAGAGCAGTAAAATACAAACAAACTGACAAATCAGCCGTTGCACACCACTTTTGGTCTACTAACCATGAAATAATACCTAACATACACCTTATAAAACCCACCAGATATGCTGCAGAGCTTGACATCTGGGAAGAAATCCATATCATTAAAAACCAATACCATGTGTTCAATTTTGATTTGCCACCACAAAATATATTGTGGAAAATCCTCACTCAGCCACCAGGGACCGTCACACCTCAGCATAGAACACCCTGTGGAAATTCAGTTGGAAACCATCGACAATGATGCCCATATGACTTTGAAACCAATCTGGAAAAATTATACGTAAGGGATACTTAAGTATCACAAACCCAACTCAAAGATATTCTATCAAAGAGATATTTGATTAGATGTGTAAAGAAGCAAATTTGAGAAAATATCTTTGTCACCAAGAAAGAAGATTCCCTTATGAATTTTGAGGTTCCTGCTGTGGACGACATCATCCTGTTGACTAGAGTAGAGGGCAGCACAACACAACCTCAGTGAACCTCGGAACTGAAGATAGGGTCAAGGTACCCTGAAACTAGTCTTCCCAAACGAAAGCAGAGTGGAGCAAAAAGTGTAAAGAAAGGTGACTCAATTCATTTAAATTGTATTGGTATGTTATAGTGAAAATTTTTAAAATAGGATTAATGCAATATTTTGAAAACTAAAAATGCATCAAATTATTGAGCATTGGTTTTCAAAATACAACAGCAAATTTACCAACATTTTAAGTTTTTTGTTTTCTTCTTTAATTTTTTAAAACTATAGAATTTACAATTTTTTTATCTTAAAAATATTTTATTAAATATACAGCAGGGAAATGAATTAAAGCACTTTTATTTGTATATAGTATATATTGCAGGATGAAAAGTTTGTTATATGTATTATAGAAATTGATTGTCAGTTAGCGACAATGCTGAAGGGTTAGTGCACTCTCATGGCATACCACTTGCAAACAGAAATTACATGTTAATGAGTTCTTGGACGTAGTGTAAATTAAATCAGCAGATAACTCATTTATTCCATTTTTGTGGGACAGCTCACTCGCTCTATGAGCCACTCAATTATTTGCATGTAATATTTTTGTAACACAGAGTATAATGTGCAAATGATTGTCTACAGGGTGAGAATGCATGGTAAAGTAAAAATGGAACCTCTGACACAAAAGAAGCTGAAGCGACTGGAGAAAAAGAAGAAGAAAATAGCTGCATTTTTGGAGATAGCAAAATTAAACGATAGGGACAGAGAGGTAAGCGTAACTCTGAATAAAAAACCTTCTCGTGAATTTCAAAGCATTGAAAGTTGCACACACTGAAGCAAATAATTATGAAAAATGAATCAGCACGCTAAATCTTCAGGTACCAGCCATCAAATTTGCTTTTGAAAAATAAATTCATAACTCACTTTGTTTTTTAATAATAAAAATAATAATAATAATTTATTTGAGTGCCAAGTTGAATAAAGCAAATTCCTTACTAGAATTAATTACAAATTACTTAGAAGCATTAGGAATGGCTCTAACTCTAAACAAAACTGAATGGATGCAAATTAAACAAAGTAAGAAAACAAAAGGTAACATCACTTCACAGTAAAAAATAAGAAAATTTCCCAAGTAACACAAACAAATTTTTTATGAATAATTATAGATAATAACTTAAAATGGCATAAGCATCTAGAAAAGCTTAGTAACAAAATTAATAAGGGTATATGTGTACTAAAACACATAACACAAATTATGGTTAAAAATGGCACATTTATTATGCATTTATACACTCTCATTTAAACTATGTAATAATTTTATGGGGAGCAGTGGGCAAAACAAATATGCAAAGAATATTTAGACTACAGAAAAAAGCAATAAGAATAATGGAAAAAATTCAAAGAAGACAGTCACATAAAAGTAGTTTCAAAAAACTAAAAATCCTCACACTACCCTGTTTATATATATATATATATATATATTTGAATGTCTTAAACATGTGATAAGAAACTACATTGAAGAAAAAAATAGGAATATTCATCAACAAAACAGAGCAACTTCAGAAATAGGTTAAGGGGATCATTAATTTCCAAATGTATTGAAAATGTTGCAAAAGACCTATACAATCATTTACCTCAGCCAATCAAGGAATTACAAGAAGAAGTGAGAAAAATTAATGCAATAAAGACTTACCTGATAAAACATGCTCTTTACTCAATTGATAAATAAAAACAGAACCAAGATGAGTGATTTATAATTTTATTCTTTTACTGTAATTTGTTAACTATTTTATGTAGGTACTTATATCTGTTCAGACCTGTACTTAGTTCTGCTTGTTAAATTGGTAATTTAAATATATGTTTTCTAGCTCTTATCAAATTGGCGATGCTTAATCTACCATTAGCTTTCCAAAATTGGTTAATATCTACTCAGAGCTGTATTTATATCAACTTGTTTAATTTGTTAATGTAAATATGTATTTTATCCACTGTAAAATTGACCATGCTTTGTAAAAATATTACAAATGGCAGAATAAAGCAAACTCAATACAATGTGCAAACTCTTGTGTCCCAGGCCATTGCCTGGGATTCTATTGAGTTCAGCAAGATCACCAGGAGCCATAAAGGCTTATGAACATTGAACATGTTAAGGAAATATACGATTCAGTTATACGTATATATATATATATATATATATATATATATATATATATATATATATATATGGTTATTGAATATAAAAAGATATACACAAATAGTATGAAACAAAGCAGAGATAATTTTATATACTTCGCTGGGTATGCCACCAACCTTCATTTTACATATATATACTGGGTGATTCAAAAACGTCCAAACCAGCTGTGCAGTGTTTTGTTTGTCCGCACCTTCAGTGCTCATTGCCGTCTGCCCTATCATAGAAAGGTGCGGATGAAACCATGTAACATTTTTAAAGGCTTTACTTACCAAGTTATTAAAGGAGATGCTAAAACTGGCCACCACCGTTGTCCATACATTTTTGTCACCTCTTTAGGAAACTACCCATCACTCAACGTAGTTCACGTTGAGAAATGCTGGCAATTTCCCGGCAGATATTTTGTTTTAATTCTTCCAGGGTGTGTGGGTTTGTCTTGTACTCTTTATGCTTTAAGTTACCCCAGAGATAGAATTTGCAGGGGGTTAGGTTAGGGGATTGAGGAGACCACCAATCTCTACTAATAATTCTGACCTGAAATACACTTTCAATTGGATGTATGAGCTGTTGCAGAGTCTTGTTGAAAAAAGGCAAGACACATTCCATGTCTCTTAATTCTATAAAAAAAAAAGGCAGGCAAAATTGTATTTAGGTATGTATGGGTTTCAACTGTTGACTGGAAAAAAATTGGGCCTGTAACTCTTTCACTGCTAATGGCACACCATGAAGAGGTATTGCATGAACAATATTAGGTTTCTCAATAACAATTATTTTCTGTACACATATATCCATGAACCAAGTCTCGTCATTGTATACACTATTGAGAGTCCAATCACAAACTGTGTTAACATAAACAAATATACGCTGTGCAGTAGAAAACAAATGCTGAGCCATAATACACTTTGTGACTAGTATAGGATAAAAGCATAAACTCAAACACACACATAATATCACCGTCAGCTCAGTACTGCACTTTCAGAGCAGATAAAAGCATAACTCAAACACACACACACACACACATACACACAATATCACCATCAGCTCAGTACTGCACTTTCAGAGCAGATAAAAGCATAACTCAAACACACACACACACAATATCACTGTCAGCTCAGTACTGCACTTTCAGAGCAGATAAAAGCATAACTCAAACACACACACACACACACACACATACACACAATATCACCATCAGCTCAGTACTGCACTTTCAGAGCAGATAAAAGCATAACTCAAACACACACACACACACACACAATATCACTGTCAGCTCAGTACTGCACTTTCAGAGCAGATAAAAGCATAACTCAAACACACACGCACACAATATCACCGCCAGCTCAGTACTGCACTTTCAGAGCAGATAAAAGCATAACTCAAACACACACACAATATCACCATCAGCTCAGTACTGCACTTTCAGAGCAGATAAAAACATAACTCAAACACACACACAATATCACCATCAGCTCAGTACTGCACTTTCAGAGCAGATAAAAGCATAACTCAAACACACACACAATATCACCATCAGCTCAGTACTGCACTTTCAGAGCAGATAAAAGCATAACTCAAACACACACACACACAATATCACCTTCAGCTCAGTACTGCACTTTCAGAGCAGATAAAAGCATAACTCAAACACACACACACAATATCACCATCAGCTCAGTACTGCACTTTCAGAGCAGATAAAAGCATAACTCAAACACACACACACACACACAATATCACCATCAGCTCAGTACTGCACTTTCAGAGCAGATAAAAGCATAACTCAAACACACACACACACACACACACACACACACACACACACACACACAATATCACCGTCAGCTCAGTACTGCACTTTCAGAGCAGATAAAAGCATAACTCAAACACACACACACACACACACACACACACACACACACACACACACACACACACACACACACACACACACACAATATCACCATCAGCTCAGTACTGCACTTTCAGAGCAGATAAAAGCATAACTCAAACACACACACACACACAATATCACCATCAGCTCAGTACTGCACTTTCAGAGCAGATAAAAACCAGTCAGCTGTGTGTGATCATGTTTCCATGTACCCAGTGGAAAAACACCTCACAGCGCTTTAGATCTTTTTGGGTCACATGGCACTTAATTACTATATTGTTTGTGCAATAAAATTAGTTGGCAATCTGCTTTCACTAATTAACCTTATCCATTTCATCTTAATTTTCCAAAAGAATTCCCCTATTTGTATTATCCATACCTGGTTATCTCTCCCTGACCACTCAACTCCTCTCCCCTTTCATTCGTCCCTTTACGGTTAAACATCATGTTCCTCCTCTCCATCAATTGGACGTAGTCCCTGCCTCACTCCCCTCAACCTTTCAGCTTGCATATCCCTAGTTGGAACCATGCCACCTCGAATCTCTCATTTCTATTTCAAACTTTTAAGATATTCTTCCTTTTCTATATTTTCCTTATACTATTGCAACAATTTTTTCTTTCTCATCTATGCCCGTAAATTTTGCCTATCCATATCCTCTAACCTGTGTCCTGCTTCTCCCCAAAATCCCCATTTAGGATTATACATTGTGTACCATACATCTGTTAATCCTACCAAAGCACATCTTGGAACCTTTGAGGATACCTGATTCTGGAATGCGAAATAAAAAGCTCAGTTACATCTAAATCTCATCCTCAGAAGTATAATCATTGCCCTTGTTGACAACAGTTTTATCAGCAGCAATATGTAATCAATCATTCTCTCGTTCAAACAATTCCCTGGTCCTTTGTGCGTCTGAACTCAATAACTAAAAAATCTGATGTGTTCCATTCACATGACTTTCTCTACATCTCTCAACAAATTATTGTTAAAAAGCTTATTCTTCTATTTACTTCATGCTAATTGAGAAAAAATAGCAGAAATGGTCTTATTAATTGTTTCCATTTAAGTAGAACAGAAATAAGGGAGTACCATAGCTAAAGCGATAGTCAAAAGCTGGTTGCTAAGTATTTAAAGTTCCTCTGTTTGTATGGACACGAGTTGACAAATTCCCATATGAGAAAAGTATAAGTATTTTAAAGATGAAATCAATAATAAGGAATATCTCAAAAATGATCAACTCTATGAAAAAAGGGTATATTACATAAAGTAATTGTTTTAACAAGATGTACATTTTCTATTAAGTAAGTTTATGTCTATTTCTTATGGTTTTCCAGTTATGCAAAATTTATCCAGAATAAAGATGTCTTCAGAGGCTATTTGGATAAAATTCAAGATAAATATTTTATTTTTCATGTAAATATCTTTAATATACGTATTTAAATCAAATTCATTAGAGCCATTTTTGAGCAAATTAAAATTTTTCGAAAAATGTTCTATGTAAAGGGTAGTTGAGGGTGGGGGATTTTCTTGAAAATCTTTGTGTTGCATCCTTGGAAGATGCTGATCTTAAATACAAAGTTTGGTATTTAACAGACTTTTCATTTTTGAGCTATGCTGCCCACAGACACACACACACACTCTCTTTTCTAAAAATGCATTGTTTTTTATTCAGGAGGTCTCAAAACATGTATTTCTGATGAAATCTCAGTATTAAATTTTGGGGTAGAATGCAGTAGCTTCTCTATACACTGTGTGTAGAGAAAGTAAAAACAAAAAGTTGCTTAAATACCAAGCTTAATATTTATGTGCAGTGTCTTCCAAGGATGTGTCATAAAGATCTTCAATAAAATCCTCCCTCCCACCCCAAACTAGGGTTGCCAACTCTCCTGTTTTTATTCTATCTCGCAAATTTGAGAAAATGACACCAGGTTATTAGTTGAACCTGCTACATATGTTTATTGCTCCCTTTTTCAGCATAGCACACGGTGGTAATTCAGACTGTCTGCAGCTTGCCGAAAGTCGAGTTAGGGTTATTTTCAGTGCCCAAGTGATGTTCGTACTAGTGGAATTCCAACAAGGGTGCAGTACCTGAATTATAGTAGCTTGGACTATGCAAATAAACTGGCAGTGGATTCTGATGTAGCCAAAAAAATGCATTGTGCTAGGAATATTGCAAAAATGTTCTAGCACCAAGAAGTGTAACTGATTTCCTACACATGCTCAATGATTAAGAGAGGTGTAGCATCTTTTTACTTTCTCTACACGTACTATGTACATGGTGTATACAGAAGGTGTTGTGTTGCACCCAAAAATTCAATACTGAGATTTCACCAGAAATATATGTTCTGAGACCCCCTGAATTTAAAAAAAAAAAAAAAAAAAAAAAAAAAAAGCATTTTTACAAAAAGTTCCATGTGTGTGTGTGGGCGTGGGGGAACTTTTTTCGAAAAATTTTGATTTTCTGAAAAATGTGTCTAATGATTTTGATTAAAATGTTGTATATTAATGATATTTACCTGACAAATAATATGTATATCTTGAATTTTCTGGTAATAGCCTCTGAAGACTACTTTATTCTGGATAAATTTTACGGAATTTTGCATAACTGGCAAACTGTAAGAGATAGACAAAAACCTACCATACAAAAAATGTAGAGCACATTAATACACACGTTGACCATTTTTGAGATATTCCTTGTTTCTGGTTTCAGTATGGAAAAACTTATACTTTTCTCATACAAGAATTTGTCAACTTGTGTCCATACAAACAAAGGAACTTCGGTCACATAGCAACCAGCTTTTGACTATCACTTTAACCTATGGTACTCCCTTTTTTCCTTTCTACTTACAAGGAAGCAAGTAATAAGACTATTTCTGCTAATTTTTTCTCGATTAGCATGAAGTAAATAGAAGCATAAGCTTTTTAACAATACTTTGTTGCAGAGATGTAGAGAAAGTCATGTGAATGGAACACACATAAGATTTTTTTCTATGATGAACAGTAAATAGTCTGAGTCATTGTAATGTAGAATTGGAAATAAGTCTTAATTTTGGTTACAATTGTCAAGAGTTTGTTGAATTTGTAAAGAATGATCCCAATCTTCAGTCTACTGCCAAAAATGTAAGCAAATATAGTTTTAAGTGAGATATTGAGTATAGATTGCATTTTGAAATTGTTATAAAGAAGATTTTTATTTTGTTGATGCAATAAACCTGATTGAAGATTTAAAAAAAAAAAATGTGCAACCCAACCCCAAATTAGTCTTTACATGAAACATTTTTTAAAATTTGATTTTCTCAAAATGGAGAATTAATTCAAGTACCATATATGAAAGAAATTTACATGACAAAAATGTGTCTCTTGAATTTTCTGGAAATAGTGTCTGAAGACCTCTTCATTCTAGGTGACCTTTGTATAACTGGTAAACTGTAAGTTAATGTACAAAAAATGTAGATCTCTTTAAAATGTACAATTTACATCATACTTTTTTTCCTTAAGTTAACAATTTCCAAGATATGCCCTGTTTTTGGTCTCAATTTTAAGATACTTAAACTTTTCTCAAACAGGAAATCCTCATTCATTTCATATCTCTTGTTTTGCTCCTGGCCATGGAAAGAGACCTGAATTAAAATATCAATTGCTTAGTGATAGCTTTTAAAATATATAACTGTCACTTTAGCCTAGTGTATTCCCTTCTACTTACAAGAAAGCAAGCAATAAGACAATTTCTGTTAATGTTTATCATGAAGTGGATAGAAGAACAAGGTTTTGTAAGAATAGTTTGTTTGAGGAACAGATAGAGAAAGTTATGTAAATGGGACACGTCAGATTCTTTTGCCAGTGAAGAGTGCCTCTATGAAAAAAAATTGAAGAGAATAAAAAGCTCAGTTTTGTAACTTCTCTAATTTAATTTTTTTTTTTTAAGTACCAATTTATGCCAGAAGTTAAGTATTATTAGTGAACTGTTCTAATTTGTAGATAATTTTTTTTCTCTCAAAGTTGGGCCTCTGGGAGGAAAAGGGTAGCTATGGATATTTTTATTTTGAATTCAATTTCACTAAAACATCTGAGGTGAGTGAGAGAGTGCCTCTGTGTAAGCCAAGATGCAGCTCTTTGATATGATTAAGTAGTTAAATGTTACTCTTATATGAGCACTCCTTAGAGCAAATGTTGAATGTGTGTAAAGTGGAGCATCACTTTTGCAGGCGAAGACTGTGATACACCTCCAGCCCGAAAATGACCATCTTGATAGCTATGATGGTATTGATATTGTTTCATCAGATGGTCCCTCCAGGAAACGCCAGAGAAAAGATGCAGAGTCAACCACAACTGTGGTGAGTACACATTAGATAGGTGTTATTTTATTTGTGCTACATACTGTAAATTACCATATTTATCCAAATACAAGACTATACTTTTTTCCAAAATATTCATGTTCAGAACTTGCATTCACGATATATGTTTTCCAAATACCATACAGGGAAAAAGTAAGTTTGAAAGTTCATGGTTACAGAAGTAGCGAAGCCTGGAGGAAATTGTATAGATTACTGCCACGGTTGCGACATATGTGGCAGATTTCGAGCTTTTCATTTCGTGCTGTTAAGTAGCCGATGTGCATTATCATTGGAGAAGAAGATTACCCTCTAAGACTAAAATAAAATTACAGGACTTCCTTTCACATTGGCAGTTGCACGTAATGTCAAGTCAACGGTCTAGCAGCTGTGCATTTCCCCTCCTCTCAAATATACACAAATTCAAACTAGGTAAAATATTTCACAACATATGTTGTCGTTTCTCCGTCTCTCCTGCTCACAATGTGAATTTCTGTGGTAAAAATGTTTGATGTGTTATACTAAGTATGTTGTCTAAAACAAAATCACATCCATCATCATTACAGTTACCGTACTCCCCTCTCCGGCAACTGCTCTAAACATAAATTTCCATGCAAATTGAGATAAGTACAAAAATAAGGGGCTTAATCAGCTTAAGATTCCATTAGTTTGAAATCCAATGTCTATGATGAAATTTACTCCATATTAATTATTTGCTAATAATATTAGTTAGTATTTTTATTACTATATATATTACTCATTTTAATATCATTGTTAGATTCTTGGATAGTAAATTGTGCATTGAATTTGGCAAAGGGAAATTATAACATAGTAATCGAGTATTATGGAAAATATTTAATTTTATTTCATATATTGTAAATTCATGTTTAAACATGCTTGACCATTGGGAAAAGCTTTGGGTCCGCCAAAGACTTTCACATGGCTAGATTTTGGCGAAGTCGCGCAATTTTCGAGAAGCGTGACGCTAGAGGGAGCTTTTATGCATGGGTCACGTGGCCATTTGCTCAGCCAATCCGCAAAAGCCAAAGATGGCTGATGTGACCAATGGGCTACTCCTACACCACACAGTCTCGTAACTGTGGTTCGTTGGCAGATTACTGAGCCAAGCTCAGTCACTTTGATCTGGTACTGCGACGAGACAGAAGTTTGTGCTATGCTCATACGAGTAGCCATGAGTGCAGTGGCGAATTAGAAGTTCAGATTTGCATTAGTTTATAATATCATTAACTAGCAAGTGAAAGCTGTAACGCAGCAACAAAGTATTAATCCTTAATTTCTTGAAATATTAATAAAGCCCTAATTCACAAAAGTCAGACTCGCTGCATTTTATGTAGTATCCATATCGTGTTTCTGTCCCAACCCTGAGATGAAAGAACTTTAAACTCCCAAACCTGGAACACCCATACTAAAGTCAATAATAACTAGTCTGGGATGTGTGGTTGGAACTGGTAACAAGGAGGAATCCAGAAGTCTAGGCATGTGCCTGGTATAGAAGCTGAGGACATCACAGCATCACCCGGAACCACCTCATAAAGTGGGGCAAACCACCTCAAAAACTTGTAAATATGCATAGAAGCTTGTGACAGTGATATGATTAAATAAAAACCAGAAGAATTTGAGTCGGTTTTTATAACACAAACATCACTTATTTTCACTTACTGCGACCGGTTTCAGGAACACTTGTTCCCATTTTCAACTCTTAATTCCGACTAAACCTTTGCTTTGTTGGCATCAACGGATAGTAATGTATCACTTGTGGAGGCATCTTGCTGGATCTAAGAACTTCCAAAGGTGCTGTATGATGATAAATCAAAATTCATGATATGGCTCTTTTTCTTTATAATATAGATCTCCCAGACATCTAATTGTGTGTGTTTATACGCCGGTTTTAACAGTTTTATATTACTGTGATTTCATGTCCTGGTGTCCAAAAATGATAGGCAACTGCTGATAGACTCTGCCCCTTCAGATTCAATGATTAAAAGGTGGGTTGCACAGTTTAAAATGGGATGTACGAGCACTAGTGATGAGCCTCACTCTGGACGTCCTGTAGAAGTGACAGCTCCAGACATCATTGAAAAAATTCATCGTTTAGTACTGTAAGACCGCAGATTAAAGTTGTTTGAGATAGCACAGGCTGTAAACATATCAAAAGAACGTGCAGGTAATATTTTAAGTAATGTTTGGGCTTTCACAAGGTCTGTGCAAGATGGGTGCTGCGTTGTTGACACCTAATCAAAAGTTACAAAGAAAAACTGTTTCTGTTAAGAATGTGGAGCTCTACCATAAAAATCCCAGTGAATTTTTGAGACAGCTTATTACCATGGATGAAACTTGGATACATCACTACACTCCAGAAAGTAAATCACAGTCAAAACACTGGATTGCGCCAGGTGAACCAACTCCAAAAAGGCAAAGTCAATTTTGTTCGCTTGCAGGTCTATGGCGAGTGTTTTCTGGGATGCACAGGGAATTCTTTTTATGGATTACTTGGAAAAGGGTAAAAGTATCACTGGTGACTAATATGCAAGCTTACTGCAATGTTTGAGTGATGAGGTGAAAAGAAAAAGATCTCATTCGGCAAAAAAAAAAAAAAAATCTTGTTTCATCACGACAATGCTCCGGCCCATCGTTCAGTCATTGCAATGGGAAAAATGTACGAGTTAAAGTTGGAATTGCTTGAACATCCACCCTATTCGCCAGATCTAGCACCCAGTGATTACCACCTGTTCCCAAACAGTGTTGGAGGACAAAGATTTCACAGCAACGAAGAGATCATTGATGGGGTAAACAGCTGTTTTGAGGACCTTGATAAATCGCACTACAGAGATGGTTTAATTAAATTAGAACACCGATATGACATATTAGCCTTTCTGGAGATGTTGTTGAGAAATAAAGCAAACCATTGTTTTTAAATGGTCTTTTCATTGAGAGGCTCGGGACTTATCAGCTGACCCTAGTATCAATATTAGAAACTAAACTATAAAGCCATTCTAGTATGCGTTGTGGGGTTTTTAGGTGACTATTCGCTCTGTATCTACATTAGTTTAAGTGAAGAGAAGCTTGGCAGAACTTAAACTGTGATAACATTAGTGGAGTATAATCAAACATTAATTGTAATGTATTTCTAAAGGAGGGCAACCTTTGATCATGTAATTCACCTTTGTAATAAAGCAGTTTTATCAGATTTTTTTGAAATGTTTAAAGGGTAGAGCAATTATAGCATTTTCCCATTAACCCCATTCTGGTCCAGCTTCCATATTAATTCTAAGCACCAAATGGTTGAAGGAGGCACAGACAGCTCTAACAGTAGTATGTGGTGATATCTGTGTTGGCAGACAGAATCGCAAAGCACAGAGCTTATGGAGAATGTGGTGAAGTTTGTTCTGGAAGAGCAACAGTCCGAGGAGAAGGACCCATCTACCAACAATAGTGGCAAGCCTCTATTATCTGGCGATGAGTTCCGTCGCCTCAAACAGCAGCTCAACGAAAGAAGAGCCAAGTTGAAGGTAACTTCCTTATTTTGAATTATACCAACATTTTTAAAAGCCGTTTTTACTTTTACACATACTATGTACCTAGTGTATAGAGAAGCTATTGTATTGCACCCAAAAATTCAATACCGAGATTTCACCAGAAATACATGTTTTGAGACCCCCTGAATAAAAAAAATTGAAAACTGTTTGTGTGTGTGAGAGAGAGAGATCTTCGAAAAAATTTCGAACATTTTGATTTTCTTATAAATGGCTCTAACGATTCTGTTAAAATACTGAATATTATTACAAAATTATTAACCTAATATCAGTAGCCTACAGTTAATATAGAGTTGATTCAGAAGTTAAAATTCCCCAATACAACTATAGTAGTTAAAAGGGACCATACAAATAAAAAAATCTGATGTGTTCCATTCACATGATTTTCTCTACATCTCTGCACTAAATTATTGTTAAAAAGCTTATGCTTCTATTTATTTCAAGCTAATTAAGAAAAAGTAGCAGAAATAGTCTTATTACTTGCTTCCTTGTAAGTAGAAGTGAAATAAGGAAGTACCTGTCAAAAGCTGGTTGCTATGTGACTGAAGTTCCTTTGTTTGTATGGACACGAGTTGACAAATTCATGCATGAGAAAAGTATACGTGTTTCAAAGCTGAAACCAATAACAATTAATATCTCAAAAACGATTAACTCCACAAAAAAATAATGTATATGATATTAATTGTGTGTTTTATCGTGATCTCCATTTTTTGTGTAGTAAGTTTTTATTTGTGTCTTACGGTTTACCAGTTATGCAAAATCCAATAAAAATCATCCAGAATAAAGAGATCTTTAGAGGCTATTCCCAGAATATTCAAGATATACAGTTTATTTATCATGTAAATATCTTAAATATAAGAGATTTTAATCAAAACTATTAGAACCATTTTTGAGAAAATCAAAATTTTCAAAACTTTTTCCATGTAAAGGGTAATTTAGTGTGGGGGGATTTTCTTGAAAATCTTTGTCTCTCATCCTTGGAAGATACCAAATTTAAATACCAAGGTTGGTGTTTAAGGGTCTTTTCATTTTTGAGCTATGCTGCACACACACACACGCACGCGCACACACACACACACACACACACACACACACACACACACACACAAATTTTTCTAAAATACTTTTTTGGATTCATAATATCTCAAAACATGCATTTCCATGAAATCTTGCAATCGAATTTTGGGTGCAATACAATACCTTCTATATACTATGTATATAGAATGTGTAGAGATAGTAAAAATAAAAATGAGTTTTTCTTGCTTGGTAATTTATTTTAGTTTCCTGCAAATATTGTAATTGCTAATGCCTTTTCGTTAAAACTAAACATTTTTTGAAAACTTCTAGCTGCATGGTATGAAGACACAAATGTTAGTTTTGTAACTTGAAATAAATGCACATTTTTCTATGCAAAATAAAAGTAAAATATATCTCATTTATCGCTAAAGAGCATCCTTACATCATTTCAAAATGTTGTCAAATGCATACAAAACATTTTTTAATACAAGTTTTTCATTTATTGTTAAAAACAAAAGGTCTTACCTTTGGTGATGGCAAACTGTTTGCTGTACCCCTCTAGCAGTAGTAGAAAATGTTATATTAAAACTCCAATCTTTTTCTACCTCCAAATAAAATGTCAGTTTACTGTGTTAAGAGTCTTAATGATATCAATAACAATCAGATATAGAAGTCTGCCTCAATCTAATAACTGTTGCACAATTATTTTTATGGTATTAATTAAATCTCTGCAGGTTTGTGGGATTCAATGGTTTTTTCCAGTGTTTCTGTGATTCTGTCTAAAAATAATGCTTGGGAACACTGAAATTGAGTAAGTGTGGTCTGTTTCAGCGTATTCCGAGGTTTCGACTTAGGACAGTAGGAGAGTTTGCAAAGTTGTCATGTGCAGAAACAGAACGGACTCCCATCTTTCTCAGTGATATTCAGCATTTACTGATGTTCTCCATGCTGGGCAACTTCTCCCCATTTCACCCTTTGAGGTAAGTTTTGTGGGCTTGTCTCTAGTACATACTTTACTCTAGATCACCTTCATGCTCCACACAACTCACAAAGTGGATAACACCACATAGTTTGAAATGAACTGGTAGATGGCAAAACAGTTAGCCAAAGAATACTAATTTCATTTGTATCAGGGAGAACCATCCAGAAAGAAAAGTCACAAGGACTCTTGATTCCAGGGAATATTTTTTTAATTCAAAATTGGTGCACCTGGTGTAGTGGATGCAGCATTAGGAAAATGAACTAGTACCTAGTGGTTGTTCTGTCATACTCTTGCCAAATGTCATGTTTGTAATTTGCTATTGTCTGTGTCCAGTGACTATAATACTGAATCTATCAAAATATGATTTCTATCCAATAAAACATATAGTGCTAAAGTTACTTAAAATAATTTACATAATCCATCCTTACAGGCTGTTATATGTATTTGTCTACGAATCAGAATCATTGGAGGAGATATACATTATAAGCAGAAGCACGACATAAACCGAGAGATGTTATAAATATTGCAACAAGGATGAGATATATTTATAGCTCAGTTGGATGAGATAGGGTGACTGACTCTTTCTAGGTGATTGACTCACGTTGGTATCAAATGTATAGCTAAGTCTCTCAGACCTAAACAATCAGTTTATGTCGTGGGCAGTTGGTGTCTCATACCAGCAGTATCCTCAGCTCTGCCGTTAATGAAGATTCCACTCCTAATCTCCTAATTAAACTAATCTCAGGGGTTTGTGGGTGAGGCTAATATTAAAAACCCTGCATATTCTCTTACGACATGAATTTATGTTGTATCATGGATTTAGTGGGCAGCTAATTTGTTTCCTTACAAAATGAGTTATAAATAAATACCATCCCACCACTTAAATTGATAATCAGGAGCCTAATCTAACCATCTGCACATCGCTCCCCGACCACTCAAGCACATTGACACAATGTGACGTGAACACAAGATCACGAGCATAACAGTAAGAGTTCTGCCTTACCTTAAATACTGATCCTGGGTGACACCAACTTTCGCGCCATAAAATGTAACAGAATCTCTTATTGGTTTTTAGTTAGCATCACCTCACAAGTTATAAGAGTAAATTGTGCCGAGTTTTGATGTCATAACGTGCACATGACACATTTGGAAAAATGCTGTGATTCCTTCTCACTTTAACTTTATGCTTGCTTTGTCTGATTCTCCAATTCCCTGTTCTACTTGGAAGACAAGTCACTATTCTTGTCTCACTTCTTTCTATGTCTGTTGTTTTCTATCTTACATTCTTTAGCCTAAACCCTGTGCTCATTAGCAGGTGGTGGTTGGTGAACTGTTACCTGGAATTAAGCTAGCTCGCCTTGCCTTAATTACCTAAGTTACAGCAACTTGCATTTATACATTTTGCTACCCTTAAATATTCACAATTATTTTACATTGCTTTCTATAAGCTTATAATATTATAATATTATATACAATTTTTTATATATATATATATATTTTGTGAGCATGTGGTGTCTGCTCCTACAGTTTGATCACATGCTTGTGGCAATTCTGTTCAGTCATAGTAAATTCTTGCAATTGAGAGGTCGTCATGCAATCATCTGTTTTTAGACTTTGCAGAACAGTACCACTGAAAATATCCATTAGAGGCTCCTGGAAGTTTATGGTAGTGATGTGATGAGTCGTTAACATGTCTCAAAGTGGGTTAAGGGGAGTCTTCATAATCTTTTTCCATTTTCATATTTTAATTGCATATGAATATTTCAAATCTCCTGCTCATTTTGGTATAACTTGCATAGAGGTATGCTAATTATAAATAATTTTAAAATATTGTTGAAACTAATGCTGCATAGTAGATTTTTTAAAACATTCTGGTGCAGTCACTTGGTAAAACATCAATAACTTTCTAAATATCAATGTTAGAGAAGAGATCTTTTGCTTGTTTTGATTGGAAAGTTTTACTTTAGCTATTCACGGCATATTTTCTTCATATGAGAGTTTTGAAGTACTGCAAACTTGTGTTTGGAAAGTTAGGTTACATTTTTTTTTTTTTTTTCTTTTCTTTTTTTTTTTTTTCTTTTCTTTTTTTGCACTCCACCCGAAAATTCGATACCGAAATTTTATCGGAATTATATGTTTTAGGTCCCTTGTATGCAAAAAAAAAAAGCATTTTCAGAAAAAGGACCGTGTGTGTGTGTGTGTGAGAACATGATAACTCGAAAACGAAAAGTCGGTAAAATACCGACACAAAGATTTTGATAAAAATCCCCCCACCACAAACTACCGTTTACATGGAACTATTTTCAAAAATGTTGATTTTCTCAAAATTGCTGTAACGATTTTGATTAAAATATTGTATATTAAAGATATCTACTGCACAAATAAAATGTATATCTTGAATTTTCTGGGAATAGCCTCTGAAGACTACTTTATTCTGGATGAATTTTATGGAATTTTCCATAACTGCTAAACAGTAAGACATGGACAAAAACTTACCACACAAAAAATGTAGAGCACGTTAAAACACACAATTTATGTTGTATACATTGTTTAATTTTATGTTCAAAAGTGATTTCTGAAGAAGTAAAATGTTCTATACAAATGCCCCATTATCTCAGAAACTAATTTATGCTAAGGGCTGAAATTTTTACCTCACATTTGCATCTAAATAGACTTTATTTTAACAAAAAATTTGTTATGTATATGAATTAGTTATTTAAGTGCTTTATTTTTAAAAATTCACACCTTTCCTTCTAATGAACAGAAGTATTCTGTTTTTCATTAATCAACAGTTGCTATTGCTGAATATACCTTGAAAGTTTTAGCTTAATGTCTTAAATAGTTGTTGAGAAAATGGGTCAAACTTTAACATTGGTAATATAGAGCTTTTTGACTCCCCTTAAGTTATTCGGAGAAGACAATACTGATACTAAGAACAAGGCAAGGAGTGGGGAACCATCAGTGATTTCTGCAAAAAGGCCGTCATGTGAGGTTTGATGAACTGCACAAAGAATTTCCTAACATTTCTTGCAGGAAGAACTTGGTGGTTACAAAAAAAAATTGTGAAATGGATGCCTATGGGATGATGGAGAAGTGTTTAGGTCCCATATTACGTTTATTTGCATGTAAAAGAACCCCCCACCTTGAAAGGAAACATCTCAGGGCTAAATTCACCTCCACAAATCATGGTTTCATCCTGTACTGGCATCTATGGGATGAGTGAATCCCTCATCATAATGTGCAAATAATTCCTTGATAAGAAACTAATTTACACTAACAGGGAATGATGCAACTTGAAACAAATTTAATTGAATAATTTTGTGGCAAATTGTTTATTCAGATTTCTGGTAAGGTCGTATACTTATTAAATTCCTTGTTCTCTTTTGTATTTGTCTCAGCAAACACCTGCACAAAATTGGATTGCTATTGTCTCCAAATTGTCTGTTATGCAACAAGGAACAAGAACATATATCAATCTGTGAACAACTTAAACTGTATCCAGACTTGACGTCAAAATATTGGGAGGCAAGGAGGACAATGGTTTTGTTGCTAAACCCTGAACATTAGCTTCACATGCACACACTCACACGTGCACTCATACAAATGCATACTCACTCACATGTACACACACATGCACAAACATGCACACTCACATACATGCACACTCACATACATGCATACTCACTCACACACACATGCACTCTCATACATATACACACACATGCATACTCACACATGCACACTCACATGCACACTCGCACATGTACACACACGTGTACACTCATACATGTACACACACTTGTACACTCACACATGCACACTCACATGTACACACAAATGCAAACTCACATGTACACTCACATGTACACACACATGTACACTCACACATGCACACTCACACATGTACTCTCACACATGTACACTCAAACCTGTACAGACACATGCACACACACATGTGTACACTCACACATGCACACTCAAACCTGTACACACGCATGCACACTCTCATGTACACACACATGCACACTCACAATATGCATACTCACACATGCACTCACACATGCACTCACACATGCATACTCACATATGCACTCACACACATGCACACTCACATGCACATACACATGCACACTCACACAGGTATACACACATGCACACTCACACAGGTATACACACTCACACATGCACACTCACGTGTACTCACACATGTACACACACATTTACACACACATTTACACTCACACATGTACACTCACACATGTACACTCACATGTACACACACATGCATACTCACATGTACACACACATTTACACTCACACATGTATACTCACATGTACACACACATGCATACTCACATGTACACACACATGCATACTCACATGTACACACACATGCATACTCACACATGTACACACACATGCATACTCACATGTACACACACATGCATACTCACATGTACACACATGCATACTCACATGTACACACATGCATACTCACATGTACACACACATGCATACTCACATGTACACACACATGCATACTCACATGTACACACATGCATACTCACATGTACACACACATGCATACTCACATGTACACACACATGCATACTCACATGTACACACACATGCATACTCACATGTACACACACATGTACACACACATGCATACTCACACATGTACACTCACACATATACACTCACACATGTATACTCACATGTACACTCACACATGTATACTCACATGTACACACACAAGCATACTCACATGTACACACATATGCATACTCAGACATGTACACTCACACTTGTACACACACGTGTACACTCATACATGTACACACACTTGTACACTCACACATGCACACTCACATGTACACACAAATGCAAACTCACATGTACACTCACATGTACACACATGTACACTCATACATGTACACACACATGTACACTCACACATGTACACACACATGCATACTCACATGTACACACACATGTACACACATGTACACTCATACATGTACACACACATGTACACTCACACATGTACACACACATGCATACTCACATGTACACACACATGTACACACACTTGTACACTCACACATGCACACTCACATGTACACACAAATGCAAACTCACATGTACACTCACATGTACACACATGTACACTCATACATGTACACACACATGTACACTCACACATGTACACACACATGCATACTCACATGTACACACACATGTACACACACTTGTACACTCACACATGCACACTCACATGTACACACAAATGCAAACTCACATGTACACTCACATGTACACACATGTACACTCATACATGTACACACACATGTACACTCACACATGTACACACACATGCATACTCACATGTACACACACATGTACACTCATACATGTACACACACATGCATACTCACACATGTACACACATATGTGCACTCACATGTACACACACATGCACACTCACACACATGTAAATACACACATGCGTGCGTACAGATATATTTGTATTTTGGAAAGATTGCAGAGAGGGAAATGATACGTAACTGTCCCTTCCACAGTTCCAACTTATATCAAAGGTTTTATTTGTATCATATATGTTTATGAGGGTCACTAAATAAGTATTGAATTAGCAAATAAACTCATAAAGAACACTTATATAGGGTTCAGATTTATTCAGCATTTAGAACCAGCAGGTTTAAATTTATGACATTATTAGTTGGACAAGCAACTTGTGGCAATGAGAAGGTGCAGAATTGACTTGGTAAACAGGCCGGCATTTTGTGCGTTCTTTGCATGTGAGATGGAAGTGGCCACCAATCACAGAGTCTGAGTCCTCTGTTAATTTCCTTGAGTGATGCTGTGTTTTGTTTGAATGTGACAACAGATGGTGCCAGTTGGAGAAGATCAGTCGGGTCAGCCACACCGTCATCCTGGTAGTGGAGGGAGTATCACTGTACCATTACCAGAAGAACAAAGAGCTGTTCTCAGCACTGACACAACACTTCAATAACAGCGTCGAGGTGGTCACTCCCCTTGCCTACAACGGCAGCCTTGTGGAGGAGCTGGCAGCTGTACCTCTCACATCAACACAGCGCCACAAACTCATACAGAGTAAGTAATACTTCATAAAAACTCTTTAAGTTAAATATAAGTATTTATTTGCCTATCGACATACATTTTGTAGGTTCAAGCGTTGTCATAAACTAATACAATAATTGTACAAAAATTAATCACACAGAAAGGATTGTTCATTACAATTCATCAGTTCTATTATATATTTCTCAATTAAATACTTCTTTAGTTCATTCTTGAATATATTTCCTTTTAAAATTTGTAAACGGTTTGGTAATTTATTATAAAATATAATACCTTTCAATCTTTTTCAGTTGACTTATTACTTATTGAGTTTCTGTGAAAGTCATCACATCCTCTACTATTATACTCATAAAATGTACTACTTCTATTTACATTAATTACATTGAATTCATTTTTTTGTACAAGTAATATCAATTTATATATATATATATATATATATATATATATATATACAATGATATTACAGTCAAAATCCTTTCTTTTATAAAAGTAGGTCTACATGATGTTCTGTGTCCTATTTTAAGCATTGTTCTTACACACATCTTCTGTAATTTTAAGATTCTATTCATATGTGTGATGCCACTGCAGCCCCAAATCTCTATACCATAGCTAAGATGGCTGTGTATTAATACATAATAAACCATTTTTAATATTTCCTTATTCATATATTTAGACAAATTTCTTAACAAATATATGTCACTACTAATTTTATTGCACACACATTCAATATGCTTATGATCATTATATTATGTTTTACTTTCTCTTGTATAGAAAAGGTATTGTATTCCATCCAAAAATTTGATACTGAGATTTCACTGAAAATATATGTTTTGAGCATTTTTAGAAAAATGTCCATGTGTGTTTGTCTGTGGACAGCAAAGCTCAAAAACAAAATCACCGTTAAAATCCAAACTTTTTATTTGAGTTTAGTATCTTCTAAGGATGCATTAAGAAGATTTTCAAGAAAATCACCTCACCACAAACTACCCTTTACATGGACAAATTTTTGAAAATTTTTTGTTTTTTTAAAAAATGGCTGTAACAATTTTAATTAAAAACCCATATATTTAAACTATTTATATGGAAATAAAATGTATATTTTGAATTTTCTAGGAATAGCCTCTGAAGACCCCTTTATTCTGGATAAATTTTACCGAATTTTGCTTAACTACTAAACCGTAAGAAATGGAAAACATTTCGACAATTTTGATTTTCTCAAAAATGCCTATAACAATTTTGATTAAAATCTCTTATGATTAAGATATTTTATTGCCAAATAAAATGTATATATTGAATTTTCTGCAAATAACCTCTAAAGACCTCTTTATTCTGGATGATTTTTATTGAATTTTGCATATTTGGTAAACCATAAGAGATAGACAAAACCTTACTGTACAAAAACTGTACATTACCATAAAACACACAATTTATGTCATATACATTTTTTTCGTGGAGTTGATTGTTTTTGAGATATCCCCTGTTTTTGGTTTCAGCTTTGAACAACTTATACTTTTCTCACACAGGAATTTGTCAACTCCTGTCCATAAAAACAAAGGAACTTCAGTTACATAGCAACCAGCTTTAGACTATCACTTTAACCTATGGTACTCCCTTATTTCGCTTCTACTTACAAGCAAGCAAGTAATAAGACTATTTCTGCTAATTTCTTCTTGATTAGAATGAAGTAAATAGAACCATAAGGTTTTTAACAATCATTTGTTGCAGAGATTTAGAGAAAGTCATGTGAATGGAACATATCAGATTTTTAATTTCTCTAGCCCATATGTACAATGTATAGAAAAGGTATTGTATTCCATCCAAAAATTTGGTACCGAGATTTCACCAAAAATATATGTTTTGAGCATTAAAATCCAAACTTGGTATTTAAGTTTAATATCCTCTAAGGATGCAGCAAGAAGATTTTCAAGAAAATCCCCTCACCACAAACTACCCTTTACATGGAAAAATGCTTGAAAATGTTTTTCTAAAAAATGGCTGTAACGATTTTTATTAAAACACCATATACTAAAGATATTTACATCACAAATAAACTGTATATTTTGAATTTTCTGGGAATAACCTCTGAAGACCTGTATAATAGGTCTAAAGATTTTGATTAAATTACCATATATTAAAGATATTTACATGAAAACTAAAATGAATATTATGGATTTCTTTGGAATAGCCTCTAAGGTCATCTTGTTGCAGCTGCAGCTTACCTATGCAATATCAGTTATTCTTGTAATAGTTTGTAATTGATAGTATAGGCATTACTTGTAATAAAAAATAAAAGAATTTGAGTCGGTTTTTTGTAACACAAACATCACTTATTTTTACTTACTGGGGACCGGTTTCGGGTAACAGTTGTTCTATTTTCAACCCTTAATTCCGACTAAATCTTTCTACATTGGCGACGATGGGGGTGGTGGTGTATTACTTGTGGAGGCCTCTGTTGCTGGATATATGAACTTCCAGAGGTTGCTGTAAGGCGGCAAATCAAAATTCATGATATGGCTCTTTTTCTTCATGATGTAGATCTTCTCCCAGACATCTAATTCTGTGGGTTTATAAGCTGGTTTTAATGGTTTTATATTTGGTGTGATTTCGTGTCCTGATGTCCAAAACTGATAGACAACTGCTGATTTTTCTATTTGTTTGTATTTTAGGTTTCTCATGTGTTCCTTTAATCTGGTCTCCAAACTTCTCTTTGTCCTTCCGATATACACCAGATTACAGTCTGAGCATTTAATTTCATAAATTCCCAGTTTTTTTGCCAGTAGGGATAGGGTCTTTGCAAAACAAGTCCATTCAGTTCACTATTGAGACCGAACAGGAAGGAGCCCTGCCATTCCTAGACATTAGAATAAGAACAAAAGAACATAGCCTGACATTTGGAATATATAGAAAATCCACCAATACAGATAACCACATAAAGTTTGATAGCTACAACCCTACAACACACAAATATGCAGTCCTGAACAGTTTAACATATAGACTAGTACACATTCCCATGGAGAAGAATGAATACCAAAAAGAATACCAACAGATACTCCAAACAACACGGTTTCCAAAAAAGCGCAGTAGACAAGAGAATACATAAATACAAAAAACGAAATCGCATATCACATACAACCACCCTACAGAACCCCAGTGACCAACCTCAATACAGAAAATTCACCTATCATCCTTGTGCACACTACAAACTTCAGAAAATATTCAGGAAATATAACATCACCTTAGCTCCAAAAAACAACTACAGCATTCAGCAATTGCTGTGCAGAAATTTAAAAGACCCTATCCCTGCAGGCAAAAAACCGGGAATTTATGAAATTAAATGCTCAGACTGTAATCTAATCTGGTGTATATCGGAAGGACAAAGAGAAGTTTGGAGACCAGATTAAAGGAACACATGAGAAACCTAAAATACAAACAAATAGAAAAATCAGCAGTTGCCTATCATTTTTGGACACGAAATCACACCAAATATAAAACTATTAAAACCAGCTTATAAACCCACAGAATTAGATGTCTGGGAGAAGATCTACATCATGAAGAAAAAGAGCCATATCATGAATTTCAATTTACCACCTTACAGCAACCTCGGAAGTTCATAGATCCAGCAACAGAGGCCTCCACAAGTAATACACCACCACCCCCATCGTCGCCAACGAAGAAAGATTTAGTCGGAATTAAGGGTTGAAAATGGGAACAACTGTTACCCGAAACCGGTCCCCAGTAAGTAAAAATAAGTGATGTTTGTGTTACAAAAAACCGACTCAAATTCTTTTATTTTTTATTTAATCACATCACTGTCACAAGCTTCTATGCATATTTCAAGTTTTGAATTACTTGTAATGTTGGGTTGTTAGAATATGGAACTTTGGAAAAAGCCATCAAACAGAGGGAAGATCTTTTCAAAGTTATGAGGGCCATATTTCCTGTCATCGAGGCCCCAAGGTCTTCATTTGCAGACCAGAATCTGCCAGAAGCTGATAAGTTTCCTCGCACACAGTTGTTGCTGTCAGCCATGCAGTTGATAGAGGAGCGGTACCCTCTGCCCCTCAAGGGCAAGCTGCGATCACGGTAAGTACACAAACCCACTGATATACTGCATTTATCATATTACTTTCTCTACACATACTATGTACATAGTGTATAGATAAGGTACTGTATTGCACCCAAAACTTTGATACCAAGATTTTACTGCAAATACATGTTTTGAGATCTCCTGAATCCAAAAAAGCATTTTAAGAAAATGTGTGTGTGCGCGTTCATAACTCAAAAACGAAAAGTCCATTAAATACCAAACTTCATATTTAAGGATGCGACACACAAATTTTCAACAAAATTCCTTCCACCCCCAACTACCCTTTACATAGAAACATTTTCTCAAAAATGGCTCTAACAATTTTGATTAAACTGTTGCATATTTACATGACAAAAAATGAAGAGCTCGTTAAAACACACAATTTATGTTATATACTTCTCTTTTTTTTTTTTTTGTGGAGTTGACCATTCTTGAGATATTCATTAAAATATGCATTTCTCATATGGGAATTTGTCAACTACTGGCCATGCAAAGAAACAGATTTCAATCACATAGCAACTAGCTTTTAAAACATTTGACTATCACTTTATCCTAGTGTATTCTCTTCTACTTACAAGGAAGCAAGTAATAAGACAATTTCGATTAGCATCAAATAGATGGAAGAATAAGCTTTTTAGCAATAATTGGTTGCATTGATGATATGTTTTTCAAACACCATGTGGTAGCAGTGATGAAGCCTGCGAGAATGCAGCCTAGGTTGTCACCATGCAACAGATTTTGGCAAAAAGTTAGCAATTATTAACCTAAGTTATGATTTCTAAATTATAAGCTGTTTCATTATAAACGCTTATATAGGTTTAAAAAAATCTTGATATATATTTCATTGTGGTTCAGCTTGGAAATTGCCACTACTTGACACACCAACAGTTGTCTGCTTCTTATATAATCTGCAGCCAGGCTTTGAATGTTCCAGTCATAGAAATTATGGAAATCACCTTTCATCCATGAGAGAGAGATTGCTCTCGAAATAGAGATAAAGAAGAATATTTGGGAATGTTTTGCAGGGAAACGCTCTATTGTTAGAGCAGGTCAGGCAGTCTTGCCTTTGGTAGCTACTTTTTTTTTTTTTTTTTTTTTTTTTTTTTTTACTGAATTTGAGCAGAAATTGAAGTTTTGAGCTGTTGGTGGAAAGGGAAATACAGAAATATACAATATGAGTGTGATGCAAGTGATGGCAACGTAACTCTAACAACAACGATGGATATGATTTTGTATTCAGAAAAACATTCAATGTTTTTGCATAATTTGAATTTGTGAGGGAGAGAGATGGAGAAGGGAGAATGGAAATGTACAGTATTGTGTGATGATAGAATGTGACGGTGGTGGTGGCAGCAGTGGTGGATGATGAACATGATATGCTTACTATAACACATTGTATATTTTTTTTACCTAATTTGAATTCGCACAGGAATTTACATTGCAAGCGGAAGAGAGAACGGAAATGTTTGTGTTTGGTGGTGACTGCGGCAGCTTAGCTGTAATGACGATTACGATTCTCAAATAAGACACCATACTTAATATAATATATAGCAAAACATTGTACCTAATTTAAATTTGCGCCTAAATTCATATTTTTGATGGGAGAGACAGAGAATGGAGATGTACAGAAGGTGATGGGAGTGTAGCTGCAACAACATTATGAATTTATAAATGTAAAAAGAAGCTAGTAACAGTGAAGAATAACACAAATATTACTATAAAAATAATAGTTGCAACAAATCTTCACTTATCTTTTGGAATCCTTGCTTGGACTAGTTTCGCATTATCAGCATATCCTTTTGGTCTCTTTTTTGATGTTGTTTATTTACACTGTTATGGTTACAGCTACTAGGTGGATTGTGTACTAATGCATTGCCAACTATTGGAATCAAAACAAATTTGGTAAGAGTGTCAATTGGAGGTATATCAAAATTCATTGCATGATTTCTCTACTTTAATATAAATATTTTCTCCCAAACTATTAAATCTATGGACCCATTTAAGTGTTTTAATAATTTAACATCTGGATTTATTTCATGATTAAATTTCCAAAAATGTTCTGCTACAGCTGATTTATCAATTTGTTTGTATTTAATATTCCTAAAGTGTTCTTTTACTCTGGTTTCCAAATGACGTTTAGTCTTACCAATATAAACAGTTTAATTGATAAATGCCAGATTTTTTATTTTTTGAAATTTCATCCTTTTTAGAAAAGCCTAACAAATTTTTTATACTGTATTTATTTTGAGGAACCAATATTATGCCATGCTCTTTGAAAATATTTGTGAATTTTTTATTTGCCCAAGGGTGATAAGTAAATTTTTTAAAAATGTAATTATCTTTTATTTTCTTAAGCGTAGAAATATCTTTAATAGCTTTTTTATATTTAAACTTCTCAATTTTTTTATTTATAAAATCAGTATTAAAACCATTAATTAAAGCAGTGTTAATAATGTGTTTATATTCTTTATAGAATTCATCTTTATTAAGGGGTAAATTAATTAACCTAGAAATTAAACTATTAAAAACAACAAATTTATGTGAAAAAGGGTTAAAGCCATTATTTTTTATATAATTATCAGTGTGGGTTTGCTTTCTGTATACTCCAAAATTCAATTTATTGTCTTTTTTTATTATTTTTAAATCCAGGAAAGGGAGATAGCCATCACTTTCAGTTTCTAATGTGAATTTTATAGCCTTATCTTGTAAATTTAAAAGTTTTAAAGCATCACTTACATGTTTATCAGGAACAATAGCAAATATATCATCTACATATCTATACCAAGTTTTAAAAATTAGAGGGAATGCTTTAGTGACCTGTATTTCAAAATAGCTCATGAAAAGATCAGCAAGAAAAGGTGAAAGTGGACTACCCATTGCTAAACCAGAAGTTTGTTGATAGAATTTGTCATTAAAGCTGAAAAAATTTTGATCCAAACAAGGATTAGTAAGGATAACAAAATCATTTATTAAATCTTCATTCAGTTCTATAGAACTTAACCATTTTTTTAAAAATGTGAAAAGTTTTTCTCTAGGAATGCTTGGAAACAAAGCAGTTACATCAAAAGAAACAAGTTTATCATTAGTAGATAATGTAATATTGCTGATCCTTTCGACCAGCTCAAAAGAAGTTTTAATACTTAAACTCTCAAATTTTTCAAAATTAGTGAATTTTTTATTTAACCATTTAGCTAGGCTGTAAGTAGGTGAATTTATGCAATTTACAATAGGTCTCATTTTATTTCCAGGTTTATGAATTTTGGGAAAAGCATATATTCTGGGTAAAATTGGATTACTGATTTTTATAATTTGCTTTTCTTTATTTGTAATACTTTTAATTTCATTAAGGGTTTTACTATAAATTGAAATGCAGGATTTTAAAGGGTTAATATCAATGCTTTTGTAATCTTCACCTTGAAGTAAGAGTTCCATTCTGTTAATGTAATCAATTTTATTTAAAATTACAATGCTGTTACCTTTATCAGCTTTAGTATAGATTACATCTTTTTCTTTTAATGATATAATAATTTGTTTATTGTGATTTACAAGGTCACAATTTAAACAGTTTAATTGATAAATGCCAGATGATATATTTGCTATTGTTCCTGATAAACATGTAAGTGATGGTTTAAAACTTTTAAATTTACAAGATAAGGCTATAAAATTCACATTAGAAACTGAAAGTGATGGCTATCTCCCGATCCTGGATTTAAAAATAATAAAAAAAGACAATAAATTGAATTTTGGAATATACAGAAAGCAAACCCACACTGATAATTATATAAAAAATAATGGATTTAACCCTTTTTCACATAAATTTGCTGTTTTTAATAGTTTAATTTATAGGTTAATTAATTTACCCCTTAATAAAGATGAATTCTATAAAGAATATAAACACATTATTAACACTGCTTTAATTAATGGTTTTAATACTGATTTTATAAATAAAAAAATTGAGAAGTTTAAATATAAAAAAGCTATTAAAGATATTTCTACGCTTAAGAAAATAAAAGATAATTACATTTTTAAAAAATTTACTTATCACCCTTGGGCAAATAAAAAATTCACAAATATTTTCAAAGAGCATGGCATAATATTGGTTCCTCAAAATAAATACAGTATAAAAAATTTGTTAGGCTTTTCTAAAAAGGATGAAATTTCAAAAAATAAAAAATCTGGCATTTATCAATTAAACTGTTTATATTGGTAAGACTAAACGTCATTTGGAAACCAGAGTAAAAGAACACTTTAGGAATATTAAATACAAACAAATTGATAAATCAGCTGTAGCAGAACATTTTTGGAAATTTAATCATGAAATAAATCCAGATGTTAAATTATTAAAACACTTAAATGGGTCCATAGATTTAATAGTTTGGGAGAAAATATTTATATTAAAGTAGAGAAATCATGCAATGAATTTTGATATACCTCCAATTGACACTCTTACCAAATTTGTTTTGATTCCAATAGTTGGCAATGCAGTAGTACTCAATCCACCTAGTAGCAGTAACCATAACAGTGTAAATAAACAACATCAAAAAAGAGACCAAAAGGATATGTTGATAATGCAATGAAATAATTGCGAAACTAGTCCAAGCAAGGATTCCAAAAGATAAGTGAAGATTTGTTGCAACTATTTTTTTTATATTAATAACATTATGAATGCTCAACTATTATGGTCAATTTGTAAGGAATAATTAATTTTTTATTTTTTCCCCCACACAAGCCATGTATAGGAATGGAGTTGGATAGGTAGAGTCAGACTGAAAAATTCAATGCCATAGCCGGGATTTGAACCACAGATCTCCCGATCTCTAGCCTGTTGCTCTACTACTCCCACATGTTACCATGGTAGCTCAATGGCAGAGCAACCAGCTAGAGATCGGGGGATCCATGGTTCAATCCATGGCGTTAAATTTTCAGTCTGACTACCTATCCATTATAGATGCTTTTTCTATTAAGACAGCATACTTAGAATCCTCTAATCTTATTTTAGTCTTGGAGAGCAATCTGTTTTGCAATGAGAATGCTCATAGGCCTGCTAATTGCTCATTTTTGGTGCAAAATGGTACACACAAAATCTGTCACATACATTTGCAGTAATCTATGCCATTTCCCCCAGGCTTCATTACTGCCATATCCACGAAGTTTGAAACTTACTTTTACCCTTTATGGTATTCGGAAAACATAATGTCACGAATGCAAGATGACCCCAGTTCTAATCATTAATATTTTGTAAAAAAAACATTGCCTTGTATTAAGATAAATATGGTGTGAAGAGTGAGTGCAGCATGTTTTGTTACAGATATGATAACTACAAGTTGACGAAGGACGTGTACCACGAGGTGACACCAACTTCGCCAATGTTTGGTCTGGACTGTGAGATGTGTCTGACTACGACAGGCAAGCTGGAGCTGACGAGGGTATCGCTTGTGGACGAAGAGCACAACATCCTGTTAGACACGCTGGTGAAACCATACAACCGTATAACAGACTATCTGACGCGCTACTCTGGTATCACCAAGGAATGTCTGGCTGGTGTTGAGATGAGGCTGGAGGATGTTCAGAAGAAGCTGCGGGAACTGTTGCCTGCCGACGCCGTGCTTGTGGGTCAGTCCCTCAACTCTGACCTGGACGCTCTTCGGGTAAGAGGTCTTCTATAAGCTATTGTTCTTGCATCTACTTAGTGATGGGCTTTATAAAATTAATTATTCAATTTTTATCCAAGTATTTCATTTTTATTTTGTTTTAAAATGTTACTTAATGTTTGGTTGTTAAGCAGTCAAAAAGCCCAATCTTTTTACTTTCTCTACACGTACTATGTACTTAGTGTATAGAGAAGGTATTGTAATGCACACAAAAATTTTATACCGAGTTTTCATAGGAAATACATGTTTTTGGTCCCCCTGAATCCAAAAAAATCATTTTTAGAAAAATATGTCTGTGTGTGTGTGTGTCCCTCCCCCTCCCCCTCCCTCCCTTTCTCTTTCTCCTGGCCAAGCAAACGGGAGCCCAATTCCAATATCACTTGGCAGCCAGCTTTACTATTGCTTTATCCAATGTATTCCCTTGTACCTATAAAATGAAACCATTTCTACTAATGTTATCTTGATTTGCATGAGATAGGTGGAAGATCTAGCTTTTTGAAAATATATAGAGAAAGTCATGTGAATATAGTACATAAGATTTTTGAAAATGCTGTATTTAATCACGAAAAACTTCTGTTTCCAAAGAAAATTTGATATCAAAATTTTGGCTGAATATAAATACTTCCTGCACCTATTATAAACATTAAAAAAATGACTGTAGGATTATTTATCAAAATGGCTATATTACTTTCACAAACACAGTTATTTAACAATGAAATGTTAACACAATGGATAAGAAACATGTAATTTGTTGCAGATGATGCACCCATATGTGATAGACACCAGCACTATCTACAACATTGTTGGAGAGAGGAATCGCAAGTCAAAGTTGTCAGTATTGGCAACTAGATTCCTTGGTGAGCAAATACAGCAGAATGACAAGGGGCATGACTCTGTTGAAGACAGTATGACGTCGATCAAGTTGGTACAACTGAAGCTGGCTAACAGTTTGGAGTTTGGGGATGAAGTTTTGTCACGCAGGAGGCTTTTGGAAAATAAAGCAAATCAGATACAGGTGACCAGAGAACAAGAAGTGACGACATCCCTCTTCAGTCACGTCACAAAACACGACAAGTCAGGTGAGACAGGATTCATATCATTTTATATTGCAAATTTAACACATTGAAGCCCAGGCGTTTCGGAGTTGAAGTGCCAAGAAACCCAGGATTTTTATGCCTACTTTGAGTTATTATTTACAGTACATCAATTAAATCTGCCAAAAAGTATTGGAACAGTCTAAAAATGTGGTATTCAAGGATTTCTCAACAAGTAAGAAAATAGTCATAACTTCCATATTAATATTTTATTTTAAATTTATCACAAATATCAAATATGGGGTTTGAAAAAAACTGCATAAAGCAGCCTATACTCCATTTATTCAAAGTTTGAAAAACTCTCCCTCGGAATCAGAATTTTCCACAGCTTCATATGTATCCTGAATTTCAGCTTCAATTCACAGAAATCATAGAAAATGCAGCATTTTAACATTTAAGAGCACAAACATAACAAACAGATCACCACCTTCAAAGAAAATGGCACGACTACCCGAGAGCAGCCAATATTACTAAATCTCCTAAATGTCCTAATAGTTGACTAAAGTAAGGACAGATGGCAGCACAAATCAGACAACTAAACGATAAATTATGTATGTTCTTTGCCGCATAGCCCAAGACTGAGTTAAAGTCATGGAATTGCATTAAAAGCGTTAGAAATACCTGCCCGAGCTATGCTCAGGCATGGGCCACATGAACATTTCGCTATACTCGGGCTTGGGCTCCAATGTGTGAAGAAAAATGGAGTATGGAAGGGCCATAAGGGTCATAGCCATAACAAGAAAAATGAAATATTTAGAGGTTCAGCTAAGCAGTAATGGAAGGTGGCATCATCAGAAGAAAGCAGTTTTAGCTAAGGGTAAACTTGCCATGAAGGGGAAGAGAGCATCTTTATTTAAAATAACAGGGATGCAAATCAAGTGCTTAGAGAGAGAATTTTTTTGAGTTGGGTTTGTAACACTAAAATATCACTAAGGTATAGTTTTTCCAGATTGGTTTCGAAGCCATGTGGGTATCATTGTCGATGGTTTCCAACTGAATTTCCACAGGGTGTTCTATGTTGAAGTGTGACGGTCCCTGGTGGCTGAGTGAGGAACCTCCACAATATATTTAGTGGTGGCAATTCAAAGTTGAACACATGATGTTGGTTTTTAATGATATGGATTTTTTCCCAGGTGTCGAGCTCTGCCACATATCTGGTGGGTTTTATAAGGTGTATGTTAGGTATTATTTCATGGTTAGTAGACCAAAAGTGGTGTGCAACGGCTGATTTGTCAGTTTGTTTGTATTTTACTGCTCTCATGTGTTCCTTAAGTCTTGTTTCAAGGTGTCCTTTTGTTTTACCGTTTCAAGGTGTCCTTTTGTTTTACCAATTTAAATTTGTTGTAATCTGAGCAATTTATTCTGTAGATTCCTGATTTTTTTGCGTTCTGGATTTGGTCTTTTTGGTTGTTGCACGCTGATCTTATTTTGGGGGGCAAGGGTTATATTATGTTTTTTGAACTCAGAAATATTCTATTCATATGTATCACTGTTCCAAAACACCTTTTCATTAAAATTGTTGATTAGAGAAAGTTTACAAGGCAAAATGTTATATAGGATAGAGGTTTGGGGTTATGATGAAGGGTGGCAAGGAATGACTTAACACGTAGAAGCTTCTGTCGGTTAATTATGTGTTTACCCAAAGGGAGTAGCAGTGGTGCAGGAACTAGGCAGAGCAGCAAGTAAAGGTACAATAATTGAGGTTTTGATAATGTATTGGGTTAGATTAGTGGAACATCTAAGTATAATTATGCAAGAGAAAGTATTAATGCCAGATATTTGGTCTTTATCACTACAAAATATTATAGAGGAAATAGGTATGGGGAACTTATGGAGGGAGAGAGAATGTCTGAAGGGAGGGTTTTGGAAAGAGATCAAAAGCAGAATAGAGGATATCAATATTCAAGATTTTTTAGCGGTGTTAGGGATAGGAGATCCTTGATGTCATAAAGACAAATTAAAAAAGATAGGGGGAGGGAAAAATATATTGGAAAGGGCAGGATGAGCATGGCATAAAACTGGAGCAATGAAATTAGCGGAGTGGACCCACAGAAGTGCCCATTATGTGGCGGAATGGAAAATGCTACATTACCAAGAAAATGCTCTGCAGCAACTTTTAGACTCCTAACAGGCCATGACTGTCTCAAGATTGGTATAGTGAGATCTCCTCTGTGTCCTTTCTGTACACTTAAAAAAGATATGGATGGAAACCATCTACTGCGCTGCCCAACCTTTAGTCAATATAAAATACTGGAATGCAAGAGAGCGAATGGCTTCACGCCAAATGCCCAACATTAGATACCAACCAACCATATTCCATGTCTCTATACTTATCTAGTGACCCTTGTATTTTAAACATTTCTTATCTATATAAAAGAGTGACATTGTTTTGTTTTCAGTGGCTGTGATCAGCTGTGGCAAGCCTGTAGCAGAGTATGCGCACTACTTGAACGGTGCGATGTACAACAGTGATCCTAAAGCGAGCAAGAACGTTGAGTGCGTCAGTGCTAACACAAACGAGGAAGTTATCACAGAGACATGTAACTTATTGTTGGAACACTCGTTCATCCTAGCGCACGTGCAGGCAGACCCCACGCTGGTGCCTGGCGAGGAAGAACCATTGCTGGAACACATCAACCAGTGGTGCAAGACGGTGTGGGACCATGTAGCATTGAGTGGACTGTGTGTGGTTCTGTTCAGTGGACAACGGGGTGGGGCAAATGGTGCAGCGTTCATTGACGTCAAGACATCGTGACACCAAACACCAGCAACAAATTGAGACACTTCGGAGATCATATTTATTTCTCTGTCTTTCGAATTCTTTTGTTACAAATCTTCATATTTTTTTTTTTTTTGGGGGGGATAACAAAACTTGGAGATCTCCAAGGATATAAAATTAAAGGAAAAAAATGACTTGTATAAATAACTTATGTTATTGAAAATGTAATTATCATATTGTTATGATAATTTATACATTAATAAATGCTGTTTTCATAAAACTTTGCAGGTAAGTATTTTCAAAGTAATGAGGGCTTTAGTATTGATTAAAATGGGGTTTAAAAAATCTGATGTGTTCCATTCACATGACTTTCCCTACATCTCTGAACAAATTATTGTTAAAAAGCTTATGCTTATATTTACTTCATGCTAATCGAGAAAAAATTAACAGAAATTATTAAATTATTATTATTATTAAATTATTAAATCTTATTACTTGCTTCCTTGTAAGTAGAAGCAAAATAAGGGAGTACCATAGATTAAAGTGATAGTCAAAAGCTGGTTGCTATGTGACTGAAGTTCCTTTGTTTGTATGGACAGGAATTGACAAATTCCTGTATGAGAAAAGTATAAGTTTTTTCAAAGCTGAAACCAATTACAAGGAATATCTCAAAAACGATCAATTCCACGAAAAAAATGTGTACAACATAAATTGTGTTTTTTTAACGTGCTCTACATTTTTTGTATGATAAATTTTTGTCCATCTCTTACGGTTTAGCAGTTATGTAAAATTGTGTAAAATTCATCCAGAATAAAGTAGTCCAGTGGCTATTCCCAGAAAATTCAAGATATACAATTTATTTGTCAGCTAAATATCTTAAATATACAATATTTTAACCAAAATCGTTAGAGCCATTTTTGAAAAAATCAAAATTTTCGTAAAAAGTTCCATATAAGGAGTAGTTTGGGGTGGGAGCATTTTTCTCAAAATCTTTATGTCGCATCCCTGGAAGATACTGAACTTAAATACCAAGTTTGGTATTTTACCGACTTTTCGTTTTTGAGTTATCATGTTCACAGATACACGGACCTTTTTCTGAAAATACTTTTTTTGGATACAGAGGACCCTAAAACATATACTTCCGATGAAATCTCGGTATCAAATTTTTGGGTCAAGTGCAATACCTTCTCTTTACACTATGTACATAGTACATGTAGAGAAAATAAAAAGAGATGGAAAGTCTGGAATATGTGGTTGATGGGTGTTTCCTGGCCTATCATTTTCAGATATAAGAAATAAACTCCAGGAATTAAGCAAAGTTGCTGGTGTTGGAACAGGAATTTTGAGCAAGATAACCCATTGATGTATCATTCTTATTGAACAATTTGTGCTCGGAAATACCATATTTTACCAAAAAGTACTCTGTTAAGTATTTGCTAACAGTAAGCGAGTTTATTTCCATAACTTTGACATATTGGTATACATTTCTTATCACTACACTAAGTTGCTGTGGCCCAATAGACTCAAACCCTGAAGTTGCCGATCTATTGGGTCCTATTTATATCTTAAATCAAATACATATTCATCGTCCTGCTTATTTATTTTCCTCAACCATTTGGCTCTTATCAAGCTAAGTTTCTCCTTTCATTAAGTTTATACTTGAATTTCTTGTGTTAATGTTAAGCATTCCTCTCCATATTTTAAAACTACATGCCATTCTTTGTGCTCCATGAGACGTAAGGGGCATTTTTCCCTCAACCCGTACAATTTGACCACGCCTGTTCTAGCCCATGCAAAGCTTTCTCACATATCACTTTCGTCTCTCTATACATTGCTAATTAAAACTTGTCTTTCAATATCTTCCATTCTTAACCTTATTTCTTTCCATAACCCATCTTGTAATGATTCCCCAAACCCAATTTTCAACGTCATTTCCTTTATTGTATTTAGTCAAGAATCTTTTTGATTTAACCTTTCCTGTAGTACCAAACATTGATGTACAACATTCTGCTTGTGCCACTCCATTTGGTGAAGCTCTTGGCAGGCCCAGAATTTGCTTACAAAAGTTTCTGTGGATCATATATGCCCCCTTCCTCTAAACCCCTTATCTTCACCACAAAGATCATTCTGAGGCAGATTGCCCCACTTTATGAGGCAGTTCCGGGATGGCGCTGCGATGTCCTCAGCTTCTGGACAAGGTGGATTCCCTCGTTGTCACTGTTTAGCACCACCTAACAGTTCCAACCCCACATCCCAGACTTGGCTCTTACTGTTTAAAGCTATATAAACTCAGGGTTGAGAGAGAAACAGCAGTTGTGGAGGTGTCATGTATAAATACTAAATAAAATACAGCAACAATGACTGATGAATTTTAGTTTACTACTATTTCAGTAAAATGAGGATGAATACTTGGTTGCCGCATCAAATCTTTCACTAGTTATTGCTAGTGATATCTCTAGCCCACGTCCTCATAATACAACGTGGAATAAACTAATGCAAGTTTGAACTCCTATTTTCCCACTGCACATACAGCTGCTCACGTGAGCTTAGCGCTGAGTTCTTTAAACACATCTAGTCGCGTCGCTGTCCTAAATCAGAGTGCCCGAGCTTAATCCAGCAATATACTAACTGTACCTCCGCTAACTCCCACTGTTTGGTTACAAGACTGTGTGATGTAGGAGTAGCCCATTGGTCACTTATGCGTCAGCCACGCCTGGCCTCTCGTCGATTGGGTGAGCAAACGGCCTACCTGACCCGCACTAACTCACACTCCTACGTCTCGCTTCACTAAAATTCAAAATAGCGTGACTTCACCTAAATTTAGCCATGTGAAAGTCTTTAACGGACCCAAGCTTCTTCCAAACATGAATTTACAATATGGGAGCCATTGAACATTTACAATACATGAAATAAAATTTAATATTTCCTTAATACTTAGTTACATTGGTTAATTTTCCATAATTCTTAGTTACAATGGTTATCATTTTCCTTTGCCAAATTCAATGCACAATTTACTATCAAAGAATCTGACAATGATATTAAAATGAGTAATAATAAAAATATTAACTAATATTATTAGCAAATAACTAATATTGAGGAAATTTCATAGATATGGAATTTCAGGACCAATTCTTGCCTCTGCTACAGCCATGTAAACTCTAACCATTTTGCATTCTGGTAATTTATCTAAGCTTGCTTTGATAGCTTTTAATGTAATTTTACCTTTAGCCAGTACATTCTCTTCTGCTCACTCCAACAATCCCTACTGCTTAATGGTACACAACTTCTCTTCCTTGCCAATACCACTTCTCATCTTAACTTTTTTAAATACCATAATTTTTGTTTTACTTACATTAATTCCAACAAAATTCATGTATTGCATTGATTGTCCTAACTGGATATAGCTCCTGCTACTAAATCATCCGCAAATAGTAAACCAAGGATTTCCTTATTGTTTATAATTGCGTGTTCGCTAACAACAAAAGCTTCTTTGGGATTTTCACGGAAATGTCTAGCTGCCTACGAATGAGCATTGTGTTTGAAGTTGTTATGACGCAGACACTAAACAGCTTGTTCCTCTCTTGCATGCATTTGAGTAGCAAATTGTACCTAATTGTTAAATATACCAATTTTTCTGATAGGTATCCTTCCAAAATAAAATAAGGGCATTTCTGTGGGTCCATTCCCCTAATTTCATTGCTCCAGTTTCATACCATGCCCATCCTACTCTTTCCAATATATTTTTCCCTCCCCCTATCTTTTTTAATTTGTCTTTATAACATCAAGGATCTCTTATCCCTAACAGTGCTAAAAACTCTTGAATATTGATATCCTCTATTCTGCTTCTGATCTCTTTCCAAAACCCTCCCTCCAGACATTCTCTCTCCCTCCATAAGTTCCCCATACCTATTTCCTCTATAATATTTTGTAATGATAAAGACCAAATATCTGGCATTAATACTTTCTCTTGCATAATCATACATTATTTTACTATATTTTGATCATGCAATAATCTAACCCAATGCCAAAACTTTATCATGCTTTCAATTATTCTAGCTCTTTTTAATTAATGGGAATGTGCACAAAAACGAAATTGATTAGTATTATTCTAGGACTAGCATTGTTATTGTCATTTGTCTTTTCTTGCAGTTTTGCGTGTGGTATCTTTCACACGGTTTGTTGCACTGTTCGCATACGCAGTCTTCGTTTGGCTGCTGGAATTTCTTGTGGCAGAATCCATGTGCTGCATATTGTGCAAATATGTGCCGAAGGTCGCAGTTCGCGTGCTTCCATTCTTCCGTCATTATGGGTCTGTAGAGTAGAGATCATTCCAGATGGCGTTGTTTTTTTTATGCGTATTTGTCTTGCTCTCTCGTAAGCTTCGGTGTTTGGCAAGAGTATTTGCAATCTGACGCCTTCTCTCGTCAAGACGTAAGTCAGTGTTGATAGTGCTGACTTCCCAATTCCCAGAATATGTTTCATATATCGGGTTTTGACTTTCTCTAATGTTATGAAGTTTTAATTTTTAGTTTTTCCCAGATTATGGTGATCCCGTAGGTTACTATGGCAGCTTCAAATACAGCCATTGCTGTTTTTATTGAGATTTTTTGGGACTGTTGGATGTTGTAGATTGCTTTAATCGCCGCTATTGCTCTTTCTTTGACATCCGTGCTGAAGGAAGTGAGTGTTGTTTGGAGGGTTAGGGCATCTTCAGATGAGGGTCTTCTGAAAATCAAATGTTTGGTTTTGTTGTGGTTTATTTTCAGGTAATTTTCCTGAGCCCATGAGTTGAGTCTGTTTAGTGCATTCTGAAGCCTCTCTTTGACTTCTGAACCTATTGCCATGTTGTCTGCATAGAGCTTTATTCTAGCTTTATTATAATTAGAATGGAACTAAAGGAATGCACTATACTAAAAAGATGTTTCATAAAAGCTCTCATAATGCGATTGTCATTGAAATTTTTTTCTTTGCTTGGTCAGGAGTAGAACAAAAGGAAATCTGATGTGTTCCATTCATATAACTTTCTCTACATCTCTAACAAATTATGTTAAAAAGCTTATTCTTCCATCTACCTCATGCTAATCAAGGTAATATATAACAGAGATTGTCTTAATATTTGGTTCCTTGTAAGTAGAACAGCAAAAATCTAATGTGTTCAATTCACATGATGCCTCTAGCTGTTCCGTAAACAAACCTTTTATTCAAAACATTAATCTTTTATCTATACCATGCTAAGCAAGATAAACATAAGCAGAATTACTCTTATTACTAACTTCCTTGTAAGTAGAATGGAAATAAGAAGATGCACAAGCTAAAATGATAAACTTGTCCCTTAAAAACTGGTTGCTGTGTGAAACAATTGAAATTCCAATAGTGGCTTAAAATTGAAACCAATAATGTGATATATCTCAAAGAGTTAACTCTACAAAAAGATGTATAAGACATGAGCTCTACATTTTTATTGAGTAGTAAGTTTTTATATATCACTTTTGCTTTGCCAGTTATACAAAAGTCATCCAGAAAGAAGAGGTCTTCAAAGGCTATTCCCAGAAAATTCAAGATATACATTTCATTCGTAATGAAAATATTTTATACATAAGGTATTTTAATGAAAATCATTAGAGCCATTTTTAAGAAAATCAAAATTTTTTGAAAAATGTTCCATGTAGAGGGTAGTTTGGGGTGGAGTGGTTTTCTTGAAAATCTTTGTCACATGCTTGGAAGATCCCAAACTTAAATACCAAGTTTGGTATATAAGGCTTTTCATTTTTGAGCTATGTTGTCCACAGACACATGGACCTTTTTGTAAAAATGCTCTTTTTTTTTTGTATTCAGGGGGTCTCAAAATATGTATTTCCGGTGAAATCTTCGTATTGGCTTTTTAAGCGCAATACAATACCTTCTCTATACACTATGTACGTATTATGTGTAGAAAAAGTAATAATGCCTTTTTCAGAAAAAGGCCTATGTGTGTGTGTGCGCATATTTCTGCGAACACAATTACTTGAAAACAATAAGTTGGTAAAACGCCAAACTTGGTATTTAGTTTAGGATCTTTCAAAGATGCAACATAAAGATTTTGAGGAAAATCCCCCACATGTACCCTTTACATGGGCAAAATGTTGATAAAATTGGCTCTAACAATTGTGATTAAAATACTGTATATTGATATTTGCATGATAAATAAAATTTATATTCTGAGAATAACCTCCGAAGACCTCTATTGTGGAAAACCATAAGAGATCACTACACAAAAAAAGAATTTGACTTTGGCTTTAGCCCAGTGTATTCCCCTTACTTATAGTGCTAATGTTTATCTTGATTGAAGAGTAAGCTTTTGTATAGAAAATCAAGTGAATCTATTTATTACTTTCTCTATATGTGCTATATACATAGTGCACTCTGCCCAAAAATTTGATACCAACATTTCATCAGAAATATGTGTATCTTTTAGGGTCCCCTGTATCCAAAAAAAAGCATTTTCAGAAAAAGGTCCTTATGTCTGTGAACACGATAACTCAAAAACAAAAAGTAAAATACTAAACTTGGTATTTAAGTTTAGTATTTTCCAGGGATGCGACACGATTTTGAGAAAAATTCCCCCACCCCTAACTACCCTTTACATTGAACTTTTTTTTGAACATTTTGATTTTTTCAAAAATGGCTCTAACAATTTTAATTAAAATATTATATATTAAAGATATTTACCTGTCAAACAAAATGTATATCTTGAATTTTTTGGGAATAACCTCTGAAGACTCCTTTATTCTGGATGAATTTTAAGGAATTTTGCATAACTGCTAAACCGTAAAAGATGGACAAAAACTTCACACACAAAAAATATAGAACACACTCAAAGACACAATTTATGTTACATAATTTTTTTTGGTGGAGTTGATTGTTTTTTTAGATATTCGGCTTTAAAAAACTTATATTTTTCTCATACGGGGTAGTTGTGAACTCATGTCCATACAAACAAAGGAACTTCAGTCACATAGCAACCAGCTTTTGACTATCACTTTAACCTATGGTACTCCCTTATTTCCCTTCTACTTACAAGGAAGCAAGTAATAACACTATTTCTTTCTGTTAATGTTTATCTTGATTAGCATGAAGTAGATAGAAGCATAAGCTTTTTAATAATATTTTTTACAGAGATGCAGAGAAAGTCATGTGAATGGAAAACATAAGATTTTTTTGTTATAATGTGCCTTGAGCTGTATGTCTCTACAAGGACTGCTCAACTAACACTTTCTCTACACGCACTTTGTACATACTGTATAGAGAAGGTATTGTATTGCATTCGAAAATTCAATACCGAGATTTCACCGCAAATATATGTTTCGAGGTCCCCTGATTAAAAAAAAATCCATTTTAGAAAAATGACGTGTGTGTGTGGGCAGTGGAGCTCAAAAATGAAAAGTCTGTTAAATACCATAGTTGGTATCTTCCATAGATGCTTCATAAAGATTTTCAAGAAAATTCCCCCCCCCCAGCCCAACTACATGGAACATTTTGAATTTCTCAAAAATGGCTTTAAAATTTTGATTAAAACACCAAGGTTTAAGATACTCTTATGACAAACCAAGTGCATATCTTAAATTTGCTGGGAATAGTCTCTGAAGTCAGTCCTCTTCAACCTGGATAACTGTAAGAGATAGACAAAAACATACAATTTATGTTATATACATATTTTTGTAGAGTTAACCATTTTCAGCATATTCTGGATTATTGGTTTCTTGAAGGGGAAGACATCTTTGATCTTGTTTCTCATTTGTTTACTCCTGGCAAGCAAAGAGATGGAATCTCAATTGTTTCTCGTAGTAACCAGCTTTTAAAGGACTTGAAAATGGCTTTAGCACCCTTGAGTATTTTCTTATTTCTTGGTCTACTTACAAGGAGCTAGTAATAACACTAATGTTTACCTTGATGTTTACTGAACAGCTAGAGGACATCATGTGCCATTGGTGTGAGTTTAGCTTCTATTGTTAAAGTAATATTTTATTAATTGGGATCTTACATATTCTTGGAAAAATACAAGTTTTGTTATAAGCTGATTAAGTAACAGGATGGAAGCGACTATCCTAGTGGACTTTTTGATGCCACCAACATGCACAGGATATTTTAGAACACTTAAACATTCGGTGCTGATTGACTAAGACTACCTACTTGGTTGGAATGCCCTTCTGGGATGCTGCTAAATCTATTTAAGGGACTGCAGACATGACCACCAGGTGTTGACCATCAGGGAAACTCTGCTCCAGGCCCAACCACATCGCCTAGACACACCTTGTATTAGAGACTCCGTAATTAGAATGACATTAGCCAGGGTTAACAGAACAGTTTGTAATCCCCAACCTTTATAAACCAACAAGTGGTTTAATCTGACTTGATATATGAATCCCACATCGCAGAATCTTGTTTGCGTGAATTTGAACACATTTGCTTACAAGCACCAAGTAGTAAAAGAATTTCTGCTAATGTTTATCTCATTTAGCATAAAGTACATGGAAGAATAAGCTTTTTAACAATACAGAGATGTAGAGAAAGTCATGTGAATGAAATAATGAGATTTTTACTTTCACAGATGTTTATTACATCATTTCATTGTTCACATAATCATTTTCAAAGTAATCCCCTCGTACTTGAATGCACTTTGTTTAGCGTCTCTGCCAGTCCTTGAACATGTAGGTGCAGCAGGCTATTTTTACTTTCTCTACATCCACCCAAAAATTCCATACCGATATTTCACTGGAAATACATGTTTTGAGACCCCCTGAATAAAAAAAATCTGGAAAAAGGTCTGTGTGCTCTAAATTGAAGCGACTGTTGAATACCAAACTTGGTATTTAAGTTTTGTATCTTCCAAGGATGCGAGAAGAAAATCTCCCCACCCCCAACTACCCTTTACAGAACTTTTTTCGAAAATTTTGATTTTCTCAAAAATTACTCTAAAAATGTTGCTTAAAATATCATATTATTAAAGATATTTACCTGACAAATAATATGTATATCTTGAATTTTCTGGGAATAGCCTCTGAAGACTATTTTATTCTGGATGAATTTTACAAAATTTTGCCTAACTGCTAAACTGTAAGAGATGGACAAAATCTTACCACACAAAAAATGTAGAGCACATTAAAACACACAATTTGTTATATAATTTTTTTTTTCGTGGAGTTGATTGTTTTTAGATATTCCTTGTTTTTAGTTTCAGCTTTAAAAAAACTTACTTTTCTCATGCAGGACTTTGTCAACTCGTGTCCATACAAACAAAGGAACTTCAGTGACATAGCAACCAGCTTTTGACTATCACTTTAACCTATGGTACTCCCTTATTTCGCTTCTACTTACAAGGAAGCAAGTAATAAGACTATTTCTGCTAATTTTTTCTCGATTAGCATGAAGCAAATAGGAACACATCAGAATTTTTTTGTCAGGTCCTTGAGAATTGTCTCTCTTTTCTCGAGCACTGCTTCAGAGTTTTCAGATGAAATGCCCTGATGCTCCTCAAACAAATCTCAGGGTGCAAGACAAGGGCTATTAAGTGGATGCCGTACACGGGTAATGTTGAATTGAGACAGAAACTGAACATTGTCACCAGCCAGTGCGAGAAAGTTTCAGTTTAGTCAATACTACCATGTGTGTGTGTGTGGGGGGGGGGGGGGACTGCATGCTGACAAATCATTACATGTGATCCCTTTGACATGCTTTCTTTCTCTACACATACTATGTATATAGCATGTATAGAAGGTACTGTATTCCACCCAAAAGCATTTTTAGAAAAAGGACTGTGTGTGTGTAGACAGCATAGCTCAAAAACCAAAAACTGTTAAATACCAAATGTGGTGTTTTAGTTTGGTATATTCCAAGGATGGAACATAGATATTTTGAAGAAAATCCCCCCACCCAAATTTACCCTTTACTTGAAAAAATTTCTGAAAATTTTGTTTCTCTTAAAGCTGATTCTAATTTCGATTAAAATACTGTATATTAAAGCCAAAATATAAAATGTACATCCTAAATTTACTGGGAATAGCGTCTGAAGACTTGTTCATTCTGAATGAATTTTGCAAAATTGGTAAACCATAAGAGACAGACAAAACTTTATGTCTTGTTAAAAAAAACTCTTTATGTAAAACTTTTTTTTTTTTTTAGTAAAGTTGACCGTTTCCAAGTTATTCCTTATTATTGGTTTCAATTTTAAATAATGCATATTCTCAAATGGTGCCATCTTTCATTTCATCTTTGCTTTTAAAAGATTTGACTATCACTTTAGCCTGGTGTATTCCTTTATCTGCCTTCTCCTTACGAGGAACTGAGTAGTAAGATGTTTACGTCATTTAGCACGATGCAGACACAAAGAAAATCTTTTGCAGAACAGGTAAGTCATGTACGCCGTCTCATTTTCCTTCAGGATCATGACTCGGCCGGTGAAGTGCATCCCCTCCATTAGCACAGGCTTTTGTTCAGCACAAGCCCGGTTCATATGGAGATGGTCATGTATAATCATAAACACACAATACTGGTCCCCTCCATTTCCATTTTGTGGTACGCCAAATGTAAGAAGGGTCTACAAAACAGAGCATTAATGTGAGTGCTGCCTTCTATGGGCATCTTACCCGGTGATCCAATCTCCCACTATAATAGAAAGGTGCAGATGAAATCATGTAACATTTTTAAAACTACTGTTAAAGGCTTTGCTAAGGTGGAGCTCCATTATTAGCATAATGTACAGAGTTAGATAACAGCTGTAAAAGAAGTCTATTTTGCACTCTTGCACCCCAATTTTCTATATTTAAATGCAGCATGATCCAATGATAATAAAGAACAGCTAAACCATTTAGAAATCCTACAAAGAGAGCTATTAAAATACTTTATGGATTTAATATTTTAAAGCCTTCCGTAGAAGTATTTAAGGAAACAAATATACTGCCATTTTCCTATCTCTGTAAATATAGTGCAAAACTGAAAATAGTCTCCTATGTACCAACTCTGTAATCAAACCCAAAAAAGATGAGTCAATCACATATGTATAGAGTCAGTTAACTCTACCAAACATGGAATAACAAGTGTATTACATAGTGCCACCAAAACATACAATAGTTTCTCACTTGACATTAAAGAATCACTTAACTTATCCCAATTTAAAAACAAACTCTTCAAATACCTACTTGAGCAATACTGTAAAAATTTGACAACAGAAAATCCCTATGATGTTTTTTGAAACATTGCATTAAGTTTAATCATACACCTACACAAATTACGTTAAAAAATTGAATCCACACACACACACATATATAACTTCTACACTTCTTTTTATATGTGTTTATTTTATTCTTTGTATTTTGCTTACTACCTCAATAAAGGGTAGTCCATACCTAGAGCAATATGCTCATTGGGACATTCTCTGTAAATAAATAAACTGGCCACCACTGTTGTCCATACAGTTTTGGCACTCACCTTATGTATAGCAGCTGTGTGTTATGTTTCCGTGTGTGCAGTGGAAAAACACAGCGCAGTGGTTCGGATGTTTTTGGGTCTCAGTCTTTGTTGATGAGCCCTCGTATTCAAGAAGATAATAGATGCAGCTCTTTGTATTCCAGGAAGATCTGCAAGGCAGGCAAGTCAGTTTCAACTGTGAGTTCACAGCGTGCAGCAGTTGCGTCAAACGCAACAAGAAGACAAAATATAACCTCAGAAACATCAAACAAAAGAGGAAAGCCTCCTTGGTGTGGCTGCAGGAGGCCCAGGTTCAATTCCCAGTACAGGCATATAGATTTTCTCCCTCTGGGGGATCTGGTCCAGAGTGCACTCATTTTATGAGATGACGTGTCCTTTTAAAAGTAAACTTAAAGAATGACATTAACTCATTCTCTTCGTCCACATTAAACGTTTGTTAGTTTATTGTTAGTAAAGATTACATTCTTAAATTAAATTATTAAAATTAATGCAATGTTAAAAACTCTCAAAACAAAAATGTGTTTAGATTTATTCATCCAGCTTCACAAAACGTACACTTAAAATTACAAGCATATTTATATCAGGGTATTCGCATGTACAATTAAATGTTATATTTAAGCATATAGCAAGGCAAAACTACCATCGGCCCCAGATGTAATGCGTGTAAGAAATATTGTGGAACATTTAGTACGAAGAAGATATACAAAAACTATTCTCATCCCGTTACGAATTTAAAACAAAATTTTTAAAGAATTTAATACATGTTTTGTAGTATAGCCGGCAGAGTCACTCTCTGTTTTGAGTATGCGGTGGTGCTGCCATTAGTTTAAAGTTTGATAATATACTAATTTATTCACATTCTTTCAACAGGGGGCGTAGCTCAGATGGTAGAGCGGTCCGGGATCAAGACCCAGCACCTCCTAATAATATTGTTAATTCTTATTTCGTATAATTAAAACAGTATCCCACAATGGACCTGTTTTAGCTATAATTATGTCTAAGAATGATGTAAGATGGCTATAGTGTGTTGGGAAATGGACGAATCAACTTTGAAAGAATAGATAACCATAAGACATAAACTTAGAACCTACTTAGTGTAAAAACAACTTAAAAGAGAAGGTTGCAGTATATTATTTCTACATAAGTGGGTATAGCATAAGTCATGTAAAACTGTAAACATTATATAGCTCTCATGTTTATATTAAACTATTATATAGGCTAGATTATAGCACGTCATTAAACTTTGGATATTAAAAAGTATATATAATATACGTTCCTGTACACATTGTAAATGCATTATGAATGTATTGTTACTAATATAATGGAGCATTCATTGAACAAATCGGATATTCTGCTTCTAAAGAGGTTAGGCCATTTTAGCTTGTTCCTGCATTGAAATCCTGTTAAGTCCATATTTCGGGGTATAATAAAATATTAAGAACCCCAAACAAGTTCCTTCATCTATTATGAGCATTTGCTGTATTAATATGTACAAGAACTTGTGGGATTCAATTTAACTGTCGCTTATTTTATGCCCTGCTTGTTACAGAGCTAATGATATGGCATGTTAAAAAACAGTATTTATTGTTGAAAAATATGTGCGATGGCCGGGAATCGAACCCGGATCAACTGCTTGGAAGGCAACTATGCTCACCATTACACCACCATCGCACGGTTCACATTACAGCATCTCAGTAGCATAAACACAAAACCTTTTAAATATGTTTGATAATACTTTACAGTTGTCTTAAATTCTTGAAATTGTTTAAGAATGTGTGGTAAAAATTTGATTATCGTCAAAAACGATTCGAAATGAAAGGCATTAACATACAAAAAAAAAAAAGATTCGCCCAACGTGGGGCTCGAACCCACGACCCTGAGATTAAGAGTCTCATGCTCTACCGACTGAGCTAGCCGGGCTTGTGAACTACGCGCAGTTATATTGCTTGATACCACATGTTAACATATTTTAATTTATTTATGTTGTTTAACATTTTAATTTGAGCATATTTTGAGGTTACCACATTTATCAGTTTGATTTTGCTTGAGATGCCCTATAATAATTAAAAAATTGCATTTTTGTTACCGTTCGTAGCATTTCTTCATCGGCATTGTTTCACCCTTTCAAAAGAATAGCCATATCATCATTACGGGTTTATGAATATTAAAATGAAATGCGTAACTCTTTGTTTATACAGACGACGTAGTAAGAATCTGCAAGAAAATGTGAGTAGATATACAGCACTGTAATTCGTGTATTTATTCAAGAACTAAAGTGCAGATGGTTGTGTTTAGCTACTGTGGTTAGAAATTTATTTTCACATAAAACGCAAAAGAAATAATTACATATTGTAATGTCTAGTAATAAAGAAAGATATATTTAATAAACTATATTTATTTCATAGACCTAGTGTTATAATTTTATTGCGCATGTAAGAATAATTTGGGCTCTGCCAAATGATTTGTGAAAAAAACGGAGAATTTTTCATTTCGTTAAACCGGAATCATGCGCTCTGCATTATAAAGTGGAACATAAACTAACATTTTTAAATGAAATAAAGTCTCCGAAATATGTAGCAAAAGAAATGTTGCGTTGTTTTATTTATGTTTGGTCAGTTTCTTGAATCGTATAGAAAATGCCCGTACCAGAAAAAAAATTCAGGGCGGGGGTTCCATAACTATAGATCTAAATTTAACAGTACCTTACACAGTTATCATATTACTTTTCTTTGTAAATTTGCTTCGTTGAATCCCAAAAACCCCTCGAAATACGGCTGCGATACAGCAATGATTATCTAATAAAAAACCAAACAAATAAAAAAGTGGTTACAAATAACTTCTTAGAAAACCTATATTTTAGTACCTACTCGATGCCGATTTATTCAAACGAATATAAAGTAATTATTTTTGTTTCTTAACGACACTCTCAACTCCCAGGATCATATCTGTGCCGCCCGTGTGCCGGAATTTCGTCCTTCAGGAGCTCATTAACATGCCAGTACTGTGATGGGGCTGTCACCATTGGTCTATACCGGGTTTGAATCCACGACCTGAGCTCAGAACGCCAGTTGAACCACCCGGACCGACGAGTTACGATGGTCGAAAGCTTGGATTTTTACGACTCCAATTTAATTCGGTTGTTATCCTGTGAAGTCATTATTAATTACAAAATGTCATTGAGATAACCTCAAGGAACACCATTTAACACCGTGGTTTGTGTTATTGGCTACATGTGACGTCATGTTCCATGAAGATCATAGCAATCCCGGCTTTGGATTAATACTCAACAAATGAGTTTTTCGTTCAAATCAAAGTTTTAAATTGTGAGAATGATATTTCTACTTTTGGGTTTAGAAGGCGAGTCCTACCATTATATCATCTGCTATGGATTTTTGAGCTCATATATCTATATGAGAAATTAAGGTTAAAATCTGGTGTGTTTCATTCACATGACTTTCTCTACATCTCTGTAACAAACTATTGTTAAAAAGCTTATGCTTCTATCTACTTCGTGCTAATCAAGCTAAGCATTAACAGAAATTGTCACATTACTAGCTCCTTGTAAGTAGAAGGGAAATAAAGGAATTCACTAGGCTAAACCGACAGTCACATGTTTTAAAATATGGTTGCTATGGGATTGAAATCCGATTCTTTGCGTGGCTAGTTGACTAGTTCCCGTATTGGAAAAGTTAGTATTTTAAAACTGAAACCAATAACCAGGAATATCTCGAAAACTGCCAACTCCACGAAAAAAATGTATGTGACATAAATTGTGTGTTTTAGGAAGTTTTACATTTTTGTGAAGTAAGTATTTTTCTATCTCTCACGGTTTATCAGTTATGTAAAATTCAGAAGAAGAAAAAATATCCAGAATAAGTGGTCTTCTGAGGCTATTCCTTGAAAATTCAAGATATACATTTTATTTTTCATGTAATTATTTTAAATATATGAGATTTTAATCAAAATCGTTTAAACCATTTTTGAGAAAACCACAATTCTCGATTTTTTTCCATGTAAAGGGTAGTTGGGGTTGGGGGGGATTTTCTCCAAAATCTTTGTGCCGCATTCTTGGAAGATACTGAACTTAAATACCAAGTTTGGTCGTTAACGGTATTTTCGTTTTTGAGCTACGCTGCCCACAGACACACACCCACACACATAAACACGCACGCACACGTAGACATTTTTCTAAAAATACTTTTTACTTTCTCTACACGTACTATGTACATAGTGTATAGAGAAGGTAATGTAATGCACCCAAAAATTCAATACCGAGATTTCACCGGAAATACATGTTTTGAGACCCCTTGAATCTAAAAAAACATTTTTAGAAAAATGTCCGTTTGTGTGCGCGTGCGCGCGTGTGTCTCTCTGTGGACGCATAGCTCAAAAACGAAAAGACCGTTAAAAACCAAACTTGGTGTTTAGGTTTGGTATTTTCCAAGGATGCGACACGAAGATTTTCAAGAAAATCTCCCCACCGCCAACTACCCTTTACATGGAACTTTTTTAGAAAATTTTGATTTTCTCAAAAATGGGTCTAACAATTTTGATTAAAATCAAGTATGCTTAAGATATTTACTTGACAAATAAAATGTATATCTTGAATTTTCTGCGAATAGCCTCTGAAAACTACTTTATTCTGGATGAATTTTACGGATTTTTGCATAACAGCTAAACCGTAAGAGATGGACAAAAACTTACCACTCAGAAAATGTAGAGCACTTTAAAACACACAATATATGTTATATACATTTTTTCGTGGAGTTGATCGTTTTAAAGATATTCCTTGTTTTTAGTTTCAGCTTTGAAAAACATACTTTTCTCATAAAGGAATTTGTCAATTCCTGCCCATACAAACAAAGGAACATCGGTCACATAGCAGCCAGCTTTTGACTATCATGTTAACCTATGGTACTTCCTTATTTCGCTTCTACTTGAAGGAAGCAGGTAATAAGACTATTTCTGCTAATGTTTTCTCAATTAGCATGAAGTAAAAAGAAGCATAAGCTTTTTAAAAATAATTTGTTGCAGAGATGTAGAGAAAGTCATGTGAATGGAACACACATCAGATTTTTTTTTCTTCTTGTACTCAGTGGACCCCAAACATGTATTTCCGGTGAAATCTCGGTTTTGAATTTTTGGGTATAATACAATACTTTCTCTATACACTATGGACATAATACGTGTAGAGGAAGTAAAAATGCAGTTTGGCAAACTGTTGCAAATGGTTCAGCTGTTAGCCGATATCGATCATTATATCGCATATGATGAAGTGAATTCCGTTGCAATTAGAGACGGCTATGACTCATGGGCAAAGACGCTTGTTCTTGGTATTGATGAGAAACAGACGCAAGCGCCGCGGCGCCCTCTGCTCCCTTATTTCTCTTACAAAACTTGTTCATGCCCGACCGGAAGCCATAACAATACACTAAACTTTTCACACCCTCCGTACACTGCTGGCGCCATCATGATTTGTTGAAGGCCTGTTGCGGGGAAATTCCGCCTTCACCCACTGTTGGGTTCCAAAACATTTCACTTTCTCAATTGTAAGTAGAGGAAGTACAATACTGCGACCAAACATTCTGTAATGAGATTTCACCATAAATACACGATTTGAGGCTCCCTGAACACTAACAAACTCTTATGTGTTACACTCACATGACTTTCACTAGCTGTTCTACAAACAAACTTCTTATAAAAGATTGTTCTTCTTTCTACACAATGCTAATCGAGATAAACATTCTCAGAATGTTCTTATTACTTAATTCCTTATAAGTAGAAGGTAACTAAAGGAATACACTAGGCTAAAATGATAGTCAAATGTTTTAAAAGCTGTCGTTATGCGATTGTCATCGCGTCTTTGCTTGACCAGGAGTAGAACAAAAGAAAAACGTACACTTCCTGTTTGAGAAAAGTATAAGTTACTTTACAATTGAAACCAATAACATGGAATATCTCGGAAACGGTTAACTCCACAACAAAAACGTATAGGACATAAATTACGTGTTTTGACGAGATTTACATTTTTTGTGCAGTGTTTTTGTCTATCTCTTACGTTTTAGCATTTATACAAAATTCGGCAAAATTCATCCAGAATAAAGATCTTCAGAGGCTATTCCCATAAAATTTAAAAAATAAATTTTATTTGGAATGTAAGTAGTTTTAATACACGGGATATTAATCAAAATCGTTACAACCACTTTTAAAAAAATCAATATTTCCGAAAAAATTCCCATGTAAAAGGTAGTTTGTGGTGTGGGATTTTCTTGAAAATCTTCGTGTCGCACCCTCGGAAGATATTAAACCTAAATGCTAAGTTTGGTATTTTACGATCTTTTCGTTTTAGAGCTTTGCTGTCCATAGACACACACAAACCTTTTTTTCTAAAAATGCCTTTTTCGAACTCAGGGGACTCCAAAACATGTATTTCCGGTGAAAGCTCGACATTGAATTTTGGGTGTACTACAATACCTTCTCTATCCGCTATGTACAGGGCTAGATAAAGTAAGAAACGTTTACAGAGAGACATCTGTGTAACTGTGAACAAGGTTAAACACGACACGAGGATTTTCAAGAAAATCTTCCCACTTTTTACACAGAATTATGTTTCTTTTAATGGCTGCAACCATTTTAAATAATAATGCCACATGCACTAATATTTTCCAGACATGAAATTTTGGGAACGGCCTCTGAAGTCTTGTGTTGCTGATAAAACGTAAGGGACAGACAATGTCTTACACATGTTCCATTCACATGACTTTCTCTAGCTCTTCCGCAAACACACGTTTCTTACAAGGGAATATACTAGGATAAAGTGACAGTCAAATACTTTAAAAGCCGGTCGCACAGTGCAACAATTGAAATTCCGTTCCCTGCACTGTCAGGAGTAAACAAAAAATACAAAAAGAAAACTAATTCCCGTTTGAGAAAAGTTAAAATAGTTTAAAATTGAAATCGAAACCACGGAATATCTCTAAAAAAAGGGCATATGACATAAATTGTGTATTTTAACGAGATCTACATTTTTAGTAAGTTTTTGTCTATTTCTTACGTTACCAGATATACAAAAGTCACCCAGAATGAAGAGGTCTTCAGAGGCTATTCCCAGAAAATTCAACATATACATTTTGTTTTCTATAAAATGTCTTAAGTACATATGTTAATGAAAATCGTTAGAGCCATATTTGAGAAAATCGACATATTTAAACAAAAAAATCCATGTAAAAGGTAGTTGGGATGTTGAGATTTTCTTGAAAATCTTCGTGTGGCATCATTGGAAGATACCAAACTTGATATTTAAATTCAGCATCTTCCAAGAATATGGCAGAAACATTTTTCAAGAAAATCCCCCACCTCCAAAGTACCCTTTACATGGAACATTTTTCGGAAATACTGGTGTTCTAAAAAATGGCTATAAAGATTTTGATTAAAACACATATGTTTAAACAATGTTTATGACAAATACTGTATATATATGTATATATATTTAATTTTCTAGTCACCCTCCGTAGCGTAATGGTTAGCATGTAGTGTACCCAAAGTCGCGGGTTCAAACCCAGCAGAGAGTGATGGATTTTTTTCGGGCGTAAAAATCCTTAGCATGGCTTCCTTCGGAAGGGAAGTAAAGCCTTTGGTCCCGTGTCGTAGATTTACGGCACGTAAAAGAACCTGGAGCCTGATAAAGAGGCCCCTGAGCAAAATTAAATGGTCTTTCCCGCCCGATATTGAATGGGACGCTAAGAACCACTGCAGTTAAAGAGTGTCCATAAATAAGAACACTAAATTTTAATTTAATCTTCAAGGAACAGCCTCTAAGTTCTCTCCATTCTGGATGAGTTTTGCATAACTGAGAAACTGTAAAAGATAAACACAAATTTACTACACAGAAAATATAAATATCCTTAAAAAAACACAATTTATGTTATGCAAGTTCTATTTTGTGGAGTTAATCGTTTCCGAAATATCCCTTCTTATTGGTTTCAGTTCTGTAATACTTAGTCTTTCCTCAAATAGGATGTCGTTATTCGTTTTTCTTGCTCCCGTTCAAGCAAAGAGAGCGGAGTTTTAAACCCATTACATGGTAACCAGCTGTTAAAAAATTTGAATATCGCTTAACCCTAGATTGCTTCGTCTCCACAAGGAAATGTGAAATAAAAGCATTAATGCAAACGCTACCTGATTAACGTGAAGTAGTTATAAGAATACGATTTTTAAAAAATGACTAATTGAAGAATGGGCCGGGAAAATCATGTGCATGTAACATCAGTTGACGAGCTACAACAATTTTCACGATCAAAAGCAATTTGTGATTTTTGACCTGACATGAGTATATTGATTTTCAGAAGTCTGTTACAGTAAAGTTGTTTGTAGCTTGGACATACAGTCTGAGCATGCGCATTTACGGTAGATCAATAGGCAAGCTGGGCAGCATGTTGTTACTCAAACTGTGGCGCGCGCAGATCTATTAGCGCACCTCTGCCGTGAACGGTAAGCCTGCAATGTGTGGTGGTCCTCAGTTTCTCTGCTTTGTTAACACGTGCATTTGTTTTAGCAGCATACTTGCGTAAGTTACACTAGTTTTGAAATGTCGCATGAAGTCTCTGTTTTATACCTACGTTTTCCCTTTCTTTTAATATTTTTGATGGCCTTCCTGTAATTGAAACTCTCTGATTTGAGAGTCAATAAAATAGGATACACAAATTTCTCGTTCGATATCACTTTACTTCGATTCTGTATATGCCAATGTACAGTAAATATCCTCTCCACGGAATACGACAAGCAATTCATGGTAATCGATTACTATTCGTCGTCATGACAACGAGATATTCGTGCCCGACAGACTCTTCACTTTGTTATTCTGAAGTAGGCATTAGCATTTAAAAATTATTCACTAAGATAACCTACTAAATAAACAGGTTATCGATTTTCGTATTGGATTTCTGAGAGCTATATTTCAATGACTATGTAACGCTAAAGCATAACCCCCATTCATACCTCACTACATCAATATTACAATGTATACATTTCGTTATAAAGTCTATGGTTTGCGTCTGCCTCCCATACTTATTCGTATATATTTTTACAGTCCCATAATAAACATGGTAAAGATCTTTGCTTTATATTGCAGTTGTTACTGATAATTATTAGTGTGAAATATCATAAAACAGATAAAAAGTTATGAATCAGTTACGAATTACATATTATGTTATTTGCATAGAATGTTAAATTAAAATTTCGCTAGTGGCGACACTGATCCCAGCGTGTGGATGTTCATTTGTTGTGTTCAATTGTTTGTTATTATTGTGTGTGTTATGCTGGGAGTAGTTTAATTGCAGAACGTGTATGTGTGTAGTGAGTGGGGCAGAGCCACTGGACAGGCAACAGTCGGCGCGCGGGTCCCAACTGGTGCGGCCGCTATTCATAGCTCTCCAGTTACTGCTGGAACAGCGTCGAGACGTCGGCGTCCAAATAAGGTAACGCAGCTATTTTAAGTTATGTTTCTATATGGTGTTACAGTTTACTTTACGTTAAATGTGATAGCTTTCTCACGTGATCGCTATGTGGCGGGATTTCCGCCATTATCTGCATTTCCTGTACAAGTACTGGAATGTGTATGGCGTTCGCTTGTCAGCTGACGCACATAAATATGTATATTGTTGCCTTCATTAAAGCTTCAAGGAACTGGATTACGTAGCGATAAAACTTTAATGTGAACTATGTCACTGAGGTGAATTAGGCAAACAAATATTGCAAGGGTAGTGCAGTTCGACCCCCATTAGGGTCGAATGGGGGAGAGTAGGCGTGAGGGAACAAAATAGCATCTGGACAGCTTATTTTCTGAAAAGCGTGAAACGTCTCCAGGTTGAAGGCCTGTTTTGTTGGGATATGCTGTCCTACTCTGTCAATGGGAATTTTGCCCGCCGTGTGCTAATTTTAAAACAAACCTCGGTCTGCCAAAAACAGATGCAGGTTTTACATTGCTGGGAAGCGAGCCACATTTTGCGAGTTAGGAACTGTAATGTTGCACCACCATGAGAAAAGGCAAGCTAACAGCTGAAAGGCGAGTTTTAATGGGACATTTCAAGTTTATTACGGAGCCTGCCTGACGGACGTGAACAAGGATATTTCTGGACTTGGCCCTCTTGACATGAACCAGATCTTCATCTTCTCGCTGGAATGCCAAAACAAAAACACATTTTATTTCCTATGCCACCCATCCATAAGAGGGGAAGCACTGTATGAGATTTCACCGGAAATACACGTTTTCAGAGTCTCTGAACCCAAAAAACATCGTTTTTACTTTCTCAACATGTGCTATGTACATAGTGTATAGAGAAGGTAATGCATTCCACACAAAAATTCGATACCGAGATTTCTCCGGAAATACACGTTTTAGGGTAAAAAGCATTTTTAGAAAAATGCCCGTGTGTGCGTGTCCCAAGTGTCTGTGAACACGAAAAACGGAAAGTCCGTTAAATACCAAACTTGATATTTAAGTTAGTATATTCCAGGGATGCAACACGAAGATTTTAAAAAAATCCTCATCATTCGAAAAATTTTATTTTCTCAAAAATGGCTTTAAAATTTTGATTAAAATACCGTATATTAAAGATATTTACATGGCAAATAAAATGTATATCTTTAATTTTCTGGGAATAGCCTCTAAAGACCTGTTTATTCTGGATGAATTTTGCTAAATTTTGCGTAACTAGTAAACCGTAAGAGATAGACAAAAACTTATTACACAACAATTGTAGAACTTGTTAATACACAGAATTTGTGTCATATTTTTTTTTTTCGTAGAGTTTACCATTTCTGAGATATTCCCTGTTATTTGCTTCAGATTTAAAATACTTAAACTTTTGTCACACGGAAATTTGTGAACTCTTGGCCTTGCAAAGAAACTGACTTCAACCACAAACAACTAGCTTATAATAGATTTCCTGGTGTGTTCCCTTCGCTTATAAGGAAGCAGGTAATAAGACCATTTCTGTTAATTAGCGTGAAGTAAACAGAAGCATAAGCTTTTTAGCTACAATTTGTTGCAGAGATGTAGTGAAAGTCATGTGAATGGAACGCATCAAATTTTTAAATTTTATGTTTGAAAGCAATTTGTGAAGAAGTAAAATTGTCTATACAAGTGCCCCATTATCTCAGAAACTAATTGACACTAAGGGCTGAAATTTTTACCACATATTTGCACCTAAATAGGAAATATTTTAACGAAACAGTTTTTATGTACATGGATTATTTGTTTTTCTAAAATTTAAAACTCATTTTTAATAACCTTTTAAGAATTTTATTTTTTTAAAAAAAAATCATTGCATGTCTTCTAATGATGAGAATTATTGCATTTTTCATCAAGCCACAGTAAAGTCATTGTTGATATACAACTTAGCTCATTATGTTAAACAGCTACTGAGGCAAACTTTAACATTGCCAAGACAGGACATTTCGTGTACATGCACATAATAAGAATACATTAAGTTAAAGTGATAGAGGCTGTTCTCTTAAAAAAGATGGCGATTTGCAGTTGAGTGAGATTACAATAAGCAAGAGTAGTTAACGTAACATAAAGCTATACGATGCGTGCGCACACACACACACAGTCTTAAGCGATAAGTTGCTCAGATGTGAAAGTGGTCAGATTTTACTTCTTCTTGGGTTTATAGCTCGGCTACCTTTGCGGCCCCAAGCGGCTCTTCTAATGACAGCGATGCAACTATTTGCTTTAACGAGGTGGCTCTCTGCGTCACGTTCAAGAACTGCAACTCGCCACCAGATATCGACAAGCTATTTGAACACTTCCATTCGGCACTTGTATCACAAACATCTCTGTAACAGGTTATTGTTAAAAAGCTTAGGCTTCTGTTTACTCCATACTAATCGAGAAATAGTCTTATTACCTGCTTCCTTGTAAGTACAAGTGAAATAAGGGAGTAGCATAGGATAAAGTGATCGTTGCTATGTGACTGAAGTTCCTTTGTTTGTATGGACACGAGTTGACAAATTCCTGTATGAGAAAAGTATAACTTTTTTAAAGCTGAAACCAGAAACAAGGAATACCTCAAGAACGATCAACTCCACGAAAAAAATACATATAACATAAATTCTGTGTTTTAAAGTGCTCTACATATTTTGTGAGGTAAGTTTTTCTCCATCTCTTACGGTTTAGCAGTTATGTAAAATTCCGTAAAATTCATGCAGAATACAGTAGTTTTCAGACGCTATTCCTAGAAAATTCAAAATATGCAATTTACTTGTCAGATATCTTCAATATACGATATATTAATCAACATCGTTTGAGCCATTTTTGAGAAAATCAAAAATTTAGAAAAAAGTTCCATGTAAAGGGTAGTTCAGGGTAAGGGGATTTTCCTCAAAATCTTCGTGTCGCATCTCTGGAAGATACCAAACTTAAATACCAAGTTTGGTATTTTACCAACTTTTCGTTTCTGAGTTACACATGGACACACACACACAGGACCTTTTTCTGAAAATGCTTTTTATGGGGTCCATAAAACACATTTTCGGTGAAATCTCGGTATTGAAGTTTTGGGTGCAATAGAACACCTTCTCTATACACTATGTACATAGAGAAAGTAAAAAAACATTCACGTGGCTTTGTCTACCTATTCTGTACCAAGACATTATTTCCTTTACTTCTTACTAATCCAGATAAACATTAACAGAAATGGTGCTACCTTATGTATACATAGTGTATAGAGCAAGTATTGTATTCCACCCAAAAATTAAATACCAAAGTTTCAACGGAAATATATGGTTTGAGGTCCCTGAGTCCAAAACAAAGAGCATTTTTAGTGAAAGATCCGCGCGCGCGCGTCTGTGGGCAGCTTAGCTCAAATACGAAAAGTCGTTAAATACCAAATTTGATATTTGAGTTCAAAATCTTCCAGGCTGGGACACTAAGATTTTCAATAAAATTCTCCCACTCACAACCACCCTTTACATAGAAAAGTTTCGAAAATTTTGATTTTCTGAAAAATGACTAATGTTTTTTATTAAAACATCGAGTATAAAGTATATTCATAGTAAATAAAATTTATGTCTTGAATTTTCTGGGGAATAGCCTCCGAAGACAACCTTATTCTCGACGCATTTTTCGGAATTTTGCATAACTGGTAAACCGTAAGAGATTGACAAAAATGTACTTAACCAAAACTGTAGAGCTCGTAAAAACACGGAATTAATTGTATATTTTTTTAGTGGAGGTGACGTTGTTATTGGTTTCAGCTATAAAATACTTTGATGATTTGTAAACTCCTATCACTTTATCCTAGTGTACTTACGAGGAAGCAACTTCTGTTAATGTTGACGAGCTTGCAGCTTTTACAGGAGAAAATGAAGTGAGTGTGGCACATACGATTTTTCTTTTTTATTGCTTCATTTCTAACATGTAAGGTCAAATCGGGGGCTTTGCATTAGAAGCAACTCGTTGTCTGTAGGTTCTTTTACGTTTGGTTGAAATCATTTTATTTTCCTCAAACACATACTTCCAGACTCTGTGGGGGATAGGGAATAATTCTGGTTCGCAGCCGGGAATGGAACCCGGGACCTCCGGGAGATGGTCTCACATAAGATTGTTGTATTACTCGGATGAGTGTGAAGTGGCGAGGGAAAGTTGGTGTAGACCCAGGTGATACGTAACCCGTACGATAAGCTCACTTGACCCATTTGCCACACCAGATTTCCGTTTCTTGAGGTGCTGATGCAAAATTGCGAACAATTAAAGTTTTGCTTAACGCCCTTCGTCATATCGGCGAAATGAAGCCTAGAGTCCATGGAGACATTCGTCTTTTCAGGATAAGGAAAAACCCTTATCCAGATCTCTTGCACTAAGCGAGATTCGAACTCTTGACCTGTATGTTGTTTCACAAAAATATACCGTTTTTTTCGCACTTGACGCACTTTAGCAAACAATTAATTGAAGCTATACGTTAATAACCATTTGCAGCTTTAAGCCTTATTTTCTCGAAAACATTTTTCCATATTCAAAAGTTCAACAGGATTCAATTTTTACTTTCTCTGCACATACTTTGTACATAGTGTATAGAGAAGGTATTGCATTCCATGCAAAAATTCGATACCGAGATTTCACCGGAAATACATGTTTTGGGTCCCCCTTAATTAAAAAAAAAAGCATTTTTGGAAAAAGGTCCCTGTGTGTGTGTGTGTGTGTGTGTCTGTGTACAGCATAACTCAAAAACGAAAAGACCGTTGAATACCAAACTTAGTATTTTAAGTTTGGTATCTTCCAAGGATGCAACACGGAGATTTTCAAGAAAATCCTCCCACCCCAACTACCCTTTACATAGAACTTTTTCCCAACATTTTGATTTTCTCAGAAATGGCTCTTAAAGATTTTGATTAAAATATTGTATAATAAATATATTTATACATGACAAATGAAATGTATATCTTAAATTTTCTGGGAATAGCCTCTGAATACAACTTTATTCTGGATGAATGTTACGGAATTATGCATAACTGCTAAACCGTAAGAGATGGGTAAAATCTTACCACACAAAAAAATGTAGAGTATATTAAAACACACAATTTTTGTCATACACATTTTTTTTTCGTGGAGTTGATCGTTTTTTAGATACTCCTTATTTTTGGTTTCAGCTTTTAAAAACTCATACAGGAATTTGTCAACTTCTGTCCAAACAAACAAAGGAACTTCAGTCACATCAACCAGCTATTGACTATCACTTTAACCTATGGTACTCCCTTATTTCGCTTCTACTTACAAGGAAGCAAGTAATAAGACTATTTCTGTTAATGTTTATCTCGATTAGCATGAATTAAATAGAAGCATAAGCTTTTTAACAATAATTTGTTGCAGAAATGTAGAGAAAGACATGTGAATGGAACACATCAGACTTTTTATTCTGGGGTCCCCAAAACATGTATTTCAGGTGAAACGCGATACCTTCTCTACTTGGTTTGTATATACGTGATAGAGCAAGTGATAAGCTTTAGTAAGAACAACTTTACTGCATAGAAGAAGCGTATGTGAATTAGGCTCATAGGGATTTAGTAAAAAAGTCAAATTTAATCTTCATACTTTGATAAGTGTGTTTCATCAATGAGCTCTGTCACAGAAAAGTTGAGTCCCAAGGGGGTCAGTTGTGGAAAGTGGGGCCTTCTCCCCAGTGTCTGGTAGCACGTGTTTTGTTTTACAGAAGGTCACAATCAAGTGTACATTAACATTAGAATAGTGTGTAACAGTTATACAAGACAAAAACTCCTCTCCACATTTCACCTAAATACCTACACATTTTCACATCTATGAGGGCCGTATTCTTTCAACCTCCGATAGGCTCTAAATGAAAGACAAGTCCATAGAAAACAATTATTTTATTACTAAAGGTTTTGTACAGTTGTGGTCACCGAAAAGATTGAGCCATTTATCGTACCTGTGCACAAGCTTTGCAATACCCGCTTCAAAACATGTTGCCGCTAATGATTTCAAATGAGCATTGACGTTGTTTTGGTTGGTTTGAAAGTGCTGCCCTCCTAACCACGTCTTCAGTTCAGGGAAAAGGTGAAAGTCGCTGGGTGCCAGGTCAGGACTGTACGGCGGATGATCGAAAATGTCCCATTGAAATTGTTCAAGGAGCCGATGGGTTGTGTGTGGACGAGCGTTGTCATGGATAAACACAATTCCTGAAGTCAGCATTCCTCTTCGTTTGTTTTGAATGGCTCTCCGCAAACGTCGTAAAGTACGAAGATCTTCAAAACAACATCCATGCTCATTTGAAATCATTGGTGGCAACATTTTTTGAAGCGGGTATTACAAAGCTTCTACACAGGTACGATAAATGTCTCAATCTTTTCGGTGATTATGTTGAAAAGTAACCATAAGTATACAAAACCTTTAGTAATAAAATAATTGTTTTCTATGAACTTGTCTTTCATTTATAGCCTATCGGAGGTTGAAAAAATCTGATGTGTTCCATTCACATGACTTTCTCTACATCTGTGCAACAAACTATTGTTAAAAAGCTAATGCTTCTATTTACTTCATGCTAATCGACAAAAAAATTAGCAGAAATAGTCTTATTTCTTGCTTCCTTATAAATAGAAGCTAAATATGGGAGTACAATAGGTTAAAGTGATAGTCAAAAGCTGGTTGCTATGTGACTGAAGTGCCTCTGTTTGTATGGACAGAAGTTGACAAATTCCTGTAAAGCTAAAACCAAAAATAAGGAATATCTCAAAAACGATCAACTCCACGAAAAAAAAATGTATATAACGTATTTTGTGTGTTTTAGTGTTTCTACATTTTTTGTGTGGTAAGTTTTTATCTATCTCTTACGGTTTACCAATTATACAAAATTCCGTAAAATTCATCCAGAATAAAGTATTCTTCAGAGGCAATTGCCAGAAAATTCAAGATATTATTTGTCAGCTAAATATTTTAATACACCACGATATTTTAATCAAAATCGTTAGAGCCATTTTTGTGAAAATTAAAATTTTCGAAAAAAGATCCATGTAAGGGTAGTTGGGGGTGGGGATTTGAAAATCTTCGTGTCGCATCCTTGAAAGATACCAAACTTAAATACCAAGTTTGGTATTCAATCTTTTCGGTTTTGAGCTATGCTGTCCACAGTCACACAGACACACACGCAGGCACACTGGATCTTTTTCTAAAAATTCTTTTTTTTGGATTTAGGACGAGCCAAAACACGTATTTCCGGTGAAATCCTGTTATAGATTTTCGGTGGAATGCAATTACTTCTCTATACACTGTACATAGTACATGTAGAGAAAGCAAAAATACGGTAAACTGATTTAGGTATATATTTTTTTATTTCTTGTAGATTGTTTAATTAATATGTTTATATGGATGCATAATTAAATAGAGGAATTGGAATTTGAAATGCATGCGCCATTTTTGAAATTACATGGGTAGTTACAGATTTTAAATCTATATATTTTGAGTTATGTTTTAAGTTGAAATGGGCAATTTTATTTTGAAATAATGGAAGATAAATGAGTGATTAATAAGGGCTATATGGTATAGTTTACCTGTGTACTGCACATGGTGTTTCCGTTATTCTCTAGCAAGACAGTTGAGGGCCGGAAGAGGTAACCAACCAAGCGTCAGCTGCAGCAACAACAAGCTGCGGGCGACCGTCTTATAGGGGGGACTAAGTACTGTCAATTGTCAAAAAGTAACATTTTTGCTTTCTCTAGCCCCGTATTGTATTCCACTCAAAAATTCAATGTCCAGAATATATGTTTTAGGACCCCCTGAATCCAAAAATAAGTATTTTCAGAAGCAGGTCCGTGTGTGTGTGGACAGCATAGCTCAAAAACGAAAAGACGGTTAAATACCAAACTTTGTATTTAAGATTGGTATCTTCAAAGGATGCGACACGAAGATTTTCAAGAAAATGCCCCCACCCCTAATCTTAAAAGTGGCAATAACGATTTTGATTAAAATACCACATATTAAAGTCACTACTATCACAAATAAAATGTATATCTTGAATTGTCTGGGAATGGCTTCTAAAGACCTGTTTATTCTTGATGAATTTTGCTGAATTTGGCATAACTTTAAACCGTAAGAGAAAATACAGAAAATGTAGATATTGTTAAAATACACAGTTATGTCATATACATTTTTTTTTTTTTTTTTTTTTCGTGGAGCTTACCGTTTTCGAGATATTCCTTGTATTTGGTTTCAGCTTTAAAAAACTTGTACTTTACTCATTCAGGAATTTGTCAACTCCTGTCAATACAAACAAAGGAACTTCATTCACATAGCAACCAGCTTTTGACTATCACTTTAATCTTATTTCGCTTCTACTTACAAGGAAGCAAGTAATAAGACCATCTCTGCGAATTATTTCTCGATTAACATGAAGTAAATAGAAGCATAAGCTGTGTAACAATAATTTGTTGCAGAGATGTAGAGAAAGTCGTGTGAACAGAACACATCGTATTTTTTACAACACTTCTCGATATTCAAAATGCTCCACAAGATGCAATGTTTCACTAATTTGTTTCAAGAATTGTATACTGCCTCTAAAACGTGCATTAAACAAAATTATCTTATTACTTTTTTCGAAATAATGCTCTAATTTTGATCAATTATTACATTTGAAAGCATTTTGGAGAGCACAAGTGCTCTAGTTTTTCTGCAATAATTAGGGCTAATATACAAAAATATAATGGCATATCTAGTTGTAAGCTCATGTGCTGTAAAACTGAAATTTTGATTGTGAACATTTCTAAAAGTGCGTCACATAGCTCTTTCGTGTAACATCAACACATTTAGTGTTGTTGAAGTAACTACACAAGCTAGAATGTCGCTATTATTGAGTATAACGACATAAATTTCAATAAAATATGTTACATAATTTGGATTTTACAAATGTCAACAGATGCATGCATTTCTCAGAAATGTGGTGTTATTCCAGATGGTAACTCCGTTATGTTTATTACCCAGCGAGATTGTAATTACTGTCTTTACGTTGCATTGTGAGGGTTAGTTCTTGTTTTTGCAATGTTTACTTTCTCTACACGAATTTACTATGTGCATAGTGTATAGAGAAGGTATTGTATTCTGCCCAAAAAGTTGATCCAATATTTCACTATAAAAAAAGGCTTATGTGTGTGTATGAGAGAGAGAGAGAGAGAGAGAGAGAGAGAGAACACGATAAATAAACCCGAAAAGTTAGTAAAATACCAAACTTAGTATTTAAGTTTAGTATCTTCCAAGGAATGGACACTAAACTATCCTTTACATGGAAAAATTTCGAAAAGTTTGATTTTCTCAAAACTGGCTCTAACGATTTTTATTAAAATACCATATATTAAAGATATTTACATGACAAATAAAGTGTATATCTTGAATTTTCTGGGAACAGCCTCTGAAAACCTCTTGTATTTGGATGAATTTTGCCTAACTGGTAAATCGTAAGAGATGGACAAACACTTACTACACAAAAATGTAGATCTCGTTAAAACACACAATTTATCATATACATTTTTTTTTTCGTGGAGTTTACCATTTTTGAGATATTCCTTATCATTTGTTTGTTTTAAAATACTTACAATTTTCTCGTACAGGAATATGTCAACTCCTGGCCACTCAAAGAAACGGACTTCAATCCAATAGGAAACATTTGACTATCGGCTTAGCTTAGTGTAGTTCCCTTCTACTTAGAAGGAGCTAACGTTTATGTTGATGAGCATGAAGTAGGTGGAAGACCTTTGTTGTAGAACAGGTCCCCTACAGCGAATCAGTTTTGCAGCCAGTCCGCCACTGCTCACTCGCAAGCACCTGTCCCCGAGTCACGTGGTGTCATCATTACTTTTTGTAGGAAATGCAAACCTGTAGCCTCTGGGCGCGCGCCAAATACAAGTCACTTCCTCCCTCCAACGCTGTTCAAATCAGGGGCTTGTTAAACATTTCTTCTCTATACGTATCTACTGTGTTTATCGGTATCGTATTGCACCCAAAAACTCGACACCGAAAATACCCCTGAATCCCAAATAGTTGTTTGTGATCTAACACCCTAAAGTTATGGGTTTTGATTCGAGTGTGAATCAAAAAGTAACGTTACGCTCGCGTATCATACAATGTTTTTTCTACGAGAATGTTCAGATATTAAAAGAAAAGTTGCGAAAGAGGTTAAATTTGAGCCATTCACCAAGGGTTGTAGTTGGTTATTTATTTGGTAGCGTCAGGGTAGGTAGCGGCCCTAAGGATATCATAATTCTCAAAATACATTAATATTGTTTAGTTTTTTTATTTATTCTTTATTTTAGGTCGCAGAACTGCTAGGTCTTATAGCGATCACATTATAAGTAAATGATTATGTACACAGAAATTAAAATATACCTCTTGGCATATGAAAACAGCGGTTAAGTAGAAATAACAAACAGTGACAGTTGAATTAGGTATAACAGGTTAGTAATTATACTTCTGAGAGTGATTTAGATTCATTTCTTTAAGGTGTATTAATACATTAACTAAACGTTTTGTGTCTGTAATTAGTTTGTCACGGCCTGCTAGAACCAATATCCCGAATTATTTTGGCGAGCGTAAAGTTGGAACAAAATTACTTTACGCTGAAATTAGCTCATAACTATTCAATTACGCTCGGCCGTAGAAAAACAAAGTCTAGAGAAAGGTGCGAGTCTGTCTGTGGGCAGCATAGCTGAAAAGCGTGTCTTATGGTATTATTGTCAATAGAATAAAGCTTGTAGTATTACTATAGCTGTAATGGAACATGTCCTAATTAAGGATTATACCAACAAAAAACGAAACTTATCTTTCAATGAAGCAACACGAAGATTTTCACAAAACCTCCCATCCCAAACTGCACTTTATATTGACATTGTTTTGAAAACATCGATTTTCTCAAAAAGAACTCTAACGATTCTGATTAAAATAGTGTATATTAAAGATATTTTATGACAAAATGTGTATCTATCCTGAATTTTCTAAGAATAGCCTCTGAAGATATTCATTCTGGATGACTTTTGTATAACTGATAAACTATAAGAGATAGACAAAAAGTAACCACTCAAAAAATGCAGATCTCGTTAAAACACACAATTATATCATATACATTTTTGTAGAAATAACAATTTCCGAGAAGTCCTTATTGTTAGTTTCATTTTGAATAGTTATAGTTTTATCAAATGGCACATCATTATAGTTTTTTTCAGGGCATGCAAGGAGAACAAAATTTCTATGCCATCACATAGCGACAATCTATTAAAAGTTTTGAACATCGCCATAGACTAATGTATTCCCTTTTTCCCATTATCTGCAAGGATGTATATAATACAACCTTCTGTTAATATGTACATAGGTGTCGATGTATGTAAGAGCATATAAACCGTAAGAGATAGACAAAATCTTACTACACAAAAAAGTAAGTGTTGTTAAAACACACAATTTGTGTCGAATATATTTTTTGTGAAGTTAATCACTCCCAATTTTCCTTATTAATGGTTTTATTTTAAGTATGTATGTTTTTTTTTTAAATGGAAATGGTTATAATCTTATTTTCATCCAGATCATGCAAGGGGAATGGAATTTCTAGGTGATTACATAGCGACCATCAATCAATTGATTTAACCTAATGTTCCAATTGTCTGCAATGATACTTATAATACAACTTTCTGTTAATGTTTACTTTCTCTACACGTACTAGGTACGTAGTGTATAGAGAAGGTATTGTATTGCACCCAAAAATTCCATACCGAGATTTCACCGCAAATATATGTTTTAGGTTCCCCTTTATCCAAAAAAAGCTTTTTTTCAGAAAAAGGGCCGTGTGTCTGTGAACACGATAGCTCAAAAACGAAAGGTGGGTAAAATACCAAACTTGGTATTGAAGTTTACCATCTTCCAGGGATGCGACACGAAGATTTTGAGAAAAATTCTCCAATCCCAAACTACCCTTTACATGAAACTTTTTTCGAAAATGTTGATTTTATTAAAAATGGCTCTAACGATTTTGATTAAAATATCGTATATTAAAGATATTTGCCTGACAAATAAAATGCATATCTTGAATTTTCTGGGAATAGCCTCTGAAGACTACTTTATTTTGGATGAATGTTACGGAATTTTGCATAACTGCTAAACCGTTCGAGATGGACAAAAACTTATCACACAAAAAATGTAGAGCACGTTAAAACACACATTTTTTTCGTGGAGCTAATTGTTTTTGAGATATTCCTTGTTATTGGTTTCAGCTTTAAAAAACTTATACTTTTCTCATACAGGAATTTGTCAACTCGTGTCCATACAAAGGAACTTCAGTCACATAACTACCAGCTTTTGACTATCACTTTAACCTATGGTACTCCCTTATTTCGCTTCTACTTACAAGGAAGCAAGGAATAAGACAATTTGTGCTAATTTTTCTCAATTAGCATGAAGTAAACAGAAGCATAAGCTTTTTAAGAATAATTTGTTGCAGAGATGTAGAGAAAGTGATGTGAATGGAACGCATGAGAGTAGCTTGTTATAGACCTAATGGAATGGTTGTTGCACACCAGGAATGTTATATTGTCGCGGTCGCAATCGAGCACCTCGTGAGTAAGCAAATGAATCCTATTCAAGGATTGCAGCAGGCATTCTCTACATAGTGTATAGAGAAGCTATTGTGCTGCACCCAAACATTCAATACCGAGATTTCATGTTTCAGGAATCCCTGAAATACCAAACTTGACGTTTGTCTTCCAAAGATCCCCCCTCCCCCAACTACCCTTTACAAAGAAAAATGGTTTTGTTAACAATGCTTCTAGCGAGTTTGACTAAAGTCTCATATTACCTGACAAATAAAATGCATGTCTTGAATTTTAGGGGAATAGTCTCTGAAGACTACTTTATTCTGGATGGATTGTCCTAAATTTTGCATAGCTGGTAAGCCGTAAGAGATAAACAAAAGCTTACTGTGCAAAAAATGCAGAGCTCGCTAAAACACACAATTTATATTGTATACATTTTTTTCGTGGAGTTGGCCGTTTTCGAGATATTCTTTGTTATTGGTTTCAATTTTAAAATACTTAACTTTTCTCATACGGGAATTTGTCAACTCCTGGCCATGCAAAGAAGCGGATTTAAATGCCATAGCAACCACATTTTAAAACTTTTGACTATCACTTTATCCGAGTGTATTCTCTTCTACTTACAAGGAAGCAAGTAATAAAACAAGTTCTGGTAATGTTTATCTCGATTAGCAGCAAGTAGACAAAAGAATATGCTTATTAACAGTAATTTGTTACAGAGATGTAGAGAAAGTCATGTGAATGGAACACATCAGATGTTTAGAAAGATGCCCTCGTGTGTGTGTCTTCATTTCACACACTGAAGTTGCTCTCTTTCTTACAGTTGTTTTGGCGCTGGTTTGTAAATTACTTCAAAAGTGAATGTTAAACTATTGCAAAATTCAAAGCATTAACAACGAATATCTCAGAAATGGCTAATGTTACAAAAACTGATGTCACATGGATTGTGTGCTTCGACAGGGTCTACAAGATTTTGTCTATAAGTTTTGTTCACAGAACGAAGAGGTCTTCAGAGGTTATTCCCAGAAAAGTCAAGATATACATCTTTTGGTCATACAAATAGTTTAGGCTTTTGGAAGTTTGGTATTTTGTTCTAAAATTGCAGTTATGACACATGAGACCCTGCCCCTTCACTTTGGATTACGAAACCTAGGGCCAAGGTCCCAGTTCGTCCTCTGGACACGTACATATCGCAGAGAATGTAAACTAGCAGGCACTGAACCAGAAAATGTGTAGGTACGCAACATTACACACAAAAAGTCTTACCTGAGATACTTTGTTGCGAAAGTGCACCAGGTCTGCAGAGGATGTCACACGCCTGCTGTGTGAGGGTCCTGGGTTCCATTCCCAACTTAACTCTCTAGCCCAGATTGTTTCCTATGCGTGTGATGTAATCATTAAAATAAAAGTCCACCAACTTCAATACACGGTTAACGACGTGATATAAATGGAACAATAAAACAATGTGATGTGCTGACTTCTCTGTCTGTTCTACAAAACTTTAGTCTTTTGTTTACACAATACCTATCCAGATATAAACATATCTTATTACTTGTTTCCTTGTAAGTAGAAGGGAATACACTAGGATAAAGTGATAGTCAAATACTTTAAAACCTGGTTTCTATGTGGTTGTCATTGAAATCAGATTTTCTTTCCACGGCCAGGAGTAAAACAAAAGAGATAAGAAACGATTGAGGACTTCCTGTATAAGAAAAAATATAAGTATTTTAAAATTGCAACCAATAACAAGGAATATCTCTGAAATGGTTTGTTCGTAGTCAACTTACCCTCCCGTTATTTAGCACTGACACCCCTAGGACTTACAAGCGAACGCCTAGGAGTCAGAAGGGGAGGCAACGGCACCTGGAACGAGTGGTCGGCCCGTAGCCAGGCATGAGCGGGAGGAAGTGGATGTTAGGAAACGTGATGATGGAGGAATTACTGGAATGAGTGGCGAGGGAAACGGAGGACCCAGACGCCGCTTGGTCCCATATGCTTGGGATCGAACCCGGGACGCCTAGAGCGGTGTAACCTGGTGTATGAATAAATGTATGTGACATAAATAGTGTGTTTTAGTGATATCTACATTATTGTCTATCTCTTTGTCCACAGTGAAGAGGAATTCTCATTGCAAGGGGTAGTTTGAGGCGGGAGATTTCCGTGTCGCATCCTTGGAACAAACTTTGGTATTTAACGATACTTTCGTTTTTGAGCTATGCTGTCCACAGACACACACACACACACACACACACATTTTTCTAAAAATATTTTTTTGATTCAGGGGGTCTCAAAACATATATTTCCGGTGAAATCTCGGTATGGAATTTTTGGATGCAGTACAACATCTTCACTATACACTGTACATAGTATGTATAGAGAAAGCAAAAACGTATGACATAAATTGTGTGTTTTAACCAGATCTACATTTTCTGTGTTGTAAGTTTTTGTATATCTCTTACGGTTTACCAGTTATATAAAAGTCATTGAAAATGAAGAGGTGTTCAGGTCTTCCCAGAAAATCCAAGATATGCGCATTTCATTTGTCATAAAAATAAATTAAACAGAAGGTATTTTAATCCAAATCGTTAGTCATTTTTGAGATAATCAAAATTTTCGAAAAATGTTCCATGTAAAGGGTATTTTAGGGTGGGGGAATTTTCTTGAAAATCTTTATGTCGCATCCTTGGAAGATACCAAACTTAAATACCAAGTTTGGTATTTAATGGTCTTTTCGTTTTTAAGTTATGCTGCCCATAGACATACACACACACGCACACTCGGACATTTCTCTAAAAATGCTGTTTTTGGATTCAGGAGGTATGAAAGCATATCTCGGTATGGAATGTTTGGGTGCAATACAATAACTTCTCTATACACTATGTACGTATTACCTGTAGAGAAACTAGAAGTGTGTAATTGTCAAATATACTGTGTATGGTATTTGCCATTTCCGATTTACGAGGACCATCCCGAAAGTAACGAAACACAAATTTACTTACAAAGTTAAAGTATCTTATTCTTATTTCTCAACGTCATCGTTATTTACTATCACATATTTCTTGTCACGTGGTGCCGGTTTTTCAATACAGATGTTGCACTTTTCCACCGCTAAATATCTGATGTGATCCATTCACATTACTTTCCCTACATCTCAGCAACAAATTATTGTTAAAAAGCTAATGTTTCTATTTACTTCATGCCAATCGAGAAAAAAATTAGCAGAATTAGTTTTATTACTTGCTACCTTGTAAGTAGAAGGGAAATAAAGACATTCACATGCTAAAGCGATCGTCAAGTCCTTTAAAAGCTGGTCGCTATGTGAAATAATTGAAATTCCATTCTCTTCTCAGGAGTAAACAAACGATATATATAAATTGTGCGTTTTAAGGAGATCTAAGTATTTTGTGAAGTAAGTTTTTGTCTATTACTTATGTTTACAGGTTATACAAACATAATCGAGAATGGGTCTTAGAGGCTATTCACAAAAAATTCAAGATGTACATTTCAGTTGTTATAAAAATATCTTATCAAAATTGTTAGTCATTTTTGAGAAAATCACAATTTTCAAAAACATTTTCCATGTAAAGAATAGCTTATGGTGGGGGGATTTTCTTGAAAATCTTCGTGTCGAATACTTGGAGGATACCAAACCTAAATACCAAGTTTGGTGTTTAACCGACTTTTTGTTTTTGAGATATCCAATCTACAGGCAGACACACACACAGACACACGCGCGCGCCTTTTTTTTAATCAGGAGGTCTCAAAACATGTATTTCCGGTGAAATCTGGGTACGGAACTTTTGGGTGTAATACAATATCTTCTCTATATACTATGTACATGGTGAGTGTAGAGAAAATAAAAATGGTATGGTTATATGGTTTTTAATACTGCAGCCTTGAAGGAGATTTGTTGCAGAAGTACACAACACACTTCTAAGAGTTGCTCTGCAACTGGCAGCTGATGATACGAGAGTCGCTCCACAAGTCTAGCGCGCGCTGGATGTAAGAGGGCGGTGTTGTCAACCAAGGAAGGTTTCTTTGAGGCCGCGCCTCTCACCAAGGAGACCACAGATAGGGATTATAGTGGAGGTGCAGGGACGGCTTTTCTCCATTCCATGTATCATAAGTGTCACAGAAGTACAAACATAATAACAAAATCTGCTGACTTTCTCTACATCTCTTGCAACAAATTATTTGTAAAAAGTTTGTGCTTCTTTTTACTTCATACTAGTCGAGAAAAATTTAGCAGAAATAGTCTTATTACTTGCTTCCTTGTAAGTAGAAGTGAAATAATGGAGTAACGTAGGTTAAAGTGATAGTCAAAAGCTGGTTGCTATGTGACTGAAGTTCCATTGTTTGTATGGACAAGTATATAACACAAATTGTGTTTTTTAACGTGATCTACATTTTCGCTTAGGTAAGTTTTTGCCGATCTCTTACGGTTTACCAGTTATGCAAAATCCATAAAATGTATCCAGAATGAAATGGCTCCAACGATTTTGATTAAAATTTCGTATATTAAATATATTTACCCGACAAAAGAAATGTATATTTTGAATTTTCTGGCAGCCTCTGAATAGCCTCTGAAATCACTTTATTCTGGATGAATTTTACGGAATTTTGCATAACTGCTAAACCGTAAGAGATGGAAAAAAATTTACCACACAAAAAATGTAGAGCATATAAAAACACACAATTTATGTTACATGCGTTTTTTTCGTGGAGAGTTGATCGTTTTTTAGATATTCCTTGTTTTGGGTTTCAGCTTTGAAAATCATACTTTTCTCATACAGGAATTTGTGAACCTCTGTCCATACATACATACATACATACAAACAAAGGAACTTCAGTCACATAGCAACCAGCTTTTGACTATCACTTTAACCTATGCTACTCCCTTATTTCACTTCTACTTACAAGTAAGCAAGTAATAAGACTGTTTCTGCTAATTTCTCTCGATTAGCATGAAGTAAATAGAAGTATAAGCTTTTAAACAATAATTTATTGTAGAGATGCAGAAAAAGTGGTGTGAATGGTTCACATCAGATTTTTAATATTTTATTGCATCTATTCTCAAGGGTTTGGAGTGTTGGTGGTACGGGGTGCAAATTGACAGACGAGGCCCAGACCCAAGGGTTCCAATAACAAGGTCACTGCAGGATACGGGTGACTTGACCTTCACCTGGTGACCTGGTGGGCAACACCTGCCCCTCTTTTGTCGCAGCTGTTCTTGAAGAACCGGCCGACACTCGTATGCGATATCTATCGATCTCACGTTCTCTTTAGTACTGTCTCCGCCGGAGTATTCACAGCAAAACAAATGTCATTTCTAAAGTAATCAAAATAGGCAGACAAAACACAGACATTTTAAAAATCACATGACTTTCTCTATCTGTTCCACAAACAGATTTTCTTACAAGAGATGATTCTGTTTTCTACACCATGTTAATCGTTATTATTACTTGCTTTCTTGTAAATAGGAGAGAAATCAGGGAACACGCCAGGCTAAAGCGATACTCAAATCTTTTATGCGGATGGTATTTAAATTCCCTTCTTTGCATAACCAGGAATAGCACAAAATAAACAGGGATGCCTTCCTCTTTGAGAAGATATGAATTATTTTAAAATGAAAGCAATGACAAAGAATTTCTCAGAAACAGTGAGCTCCATCGCATCCTATGGACTTTTCGTTTTTGACACACACATAAACTAGCCTTTTTCTTCTAAAAATCCTGTTTTTATTCAGGGAGTCTGAAAACATATTTCCGGTGAAATCTCGATTTCAAAATGTTGTATGGAATATAATAGTTTCTTATTTACCAGGTACACTCGTCGCCATAAAAAATGACTTCTCCCCAGATTCAATGTGTCGCTTCGAGTATCCTCGTGAAAGCTGTGTTCACAAGGGTTAACTGTTGAGTACTGAAAACAGATCACGGAACTAGGTTTGTTAGCCGAGACGTTAAAAACTTCCACTCAAGTTCTTAGCTTCAAATCTCGCACTGCTAGAGAAACTAAAATACTTTTACCTTTCTCAAACGGATGTCATCGCTTTAGCCTTGTGTACTCCCTTATTTGCCTTCTAACATAAGGAACTGAGCATTTACCTTGAAAAACATCAAGTCTATAGAAGAATGATGAACACTTCGGTTGTAGAAAAGGTAGAGAAAGGCATGTGAATGGAACACAGATGTTTTTCAGTGCAATCTTCGTATCAAATGTATATACTGCTTGTGTAACTTTCGAAAATCGCAAACACAATTTCATCTACACATATTTGTTTTATTACCAACAGCAAAAAGTGAATTTTGCCCAACATCCGAGCTCTTAATTATATAAAAATATTCCATATTTTAGCTCGGAGATTCAGTTCCTTGTATGGAGTACTCTGGGTGATCTTACCAGGTTGAATGCCCGTTCCAAATTGTACATAGATAAACTGATGATCCAGTAAAGCTTCAATTAGCAACAAACACACTTACCTCGGCATCGGGATCTTTAATTTTACTGCATGATTATATACATGCCCGTAAAATGTACGAGATCACAGGTCTTGAAATGCTTTTATGGCATGGGGAACGTTTTTACGTCTTTGGGCAGTTTCAAAAGCGTTGCAATAGTACTAATACAGTACTAATATAGACCAGAGCTTATCTGTGTGTGTATCCTTGATCGTGATCATGGTCCCTCTTCACTGGGCTGTACCACTAGTGACCTCTAGTAAATGGTATACAGTACTATGGTAGACCAGAGCTTATCTGTGCGTCTATCCATCATGATCATGGTCCCTCTTCACTGGGCTGTACCACTAGTGACCTCTAGTAAATGGTATACAGTACTATGGTAGACCAGAGCTTATCTGTGTGTCTATCCTTGATCATGATCATGTTCCCTCTTCACTGGGCTGTACCACTAGTGACCTCTAGTAAATGGTATACAGTACTATGGTAGACCAGAGCTTATCTGTGCGTCTATCCATCATGATCATGGTCCCTCTTCACTGGGCTGTACCACTAGTGACCTCTAGTAAATGGTATACAGTACTATGGTAGACCAGAGCTTATCTGTGTGTCTATCCCTCATCATGATCATGGTCCCTCTTCACTGGGCTGTACCACTAGTGACCTCTAGTAAATGGTATACAGTACTATGAGAGACCAGAGCTTATCTGAGTGTCTAACCTTCATCATGATCATGGTCCCTCTTCACTGGGCTGTAACACTATTGACCTCTAGTAAATGGTGAACAGTACTATGATAGACCAGAGCTTATCTGTGTATCTATCCTTCATCATGATCATGGTCCCTCTTCACTGGGCTGTACCATTAGTGACCTCTAGTAAATGGTATACAGTACTATGATAGACCAGAGCTTATCTGAGTGTCTATCCTTCATCATGATCATGGTCCCTCTTCACTGGGCTGTACCACTAGTGACCTCTAGTAAATGGTGTAAAGTACTATGATAGACCAGAGCTTATCTGTGTGTCTATCCTTCATCATGATCATGGTCCCTCTTCACTGGGCTGTACCACTAGTGACCTCTAGTAAATGGTATACAGTACTATGATAGACCAGAGCTTATCTGAGTGTCTAACCTTCATCATGATCATGGTCCCTCTTCACTGGGCTGTACCACTAGTGACCTCTAGTAAATGGTGTAAAGTACTATGATAGACCAGAGCTTATCTGTGTGTCTATCCTTCATCATGATCATGGTCCCTCTTCACTGGGCTGTACCAATAGTGACCTCTAGTAAATGGTATACAGTACTATGATAGACAAGAGCTTATCTGAGCGTCTAACCTTCATCATGATCATGGTCCCTCTTCACTGGGCTGTAACAAAATGTATAGCACCACTAGTGACCTCTAGTAAATGGTATACAGTATTATGAGAGACCAGAGCTTTTCTGTGTGTCTATGCTTCATCATGATCAGGGTCCCTCTTCACTGGGCTGTACCACTAGTGACCTCTAGTAAATGGTATACAGTACTATGAGAGACCAGAGCTTTTCTGTGTGTCTATCCTTGATCATGATCATGGTCCCTCTTCACTGGGCTGTACCACTAGTGACCTCTAGTAAGTGGTATACAGTACTATGAGAGACCAGAGCTTATCTGTGTGTCTATCCTTCATCATGATCATGGTCCCTCTTCACTGGGCTGTAACAAAATGTATAGCACCACTAGTGACCTCTAGTTAATGGTATACAGTACTATGATAGACCAGAGCTTATCTGTGTGTCTATCCTTGATCATGATCATGGTCCCTCTTCACTGGGCTGTAACAAAATGTATAGCACTACTAGTGACCTCTAGTAAATGGTGTACAGTACTATGATAGACCACAGCTTATCTGTGTGCCTATCCTTCATCATGATCATGGACCCTCTTCACTGGGCTGAACAAAATGTATAGCACCACTAGTGACCTCTAGTAAATGGTATACAGTACTATGATAGACCAGAGCTTATCTGTGTGTCTATCCTTGATCATGATCATGGTCCCTCTTCACTGGGCTGAACAAAATGTATAGCACCACTAGTGACCTCTAGCAAATGGTGTACAGTACTATGATAGACCAGAGCTTATCTGTGTGTCTATTCTTTATCATGATCATGGTCCCTCTTCACTGGGCTGTAACAAAATGTATAGCACCACTAGTGACCTCTAGTAACTGGTACACAGTACTATGATAGACCAGAGCTTATCTGTGTGTCTATCCTTCATCATGATCATGGTCCCTCTTCACTGGGCTGTAACAAAATGTATAGCACCACTAGTGACCTCTAGTAAATGGTATACAGTTCTATGATAGACCAGAGCTTATCAGTGTGTCTATCCTTCTACATGATCATGGTCCCTCTTCACTGGGCTGTAACACTAGTGACCTCTAGTAAATGGTATACAGTACTATGATAGACCAGAGCTTATCTGTGCATCTATCCTTCATGATCATGGTCCCTCTTCACTGGGCTGTACCACTAGTGACCTCTAGTAAATGGTATACAGTACTATGATAGACCAGAGCTTATCTGCGTATCTATCCTTCATCATGATCATGGTCCCTCTTCACTGGGCTGTACCACTAGTGACCTCTAGTAAATGGTGTAAAGTACTATGATAGACCAGAGCTTATCTGTGTGTCTATCCTTCATCATGATCATGGTCCCTCTTCACTGGGCTGTACCACTAGTGCCCTCTAGTAAATGGTATACAGTACTATGATAGACCAGAGCTTATCTGTGTATCTATCCTTCATGATCATGGTCCCTCTTCACTGGGCTGTACCACTAGTGACCTCTAGTAAATGGTATACAGTACTATGATAGACCAGAGCTTATCTGAGTGTCTAACCTTCATCATGATCATGGTCCCTCTTCACTGGGCTGTACCACTAGTGACCTCTAGTAAATGGTGTAAAGTACTATGATAGACCAGAGCTTATCTGTGTGTCTATCCTTCATCATGATCATGGTCCCTCTTCACTGGGCTGTACCACTAGTGACCTCTAGTAAATGGTATACAGTACTATGATAGACCAGAGCTTATCTGAGTGTCTAACCTTCATCATGATCATGGTCCCTCTTCACTGGGCTGTACCACTAGTGACCTCTAGTAAATGGTGTAAAGTACTATGATAGACCAGAGCTTATCTGTGTGTCTATCCTTCATCATGATCATGGTCCCTCTTCACTGGGCTGTACCAATAGTGACCTCTAGTAAATGGTATACAGTACTATGATAGACAAGAGCTTATCTGAGCGTCTAACCTTCATCATGATCATGGTCCCTCTTCACTGGGCTGTAACAAAATGTATAGCACCACTAGTGACCTCTAGTAAATGGTATACAGTATTATGAGAGACCAGAGCTTTTCTGTGTGTCTATGCTTCATCATGATCAGGGTCCCTCTTCACTGGGCTGTACCACTAGTGACCTCTAGTAAATGGTATACAGTACTATGAGAGACCAGAGCTTTTCTGTGTGTCTATCCTTGATCATGATCAGGGTCCCTCTTCACTGGGCTGTACCACTAGTGACCTCTAGTAAATGGTGTAAAGTACTATGAGAGACCAGAGCTTATCTGTGTGTCTATCCTTCATCATGATCATGGTCCCTCTTCACTGGGCTGTAACAAAATGTATAGCACCACTAGTGACCTCTAGTTAATGGTATACAGTACTATGATAGACCAGAGCTTATCTGTGTGCCTATCCTTCATCATGATCATGGTCCCTCTTCACTGGGCTGTAACAAAATGTATAGCACTACTAGTGACCTCTAGTAAATGGTGTACAGTACTATGATAGACCACAGCTTATCTGTGTGCCTATCCTTCATCATGATCATGGACCCTCTTCACTGGGCTGAACAAAATGTATAGCACCACTAGTGACCTCTAGTAAATGGTATACAGTACTATGATAGACCAGAGCTTATCTGTGTGTCTATCCTTGATCATGATCATGGTCCCTCTTCACTGGGCTGAACAAAATGTATAGCACCACTAGTGACCTCTAGCAAATGGTGTACAGTACTATGATAGACCAGAGCTTATCTGTGTGTCTATTCTTTATCATGATCATGGTCCCTCTTCACTGGGCTGTAACAAAATGTATAGCACCACTAGTGACCTCTAGTAACTGGTACACAGTACTATGATAGACCAGAGCTTATCTGTGTGTCTATCCTTCATCATGATCATGGTCCCTCTTCACTGGGCTGTAACAAAATGTATAGCACCACTAGTGACCTCTAGTAAATGGTATACAGTTCTATGATAGACCAGAGCTTATCAGTGTGTCTATCCTTCTACATGATCATGGTCCCTCTTCACTGGGCTGTAACACTAGTGACCTCTAGTAAATGGTATACAGTACTATGATAGACCAGAGCTTATCTGTGCATCTATCCTTCATGATCATGGTCCCTCTTCACTGGGCTGTACCACTAGTGACCTCTAGTAAATGGTATACAGTACTATGATAGACCAGAGCTTATCTGTATATCTATCCTTCATCATGATCATGGTCCCTCTTCACTGGGCTGTACCACTAGTGACCTCTAGTAAATGGTGTAAAGTACTATGATAGACCAGAGCTTATCTGTGTGTCTATCCTTCATCATGATCATGGTCCCTCTTCACTGGGCTGTACCACTAGTGCCCTCTAGTAAATGGTATACAGTACTATGATAGACCAGAGCTTATCTGTGTATCTATCCTTCATGATCATGGTCCCTCTTCACTGGGCTGTACCACTAGTGACCTCTAGTAAATGGTATACAGTACTATGATAGACCAGAGCTTATCTGAGTGTCTAACCTTCATCATGATCATGGTCCCTCTTCACTGGGCTGTACCACTAGTGACCTCTAGTAAATGGTGTAAAGTACTATGATAGACCAGAGCTTATCTGTGTGTCTATCCTTCATCATGATCATGGTCCCTCTTCACTGGGCTGTACCACTAGTGACCTCTAGTAAATGGTATACAGTACTATGATAGACCAGAGCTTATCTGAGTGTCTAACCTTCATCATGATCATGGTCCCTCTTCACTGGGCTGTACCACTAGTGACCTCTAGTAAATGGTGTAAAGTACTATGATAGACCAGAGCTTATCTGTGTGTCTATCCTTCATCATGATCATGGTCCCTCTTCACTGGGCTGTACCAATAGTGACCTCTAGTAAATGGTATACAGTACTATGATAGACAAGAGCTTATCTGAGCGTCTAACCTTCATCATGATCATGGTCCCTCTTCACTGGGCTGTAACAAAATGTATAGCACCACTAGTGACCTCTAGTAAATGGTATACAGTATTATGAGAGACCAGAGCTTTTCTGTGTGTCTATGCTTCATCATGATCAGGGTCCCTCTTCACTGGGCTGTACCACTAGTGACCTCTAGTAAATGGTATACAGTACTATGAGAGACCAGAGCTTTTCTGTGTGTCTATCCTTGATCATGATCAGGGTCCCTCTTCACTGGGCTGTACCACTAGTGACCTCTAGTAAATGGTGTAAAGTACTATGAGAGACCAGAGCTTATCTGTGTGTCTATCCTTCATCATGATCATGGTCCCTCTTCACTGGGCTGTAACAAAATGTATAGCACCACTAGTGACCTCTAGTTAATGGTATACAGTACTATGATAGACCAGAGCTTATCTGTGTGCCTATCCTTCATCATGATCATGGTCCCTCTTCACTGGGCTGTAACAAAATGTATAGCACTACTAGTGACCTCTAGTAAATGGTGTACAGTACTATGATAGACCACAGCTTATCTGTGTGCCTATCCTTCATCATGATCATGGACCCTCTTCACTGGGCTGAACAAAATGTATAGCACCACTAGTGACCTCTAGTAAATGGTATACAGTACTATGATAGACCAGAGCTTATCTGTGTGTCTATCCTTGATCATGATCATGGTCCCTCTTCACTGGGCTGAACAAAATGTATAGCACCACTAGTGACCTCTAGCAAATGGTGTACAGTACTATGATAGACCAGAGCTTATCTGTGTGTCTATTCTTTATCATGATCATGGTCCCTCTTCACTGGGCTGTAACAAAATGTATAGCACCACTAGTGACCTCTAGTAACTGGTACACAGTACTATGATAGACCAGAGCTTATCTGTGTGTCTATCCTTCATCATGATCATGGTCCCTCTTCACTGGGCTGTAACAAAATGTATAGCACCACTAGTGACCTCTAGTAAATGGTATACAGTTCTATGATAGACCAGAGCTTATCAGTGTGTCTATCCTTCTACATGATCATGGTCCCTCTTCACTGGGCTGTAACACTAGTGACCTCTAGTAAATGGTATACAGTACTATGATAGACCAGAGCTTATCTGTGCATCTATCCTTCATGATCATGGTCCCTCTTCACTGGGCTGTACCACTAGTGACCTCTAGTAAATGGTATACAGTACTATGATAGACCAGAGCTTATCTGTGTATCTATCCTTCATCATGATCATGGTCCCTCTTCACTGGGCTGTACCACTAGTGACCTCTAGTAAATGGTGTAAAGTACTATGATAGACCAGAGCTTATCTGTGTGTCTATCCTTCATCATGATCATGGTCCCTCTTCACTGGGCTGAACAAAATGTATAGCACCACTAGTGACCTCTAGCAAATGGTGTACAGTACTATGATAGACCAGAGCTTATCTGTGTGTCTATTCTTTATCATGATCATGGTCCCTCTTCACTGGGCTGTAACAAAATGTATAGCACCACTAGTGACCTCTAGTAACTGGTACACAGTACTATGATAGACCAGAGTTTATCTGTGTGTCTATCCTTGATCATGGTCCCTCTTCACTGGGCTGTAACACTAGTGACCTCTAGTAAATGGTATACAGTACTATGATAGACCAGAGCTTATCTGTGTATCTATCCTTCATGATCATGGTCCCTCTTCACTGGGCTGTACCACTAGTGACCTCTAGTGAATGGTATACAGTACTATGATAGACCAGAGCTTATCTGTGTATCTATCCTTCATCATGATCATGGTCCCTCTTCACTGGGCTGTACCACTAGTGACCTCTAGTAAATGGTATACAGTACTATGATAGACCAGAGCTTATCTGAGTGTCTATCCTTGATCATGATCATGGTCCCTCTTCACTGGGCTGTAACAAAATGTATAGCCCCACTAGTGACCTCGAGTAAATGGTATACAGTACTACGACAGACCAGAGCTTATCTGTGTGTCTATCCTTCATCACGATCATGGTCCCTCTTCACTGGGCTGTACCAATATTGACCTCGAGTAAATGGTATACAGTACTACGACAGACCAGAGCTTATCTGTGTGTCTATCCTTCATCATGATAACCATCTTCCTCTAGAAGGCGGCAACAAAGCCCACTAGTGACAAGGGTGCGAACATTCAGTAATGGACGATATGTCTTATATATCTTGTTCGTATGCTATGACTGTGCATGTTTGTCATTTTTATGACAGTTTTTGTTTATAATTGAAGTGAATTGTAACATATGTGTATGAAGTGGTGTTGTTTACTCTAATAAGTGTTTATTTGGCACCAGGAAGAATTTCAGAAACTTTACTACAAGGATTCTTGCGAAACATTAAACCCAGTATTTAAGTGACATTTTTACCATCTCTACACGTACTATGTACATATAGAATAAACCACCCAAAAATTCAATACCGAGTTTTCACGGGTAACATATGTTTTGAGACCCGCTGAATCCAAGAAAAAGTATTTTTAGAAAAATGTCCGTTTGTGTGTCTGTCTGTCTGTCTGTGTGTGTGTCTTCGGGTAGCATAGCTCAAAAACGAAAAACCAAACTTGGTATTTAGGTTTGATATCTTCCAAGAATGCGACACGAAGATTTTCAAGAAAATCTCCCCACCCCCAACTACCCTTTACATGAAACTTTTTTCGAAAATGTTGATTTTCTAAAAGAATGCCTCCAGCGATTTTGATCAAAGTATCGTATATTAAATATATTTACCTGACAAATAAAATGTATATCTTGAATTTTCTGGGAATATCCTCTGAAGACTACTTTATTCTGGGTGAATGTTACGGAATTTTGCATAACTGGTAAACCGTAAGAGATGGATAAAAACTTACCACACTAAAAATGTAGAGCACGGAAAAAACAACACAATTTATGTAATATACCTATATTTTTTTCTTGGGGTTGATCTTTTTTTAGACATTCCTTGTTATTAGTTTCAGCTTTGAAAAACTTATACTTTTGTGATACAAGAATTTGTCAACTGCTGTCCATACAAACAGAGGAACTTCAGTCACATAGCAACCAGCTTTTGACTATCACTTTAAACTATGGTACTCCCTTATTTCGCTTCTACTTACAAGGAAGCAAGTAATAAGACTATTTCTGCTAATTTTTTCTCGATTAGCATGAAGTAAATAGAAGCATAAGCTTTTTAACAATAATTTGTTGCAGAGATGTAGAGAAAGTCATGTGAATGGAATACATCAGATTTTTTGTTTGTAAATTCACTGCGCTTAACACTTTAGGTATTGTAAAAATGATGTAAACGCCAGTTTCAGTTCCCGTTATAGCTTGAGATGAGTTCCCTCTCGTTGGTTAAAACACACCTCATCCTTGCTTTCTCTAGCATGTATGTACATAAAGGTTTATCTCACTCAAAAATTCCGTACCGAGATTTCAACGGAAATACACGTTTTCAGACCCCATGAATTGAAAAAAAAAAAAAAGCATTTTTAGAAGCATGTCCGTGAGTGTGCGTGCAGCATAGCTCAAAAACAAAGTCTGTTAAATACCAAACTTTGTATTTTCCAAGGACGTGACACTTACATTTTCTATAAAGTCCAGGCCCAACTACCCTTTACATGCAACATTTTGATTTTTTCCAAAACAGCTCTAATGTTTTGTTTAAAATGCAGTATATTTAAGATATTTTCATGACAAACGAAATTTATACAGGTATTGAATTTTCTGGGAATAGTCTCTGAAGACTTCTTCATTCCGAATGACTTTTGTATAACTGGTAAACCGTAACAGATATTTTTTTTTTATTTTTATTAATTATTTGTTTGATAGAGTTAATTGTTTTCAAAATATTCCGAGTTATTGGTTTTTAAACTACTTAAACTATTCTCAAACGAGAAGGCACTTTCTTTCTTCCTTCTCGTCTCTCTTTTGTTCTCTCCCAGCAAGTAAAGAGAACCGAATTTCAAATGTTTCACTTTGCGACCGCTTTTATAAAATTTGAGGTAATTGTATTGCCTTATTTCGCTTCTACTTACAAGGAAGCAAGTAATAAGACAATTTCTGTTAATGTTTATCTTGATTAGCATCAAGTAGATAGAAGGATAATGTTATGTAAGAATAAGTTGCAGAATATGTAGAGGATGTTTAGGGATTTGAACACACCAGATTTACAATTAAAACATAAATAACAAATACATAACAATTGCATGTGAAGGGAGAAATGCTATTGACAATGCTGTTGCAAAAGCTGCAACTTTATTAGATTTCGTAATTATAGTATCAGGGACACTTGCGTCTGTTTGGGTTCAGGAAAACTGAATGTGGAGAATGAGGTAGAGGATGAATGACAATTGCTGTGTGGGAACAGCGTGTTAACTGGAGTGACAAAAACACGTCACGTGCCGCGCTTTTTCTGTGAATCTCGCGCCGCTGACCTGTATATTACGTCAACATTATTTGTAAACAAAAGGGGGCGTTAGCCGCTCTGTAGTAGCAGCAGCATAGCCTGCCTTCTTGCTAACACAAGTTGGTGTTACCATCGTGTACTCCCATTTATAGCGCACAGGCCTTTATTATAGCTTTCTTGTACATAGATAGAGAAGGTGTTGCACTTCACCCAAAAGTTCGATATGCAAAAGCATTTTTAGAAAAAAGGTCCATGTGTGCATGTATGAACAACATAATTCAAAAACGAAAAGTTGGTTAAGAGCCAATCTTTATAATTAAGTTCAGTATCTACCAAGGATGTGTCCCAAAGATTTGCAACAAAATCCCCTTTTACATAGAACAAATTTCGAAAAATGTGATTTTCTCAAAAAATTTTGATTAAAATGCCGTATATTAAAGATATTTACATCACAAATAAAATGGCTATCTTGAATTTTCTGGCTAGAATCTCTGAAGATTACTTCATTCTGAATGACTTTTGTGTTACTTCTGCATAACTACTAAAGTTTAAGAGATAAACAAAAACTTACTCCAGAAAAATATATATATATATATATATATATATATATATATATATATATATATATATATATATATATTACACTAAAGCACACAATTTATATCATATACATTTTTTTGAAGAGTTAACCATCTCCTTGTTATTGGTTTCAGGTTTACGCTACTTAAGTTTTTCTCAAATGGGAAGACCTATTTATTTTCGTCTTTTTTTGTTTTTTTGTTTACTCCTAGCAATCAAAGAGAACCGAATTTTAATTGTTCCACGTAGCAACCAGCTTTTAAATGATTTGACTATCGGTTTATCCTAGTGTATTCCCTTCTACTTACAAGGAAGCAAGTAATAAGAGAATTTCTGTTAGTGTTTATCTTGATTAGCACGAAGTGGATAAAACAATAGTGTTTTGCAAGAAAAGTTTGTTTGCGGAACAGCTAGAAGAAGTCATGTGAATGGAACATATCGGATCTTTTACTTTTGGACGGATTGCTTGGGGACTTATGGGGACTTCGCCATTTGTGACAACAGCTAGATATTGGTTCAACGTATTCGATCATCCGTTTGTGATGAGGAGCGCCCAGGACGCCCGGAAGAAGTGATTAACGAAACAAGTGGCCTAGGAAAGAAGTGTGTCGACGGCAATTCATTACTTCGCATGATGGCTGACGCCATTGCTCAAAGTGTACAACAAGCTGTGTTTACATTTAGTTAAGCGCAATCAGATGCAGATTTTCCGTCAAGTTGGTCCGGATTTCTCTAGAAATCTGTTGCTTCGTCGGCCGGAAAAGCAATAGAAACGATAGGAAACATTGAAGAACTTAGTACACTACGATAAAAAAAATGCGGAAATACTAAATAAATAAACAGTAAGTAATTGCAAAATTTACTAGGGGCGTTCAATATGTCCTTAGAAAATCCAGGAAATTGCACTCAGCATCGAAACAGGTTTGTATTTAGTAACCGTCGTCTCTTACTAAATAACAGTTCAAGTTTCGGCAATATCAGTCACGTGGTTTCGTTGTCATAAGCGATTGAATCAACAATATTGTGCTTCTTCAGAAGGATAGAAAATAAAAGTTTCGTGTGGTGATTAAACTTCTATTTCAAAGACTTAACACCGAAAGAGATAAAAGCCGAGTTGGATCAAGTTCATAGTACATCTTTTCCTACGTTTGTAACAATTTACAGTTGGATAAATGAATTTAAACGTGGCTGTACATCCACAAATGACGAACATCGTTCCGGACGTCCAGTAGAAGTGACTTCCTCCGAAATGGTTGACAAAACCCAAGATATGATTTTGAGTGATCGACGAATCCAAGTTCGCGGAATAGTAGAGGCCACAGGCACATCACAAGGTACAGTGTTCTCAATGTTGCACCAACAATGGTCTGCGCAAGAGGCTGCCGCGTTTGCTCTCAATGGAGAATAAACGCAATCGTGTGTTCGATTCGGAAGCTGGTTTGGCACTTTTCCGTCGAATCTTGACGAGTTTCTGCGTCGATACATAACTGTGAATGAAACATGGATACACTTCTACACTCCAGAGATAATAGTACAGTAGAAACAGAGGATTTTTAAAGGTGAACCGGTTTCAAAGAAGGAAAAGGTGGTGAAATATATAGACACGGTGATGGCCTCAATATTTTGGGATGCACGAGGAGTCATCTGCATTAACTACTTGCAGAATAGAACGATAAATGGAAAGCATAATGCATCTTTATTGCACCGGTTGAACGGAGAAATCAAGAAAAAAGCGCTCTCATCTGGCAAAGAAAACGATTCTCTTCCACTAAGACAATGCAAGGGTGCATACCTGTGCACTTTCGATGCCGAAAATTGATTCCGAAAAATTCATCTAGACTAAACATGTCTTCAAAGGCTTCTCCCAGAAAAATCAAGATATACATTTTATTTTTCATATAAATATGTTTAATACATGATATTTTAATCAAAATCATTAGAGGCATTTTTGAGAAAATCAAAATTCTAAAATTGTTCATTGTATACGTTGATATCTGAAATATAAATACTAATGCAAGAGACATAATAACAGAGCAATGAACTTAAGGGCATTATTAATTTAGGAAAAGGCTTGAAATTCCCAATTGATAATCTTCCTAAAGAGGATTTGATTAACAAGCTATTGATCTTAAATAAAGGGACAGGACTGAAACAATAAAAATAAAATGTGTAATACAACATCCTGGCATCTAGTTGCCTATACTAAGACGGATATTTACCACATTACAGCATTAGTTTACAAACATAACCTATATACCTACTAATGAATGCAAAAAAGAAATAAAATGACAGATTAAAGTTAAGTAAATTCCGTAAGAAATGTGTATATAAACGTAAAACAACTTTCACTCGCACTAAAGCAGTCAGTGTTAATTACCGGGTTCCGGAGTTCATTTAGAGCTTTTAGTAACCAGTTATTGCCTTCTAAAATTTAACAAAACTAGTAACCTACATTGCTGGTAAATAAATGTCGTGATATTTATGGACGCTCTTTAACTGCTGTGGTTCTCAGCGTCCCATTCTATACTGGGCGTGAAGGACTGCTTAATGTTGCTCAGAGGCCTCTTTTATCAGGCTTGAGGTTCTTTTATGTGCCATAAATCACGGGACCAACGCCTTTACTTCCTTTCATGCTAAGGATTTTTATATCCATGGTCCTCCGCCGGGTTTGTACCCGCGACCTTGGGTATATGAAGTTAGCCATTACACCACGGAGGGCGCCTCAGTAGAAGGTGCTGCACCGGTAGCAGGCGCAAACTTATTTTATACATAACGGGTGTTGGAAATGCTGTCCTCATTCCTGTAGGCAGAGTTCAACTGAAAAAAAAAAGCATTTTCAAAAAAAGGTCCTTGTATGAGTATCCGTGTGTCTGTGAACATGATAGCTCAAAAACGAAAATTCGGCGAAGATTTTGATAAAAATCTCCCCATCCCAAACTACCCTTTACATGGAACGTTTTTCGAAAATTTTAATTTTCACAAAAATGGCTCTAACGATTTTGATTAAAGATATTTACCTCAAATAAAATATATATCTTTATTTTTCTGGGGATAGCCTCTGAAGACTACTTTATTCTGGATGAATTTTAAGGAATTTTGCATAACTGCTAAACCGTAAGAGATAGACAAAACTTACCACACAAAAAATGTAGACCACGTTAAAACACACAATTTATGTTACATACATTTTTTCGTGGAGTTGATCGTTTTTGAGTTATTCCTTGTTTTTAATTTCACCTTTAAAAAAACTTATACTTTTCTCATACAGGAATTTGCCAACTCGTGTCCATACAAACAAAGGAACTTCAGTCACATTGCAACCAGCTTTTGACTATCACTTTAACCTATGCTACTCCCTTATTTCGCTTCTACTTACAAGGAAGCAAGTAATAAGACTATTTCTGCTCATGTTTTCTCGATTAGCATGAAGTAAATAGAAGCATAAGATTTTTAACAATAATTTGTTGCAAAGATGTAAAGAAAGTGAAGTGAATGGCTCGCATCAGATTTTTACCCCGGGACAGCTGTACAGTTACAGGAATGAGTCTCGATTCCTTGCCTGCACAGAAGCAGTTGTTTCCTCTGCTCATTTCTCAACTTTACATCCGAAATTTGGTCTGTTAAAAGTTTACAGCTTTTGGGAGCTGTTTCAGGGAATTTAGTACATGAAATCTCACAGAGAATGATGCCGAGTGTGCAAAACGTTGAAGAACTCTAGTTTTACATGATCTGAAATCTTGTCACCATTAAGGATTATGTCATCCTCTTTACAATGGTTGACTTCGCTTCACAAGCACAACCTGACTCATGCTCCTAACAACTTAACGTGTGAGTTGACTGCGGAGACACCCGTTATTTTCTCAATGGCAACTGGTCCTCATAGTGGATTATACGACTTTGAATGCACAAAATGTTCGGTCAATCGAATGTTACAGACAAATAACACAAGTGTATAGTGATAATGCAATGAACGAGTCTTCAGTGAGGAAATGACACATAATTTACGAGTAATCAAGGAAGAACATAACAGTGTGTACGATAAAGACCGTTCATCAATCGTTATGGACCAGTTGAAAGCAAAAGAATTCAGAAAAACCGGTGTTTCACTTTGGACACGTACATGACTTTTTGGATGGAAAAGATTTGCCAGTCATGAGGACCTCAAAGTGGCAGTGACATATTGGTTCAGATCTTTAGCGGTAGAAGAGTATAACATTGGCACTGAAAACTGGTACCACGTGACAATAAATACCTTGATAGCAACGACGATTACGTTGAGAAATAGAGTAAGGTAGTGTGACTTTGCAAACAAAGTTTTGTGTTGATAGCTTTCGTTATTTTTTAGTTATGTCAAATCGTGTATCACTTTCTGGATGACCTTCATTTAACATAATCCATATTTATTCTAGCAAACATGTCTTACCCTTCTCTCAAATATGAAGTTCATAAACCGTTTATGAAAATTTCGTCCTTTTAATCTTCAAAGCTATGAATAAAAAACTACTCTTCCCAATATTTAACTAATTTTATTTTAATCCATATAATCGATACCTTAATTCCATACATTATACATAATTCAATTCAATTTTATGTCTTTAATCACTTATCTTGTTCCATTACTTATTCATTTCCTAATATATGCGTTTTTTAAAATTAATACTCTTTTATTTGTTCACGTATTGCCAATTATCATTATTTCATTGTTTGCTTTCTTTAACACATATAGTTTAATAATTATAACACTTTTACACCGATCATAGTTAATTTTCGTTTTAACATAATTCAACACGTCATCTTCAGACATTTCTCCCCCTGGATAATGCCTGCTGTTCTTCCTCATGCCCGTAATCCTTCATTTCCAGCTTTCACTCATCCTCTAGTTCCCGCTGTCACCCTACTCTACACCGGCACCTTCTTCTGCACCCCCCTCTGCTCCCCATCATCTTCCGTCTTCATTTATAATCAGTATGCGTTTCTTTATCTTCCCTTCTTAATACTGTCCCCTTCCATTCATTCCATAATTATCTTCTTAATAAAGTACAGTAATAGCCACTTATATTTCTGTATTCTAATTCTCAATACCTCCTTCCACTTCTATCTCCTCTTCACAATAGTACTAATAGATGCTACAACAAACCCCAACGTTCCGGTGTTAAGGTTAAGTACAACCCGACTCCATCACTATAGCTTGTCAAGGTAATTACAGATATTACCAGATTTCGGTCTGCGCAGCTCACGCCTTCAGCTGCTTCCCGTCTTCCCGCTTTAGCCCGCCCCTGTTCGAAGATAGTAGGAAAGATGGAGATGCAGGGAGAGTTTGCCATCACCGCTGTATTACTGTTACAATACGCGCATGTATGGCTGAGTGTAGGATGAGAACAAGTAATTGTGTTCGAAAGGAGCAACATTTTAGACGATCTCCTTATTCTGCCTTGCAAGGCACTTGCTAGAGAAGACCTTGTGTGTTGAACATTACTGTTAATAGTTCTCAGTTTATATACTCTTGCAATAAACAGTACACGTTAGCAATTCTCTCTCACCCGCCACTGACAAAAACCTCGCGGTGCGCATGCGTATCTGATGCCATATGTGCATGCCTCCGCGGTGTAATGGTTGCCATGCTAGCCTCAATTACTCAAAGTGCGGGTTCAAACCCGGAGGAGGATGATGGATTTTTTCGGGCGTAAAAGTTCTTAGCTTCCTTGGAAGGGAAGTAAAGCTTGTTGGTCCCGCGTTGTAGATTTACGGCACGTCAAAGAACCTCAAGCCAGACGCTGAGAACCACAGCAGTTAAAGAGCGTCCATAAATAAAACTACATTTCCATTTCTATGTTCTGCCAATCCGACAGAAAGAACAGGGACTTTCAATGGTGAAAGAATTATCAAAATCTTCAGTTAGGTTTACTTTCTCTACCATTACTATATACATAGTAGGTAGAGAAGGTATTATGTTCCACTCAAAAATTCGTTTCCAAGAGCTCACTGAAAATACATGCTTTAATTTATCCCCCCAAAAAATAAAACCTTTTTTAGAAAAAGGTCTGTGTGCCTGTGAACAGCATAACTCAAAAACGAAATTCGTTGAATACCAAACTTGGTATTTAAGTTGCGCATCTTCCAAGGATACGATATGAAGATTTTCAAGAAAATTCCCCCATTTGCAACTACCCTTTACATGGAAAAAAAATCAGAAATGTTTGGTTTTCTTAAAAATTACTAATGATTGTGATTAAAATCTCTTATATTTAAGACATTTACTTGTATGTGTTGAATTTTCTGGGCGTAGCCTCCTTAGACGTCTTTATTCTGAGGTTTGCATAACTGATAAACCGTAGGAGATAGACACGTACAGCTCGTTAAAATACACAATGCTGTCATACACAATTTTTTGTGGAGTTGGCCGCTTTCGAGATATTCTTTGTTATTGATTTCAATCTTAAAACGTTACTTTTTCTCAATTGGGAATTTTGATTTCTGTTTCCTTCGTTTTACTCTCGGCGTTGCAAAGAGAACCAAATTTTAATCACACAGCAACCACATTTTAAAACATTTGACTATCATTTTATCCTAATGTATTCCCTTCTACTTACAAGGAAGCAAGTAATGAGACAATTTCTGGTAATGTTTATCTCCATTAGCATGAAGTAGATAGAAGAATGATCTTGTGTAGCAATAGTTTGTATTTGTGACAGCTAGAGAAATATATGTCAGTGAAATGCATCAGATTTTTTTAAAAATGATTATTACTTTCTCTACACGTACTATGTACATAGTGTATGGAGAAGGTATTGTAATGCACCCAAAAATTCAATACCGAGATTTCACCGGAAATATATATTTTAGAGTCCCCTGTATCCAAGAAACTGTATTTTCACAAAAAGGTCCGTGTATGTGTGCGTGTCCGTGTGTGTGCGTGTGTCTGTGAACACGATAACTCAAAAACGAAAAGTCGGTAAAATACCAAACTTGTTATTTAAGTTTAGTATCTTCCAGGTATGCGACAGGAAGATTTTGAGAAAAATCCCCCCACCCCTAACTACGTTTTACATGAAATTTTTTTCGAAAGTGTTTATTTTCTCAAAAATGACTCAAACGATTTTGATTAAAGTATCATATATTAAAGAAAATTACCTGACAAATAAAATGTATATCTTTAATTTTTTGGGAAAGCTTCTGAAGAGTACTTTATTCTGGATCAGTTTTACGGAATTTTGCATAACTGCTAAACCGCAAGAGATGAACAAAAACTTACCACAGGATAAATATAGAGCACGTTAAAACATACAATTTATGCTATATACATTTTTTTTCGTGGAGTTGATCGTCTTTGAGATATTCCTTGTTTTTGGTTTTAGCTTTGAAATAATTATACTTTTCTCATACAGGAATTTGTCAAGCCCTGTCCATACAAACCAATGAACTTCAGTGACATAGCAACCAGCTTTTGACTATCACTTTAACTTATGGTACTCCCTTATATTTACAAGGAAGCAAGTAATAAGACTATTTCTACTAATGTTTTCTCGATGAGCATGAGCTTTTTAACAATAATTTGTTGCAGGGGTGTAGAGAAGGTCGTGTGAACGGAACACATCAGCTTATTTAGGAGATCCCAATCTAGTGAATGAAGGTATGGAATTTTTGAGGGGAGGAGGAGTAATGCTGTTAGCAACAAGTTTTATAGGCTATCGCTTTCAGTAATCACTAAGGGAATGCAATACCTTCTCTACTTACTATTGACAGAGAAAGTAAGAATGAGGATGTTGGACAGCCCTGGCAATGACCGGCGGAATGTCAAGTTGACCATTTCCCGGAAAGTCGTGAGAATATCATTTCTATTTTATTTTTGTGCACACAGACCGCGTCTTTGTTCCGCGACAGTGGGCTACCAATAGATGGCCTGCATTTGTTTAAAAAGAATATTGTAAAAAAAGATTGATTGTCCAAAAGGGTCAAGGGAAGCGAGAGCATTGTCAAACTTATTACTTGCGGTTTTGTTACTTTCACGTGATACAAACGTCTAATAGAGCGTGACATAATACATGCACGTGGTGCAATAACACGTTCACATGACTTTCTCTGCAGCTTAATAACCTTATGCTTCATGATAACATTAGCAGAAATGGTCTTATTGCTTGCTTCCTTGTGAGTAGAAGTGAAATAAGGGAGTACCATAGGTTAAAGTGATCGTTGCTATGTGACTGAAGTTCCTTTGTTTGTATGGACACGAGTTGACAAATTCCTGTTTGAGAAAAGTATGTTTCTTAAAGCTGAAATAAAACGAAGGAATATCTCGAACACAATCAACTCCACGAAAAAATGTATATAACATAAATTGTGTGTTTTAAAGTGCTCTACATTTTTTTGTGTGGCAAGTTTTTTTTACATCTCTTACGGTTTAGCAGTTATGCAAAATTCCGTAAAATTCATCCTGAATAAAGTAGTCTTCAGAGGCTATTCCCAGAAAATTCAAGATATAAATGTAATTTGTCAGGTAAATATATATGATATTTTAATCCAGATCGTTAGAGGAATTTTCGAGAAAATTAACATTTTAGAAAAAAGTTCCATGTAAAGGATAGTTAGGGATGAGGGAATTTTTCTCAAAATCTTCGTGTCGCATCCTTGGAAGATACCAAACTTAAATACCAAGATTGGCATTTAACAGACTTTTCGTTTTTGAGCTATGCTGTCCACAGAGACACACCCACGGATCTTTTTCTAAAAATGCGAGGGACCCAAATCATGTATTTCCGGTGAAATCTCGGTATGGAACTTTTGGGTGCGTACAGTCGCTTATTTATACAACATGTATATAGTACGTGTAGAGAAAGTAAAAGCTATATTCTCACAAAAGGTTATTATTCTACAAAGGTACTCCTCGTTATCCTGATACACTTTCACATTTCGTTGTACGTAAGCGATAGTCAAATGTTTACAGTGCGTGTCGCTATGAGACGACTGACAAGGAAGTTTAGCAATAAAGTAACAGACGGTTTGGTATAACTAAACAATAAGGAACAGCCCCTTACTCTATTTCTATCATGTCACAGGCCGACGCTATACTTTTTTACCGCCAAAAGAAAATGCTCGGGAAATCCAATTTTATAGGCAAAAATGAACGAGTCTTCAGTGAGGAAATGTCACATAATCAAGGAAGAACATAACAGTGTGTACGATAAAGACCAGTTGAAAAAGAGTTCAGAAAAACCGGTGTTTCACTTTGGACTTTTTTGATGGAATAGATTTGCTCAGATGTTTAGCGGTGGAAGAGTGTACCACGTGACAACAAATACCTTGATAGCAATGACGTAGAGAAAGGTAGTGTAACTTTGTGTTGATAACTTTTGTTACGCCAAATCGTGTGTCACTTTCTGGAGGTCCCTAGTACATAATCCAATCTTTCCTTATTCTGTAATACACTACTACTATTACAAAAGCTTATTTTTCTGTCTACTGCATGCTAGAAATTGTCTTATTACTTGCTTCCTTGTAAGTAGGAGGTTATTAAGGGAATATACTAGGCTAAAGTGACAGTTAAATATTTTAAAAGGTGTTGAGATTCCGTTGTCTTTGCATGGCCAGGAGTAAAACAAAAGAAAAAGGAATGGCAAGAAAAGTTTTTTGTTTTAAAGTAGAAACCAATTACAGCAATAACTCCACAAAATATGTGCCTATGTGTTGCTCTGCATTTTGTCATAAATATACGGTAAACAGTATGTTCCAAATCACCCTTATATGGAAAATATATCGCTGTTTTTTATTTTGTCAAAAATGAATATTTAGATTAAAATATGTATAACTGGCAAAGTGTTAGAGAGAGAGAGAGAGACACAAAAATGTAGATCTCGTTAAAACGCGCAATTGTTTTTGTGGGTTAAACATCTTTATTTACTTATTGTTATTTATTTTCTTTCTCCTGGTAAGCAAAGAGAACATTTCAAGACCATCGCATAGTGACAGCTGGTAGGATGATTTGAATGTCATGAACATGGAATGTGCTGAATCACACGAAATAATGCAAGCAGCGGAGAGAGCAAAATTGTATAGAACGTTTTCGTTCAGTACGAACTTTCTCTACACGCATTATGTACATAGTGTATAGAGAAGGTATTGCAATCCACCCAAAAATTCGATACCGAAATTTCACCGGAAATATGCGTTTTAGGATTCTCCTGTATCCAAAAAAAAGTATTTTCAGAAAAAGGTCTGCGTGTATGTGTCTGTGAACACAATTCAAAAACGAAAAGTCGGTAAAATGCCAAATGACATTTAAGTTTACTATCCTCCAGGGATGGACACGAAGATTTTGAGAAAAATCCCCCCATCCCAAACTACCCTTTACATGGAAAAAATGTCGAAACTTTTGATTTTTTCAAAAACGGCTCTAACGATTTTGATTAAAATACCGTATATTAAAGATATTTACGTGGCAAATAAAATGTATATCTTGAATTTTTGGGAAATGGCCTCTTTATTCTGAATGAATTTTGCTGAATTTTACATAACTGATAGCCCATAAGAGTTAGATAAAATGTAGATCACGTTAAAACAAACCATTTTTGTCATATACTTTTTTTTCGTGGAGCTCATCGTTTTTAAGTTATTCCTTGTTTTTGATTTCACCTTTAAAAAACTTATGCTTTTCTCATACAGTAATCTGTCAACTCCTGTCCATACAAACAAAGGAACGTCAGTCACATAGCAACCAGTTTTTGACTATCACTTTAACCTATAACTTTAACTATAACTTTAACTCCCTTATTTCGTTTCTGCTTACAAGGAAGCAAGTAATAAGACAATTTCTGCTAATTGTTTCTCGATTAGCATGAAGTAAATATGTAGAAGCATAAGCAGAGATATAGAGAAAGTCATGTGAATGGAACACATCAGATTAGAAGAGGAATGAAGAAAGTGATGTTTGGATATTTTCCCGCTCCAGTGTGTACGATGTTGTGAATCAGAGGGGAGGCGTTGCTACCAAGGAGGTCATAAAGAACACAAAACTGCTGGCGTCAGTTTTCGCTTGCCTCCGACCAAAGTACCGTGTCATTCCTCCATAAACAAAGAACTCAATCTATTTATAAATGCGTGGGTCTTCGTGCTAAGGGGTACCAACATTGCCACATCAATATACGCAGTACTTACCCCTTTACAACTTGAACGAATTTATCTTGATATATACATCAAGGAATTGAGGGGACGGGGCACTGGGGCTACGGCCTCCTTGTACAGGATGTCGATACCCTTAAGTTGCGCATTTTAGGACTCTCATAGTTCCCATGATGTAGGGCCTGGGTCAGACTCCAGACGGGTACACATGTCTCATTGCTTTCCTATGAGACACGAAGCCTCTGGTCTGCCATACCTGGAGGACGAGATTAGGCGCCGGGCAGTAAAATTCAACGACGGTTTGCCATTCCATCGGAGCGCCCTCGTTAGGTCTCTAAGGGATTAAATTCCAGAAACCGCCGCCATCTCCGGTAACCAAGGAGCAACTCCTACGGCCAAGCTCCTCAAGAGTTGCTTGGATTTCAACATTTCAACCCCAAAATAAATAAAATATTTTTTAAACAAATTACACCAGCGGTGCACCATGACTGGCATCCGTTGAGGAGAATTCTTGCTACCTCATTTTCATCGCCATCCTGCAAACCCCACATTCCCGTCAGGACGTGGTTAAGTTCTAGCAAGAATGCGAACACGTCGCGGCCCTCAACCTGCCAACTGCTCGTGTCGTGTGTAAACTCAATGTATGTATGTATGGAATGTACGAGGAGAATTCAACAAGCCCTTAGAAAAACAGATTATTTTGGGAGATCTTTTTCCAACATAGTCTCCCTTTAGCTCGATACACTTTTCCCAGCGTTTCTCCCACTGTTCCAAACCTTCCAAAAAGTAGGATTTCGGAAGGTCCTCAAAATAGACATCTTGTGTTTGGGAAATGACGTCTTCCTTAGACGTGAATTGTTTTCCACTGAGCAACTTTTTCAAGTTTGGACATAAAGAAAAGGCCACTGGGAGCCAAACATGGTGAATACGCTGCATGTTGTAATTCTACAATGTTCGCCAACTAAACTGCGCAGGTGTGCAGTCTTGATGGAAGAGAATCTTTTTCTTTGTCAGATGAAGGCTTTTTTTTTTCTCTTGATTTATCCGTTCAACCGGTGCAATAACGATGCATATACTGTCCATGTATCGCTCTTCCTTTCTGCAAATAATCAATGTAGATGATTCTACGTGCATCCCAAAAAACCGAGGCCATCACCTTGTTTGCAGATTTCACTAACTTTGCCTTCTTCGGAGCCGGTTCACCTTTAAAACCCCACTGTTTTGACCGTACTGTTGTCTCTGGAGCGTAGTAGTGTATCCATGTTTCATCCACAGTATGTATCGACGCAGAAACACGTTAAAATTGTGACGGAAAAGTGCCAAACGAGCTTCCGAATCGATCATATGATTGCGTTCATTCTCTATTGAGAGCAAACGCGGCACCCATCTTCCCAGGACGTTATCAGACCTAATTTTTGGTGCAACAACTCTTGATATGCCTCTGGCCTCTACTATTTCACGAACTTTGATTTGTCGATCATTATGGAGGAAGTCACTTCTACTGGACGTCCGGAACGAGTTCATCATTTGTGGATGTACGGCCACGTTTAAATTCATTTATCCAATTGTAAATTGTTACAAACGCAGGAGCAGATGTGCCATGAACTTGATCCAACTCGGCTTTTATCTCTTTCAATGATAAGCTTTTTAAATAGAAGTGTTCAATCACCGCATGTAACTCGTTTTTTTTTTTTTTTTTTTTTTTACATATTTCTAAAGAAGCACAAGATCGTTGATTCAATCGCCCATGGCAACGAAACCACATGATGGATATAGCTGAAACTTTTAACTGTCATCTAGCAAGAGACGACGGTTACTGTGCTACGAGTGGAATTTCTAAGGACTTATTGAACGCCCCTCGTATGTAATGTATGTATTACTTTCTCTACACGTACTATGCACATAGTGTATAGAGAAGGAATTGTATTGCACCCAAAATTTCGATACTAAGGTTTCACCGGAAAAATATGTTTTGGGACCCTCTAAATCCAAAAACAATTTTTTAGAAAAAGGTCCGTGTGTGGACAGCATAGATCAAAAACGAAAAGACTGTTAAATACCAAAGTTGGTATTTAAGTTTGATATCTTCCAAGGATGCGACAGGAAGATTTTCAAGAAAATCCCCCCACCCTCTTTACATGGAAAAAAATTCGAAAACTGTGTTTTTCACAAAAATGGCCCTTAAAGATTTTGATTAAAATCTCTTGTATTTAAGCTAATAAAATAAAATGATTTGTTGTAGGCCTGTCAAGACCTCTTTATTCTGGATGAATTTGTCTGAATTTTGCATATCTGTAGACCATAAAGGATGGACAAAAAATGAAAACTATCTTAAAACACAAAAGTTATGCCACATACATTTTTTTCGTGGAGTTGACCGTTTTCGAGATACTCCTCGTTATTGGTTTAAGTTTTAAAATACTTTAAACGTTTCTCATACAGGAACTTGTCAACTCCTGATCAAGCACAGAAACGGTTTTCAATCCCATAGCAACCACATTTTAAAACATCTGACTGTTGGCTTAGCCTAGTGTATTCCCTTATTCCCCTCCTACTTACAAGGAAGCAATAATAAGACAATTTCTGTTAATGTTTATCTTGATTATCATGAAGTAGATAGAAGAATAAGCTTTTTAAAAACATTTTGTTACAGAGATGAAGAGAAAGTCATGTGAATGGAACACGTCAGATTTTTTTCCTTTACCTTTCTGATCTTTTTCTTTTTACTCTGCTTAGACATTTCCCTACTCTCCGATTTGTAATTTCTTCTTTTGTCGTTATCATTTTTATTGTTATAATTGTTACTTTGTCTAACTGCTATGCATATAGTAGGTAGACAGAATATAGTATTCCACCCAAAAATTCGATGTCATATTTCACCGGAAATATGTTTTGATGTCCCCTGAATCCAAGAAAAGCATTTTTAGAAAAAAAAAAGGTCCGTGTGTGTATACATACCTACAGCATAGCCAACAAACAAAAAGACCGTTTAATACCAAACTTGGTATTTTAAGTTTAATATCTTCCAAGGATGCGACACGAAGATTTTGAGAATTCCCCCACCTTAAACTACTTCGAAAAAGTTGAATTTCTCAAAAATGGCTGACTATTTTGATTAAGCTACCGTATATTAAATATATTTACGTGACAAAAAGTATATCTTGAATTTTCTATGAATAGCCTTTGAAGACCTCTTTATTCTGGATGTGTTCTATATAACTGGTAAACCCTAAACACAAAATGCAGATATCGTTGAAACGAACAATTTATGTCATGTAAGTTTTTATATACGCGCTGACCGTTTCCTAGGTATCTCTTGTTATTTGTTTCAATTTTAAGCTAATTAAACAGGAAGTCGGCTTTCGTTTCATTCCTTTTGTTTTACTCCTGGCTGTGCAAAGTGAACCTAATTTTAATTGTTTACTATCTTTTTATCCTTGTTTGTCTTCTCTTACAAGGAAGCAATCAATAAGACAATTTCCGCTGATGTTTATCTTGATAATCATGTAGTACATAATGGAATAAACTTTTAGTTTGCAGAGAAAGTCATGTAAATGGAGCACAAATTTTTTATTTTCTCTACACGTACTATGTACATAGTGTATAGAGAAGTTATTGCACTCCACCAAAAAAATCGATACCGAGACTTCACCGGAAATATATGTTTTAGGGTCTCCTGCATAAAAAAAGAGTTTCAGAAAAAGGTCCGTGTGTGTGTCTGTGAACACGATAACTCAAAAATGAAAAGTCGGTAAAATACAAAACTTTGTATATAGGTTTAGGGATGTGACACGAAGATTTTAAGAAAAATCCCCCATCCCAAACTACCCTTTACGTGGAACATTTTTCCAAAAATTTGATTTTCTCAAAAATGGCTCTACCGATTTTGTTTAAAATGTCGTATATTAAAGCTACTTAAGTGACAAATAAAATGTATACCTTGAATTTTTTGGGAATAGCCACTGAAGACTAGTTTATTCTGGATGAATTTTAAGGAATTTTGCATAATTGCTAAATCGTAAGAGATGGACAAAAAGCTACAAAAAAAAAAAAAAAAAAAAAAAAAGGTAGAGCACGTTAAAACACACAATTCATGTTATATACGGAGCTGATAGTTTTTGAGATATTCCTTGTTTTTTGGTTTCAGCTTTGAAAAACTGCTATTTCTCATATGGGGATTTATCACCTCCTGTCCATACAAACAAAGGAACTCGGTGACTATCACTTTAACCTATGGTACTCCCGTATTTCGCTTCTACTTACAAGGAAGCAAGAAATAAGACTATTTCTGGTAATTTTTTGTCGATTAGCATGCAGTAAATAGAAGCATTAGCTTTTTAACAATAATTTGTTGCAGAGATGTAGAGAAAGTGATGTGAATGGAACACATTGAGACACCTTCACCACGACCCGCATTGCCTTCACAACCTTGCGATAAATATCGATGTGGGGAAGGACAAGGCTATGGCACCGCAGTAGTAAATCCCTGTTCTTTATTGATGGGCTTTGTGTCGAACATTCCTCCACGTGTTCATGTACTTCAACTCAACTCATTTCATTGTTTTTTCACATAATCCTGAGTAGGTCAACAACATAACATATGTTTAGCAGCGTCAATTACATTTTACAACATTCAATGCTATGAAACTCCTAGACCTTATAGAGAGGATTTTTCTTGAAAGTAATTAGAATCTCTCCCTTAAATTTGGTAAAAGTGAGTTTCTTAATTTTGTCAGGTAAACTATTAAATAAATGAAAGGATACTAATTCAAAACTTTTTGTTTTAGTTTATTTACATATATGAAAAGAAATAGTATTGCTACTTCTTGTGAGATAGTATTCACAGGAATGACGATATTGTACATTCGTCTTAATATTCAAGAGACAATTTAATATATATACAAGGAAGGAAGAGTGAGGATTGCAAGTTCAATATGTAGTAAGTATATTGCGTACTAAGAAGTGTGAGTTACACTTATCAGGTGTAATGGTTACCATGCTAACTTCATATACCCAAGGTCGCGGGTTCAAACCCGGCGGAGGACGTTGGGTTTTTCCGGGTGTAAAAACCCTTCGGAAGGGAAGTAAAGCATTTGGTCCCGTGTCGTAGAGGAAAATTAAGCGGTCTTTCACGCCCAATTTAGAATGGGACGCTGAGAACCACAGCAGTTAAAGAGCGTGCATAAATAACACGCCATTTACATTTATTTCGTTATTTTATATTAATCAGGTCGAGAATACGAGATGTAATAACTAACTTACAGTTCGTAGTAAGCCAATTACTTTTCAATATTTTATTGAACATTAAGTAAAAATGTGTTCTCGATCTGAACATAAAAAAGCTGATGTGTTCTACTCACATGGCTTTCTCTATATCCCTGCAACAAATAATTCTTAAAAAGCTTAAACATCTATTTACTTCATGCTAACCAGAAAAAATCCGATGTGTTCCATTCACATGACTTTCTCTACATTTCTGAAACAAATTAGTTTTAAAAAGCTCATACTTCTATTTAGTTCATGCTAATCGACAAAAAAATTAGAAATAGTCTTATTACTTGCTTCCTTGTAAGTAGGAGGGAAATAAGGAAATAGCATAGGTTAAAGCGATAGTCAAAAGCTGGTTGCTATGTGTTCCTTTGTTTGTATGGACATGAGTATGAGAAAAGTTAAGTTTTTCGAACCTGAAGACAAAAATAAGGAACATCTCAAATACGATCAATTCCACGAAAAAAATGTATACAACATAAATTGTGTGTTTTAATGTGCTCTACATTTTTTGTGTGGTAAGTATTAGTCTATCTCTTACGGTTTAGCAGTTATGCAAAATTCCGTAAAATTCACTCAGAATAAAGCAGTCTTCAGAGGCTATTCCCAGAACATTCAAAATGTACATTTTATTTTTGTCAGGTAAATATCTGAAATATACGATATTTTAATCAAAATCGTTAGTGCCATTTTTTAGAAAATCAAAATTTTTGAAAAAAGTTCCATGTAAAGGGTAGTTTGGAGTGGGGGATTTTTCTCAAAATCTTCGTGTCGCACCCCTGGAAGATAATAAACTTAAATACAAAGTTTGGTATTTTACCGACATTTCGTTTTTGAGTTATCGTGTTCACGGACACACACACACACACACACACACACACACGCACGCACGGACCTTTTCCTGAAAATACTTTTTTTTTGGATACAGGGGACCCTAAAAACATATTTCCGGTGAAATCTCAGTATCGAATTTTTTGGTGGAGTGCGATACCTTCTCTATACACTATGTACATAGTGCGTATAGAGAAAGTAAAAAGGCTACATGTAAATTATATGGACAAAACCTTCTTATACACTCTTTTGTTAATGCAATAGATTCTTTACTTGAAGTAGTACATGTTACGTCATTTGCTAATTGTACTGTAAGTATTAATGACCTCTCAAACTCTTACAGTGCTTGTTGCCATGGCAATTAATAAATGAATCGTAAATTATGCTTACATTACCAAATATGTGTTCAGAATGATGACTTTTGTATAACTGGTAAACCATATAAGGCATAGAAAACCTTACAATACCAAAATGTAGATCTCGTTAAAGTGCACAGTTTATGTCAGAGAGTTTGTTTGTGAAGTTGGCCATTTCCAACATATTCCTTAATATTGGTTTCAATTTTGAAATACTTCTTCTTTTCTCAGTGGTAGTCATTCGTTTTATACTCTTTTGTTTTACTCCAGGCCATACAAAGAGAACCGAATTTATATTGCATCACATTGAGTCAGGCGTTTCGTCTGGGACTGTCATTCGGGAGTTCTGGGTTCGCTCCCCGTTGGCTCTGGGGCCGCTTAGACGAATGCTGGGATACTGTAGACCTACCAAGATTTCTTTCCCTTCATTCCTTTATTTCATTTCCCTTGTTCATGTTTGAGGCCGGCGGCAGGTGTGGCTTGAGGCTTTGCAGGCAGATGGCTTGCAGTTCTCTTCCCCCTGGTTACACTGGTTGAGGCTAAGTGCCGTTGTAGATGCCTCTTTCCGGCCTCCCGGCGCCTATATATTCTCCGTGGAGCCCAGGGCTGCCATCTAGTGAACTGTTAGGGACTTACGTCCGTCTCTGTCATTGCCTGAGGTTTCCCCTCTCGCCATGGGGAGGTAGGCTGCTGAGGTGTCCCCCGCTCTAACCTCCGTCACATAGCAATCAGATATTAGAACATTGACTTTCTACTTACAAGGAAGCAAGTAATAAGACAATTCCTGCTAATGATTAGTATGGATGAATAGCTGGAGAGAGCTATGTGAATGACCAGGTATTTTTATTTCCGATCTAAAACACCAGCTCATGAATCTGAGAACGACCTTAGTTCCATATCAGATAATTGTGTAGACATTTCCTTCCGCAGCATTTTCCTTGAGTAGGAACTGTTTCGCTGCTGATATCATACAGCATTTGGAAACGCTTTCACTGCAGCCAATTTTGAAATGATTTATACGTTGATGTGTTCATGTTTTCGAGAATAATGTGCTTATTTAGTCTTAATTTCTCATGCACTCAGTAGGCAGAGAAGGTAAGTCTTTGATGTCGAGATGTTTTGAGAATGCGTACGTGCAACCTGTGTGTATAGTATACACAGGGCGAAATGCCACCTTACCCAACATCTGTCAAATTAATTGTGTTTCCAAGTTTTTGAAGTAAAAAGCAAAAGATAATGGAAGAGGAGACATCTCTAGTTGAAGGAATATTTAACAACAATCACATTTTTCGACCTGTAACAAATATTACTGCTATATTGGTATTATTGCAATAAACGTCGCGGCAAGGTTATAACTAATTTTGTCTATTTCTTAGTCTAAAACTGAAGGAGGACAAAATGTCAGATTTTGACCAAACACAATTGTTTGTCTCTCCTGCCTATACCCATTAATTCCCTACACGAACTTGTAAAGTTAGTCTACTCTAATTCCTCTAATGAGTGCACTAAATAAATGCTCCTGAATATATGTATGCGGCAGTCACATACAGAATGTATGTACGCAATGCGACACGAAGGTTTTCAGAAAAATCACCACATCCAAGATTACCCTTTACATGGAACTTTTTTTTCGAAAATATTGATTTTCTTAAAAATGGCTCTAACGATTTTGATTAAAATAACGTATATTAAACATATTTACCTGACAAATAAAATGTATATCTTGAATTTTCTGGCAATAGCCTCTGAAGACACTTTATTCTCGATGCATTTTAGGAAATTTTGCATAACTGTTAAACGGTAAGGCCTGGACAAAATCTTACCATACAAAAAACGTAGAGTACGTTAAAACAAACAATTTATGTAATATTCATTTGTTTCGTGGAGTTGGTCGTTTTTGAGATATTCCGTGTTTTTGGTTTCACCTTTAAAAACATACTTTTCTCATACAGGAACTTGCCAACTGCTGTCCGTACAAACAAAGGAACTTCAGTCACATAGCAACCAGCTTTTGATCATCACTTTAACCTATGCTACTCCCTTATTTCGCTTCCACTTACAAGGAAGTAAGTAATAAGACTATTTCTGCTAATTTGTCTCGATTAGCATGAAGTAAATAGACAATAATTTGTTGCAGAGATGTAGAGAAAGCCATGTGAATGGAACACATGATATTTGTTTCCATTGAGAGGCTCGGGAGCTATCAGCCGACCCTAGTATAGCAGATAAAATACTTAGCTTTTATAGTAACAGGTTGGTGTAGAATTGTTTGCAGAGAAAGCTATATGAATGTAGCCCTTGCGAATTGTGTAGTCCCTTTGTGAGATATCCTTGAAGTCCTTGAGTGTCTGAACAAGGCTCTGCTTGTTGTCAGCTGACTCATTTTCAAGCAGTTTTGTTTTTTAACTCAGCACCTTAGCAAATCGCAATGGCGAGTAAGAATTACCGCTTTCTTTCTGAATCGCCGTACAGGTTGTTTCCAGACGTCGAACAGAGGATAGGATAGGTCGGAGGGGATTCGTCACCGAACTTAGGTCTCACGAGGGGGTGGCCGGAACCAGGGGTGACAGTTTGAGATCGACAACCACTCCTCATCCCGGCAAGCATCGCCGACACTTCCAACCCTAAAAAAACCGAACCGAGCCCGGACCTCCCGAATGCTGGCCACAAACGAAACCGCTCAGTTAAATGAACGAATATAATACATATACTGAGCGGCGCCGTGGTTCAGTGGTTAGACCGCTTGCCTCCCGGGTTCGATCCCAAGCGCCCACATGTGTGATTTGTGGTAGGCAAAGCGCATCTAGGTGGTTTTCCGAGTCCTCCGGCTTCCCCCGCCACTCATTCCACCAATTGCTCCATCATCACCTTTCCTATGATCCATTTCGCTTGCATTTCATATGATCCACTTCCTCACACTCATGCCTGGCTACGGACCAGGTTCTCCATTCTGTGGTTTCGTGCCGTTGGCTCCCCGACAGACTTCTGACCCCTAGACATCCACTTGTAAGTCCTAGGGGAGTGTCAGTCCTACATATGATCCACTTCCTCACCCTCATGCCCCGCTACGGACCAGGTTCTCCACTCTGTGGTTTCGTGCCGTTGACTCCCCAACAGACTTCTGACCCCTAGACATCCACTTGTAAGTCCTAGGGGAGTGTCAGTCCTACATATGATCCACTTCCTCACACTCATGCCCCGCTACGGACCAGGTTCTCCACTCCGCGATTTCGTGCCGTTGACTCCCCGACTTCACCTTCGTTGTCAACAAATCTCTCCGAGGTTTCTGGTACGGGAGCAAAGGGAAGTTACACACTTATAACTCGGACAGTTTCGAGGATACTCTTGAATGCCAAACATACCTATGTCTTTAGCTATAACCAGAAGAATCTTGCGTTTATTATCCTAAAAGTTTTAATTAAGCTCTCAACAGCTTACTGTAAAAATCACAAGAACATGTACAAATATTTCTTTAGTATTACAAGTTAAAATAAACTTCTAATCTTACTGCAAAAGCAATTTGTTTTTGTTTAACTTTATGCACAATCAAGCAGAGAATAAATCCAAAAATAACTCAATTAAAATAAGTCAAATACAATGGGTCAAGTTAAAATATATGGAGGAAGAAACAGATTATATTTATCTTACACTTGCATGGCTTTCTCTACCTACTCTGCAACAAGCTATTCTATTTTTTTTTTTGTCGTAGTTGGCTTCCCCTCCCCTCATGTACAGCTGACACCCCTCTAAGACTTAAAAGCGGATGCCTAGGGTTCGGTCCGTACTAAGGCACGAGTGTGAGGTAATGTGAATGATAGTTTGGAGGAAGATTATTAAATTGACTCCTTATTTTATTTGTTTACCATTTATTATAGAAATAATACACCTATGCACTACTTTTAATTTGTTTGGGAGGTATATTATGTAGTTCTATTTATATACATAACTTAGGCTCTGATAGGAAACGTGATTATGGAGCGGTTGGTGGAATGAGTGGCGAGGGAACCCGGAGGACCCGTAGAAAACTCGCCCAGATGCCGCTTTGTCCAGCACAAATCCCACATGCGGGCGCCTAGGTGGAAGTGAGCGGTCTAACCACTCGGCCACGACAACGTCGTAAAACTTATTCTTCTATCTACTTGATGCTAATCAAGATAAACATGAACAGAAATTGTCTTATTACTTGCTTCCTTGTGAGCAGAAGGGTATACATTAGGATAAAGTGATAGTGTCTTTTAAAAAGCTGACGCTTTGCGAAACAATTGAAATTCAGTTCTCTTGCGTGGCCAGGAGAAAACAATAGAGATGAAACGGACGATGACTTTGTTTGAGAAACGTTTAAGTAGTTTAAAATTGAAAGCGATAACAAGGAATGTCTCGGAAACGGTTAACTCTACACAAAAAAAAAAAAAAAAAAAAAGTAAACGACATAAAATTGTGTGTTTTAACGAGATCCTAAATATTTGTGTAGTAAGGTTTTGTCTCTTACGGTTTTCCAAATATGGAAAAGTGATTCAGAAAGAAAATGACTTCAGAGGCTATTCCCAAGAAGTGCAGAGTAAAAATGTTCTTTGCCACGTAAACATCTTTAATACACCTTCGCGTTTTAAATAAAATGGTTAGAGCTATTTTTTACCACACCGAAAATGTCGAAAGTGTTCCATGTAAAGGGTAGTTTGGGGTGGGAAGATTTGCTCTAAAATCTTCGTGTCGCATCCTTGGAAGATGCTAAGTTTGGTATGTAACAGACTTTTCGTTTTGGAGTTGTATTGTCTATTGACACATATACACACGTACCACAAAAGCTTTTTATGGATGCAGGATACCCAAATATATACTTCCGTATCGAACTTTTGGGTGCACATGCGTGCTAGAGAAAGTAAATGTTAAACAAAATAGTGCAATGTAAGACAATATAGTTTTCCTATGATAGGAGAGAGGTTGTAAGAATGTGTTAGTCAATATCCGTGGGAAAGCTGTTCAAACGAATATAACTGTTTTACATTGTAAATGCTGCAGGAGAGGCTTGCTAAGTCAGATGTAAACTTGCGACGATATGTTCTTTGTGAGCAACACCGCCGAACAGCTAACAATAGCAAGTAATACCATCTGCTTTTCCTTCTAGCTTGATACACTTTTCCCTGCGTTTCCCCAACTATTTTAAGCCTTCAAAAAAGTAGAATTTCGGGAGGTCCTCAAAATAGGCATCTATTTGGGAGATGACCTCTTCGTTACACGTGAATCTTTTCCGCCGAGACACCTTTTCAAGTTTGGAAATAAAAACAATTTCACTAGGGACCAAATCTGGTGAATACGGTGGATGTTGTAGTAATTTGAACCTTAATTCTAGAATTTTCGCTATCGAAACTGCTCAGATGTGCACCCTTGTGTTATCTTGATGGAAGAGAATCTTTTGCTTTGCCAGATGATTCCGCGTGTACCCCAGCAATCCGAGGCCTTCACCTTGTCTGTTGATTTCACCACTTTAGCCTTTTTCGGAGCCGGTTCCCCTTTAAAAACCCACTGTTTCGACTGTACTTTTGTCTTTGGAGTGTAGTAGTGTTTCATCCACATTCATCTATCGACGCAGAAACTCGTGAGGATTGCGATAGGAAAGTGCCAAACAACCTTGCGTTTATTCTCCTTTGAGAGCAAACACGGCGCCCTTCTTGTCGAGACCTTTTTGGGACCTAATTTTTTGTGAGAGATTGAGAACACTGATATACTATGGCTTCTTACTATTTCTCGAACTTTGATCACTCAAAACTATATCCTAGATTTTGTCAATCATTTCGGAGGAAGTCACTTCCGGAACGATGTTCATCATTTGTGGATGTACGGCCACGTTTAAATTCATTTATCCAATTGTAAATTGTTACAAACGCAGGAGCAGATGTGCCATGAACTTGATCCAACTCGGCTTTTATCTCTTTCGATGTTAAGTCTTTTAAATAGAAGTGTTTAATCACCGCACGAAACTAATTTTCCCCCATCTTTCTAAAGAAGCGGAAGATTGTTGATTCAATTGCCTATGGCAACGAAACCAGGTGAGACTATAACTGGCGTCGGTTTCTAAATACACTTACTTTAGATGCTACGACTGTAATTTCTAAGCACTTGTTGAATGTCTCTAGTACAAGGAGATAATAGTCACGTGATTTTAGAGCTGGTCGCTATATGATACTTTGAAATTCCATTGTTTTTGCTTCACAAGGAGAGATAAAAAGGAATCACTTCCCATTTGAGAAAAGTAAATAACTTTGAAATGGAAAGCAATGCCAAGAAATGTGTGGAAATGGTTAACTCCACAAAAAAGTAATAATTTGTCTGCTTTAAAAAGATCTACGCTTTTGTGTGTCTGTTACGGTTTACTATTTACACAAAAGTCATACAGAATAAAGCGGACATGAGTTGCCATTCCCAGAAAATTCAAGGTAATACATTTTACTTCTTATGTCAATATTTAAACATACTGTGTTTATAAAAAACCATTAGAGTAATGTTCGAGAAAAATAAACAATTTAGAAAAACTTTCCATACAAATGGGGTTTAGGGTAGGGATTTTCTTGAAAATCTTGGTGTCTCATCCTTGGAAGGTGGTTGGGAGATAATCCTGTTCATTCACACGCCTCGCACCTTTTTAGATTTAGTTTTACTTTCTCTACACGTACTATGTACAGTATATAGAGAAAATATTGCATTCCACCCAAAATTTTGATATCGAGATTTCACCGGAAATACATGTTTGGGTCCCCCTGAATCAAAAAAAAAAGTATTTTCAGAAAAAGATCCGTGTGTGTGCCTGTGGACAGCATAGCTCAAAACCGAAAAGACCGTTGAATACCAAAGTTGGTATTTAAGTTTATCTTCCAAAGATGCGACATGAAGGTTTTCAAGAAAATCCCCCCACCCCAACTAACCATTACGTGCAACTTTTTTGGAAATTATGATTTTCTTAAAAATGGCTCTAACGATTTTTATTAAAATCCCGTATATTAAAGCTATTTATGTCCGAAATAAAATGTATATCTCGAATTTTTTGGGAATAGCCTCTGAAGACCTCTTTATTCTGGATGAATTTTACGGAATGTTGTATAACTGCTAAACCGTAAGAGATAGGGAAAAAACTCACTGTACAAAACATGTACATCGCGACAAAACACACAATTTATGTCCTTTGCGTTTTTGTTGTGGAGGTAATCGTTTCCGAGATATTCCTTGTTATTAGTTTCAATTGTGAAGTATTAAACTTTTCTCAGATAGGAAGTGTCCGTTTTTCTTTTCTTCTACTCCTGGCCAAGCAAAGAAGCGATTTGCAATGACAATCGCATAACGACAGCTTTTAAAACATTTGACTATCACTTTAACATATCACATTCCTTTAGTTCCCTTCTACTTATAAGGAACTAAGTAATAAGAACATTCTGCTAATGTTTATCTCGACTAGCATGGTGTGGAAAGAAGAATAATCTTTTGTTTGTAGAGCAGCTAGAGAAAGTCGTGTGAGTGTAACACATCAGATTTTTTCTTTTGTTTTACTCGTGACCTGCAAAGCAAACCTAATTTTAGGACCATTTAGTAAATATCTGACATTTTATTGTTTAGAATTTTGGCCTTTGTGTTGGTTTTCAGGGGGCAGCATTTGCTTCTCACCTATGCGGCCCGGGTTCAATCCCAGGGGACTGTGGTGAATGGAGCTGTATTCCCTTTTACACCTAGAAGGAAGTAATAAAGGCCAGTTGTATCAATTGCCTTGAAGCAGAGAGGCCTGTCATGATTGGGGCTTTGGGCTATAACTGTGACCACACAGCGCGATCCATACAAATCCGAGATACCACAACGGGCTGTAATTTCCTTCTCAAATCTTGCAGAAAGCTTCTGATTTTGAAAACAAATTTATTTACATCACAACGGGAATTTCCAAGAGAGCTGGATGTTATAAGCCGACACGTGGAGCGGATTTGTGAACATGACCAATTTCTTGCGCCAACATACTTAATGTGCGATGGTGGTGTAATGGTCAGCATAGTTGCCTTCCAAGCAGTTGATCCGGGTTCGATTCCCGGCCATCGCACTAATTTTTTTTTCCCTTTCCATCTTGTCAATAACTGCGTCGTTGTGTAAAATGGTAGTTTTTTACTTTCTCTACACATACTATGTACAAAAAAAATATGTACTGCATTGCTTCCAAAATTTCGATACCGAAATTTCACAGAAAAAATATAAGTTTCAACACCCCCTGAATCCAAAGAAACACATTTTTAGAAAAATCTCCGTCTATCTGGGTATGTGTGTGCGCGCGCAGCATTGCTCAAAAACAAAAGGCTATTTTAAGTTCAGTGTATTCCAAGGAAGATTTTCAATAAAATCCCCACCCCAAATTATCTTTTAAATGGAAACATTTTAGAAAATGTGGATTTTCTCAAAAATGGTTCTAACAATTTTCATTAAAATCTCTTATATTTAAGATATTTGCATAACAAAATGTATTTTCTGAGAATAGCCGCTGAAGACCTCTTTATTCTGGTTGCCTTTTTCTGAATTTTGCGTAACTGATAAACAGTAAGAAATAGATAAAAACTTACTCCTTAAAATACACTTTTTATGTCATATACATTCTTTTCGTGGAGTTGGCCGTTGTTGAGATATTCCTTGTTATTGATTTCATTTTAAAATCCTTCAAAGTTTTCTCATATGGAAACTTGTCAACTCCTGGGTTGGGTTTCAATCACAAACAACAACATTTTAAAACATTTGACTATCACTTTATCCTAGTGTATTCCCTTCTCCTTACAAGGCAGCAAGTAATAAGACAATTTCTGTTAATGTTTATCTCGATTAGCATGAAGTAGATAGAAGAAAAAGCTTTCAACAATAATTTGTTACAGAGATATAGAGAAAGTCATATGAAAGAAATACATCAGATTTTTTTAAATGTTAAGATAGGGGTCTCACCATATTGATGTACGTTCACATGAATATCGTTACTCACTCCTGTGTAACATATTCTTATATATTTCTTGGTAATACAGTTAAACTTTTCATTACACAGCTACGCATTTCGATAACAATAAGAAGAATATAATATGCTAAATGGATGAGTCACGTTTTAATAAAGGGGATCGGTATGGGAAGGGATAGAAATTCCATGACGTCGGGGAGAGAAGCGGGAATAACAGTGACCAATCACTTGAAAAAGTCTGTGCTAGTTACAATTGAGGCCAGTCAGGCATATCTCGGAAGTGGTTAACGCCATGAAAATAATATATATGCTCTCGATTATGCGCTTTAAGCAACAATTTTGAAACAGTCAGTAAAAAAATTGAAAATAGGTTTTCATTACATATATTGGGAACCTTATACAGAATGAACATTTATCTGTCCTCTCCTTACTTCACACTCTACACACATTTAAATATCGTACAATATATCTGTTTCCTGGGATACTGTTTTATAAAACAGTGTTTTTATCAAAACTACATTTATCTGTCCTTACTTCGAACTCTACACACATTTAAATATCGTACAATATATTTGTTTCCTGGGATACTGTTTTATAAAACAGTGTTTTTATCAAAACTACATTTATCTGTCCTGTCCTTACTTCGAACTCTACACACATTTAAATATCGTACAATATATCTGTTTCCTGGGGTACTGTTTTATAAAACAGTGTTTTTATCAAAACTACATTTATCTGTCCTCTCCTTACTTCACACTCTACACACATTTAAATATCGTACAATATATCTGTTTCCTGGGATACTGTTTTATAAAACAGCGTTTTTATCAAAACTACATTTATCTGTCCTTACTTCACACTCTACACACATTTAAATATCGTACAATATATCTGTTTCCTGGGATACTGTTTTATAAAACAGTGTTTTTATCAAAACTACATTTATCTGTCCTGTCCTTACTTCGAACTCTACACACATTTAAATATCGTACAATATATCTGTTTCCTGGGATACTGTTTTATAAAATAGTGTTTTTATCAAAACTACATTTATCTGTCCTCTCCTTACTTCACACTCTACACACATTTAAATATCGTACAATATATCTGTTTCCTGGGATACTGTTTTATAAAACAGTGTTTTTATCAAAACTACATTTATCTGTCCTTACTTCGAACTCTACACACATTTAAATATCGTACAATATATCTATTTCCTGGGATACTGTTTTATAAAACAGTGTTTTTATCAAAACTACATTTATTTGTCCTTACTTCGAACTCTACACACATTTAAATATCGTACAATATATTTGTTTCCTGGGATACTGTTTTATAAAACAGTGTTTTTATCAAAACTACATTTATCTGTCCTCTCCTTACTTCGGACTCTACACACATTTAAATACCGTACAATATATCTGTTTCCTGGGATACTGTTTTATAAAACAGTGTTTTTATCAAAACTACATTTATCTGTCCTTACTTCACACTCTACACACATTTAAATATCGTACAATATATCTGTTTCCTGGGATACTGTTTTATAAAACAGTGTTTTTATCAAAACTACATTTATCTGTCCTGTCCTTACTTCGAACTCTACACACATTTAAATATCGTACAATATATCTGTTTCCTGGGATACTGTTTTATAAAATAGTGTTTTTATCAAAACTACATTTATCTGTCCTCTCCTTACTTCACACTCTACACACATTTAAATATCGTACAATATATCTGTTTCCTGGGATACTGTTTTATAAAACAGCGTTTTTATCAAAACTACATTTATCTGTCCTTACTTCGGACTCTACACACATTTAAATATCGTACAATATATCTGTTTCCTGGAATACTGTTTTATAAAACAGTGTTTTTATCAAAACTACATTTATCTGCCCTTACTTCGGACTCTACACACATTTAAATATCGTATAATATATCTGTTTCCTGGGATACTCTTTTATAAAACAGTGTTTTTATCAAAACTATATTTTCATACTTTCAAAATGTTCCAGCGTCCCAGTTTTTGTTTAAATACAACTGACATTTCCCAGAATGTATCTATTGTAATATTACAAAACACAATATTATCCGAACTCCAATAGTCATTTTTAAAAGAAATATTTCATGAAAAAAATTTAGAGATTAAAATGTTGAACTTGTTTAAAAAAATATCGTAATTTTATAGTAAACGTTATTCAAATATTCACGCGTAAAGTTTTGGTGTATGGTTTAAACCTCCAATTAAAAAAAATTAATTATAATAACAATTTTTGGAAATTTTGAAGCACGTGTAACATTTTCAGTTTAATTATACAACTATATTTAGCTCGCCGGGGTAGCATGTCAGCCTCACATTCAACAGGTCGCGAGTTCGAATCTCGTTTAGGTTGAGTTGCCCGGGTAAGGTTTTGTTTGTTTCTCTTATCTTGAAAAGATGAATGTTGAGTAACTTTAAGCTCCATGGCCCCTGAGATACTTTTAGCACCATTTCACGATTTTATTCATCTTATATAAGATATTAAATAATTTATATGTTGCAAAGCATTCATCCGATTTGAATGCATTTTGGTATTCACATTAATATAGCAGCAATACAACCGCAATACATTTTTGAAAAACGATCTATACCAAAACATAGAAATTTGAAGTTTCACTTCCAGTGGTCCTTATCGTGATCTACATTTTTTGTGTAGTAAGTTTTTGTCTATCTCCACAGTTAATGAGTTATACAAAATTCATTCAGAATGAAGAGGTCTTCAGAGACTATTCCCAGAAAATTCAATATGTACACTTTATTTCTTGTGTTATGGTGTTTCATGTAAAAATAAAAAATAAATAAAACATTTTGGCTTAAAAGGATGGTGTGACTAAGCCCTGCGGGTGTAATCGACGAACCTGTGTGAACGACTTGCTTCGTTGACATTCATTGTTTCTCTTGCGTTAGTGGACACGTGTGCCGGCGGCAGCTTCTTTTGACATCGAAGCTGCGATTGTTACAACTGTGCGAGGGGACACGTGTGCTGTCGGAAGAAAGTTCTTTTAGGTCGAAGCCGCCATCGCCACACCTGAGTGAGTTTGTGACTGCAGTGCGACCGCTTCTGGAAATTTCCTGCCATGTGACCGACAGATATAAAAAGGTGAACGAAGCTCTGCCCAGCGATCAGCTTCGACGGAAAATTCGCAGTCGCCGCAGCGAACGTCGAAAAGAAATTATACGGTAGTGTTAGGAAAGTCAGTTATTTGTAAGAAAATTGAGTTTGGGGAAGAAATAAAGAGTTGTTTGTTGGAGTAAAAATGTGATGTACTACATGTAACTTTCTCTAGCTGTTCCATGCACTATCTACTTGATGCTAATCGAGATAAACACTACTTGCTTCCTTGTGAGTAGAAGGGAATACACTAGCATAAAGTGATAGTCAGATGTGGTTGAAGTTCCTTTGTTTGTATGACAAAATGTGTGTCTTTTAACATTATCTACATGTTTGTGTAGTTTTTGTCCATCTCTTACGGTTTAACCGTTATAAAAAATTAGCAAGGTTCATCCAAAATAAATAACTTTTCAAAGGCTCCCAGAAAATTCAAAATATACATTTTATTTGTGAAGTGAGTATCTTGAACAGCCATATGACATTTTAATCAAAATCGTTAAAGAGTCAGTTTTGAGAAAATCAAAATTGTCGAAAAATATTCCATGTAAAGGGTAGTTTGGGGTGGCGAGATTTGCTTGAAAATATTCATGTCGCATCCTTGAAAGACACCGAACTTAAATACCAAGTTGGTATTTAACCTACTTTTCGTTTTTGAGCTAGGCTGTCCACAGACACACACGCGCGTATCTTTCTCTAAAAATGCTTTTTCCGGACTCATGGGATTTCAAAACATATATTTCAGGTGAAATCTCGGCTGTGAATTTTTGGATCGAATACAATACCTTCTGCATCCACTAAGCACATTGTACTTGCGGGCTAGAGAAAGTAAAAAAAATTAGTTGTTCTTACAACACTTAGGATTTGTGAGATTTTTTTAAAGTCGTGGAGTCGCATCCGCATATGAACCTGTACTTAAATACCAACTTTAGTGTTTATCCAAATAATCGTCTTCAGGGGACTTTGAAACGTGCATTTTTGCTGAAATTGTATACGGATATTTTGGGTGAAATACAACACTTCCTCTACAAATAGAATAGCAGAGAAATAAAACACTATACATATTTTTGGCTTAAAAGTTAGTGCAGCCGGAAGTTCATCAACCTAAAATTTAACAATGGTATTGAGTAGCTTCGAACTAAATCGCAAATTTGAAAATGTTAAACCTCCCTTAGTCTTAGAATGTGTAGATACGTTAATGAAGCATGGTGTGTGTGTGTGTGTATAGTGAAGGAAATATTCAGTTCTAGGCTATTCTGGAAGGAAACCCTTTTGTGCTACGCAGCCATCCTTTGTGTGGTGCACCATGTCACGTGATCACTTTCAACTGACACGTGACCAACATGACAGTTCACGGACTATATAACCCCACATTTTGACAAACGATCCTTGCATGTAGGAGCGAAATAAGGGAGTACCATAGGTTAAAGTGAAAGTTCCTTCCTTTGTATGGACACGAGTTGACAAATTCCAGTATGAGAAAAGTACAAGTTTTTTAAAGCTGAAACCAAATACAAGCAATATCTCTAAAAAGATCAACTTCACGGAAGAAATGTATGTAATATAAAATGTGTGTTTTAACGTCCCTACATTTTTTGTGTTTGTCCATCTGTTACGGTTTGCCAGATATGCAAAATTCCGTAAAATTCATCCAGAATAAAGTAGTCTTCAGAGGCTATTCCCAGAAAATTCAAGGTATACATTTTATTTGTCAGATAAATATGTTTAATACACGATATTTTAGTCAAAATCGTTAGTCATTTTTGAGAAAATAAACATTTTTGGAAAAAAGTTCAATGTAATGGGTTGTTGGGGGTGGGGGATTTTCTTGAAAATCTTCGTGTCGCATCCTTGCAAGATACCAAACTTAAATACCCACCAAGTTTGGTATTTAACGGTATTTTCGTTTTAGAGCTATGCTGTCCACAGACACACACGGACCTTTTTCTAATTTTTTATTCGGGGGACCTAAAACATGTATTTCCGGTGAAATCTCGGTATTGAATTTTTGGGTACATTACATTACCTTCTCTGTACACCATGTACATAGTACGTGTAGAGAAAGTAAACATCTGTCCTGCTTAACGCTACTTAATTAGAGAAATTTATAGTTAAGCACATAGTGAATTGAAAGCTAGAAGCAGAGGGTTAATTAATTGATACGTGCAATTACGTAATAAAGTTGCAGATTTGGAAGCAGAAAACAGGAGTGTTTTTACGTATTAAAGTGTACTCTTGTTCCTTGCTCGACACTAGCAGCCGAGCACCAATACACTATATATAAAGTACGCCCAGGAGAACTACAGCCAACCTGAGAGCTGTGTGTGAGGGAATTTGGTGGGTGCCCCGGGGAAAGCCCAGCAGTGCACAGCCTAATCCGATAATAATTAACGTCTCCCCTACTACTGCTGTTGTGGGGGTTGTTGGTATTTGTTTTTGTGCCACCTTGAGAAAACACCTGTCACAAGGAACTGCCTGGGTGTGCCAATATATCACCACAAATTGATGGGCTTCGTTCGGCAGGCGAATAGGAAACACCTCGTGTTAAGGAGAACGCTTACCACCGCAGGTCCCCTCAACAGCAAAGACGAAAAATCTATTATACACCAAACTTGATATACGAGTTCTGAATCTTCCAAGGATGACATTTTAAGAAAATCCCTCATCCCCATTAACATTTACAAGATCATTTTTTCGAAAATGTTGATTTTCTAAAAACTTACCCTAGGGATTTTTTACGTCCAACAATTAGAAATACTGAGATTTCACTCAAAATATAACCTTGTAGAGTCCCCTGGAGAATTAGGTTCAGCATTTTTCAACGATGAGACACCCAGGATCCCAAACTACAGTTTACATAGAAAAATTTTCGAAAATGCTGATTTTCTCCAAAATGGCTGCAACGATATACTTTAAAATACAGTATATTGAAGACATTTACCTGATAAATAAAATGTATATGTTGGATTTTCTGGGATTCAAATTCGAAGACCTCTTAATGCTAAATGACTTTTGTATAACTGATAAACTGTAAGATAGAATTTTTTCGACTGCCTCCGTGGTCGAGTGGTCAGCGAGCTGACTTCTCACCTGGAGGTCCCGGGTTCGATTCCCGGCTGGGGCGGGGAATTTTTCTTTAACCGGAATTATTCCCTATCCCCCATAGAGTCTGGAAGTATGAATGTGAATGTGCGTGTGTTTAGTAATATAAAGTTTAACCCAATGTTCTGAACCTACAGTTTCACAAGTGAAAGCCCCCGATGTTAACATTGATGTTAAAGGGGGCTGGGCTATACAAATGAAGCAATTAAAAAAAAAAAATTCTCGCGGGGGTTATGAGAAATTCCTAGTTGGTTTCAATTTTAAAACACTTAAGCTAGAAATTGTCATTTCTAGACAATTTGAGACACTTGTTCGACTCCTGGCCATGCAAAGAGATCCAAATTTCAATCATTTAAAATATTTGACTGTCGCTTTAAGCTAGTGCATTCACTTATTTCCCTTCTACTTATAAGGAAGCAAGTAATAAGACAATTTCTGATAATGTTTATCTCGATTAGCTTGAAGCAGATAGAAGAATAGGTTGTTTTCTTTTTTTAAGAATAATTTGTTTTAGAATAGATAAAGTCATGTGAATGGAACACATCGGATTTTTATGCAGTAATCAGAGATTAATATAGAACATGTAATATAATAGATTTATTTGTTATTATTTTTAAAAATGCATTGTATGATGTATTTCTATCACAACGTATTTTATTTAAATAATAATGCAAGCTAATATTTTGAAACATGGTAAAAATATGATTATCTTGTGTGTAATAATAAATTACAAAATGACATGGCACCGTCACGTTTAACGATATAGGTACAAAGTTCCTTCTGATTAAAGATGGCTTCAGAGGCTATTCCCAGAAAATTAAAAATAGCATTGTATTTTCATGTAGATATCTTATATGGTTACTTTATTAATCATTTTAGAGAGAAAAATGGAAAACTCTTGCATGTAAAGGTGAGAAGATGGGCTTGCACATTTGTATTCTACCCACATTTCGTTTTTCATAGATACGCCTTTAAAATTCGTAAGCATTTATGTTGACAGCGACTTTTTGGGCGGATTAGAAAACTTTCCACCTCGCTGCAAGTATGTAGGGATAGAAATAAACATTTATAACGGACAGAAATTAATATTTAAATTTGAAAAACATTCTGATTTGACACACATGAGGATTCTTGTAAGGAATCATAGAAAAGTCAAACATCGTTTTATAAAGCTATTATTTTGCATTAAAAAGGACTGCATTTCTAGTTTTTAATGTGATACGTTACGTTTACACGAATGTTTCTGTAGTCTTCTATCCAACTCGCGTAAGAGTTAACGCCCACAAAGTGCTTTGAATACACATTTTCCTGTAGGTATAAGGGATTTGTTTACCTCCGCTTTTGCTACCAAGGCACCGCAGGCGATGACACATGGAGCACCCAATGGCGGGGGAAACCGGAGAAAGCCCTCTCCTGCGCCGCTTTGTCCACATTGGGATCGAACCCGGGCCGTCTAGATGAGAGGCGAGTGGTCTTATCCTATATAAGTGATTATGTAACACAGTCGTTAGACTTAGAATCTTTAAAGGAATTGGTCGCTATGTGATGACTTTGAAATTCCATTCTCTTTACTTGATCAGTAGAAAGATAAACGATATTTCAAACATAATTACCCCCCCCCTGAATGACATAAATTGCGTTTTGACGAGATACATTTTTACTTTCTCTAGCACGTATGCACAATGTACATAAAAGGCAGAGAAGATGTATTCCACCTAAACTTTCCACACCGAGATTTCACGGGAATACATGTTTTGAGGACCACTGAGTAAAAAGAGAAAATATACGCCTGCTTGTATGTGTTTGTGGACAGCATAACTGAAAATTGGAAAGCCAGTACCTAATTTCGTGTCTTCCCGGCATTCGAAAGGAAGATTTGCAGCAAATCCTCCCGATCACAAACTATCCTTTTTATAGATTATTTTTCGAAATTTTCGATTTTCCCAAAAATGGCTCCAATGATTTGATTAAAATGATTATAATTTTGAAGCTATCTGCATGTTAAGTAAAATTTACACCCTAAATTTCTTGCGAATAGCCTCTGAAGTCCCCTTCATTGTGAATGGCTTTTGTATAACTGGTAAACCGTAAGAGAAAGACCAAAAACTTACTACACAAAATAGTATAGAGCCCTTCAAAACACACTTTTTGTCATACCTATACCATTTTTTGTGGAACAAACCAGCGAGATATTCCCTGCTATTGGTTTCAATTTTAAAGTAGATACTTAAATTTTTCTGAAATGGGAAGTTCTCATGTTTTCATATCTCTTTTGTTCTACTCCTGGCCATGGAAAAATGAACAGAATTTCAATGACAATCGCATAGCGATAGCATTTGAAATATTTGGCTATCACTTTATCCTAGTGTATTCCCTTCTACTTACAAGGAAGCAATTTCTGTTAATGTTTATCTCGATTAGCATGGAGTAGATAGAAGAATGATCTTTTGTCACAACAGTTTGTGATAGACAAAGTCATGTGAATGGAACACACCCATTTTTAAGAGTTTATCTCTCTCTTATGATTTACCAGTTATACAAAAGGCATCCAGAATGAAGAGGATTTTAGTGGTTATTCCCAGGAAATCTGTCATAAAATGACTTGAACATGTAGCATTTTATTCAGAATCATATATGTTTATGGTGTCATATCAATGTTATTTTCTGTTAAATGATTATAAACGGCTTTTAACTGGTGGTCCAAAATAAATCATTATGTAATGCATATTCTCCGCCGGGTTTGGACCCAGAGGTTAGCATGTTAACTGTGACCATGGAGGGCGACGTTTGTTTTATTCAGTGGGCCTCAAAACAAATATTTGCGGTGAAATATCGATATGTAATTTTGGGTGGAATGCAATATTTCACACAGTACAGAAAGTGAAATTTTGAATAGTTATAGAAGGGCTATTAAATTACTAGGTATTACTTTGCAAGAGGGGTGAGCGTGCTCCTTAAGCAAGGTCCCTCATAAAGACATTTATTGCGACGCTGTGTCGGCTACAACAAAGTGTTAAAACTTGTTACAATGCGCGACAATGTTCCTGGTCCTGACTCAACAGCCACAATAATTAGCAGCTCAGTTCTGCTGCGAGAGCTTTTCAAAAACCAGTCAAGTCGAGTGCTGGAGACAGGCAAGTGAGCATTTGTGTGATAATAGCGTAACTATAATACAAATATTACATGTTCCATCCATATGGCTTTCTCTACATTTGTCACAGGTTATTGTTTCTACCTACTTGATGCTAATGGAGATAGGCATTAACAGAAATTGTTTTATTACTTGTTTCCTTGTAAGTAGAAGGGAATAGTCAAATGTTTTAAAAACTGGTTACCAGTTGGTTGATATCCATTCCTATGCCTGGTCAGTAGTTTACAAATTCCCGTGTGAGAAAAGTTTTAAATGTGAAACAAATTACAAGGAATATCTCAAAACAGTCAACCCCAACAAAAAACGTATATGACATAAACTGTGTGTTTTAATGAGATCTACATTTTTTGTACAGTACGTTTTTGTCCATATGTTACGGTTTACCAGTTACGCAAAATTCATCCAGAATAAAGTGGTCTTCAGAGTCTGCGCGCGCGCGGATATTTTTCTTAAAATGTTTTTTTGACCACATGGAACTCTAAAATGCGTATTTGCGGTGAAATCTAGGTACCGAATTATTGGGTGCATTACAATACCTACTCTATACACTTTGTACATAGTACGTGTAGAAGAAGTAAAAATGTAGCAAATAAAATATAATTTTAAAGATATATGGTTTTATTTGAAGAAGCTATGACGATATTACCGTTATATACATTATCTCAAACAAATATAGCGCAGTTTACTGCAAAGTAAATAATGCCATTTACAAGTTTGTACAAGAGTCCAGCCTGAAATGTGAAATTGACGTTAGCCACTTGAAAACAAGGAAATGGGGAAGAAGTTATTTTGTGTTGTGTAAGAAAGTCAAGTGATGAAAGATAAGACAAGACTGTTAGAGATTTGCGTTTTATCTGTCCCATCCAGTCGCTTCTCAGGATCACACCACAAGATAGTGCTGCTCTACCATGGTGAGACACTAAACATTCCACATGCTGCATTTGCTTGTCAATATTTATCATTTAGTAGCTTTAAATGAATTGCCATTGCAATGCAATAAAAATCTGATGTGATCCATTCACACGACTTTCTCTAGCACTTCCACAATCGTACTTTTCCTATATAACATTATTCTTCTATCAACTTGATGCTAATCAAGATAAACATTAGCAGAAATTGTCTTATTACATGCTTCCTTGTAAGTAGAAGGGAATACACTAGGATAAAGAGATAGTCAAATGTTTAAAAGCCCGTCACTATATGACACAATTAAAATTCATATGACATAAATGATGTGTTTTAATGAGATGTACACTTTTTGTGCAGTAAGTTTTTGTCTATCTCTTACAGCTTAGCAGTTATGCAAAAGTCATCCAGAATAAAGAGGTTCTTGTTAAAAAATTCAAGAAATACATTTCGTTTGTAATGAAAATACCTAAAACATACGGCATTTTAATAAAAATCGTTTGTCATTTTTGAGAAAGTGAAAATGTTGGAAAAGCGTACTTGGCGGTCTTGTGTGAAGATGGTGAACTCAAATTGCAAATTTGGTAACGCGTCTGTGAAATTGCTAAATCCAACAGTTGCCAATTAATCAGCCTGATATTTTGTACAGTAGTTTACATCATTTAAAACTTGCTTTATCTATCATAAGTAGTTTTGAGTTATTCATTTTTAAACTAAAAATCTGGTGCCAAATTCAAATCGCTCCACACGATGAAAATGATGAGAATTTTTATTTTTTTATTTTTCAAAATATGCATTTAAGTATCAGGAACAGAACTATCATATGACTTTATTGTACCACAATTAGTTCAAGAGGTAAAAATATTAAAGCAAGAAACAGACAAAAATTCAAGAAATGTTATAATACAATTTACTTTGAAAATGAATATCTACAACAATATTAGGAATTTTAAAAAATTATATAATAGAAAACCTTCTTTTGCTTGTTAAGAACCTGTCCTAAAACTTTAAGGAAGGTTGAATAAAACCTGCATTGTGTGGAACATTTCGAATGACAAAAAATGTTGAAAAAAAACTATAAACGAGTAAATGAAGTTTTAAAGTACAAAACATTTGCAGACCTTCAAACAGTGTGAAACCCTTGAGACACAAAAGTTGGACCCTTCTATGCAGCAGTTCTCTTCAATTTTAGTAGAAACATATTATTTAATTGTCATTTTATTAATGTGTTATTTTGTCTGAAGTTTATTATTTAATTGAACAAGCACTGGTGATGTTAGCAAAAACAAATCATCTCATCAATTTTCAAGCTTCTGTTTAGAAAACTGTATCGTGTGGAACAATTGAAAGTTTAGAAAACTGTATCGTGTGGAACAATTGAAAGTTTAGAAAACTGTATCGTGTGGAACAATTGAAAGTTTAGAAAACTGTATCGTGTGGAACAATTGAAAGTTTAGAAAACTGTTTCTTTGTAAGTATTAGAAATTAAATTTGCAGAAATGTTTAAAGCAAGAAAATGTGTTAACTCTCACGGACTGATTATACAAATTCCCCAGGAAGTGATTTGGTCCGAGTGAAGCTGCACTCTGCCGTCAAACAGTCTCTATTTCACGGCCGGAAATATGCTGTTGGTGGGGTCCGCCGGGTGCTCCGTCTCGCCTGTGGTTTAGGATGGGGAGGGCCCAGGTTAAATGCATGTCTAGATGAAGACGGGGCAGGCAGAAGCACCCGGTGTGAGACCTATTTTCAAACATATTACTATACTCACTTTTTTAGTTATTAGTGCAAATTATTGTATTATCAACTTGAAATAGACACATTATTGGCCAAAACTAAATATCGGAGTTTTACCATAGTGAAAAGGTTAAAGCATCACACCCACTTACAGTTATCCATTTAAATCGTCACGTGACACGGTTTAAAGCGCCGCATAGTAATAAAACTAACAGGAAATTGAACTACAAGTAATACATTATTTAACTAGGCAAAAAACATTTTTTTTCATTTTTTGCACTTATTGAGCAATTTCACAAATGCGCTACCTTAACCTGCCCACAGAAACACACACACACAAACGCGCGCGTGCGGACAGGTTTCTAACTTTTTTATTTTTTTTATTTGGAAAGCCTCAAAACGTGTATTTCCGGTGAAATCGAATTAGTTGTGGCAATGTAACACCCTCTCTATACACTGTGTACATACTATACACATAATAGTGAAAGTAAAAGCCAAGCATTTGTTATATATATCAACTTCTTATGACATTTGAAAAGCTTATTGTTAAAAATCTGATGTGTTCTATTCACATGACTTTCTCTACATCTCTGCAACAAATTATTGTTAAAAAGCTTATGCTTCTATTTACTTCATGCTAATCAAGAAAAAGTTAGCAGGAATAGTCTTATTACTTGCTTCCTTGTAAGTAGAAGTGAAATAAGGGAGTAGCATAGGTTAAAGTAATAGTCAAAAGCTGGTTGCTACGTGACTGAAGTTCCTTTGTATGGGCACGAGTTGACAAATTCCTGTGTGAGAAAAGTATAAGTTATTCAAAGCTGATACCAAAAATAAGGAATAACCAAAAAACGGTCAACTCCAAAAAAAAAAAAAAAAAAAAAAAAAAAGTGTATAACTTTAATTGTGTGTTTTAATGTGTTATACGTTTTTTGTGTAGTAAGTTTTTGTCTATCTCTTTCGGTTTAGCTGTTGAACAAATTCCGTGAAATTCATCCAGAATAAAGTAGTCTTCAGAGGCTATTTTCGGAATGAATTCCACACAAGTATTCAATACCGAGGTTTCAACGGAAATACATGTTTAGGACATTTTCAGAGAAAGGTCCGTGCGTGCGTGCGTGTCTGTGGACAACATAGCTCAAAAACGAAGAGACGGTTAAATACCAAACTTGGAATTTAAGTTTGGTATCTTCTAATGATGCGACACGAAGATTTTCAAGAATATCCCCCCATCCCAAACTACCCTTTACAAGAAACAATTTTCGAAAATTTTGTTTTTCTTAAAAATGGCTGTAACGATTTTGATTAAAATACCATATATTAAAGCAATTTCTATCACAAATAAAGTGTATATCTTGAATTCTGGGAATAGCTTCTGAAGACCTGTTCATTCTGAATGAATGTTGCTGAGTTTTGTATAACTAGTAAACCGTAAAAGATAGACAAAAAGTTAGTGCACAAAAAATGTAGATCTCGTTAAAATACATAATTAATGTAATATACATTTCTTTCGTGAAGTTTACCATTTTAAAGATATCCCTTGTTAATAGTTTCACTTGTAAGGTAGTCATACTTTTCTCAGATGGAAGTGTCCCTTTTTCTTTTGTTCTCCTGGTCAAGCAAAGACGCGATTTGCCATGACAATCGCATAACGACAGCTTTTAAAACATTTGACTATCACTTTAACGTAGCACATTCCTTTAGTTCCGTTCTACTTATAAGGAACTAAGTAATAAGAACATTCTGCTAATGTTTATCTCGATTAGCATTGTGTAGAAAGAAGAATTATCTTTTGTAAGAAGTTTGTGTGTAGAGAAAGTGATGTGAGTGTAACACATGAGTTTTGTTGTATTGAGATGATGTATTTAACAGACAAGGTGTAACGTTTTGTTTTGTTTGGTTCCACAGAGTCGCACAGGTTGAGAGTTCACAGGGAACAGTCACCACGGTGAGTATATTTAATTCACATTATGCTACTACTTTCACTATGAAATGCAAGCCCAGACGCAACGTAAGCGCATTTAATGTAAGCATTCACACAGAAACACTTAAAACGCATTGCAATGCAACACAAGAGTTTGCAAACTCCAAACTTTATCCTTGCGTTGCATGCAAAGAGGAGGAATTCTGTTCTTTTCTCTATGCATTGCCTATGACTTCAATAACAACAGACGATCGCACATGGCCTGCTGTACATGTATTTGGCCGTGCCGCGTCATCTCTAATCTCCCTCAAGAGGTTATGACAGTCTCCTTGTTTGATTTAATGGATGTAACTATCATCTGTGTCTAGATTTCTTGGCTCTCATAACTCGAAGACGCAGAGAGATAATTTTTAGTTCATGAAATGTGTAGCTTTATCACTTTCTGAAGTCTCTATGCTTGTACAATTTTCAATAATTTTGAATGAGCAATTATTGGGACGTCACTGGCGCGAGCGTCAGTTGTTAGTATGTAATGCATTTATTTTGTAAAAGATTCAGTGAATTTTCTTATGTGATATTGTTGTTTATGTTATTCAGTTTGTAACTTGGAAGATATTCGCATGTAGCTTGCGGATCTAGCAACCCGTGCCAACTTCTTACGTTGCGCTTACGTTTGCATAGTGAATATAGCTTACAGGTGGTATTGAGACCACTTTGGTGCCTCCTTGTATTCCATTGCTTGATTTAGAACTGTCTGTGTACCAAATGTAACTTGTTCTGACTCCATTCTAACATGATATTGAACAGCTAGTGAAAACACGGATTAATCACCTTGAACAAATACTGACCATCAGCCAAACTACAAGGGTAATAGGTAATAGGGTGTGGATCAGAATCAGCTAAAATGTGCGGCTTGTACCTATTACAGTCGGGGATTTGTGCCTGTTTTTCATGTATGTATGTACCTCGTGAAAAATCTTCGGATGAGCACTTTCTTGACCCTCTCAGTGGGGAATAAGTGACAGGAAAGTGTATTCTTTGGAACAACACTCACAAAAAATACTCGGAAAGAACATTTACTTTCTTCTATCCCTACTACAAGCATCGTGCAAACAAAATAACAAGGTTTCTTGAGCATATGCTTTAAGAGCTAGCAGACAAGCGCGTCCTTCCTGATCCCATGTCGTAGATTTACGGCACGTAAAACAACCTCAAGGCTGATAAAGAGGCCTCTGAGCAAAATTAAGCGGTCTTTCACGCCCAGTATAGAATAGGACGTTGAGAACCACAGCAGTTAAATAGTGTCCATAAATAAAACTCCATTTGCAATTGATGCGAACAGGAAATGGTGGAGCCAGTATTGGGCAGGCGGGACAGGTAGACAGAGAGGAAGACTAGGGTTGCCAGAATGTACTCGAGCCAGCTTGGAGACCAATGGATATTTGAGTAAATGGGGGCACAAATTGTTAAACACATGTTTTTTAAATTAACTTACTACTACTGTTACAGCCACGATTATTGCTGCAACCATTCTTCACGGAACGATCTTACATATCGGCTCTTCATTTACCCACTATCACACAACAAACTATAACTACTCAATCCACTCACGATCCGAGCGCTCCAATAACTGCTGACTGAGCCAAGTGATTCTTTAATAATGTGAGTACAGTGTTACAGACGCAACAATGAAAAGTTGCCAGAATAAGAATAGAAATATAGCGTTTTGTTGCAATTAGAAATTAACATTAGAACCAAACTTTATTATTCATGAGTAAGGTGACATAGAAGAAGTCATTTGCCCGTGTACCCGGAGGCGGCACAACCCTAAGGAAGACCTCGGGCAACTAAGAGATACGCGAAGAGGACGGAAGGAAATCTTGAGAAAGAAATGTTATGTGAAACGAAGTGATGTGAATGTGCAGGACACCACGTGTCCAGACACGGGAGTTACGTGCCCCCACAATTTGCTCCACGCTATCCTCTTATCTGCAGATTATCTTGTCTTGTTTAAACTCCACGTAGACTTATCAGACAAGTTTACCATTTAAACTCTACTCAATGCAAATACACCACGTCGGCCTTGAACAGCTTCTGGTTTCTCTACGCCTATGTGCGTCACTAATTACTTTCTGTAGCCCGTACGTACGTACATTGTATCTGTGTGTGTATGTGTAAACACGATAGCTCAAAAAACGAAAAGGCGGTTGGTATTTAAGTTTAGTATCTTCCAAAGATGCGACACGAAGGTTTTTAAAGAAAATCCCCCAAACCACAAACTACCCTTTACATTGGCAATTTTTTTTCTCAAAAATGGCTCTAACGATTTTGAATAAAATACAGTATATTAAATATATTTAAAGCAAAAATAAAATGTATATTTTGGATTTTCTAAGAGTAGTCTGTGAAAAGCTCTTCATTCTGGATGAATTTGACATAACTAGTAAACCGTAAGAGATAGACAAAGACGTACATCTCCTTAAAACACACAATTTATGTGTTATACACTTGTTTGTAGAGATAATCCTTTTTATTCATTTCAATTTTAAACTACTTTAACCATGCAAATCAACCTCAATTGTTTCACTTAGCGACCACTTTATCCTGGTGTATTCCCTTCTACTTACAAGGAAGCAAGTAATAATGTTAATGTTTATCTCGATTAGAATAAAGTGAATAGAAGCATAAGCTTTGTAACAATAATTTGTGTATGCAACAGTTATGTGACTGGAAGACTCTCTCCATTTAGAAGGTATTGCACTGCAACCAAAAATGTGATACCGCGTTTTCGGATGTCCTATGTAAACTTCTGAGACTTTCTCTCCCTGTTCGGCAAATAAACCCTCTTCTATTCACTTCATAGGTTAAAGCGACAGCTCCTGGTTACGGCAAACAGTTCACTTCGCATGGCCAGCGATGAAACTAAAAGTAACTTCCCGTTTGAGAAAAATCACTTTAAAATTGAAACGGGCCACAATGAATATCTCGGAAACGCTCAACTCCATGGCATAAATCGTGTGTTTTAACGAGATCTGCATTTTTTGTGAATGGGTTTTAGTCTATTTCTTACCGTTTACCAGTTATACAAAATTCATTCAGAATAGAGGTCTTCAGAGGCTATTCCCAGAAAATTACAGATGTACACTTTATGTATCATATAAATATGTTTTTTTTTATTTATGTATAGCTTAACGCCCTTTAACCTAGTTGGTCATATCGGACGATGAATGAAATTGGTGAAATGATCTCGGGGTCCATGAAGCTTAAAGTTACTCTCAGGATAAGGGAAAACACCGAAAAATACCTTATCTGGGTAAGTCACCCTAAGCTAGATTCGAACTCATGGCCTGGTGAATGTGAAGCAGACACGCTACCACCAACTACCCAGGCGGACTTTAAAAATATCTTTAATATACGGCATTTTAATCAAAATTGTTGCTATTTTTGAGAAAATCAAACATTTCAAAAACTTTTCCATGTAAAGGGTAGTTTAGGTGGGCGGATTTTATTGAGTCTTCGTGTCACATCCTTGGAAGATACCAAACTTAAATACCAAGTTAGGTAATTAACGGTATTTTCGTTTTTGAGCTAAGCTGTCAACACGCGCGCACACACACACACACACACCAACACATGGATCTTTTTGTAAAAATGCTTTCTTTTTACTTTCTCTACACGTACTATGTACGTAGTATATAGAAAAGGTATTGTAAAGTACCTAAAATTTCGATACCGAGATTTTAACGGAAATACATGTTTTGCGGCCCCCTGAATTCAGAAAAACATTTTTGGAAAAAGGTCCCTGTGTGTGTGTGTAGACAGCATAGCTCAAAAACAAAAAGACCGTTAAATACCAAACTTGGTATTTAGGTTTGGTATCTCCCAAGGATGTAACACGAAGATTTTCAAGAAAATCACCCCACCCCCAACTACCCTTTACATAGAGCTTTTTCGAAAATTTCTATTTTCTCAAAAATAGCTCCTAACGATTTTGATTAAAACATTGTATATTAAATATATTTTCATGACAAATGAAATGTATATTTTGAATTTTCTGGGAATGGCCTCTTGAGGACTACTTTATTCTGGATGCATTTTATTTTACATAACTGCTAAACTGTAAGAAATGGACAAAAACTTACGACACAAGAAATGTAGAGCATGTTAAAACACACAATTTATGTTACATACATTTTTTCGTGGAGTTGGTCGTTTTTGAGATATTCCTTGTTTTTAGTTTCAGCTTTGAAAAACATACTTTTCTCATAAAGGAATTTGTCAACTCGTGTCCATACAAACAAAGGAACTTCAGTCACATAGCAACCAGCTTTTGACTATGACTTTAACCTCTGCTACTCCCTTATTTCGCTTCTACTTACAAAGCAGCAAGTAATAAGTCTATTTCTGTTAATTTGTCGATTAGCATGAAGTGGATAAAAGAATAAGCTTTTTAACAATAATTTGATATGATGTAGAGAAACTGATATGAATGGAATACAATAGTTATCTTTCAACCCATCGAAATGCTATTTCTCTACGAATAGGTTTAGAAAATAATTTACTCTCCTAATTCCTTTGTCCTGTCTTCATCATCTTGAGAAGATTCTTTGCTGTTCATATTTCTTCTTACTGCACCCATCCATTGTTCTCTAGCCTTCGCTTTCCCTCGACATTCCACTTCATTTTACTTTCTCTAGCACGTATCAGAAAATGTATTGTATTCTAATCAAAAATGTGATCCGAGATTTCACCACAAATAAGTATTTTTAGAAAAAAAGGTTAGTGTGTGTCCGTGTCTAAATCTCTGTAATAAATTATTGTTAAAAAGCTTATTCTTCTATCCAGTAATCGAGATAAACATTAGCAGAAATAGGCTTGTTACTTGCTTCCTTGTAAGTAGAAGGGAATACACTAGGACAAAGATAGTCAAATGTTTTAAAAGCTATGTGATTGAAATCTGCTTCTATTCATGGCCAGGAGTTGACAAATTTCCCTCTGACAAAAGTTTAAGTATTTTAAATCTGAAACAAATAACAAGGAATATCTCAGAAATGGACAAACTGTGTGACAGAAATTGTGTGTTTGAATGTTATCTGCAGTTTTGTCTGTCTCTTACATTTTAACTAGTTATACAAAATGCATCCAGAATAAAGTAGTCTTCACAGGATATTCCCAGAAAATTCAAGATATACATTTTATTTTTCATGTAGATATCTTTAATATATGATACTTTAGTCAAAATCGTTAGAGCCATTCTTGAGAAAATAAAAAAAATTCGAAATTTTTTTCCATGTAAAGAATAGTTTGGGGTGGGGGATTTTCTTTAAAATCTTCGTGTAGTACCCCTGAAATATACTTAAATAGCAAGTTTGTTAATTTACCGGATTTTCGTTTTTGAATTATCGTGTTCATAGACACACATACACACATGGACGTTTTTCTAATGCAGGGGTCTCAAAAGATATATTTCCAGTGAAATCTCAGTATTGAATTTTTGGGTGTAGTACAATACCTTCTCTACACACTATGTATATAGTACGTATAGAGAAAGTAAAGATTGATTTTTTTTTTTTTTACGAAAACCCATTCGGTATCTCCTTAAATAGTGATTGGGGTATGTAGTGAACGTGAGGCGGTCACATTGCCTCTCCTTGATTACGCAATATACACTTCAGGCCTAAACAAAACACAAGTGTTGATATTTTCCTGATGATGGGCGGGCGCATTGCGAAACAAAAACATTGCACATTTTCATGCAACAAGCACACGCCTTTCTCTACTCAATCTTCTACATGCTATTCTTGTATTGGCTTGTTAATACAGATAAACTTTGATTACACGTTTCTTTGTAGATATAAGAAGAAGAATACAGTAGTGACATTTTTATGAAGTGCCTGCTGCTATGTGATGGCATTCTCTTTATATGACGACGAGAAAAAACAATTATTAAAATAAAAGAGAAAGAATAGTGATTGGTGTTGAAAAAAGTATAACTTGTTTGAAAATTGAAACCAAAAGTGAAGAATATCTTGGAAATGGCTAATATTTTGAAAAACCTGACCAACTTTATACTTTAATTAGATCTACATATTGTGTAATACACTTTCATCTGTTTCTTACAGTTTGCCAGTTATAAAAAAGTCGTCCAAAATCAAGAGGTCTACAAAGGCTTTTTCTTCTTCTTTTTGTTGTTGTTTTGTTTTATACAGGAGACCCTAAAACTGTGTTTCAAGTGAAATCCCGTTATCGAATTTTTGAGTGAAAAGCAATCACGTCTCTATCTGTTCATTTCGTTCTGCCCAGAAAAATGAGATGTGTTCCATTCATATAGCTTTCTCTAATTGTTCCATATACCAGCTAATCAAGATAAACATTAACAAAATTGTTATTACTTGCTTCCTTGTAAGTAGAAGGGAGTACACTAGGCTAAATGTTATTAAAGCGAGTTGCCATGTGATTGTATTGATACCACTCGTTCCAGGTTCTTCATTCTGTAGTTAGATGCTGTTGGCATCCGCTTGTAAGTCCTAAAATACGGGAAGAGTAAGCCATCTGCATGATGCAATAAAACTCAACCAGAATGAAGACCACTTCCGAAACTATTCCCAGAAAGTTCAAGATATAACTTTTATTTGTCATGTAAATATCTTAAACATCCAAATCGTCACCTATTTTTTAAAAAAGGTTTAATGTAAATCAAAGTTGGAGGTGGAGGATTTTCTTGAAAATTTCGTGTCGTAAGCTTGAAAGAATTATTTTTGGCATTTAACGGTTTTTATTTTTATTTTTATTTTTTTTTTTTTATGTATAGGTTATGCCATTTAGGCATATACAAGCAAACACATACGCTCACGAATCTTTTCTAAAGTTATTTGTTTGTATTCGGAAGACCCTAAAACATGTATTTACAGCGAAATCCGGTATCGAATTTTTGGATGGAATGTATTATGTACAAAAATGTATAATATATTAATATGCATCAGCAGATATGCACATGCCACAAGCAACACAAACAAAATAAATAAAAAAATGACGTTTGGATTGTCCTGCAGCAAGATGATATCTTATCTTAAAAGTGGCACTCGTTTACCTGCTCGAAATTGTCTTCATGTTTAATGTAGTCGAGGAGATATGTTTGGTGGCAAATTGCATATTTCAGGTGTTTGAAAGTGCATGTAGTTTACGCGACCACGAGGGAAGTCGCTCACAAGTTGCGTAAATAACAAGTACTTGCGTCGGCTGATAAGTCCCGGGTCTCACACAGATATGGCGCCACTAGGCCAGTTAGACAGGCTGATAAGTCTGGGGCCTCACTCAGATCTTGCGCCACTAGGCCAGTTAGACAGGCTGATAAGTCTCGGGCCTCACTCAGATCTGGCGCCACTAGGTCAGTTAGACGGTAGACTAGCTTGTATCCATAGTTACAGGTCAATAGCTTCTTTAATTTTCCAACGACAGCATTTTAAACAAGACAACTTTACAGTTTTCACGAAAATGGAGGATTTGGAAAAACGAGCAGTGATTAAATACTTCCATTTGAAAGGCTTAACGCCTAAAGAAATCAAGGAGGAAATGGACAGTACATTGAAAGACTCTGCCCCTTCATATTCAATGATTAAAAGGTGGGTTGTACAGTTTAAAATGGGACGTACGAGCACTAGTGATGAGCCTCGCTCTGAACGCCCTGTAGAAGTGACAACTCCAGAGATCATTGAAACAATTCATCGTTTAGTACTGGAAGACCGCAGATTAAAGTTGTTTGAGATAGCAGAGGCTGTAAACATATCAAAAGAACGTGCAGGTAATATTTTAAGTAATGTTTTGGGCTTTCACAAGGTCTGTGCACGGTGGGTGCCGCGTTTTTTGGCACCTAATCAAAAGTTGCAAAGAAAAACTGTTTCTGTTAAGAATGTGGAGCTCTACCGTAAAAATCCTAGTGAATTTTTGAGAACGGCTTATTACCATGGATGAACCTTGGATACATCACTATACTCCGGAAAGTAACAGTGGATTGCGCCAGGTGAACCAACTCCAAAAAAGGCAAAGTCAATATTGTCAGCTAACAAGGTTATGGCGAGTGTTTTCTGGGATGCATAGATTAAAAAAAAAAAAAATCTCGTTTCATCACGACGATGCTCCAGCCCATCGATTAGTCATTGCAATGGGAAAAATGTGCGAATTAAGGTTGGAATTGCTTGAACATCCACCCTATTCGCCAGATCTAGTACCCAGTGACTACCACCTGTTCCCAAACCTCAAAAATGTCTTGGAGGACGAAGATTTCACAGGTCATTGATGCGGTAAACAGCTGTTTTGAGGACCTTGATAAATCGCACTACAGAGATGGTTTAATTAAATTAGAACACCGATATGACATTTGTGTTAGCCTTTCTGGAGATTATGTTGAGAAATAAAGCAAAAAAAAAAAGAAAGTTTTAATGGTGTTTTCATTGAGAGGCCCGGGACTTATCAGTCAACCGTGGTATATCTTGGAAATGATTAATCCCTTACTTACCTAATTTACACTTTTACTTGCTTCCCCTACTCTGTAGAGTAAGCTTTCACCCTTTGAAAGCTTTATCCTTCTGCATCTGTTCCACAAACAATTTTGTCTTGCTTCCTTGTAAGTAGAAGGGAAATAAGGGAGTAGCATAGGTTGAAGTGACAGTCAAATGTTTTATAAACTTTCTCATTGCGAATGGCATTGAAATACGCTTCTTTGCATGGCCAGGAGACGACTTTCTACTTGAAAAACATATGAGTATTTTAAAATTGAAACAAATATCGTAAAATATCTCGAAAATGGCTAACTCTAGAAAACTTGTATATGTCATAAATTGTGTATTTTGACGAAATCTACATTTTTTGTGTGCTAAGTTGTTGTCTATCTCTTACGGCTTACCAGTTTGCAGAGGCTATTCCCAGAATATTCAAAAGATACATGTAAACAGCTAATAGACGCTATTTTAACCAAAATCATTGGAGCAATTTTTGAGAAATTTAAATATTTAAAAAAATGTTTCATGTTAAGCGTAATTTAAGGTGGGAGTGATTTTGTTGAAGATCTTCATGTCAAATCCTTGGGAGGCACTAAACTTAAATACCAAGTTTGGTATTTTTGAGCTATGCTGCCCATACACACGCACGCACACGTAGGCACATACACACACACTCACTCACCGACGTTTTCCTGAAAATTCTGTTTTATTCAGGGGTTGTATTTCCGGTGAAATGTTGGTATGGAATTTTGGTTGGAATTCATCTCCCAGGACTTACAAGTGGACGCCTGGGGTTCGATGCTTGTTGAGGACCACACGGGTATGCATTGATGAGTATCCAGGGATGGAGAATGAGCCAAATGCCAGGTATGAAATGTAGGCGACATGAATAGTGAGGAAAAGCCGCCTTCGTGCATTCTGCCCCGCGCGGTCTAACCACTGTGCCACGGCGGCGACTTAATCATGTGCGCCTTAGTTGCATCAGTTGGTGGTGCGCAGTAGTATACAGTTGCGAGGGAAGTTTTGTGTTGTTTACATAACACAGGCAGGCGATGAGTAACACTCCCGCGTGACAGACCACACACGTCTTCTAAAGTGTGAAGAGCCATCCACAAAGAAACGAAAGTTAGCATAAGAAATGTTACGAGAGCTAGAGAAAAGTTGGAGTTGTCTTTATGGACACAAGAGTAATATTCCATTTGTCTTGATGACGTATATCTGCCTCGTTCTTTCTCTCTCTCAATTAGTATGTCTATTTCAGCGATAGACTTTTCCCAAAACATTTTGCAACTTCCGCCATTATGTACGGAAATATCGCTGCACATTGATACTATTATCATGAGACGAACACAGAGAAAACAAAATAAATTTAGAAAAACAATTGCACGTGGGTGTGATAAAAAACGATTAAAATCAAAGATAATGAGTTCCGATATTTGGAATTTCAGGCGCCAGTGTACTGGATTGGTCACTTCCTGCGATCACGTGTCCTGAACCAAAGTTATCAACACGAAACTTTATTTACAAAGTTACACTACCTTACTCTATTTCTCAACGTCATTGCCATCAAGGCATTTATTGTCACGTGGTACACTCTTCCACCGCTAAACATCTGAGCCAAGATGTTGAGGTCTTCATGACTGGGAAATCTTTTCCATCCAAAAAGTCATGTACGGTGTCCAAAGTGAAACACCGGTTTTTCTCAATTCTTCTATCAACATTTGCTTTCAACCGGTCCATAACGATTGATGAACGGTCTTTATCGTACACACTGTTATGTTCTTCCTTGATTACTCGTAAATTATGTGTCATTTCCTCACTGAAGACTCGTTCATTGCATTATCACTATACACTTGCGTTATTTGCTCCAATAATTCGATTGACCGAACATTTTGTGTATTCATCGAAACGAATAAGTTCTTTGGCGGTAGAAAAGTGCATCTGCATTGAAAAACCGATACCACGTGACAATAAATACCTTATAGCAATGACGATTACGTTGAGAAATAGAATAAGGTAGTGTAACTTTGTAAATAAAAGTTTGTGCTGATAACTTTCGTTATTGTTTAGTTATGTCAAATCGACTGTCACTTACTGGATGACCCTCGTATAATAGGCACTCCACTCAAATATCCATTATCGGTATTCCACCTTAAATACAAAACTATGTATCACCATCCAGATAAGTATAATATTTTAGCAAAAGAGCAGTTTGGATTCAGGAAGAGCACATCAACGACTGAGGCCATTTTCAAGTTAAATAATAAACTTCTCAATTCATTAACACACTAGGAATATTGTGTGATCTTGCAGCGTTGTTTGTGGTGCAGTATGCGGGAGTATTTTAGTGTCACTTCCAATCAACTCCACTACACTCACGTACCTGGTACTGAAGCTCTTCTGGGATGAGTTGCCACGGCGTTGTTCAGTCTTGCATGAACATTGACTCTCTCAGGCGTGGATTTGGTTAGAAGGAGTGATCTTGTAATTGTTAAGAAAACACTTGTAACCTTTTACTGCGGTTTATTCTAAAGGAGTTTTGAAGACAAGCACCTGGTTATACACTTTATACTGTGACTGATGTTCTTTAACACTTCAATTACACTGTTTTAGTTGAGTACATGGCACAATTCACTTTCACCTAATCACGAGCCGACTGTTAAATAGGTGAGCGACCTTACTTTACTTCACACACAGTTTCTTATTATAATAAACTTACTTCGCGAACTTCTTAACGAGCGACCTTGCCTCACACACGGGCGAATTCTTAACATGCGACGACGTTGCCTCTCTCACGGGTGAATTCTTAGCAAAAGACCTCGATGTGCCAAACCTTACTTCTTATATACAAAAAACGGTGTCATTGTGGCTTCTTTCTGATTGGTTGGTTGGAAGGTCCGCCAAAATGACACCATCGTTACCCAAAAACCATTGCAAATCTCCCAAAATGCGTCATAATAATCTCGTGATACCACGAATATAAAGAAGAAGTCCCCTTGTGTGCTTGAAACTGTGGTTTCCCCTTATACTAAACTCGAACGTGACTTTCCAAAAGAAGCAACATCTCACCCCTCTATCCAGTCTGGCGTCATGATTCTGAGTAACCTTTAAGTAAACAACTGGCTTCTTGGTTCCTATGCATACAACTTTTTAAATATTAACTTTCTTTACATACATTTAGATAATTAATAAAAATGACTATTCTTCTTCTTCTTCTTCTTATTATTATTATTATTATTATTATTATTACGAGGCTAATTAACGGTCTCAATCTATCCAAAGCATTTGACTGTATTAATCATGAAATACTTCTATAAAAAATTATCACATCAATGGATTACATCTTACTTATCGAACAGAAAGCAAAAGGTTATAATAAATACTCGGATAAAAATGAAAATAACCAGTTTGCAGAATTCTGTAACACATTTCCTGGGTCTTATGATCGATCGTAACATAAATTGGAAACACCATTTTGATTATAACTTACCCAAACTGAGAGAGCTTTGCATCTTTAATTCAGCTTATAAATAAGAGCACAAACTAAAAACAGCTTATTATGCATATTTTTATTAATTGATTACCTATGGAATAATATTTTGGGGATATTCAGTAAATGCTAAAAAAAAATAAAAAAAAACCGCTCATTATGCAAACAAAACAAAAACGATTAACGCACTAGAAACCTCTTTTCAAAATGTTTGGAATTTTACCATTAATGTGTGAATGTATTCTAGTCACATTGTCGTTTGTAATAAATAACCCCAAAAATGCAGATATTCATAACAAAGAGACCAGACATAGGCAGGACTTACATAGACCAACAAATAATTTCCAGTTATTCCAAAAAGGGGCTTACTACAAAATAATAGTTTTGTTTAATTCACTTCCCTCTCATATAAAAGAATTGTATAAGAATAAAAACATGTTTAGATCAGAATTAAAAAGATACTTTATTACTCACACCTTCTATTCAGAGGAGGATTTCATTGTCAAAAACACTGGTATTAATGTAACATTGTAAATATAATAAACATGAAAATTCTAAGAGTAGGTTTTTGGAGACAGATATGCAATTGTAAATTATGCAAAACTGACACCTCTGAAATTTCATTGTCAGAGTTATTATTTGTAAAGAAATGTATTAATAATTATGAATAAATGTAATTGTTGACATGATCTACATCCTAGAGTTTGGGCTTTGAGTCTAATCTCATAATAGGATCTACAGATTGCAATGTTATGTGTGTATGTATTGTAACTTAACGTAATGTATGTAAAGTAATGTATGTAACGTAACGTAATGTATGTAACGTAACGTATTTAACGTAATGTAACTTAACGTAATATACGTAACGTAATGTAATGTATGGATGCTACCCTATAATTTCATGACCCTATAATACAATAAGGTGAAACTGTCAGGTTTTATAAGGAGATTCCATTTCCGTATTCACTATAAGAGTATGTTTTGGCCAAATTAAAGCTGTCAATTGGTGATATAAGATTGCAACAAGCTGTCACACCTTGGCTTCGTAATGTGGTGTAACAGGGTTTGTTTTGGGAACCATATCTTCAGCATTGAGAACCTGCAGAGATATCTTGCTTCTGCTACATTCCCTACTGTACAGGTACATAGTGGATAGACAAGGCATTGTTTTCCATCCAAATATTCGATACCGAGATTACACCGAAAATACATGTTTTAGGTCCCCTGAGTCCGGAAAAAAAGCATTTTTAGAAAAATATCTGTGTGGGGGGGGGGTATAGCTCAAAAACGAAAAGACTAATAAACACCAAAGTTGGTATTTGTGTTGAGTATATTCCAAGGATGCTACACGAAGACTTTAAAGAAAAATTTCCCCACCGCAAACTACTGTTTACATTGAAAAACCTTTGAAAATGGCTAACGATTTTTATTAAAATACCGTATATTAAAGATATTTACATGACAAATAAAACGTATATTTTGAATTTTTTGAAACTCAAAGACCTCTTTATTCTGGATGAGTTTAGCAGAATTTTGCATAAGCTAATAGACAAAAACTTAACGCAGCGAAACCTCCTCTTAGAAAACTTCGACCGCGCCACTGAAGATGTCCACTAGTTGTGGACGAAACGTCTGATACTCCTAACACCAGCAGACCACGGCAAAACAGCCCGGAAACATTTCTTAGTTACAAAAACTTAACTCACAAAAAATGTAGATTTCGTTAAAACACATAATTTGTCATATATGTTTTTCTTGTGGAGGTGGCCGTTTTCGAGATATTGCTTATTATTGATTTCAATTTTGAAGTACCAAACTTTTCTCAAATGGCACCCTGCAAAGCGAACTGAACCGCAATTGTTTCACATAGCAACCAGGTTTTAAAATATTTGATTATCTCTTTATCCTAGTGTGCTCCCTTCTACTTACAAGGAAGCAAGTAATAATGTTTATCTTGATTATCATCAAGTAGATAGAAGAATAATATGTTGTAGGAATAGTTTGTATTTAGAAGAGCTAGAGAAAGGTACGTGAATGGAACACGTCACAGTTTTATCAAAACCGTTAGAAATGTTTGAGAAAATGAAAACGTGTCAAAGTGTTTGGGGTGGGGGATTTTACTGAACATTTCGTGTCGCACCCTTGGAAGATGCAGGGCTGAAGTTTGAAATGTACCCGACTTTGGTGTTTTAGTGTTGCTGTTTACAGGTATACTGAAGTTTTTCGAAACACGTATTTATGTTAAAAACTCGGTAGCTAATTTTTGGATGGAATGCAGTACTTTTTCTAGCTGCTATGTACTTTGTTGTAGTAGAAAAAGAAAATGTGGATATCTTTACTTAGAGCTTGTTTGTAAGAGTGTTCTTGGTCATTTTAATTGCTTGATTTTTAAAGCGCTGTCTAAGCCATAGACAGAGTATGAATCTCAAGGTCAGTATTTAGCGATTAACTTTTAAACATATGTGCTGATACTTTCGGGACAGTTTAATGGAGCTTAACAAATGTTTTTTTCCTGATAATTATTTCAAGACCCAAGGTCGAGATGCATGACTTGAAAACAAAATTAAATTGACGTGCAAAACAGTGATAAGAGCGCGAAAACTTTATTTGATATGAACTGTCTGGTTTATCGTGAGCCACGTTGTCTGTCACTCACGTGTGTGTTACGTCACAGACAAAGACAACAGTTTGTGTTGATAATTATTTTAAAAATTTCCATTAATTTTCCAACAGAATTAATCAGTATTGCTATAACTGAAATGAAAATTGACAAGTAACTATAATAACACATGCTAAACCCCCTTTTCGTAATGCACCCAAAAATTCGATACCGAGATTTCACCGTAAATATATGTTTTGGGTCTCTCTAAATCCAAAAAAGCATTTTTGGAAAAACGTCCGTGTGTGGGCGTGTGTGTGTGTGTGTGTGTGTGTGGAAAGCATAGCTCAAAAACGAAAAGTCCATTAAATACCAAACTTGGTGTTTAAATTCAATATCTATCAAGGATGTGACGTGACGATTTTCAAGAAAATCCCCGCACCCCAAACTACCCTTTACATGGAAAAGATTTCGACAATTTTGATTTTCTCGAAAATGGCTAACGATTTTGATTAAAATATCGTATATTAAAGAAATGCATTTTATTTGTCAGGTAAATGCCTTGAACTTTCAGGGAATAGCCTCTGACGGATGAATGTTACGCAACTTTACATAACTGGAAAACCGTAAGAGATAGACAAAAAATTAACTAACAGAAAATGTAGAGCACGTTAAAACACAGAATTTATGTTATGCACACTTTTTTCGTGAAGTGCATCGTTTTGAGATATTTCTTGTTTTTGGTTTCAGCTTTAAAAAACTCATACATTTCTCATACAGGAATTTGTCAACTGGTGTCCATACAAACAAAGGAACTTCAGTCACATAGCAACCAACTTTTGACTATCTCTTTAGAGATGTAGAGAAAGTCATGTGAATGGAACACATAAGATTTTTCCAAATAAAAAGCATTTTATTTCAAATCAATATCATGAATAGAATGAAATATCACCAAAGTGCAACATTTCGTTGTTACAACTAAGTTATAATTATAGAAACATCTCGTGATATCGCTAGCCAATGGGACTTTCCACAGAAAACGTGGTCAGACCGCAGGGCGGAAATGCTAGCGTTCTCGTGAAGCAGTTTTGTGCCCAGTCGACATCTTGTGGCACTACACCATCTGTCAAATTAATTGTTTTCCAATATTTTAAAGCAAAAAAGCTCATATGTTCCCTTCACGTGACTTTCTCTACAACTCTGCAACAAATTATTGTTAAAACGCTTATGCTTCTATTTACTTCATGCTAATGGAGAAAAAATTAGCAGAAATAGTCTTATTACTTGCTTCCTTGTAAGTAGAAGCGAAATAAGGGAGTAACATAGGTTAAAGTGACAGTCAAAAGCTGGTTGCTATGTGACTGAAGTTCCTTTGTTTCTATGGATACGAGTTATGTATGTGAAAAGTGCAAGTTTTTTAAACGTGAAACCAAAAACAAGGAGTATCTAAAAAACGATCAACTCACGAAAAAGAAGCATATAACATAAATTGTGTGTTTTAACGCGCTCTACATTTTTTGTGTGGCAAGTTTTTGTACAGCTCTTACGGTTTAGCAGCTATGCAAAAGTTCCATGTAAAGGGTAGTTAGGGGTGGGGGAATTTTCTTGAAAATCTTCGTATCGCATCCTTTGAAGATACTAACTTAAATACCAGGTTTGGTATTCTGCGGTCTTTTCGTTTTTGAGCTATGCTGTCCACAGACACACAAAGACACAAACACACACGGACCTTTTTCTGAAAATGCTTTTTTTTTATATACTGGGGCCCTAAAACATATATTTCCGGTGAAATTTCGGTATCGAAGTTTTGGGTGGAGTGCAATACCTTCGCTATACACTATGTACATAGTACGTGTAGAGAAAGTAAAACAAAGGACAATTGAAGGGGAGAGATCTCTAGTTGGAGGAATATTTAATATACTATCACATTGTTTCGCCTGCCAGAATTGTTATTGCTATATTAATATTATTGTGGTAAACATCATAACTTAATTTTGTTCTAAAACTGAAGGGGGACAAAGTATCAGGTGTTGACCAAACCTTATTGTTTTGTCTGTAGACATTAATTCCACTGCATCAACTTATTAAGTTAGTCTACTCTAATTCTGTATAGAGTTCATTAAATAAACAATGCTGAATATATATATATATATATATATATATATATATATATATATATATGTACGCATAGATGTTTGGGAAAGGCTTGGAATCACTTTTAAGTGCACACCAAAAAGTGTGTCAGGTATCAGAGATTCTAACGACTTTTACTGTGAACTGCATGTATTACATTCCTAGTGCACACGGTTCTGGTATCATAAGCATATAATTATTTCTCGTGATAGCTGCTGCTAATGGGCGAATTGGCAAGAGGTTTCTCTTAAACCTCTTCTCAACGGTCTTTACGAGTTGGAAATCTCAAAAATTCTATACCGAGATTTCACCGAAAAATACACATTTTAAGGTCTCCTTATACAAAAGAAAGAAAGGAAAAAGCATTTTTAGAAAAACATGTGTGTGTGTGTGTGTCCGTGTGTCTGTGAAGATGATAACTCAAAAACGAAAAGTTCGTAAAATACAAAAAATGATATTTAACTTTAGTATCTTCTAAGGATGCGACACGAAGATCTTTGGAAAATCCCACAACCGAAAACTACCCTTTATATGGTTAAAAAAAAAAAAAAAAAAAAAAAAAAAAAAAAAAAAAAAAAAAATCGAATCTTTTGATTTTCTCAAAAATGGCTAACAATTTTCATTAAAATACCGCATATTGAAGCTATTTACATTAAAAACAAATGTATATCTTTGACTTTTCTGGGAATGGCCTCTGAAGACCTCTTTCTCCATTCTGGACACTTGTGTATAACCGTAAGAAATAAACAAAGCTTACTATACAAATCATGTAGATTTCATAAAACACACAATTTATGTCATATACAACTTTTTTGTAGAGTTAACCGTTTCCGAGACATCCCTTGTATTTTTTTTTTTTTTTCAATTTTAAAATAATTGGAAGTTTTCTCAAACTGTAAGTTATCTTTCGTTTGATTTATCACTTGTCTTCCTTACAATTTCAATTGTTTCTCAGAGCAACGAGTTTAAAATTTGACTGTCACTTTATCCTAGTATTCCTTTCTACGTATATGTAGGCAAGTAATAAAACAATTTCTGTTAATGTTTATCTCAATTAGCATGAAGTAAATAGAAGAATAAGCTTTTGTAAGAATGGTTTGCTTACAGAACAGGTAGAGAAAGGGACGTGACTGGAATGCAAGAGACTTTTAAACATATCTGTAACAAAACGTGCAATGAAACTATATCGGCAAACGTTTAACATGAAGTAGATATAAAAACAGCTTTTGTAAAAGTTCATATACGAGAGCCACCCAGAAAGTGACATAACTAAACAATAACGAAAGGTATCAACACAAAACTTTATTAGACTGCCTCCGTGGTCGAGTGGTCAGCGAGCTGACTTCTCACCCGGAGGTCCCGGGTTCGATTCCCGGCTGGGGCGGGGAATTTTTCTTTAACCTATCCCTCACAGAGTCTGGAAGTATGAATGTGGGAGTGAAGGTGCGTGTGTTTAGTAATATAAAGTTTAATCTAATGTTCTGAACCTACAGTGTCACAAGTCAAAGCCCCCGATATGACCATTCATGTTAAAGGGGGCTATACAAAAGAAAAAAAAAACACTTTATTTACAAAGTTACACTACCTTACTGTATTTCTCAACATTGTTATCAAGGTATCTCTTCCACCGCTGAGCCAAGATGTTGAGGTCTTCATGGCTGGCAAATCTTTTGCATCCGGTCTTTTTGTATTCCTTTAACATAATTTGCTTTCAATTCCTCCATAACGATTTATGAATTTTCACTCCGTACACACTGTTATGTTCTTCCTTGATTACTCGTAAATTATGTGCCATTTCCTCACTGAAGACTCGCTCATTGCATTATCACTATACACTTGCGTTATTTGCCTATAAAAATCGGTTGGCCGAACATTTTGTGCATTCAAAAAAAAGGAATAAGCTCTTTGGCGGTAGAAAAGTAAAAACCGGTACAATAAATGTCTCGACAGAATGGAGATTACGTTGAGAAGTAGAGTAAGGTAGTGTAACTTTGTAAACAAAGTTTTGTGTTGATAAGTTTGGTTATTGTCAAATGGTGTGTCAGTTTGTGGATGGTGCTCGTAAGAACGAAGGCAACACGCAGTTTGGGGCCAGTGGCCGGCCTTGTCAACAAGTCACGTGACTCAAACTGGGATGTACTGGACCACAGATTCACTCCTGGAGAGGTGCTTACACGTTCACCAGTTACGTCACGTATTTCCGCTCGATGTCTTGGGGATTCTGACAACGGCATTTTCTGTTAATATGAATACCAAACTTAATTCAAATGGATAAATACTGTGCGAAATATAACTTACTCCATAAACTCAAAAATTGGGAGCATTAGTTCGCATTTTATGAATTGGAGCTTTCAACTGCACACAAAAACTTTAAATTATCATACTTATATAAATGTATATATTTAGATTCCCTAATTATTACATCTTTTTTAAAAAGTTAGAAATATTACTCTCTTAAGGTAATAACATTTTCTTAAAATATATGTTTTAAAAACTTTCTATTGGTATTAGGTTAATTTTGTCGTTTTGTTGTGCAAAAATGTAGTTGTATTTAAACAAAACATGAGTCGCGTGGAACATATTGAAAATATGAAAATGTAGATTTGATAGAAACACTGTTTTATAAAACAGATATTTAAATGTGTGTAGAGTCGGAGAGGACAGATAAATGTTGACTCTATATAGACACCCAAAGGTTACAACAATGCTTTCCTATAAAAACAATTTTAGAGTTTTTGAACCGAGTGTACTCGACATTTCATTCACAGGGACCCTTAAAGAAAACCAACCTCATGTAAGCAAAGTTTTGGAGACCAATAGTTATTTATCTAAGAGCGCATATTCGACGAGAGTAGCCGAGTTTCAGAATACATTATGTTGCTAAGGTTTAATTGGTGTTACCATTATGTACTGCATTTCTTACACGTCGCCCAAACGAATTTGGTTCCGATTCATATGTTAGTTTGAAATTGGCAGGCATTTTACTTAATCACTCAACGTGTTTTCGTTCGAATGGAAATATACAGTGATTTGCTTTTCCCCTTTGATTGGGAAAACTTACGAGGAGATAAAAGCGAAGCTAGATTATGTTTATGTGGATCTTTCGCCATCTATGACAAGAGTTAAATATTAGTTTAAGCACTGTAAACTTTGTCGAACATCCGATTTTGATGAGGAGCGCCCAGGACGCCCGGCAGATGTGGTTACCAAGAAAATCATTGAACAAGTTCACGATATGATTCCCGCAATACAAGTGTCGACGGGAACGACAATTCGCATTTTGTATGATAATTTGGAGATGAAAAATCTGATGCGTTCCATTGACATATCCTTCTCTAGCTCTTACAACAGATTGTTGTTTTATCTATTTCTTGATAAACACTAACAGAAATTGTCTTATTACTTTCTTCCTTGTGAGTAGAAGGGAATATCCTTGGATAAGAGATAGTCAAATATTTTAAAAGGTGTCGCTATGTGTAACAATTGAAATTCGGTTCTTTGTGAGGGTAGGAGCAAAACAAAGGAGGCATGAAACGAAAGATGACCTCTTGTTTAAGAAAAATGCAGTACTTTAAAATTGAAACTAATAACTTGGAATGCCTCGGAGTGTTTTTACCAGATTTACATTTTGTTGTGAGTATCTCTTACGGTTTACGTCTTCAGACGCTACTCGCAGAAAATTCAAGATAGGTATACGTTTCATTTTCATGAAAACATTTTGATAAAAATCGTTACAGCCATTTTTGAGAAAATGTTCCATGTAAAGGGTAGTTGGGGTTGAGAGAATTTTCCCGAAAATCTTCTTAAATCTTCTTGGAAGATAACCGAATTTGAATACCAAGTTTGCTATTTAACTGACTTTTAGTCATGAGTTATGCCGTCTACAATTAGGAAATGTTTTCTAAAAATGTTTTTCTACTTTCTCTACACGCACTATGTATATAGTGTATAGAGAAGGTATTGTAATGGACCCAAAAGTTTAATACCGAGATTTCACCGGAAGCACATGTTTTGGGTACCCCGGAATCCAAAAAAAGCATTTTTGGAAAAAGGTCCGCGTGTGTATGTCTGTAGGCAGCATAGCTCAAAAACGAACAGACCGTTAAATACCAAACTTGGTATTTAAGCTTGGTATCTTGCAAGGATGCGATATAAAGATTTTCAAGAACCCCCGTCCAAATAAATACCCTTTACATGGAACTTTTTTCGAAATTTTTGATTTTCTCAAAAATGGCTCCAACGATTTTGATAAAAATCTCTTATATTTAAGATGTTTACATGAGAAACAAAATGTATATCTTGAATTTTCAGGGTATAGCGTCTGAAGACATGTTTATTCTGGGTGAATTTTGCAAAATTTTGCAGAAATAGTACACTGTAAGAGGTAGAGAAAAATATATTACAACAATTTAGACCACGATAAAACACACAATTTATGTCATATACATTTTTTCCGTGGAGTTGGTCGTTTTTGAGTTATTACTTGTTATTGATTTCAGCTTTAAAAAACGTATACTTTTCTCATACAGGAATTTGTCTACTCCTGTCCATACAAACAAACGAACTTCAGTCACATAGCAACCAGCTTTTGACTATCACTTTAACCTATGGTACTCCCTTATTTCCCTTCTACTTACAAGGAAGCAGACGATTTCTACTCAGTTTTTCTCGATTAACATAAAGTAAATAGAAGCATAAGCTTGTTAACAATAATTTGTTACAGAGATGTAGAGAAAGTCATGCGAATGGAACACATCAGATTTTTTTGAATCAGGGGTCTCAAAACATGTATTTCCGGTGAAATCTCTACATGAAATTTTTGTTGGAATATAATACCTTCTCTTCTATTGTGTACATTGTACTTAGTGGCTTGCTAGACAATGTAAAAAAGGAAAATTGTTGAGCCCAGCCGGTAATCAAACCCGGGACCTCTCACTTGTTCATCGAAACTCGGAATTCCCGTCTGGAATATTACTGATTTGCTAGACGCGCAATACTGATTCATTCCATTGCGGTCGATCAGTTCTCACATTTTTAGGTACTGCGAACAAGGTACAATACAATAAAAACCTGGTGACGAGGAATTCCCTTTTCTTGCTGTATCGAGTGCACGGTGATATTCCACTGCACTGCTGGCCTCCAGGCGACGTTCCAGTTGTGAGTCATACGCAGCGACCAACATGTTGCCAACATCCGCGAGCAACGCATCATAATCAGCTAAATATCCACTATAAATAAATCCATTAAAAAAAGAACAGTATTTTTACTTTCTCTACACGTACTATCTACATAGTGTATAGAGAAAGTGTGTATTCCATACCGAGATTTCACCGAAATACACGTTTTGGAGGCACACGGGTCCAAAAAATAATTTTTAGAAAAAGGCCCGTGCGTGTCTGTGGACAGCATAGCTCAAAAAGTTGGTAAATACCCAACTTTTTATTTTAGTTCAGTATCTTCCAAGGAATGGACACGAAGATTTTGACAAAAATCCGCTTATCCCCAACTCCTTTACATGGAAAAAAGTTCGAAAATATTGATTTTCTCAAAAAACGATTTTGATTATAATACCGTATATTAGAGATATGTATCTATCTATATGGCAAATAAAACGTAGCTATATCTTGAATTTTCTGGGAGTAATCTCTGAAGACCTCTTTATTCTGGATGGGTTTTGTATAACTGGTAAACCGTAAGAGATAGACAAAAACTTACTTCACAATTAATGTAGATCTTGATAAAACACAATTTTGTCATATACAGTTTTTTAAAGAATATTTTCAAGAACATCCCCCATCCCCAAACCAAAAAATAAAAATCTTAAGTAAAGGTGTTGCTTGAAAAGTCAACTTAAACAGTTGCTGGGATGAGCCAAACTTAAACACCCCTTAAAGTTGTCGCTAGACGATTGTCATTGAAATGTCGTGACCAGGGGTAAAACAAAAGCAACACGGATGACTTCTGTTTATACTTTCATAAGTAGGTGCTTGTAAATTGAAAGCAATAGCAAGGAGTACCTCCACAACAAAAGCTGTGAGGGTATTCGTGGGAAACTCAAAATAGACATTCTAATTGTCATGTAAATATAAATAAACGTATTTTAATCAAAATCGTTAGAGCATTTTTGAGAAATTCAAATTCTTCGTGTCGCATCCTTGGAAGATACTAAACTTATATACCAAGTTTGGTATTTTACCGACTTTTCATTTTTGAGATTTCGTGGTCCCAGACACACGGACACACTCTCGGACCTTTTTCTAAAATTGCTTTTTTGTTATATAAAGGGGACCCTAAAAGTCTATTACCGGTGAAATCGCTGTATCAAATTTTTGAGTGGAATGCAATACCTTCTCTAAACAGTATGTGCATAATAAGTGTAGAGAAAGTAATTATGAGCTTCCCATTTCGACTCCCCTTAAAACATTTGACTAAGAGTATTCCCTTCTACTTACAAGGAAGCAAGTAATAAGACAATTTCTGTTAATGTTTATCTCGATTAACATGAAGTGGATAGAAGAATAAGCTTTTGTAAGAAGTTTGTTTGCATAGAGTAGGTAGAGAAAGTCATATGAAAGGAGACATGAGATTATTTATTAAAGTGAATAGTGTCCCTAATGTGAGCCTGTGGACAGGAGGACGTGAAGCGCGTAGAGTGGGGGACGACGTGGTATATATGCAGCGTCGCCACGACTCGCCGGGCAGTAGTGTTTAGTGACCAGCAGAGGAAGATCCTGTCGGTGAGTGAGTACATCCCACTGCATGCTTATCAGAAAACTTGTTCCGTTGCAGGAAATCCTGTGGTTAAATGTCAACAACAAACACACGTGGCTCAGCTTCCATTTATATTACGCACTCAATTATTCGCATCTTTAATTTTCTCCACCATTCAACGTTGCAAGTACCGAGAAATACACATTTTAAGGGGAATTGAAATGCTCTATCTTGGCAATGTTAGTTTGACCAATTATGTCAGAAACTATTTAACATAATGAACTAAATTTTTCAAACTATATTCTGCAATACCTCTACAGTTGATTGATGAAAAATAGAATATTTTTGTTGATCACAAAGAAAGGTTATGTTTTTTTTTAAATAAAGCGCTAACAATTTTGTTAAAATGATTTTTAAATTAAAAAAAGAACTAATCCATATACATAACAACTGTTTCGTTAAAATAAAGCCTATTTAGGTGCAAACGTGAAGTAAAAATGTCAGCCCTTAGTGTCCATTAGTTTCTGAGATAATGGGGCATTTGTATACACAACTTTACTTCTTCAGAAATTGCTTTCCCTTGGAAACTCACGTGAAGGAAATATGAGCTGCGTGTCAGTAGCCGAAGCAAAACTCTTTAACACTAATATTTTCAAAGTTATTGTAGTTTTGCCAAGTGAGTGTACCAAAAATTCTCTAAAAACCCAGTCGACTCCCCTTAAGACTCTCAGAAAAAAAACACAACTCAAAAAAGAAAAGTAGGGTTACTACCGCTTGGATTTGATTCACAGGAATGCAACAAGAACATTTCCAAGAAAATCCCCCACCTCAAACAAATATAAACTTTTTATTTTTTCAAAATTTTTAATTTTCTCAAAAACGAAACCATTTAAATTAAAAATAATATGTATATCTTGACTTTCTGGGAATGACCTCTGAAACACTTTTCATTGTGGATGGCTTTTGGATAAGATACAGACAATATTTTGCTGCAGAAAAAATGTAGATATCGTTAAAACATACAATTTATATCAACACAATTTCTGAGACATATCTCGTTGTTGGTTCCAATTTTTAAAGAGTTTCTCTCCCCCTGAAATTGGAAGTCGTTATTCGGTTTTCTTTGTGCTGGTCCAGTAAAGCAAGCGGTTTGCTTTAATCCTCACTGCCCTTGCACGAGGAAACATTGTGTTTTGTTAATGCTATCGAAGAATACGCTTTCGTAAGAATGGCATGTTTCAGTAGGTAGACAATGTCACGTGAGTACTACATACAGGATTTTTTTTTAAATTCGTTCCGAAGATGTATTCGTATACTCTTTTGAAAAATTATTTAATATTGTGCAATTATTTTGTTGAGTAAATTAATATTTGACAATTAATCTTTTTGATAATGCATTAGGGCAATGTTGAAAATGCACAGTAATAAGTTAGCTTGATATGACTTATAGGAATGTGATATTCTAGCTGCATGGCTATTTATTGTCTGAACTAGCTGTTCTAATACAAATGTTACACACGATGCATATTAAAAATATTTACATAACATTTAAAGTTTCATCTAATATTTTTGCACTCTCGAAAACTCTTGACTTTTTCAAAAACTAATAATTTTTCAAAATTGGATTGGATTGCGTTCAGTAAGTTTACCAGGCTTATGAACATTGAACATGTTGAGGAAATGTACAATTCAGTTATACACATATATAAACGTTGGATGTGGTTATTGAATATAACAAGACATTATATACAAGTAGTATGGAAAAAACAGGGATGCTTTCCTGCAGTTGGAATATGTACAGTTTTGTTGCATTACTTATGGTTCAAACTTCCACTGGGCTTTTACAGCCTGTATGTCTTAACTTTTTGTTAATTGATTCTTAGATACACATACATTTAAATAGACTTCATTGATTCTAGGGCAGCCATCAAATGTTTTGTCATTAAAACGAGATTTGACATAACGAAACTTATCAACACAAAACTTTATTTACACTACCTTACTCTATTTCTCAACATTGCTATCAAGGTATTTATTGTCACTGGTACCGGTTTTTGATTGCCGATGTTATACTTTTCTACCGCCAAAGAACTTATTCGTTTTTATGAATGTACAAAATAATCGGTCAATGGAATTTTACAGGCCAATAACACAAGTGTATAGTGATAATGCAATGAACGAGTCTTCAGTGAGGAAATGACACATAATTTACGAGTAATCAAGGAAGAACATAACAGTGTGTACGATAAAGACCCTTCATCAATCGTTATGGACCAGTTGAAAGCAAATGTTGATAAAAGAATTCAGAAAAACCGGTGTTTCACTTTGGACACCGTACATGACTTTTTGGATGGAAAAGGTTTCCCAGCCATGAAATGACATCTTGGCTCAGATGTTTAGCGGTGGAAGAGTGTACCACGTGACAATAAATACCTTGATAGCAACAGAGTAAGGTAGTGTAACTTTGTAAATAACGTTTTTGTTTTTTTGTGTTGTTTTAGATATTTCGTGTTATTGGTTTCAGTTTTAAAATACTTTTCTCAAACAGGAATTTGTCAACTGCTGTCCATACAAACAAAGGAACATCAGTCACATAACAACCAGCTTTTGACTATCACTTTAACCTAATTATTTCACTTAAATAATTTCTGCTCGATTGGTGGCTGTTGCCGTGTAACATTGCTCAAGATATGAAGGAACAAAAGTATACAGGAAAAGTTAGATGTATAACTTGCTACAATGACGTCATTTTCTGTTGAAAGAATCTTTTCTTCACACAAGCCTGTGTTACGTGCTAATAGGAAATCGTTCACGTGAGAAAATTTACGTTCACCTGTAGCTATTTATTGCAAAAACAGTAACTTAATTAATGGTCTTTTTTACTTTCTCTACACGTACTATGCACATAGTGTATAAAGAAGATATTGTATTGCACCCAAAACTTCAATACCGAGATTTCACCGGAAATATATGTTTTAAGTCCCCTTGATCCCCCCCCCAAAAAAAAAGCACTTTTAGAAAAATGTCGTTGTAAAAACGAAAATTCCGTTGAATACCAAACTTAGTACGAGTATTTAAGTTCTGTATCTCCCAAGAATGCGACACGAGCATTTTCAAAAAAATATTTGATTTTCTCAAAATGGCTCTAACGATTTTGATTTAAAAATGTAAATGACGTGTTATTTACTGTGGTTATCAGCGTCCCATTCAAAATTGGGCGTGAAAGACCGCTTAATTTTGTTCAGAGGCCTCTCTATCAGCCTTGAGGTTCTTATATGTGCCGTAAATCTACGACACGGGACCAACAGCTTTACTTCTCTTCCGAAGGAAGCCATGCTAAGGATTTTTACACCCGAAAAAATCCATCGCCCTCCCGTCGGGTTTGAACCCGCGACCTTGGGTATATGAAGTTAGTATGGTAACCATTACACCACTGAGGGTGACGATTTTGATTAAAATGTCGTAGATTAAGGATATTTACGCGACAAATAAAATTTGTGTGTTGAATTTTCTGGAAATAGCCTCTGAAGATTCTGGATGCTTAACTGGTAAACCGTAAGAGACAAAAACGTTCTTATAAAGCATGTGCATCTCTTTAAAACACACAATTTATGTTTTTGAGATATTCCTTGTTATTGGTTTCAGTTTTAAGTTACATATACTTTTCTCATACGGGAATTTGTCATCTAGACCCGGGTTCGATCCCAAGCGACCACATGTGAGATGGACAAAGTGGCGCAGGGCGGGGTTTCTCCGGGTTCTCCCGTTTCCCCCGCCATCGCATTCCACCGGTGCTCCATCTTCATTCCATGTATCACGATTGTCATCGCCTGCGGTGCCATGGTAGTAAAAGCGTTAAGCACTTTCAGAAAAAAAATCTCCTGGCCATACAAACAAAGGAACTTCAATCACATAGCAACTAGCTTTTAAAAGTTTTCACTGTCGCTTTAGCCTAGTGTATTCCCTGAAATCTATAACAAGGAATATCTAAAAAACAGCCAACTCCACGAAAAAAAATGTATATAACATAAATTGTTTTACGAGCTCTACATTTTGTGCCAAGTTTGTTTTGTGTATCCCTTATGTTTACCAGTTACGCAAAATTCAGAAAGATGCATTCAGATATCCTCGGAGACTATTCCCAGAACATTGAAGATAAATAAACATTTTCGAAAATGCTTCCATGTAAAGTGTGGTTGTGGGTGGGTGGATTGTCTTGAAAATCTTCGTGTCGCATTCTTATAAGATACTCAACTCAAATACCAAGTTTTTGAGCTGTGCTTCCCCCAGACGCAAATATTGACGTTTTTATATATTAAAAAAAAAAAAAAACTTCTCCAGTGTGTCTCAAAACATATATTTCCGGTGAAATCTCGGCATCCAATTTTTTGTAGGAATGCAAAACCTTCTCTACTATGTACATACGAGCTAAAGAAAGTACAAATAAAACATACGGCCGATATATTCTTTGGAAATTAATGTTGGTTGTAAAGTAGTTTAAAGTGGTCTTGAACAAATACTTGTAGCCTCGGTTCATTATCAGACCTGATCGGTGAGCGGAAGACAGCCCTAAATCAATCGTTACAACTTACATGGGTATTTTTGTTTTGACCATAAAATTGGAGCGACATCAATGTTAGTGGCAAATAGCTGAAGCTAACAGGTGTGTTGTTGTTGTGTTTCAGGAAGGAGCATGCATGAGGAAGACTGCTGATATGTGCCCTAACGATAATGCCTCGTGTACCAAACCCCTGCTGCCCAAAAGGTAACAAACCTTTAACATACTCACTCTTCTTAAGGTAATGCATCTCTGAAATTCCTAAATCCAACAGTTTTCAAATACTCAGGCTGATATTTTGAACACTGTACAGTAGTTACATGCTTTAAAGTTTGCTTTATGTATCATAAGTACTTTTTGAGTTATTAATTTTTAAACTAAAAATCTGGTGCCAAATTCAAATCACTCCACACGATGAAAATAATGAACATTTTTATTTTTTTATTTTTCAAAATATGCATTTAAGTATCAGGAACAGAACTATCATATGAACTTATTGTACCATAATTAGTTCAAGAGGTAAAAATATTAAAGCAAGAAACAGACAAAAATTCAAGAACTGTTATAATACAATTTACTTTGAAAATCAATATCTACAGCAATATTAGGAATTTTAAAAAGTCATATAATAGAAACCCTTTTTTTTTGCTTGTTAAGAACCTGTCCTAAAATTTAAGAAAGCTTGAATAAAACCTGCATCTTATGGTAAATTTTGAGTGACAAAAAATGCTGAAAAAACTGTAAACAAGTAAATGAAGTTTTAAAGCACAAAACATTTCCCTCTCAGTTGCAGACCTTCAAACAGTCTAAAACCCTTCACACACAAAAGCTGGACCCTCCTCTGCAGCAGTTTTCTTCAATTTTAGTTCAGGAGAAACAAATTATTTGTCATTTTATTATTTTTTTCTTTTGTCTACAGAAATCTGAAGTTTATTATTTAATTAAACAAGCACTGGTGATATTAGAAAAAACAAATCATCTCATCAGTTTTCTTTTCTACTATTTTCAAGCTTCTGTTTAGAAAACTGCATCGCGTGGAACAATTGAAAGTTTTGAAAACTGTTTCTTTGTAAATATTAGAATGCCATAATCTCGTGCAGACATTTTTAAACCGATACAGTCATCCATTTAAATCGTCACGTGACACATTTTAAAGCGCCGCATGGCAATAAAAACAACAGGAAATTGAACTACAAGTCTTACATTATTTAATTAGGCAAAAAAAAAAATAATAATTTTTGATCACATTTCACAGATGCTTTACCTTAACAGAATAAAACATTTAGTCGTTAAGTCATTATACAAGAAAGGGCAAGACTGCCTCCGTGGTCAGCGAGCTGACTACTCACCTGGAGATCCCGGGTTCCATTCCCGGCTGGGGCGGGGAGTTTTTCCTATCCTTCACAGAGTCTGTAAGTATGTATGTGATAGTGAATATGTGTGTGTGTGTGTTTGAGGAAAATAAAACAATTTAAACCAAACGTAAAAAACCTACAGACGAGTTCGTTCTAATGCAGACCCCGAAATAACCTTGGATGTTAAAGGGGGCTATGTAAATTAAACAATTAAAAAAAAAAGTCAAACTATACACCAGTATCTTTATTTATAGCTATTTCCAAAATCTTTGAAAAAAGTATGTTTAAAAGAATATATGATCATATAGATAAATATAATATTTTAGCAAAAGAGCAGTTTGGATTCAGGAGGAGCATGTCACCAATGATGCCGTTTTCAAGTTAACTAATGAAGTTCTCAAGTCATTGGATGGCAAACTTGATACACTAAGAATATTCTGTGATCTATCAAAGGCATTTGACTGTGTTAATCATGAAATACTTTATCAAAATTATGACACTATGGTATTAGGGGCAAAGGGTATCATTGGATTATATCTTACCTATCGGGCAGAAAGCAAAATGTTACAATAAATACTTCAAATAATAGCAATGCATATTCTGAATGGTGTCCCGCAAGGTTCTATTCTGGGTCCCGTATTATTTTAGTGTATAGAAATGATCTACCTGCAGTAATAAACAACAACACCTATCCAGTTCTTTTTGCAGAACACAGTGTCAGTCAGCTCCCAGATTCATCTAATAAAATCTTCAATACACTAAGTAATTGGTTTGAAAGTAACAAAGTTCACATACATTTTGAAAAAACTAAGTACATGAATTTTTGCACAAAGCATAAAAGCACGGCAGACCTAAGGATAGAATATGAAAATAACCAGATTGCAGAAGCCTGTAATACAAAATTCCTAGGTCTTATGATTGATGGTAACACCATATTGATTATATCTTACCCAAACTGAGAGAGCTCTGCATGTTTTGTAATTCAGCTTATAAATAAGAGCATACTAAAAACAGCTTATTATACATATTTTCACTCAATGATGACCAATGGAATAATATTTTGGGTGAATTCAGTAAATATTAATAGTGTTAATTATGAAAAAAAAAAAAAAAAAAGCGATAAGAATAATGGCAGGGGCAAGATGATCAACTCACTGCAAGCCACTCTTCAAAATGTTTGGAATTTAGCCATTAGCCTGTGAATATGTTCTAGCCATATTGTCATTTGTAATAAATAACCCAAAAATGTTACAGATATTCATAACAATGAGACCGGCATAGGCAGGACTTACATAAACCAATAAATAATTTGCAGTTACTCCAAAAGGGGTTTACCACAAAGGAATAGTTTTGTTTAATTCACTTCCCTCTCCTATAAAAGAATTGCTAATGAACAAAAACAAGTTTAGGTCAGAATTAAAGATACCTTATAACTCACACCTTCTATACAGAGCAGGATTTCATTCAATCAAAAAACACTTTAAATATAATAAATATGAATATTCTAAGAGTAGGTTTTTGGAAACAGACATGCAAAAATGTGACGTTTGAAAATGCATTGTGAGTGTAATTATTTGTAATTGTGACATGCTAGAGTTTGGAGACGTCCGCGTGTTGTTGCAGGTGGGACTCGCTATTCGACAGTGAGGCAGGAAGTGACGTAGTGTTCCTGGTGGGACCAGAACAATGGCGGTTCCCAGGTCACCGAGCCGTCCTGGCTGCAGCCAACCCTGTGTTCCAGGCCATGCTGGACGGGCCCATGGCGTCCCATGACGCCGTCATACCCATAGAGGACGTGGACGGGCGCGCCTTCGACAACCTCCTCAGGTAAATGCTACATGCATCAATCAGAACAAGATTTTGCGTTTGTTCGTTTTAACGAGATCTGCATGTGTATCTCTTACGGTTTACAAAAGTCATTCAGAATAAAAAAGTCTTCAGAGACTATTCCCAGAAAATTCAGGACGTTTCTTTTATTTGTCATGAAAATATCTTAAAACATGTTTTCGTATTCGGCTTACTCTCCCAACATTTAAGAATTACAAGCGGATGTCTAGGGGTCAGAAGTCTGTCGGGGAGCCAACGGCACGAAACCACAGAAAGGAGAAGCTGGCCCATAGCCAGGCATGAGTGTGAGGAAGTGGATCATATGTAGGACTGACACTCCCCTAGGACTTACAAGTGGATGTCTAGGGTCAGAAGTCTGTCGGGGAGCCAACGGCACGAAACCACAGAATGGAGAACCTGGTCCGTAGCAAGACATGAGTGTGAGGAAGTGGATCATATGAAATGCAAGCAAAAGGGTTGCTAGGAAATATGATGAAGCAATTGGTGAAATGAGTAGAGGGGGAAACCGGAAAATACGGAGAAAACCCCCCCAGACGGCGCACAAATCCCACATTTGACCGCTTGGGGTCGAACCGGGCCGCCTTATCTTAAAATATTGGTGTTTTAATGCAAATCGTTAGTCATTTCTTAGAGAAGCAAAATTTGCGAAAAAAGTTCCATGTAAAGGGTAGTTTGGGACGGAGGGATTTTCTTGAAAATCTTTCGGAAATGCTGAACTTATACCAAGTTTGGTATTTAACGACTTTGTTTTGAGTTGTGGTGTTCACACATGTGCGCGGGAATCTTTTACTAAAAATGTCATTTTTATTCACGGAGCCTCAAAACTTGCATTTCCGGTGAAACCTCGACATCGAATTGTTGCATGGAATAAAATGGCTCTCCTACTTATCGTATGTAGCAGAGAAAGTAATAATGAATAGCCTGTATTTTCTTAAAGAATCTTTGTCGAATCCTTGAAGACGAAACTTCTCTTTTTCTCTCTAAAATATTTATTTTTAGATTCAGGGTGTCTCAAAACTTGTATTTTCGGTGAAATCTCTGTAGACCTGTGCAATTTTTAAAAAAATTATAAAGCCATGGAAATTGTTTAAAAGCATCGAAAGACGTTATTTCTGTAAATTTAACTGATTAAGTCACCATGCGAATGCCTCTACCTCAAGCAGGGCTTGAACTGTGTGTGTTGGATTAAAGGAATGCAAATGAAGCATTGGGATGGACAGCAGCGCTCAGGTCCGCGTGTTTCCGTTCTCGCCGCCAATTGCATTTACCTTTGTTTACTCGGGAACGGGATGCAAAAACCACGTACTATATACAGAGTGTATAGAGAAGGTATTGCATTCCACCCAAAAGAATTCACCGGAAATGCATGTTTTTTGGGGTTCTCTGTGTCCAAAAAAGTATTATTAGAAAAACGTCAGTATGTATGTGAGCATGATAATTGAAAAACGATAAGTCGGTAACATACCAAACTTGGTATATAAGTTTAGTATCTTCCAATGATGCGACACAAATATTTTGAGGAAAATACCCCACCCCAAACTACCCTTTTGATTTTCCCAAAAATGGCTCTAACGATTTTAATTAAAATACCGTATATTAAAGGTATTCGCAACACGACAAATAAAACATATATGTTGAATTTTCTGGGAATGGCCTCTGAAGACTACTTTATTCTGGATGAATTTTGCTGGATTTTGTATAACTGGTAATATAGATCTCATTGAAACACACGATTTATGTCACACACACACACACACACACACACACACACATATATATATATATATATATATATATATATATATATATATATACATATACAGGGTGCTAATGAACTACACGGAACTAATTTGCGAGATTGTGCACGTGACTGATATAAGAATCGGCAATGCATGGTCCCCGGATAAACATAACGTTAAACGTGTGGGTATCAGGTGCTGATAAGTCGGTGTTAAAGCAAAGCAGGTTGGAAAAATGTCTTTAAAACTGCCCCCCGAGTATAGAAATATCGATTTTTAGCAGCTCGTTACTAGCGTTCTCAAGATTTAATGTCGCAAAAATCTCGAACTAATCACTTGACAGTGCGACACTGAGCATTCATTAACTACGTTCCTGAGTTATGGAACCTACTCTGGAGGCGTTTTTTCACCTGTTCTGGTGGCTTATTGCGTAACGCAGGAAGCTGCTATCCCTAAGGTCATGAGTTCGATTTCTGTATTTGAGTAAATGTTTTTATTATTATTTTTTTTCATTCCAGACGAAGGGCTGCTATACGTGGCGTACTGGCACTTCAGAAACTTATAGTCCTTACTTCAAAATGTCAATAAACAGGTCATAAGTCTCCTATCTCAAATTACTTAAGTAATGTACATATTCTGTGAAAATATTTCGCTATAGTTCATTAACATCCTGTATGTATTTTGTGGAATTGCCCCTTTTTGAGACATTCCTTGTTTTTGGTTTGAGCTTAAAAATACTTTTCACATCCGGGAATTTGTCAACTCCTGTCATTGCAAAGAATCGGATTTCATGCACATGGCAACGCTTTTAAGACATTTGACTATCGTTATTTTCCTTCTACTTACAAGCAAGCATTTCTGCTAATGTTTATCTCGATTAGCAGGAAACGGATAAAAGGATAAGCTTGCTATAGAGAAAGTCATGCTATGTGGCTATCGAAGCATGCAGGAGTACATTTTAGTTAAGGGAGATGAAATGTCATCTTGTTCCTCACTCTCATACTCTGATCACCCATCCTGGCAACTCTCTCTGATCCAGAGGCGCTGGGTGGTTAGATCCCAAGATCGCGTGTTCAAATCCAGCCCAGACGAAGTCAATAGTATTACTCCTGCGGCGCTGATATCATCTTGATGGTTGACGTCATTAACAAATGACAAAATCTTTTTTTAGCGGGGGAGGGGTGTAAGGAGGGTAAATAAGGAAACATTTATTTTATATACCAATAAATATTCTGTAGCGGGTTTGAACCATGACCTTGGGATCACAAGATCTCTAAGTTCGCTTCTCTTTGAGAAAACACAAGCTTCCAATTCAGGAAAATAAATTCAAACCAGTAACAAGGAATATCTCGGAAATGGTTAACTTCCCCCAAAATAAATATTTGAGCATATTTACCATTTGTACAACTCGGAAAATTCAGTTTGTACATTTTATTACTCATATGCTCGTAAAATTATGGCATTTAATTAAAGAAATTAAAACTTTTTAAAAACACTTTTATTGTATCCTATAGACTTGATGTATACATTTCATGTATCCTAGGAAACAACAAAAACGAGTCTTTATTTCTTTGTAAATTATTTTAACTCCCATTCTTTAAATAATGAAAATTCATCGTCATGTAAGTTCTTCGGTAGCAAACGAAGTACAGCTTTTTTAGCATAATCTAAAACTTTTTCGGGGATGTCCATTTTCGTCATTTATTGATTTATTTGGTGCAGTTTAAAGAACCAGAATTGGAACTGTTTATTGCGGCAGGGTTGCCAACAGTCGTCTACGTCACGACTACAATTCACTTCCTCGCAACGACGACTCTGATAATATTAGGATAGGATAAAACGTTGTGGCTTATTACACTATTGTTTGCTCATGCGCTCGTGTACTAAAGCCACTATTGATAAAGGAAAATACAATGTTTACTGGCGCTGTCGTCGCAACTTGAATACAAATCTCACATGACTTTCTCTACAACTCTGCAATAATGATGATGATTAGGTTTTTAGACGCCCACCAGAAACAGTCGAACTAAACCAAGTGATTAGGTCAAGTGTTAAAAATAACCACGGAATGAATCTTAAAAAATCTTATGTGTTCCATTCACATGACTTTCTCTACATATCTGTGACAAATTATTGTTAAAAGCCTTCTATTTACTTCATGCTAATCCAGAAAAAATTAGTAGAAATAGTCTTATTACTTGCTTTCTTGTAAGTAGAAGTGAAATAAGGGAGTACCGTAGGTTAAAGTGATAGTCAAAAGCTGGTTGCTATGTGACTGAAGTTCCTTTGTTTGTTTGGACAGAAGTTGACAAATTCTGTATGAGAAAAGTATAAGTTTTTTTAAAGCTGAAACCAAAAACAAAGAATATCCCAAAAACGATCAACTCCACAAACAAAAATGTATATATGATAAATTGTGTGTTTTAATGTGCTTTACTTTTTTTGTGTGGTAAGTTTTTGTCCATTTCTTACGGTTTAGCAGTTATGCAAAATTCCATAAAATTCACTCAAAATAAAGTAGTCTTCAGAGGCTATTCCCAGAAAATTCAAAATATACATTTTATTTGTCAGGTAAATATCTATAATATACAATATTTTAATTAAAATCGTTAGAGCCATTTTTTAGAAAATCAAAATTTTCGAAAAAGTTCCATGTAAAGGGTAGTTTGGGGTATGGGGATTTTTCTCAAAATCTTCGTATCGCATCCCTGGAAGATACTAAACTTAAATACCAGGTTTGGTATTTTAGCGACTTTTCGTTTTGAGTTAACGTGTTCACGGACCTTTCTCTGAAAATGCTTTTTTTTTTGTTTTTTTTTGTATACAGCGGACCGTAAAACATGTAGTTTCGGTGAAATCTCGGTATTGAATTTTTGGGTGCAATACAACACCTTCTCTATATACTATGTACACAGTACGTGTAGAGAAAGTAAAAAGGACTAAAATGCACATTCAAAACAAATAAAACTTCCCATGGTAGAACACCAAAGGGAGCTTCAAACAATTAAAACATGGGAGTTAAAAGGTTCGACTAAAAATCCTAAAACAATAGGCATATGTAGCTAAAATCGAAAAGGTTAAAAGAACTGCAGCTAACACACCAACGGCATACCAGAAGAAATAAAATACAACTAAAAGCTATATAACAAATCTAAAAGGTAGGAATGATAAACATTTAATAAGCCGATCCACCGCTCCGGTATCATCCGCAGAATCTCTGCAATAAATTATTGTTAAAAAGCTTATGCTTCTATTTACTTCATGCTAATCGAGAAAAAATTAGCAGAAATAGTCTTATTACTTGCTTCCTTGTAAGTAGAAGCGAAATAAGGGAGTAGCATAGGTTAAAGTGATAGTCAAATGTTTTAAAAGTTGGTTGCCATGTGATTGAAATTCTTTTGTTTGCATTGCCAGCAGTCGACAAATTCCCGTATGAGAAAAGTAGTATTTTAAAAATAAAACCAATAACAAGAAATATCTGAAAAACGTTCAACTCTACGAAAAAATGTACATAACAAATTGTGGTTTAACATGCCCTACATTTTTTGTTAAGAAGTTTTTGTCTCTCTCTTACGATTTACCAGCTATACAAAAGTCATCCAGAGTGAAGATGTCTTCAGAGGCTATTCCCAGAAAATTCAACATATTTTATTTGCCATATAAACATCTTTAACGTACGATATATTAATCGAAATCGTTAGTCATTTTTGAGAAAATCAAAATTTTCGATTCTTTTTTCCAAATAAAGGGTAGTTGGGGTGGGGGATGTTCGTGTGGCAGGTTTTGTGAAACATGTATTTGGAATACAAGAGGTTGTGTTTGGCAGGTTCCTGTACCGCGAGGAGGTGAGTCTGCAGTCCGTGCCCACGGCTCTCAACACGCTGTACGCCGCCTTCAAGTACCAGTGCGGCGGACTGGTGCGCACCTGCGTGTCGTACCTGGACGGCGAGCTGGACGCCAGCTCGGTCCTGGAGGTGTACCGCCACACCCGGGTGTATTACGACCAGCAGCACGCCCCCTCGGCTCCGCCCGGAGACGACCTCGCCGAGGCCCTGGCTCACTGCGGTTACCTCCACCACAACTGTCTCCAGTACATCGACGTGCACGCGGACCGCGTCCTGTCCCAGGAACACGTCGAGGACCTGGACAGAGAGGCGCTCCAAGCCATAGCCGCCCGGGAGACCCTTGCCCTGTCCTCGGAGATGGTGCTGTTCGACGCCTTAGACCGGTGGTGCAACAGAGAGTGCAAGAAGAGGCGACTGGAACTGTCGGCGGAGAACCGGCGCTCTCTCCTGGGCATGGAGGTGTTACACAGTGTCCGGTACTTACTGATGAGCTCCGAAGAGTTCCTGGCGGGTCCCATGCAGAGCGGTCTCCTGGACCAGAGCGAGACTTCCGCCATGTTGGGTCACATTCTGGGACATCCTCTACCTCAAGATCCTCCCCCACACCTCGCCAGGGTGCTGCCTCGCATGGGGTCCAGGAGACCCAAACCTAGGTCTGCACCCCCCTGCTGTCTCAGTCCCAGATCCGCCCCAGGCCGAGTTGACGGAGCGATGGCCTCCAGCAGCACCCCCGAGTCCTCCTCGGGGGCTAGCAAAGGCTCCAGGAGATGGGCCACCAAGTGGCACAACAGAAAGGACAAAAAACAGAAAAAGAAGACGACAGGCTCACCTGACAGAGAAGGCAAACGTAACACAGGATCGTGTCTGGTGGAGTACGTCTTTAGTGCACTGTCTTGTGTGTTCGATTGAGTCATCGGGGTCCATGGCCCTCCAGGAAGCAGACATGGACTGGTTACTGCTGGAATATGTCTGTCTTGTGTCTTCAAGGTCCATGGCCCTCAAGGAAACAGACATGGGCTGGTTATTGCTGGAAAATGTCTTCAACTGATTCTTCAAAGTCCATGGCCCTCAAGGAAACAGACATGCACTGGAGTATGTCTATTCTCTTCAACTGATACGTCTGTAGTGCACTTGTTGTCTTATCAGCACAGACTTGTGGATACGTGTGTAGTGCACTGTGTTTTGTGTTGGACTGTACTGAACAAAAAGCAAGACTTACGGCGTCTTGTGTAACAAAGTCTGAGCTGTGATTATTAACATTCATTTAGAATATTACGTTACCACAATCGCTGAGGCTTTTTAAAAAAGAGTTGTACACAGTTTATTGTGCTGTTGAAAGTTGTTGAAACTTTTCTGGATCTTTCGGCATCTCTCAATTTTCTATTTAATACATTCAAAACACATTTTTAATAGAAGACTAACGCCATTATTTTCTAAAACACTCAATAGCATGCTGTTTTTGGATGTGCCCAAAGATCCAGAAAACACTGCAAGAATATGGTGCAGGCACCGAAAATGGTGTTAGCTTGATTTTCATTATTTATGTTATTTTGTGATATGTTTTACAGGGGTGCCCAGCATGTCAGGGAGTGTTAGTTTGTCATGTTGGACACACTGGTAACTTGGTGCTCCAGAAAACTGTACAAAGTTCCCAATTCTTTATTTTTAATTGTGAGTTTCTTTTTTATACATTGCTGAAGTATGTTGTATTTTAAATGTTGAAGCTTGTTCTCAAATTAGTAACGAAATGCTGCGCATGTGACGTGTAACATAACTGCTTTTTACGTTGATGTTCTTTAGATGTTTTTATGTGCAACGAGTTTACCAGTTTTATAAAGTAACAAAAATATTCTAGTCAGTAAATGAAGGGAATGCATCATTCCTCTTCAGTTTTTATGTATAATTAAAAGTTGCCATAGATTCACTAAAATAAATTATGAATCACACAAGATCTGTATTGTGTATCATTTATTGTTACATCCTCACCTTTCGCTTTTTTGAACCGAGACCAACCCAAACTCAATTTAATCAAGTATGCTATAAAACTCGGCGGTCAGGCGCACGGTCCGTCTCCCGGTCACGTACTACACTTGACTGGCAGTCGCACGACACGTCACCCAGTCACACATGCGTGGACGTCACATAACATCTCAGATCACATTAACATACCTTATCACAGCAGATGTTGGAAATTCCTGTACAACAATCACCTTGTATAGTTTTAGTTTTAAAAGTTTTGCTGCTTTCCATGCTGAAGCTTTCCAAATGTCAGTTTCTTGTGCAAGGCGCCTAAGAGACCATCGAGGTGACCGTTCTAACCTTTTTCCGATTTCGTCTAATTTTTGCTCCATAAGCATACACCTGTTTATCTTTCTTTTTCTATCACAAATTGATTTCGTCTCCCTGGCTTTATTTACAAGCAAACGAACGACCTCTCTACTCGGAACACACATCTAGGAAATTTAGTTTCATCTCTACAAGATGATGTAAGCACATCTTTGTGGTACTGTCTTCCTCCGTGGTGTAATGGTTACCATGCTATCTTCATATACCCAAGGGCGCGGGTTCAAACCTGGCGGAGGACGATCGATTTTTTCGGGTGAAAAAATCCTTAGAATGGCTGGCTACCTTCGGAAGGGAAGTAAAGCCGTTGGTCCCGTGTCGTAGATTTACGGCACGTAAAAGAACCTCAAGTCTGATAGAGAGGCATCTGAGCAAAATTAAGCAGTCTTTCACACCTAATATAGAATGGGACGCTGAGAACCACAGCGGTTAAAGAGCGTCCATAAATAACACGCCATTAATTTTTTGTGGCACTGTACACATTAATATGCAAGATGGGAGCCCAGGCAACTGACAGATGAACACAAAACCAGACGTCTGGCCGCAGCGTTGACATTCCAACAGCGATACGCCGAGAAAGATGACGAGCTTCTCGTCAACGCTGTCACAAGAGATAAAACACCACATCATGCATTTGTGGTGCAAATGTGAAGACCAAATTCAAGCAGACAATCTCTGTGAAAAAAAAAATCATGTGCACTGTCTTCGAAGTGGTGTCCTCTTGTGTGTTTTGTTTTTACAGCGCAGGTGTTGATCGGTATTGTCAGACTGGCATAGACTGAGGACGATATTCCAGAACAAGAAATGTGGATGTTGACAAGGAGCATTGCCCCATACAGCCAACGCCACACGAAATGTGTTGAATAAGTCAGAATGGGAGATCTTGGACCACTCACCCTACAGCCCCGACCTCGCCACAAGTGGTTTTCGTCTGTTCTTTCTGGCAGAAGACGTTTCCGCAATGACGCTGAGGCGACTTGATGCATCTCTTATCATGTTAATAATCACAATTTGTTCACTTTTGTCACTTCTGCATCATGAGCATACAGATGTCCCACCTCTGCCTTAGGTCTCTGTGTTGTCCATATTCATATTCTGAACATAGCGGAAGAAGAAGCCGTGAAGTAGCATAGCCGAGGTCCCTAAGAGCTGAGGGGTGGGAGCCTAAAGCCACAAAAATAGCCCACGGTAGAGAACCCTAAGTCGCAAAGTATAGCTTAGGGGTTGTGGGCCCTAAATCGCAAAATGTAATTTCGTATAGTGATGATTGTATAACAGGAGATGATACACGTAATCGAGTTATTTATTTTTTTTATTAGCAAAGTGTAGCTGAAGTTTTGAGGGTCCTAAACAACAGAGCATAAACGAGGTTAGAGGCCCCTAAGTCGCAAAGTGCAGCCGAGGGATTGAGGATCCTAAGCCAGAAAGCATAAAGGAGGGCAAAGGCCCATAAGTCAAAAGTAGCTAAGGGGTTGAAGACCCTAGGCCGCAAAGTGTAGCCCAAGGATTGAGAGTCCCAAGCCACAAAGAATTGCCGAGGAGAGAGGCACCTAAGCGACAGAGCGTAGCGGACGGGATGAGAGCCCTAAGTCCCAAAATGTATCCGAGAAATTGGGGACCCTGAGCCAGAGCGTAGCTGAGGGTTTGAGGGCCCTAAGTAACAAAACGCAGCTCAGAGTTTGAGGCCCCTAAGCCACAAAGCATAGTGTGGAGTTGAGGAACCTAAGCCACGAAGCAAAGCTGAGGGATTGAGGACCCTGAGCCAAAAAACGCAGCTCAGAGGTTGATGCCCCTAAGCCACAAAGCGTAGCTAGGGAATGTGGACCCTAAGGCACAAAACGTAGCTAGGGGTTGTGGGACTTAAGCCACAAAGCATGGACAAGGACTTTAAGTACAAAGTGCAGGTAAGGGGCTGTGGGCCCTAATCCACAAAGCTTAGGCAAGGCCCCTAAGTCACAAAGTGCAGCTAAGGGGCTGTGGGCCCTAATCCACAAAGCATAGGCAAGGCCCCAAAGTCACAAAGTGCAGCTAAGGGGTTGTGGGCCCTAATGCACAAAGCATAGACAAGGCCCCTTAGTAACAAAGTGCAGATAAGGGGTTATGGGCCTTAAGCCACAAAGCATAGACAAAGACCCTAAGTCACAAAGTGTAGCTAAGGGGCTGAGGCCCCTAAGGCACATAGTGTAGAAGGGGTTGTGGGCTCTAAGTCACAAAGCCTAGACAAGGCCTCTAAGTCACAAAGTGTAGCTAAGGGGTTGAGGGCCATAAGTTACAAAGTAGCTAAGGAGTTGAGGGCCCTAAGGCACAAAGTCTAGTCAGGGGTTGTAGGCCCTAAGCCGCAAAGCATAGCTGAGGGTAGGGGTCCCTACATCACAAAGCATAGTCTAGAATATAGGTTGCTGAGCCACAGAGCATATTCTGTAATATAGGCTGCTGAGCCACAGAGCACATTCTGGAATATAGGCTGCTGAGCCACAGAGCATATTCTGGAATATAGGCTGCTGAGTCACAGAGCACATTCTGGAATATAGGCTGCTGAGCCACAGAGCACATTCTGGAATATAGGCTGCTGAGCCACAGAGCACATTCTGGAATATAGGCTGCTGAGCCACAGAGCACATTCTGGAATATAGGCTGCTGAGTCACAGAGCACATTCTGGAATATAGGCTGCTGAGCCACAGAGCACATTCTAGAATATAGGCTGCTGAGCCACAGAGCACATTCTGGAATATAGGCTGCTGAGCCACAGAGCACATTCTGGAATATAGGCTGCTGAGTCACAGAGCACATTCTAGAATATAGGCTGCTGAGCCACAGAGCACATTCTGGAATATAGGCTGCTGAGTCACAGAGCACATTCTAGAATATAGGCTGCTGAGCCACAGAGCACATTCTGGAATATAGGCTGCTGAGTCACAGAGCACATTCTGGAATATAGGCTGCTGAGTCACAGAGCACATTCTAGAATATAGGCTGCTGAGCCACAGAGCACATTCTGGAATATAGGCTGCTGAGTCACAGAGCACATTCTAGAATATAGGCTGCTGAGTCACAGAGCACATTCTGGAATATAGGCTGCTGAGTCACAGAGCACATTCTAGAATATAGGCTGCTGAGCCACAGAGCACATTCTAGAATATAGGCTGCTGAGTCACAGAGCACATTCTGGAATATAGGCTGCTGAGCCACAGAGCACATTCTGGAATATAGGCTGCTGAGCCACAGAGCACATTCTAGAATATAGGCTGCTGAGCCACAGAGCACATTCTAGAATATAGGCTGCTGAGTCACAGAGCACATTCTAGAATATAGGCTGCTGAGTCACAGAGCACATTCTAGAATATAGGCTGCTGAGTCACAGAGTACATTCTAGAATATAGGCTGCTGAGTCACAGAGCACATTCTAGAATATAGGCTGCTGAGTCACAGAGCACATTCTGGAATATAGGCTGCTGAGCCACAGAGCACATTCTGGAATATAGGCTGCTGAGTCACAGAGCATATTCTGGAATATAGGCTGCTGAGCCACAGAGCATATTCTGGAATATAGGCTGCTGAGCCACAGAGCACATTCTGGAATATAGGCTGCTGAGTCACAGAGCACATTCTAGAATATAGGCTGCTGAGCCACAGAGCACATTCTAGAATATAGGCTGCTGAGTCACAGAGCACATTCTGGAATATAGGCTGCTGAGTCACAGAGCATATTCTGTAATATAGGCTGCTGAGCCACAGAGCACATTCTAGAATATAGGCTGCTGAGTCACAGAGCACATTCTGGAATATAGGCTGCTGAGCCACAGAGCATATTCTGTAATATAGGCTGCTGAGCTACAGAGCACATTCTGGAATATAGGCTGCTGAGCCACAGAGCATATTCTGTAATATAGGCTGCTGAGTCACAGAGCATATTCTGTAATATAGGCTGCTGAGCCACAGAGCATATTCTGTAATATAGGCTGCTGAGCCACAGAGCATATTCTGGAATATAGGCTGCTGAGTCACAGAGCATATTCTGGAATATAGGCTGCTGAGTCACAGAGCACATTCTGGAATATAGGCTGCTGAGCCACAGAGCACATTCTGGAATATAGGCTGCTGAGCCACAGAGCACATTCTGGAATATAGGCTGCTGAGTCACAGAGCATATTCTGGAATATAGGCTGCTGAGCTACAAAGTAAAGTTGGGGGATTGAGGCCCTAAGCCACAAAGTGTATCTGAGGGGTGTTTTTTAGAAGGCGACGAATGCAGAGCAATGCCAGGTAATAGGCGACAGATTTATTAAGCTAATGCGCATATAGGCATGGCATAGCCATATACCTAGTCTTAAACCCACCTGAAATACCAACAATTGTGGATTTTCATTTTAATGGCATTTTCATAAGTTGGCAACACTGATATCCTGCTATTTTAGCGCTCATAACAGACGATGTTGTTAATGTGCAGTATATAGGAAGCCACAATAAGGAAAGGCTATGTAATATGTTTCTTGCTCCTTGAGGAGCTCCTCTGTTTTTGGGAGCAAAACCCAGTAATTGCTATTAAATTAAAATCTGGGTAGTGTGGTGTTAGCATGTGTTCAAATCCCACTAAGGGTGAGTTACCCAGATAAGGTTTTTTTTCTGGGTCTTTTTATTCTGAGAAGACAAATGTCGAGCAACTTTAAACTCCATGGACCCCGAGATCATTTGAGTATCATTTCACCAATTTCATTCATCATCATATATGACCAACCATGTTAAAGGATGTAAGCTACCAAAAAAAAAGAAGAAGAAAAAAGAAATTGTCTGTTCAGTTAAACATATAAACAAACAAATGTACTAAAATATCTAATGTTGCAACAGTTTCACTTTGAGGTAATTCTGATATAGAACTGAGGATGCTGCCATGTTTTTCACTATAGTCTAGTGATGAATTCAATTCTGAAGAAGGATTTAATTTTTAGTTTTGCCAAGTGGTTTCTTTTTCTGTATTTATTTCTTTTTACCCTTTTTTGCCAAACTATCACTTCTTCATTTCCTTTTAATCCAAGGTAAGATGGGATCCATTACAGTTTAATTTCTTTTCCAGTTTTTTAAGTAGATCTTTAACCTCTATTATGCTTGATCATATAATGGTACTACTGCTTGGATTGCTGAGCCTGAATCCCAGAGTATAACAGCCTAAATGCATTCCTTAGTTTTTAAGGCGTGAATTTTCTTTTATGCTTTTAGTTTTAAATTTAAGATTATGTTTGGCAAAAAGACATGATAGGTTTTGTCAATGTTCACTACAAGTCTGTTTTCATCTGTCCAATGTTCTAAAATTTTCAGTGCTCTGTTCATAGTTTCAGGCAATCTAGTATGATGTATTTTGGTAGAGATATTCACATTACCAGATCATCTGCAAATAGTATTTTTGTCAATGAAACAGGTAAGTCATTTATGTTAAACAATGTGGGACAAAAAATAGCTCCTTGAGGTAAGCCAAATTTTCTGTTGCTTAAATCTGATGTTACTGTATTAATATTGTCTTGCACACCATCTATCTACACCAGATGAAAATTCTCAACTCACCGAACTACGTGCTGTGTCATGAAGATGCCATTCAAAACTGGGAACATCTGAGTGTTGGGAAGCCAGGAGGCTAATGACAATTATTCAACATCACATTAAATAAACAAACATTTCTAATGTTGACCACACATTACATATGCTACCCAACGGTTTAGCAGAGCAACATTATACATAATGCTCTCACACTGATATTCTCGTGGCATTTCCTGCTTCTGTACTTCTCAAAGAATTCTGAAAATATTCAACTTCTAGTTTTTTAAAATGTGTGTTCATCACAAATCATTTCACACAAGTCACTTAAAAATTGTGAACATCTGCATCCAAAGTTTGTGTAGCATAAAACATTTCCAAGTGTTACATATGCTTTCTATTCTCACAATGTATTTTTATATCTGTAAAAAAGAAGAAAAAATGTTTGTTTCATTCTCAACTCACTTTACTTCCCAACAGACTCTCCTTTGAGAGATATAGCTTTTTCATCCCGTAGGAGAAATGCTTCTATCAAACGCTGCAAAATACTTATTGACTGCAACTATCACTTCTTCATTTAGTGAAAATTTCTTCCCATCAAGTCAAAGTTTCAAGTTAGAGAACAAGAAGAAGCCATTTGGGGGGTGAATGAGGTCAGTTCTTGCAGTTTTGCCATTGTTGTCGCTGATGTTTGGAACACTCCAACAATCCAGCAATGAAGCATAACAAGAGCCCAGTTATGGTTCTGCCGTTTCCTAACTTGGGAATCTCTAAAATGATGAACTGTATACTGTAATTTTTAAATTTTGTATATGACCTTTTGAATAATCAAAATTACCAGTCTTATGATAAGTCATAGTCTTTCTCAAATTACAATACAAATCTCTAGTACACATCTTGAGGAAACATTCTTTTGAAAGACAAATTGCACATGTAAGAATGAAATAAAGGTTTACATGAGAAAGGGTTAAATCTACACTATAAATGAATGAATTTGACTTACAAAAATATGTTAAAAGTAGAAATTCTTTCAGTCTGGGCCTTCGCTACTCAAAGTTGCAGGCCCAGCCTGAGGTTTTTAAATGTGCTTTGCTTAAAAGTGCTGATCCCGATGACTGCGCTCGCTAAAGTGTCTCGCTGTGGCGCAGGGGATCGTGGGTTCAAGTCCCACCTGGGGCATGGGTGTTTCTGTGTTTGTAAATGTGTATATATCTGTGTATGCAAATCAACCAGCAATCACGTTTTTATATTTTTGTTGAGAAAAGATGGTTAGGTACAAATGGGTCCAATAAAATACATTTGCAGGGGCTATAAATACCCGAGTCATTATTTCATAAATCTCTGCCGCCCAAAAACATGTGTATTTCAAGCATAGCTCAGCTCCTATAACCCTATTAAAGTCTACAAGATACTGCAAAGTTTCACACAAGGAATCGGGAAGGAAGACCCAGCGCTAGCTGCCATCTTATTACGTCACTACCACCAGGTTGCTCATTGGTCCATTTCATACGTTTGGACCAAAAATTAAAAACTGCTGTATCCTGTTGTAGCAAACTGGAATTAGTTCAAAAAATAGAACAGAAATTGTATACAATGAAATTATCCAATGTCCCATGATCCAATTTGTAGTTTGAAGAGTATTGGACCAAAATATTTGGCTGTGGGACATTGGCTTAAGAGTGCATGTGTATGAGTAGGTTTTTGGAAACAGAAATGTAATTGCAAATTATGCAAAACTGACACCTCTAAAAATTCATTGTTAGAGTTATTATTTGTAAATAAATATATTAATAAGTATTATCAATAAATGTATGTTGACATGATTTACATCCTAGAGTTTGGGCAAAGAGTCTAATCTCAAAATGGGATCTATGGATTGTAATATTGTAGATGGACAGATATGTTGCTTGCTTTACCTGTATATGCTCCGACAGGCAGATATAATTGACCCCATAAGTACAGGCAAATGCAGTGCACTGAATCTTGAAAACCCAAGAAAGTGGATATGCATTGTAATTATAATTTATTGTTTGTTTATACATGATATTTGTAACTGGTTTAAGATAAATACAGTTTATTGTGTGTTTGCTGGTTGTTCCTGTGTGATGGTGGACACAGCAGCATACTGTATGTCCACCATTGAGTACGTGGACACACACTGTATGAGAGTTGTTTGTGTGCTGGAGTCCACAGAAACAGGCCGTTCTTGTTGCTGCTCTACTGTCCTGAAACAACAAACACAGATATATAGCAACAAGTTTCACTGACTGGATTCTCAAAACGTGTGTTTCCAGTGAAAGCCTGGTATCAATTTTTTGGGTGGATCATAATACTTCCCCTACTGACTATATGTAGTAGAGAAATTGAATAGACACATCAGTTAGTCAACTTGAGCTTGTAGCTGAATGTAGTGATTATTGAATGAAAACTATTGAATTGTTTGATATTTGCCTATTGGTTATCCAATTGTTACGTTTGGTTTCAAGAGTTACTATATGTACTTGTACATTATTGGTTATTTAGCAATCAACAGTCTCCAGGTGGTGGTTAGTAATATTTTATTTCATCCTTTGGGAACAATGTACCATATTTATCTCAATATAAGAAACGTTTTTTTTCCAAAATGTTAATGTTTAGACCTGGGGGTCATTTTTTATTCGCAATATCCTTGCTTGCTTTTTTTTTTTTTTTTAAATCTGGTTGGTCATATCGGACGATGAATGAAATTGGTGAAATGATTTCGGGGTCCACAGAGCTTAAAGTTACTCCACATTTGTCTTCTTAGGATAAGGGAAAACCCCGAAAAAAAACTTATCTGGGTAACTCACTCTAAGCGAGATTCGAACTCACAACCTTTTGAATGTGACGCACACAACCCAGGTGGGCTAATATATGTTTCCTGCATACCACACAGAGAAAAAGTAAGTTTTACAGTTACAGCAGTTTCAATAGTATAATTACCACCAAGGTTGCAACATATAATGATAATAATAGTGTTATTTATTGTCCATAGACTTTGTTACACAGCTTCAAAGATAGTTGATACAGGCTAAATATAATATTATAAAAGTTTAACACTTTTACGTAATTTAACTACAGAGTATATATTTCCAGTTACAAGTATCATTATATTAAATGAATTAAAGATTACAAAGTAATAATTGTAAAATTATAAACATGTACAAGGTCAATTACATATAAAATAAAGTTTGAGACAGGTTCACATATCTATGACATTGCTAAGTATAGCATTTCAAAAAATGAACATGTACATTTATGGAAATCACCATGTAACCAGAACTGCCTTTTCCCCATGGTGCCAGGAGTAGTAAAACAGGAATTAAACACTGTAATAAAAATAAAAAAAAAAACAGTTCTGCCATATTTTTTCTCAGAAAATTTAAACGTGCTGTACTGTGAAAATGTTGACTGAAAAAGCACGGCAACTCTGTATACTGTCGTCTACAAGGTCACCTTTACTCCATGCTTCAAATTGACTCTTCATATGTAGACAAGTTTGCTACAGACAGGTCCAAGGACATGGATCACTGCTCGTGATGTAAGTGGAGTACACGTGTTTACCTGAGCTGTTGCTGAGCATGCTCCAGGCTCCTGGACAATGACACGGATCACTACTGATGTAAGTGGAGTACACATGTTTATCTGAGCTGTTGCTGAGCATGCTCCAGGCTCCTGGACAATGACACGGATCACTACTGATGTAAGTGGAGTACACATGTTTACCTGAGCTGTTGCTGAGCATGCTCCAGGCTCCTGGACAATGACACAGATCACTACTGATGTAAGTGCAGCACACATGTTTACCTGAGCATGCTCCAGACTCCTGAACAATGACATGGATCACTACTGATGTAAGTGGAGTACACATGTTTACCTGAGCTGTTGCTGAGCATGCTCCAGGCTCCTGGACAATGTGTCACTCATGAGACGTTGAGCATCAAGCTCCTTGCTGGCAAGTTGTTCAAGTTCCTGGCTTGTTCTTAGGTTCTGCTCCAGGAGTGACATGGCCTTTCTCAGGTCTGTCAAGTTCCTTCTCTCACACGCCAGAGCATCACTCAGAGACTGAAGCCATCCGTGCCACTACACACATACAACATGTCAGAAAGCACTGCTCACAATTGGATACTCAAATAACTTATTTGTAACTGACCAATGATATTTTTTCACTACTGCCAATGCAGCCAACTTAATGCAAGTTAAGTGACATAAAAATGTCATACAGTTATCATGTTCTAAACTATGTAGCTCCATTGCTTTTTCTAATCTTTTTGTAATACCAAGCTCCTTTCCTTTGTTATAACTAGAACAATTTTGCAGGCTGAGAAGCCGTGGTCTGCTGGTGTTTTCAGGACCAGACGTCTCATTCATGACTGCGTTAGAATTTGGACTCCGCCCGTGAAAGCTTACGGCTTCAGTTGCTCTTTGTCAATTTCTACCAATATTTGTTATTCTTTAGATTTTGCTATTGTTTTTACTATCTCTACATACTCCATGATACATTAGGTAGAGAAGGTATTGCATTCCACCCAAAAATTTGGTACCAAGATTACACCAGAAAATCACATTTTAGGATCCCCTGTGTCAAAAAAAAAGCATTTTTAGAAAAGCCTGATGTGTTTCATCACAAGATTTCTCTACATCTCTGTAACAAATTATTAAAAACCTTATTCTTATATCTACTTCATGTTTAATGAGATAAAAATATCATGTTTATCGAACAGAAATTGTCTTATTACTTGCTTCCTTATAAGTGGAAGCGAAATAAGGGAATATACTAGGCTAAAGTGATAGTCAAATCTTTTAAAAGCTGGTTGCCAGTTGTTTGAAATCCATTTTATGCATTGCCAGGGATTGAAAAATTTCTGTATAAAAAGGTTTAAGTATTTTAAAACAAACCAATAATAAGGAATATCTTAGAAATGATCGACTCCACAAAAAAAATTATGTGACATATATTGTGTGCTTTAACAAGATCTACAGACTGCCTGCGGTGCCATAAGTTAAAGTGGGCGTTAAACACTACATACAAACAAAAAAATCTACAGTTTCTATAGTAAGTTTTTTTCTATCCTTTATGATTTACCAGTTCTGCAAAATTCATCCAGAATAATGAGCTCTTCAGAGGCTATTACCATTCTCATAAATATCTTTACTATTGCTATTTTAATCAAAACTGTTACTCATTTTTGAGAAATTCAAAATTTTTTCCATGTAAAGGATAGTTTGTGACGGGGGGATTTTTCTCAAATCTTTGTGTTGCATCCTTGGAAGATATTAAATTGACAAACTAAGTTTGGTATTTTACCAACTTTTTATTTTAGTTATCAATCATGTTCATGGACACACGCAGGGATCCTAAAATGTGTATTTCTAGTGAAATCTCAGTATCAAAATTTAGGATGGAGTCCAATACCTGCTTTACCTATGTACCAAGTACTATGCAGAGAAAGTAAAAAGGTCTGTGTGTGTGTGTGTGTGTGTGTGTGTGTGTGGGTGCTTAAAACTTTTCTCATACAGGAATTTGTAAACTCCTGGCAATGCAAAGAATCAAATTTCAATAACATAGCAACCAGCTTTTAAAAGATTTGACTATCGCTTTAACCTACAGTGACTTTCAAATGGGACAAGGTTTGTCGTTGAGTGCCACCAGAGTGCTGCTTTGTTGACATATTGCATTCCCTTTTAGCTGGGGAGTAACGCACTAAGTGATTCCGTCTCTCATAAATACTACTTGCACCAAGACAAAATATTCAAATTTTACAAAAAATAATTAATACGGCAGATAGGGAGTATTATTTGTAATCCAATATGCTGAGCATTAGCAACCAACCAAACCAACCAAGAATGAAACATTTTCTTAAAAAAATATTTATATCGCTTTGACTTCTAGGTGATATTGTAACAGAACTGTTGACAGATTGTAGTGGACAGCTATCCCTGTATCATACTATAGATGGTGGGTGCAGGGTGCAACAGTCTGAAGGTGGAACTTTGGGTCGTGGTATTAACCCTTAATTGCATGAATTATTTTGCTACATATGCTGTTCCTCCTCTGATATTATATTCCTTTCTGAGTAGCTGTGATACGAAGTGGACCAGCCATTCATTCAAAGCTGAATGTCGCAAGTTCAAGTCCCAGCGACCGCAGTCACATGTGCCTGTGGTAAAGAATGGGGAGGGTCCAAGTAAAATAACTGGTGTGATGCACACTTAGATGCTGACGGAGTTACATTTGAGTGTAGTTGCATGGGTTTTGCTCTTTTTTATTTTTAAAAAAAAAAAAAAAACAAACAGTACAGTTTTATTGCAAACTATTAATATTTTTAAAATACAAGACAGCTGTACCTATCCTAATTTTATTGTTGAACGTTAGTGTAATACGGAATTAAAAAAAAAAAAGTCCACTGAAAATACTAAAACCTTTTATTAATCATTGCAATAAAGGGTCAAATATACAATCCAGTATTAGGTCAATTATTTGTTTCTGTTTGACTTTACCTTTCCCTTGGGTTAGCAATTATGAAAATTTGTAACTTTGTGCTTTTGCAACAATCACAGGGCAGTGCTGCCAGATGCAAGAAAATAACATTTGTTAGTTTGAAAAATTACGAAGAGGACATATGCCGCCATATACACTATCCAGTGGTCATTGATCTAAGTAAATTCAATTCATAGGTTGGGAGTCCTCTTATAGGACAGAAATATGCTAACACTATAAAACTTTGAAAGAAATTCATACTTGTCTTATCTAGTTATCTTATTTGCAGAAATATAGTAAACCAACCATAATGAAAAATGCTCATATAAAAGGTAGATTCAGCTGGGGAGATTTTCACACAGCCATGCATGTGCACCTGCACGCACACACACGCACACACACACACACACACACATATATACTAAATATATATAAAACTCTAATTCAAAAGCTCTCCAGAATCATTTAACATATATACAAAAGTAAAGGAATGTTTGAACATAAAGTTTTGTATTTTGTTAAAAAAGCTCCATTAGAGACATTGAGAATGGCAGAGGAAGCTTATGGTGAAGCAGCGATGAAAAAGCTCAGATGTATGAATGGCATAAATGTTTCAGTCAAGATTTTGGAATTACTGTACATGTGACAAGGGCACTATAACACAGTATATCTGTAAATGCTTCCAGGCTCTTTACTTGCGGTGGTAGAAGTGTGTCACTGTGGAAGGGAATTAAGGAAATGTTGTGTAACTTGCCTTATGGTAACTTGTTTCTCTTGTTTACACATTTACACGTTCTGGGAACTTCTTTAATATGGTGTGTGTGTGTGTGTGTGTGTGTGTGCGCGCGCGCGCGCACGCTCGAGAGGGCCATTTTTTTTTTTTCAACATCCGATGGGCTATAAATAAAAGACAAGTTCATAGAAAACAATTATTTTATTACTAAAAGTTTTGTCACTTATGGTTACTTTTCAACATAATCACTGAAAATATTGAGACATTTATCGTACCTGAGCACAAGCTTTGCAATACCCGCTTCAAAAAATGTTGACGTCAATGATTTCAAATGAGCATTGACATTGTTTTGAAGATCTTCATTGGTTTGAAAGTGCTGCCCTAGCCTCTTCAGTTCAGGGAAAAGGTGAAAGTCGCTGGGTGCCAGGTCAGGACTGTAAGGCGGATGATTGAAAATGTCCCATTGAAATTGTTCAAGGAGCCGATGGGTTGTGCCAGAGTGTGTGGGCAAGCATTGTCATGGATCAACACAATTCCTGAAGTCAGCATTCCTCTTCGTTTGTTTTGAATGGCTCTCCCCAAAGTACAAAGATCTTCAAAACAATGTCAATGCTCATTTGAAATCATTGGCGGCAACATTTTTTGAAGCGGGTATTGCAAAGCTTGTGCACAGGTACAATAAATGTCTCAATCTTTTCGGTGATTATATTGAAAAGCAACCACAAGTGTACAAAACTTTTAGTAATAAAATAATTGTTTTCTATATACTTGTCTTTTATTTATAGCCTATCGGAGGTATAAAAAAAAAAAAAAAAAGACCCTCGTGTATATATAATTTTGTTGTATTGTTTTCAAAGGATATCAAAATGTGTATATGTGATGAAATGTTATAGTGAACTTTTGGATGGAATACACTTACTATAGGTAATGTTTTACCTTACAGAAGGGAATACCTGTGCAGAGAGCTGTTGTATTCTGTCAGTATAATTTATTTCAGTGGACATATGCTGCTCTTGTTCCAACTTGTGCAGTTTTGCTGAAACAGATGAGGAGGTTCACTTTACAACACTTCAATCAGCCAGTTCTAGGTTATATCTCACATTACTTTCTCAACACCCATTGTGTCATTCTCTGCTCCTTCCCATTTTGACAGCCAGAAATGTGGGTATCTAGAAGCTTAGCTCTGGCATAGGCCAATAAGTGAACAGTGTCAAATCTGGTATTTGATCAACTTTTCATTTTTGATTTGTGCTGTTCACAAACACATACACAAAGGCAACTTAATTATAAGTGGTAGCTGGGCTTGCAGGCCATGGTCCAAATGATTTAATTACCAACGTTTCACTAAAATTTGCATCCAACATCTTCAGGGAACAAAGCTAATAGATGAGCTCTGGAATCCAACAAGACTGGAGGGCTGCCATATATATAGCAGTGCGCAGAAGGTGGGCGTAACCAGTTAGGGGGTGGAACATAGTTACCTGTTGGATCAGCAAAGCCTCTCTTGGCACTAGGCAGCATGTAGCAAGAACTGAGAATGTGAGTTATTGCCTCCACAGGACTGACTTCGTTTCCATTTTCAACATTTTTTCCATGTAAAGGATAGTTGGGGATGGGGGGATTTTCTTGAAAATCTTCATGTTGCATTCTTGGAAAATACTGAACTTAAATATCAAGTTTGATATTTAACAGACTTTTTGTTTGAACTATACTGCCCACATACACATTCTAAAAATGCTTTTTTAGGATTTGAGGGGTTCCAAAACATATATTTCTGGTGAAATCTCGGTATGGAATTTTTGGGTGCAATACAATACCTTCTCTATACACTATGTACATCATACATGTAGAGAAAGTAAAAATAGTGTAACTTACTTTGAGACAACCCTCGTACCAAACTGTTCTGTGTGTTACTATATACCTGATTTGGTATTCATCATTGTTCTGCAATTTTCAAATTGTAAGTGATAAGTGAATGAATATTTATTTGTACTGATCATATACAATGTTATATACATTATTATCTACTTAAACTTTCATACACATTCAGTCCAATCCACCTTTCTTTTAAAAACTATCGTGTGCCTGGCCCCCTGGCTTATAATTAGTAATTTTTCCCTATCTTTTCTGTGATTCCTTCTTTTCTTATTCTCTTTCTCTCATCCTTACTCCTCAGTGCCCTTGATTTTTCTTACTTTCCTTCACCATTTCTTTTTTATTTCACTTGTAAACTTGCCCATAGCTTAATTCTTTCCTCTCTGTTAACTGTTAATATTTTTACTTACCTTAAACATACTATGTACATAGGTAGAGAAAGTTTTCTATTACACCTAAAAATTTGATGTTGAGATTTCACCAGAAATATGTTTTGAGATTCTCTGAGTTCAAAAAAGGCATACAGAAAAATGTCTGTGTGTATGTCTATGAACATCAACTTTAAAAAGAACAGTCTGTTAAAAACACTTGGGATTCAAGTACAGCATCTTTCAAGAATGGGACATTAAGATTTTCGGAAAAATCTTCCTACCCCAAATTAACCTTTACTTAGAAATATTTTTGTAAATTTTGATATTCTGATGTGTTCCATTCATATGACTTTCTCTAATCTCTGCAAAAAAAATATTATTAAAAAGCTTATGCTTCTATTTACTTCATGCTAATCGAGAAAAAATTAGCAGAAATAGTCTTATTACTTGCTTCCTTGTAAGTAGAAGCGAAATAAGGCATTACCATAGGTTAAAGTGATAGTCAAAAGCTGGTTGCTATGTGACTGAAGTTCCTTTGTTTGTATGGACAGGAGTTGACAAATTCCTGTATGCGAACAAAGTTTTTTAAGGCTGAAACCAATATCAAAAATGATCAACTCCACGAAAAAAATGTTTACTACCTAAGATCTGTTTTTTAACTTGCTCTACATTTTTTGTGATTTGAGTTTTTGTCTGTCTCTTATGGCTTAGCAGTTATGCAAAATTCCGTAAAATTGATTCAGAATAAAGTAGTCATCAGAGGCTATTCCCAGAAAATTCAAAATATAATGTTATTTGTCATTTAAATATCTTTAATATACAACATTTTAATCAAAATCATTAGAGCTATTTTTGAGAAAATGAAATTTTCAAAAGAAGTTCCACGTAAAGGGTAGTTTGGTGTGGAGGGATTTTTCTCAAAATCTTTGTGTCGCATCCCTGAAAGATACTAAACCTAAATACCAAGTTTAGTATTTTACTGACTTTTTGTTTTTGAGTTATTGTGTTTTCTCACACACACACACACACACTCACACACACACACACACACACACACACACACACACACACACACACACACACAGAGACCTTTTTCTGAAAATGCTTTTTTTGGATACAGGAGACCCTAAAACATATATTTCCGATGAAATCTTGGTATCAAATTTTTGGGTAGAGTGCAATGCCTTCTCTATACATTATGTACATAGTATGTGTAGAGAAAGTAAAAATATTTGTATAACAAATAAAATGAATATCTGGAATTTTCTGTGAGTACCTCTGCGGACCTCGTTATTCGGAACGACTTTGGCATAACTGGTAAACCATAAGACATAGAGAAAAACTTACTACACAAAAAGTGTAGATCTCCTTAAAACACACAATTTATGTCATATACAGTTATTTGTTTTTTTTTGGTGGAGGAGTTAACCGTTTCTCAGATATTCTCTGCTATTGGCTTCAATTTTAAAAGTGGCCTTAGCTAGTATGTTCTCTTATTTCCTTTCTATTTATAAGGAACTAAGTAGTAAGATCATTTCTGTTAATGTTTATCTCAATTAGCATGAAGTACGTGGGTCGGCTGACAACTCCCGGGCCTCTCAATGAAAACGGCATTTAAAAAAAATTGTTTTTGCTTTATTTCTCAACATAATCTCCAGGCTAACATATCAGTGTTCTAATTTAATTAAACCATCTCTGTAGTGCGATTTATCAAGGTCCTCAAAACAGCTGTTTACCGCATCAATGACCTCCTCGTTGCTGTGAAATCTTCGTCCTCCAAGACATTTTTGAGGTTTGGGAACAGGTGGTGGTCACTGGGTGCTAGATCTGGCGAATAGGGTGCATGTTCAAGCAATTCCAATTTTAATTCGCACATTTTTCCCATTGCAATGACTGAACGATGGACCGGGCCATTGTCGTGATGAAATAAGTTTTTTTTTTTTTCCAAATGAGACCCTTTTCTTTTCACCTCATCAACCAAACGTTGCAGTAAGCTTGCGTATTAGTCACTAGTGATACTTTTGCCCTTTTCCAAGTAATCAATAAAAAGAATTCCCTGTGCATCCCAGAAAACATTCACCATAACCTTGTTAGCTGACAAAATTGATTTTGCCTTATTTGGAGTTGGTTCACCTGGCGTAATCCACTGTTTTGACTGTGATTTATTTTCTGGAGTGTAGTGATGTATCCAAGTTTCATCCATGGTAATAAGTTGTCTAAAAAATTCACTGGAATTTTTACGGTAGAGCTCCACATTCTTAACAGAAACAGTTTTTCTTTGCAACTTTTGATTAGGTTTCAACAAACGTGGCACCCATCTTGCACAGACCTTGTGAAAGCTCAAAACATTACTTAAAATATTACCTGCGCGTTCTTTTGATATGTTTACAGCCTCTGCTATCTCAAACAACTTTAATCTGCGGTCTTCCAGAACTACACAATGAATTTTTTCAATGATCTCTGGAATTGTCACTTCTACAGGGCATCCACAGCGAGGCTCATCACTAGTGCTCGTACATCCCATTTTAAACTCTGCAAGCCACCTTTTAATCATTGAATATGAAGGGGCAGAGTGTTTCAATGTACTGTCCATTTTCTCCTTGATTTCTTTAGGCGTTAAGCCTTTCAAATGGAAGTATTTAATCACTGCTCATTTTTCCAAATCCTCCATTTTCGTGAAAAGTCTTGTTTAAAATGCTGTAATTCGAGAACTAAACAAGCTATTGACCTGTAACTATGGGTACAAGTTAGTCTAGAGTTAAACTATATGATGCTACCATCTAACTGGCCTAGTGGCACCATATCTACCTAAACACATCAGATATTTATAGCTAGTATTTGTCCCACTTCCTGTCTCAGTTCTCTAGTCTTTGTACTGTATTTTCTCTCTCAAATGAAACATATTCTTGGTTCTCTCCCTAGGAACATTACCCCTGTTCCTAACCATGCCAAACCCTCCCTCTCCTGTCTGCTATATATATATATCAACACAGCCTTCTCTACCCCAATCTCTAATTGCTCTGTATAAATTTGCTCATGTCTGGCTATGGGCCAGGTTCTCCATTCTGTGCTTTCGTGCCGTTGTCGCCCCGACAGGCTTCTGACCCCTAGACATTTGCTTGTAAGTCCTAGGGGAGTGTCAGTCCTAACTAGGGGGAGGGTAAGCCGACTACAGAGGGGGAATGGTATAAGAAACTTTACTGCCGCAACTGACAGTCTCTATTTAAACATCTAACATGTATTATATTCTCTTTTGAGGTAAAAAAAAAAAAGGCATGTTATTTATGGATGCTCTTTTAACTGCTGTGGTTCTCAGCATCCCAATCTAAATTGGACGTGAAACACTGCTTAATTTTGCTCAGAGGCCTCTCTATCAGGCTTGAGGTTCTTTTACGTGCCATAAATCTACAACACGGGACCAACGGCTTTACTTCCCTTCTGAAGGAAGCCATGCTAAGGATATTTTACATCCGAAAAAATCCATTGTCCTCCGCCAGGTTTGAACCCACGACCTTGGGTATATGAAGTTAGCATGGTAACCATTACACCATGGAGGGCAATTTTGAGGTCAAAGGGTTAATATTTGTTGCTTATGTTAACTTGATGCAGAGTATCGACACACTTGTGGTCCTGGATTAAGTTAGGACTCCTGCACCAACTGCAGGTTTCCCGTTTTATATAATTTGTCAGAGTGAACTCCCCTCTTACCTCTCAGAGAAATAACTTCCTGTTTGTTATCTTTCCCTCTTTCAACAGATTCTTTCAGCCTTTGCTGAATGTTACAATTTTCCCGTTGTAGTCTCTCATTCGTCTTTTTAGCATCTTCAAAACTTTGCTGCACTTCCTTTTGATCCTTCTCCAACCTATTTATTTCTCTGTAACAGAAAACCATAAAACATAAAATCAGAAAAAATGCTGGATGTATCACACTGAGTTATCCTTCCACTACCACTTACGGCCAGGAATTATCACATTTCATCCAAAAAATATCAAGATTTCATTAAAATACAATTTTGAGAAACCCTGAATAACTACAAAAAAAGGCATTTTTACTTCTCTGGCATGTAAGTACAATGCATACATGTGGAGCCAAAAGAAAATCATGTCTAGAATGCCAAATTCATCTTACATGGCACAATGGATTTGTGTACAGCATCTGCGATACAATAGTGTAGCAGCAGCAAAAAGTTGTCACAAGTTCCAAATCCTAATATCACTAACGCAAATGATCAATAATCATAATTGAAAACATAACTTAATCTTCAATAAAAACTATGAATATGAACTTAAAATGTTAATGATACAAAATATGATACTGTTTGTATTGCACGGCATTACTAATCCTGCAACCTTGCACGTGTGTTCACTGTCGCAAAATGTAAGTTACTCCTCAGCTTCACTTGTTGCATGTACCAAATGTCTTTTCCCCTTCTCTTAATGATGCTGAATAAACACATAGCGTTTAGACATACACAACATTGAACACAGTTAATAATTTGACAGTGATTATGATGATTCTTTAAGGGTTTATTCTACCAAACAGCAATATGCTGCACACGAAAGCATCAGGCATGAGCAGTTCTTTCTCAACGGGGGAAGGAAAAAAAGAAAATGGAGTATGAAAAAATACTTAAAGTATTGTTAAGAAAAGTTAGGTTTGAAACGTTTTTAGGAAACTAACTTTTTTCCCCCTCAACACATCCTTCATAAATCAATCCAATGCCAACTGCAATGAGGTGACATTTTCTTCCACACATATTCTTTCGTCCAAAGGGGTTGTAGCATTTAATGCCCACTTTTACTACCATGGCACCGCAGACACTGATGATACATGGAATGAAGATGGAGCACTGATGGAATGTGATGGAACCCGCAAAAAAGCTGCCCCTGTGCTGCTTTGTCCACCACAAATCCCACATGCAGTTGCTTAGGATCGAACCCACGCTGCCAGTGGCCTGACTGCTCGGCCAAGGTGCGGCCACAATTCCATAATGGCAGCATTGGGGCTGGATATCAAGGGACGGCCTAGGTGTGCTGTGGTAGCTTGACGATGTACTGAACATGGTAATACCCGACTATATTTTGATTCCCTTTGTGAGGATGAAATATCCTGATGGAATTGTTGAATTTGTACAGGATAATCATCCTCCCACACATCTCAGGTTTCAAATTGGTTTTTAGGGAGGCAGGATATTAGAGTGGTAGATTGGCCTCCTTGTTCCCCTGATTTGAACCCTATTGAGAATGTGTAAACAGAGGTAAAAAGGGAACAGGCTCCAATTACCTGTAGAAGGGCAAAGGACAAAACGATGGCTTCTGGGCTTTAATTCAAGAAGCCTGAGATTTTGTGGCTTCTATCCACATTACTGCAGGCATTTAATTTTGTCTATGCTGAAGATTTGGGGCAGTTATACAGGCTGAGTGTTCATAAAACTCCATCACATGACCATGATCTACGACCTGGTCACTGCATCCCCCATCATGGCCTGAAGGCATCATGAATGGGGTGCAGTGCTGGAGAATGAGGTGTGGTCAGCACCACGAGTCACTCCCAGCCAGTTGATACGGTCTTCTGTATCTGGAGCCACTACTTCTCAATCAAGTAGCTCCTCGATTGGCACCCCAAGGACTTCACGAGGTCGAACACACTCCGGTACAGGTCTTCCAGCAGAGGAAAATTCCCCACTGGTACTGGGAATCAAACCCAGGTCTCCCACTTGGCAAGCATTCATATACCCGATATTAATTATATTAGTTTTTGTGATTTAGAAGATAATAGTTTATTTAAACATATTTTTTTTTTAGTTATTTAACACATGTGTTAGTAGTATATTTTTGTGTGCATAGATTGTCCCATAACTTCAAATGCCAAAGTTATATTAATGCAATATTATGTTCTACATATCCAGTGATAAAGTTAACATAAGAAATATGTGTTCCATTCACATGACTTTCTCTACATCTCTGTAACAAATTGTTGTTAACAAGCTTATGCTTCTATTTACCCCATGTTAATGGAGCAAAAATTAGCAAGAATAGTTTTATTACTTGCTACCTTGTAAGTAGAAGCAAAATAAGGGAAAACATAGGTTAAACTCATAGTCAAAAGGTGGTTGCATGTGACTGACGTTCCTTTGTTTGTGTGGACAGGATTTGACAAATTCCTGCATGAGAAAAATGTAAGTTTTACAAAGCTGAAACCAAAAACAATGAATACCTTAAAAACGATCACCTCCATGAAAAAATGTATATAACATAACTTGCGTGTTTTAATGTGCTCTACATTTTCTGTGTAATAGGTTTTTATCCATCTCTTACTGTTTAGCAGATATGCAAAATTCCGTAAAATTCATCCAGAATAAAGTAGTCTTCGGAGGCTATTCCCAGAAAATTCAAGATATATATTTTATTTGTCAGGTAAATATCTTTAATATACAACATTTTAATCAAAATCGATAGAGCCATTTTTGAGGAAATCAAAATTTTCAAAAAAATTTTAATGTTAAGGGTAGTTTGGGGTGGGGGATTTTTCTCAAAATCTTCATGTCGCATCCCTAGAAGATACTAAACTTAAATACCAAGTTTGGTATTTTACTGACTTTTCGTTTTTGAGTTATTGTGTTCACACACACTCATACATACACACACATATGCCTTTTTCTGAAAATGCTTTTTTTTTTTTTTTTTGATACAGGGGACCCTAAAACATATTTCCGGTGAAATCTTGGTATCAAATGTTTAGGGGGAATGCAATACCTTCTTTATACACTATGTACATAGTACATGTAAAGAAAGTAAAAAGACAAGCAGTGCAAGATATGGGCCTAGGAACTTATGAGTGGAAGCAAGGCCAACTTAACCTCTCAGCCACCCTGACGTTCTGTGATCTGCTTTCAGTACTCATAAGTTAACCATTGCACTGTCAGTGACAGACCATTATACATCTCTTTCATGTGCATTGTGAACACAGCTTTTGCGAAGATACACAAAGCTCTTTGATCAACACATGGAATCTGGGGATGATTCGTTTTTTGTATCCACAGCTGCACATATAGGTAGAGAACGTATTGCATTTTACCCAAAAATTTGACACCAAGATTTCACCAGAAATACATATTTAGGGTTCCATATGCAGAGAAAGCATTTTAGGAAAAGGTAGGGGGGGAGGGAGGGAGAGATTGATTGATTTTGAGGAAAAGCCCCCCACCCCAAACTACCCTTTACATGGAAAAATTTAGAAAATTTTGATTTTCTCAAAAATATGTCTAAAAGACTTTGATTAAAACACTGTATATTAAAGATATTTACATGACAAATAAAACATATATCTTGAATTTTCTGGGAAAAGTCTCATGAAAAGTCTTCTGGGTTTTGCATAACAGACCACATAGCTTTTGCTACCTGGAAGGATACCAAATATTCTGTTTACATCAAATCTGTTCTAAGTCTGGATCAATAGAAGCTATCAGCTAAAGGTTGTTAAACTCACGAAATTGCATCATTTATATTCATAATTTGTTTTGCTGCCATTTTAATATCTAGCCCAGTGATTCTTGGCCCAAGATCTTATTCAAAATGTCAACACATGACCACAGAGATCTTAAGATGTGAGTTGTTCTCCGATAGGCTGGTTTCTCATGTTTGACTTACAGGTAAACATGAAAGTTTCTGAGTAAGTTTATGGTCATGTTTATGTCAACATCAGGCAATGCAAATGCATGCATTAAAATAACATGACACAAATATTTTTTAGATATTTTTGAGTTGGGTTTGTAACACTTAAGTATCACTTACATATTCAAATATAGATAAGTTTGGAAGCCATGTGGGCATCATTGTCGATGGTTTCCAACTGAATTTGCACAGGGTGTTCTATGTTGAGGTGTGACTGAGTGATGAACCTCTACAATATATTTTGTGGTGCAATTCAAAGTTGGATATGTGGTATTGGTTTTTAATGATATGGATTTCTTCCCAGACGTCGAGCTCTGCCGCGGGTTTTATAAGGTGTATATTAGGTACTATTTCATGGTTAGCAATGGCTGATTTGTGATACTTAAGTGTTACAAACCCAACTCAAAAATATCTATTCATACGTATCATTGTTCCAAAACATCCTTTCATTAAACAAGCTTTTCAAGGTCACTATATATGAGTGCATATGAAAAGCTCATCTCAAATTCTGTACACATATAGACAAGTGCATTAGTTAGAAGCATACAAAATATTAGATGTTTAAATTAACTGGAACTACAGGGAATTAAAATGTTAATAATGCACTAGTGAAATATTGAATAGCTACTGTGGTAGGGTCAGCTGTGTCCTGCCTTGCCGAGCTCTCTAAACCACTCTCCCACTCTGTGCTAGCTTCTTTCTCTTTGTGACTTGCTTAGTTTGTAATATTGAGCAATATGAGACAATTGTAAGTTCAAAATGTGCAAACCAGCATTGAATCCAATGAAAGTTGTGATATATGCAATAAATTCATTTTGAGAACAAAAATAAATGTGTGTGACAAATGAAATTACTGAAGAGCAAACTAAACTGGCAGAGAGCATAGTTCAGTTAATAAAGGAACATCTGTTTGTTAGAATTTCAAGATAAACAATCTAGTGATGAGTCAACATTTAAATGTATATCAACAAGGTATGATGTGAAGTGGTTTATACTGTGAAACCTTTAATTTATTGCATAACTAAATTGAGTAAAATATGCACTGTGCACGCTACTGCCAAGAGACAATGGAGTAAGAATATTAGCATGTGCTAAGATGTCAAGTATCGAACCTCCTGAGAATGTAAACACCACAACTGTTGTGTTGTAGCATGTAATAATACCTACAAGCCAGCTACTGCTGAAGCGCACACAAGAAATCTATGGAACAAGCTGTACATCGAAACAAGTACACTAATTTTATATTGTATGTCAAAGCAGTAACATATACTTAAAAATTAACTGCAGCATGGATAATGTTGTTCAGAAATTAATGTTAACATTTTTTTAAGTTCATAAATAGAAACTCTAAATACTGTTTAGTATTAGATTAAACAACACATTATGGGAATAGTCTGTCAATTATTATTATTAATATTTGTGTACGTATTACTATTCATACTTTATATTTTATTTTCAGTCCTGAGGGATCATCGTGAGAACCAAAGCCCGCAACAAAAATTTGCAGCATTCAACGGTAATAAAAGGTCAGGACATCCCCACAGTTCAGTATATGGTCCCAGTATATCTGCAGATGTGTACAAAACGATTTTTTGACCTATAGAAACAGCACTTTCAGAAAAAATGTATGCACTTTATAGGCAGAAAGTCATTATTAATATTTACATTGCATATGGCTTCCACTTCTAACTATCCTCCTAATAAGCACAAAGCATGACACGAGCAGCGCCACCAGTACCATTTTCTGATCCATGCACAGTGCCTATACTTTTAATTACTTGGATTTTTTCCCGGATGCATTTCAAAGATGTTCATCTTCATTGTCGGCGGGTGTTTGACTGCCTTCAGAAGGGGAGATTCCATTTGTATTTTTCTGTGCTGCCATATGGTTTTCTTGGAAGTAATATTAAGGTGTTGTCTGCTGGTGGTATTTCAAAATTCATAACTCTGCGCGTGTTTTTCCTAATGTGTATCCTTTCCCAAATTGCTAGTTCAGTTGTAGTTTTTACATTTTTAATAAGTGTGATGTCCAGATGTGCAGATTTGTCTGTTTGCTTGAGTTTCATGTTCCTAAGGTGTTTTTTCAGTCTTGTTCCACGGTTTCTCTTGGTCTGGACATCACATCACAACATCAAAATTATTAAACAAGTAAAAACCACAACTGAACTAGTGATTTGGGAAAGGATACACATTACGAAAAACATGCACGTAGTTATGAAGACAACACCTTAAGTTTACCTCCAAGAAAACCAGATGGCTGCACAGAGGAAATTACAAATCAAATCTCCCCTTCTAAAGCAAGTCAAATACCTGCTAACAATGAAGATGAACATCTTTGAAATGCATCTCAGATAAAAACTAAGTAAGTGAAGCTATAGTGTCCATATTTGACTCAAATTAACTACATAATAAATTTAAATGTTTATTACTTAACAGAGATAGTATTCTAAAATTGCAAACCGTTACTCATTTTGGTTTGTTCTCCCAGATTTCATAACATGATCAAATACTCAATATAATTACATCGAAGAGACGATCAGACGTTTTAATGCCAAAACAATTCTGTCTAGAGACGAAAAATCAACAATGTGAAGAAGAAGAGTGCAGTGCAAATGTTTTGGTTCTCTGTGTGTTTTAACCATTCAATCAAATGCTACAAATATGTAATTATCTGAATGCAAGACAATGTTTTTTCCAAAATATTAATGTTCAGAACTGGGGGTTGTCTTGTATTTTCCAAACACTACGCAGGGAAAGAGTAAGTTTCAAACTCACAGGTAAAGCCTGAGGGAAATGCTATAGGTTACAGCCAAGGTCACGTTGTATGTATCACATTTTGTGCCATGATTTAGCTGTTAATGGGCCTATGATAATTCTCATTGGGTCTCGTTGAGGCTAAAATAAAATTAGAGGACTTCCTTTCACATCGGCAGTTGTATGTAATGTTGTACTGGGAGCCGATGATCAAGCTCAAAGAGAGAGTATTAATATAATAATTAATACTAATTGTAACAATTCTCCACTTACCTTTTGAAATCCAAGGACTAGTTTCGCAATAAAATGGTTTATTGCATCATCAACTCAGATTCTTTTTGATCTTGTTTATTTACATTGTTATGGCTACTGCTACCAGGTAAACTGCTAACTACTGGAATCAAAAATTTGATGAGAGAATCAATTGGTGGTATATTAAAATTCATTGCATGATTTTAAATATATCTTAATTTCAGGTTTAGTGTTATTAAAATTCAGATTAAACATATAATCACTGACTCTCTCATTAAATTTGTTTTGATTCCAGTAGTTAGCAATGCTTTAGTGCACAACCCACCTAATAGCAGTAATCATAACAATGTAAATAAACAACAAGATCAAAAAGAAACTGAGCTGACGATTAGCACCTATTTATATCTACTAAGAAATTTATCAAAATACCTCAATTCTGATTACTTGAAAATGGTGTATTATGGTCTAATTCATCCACATCTGCAATACGGAATAGAGGTCTGGGGTAACTCAAGCATCACAAATGTAAATAGAGTATTGGTATTGCAGAAGAGATGCATAAGATGTATATTTAATACCCAAACTAGAGAATCGTGTAGAGATAGTTTTGTAAAAGCTGAAATACTCATCGTTATACCATTGTATGTGTTTAAAGCCATCATGTTTGTAGTAAATAAAAATGCTGTACAAATAAAAGATAGTCACAAATATAGTAATAGAAATCTAAATAATTATTACAGAAGTAATGTTAACAAGAAGGCCACAGAGAAGGACCCCCTCACAATGGGTAAAATTTTGTACAATAAGCTACCAAAAGAATTGAAAGACAAAAGTGGAAATGTATTTCAAAAAGAGTTAAAAACATTTCGAATAAAAAAATGTCTGTATTGAATAGATGAATTGTAAATATGTAATTATAGGTTTATGTTTATATTTTTCTCTTGACGAGGCTTGAAACTTGTAAAAGTCTATGAGCTAATAAAGATTATTATTATTATTATTATTACAATAGACTATTTTATTGTGAAACTAGTCCAAGGATTCCAAAAGATAAGTGAAGATTTGTTACAATTATTAATTGTTACATTAATATTTGTGTTACTAGCTTCAAAACAAAGAGACAGGTTTAGCTTGTATTTCTGTCCTCCGCCTACACAATACCAATACATTTCCATTTTCACTCCGCCACTCCATGCTATCCATAACATAAATCTAAATACAAATTTGAATTAGGTAAAATATTTTGTCTTAATAGAAAATTACAGCCATAATTGTTGTTACAGCTACACTGCTACCTTTCCATACATCTTCGTACTGCACTCTCATCTCTCTACCAACAAAACATGTATTTCTGTGCAAATTTGAATTATTACTTTACGTAAAACTATTTACAATGGTGTGTTAAATAAAAAATTATATTAATGATCATTGTTTGAGCTGCACTGCCGCTGCTACTACCACCCTCCTTCTCTGCACACCTGTTACATCATTCCCTTTCTCCTTTCACCTGCCTACGATGTGAAATTCTGTACAAATTCAAAATTAAGTAAAAAAAATAAAAATAAGAGACTTAATGATCTAAAGTGTGCATTAGTTTGCTCAATATATATGGCAAAACTTTAAATTCCATTTAAAAATTAAGTTGCTCTTCTTTTTATATAGATGATATGCATTTTCCAAAATTAAGTTCTCAAAAATCAGGTTATCTCGAATTTGAGTCATCTTGTATGCAGATAAACAAGTAACAACACAGAGTTTAAATAGTATCAGTAACATCCTAATGTGAGAATACATGCTGAGGCAGATTGCCCCACTTATGAGGCATCCGGTTTCTGGATAGGCGGATGCCTTCAACTTGTGGATTCCCTCGTTGTCACTGTTTAGCACCACCTAACAGTTCCAACCCCACATCCCAGACTTGGCTCTTACTGTTTAAAGCTATATAATCTCAGGGTTGAGAGAGAAACAGCAGTTGTGGAGGTGTCATGTATAAATACTAAATAAAATACAGCAACAATGACTGATGAATTTTAGTTTACTACTATTTCAGTAAAATGAGGATGAATACTTGGTTGCCGCGTCAAATCTTTCACTGGTTATTGCTAGTGATATCTCTAGGCCACGTCCTCATAATACAACACGGAATAAACTAATGCAAGTTTGAACTCCTATTTTCCCACTGCACATACAGCTGCTCACGTGAGCTTAGCGCTGAGTTCTTTAAACACATCTAGTCGCGTCGCTGTCCTACATCAGAGTGCCCGAGCTTAATCCAGCAATATACTAACTGTACCTCTGCTAACTCCCACTGTTTGGTTAAAAGACTGCGTGACGTAGGAGTAGCACATTGATCACATATGCATCAGCCACGCCTGGCCTCTCGTCGATTGGGTGAGCAAACGGCCTACCTGACCCGCACTAACTCACACTCCTACGTCTCGCTTCACTAAAATTCAAAATAGCGTGACTTCACCTAAATTTAACCACGTGAAATTCTTTAACGGACCCAAGCTTCTTCCAATGATCAAACACGTTTAAACATGAATTTACAATGTGGGAGACATTGAAAATTTACAATACATGAAATAAAATTGAATATTTTCCATATAACTTAGTTACAATGATTATCATTTCCCTTTGCCAAATTCAATGCACAATTTACTATCTAAGAATCTAACAATGATATTAAAATGAGTAATATATAATAATAAAATATTAACTAATATTATAAGAAAATAATTAATATTAAGGAAATTTCATAGATATGGAATTTCAGTCTCAGTGCTTGAGGCCAGACTCACAAATTGAAATAAAACTGCTGATGCCCCTACACCCCTGCTAGATCGGTTTTCAAGTGCTTAAGCAGCTAATGTTTTCTGTGTATCTAATTGATGTGATTTTCTGCCTCTGTGCAAAGTTTCAGACTCAAGTACAGTTCCCTTGTAAGCCTGTTATGGTTCTAACAGAAAGTTTACCAACCTCATGACTTCATCGACAGAAGTAGTAAACTGTTTCTTCAGAGATTCCACATTGTCCTGGATCTTGCCAACATAACGCTGTTTTGTTTCCAGGACTTCGATGTTGTGCTTCAGTGTCACGTTCTCCAGCTGCAACAGTATATATTTATTTGTATCTATGTACCGTATGTTTTACTTATATTTCTCAAATTTAATATTTGATCACCTAAATATTATTTGACAAAACCATGAAATTATACAACCATGTTTCAAATGGTGAAGAAAGTTGCATACATAAATGTATAGGCTGGATATGTAGTGTCTGTATATAGGCAGTAATTCATAATTGTTTTTATTATTACTTTCTGCAGCACAAATGTACACTGTAGATACAGTACCGATACCGAGATTTCACTGGATATATATGTTTTAGGGTCTTCTGAATCCCAAAAAGGGATTTTTAGAAAAAGGTCAAGTATGTTGTGCACAGTGTAAACCAAATGAAAAAATTAATTGAATACCAAACTTGGTATGGTATTTAAGTTCAGCATCTTCCAAGGATGTGGCATGAAGATTTTCAAAAAAATCTCCCCATCTTCAACTACCCTTTACATGGAATATTTTTTGAAAATTTTAATTTTATCAAATATGGTTCTATTAATTTTGATTAATGATTAAAACGATTTTGATAAATTTGATTGCCATATCGTAAAATCCATTTCTATGCATGGCCAGGGGTTAAAAAATTCCTGCATGAGAAAAGTTTTAAGTGTTTTAAACTGAAACCAATGACAAGGAATATCTTGGAAATGGTCAGCTCCATGAAAAAAATGTATTTTACATAAATTGTGTATTTTAATGAGATCTCATTTATTGTGCAGTACCTTTTTGTTTATCTCTTACAGTTTACTAGTTATACAAAACTCATCCAGAATAAAGAGGTCTTCAGAGGCTATTTCCAGAAAATTTAAGATATAAATTTTATTTTTCATATGTATATCTTTAATTAAACTTTATTTTGATTAATTTGTAAAGCCATTTTTGAGAAAATAAAAATTTTTAAAATTTGTTCCATATAAAGGGAAGTTTGAGGCAGGGAGGATTTTTCTCAAAATATTTATGTCACATCCTTGGAAGATACTAAACTTAAATACCTGTTTGGTATTATCCTGTCTTTTTCAAGTTATCATGCACGCACTCGCGGGCGTGTGCGTGCCCACACACATACACACAGATGTTTTTATAAAAATGTTTTTTTTGGATACAGGGGACCCTAAAAACATGCATTTTTGGTGAAATCTCGCAACTGAATTTTTGGGTGGAGTACAATACCTTCTCCTTCTGTATAACATGTACTATGTACAAAAAGTAAAAGTACTAAACTAATAAAAATTAAATTGAGTTTTATTTATGGATGCTCTTTAAAAACTTTGGTTCTTAGCATCCCAGGTTATATTAGCTGAGAAATTTTGCTTAGAGGTCAGCTGTTAATGATTGTTCAAAATGTAAAGGACAATTTCTGATCCTGCCAAGTGTGAAGTGCAATCCAAAATACAGTTTTTGAATACAAGGACATATTGAACACTTAATGACACGTGATCTGCTGTCTCAAGGTCCTGTAATCTAGATGCCCCCACAAGTAAGATACTTACAGAGATGTTCCAAGCCTGTTGAGACAGCAGGTCACGTTCTCTAGATGCCACCTCATATAATATACTTACAGAGACGTTCCTAGCCTGTTGAGACAGCAGGTCATGTTCTCTAGATGCCCCCTCAAGTGTGAAACTTACAGAGACGTTCCTAGCCTGTTGAGACAGCAGGTCATGTTCTCTAGATGCCTCCTCATGTAATATACTTACAGAGACGTTCCTAGCCTGTTGAGAGAGCAGGTCATGTTCTCTAGATGCCTCCTCATGTAATATACTTACAGAGACGTTCCTAGCCTGTTGAGAGAGCAGGTCATGTCCTCTAGATACCCCTCATGTAATATACTTACAGAGACATTCCTAGCCTGTTGAGACAGCAGGTCATGTTCTCTAGATGCCCCCTCATATAATATACTTACAGAGACGTTCCTAGCCTGTTGAGACAGCAGGTCATGTTCTCTAGATGCCCCACAAGTATGATACTTACAGAGACGTTCCGAGCCTGTTGTGACAGCAGGTCATGTTCTCTAGATGCCCCACAAGTATGATACTTACAGAGACGTTCCGAGCCTGTTGAGACAGCAGGTCATGTTCTCTAGATGCCCCCTCATGTAATATACTTACAGAGACGTTCCGAGCCTGTTGAGACAGCAGGTCATGTTCTCTAGATGCCCCACAAGTATGATACTCACAGAGACGTTCCGAGCCTGTTGAGACAGCAGGTCATGTTCTCTAGATGCCCCACAAGTAAGATACTTACAGAGACGTTCCGAGCTTGTTGAGAGAGCAGGTCATGTTCTCTAGATGCCCCCTCATGTAATATACTTACAGAGACGTTCCTAGCCTGTTGAGACAGCAGGTCATGTTCTCTAGATGCCCCCTCATGTAATATACTTACAGAGACGTTCCTAGCTTGTTGAGACAGCGGTCATGTTCTCTAGATGCCCAACAAGTAAGATACTTACAGAGACGTTCCTAGCCTGTTGAGACAGCAGGTCATGTTCTCTAGATGCCCCCTCATGTAATATACTTACAGAGACGTTCCTAGCCTGTTGAGACAGCAGGTCATGTTCTCTAGATGCCCCACAAGTAAGATACTTACAGAGACGTTCCTAGCCTGTTGAGACAGCAGGTCATGTTCTCTAGATGCCCCCTCATATAATATACTTACAGAGACGTTCCTAGCCTGTTGAGACAGCAGGTCATGTTCTCTAGATGCCCCACAAGTATGATACTTACAGAGACGTTCCTAGCCTGTTGAGACAGCAGGTCATGTTCTCTAGATGCCCCACAAGTAAGATACTTACAGAGACGTTCCTAGCCTGTTGAGACAGCAGGTCATGTTCTCTAGATGCCCCACAAGTATGATACTTACAGAGACGTTCCTAGCCTGTTGAGACAGCAGGTCATGTTCTCTAGATGCCCCCTCATGTAATATACTTACAGAGACGTTCCTAGCCTGTTGAGACAGCAGGTCATGTTCTCTAGATGCCCCCTCATGTAATATACTTACAGAGACGTTCCTAGCCTGTTGAGACAGCAGGTCATGTTCTCTAGATGCCCCCTCATGTAATATACTTACAGAGACGTTCCTAGCCTGTTGAGACAGCAGGTCATGTTCTCTAGATGCCCCCTCATGTAATATACTTACAGAGACGTTCCTAGCCTGTTGAGACAGCAGGTCATGTTCTCTAGATGCCCCACAAGTATGATACTTACAGAGACGTTCCTAGCCTGTTGAGACAGCAGGTCATGTTCTCTAGATGCCCCACAAGTAAGATACTTACAGAGACGTTCCGAGCTTGTTGAGAGAGCAGGTCATGTTCTCTAGATGCCCCCTCATGTAATATACTTACAGAGACGTTCCTAGGCTGTTGAGACAGCAGGTCATGTTCTCTAGATGCCCCCTCATGTAATATACTTACAGAGACGTTCCTAGCCTGTTGAGACAGCAGGTCATGTTCTCTAGATGCCCCCTCATGTAATATACTTACAGAGACGTTCCTAGCCTGTTGAGACAGCAAGTCATGTTCTCTAGATGCCCCCTCAAGTAATATACTTACAGAGACGTTCCTAGCCTGTTGAGACAGCAGATCACGTTCTCTAGCTGCCCCCTCAAGTATGATACTTACAGAGACGTTCCTAGCTTGTTGAGACAGCAGGTCATGTTCTCTAGATGCCCAACAAGTAAGATACTTACAGAGACGTTCCTAGCCTGTTGAGACAGCAGGTCATGTTCTCTAGATGCCCCCTCATGTAATATACTTACAGAGACGTTCCTAGCCTGTTGAGACAGCAGGTCATGTTCTCTAGATGCCCCACAAGTAAGATACTTACAGAGACGTTCCTAGCCTGTTGAGACAGCAGGTCATGTTCTCTAGATGCCCCCTCATATAATATACTTACAGAGACGTTCCTAGCCTGTTGAGACAGCAGGTCATGTTCTCTAGATGCCCCACAAGTATGATACTTACAGAGACGTTCCTAGCCTGTTGAGACAGCAGGTCATGTTCTCTAGATGCCCCACAAGTAAGATACTTACAGAGACGTTCCTAGCCTGTTGAGACAGCAGGTCATGTTCTCTAGATGCCCCACAAGTATGATACTTACAGAGACGTTCCTAGCCTGTTGAGACAGCAGGTCATGTTCTCTAGATGCCCCCTCATGTAATATACTTACAGAGACGTTCCTAGCCTGTTGAGACAGCAGGTCATGTTCTCTAGATGCCCCCTCATGTAATATACTTACAGAGACGTTCCTAGCCTGTTGAGACAGCAGGTCATGTTCTCTAGATGCCCCCTCATGTAATATACTTACAGAGACGTTCCTAGCCTGTTGAGACAGCAGGTCATGTTCTCTAGATGCCCCCTCATGTAATATACTTACAGAGACGTTCCTAGCCTGTTGAGACAGCAGGTCATGTTCTCTAGATGCCCCACAAGTATGATACTTACAGAGACGTTCCTAGCCTGTTGAGACAGCAGGTCATGTTCTCTAGATGCCCCACAAGTAAGATACTTACAGAGACGTTCCGAGCTTGTTGAGAGAGCAGGTCATGTTCTCTAGATGCCCCCTCATGTAATATACTTACAGAGACGTTCCTAGGCTGTTGAGACAGCAGGTCATGTTCTCTAGATGCCCCCTCATGTAATATACTTACAGAGACGTTCCTAGCCTGTTGAGACAGCAGGTCATGTTCTCTAGATGCCCCCTCATGTAATATACTTACAGAGACGTTCCTAGCCTGTTGAGACAGCAAGTCATGTTCTCTAGATGCCCCCTCAAGTAATATACTTACAGAGACGTTCCTAGCCTGTTGAGACAGCAGGTCATGTTCTCTAGATGCCCCACAAGTAAGATACTTACAGAGACGTTCCTAGCCTGTTGAGACAGCAGATCACGTTCTCTAGCTGCCCCCTCAAGTATGATACTTACAGAGACGTTTCTAGCCTGTTGAGACAGCAGGTCATGTTCTCTAGATGCCCCACAAGTAAGATACTTACAGAGACGTTCCTAGCCTGTTGAGACAGCAGGTCATGTTCTCTAGATGCCCCCTCATATAATATACTTACAGAGACGTTTCTAGCCTGTTGAGACAGCAGGTCATGTTCCTAGATGCCCCCTCATGTAATATACTTACAGAGACGTTCCTAGCCTGTTGAGACAGCAGGTCATGTTCTCTAGATGCCCCCTCATGTAATATACTTACAGAGACGTTCCTAGCCTGTTGAGACAGCAGGTCATGTTCTCTAGATGCCCCCACAAGTAAGATACTTACAGAGACATTCCTAGCCTGTTGAGACAGCAGGTCATGTTCTCTAGATGCCCCACAAGTATGATACAGAGACGTTCCTAGCCTGTTGAGACAGCAGGTCATGTTCTCTAGATGCCCCCTCATGTAATATACTTACAGAGACGTTCCTAGCCTGTTGAGACAGCAGGTCATGTTCTCTAGATCCCCCCTCATGTAATATACTTACAGAGACGTTCCTAGCCTGTTGAGACAGCAGGTCATGTTCTCTAGATGCCCCCTCATGTAATATACTTACAGAGACGTTCCTAGCCTGTTGAGACAGCAGGTCATGTTCTCTAGATGCCCCCTCATGTAATATACTTACAGAGACGTTCCTAGCCTGTTGAGACAGCAGGTCATGTTCTCTAGATGCCCCCTCATGTAATATACTTACAGAGACGTTCCTAGGCTGTTGAGACAGCAGGTCATGTTCTCTAGATGCCCCCTCATGTAATATACTTACAGAGACGTTCCTAGCCTGTTGAGACAGCAGGTCATGTTCTCTAGATGCCCCCTCATGTAATATACTTACAGAGACGTTCCTAGCCTGTTGAGACAGCAAGTCATGTTCTCTAGATGCCCCCTCAAGTAATATACTTACAGAGACGTTCCTAGCCTGTTGAGACAGCAGGTCATGTTCTCTAGATGCCACCTCATATAATATACTTACAGAGACGTTCCTAGCCTGTTGAGACAGCAGGTCATGTTCTCTAGATGCCTCCACAAGTGTGATACTTACAGAGACGTTCCTAGCCTGTTGAGACAGCAGGTCATGTTCTCTAGATGCCCCCTCATATAATATACTTACAGAGACGTTCCTAGCCTGTTGAGACAGCAGGTCATGTTCTCTAGATGCCCCCTCATGTAATATACTTACAGAGACGTTCCGAGCTTGTTGAGACAGCAGGTCATGTTCTCTAGATGCCCCCTCAAGTATGATACTTACAGAGACGTTCCGAGCCTGTTGAGACAGCAGGTCATGTTCTCTAGATGCCCCACAAGTAAGATACTTACAGAGACGTTCCGAGCTTGTTGAGACAGCAGATCATGTTCTCTAGATGCCCCACAAGTAAGATACTTACAGAGACGTTCCGAGCTTGTTGAGACAGCAGATCATGTTCTCTAGATGCCACCACAAGTGTGATACTTACAGAGACGTTCCGAGCTTGTTGAGCCAGCAGGTCATGTTCTCTAGATGCCACCACAAGTAAGATACTTACAGAGACGTTCCGAGCCTGTTGAGCCAGCAGGTAATGTTCTCTAGATGCCCCACAAGTGTGATACTTACAGAGACGTTCCTAGCCGGTTGAGACAGCAAGTCATGTTCTCTAGATGCCCCACAAGTGTGATACTTACAGAGACGTTCCGAGCTTGTTGAGACAGCAGGTCACGTTCTCTAGATGCCCCCTCAAGTATGATACTTACAGAGACGTTCCGAGCTTGTTGAGACAGCAGGTCATGTTCTCTAGATGCCCCACAAGTGTTATACTTACAGAGACGTTCCGAGCCTGTTGAGACAGCAGGTCACGTTCTCTAGATGCCCCCACAAGTAAGATACTTACAGAGACGTTTCGAGCCTGTTGAGACAGCAGGTCACGTTCTCTAGATGCCACCACAAGCATGATACTTACAGAGACGTTCCGAGCCTGTTGAGACAGCAGATCACGTTCTCTAGATGCCACTACAAGTATGATACTTACAGAGACGTTTCTAGCCTGTTGAGACAGCAGATCACGTTCTCTAGATGCCACCACAAGTATGATACTTACAGAGACGTTCCGAGCCTGTTGAGACAGCAGGTCACGTTCTCTAGATGCCACCACAAGTATGATACTTACAGAGACGTTCCGAGCCTGTTGAGACAGCAAGTCATGTTCTCTAGATGCCCCCTCAAGTATGATACTTACAGAGACGTTCCGAGCTTGTTGAGACAGCAGGTCACTTTCTCTAGATGCCCCCTCAAGTATGATACTTACAGAGACGTTCCGAGCCTGTTGAGACAGCAGGTCATGTTATCTAGATGCCCCACAAGTATGATACTTACAGAGACGTTCCGAGCCTGTTGAGACAGCAGGTCACGTTCTCTAGATGCCACCACAAGTAAGATACTTACAGAGACGTTCCGAGCTTGTTGAGCCAGCAGATCACGTTCTCTAGATGCCACCTCCAGTTTGGTGACGATGCTACTCTCCTGTATGATCTTGCTGCTGAGTTGCTCCCCAGTGCTATGTATTGCAGCCACAGCATTTCCCAGTTGCTTTCTGGTTTCCTGTAGCTCGCTCTGCACTCTGTCTAGCTCTCGTCTCAGGTCATTCTGAGTCAGCTGTAGCTCCTGTATCTTCTGTTGCTGCTCTGTCGTCTGTTCCTGCACATCCAACACTACCATCTCGTACTTTCTCTACACAGTACATAGTCACAAATATTACACATGTACTACAGTGTTGAATGCTCACAGCACTTTCTCTGGACATTTGCTAACAAATTATTGTTAAAAAGTATGATGAGTCCCATTCGCATGGCTTTCTCTGCAACCTAATGTTGCTAAAGATTATTCTTTATCTAAGTCATGGTAATTGAGATAAACATTAGCTGAAATGGTTGCATTAGTTCCTTATTAATAGGAAAATATGGTAATACTTCAGGCTAAAGTGATATTCAGATCTTTTAAATAGCCAGTCACTATGTTAAACAACTGAAATTTGGTTTGCTTTGCTGTAAAATATAAGAGAGATGAAGTAACAGATGAACTTTGGTTTGAGAAAAGTTTAAGTATCTTAAATTTGAAACCAATAACAGGAATATCTGGAAAAATATATATGACATAAATTGTGTGTTTTAATGAGATCTACATTTTGGTATAGTAAGTTTTTGTATATCTCTTATGGTTTGCCAATTATACAAAAGTCGTACAGAATGAAGAGTACTTAAAAGGCAGTTTCCAGAAAATTCAAGATATAAGAATTATTTTTCATAACAATGCCTTAATTTTATGGCATTTTAAGCTAACTTGTTAAATAGCCATTTTTACTTTCTCTATACGTACTATGTACATAGTGTATAGAGAAGGTATTGTACTCTACCCAAAAATTTGATACCGAAATTTCATCGGAAATATATGTTTTAGGGTTCCCTGTATCCAAAAAAGGTATTTTCAGAAAAATGTCCATGTGTGTGCGTGCATGCGTGTGTGTGTACATGATAACTGAAAAATGAAGTCGGTAAAATACCAAACTTGGTATTTAAGTTTAGTATCTTCCAGGGATGCGACACAAAGATTTTGAGAAAAATCCCCCCACCCCAAACTACCCTTTACATATAACTTTTTTCTTAAATTTTGATTTTCTCAAAAATGGCTCTAATGCTTTTGATTAAAATATCATATATTAAAAATATTTACTTGAAAAATAAAATGTATATCCTGAATTTTCTTGGAATAGCCTCTGCTGACTACTTTGTTCTGGATGAACTCTATGGAATCTTGTATAACTGCTAAACCGTAAGAGATAGACAAAAACTTACCACACAAAAAATGTAGAGCAGGTTAAAACACAAAATTTATGTTATAGACATTTTTTTTCGTGGAGTTGATCGTTGTTTTAGATATTTCTTGTTTTTGGTTTCAGCTTTAAAAAACACACTTTTCTCATATGGGATTTGTCAACTTCTATCCATACAAACAAAGGAGCTTCAGTCACATAGCAACCAGGTTTGACTATCACTTTAATCTATGCTGCTCCTTTATTTCGCTTCTACTTATAAGGAAGCAAGTAATATGGCTATTTTTGCTAATTTTTTGTCGATTAGCATGAAGTAAATAGAAGCATTAGCTTTTTGACAGTAACTTGTTGCAGAGATGTAGAGAAAGTCATGTGAATGGATCACATCAGATTTTTTAGAAAAATGTTGCATATAAAGAATAGTTGGGATATTCTTGAAAACCTTTGAGACACATCCTTGGAAGATATTGAACTTAAATATCAAGCTTTGTTACTTGAAATGATGACAATTTTAGGACAGTGATGTGTACTATAAATATTGATTTGAGTTGATTGTAACACATTTCCATCATTTTACTATTAAGGACATGTTTTAGAAGTACCGTTGCTCCCATTATCAACTTTTCACCTGCCAGTGCCATATGATTATCTGGTGTTATAGTAAACACCTCTGGTGGTGGATTTAGGAACTCCTAGATGAGGATGTCTCCAGGTGAGATTTTAAAATTCATATTATTTAATCAAAATTGGGAGCCAATTTTTAGAAAATCAAAATGTTTGAAAATTTTTCCATGTAAAGGGTAGTTTCTGGTGGGGGGATTTCCTTGAAAATCTTTGTGTCGCAATCTTGGGAGATACTAAACTATGCTGTCCACATACACACAGACCTTTTTTCAGACTTAAGGGACCTCAAAACACATTTCTGGTGAAATCTCGGTATCAAACTTTGGGTGGAATACAATATTTTCTATATGCACTGTGCATATATGCTAGAGGAAGTATGAATTGAAAAAACCATGTTTTAACAGAGGAAAACATTGATGTTGGTGCACAAGAAAGTCTCTGATGGAGTTAGCACAGTAAGCAGGAGATAAGTCAGCACAAACATTACAACAACTATAACATAAAAAATGTGAGGTGTTCCATTCACATGATTTTCTCTACATCTCTGTAACAAATTATTGTTGAAAAGCTTATGCTTCTAATTACTTCATGCTGATCAAGAAAAAGTTAGCAGAAATAGTCTTATTACTTGCTTCCTTGTAAGTAGAAGCGAAATAAGGGAGTAGCATAGGTTAAAGTGATAGTCAAAAGCTGGTTGCTATGTGACTGAAGTTCCTTTGTTTGTATGGACACGAGTTGACAAAGTCCTGTATGAGAAAAGTAAGTTTTTCAAAGCTGAAACAAAAAACTAGGAATATGTCAAAAAGGATCAACTCCACAAAAAAAAAACATATATATATATATATATATATATATAACATAAAATGTGTGTTTTAACGTGCTCTACATTTTTTGTGTGTTAAGCTTTTGTCCATCTCTTATAGTTTAGCAGTTATGCAAAATTCCCTAAAATTCATCCAGAATAAAGTAGTCTTCAGAGGCTATTCCTAGAAAATTCAAGATATACATTTTATTTGTCAAGTAAATATCTTTAATATACAATATTTTAATGAAAATCGTTAGAGCCATTTTTAAGAAAATCAAAAATTTCGAAAAAAGTTCCATGTATAGGGTAGTTGGGAGTGGGGGATTTTTTTGAAAATTTTTGTGTTGCATCCTTGGAAAATACGAAACTTAAATAGCAAATTTGGTATTCAACGGTCTTTTCGTTTTTGAGTTATGCTGTCCACAGACACACACACACACATGGACCTTTTTGTAAAAATGCTTTTTTTTATATTCAGGGGATCCTAAAACATGTATTTCCAGTGAAATCTTGGTATCAAACTTTTTGGTGGAATACAATACTTCCTCTACACACTATTTACATAGTACATTAGAGAAAGTAAAAATGGGTAGAAATAACCAACATAACCCAAAAAGAATTGCAACATGTTTTTAATAATCTGTTAAGAAGCTGCAAAGCCTGCCATATTTTTTGAAAAGGTAAGAAAAGTATGGAAAATTCAATATTCTAATTGACCTTGTCCAGTCTGCTATTGGTTTTGATGCACAAGGAAACTGCAACCTGGCATGCCCACTTATCTAATGACCCTACATTATTACTTTGCTATAAATAGTGAATTTACTTATTGTCATGTATTACTGAGTGACATTATGTTATTGTTTGTATTAGTTTATATTATCTATAATTTGAATTGATTCCATTTCACATTACCCTTGTATTCAGTGGAAAATAAATCACATTTGCAGAATTTTCACTGTTTACAGGTTTTATTTATTATTGGGCCAAGCTTTTAAATCTGTGTACAAATTGGAAGTACAGTATACTCCTGATTATCCATGTACCCCCCCTAAAATTATTTTGTTTTAATGTCAACACACTTTTTTTTGTTTCTCCGCAATCTCTTTCACAAATTTAACTTGCTCTGTTGACACTTACACGCTGATTAACATCAGAAAAACTGAATTTGATTTTTACACAGAACAGGCAGGTTGATGACAGAAATAGTACTCTGTTGTCACGTGGTGATTGTTTAAACAAAGGAAATGGTGTTTATTGTCACATGGCATGTTTCCTAAAGAGAAGCAATACCTATGCACAGAAGAACAAACTTTTGAACAAAGAATACTTGTTGAAAAAAGCTTTTAAACATAATTTCTTATTCACATATATATGTTGTACCTTAAAAGTATTAAATTACGGGTTTCTCAATTCATGTTTTTTTTATTATTTTGTGCTTCTCCCCCATTAATCTGGATAATCGTATTAGAAACACATAGGTATGAAATATGGACATCATGCATTAGTAGATATGAACCTGCTGCAAGTTATACCCCAATAAGGCAGTTTTGGCAATTCCTGTCACTTAAGCAATTTTCAGCTTTCGCTTTGGCCATGTGACTGCTTACTACCTTATTTCCTCTTTTGAACACATGAATTTTCTTACAATAATATAACACAGTTTCTTATAAAGAAAAATTGTCGTGAAACATATTGTACAAAATGTGCCTGGCCAACTTAAATGAACACTAAATTTAAAATTCTGTGAAGAAGTGATCATTGCAGTTTAACTTCTCAGACTCCTTGACTGTGTGTTATCGCAACTGCTGCATTCTACTTTGCGGCTTAGGGCCCTAAATCTGACATTTGTGAAAGGGTGGAAATAACCTGCTAATTGTTTTACAAGGTTGACAGCTAAGTAGTACAAGCAGCAGCTGCTATGTGCCTCAGTGACTGAAACTTAAACTGCTATTTTGGGCAGATAAACCTAAAAAGAATGTCATATTCTTGTGCTATATTTCATATTCTGTTCGTATATTAATGATTCATACACCCTAACTCACTATAAAACAATGTCTGTTTTGGTAAAACTTACTTAGGCGATCCAAATTTGAAAGTTGTTGAAAATTGAACTTGTTCAGGTTTGAAATTTGCTAGATTCCCCGAAGTTTTGGTTTCATTTTTCGATTATTGGGTAGCTTCACAGATCCTTCGACTGAGGTTAGATTTGTTTAACTTCTTTATAACATTACAATGTTCCTCCCTCGACTTAATTATTACACCAGCCTTTTCGTTAGGTCTTCAGTCAATTTTACGTGTTTACATACTATTTTGTGGATTGCTACTTGGCAAGTGAGGGATTGTTCTTGAAGAGAAATTGTTTTTTAAAAAAGAGTCCTACATTGCTTTGCAGATAATTATAACTTTATATTTTAACTTTTCTGAAGAGGACTCACTTATAGGTATCCTGTTTTATTTGACCTACCCTTTTCTCGGCGAGTTCGCATAGAGCCTCCCTTAGTTTACGCTCGAAAGCATCCAGATCTGTGGAACACACGTTCCCATTGGCCAACGCAGACATTGCGTCATTACTAGAATTAAAAGCACGGATTGTTAACATCACATTGTTATTTTTTTATAGTTTAATAGTAGTCATGTTACAGGGTTTACACTTACCTGATCGCTTGTAGAACAATGTCGTGCCATGTAATATAACGCAAAGACGGCAAACATAAAAGTATATGACAGGTATTAGTTTTCTTACCATTCTTGGTTATGTATAGTCAGAAGTCTAGAAAGTTAAAATTACATCATACGAATGTAAAGAAGCCTTTTAATGCAAAAAAGCGTAACAATCTGTTCGTATATTCCGAGGAGTTGGCGGACAATGAGATTAAGGTAAAATCAATAACGTGAAAGACAATACAAGTCTACATCCTTCGGGGGATCCAACTCTGTGAATACTAAAGAGCCAATTTATTAAAGCCTATTTACATCCCACCCCGTCGTGTCGGAATAATTTCTTTACTGTGAACGGCAAGAGAATATTAAATATAGTGAACTACCAAGATATTCCATAATGCATTTCAAAAACTGATTCCTAATATTCCGTTCCACCAACTCAAAAACTAATAAAGAGGGGTGGGGATTGGACGCCAACTTTCAATAAGGAAAGGCAATGAACTGTTGGCCTGTTTACGTCAAAGTAGTAGATTAAAAGTTGTGACACTAATGATATTTCAATATTCAATAAGACGCCCAGTTCAGGAAAACATTCTAAAGTAGGTTAAGAGGATATTCTCAGAACGAGAAAAACAAGTCCTTTGGGATTAGCATTATAGGTTTAAAAAGTTTATCGGTGCTAAAATAGCTAAATAACCTACATTTACTCACCGCTTACAATCCAAAAGCCAACAGTCTTTTTTTCTCCGGTTCTTTCTTTTATTATCATAGAGGATTTATATAATTGCGTTACAAGAGACAAACGAAAACAGAGACACCGTATCTTGGAAATTTAAACCAAACACTGTTCCCAGTACGAAAGATATTTGATTCAACTCATAAACAATTACATTTAATAAATTTCTATAAGAGACTGTAGTGATGGGTGTAATAAATTTATATTTAAGAAAACATTACAGATCTTATGAGATCTTACTTTTTGTGTACTTACTGCCTAATCTAAGGCACTGCTTAAAGTATTGCATATATTACCCTAACCAGCAAGAATTATACTTATGTTTACTTGCATATAATACTAATGGGTCAAGTTATGATGTAGAAATGTATTTATTTATGCTACTCATTAAATAAATTGCTTCGCTCTATATTGCTGTTCGTCACTTGAAAAACATTCGGGTTAAGATACAATGATTGTAACAGTTATGTTATTATATAGCAATTTTAAGCAACATTTCTTGTATTAGGGAGTAAGCACACAAACATTAAAGCTTTTGAGACCCTTTCTATTTTCTTGGCTTTTAACTGATGTCCTCATTTCGTGAGTTTCTCATCATTTAAACGACATTGAGGAAACAATAATACAATTTGTTTAAGCATGAAACCTTGTACGTTTTCATTCACGAAGATCATAATTCTTTTTCGACTGATATTGATCGGTGGAATACTTTTATGGTCTATCAGTCGATTAATTTCTGTCAGAGTTAATCATGAAAGTATAACATATAATATAGTATAATAATTAATAGGTAATTAATGCAATGTTGATATTGATTTCATCATTTCAAAAGATTCCCAAAATTCAGCACTAAATCAGAGTTTCAGAGCTAATCCTAAAGGGAAAGAATAGTACGAGACAACGGATGTGAAGGAAGAAAGTTTGGAAAACCAAAACACAGATAGCATTCTGTACTAAAAGTAAATATTTATTATAAAACTTACACAAATGTTATGATAATAATGATTGTGGTGAGTAGAAAGCACAAAATTGACGGACAGTTCTACAAGAATGTCACTAACACTTGTAAAACACGTAGTAAAAGTAGAAAAGTTGGTTCAGACGATGACTTCTGGCTGTTGTTGGTGAATGTGATGTGGACTGTTGGGTCCCTGAGAGATGCCGCGGTCGAACGTGAGCAGAACGGCAGGCCACATGGGGTCGTTGAGAGAGGTGCCCCCAACACGCTTCTTGTGCCGCCGCGGGGACTTCCGATGGGCGCTGCCTGGCTGTCTGAAGCTAAAGAACCCACCTGAGTCTTCACCCTGACGACTGCGTCTCCTGAAGCTGAGGTATTTGATGTCGCTGACTCTGGTCTTCTCGGGGGTGTTTGTCGGCTCGTCGAGGACGACTACCCGGGGTAGAGGCACAGACACTGAGGTCAGCTGGTTGTTTTTGACGACCTGAAGCACTCCACTGGCCTTGATCTCTTTCCTGGGGCTAGGGCTCTGTTCCGGAGCGCCCTTTTCACCACAACAACACCTCTTGATGCTCAAGTTCTTCTGCTGCTGCATCTTCTTGCGGGGCGGCTGTGGCAGAGGGGGCGGAGGTGCCTGGTTTCTGAGGTTCTCTGGCAAGGGCATTGCGTTTTCTTTGCGATCCTTGGTGCTGGCTGTCCATCCGTAAGACTCAGGTTTACTCTCCGGAACGGGAGTGGAGTTTTCTTTGCTCTCTTTGGTCCTGTCGGTCCATCCATAGGGCTGACGGAACTCTTTGAGGATGTCGGTCTTGACTGGGGACGTCGGCGTACTCCAGGCCATTCTCTCGCACCCTGGCTTGCAGTCTATCCGCCTCTGGAGGACGATAGGTGGCGGCACGTGTTTGGATCCCTCTTCGTCGCTATCGAACAAAGGTGTCCGACACCGGGGCGTGATCCTAGGACTCTTGAGCTTGCTGTAGCCGCGGTAAGTCGCCATCCACTTGTCGATCCTACTGGAGAATCGTTCTGCCTCGTTGGTCCACCTTCCCATGAGGGAGGTGATAGGACTCGCTGGTAAGTGCGGCATGTTGGGTCACAAGGAGTTCTGGGGCGCAGACATCTCGGTCACTGGTCTCTTGGGGCCCCCAACTTCTCTTATATACGCATGCCGAGGGAAACCTCTCAGTCACTCTCATCTCGTTAACAATAATGGGGTTAGTGTGGCTGTTACGTCTCCAACTGACGTAATCTTAGGTAACAGGAAGCGCTGTGTACTCCACAACAAGGGGGCGGAGCACCCTCATTGATTTAACACAACAACTGATTTTTACATTTTCTACTACGAACTTAACAGTAGGTAGAGCAAATGTTGCATTTCACCCAACAATTCAATACCAAGATTTCACCGAAAATACACATTTTAAGGGGAGTCGAAATTCCCTATCTGAGCAATGTTAAAGTTTTACCCATTATCTCAGCAAATATTTAACTTAATGAGCTCATTTTTACTTTCTCTACACGTACTATGTACATAGTGTATAGAGAAGGTATTGTAATGCACCCAAAATTTGATACCGAGATTTCACCGGAAATATATGTTTTGAGGCCCCCTGAATCCAAAAAAAGCATTTTTACAAAAAGGTCCGCGTGTGTCTGAGTGTATGTGCGCCCGTGGGCAGCATAGCTCAAAAACAAAGAGACCGCTAAAAACCAAAGTTGGTATTTAAGTTTGGTATCTTCCAAGGATGCGACACGAAGATTTTCAAGAAAATCCACCCATCCCAAACTACTCTTTACATCGAACAAATTTCGAAAATTTTGATTTTTTCAAAAATGGTTCTTACAATTTTGATTGAAATGTCATATATTAAAGACATTTACCTGAAAAATAAAATGTATATCATGAATTTTCTAGGAATAGCCTCCGGATGAATTTTACAGAATTTTACATAACTGCTAAACCGTAAGAGATGGACAAAAACTTAACACACAAAAACACACGTTAAAACACACAATGTATGTCATATACATTTTTATCGTGGAGTTGATCGTTTTTGACATATTCCTAGTTTTTTGTTTCAGTTTTGAAAAAATTATACTTTTCTCATACAGGAATTTGTCAACTGCTGTCCACACAAACAAAGGAACTTCAGTCACATAGCAACCAGCTTTTGACTATCACTTTAACCTATGGCACTCCCTTATTTCGCTTTTACTTTCAAGGAAGCAAGTAATAAAACTATTTCTGCTAATGTTTTCTCGATTAGCATGAAGTAAATAGAAGCATAAACCTTTTTAACAATAATTTGTTGCAGAGATGTAGAGAAAGTCATGTGAATGGACCACATCAGATTTTTCAAGGAATTTCAGTAACACCTTTACTGTTGATTGATGAAAAATAGAATACTTCTGTTCATTACAAGGAAAGGTATGTGTTTTTAAATAAAACTCTTAAAATGTTGAAAAAAGATTATTTTTATATCTTCAAAAAATTATTAATCCCTATACATAAAAACCTTTTCGTTAAAATAAAGCCTATTTATCTACAAATATATGAATAAAATTTCAGTCCTTGGTTCCATTAGTTTCTGAGATAATGGGGTATTTGTATAGGAAATTTAATTTCTTCTGAAATTGCCTTCAAGCACAACATTAAACAAAACAAAAATCTGTGTTCCTTTCACATGACTTTCTCTACGTCTCTGTAACAAATTATTGTTAATACGCGTATTCATCTATCTACTTGATGCTAATCGAGATAAACACTAGCAAAAACTGTCTTATTACTTGCTTCCATGTAAGTAGAAGGCAATACACTGGATTAAACTGACAGTCACATGTTTTAAAATGTGGTTGCTATTAGATTGAAATCCGTTTCTTTGCGTGGCCAGGAGTTGACAAGTTGCTATATGAAAAAAGTTTTAGGTAGGTATTTTAAAGCTGAAACCAATAACAAGGGATATTTCGAAAATGGCCAAATCCACGAAAACAATATATATGATATAAATTGTGTGTTTCAACGAGATCTACATATTTTATACATAAGTTTTTGTCTATCTCTTTCGGTTTACTAGTTATGCAAAAATCCAATAAACCTCATTCAGAATAAAGAGGTCTTCTGAGGCTATTGCCAGAATATTCAACATATGCATTTTATTTGTCTTGTAAATATCTTAAATATACAGTACTTTAATCAAAATATATAGAACCATGTTTTAGAAAGTCAAAATTGTAGAAAATGTTTCTATGTAAAGCATAGTTTCGGGTGGGGGGACTTTCCTCTGAATCTTCGTGTCGCATCATTAGAAGATATACCAAGTTTGGTATTTTACCGACATTTGTTTTTGAGTTATCGTGCTCACAGATACACGGACTCAGGCGCGCGCGGACCTTTCTCTAGAAATCTGATGTGTTCCATCCACATGACTTTCTCTACATTTTGTTACAAATTATTGTTTATAAGCTTATTCTTCTAACTAATTCATGCTAATCGACATAAACATAAGCAAAAACGGTCGGATTACTTAGTTCCTTGTAAGTAGAAGGGAAATAAGCTAGGCCAAACCAATAGTCAAATGTTTTAAAATGTGGTTGCTATGGGATTGAAATCCGTTTCTTTGCGTGGCCAGCAGTTGACAAGTTGCTATATGACAAAAGTTTTAAGTATTTTAAAACTGAAACAAATAACAAGGAATATCTCGAGAACGGAAAACTCCACGAAAAAAAAGTTGTATAACATAAATTGTGTGTTTTAAGGAGATGTACATTTGTTGTGTAATAAGTTTTTGTCAATCTCTTACGTCGCCCTCCGTGGTGTAATGGTTACCATGCTCGCTTCATATACCCAAGGTCGCGGGTTCAAACCCGGCGGAGGACGATGGATCTTTTCGGAAGGGAAGTAAAGCCGTTGGTCCCGTGTCGTAGATTTACGGCACGTAAAAGAACCTCAAGCCTGATAGAGAGGCCTCTGAGCAAAATTAAGCGGTCTTTCACGCCCAATATAGAATGGGACGCTGAGAACCACAGCAGTTAAAGAGCGTCCATAAATAACACGCCATTTTATTTTTCAATCTCTTACGGTTTACCAGTTATGAAATATTCAGGAAAATTCTAAAGAGGTCTTTAGAGGCTATTCCCAGAAAATTCAAGATATGCATTTTATTTGCCATGTAAATATCTTTAATATACAGTATTTTAATCAAAATAGTTAGAGCCAATTTTGAGAAAATCAATATGTTCAAAACTTTTTACATTTAAAGGATACTTTGTGGTAACGGGGAATTCTCAAAATCTTTGTCTTGCATCCTTGGAAGATATTAAACTTAAATAGCAAGTTTGGTATTTTACCCGCTTTTCGTTTTTGAGTCATCGTGTTCACATACACACAGACCTTTCATTAAAAAATGATTTTTTGGTTACAGGGGTCCCTAAAACGTGTATTTCCGGTGAAATCGTGTATTGAATTTTTGGGAGCAATCCTTATCTACCTATGTACCACGCAGTATGTAGAGAAAAGCTTTGGTCTTACACTTATTTTGACAATGACCTTGAAATGTTTTATACACAACAACTTAACAAAGCGATACTTTAGAAACTACAAGGAATACCAAAACATTAAATCAATACTTTTATTAATTACAACTTTATAGAACTATTGTTGTTAAACATATAGTTTCCGACTAAGAATACCATCCGAGACTCCTTGACCCAAAACCTGATGTGTTGCATTCACACGACTTTCTCTACCTATTCTGTACAGCAAACGATTCTTACAAAAGATTATTGCCTACCTTCTGTATGTGTGTATGTGTGTGAATGTATGTGTATGTATGTGTGTATGTATGTATGTGTGTATGTGTGTATGTATGTATCTATGTATGTGTGTATGAATGTGTGTATGTATGTGTGTGTGTATGTATGCATGTGTGTATGTATGTATGTATGTATGTATGTATGTATGCATGTGTATGTATCTATGTATGCATGTGTGTATGTATGTATGTATGTATGAATGTGTGTATGTATGTGTGTGTATGTATGTGTGTGTATGTATGCATGTGTGTATGTATGTATGTATGTGTATGTATGTATGTGTGTATGTATGTGTGTGTGGTTGTATGCATTATGTATGTATGTGTGTATGTATGTGTGTATGTATTTATGTATGTATGTGTGTGTGGTTGTATGTGTGTATGTATGTATGTATGTATGTGTGTGTATGTATGTAGGTATGTGTGTATGTATGTATGTGTATTTATGTATGTATATATGTATGTGTATGTATGTAGGTAGTTAGCTTGGTATGTATGTATGTATGTATGTATGTATGTATGTGTGTGTCGCCCTCCGTGGTGTAATGGTTACCCGGCGGAGGACGATGGATTTTTTCGGGTGTAAAAATCCTTAGCATGGCTTCCTTCGGAAGGGAAGTAAAGCCGTGGGTCCCGTGTCGTAGATTTACGGCACGTAAAAGAACCTCAAGCCTGATAAGAGAGGCCTCTGAGCAAAACTAAGCGGTCTTCCACACCCAATTTAGAATGGGACACTGAGAACCACAGTAGTTAAAGAGCGTCCATAAATAACACGCCATTTCCATTTATGTATGTATGTGTGTGTATGTATGTAGGTATGTATATATATGTGTGTGTATGTATGTATGTTTGTAGGTTGTATATATATATATATGTGTGTGTGTGTGTGTGTGTGTGTATTACTGGCTTTTTTGTGAGTAAAAGAAAACTAAGGGAAAGCAGTATGCTAAAGTGATAGTCAAAGGTTTTAAAATATGTCCTTTTGGGATAACTTTTAAATTCGGTTCTCTTTGGATGGCCATGAGTAAAATAAAAGAGATTTTGAGAAAAATCTCCCCACTCCTTTATATGGAACTTTTTTTCGAAATTTTTTATTTTCTTAAAAATGGCTTAACGATTTTGATTAAAATATCGTACATTAAAGATATTTACCTGACAAATAAAATATATATGTTGAATTTTCTGGGAATAGCCTCTGAAGACCTGTATTCTGGATGTATTTTATGGAATTTTGCATAACTGCTAAATCGTAAGAGATGGCGAAAACCTACCTCGCAAAATATGTAGAGCACGTTAAAATACACAATTTATGTTATATACATTTTTTCGTGTAGTTTGTCGTTTTTTATGTATTCCTTATTTATGGTTTCAGCTTTAAAAAAACATACTTTTCTGATACGGAAATTTCTCAACTCCTGTCCACGCAAAGTATCTTCAGTCACATAGCAACCACTTTTGACTATTACTTTAACCTATGGTACTCTCTTATTTCACTTCTACTTACAAGGAAGCAAGTAATAAGACTACTTCTGTTAATTTTTTCTCGATTAGCATGAAGTAAATAGACGCATAGGCTTTTTAACAATAATTTCTTGCAGAGATGTGGAGAAAGTTATGTGAATGGAACACATGAGGTTTTTTCTGTAAGCGTAGTAACTGGAGCACGGGGTCCACCTTCCTTTGAAATTAACTGTCTTCCCTGTCTAAATAATTTAAAGCACCTTCAAGCTGTATTGTAGGGAAGAACAGACTCTCCATGACCTCCTGTAACTTGTATAGGCTTCATACTGTTGAGAGGAAAGCAGAATTTCAAAGCCACGTATTGTTTCTCGCGCGTCACCTCCATTACTGCGGTGGGTTATACTGAACATTTTACCAGCAGTGAAACTACTATGGCGTGTTTGCTACACATTAAGCTAACAGAATATTATAAGATTCAATTCTAAACGCGAGATATTATGACCGTAAAAAAACCTATGATCATTGTTTAATGAACAGCTCTCGTATATTATAAAAGCATGATTATTGTTTAAAAAAATCAACTATGTGTTGTACACAAGTGCTGAAAATTTCAGTTCTCTACCCCCCGCACAATTTTGTTTACAGAAAACTGAATTTAAAAATATAAATATTCTAAAAAGGGACATTGCATGAGAGCTTTAAAGGAATGCAGACTAGCATTTAAATACATTAAAAACCTCTTGCCCCCCCCCCCCAATAGTATCTATGTATTTTTGAAACAGAATAATTATTAGCGCCTAAAATAGATTTTACCATTTGAGAGTAAGTTGTCCCCCTAAGGCGGGTGGAACGTGGGGCGTGAGGAACAAGCAATGCTTGGGAGTCCGGCGCCCTCACATATTTGATTGCAGTCGCCAATTTAGGGTTACATAACGTGTGTCTTTTAGCGAGATGTGAACTTTTTGTATCAGCTATACAACATTCAGAATAAAGAGGCCATTTCCAGAAAATTCAACATATATATGAGATTTTAATCAAAATCGTTAGAACCATTTTTGAAAAAAACGAAATTTTCGAAATGTTATTTTCTTGAAAATCTTCGTGTCACATCTTTGGAAGATGCTGAACATAAATATAAAGTTTGGTATTTAACCAACTTTGCGTTTTTAACCTATGTTACCCCTCCCCCCCCCCCCACACACACACAAACGCACCCTTTCCTAAAAATATTCTTTTTGGATTTAGGAGGTCCAACATAAATTTATGAAATCTCGATATTGCACTTTCGGGTGCAATACACTATGTACATAACACGTGTAGAGAAAGTAAAAATTAAGCATTTACATTTTATTTCTTATGAAAATATCTTTAATATATGTTATTTTAATCAAAGTATTGAGAAAATCGACATTTTTGAAATTTTTCCCATATAAAGAGTACTGTGAAGTGGGAAACCGTAACTGGTAAACCGTAAGGGATAGACAAAAACTTACCACACAGAAAATGTACAGCACATTAAAACACACAATTTATGTTGTATACATTTTTTTTCGTGGAGTTGATCGTTTTTTTTAGATATTCCTTGTTTTGGGTTTCAGCCTTGAAAAACTTATACATTTCTCATACAGGAATTTGTCGACTCCTGTCCATACAAACAAAGGAACCTCATTCACATAGCAACCAGCTTTTGACTATCACTTTAACCTATGCTACTCCCTTATTTCGCTTCTACTTACAAGGAAGCAAGTAATAAGACTACATCTGCTAATTTTTTCTCACTAAGCATGAAGTAAATAGAAGCATACGCTTTTTAACAAAAATTTGTTGCAGACATGTAGAGAAAGTCATGTGAATGGAACACATAAGATTTTTTAAAATATTGTTCCAATTTTGATAAATAAATGATTAAATTTCGAAAAATGAAGAGTTTTGGACAGCACGAAAATAATAATTGTTGTACAGTAACTAGAGCTGGTAAAAAACAAATATGTGACACATTTACTATAAAACTGGACTTTGTTACTTTCTCTAGCTCGTATGTACAATGTTCAAAGTGGATAGAGAAAGTATTGTTTTCCAACCAAAAATGCGATACCGAGATTTCATCGGTAATGTATGCTTTGAGGTGCCTTGAATCTGAAAAAAACATTCTTAGAAAAAGGTCCTTGTGCGTCTAAGGACAGCAGAGCTCAAAAGTTAAATACCAAACTTGATATTTAAGTTCAGTATCTGCCAAGAATGCGACGCGAAGATTTTCAAGAAAATCCTCCCACCCCCAACTACCCTTTATATGGAAAAATTTTCGACATTTTTGATTTTCTCAAAAATGACTGTATCGATTTTGAACAAAATACTGTATATTAAAGATATTCACTTCGTAAATAAAATGTATATTTTGAATTTTCTAGGAATAGCCTGTGATCAGCTCTTTATTCTGGTTGAGTTTTACAGAATGTTGAGTAACGGTTAAACAGGAAGAGATAGAAAAAAACTTTTACCACAAAAAATGTAGATCTTGTTAAAACACATAATTTATGTCACATAGTTTTTATTGTAGAGTTGATTATTTTCGATATATTGATTGTTATTGTTTCAATTTTAAAATGTTTGACTTTTCTCATAATGGAACTTTTCAACTCCGTAAAGAAACGGATTTTAATCCCATAGGGACCACATTTTCCTTCTACTTACAAGGAAACAAATAATGACAATTTCTGCTAATGTTTATCTCAATTAGTATCAAGTAGATAGAAAGATAAGCTTTTGTAAGAGTAGTGTTGCAGAATAGATATGAAAATTCATGTTAATGCAAGGCATGAGATTTCGGGGTGGGTTTGGAGTTCATCGCCAATTATTTGCTGCAGGATAAACAAAAATGATTTTCAGTAAGTCCTTTTTGTTGGCAGGCAAATTAAAATGACAAAAGAAGAGAGAATATTATTAAAATGAAATCAGATGTCAGGGATTTGCATGCGAGGGTTGCTGATTGGAATAACAGCTTCCCTGGTTTTCAATTGGTATTCCTGAGGAGTGTATGTATCCCTAGGGACAAGGGTAGTGACGTCATGCACCACCATAAAAAGGCCTTCCTCCAACAGCAACCTCGGACAAGCTCGCAGTCGCCTCAGCAGAACACTTCACCACAAGGTAAGGTCCTCCTTCAATCCTCCACACTTTTGCTTTATTCAACAAAACTCATTCAGAATTAAAACACTTTAAGATACAATATGTTTCCACTATCCCAAATTTAAAATCTTCCAAATTATAATACATTTCATTTTGTTATTTATTAGCAAAATAAAAATAATCTGCTGTGTTTAAATCACATGCCTTTCTCTACATTTCTGTAACAAATTATTGTTGAAAAGCTTATGCTTCTATGTACTTCATGTTAATCGAGAAAACATTAGCAGAAATAGTCTTATTACTTGCTTCCTTGTAAGTAGAAGCGAAATAAGGGAGTAGCATAGGTTAAAGTGATAGTCAAAGGCTGGCTGCTATGTGACTGAAGTTCCTTTGTTTGTATGGACAGAAGTTGACAAATTCCTATATGAGAAAGGTATAAGTTTTTTAAAGCTAAAACCAAAAACAAGGACTTTTCTAAAAAAAAAAAAAAGATCAACTCCACCAAAAAAAAAAAAAAAAAAAAGTATATAACATAAATTGTGTGTTTTAACTTGCTCTACATTTTTTGTGTGGTAAGTTTTGTCCATCTCTTACGGTTTAGCAGTTGTGCAAAATTCCGTAAAATTGATCCAGAATAAAGTAGTCTTCAGTGGCTATTCACAGAAAATTCAAGATATACATTTTATTTGTCAGGTAAATATCTTTAATATACGATATTTTAATCAAAATTATTAGAGCCATTTTTAAGAAAATCAAAATTTTCGAAAAAAATCCATGTAACGGTAGTTGGGGTGGGGGATTATCTTAAAAATCTTCGTGTCGCATCATTGGAAGATACCAATCTTAAATACCAAGTTTGGTATTCAACGGTTTATTCGTTTTTGAGCTATGCTGTCCACACACACATACACACGGACCTTTTTCTGAAAATGCTTTTTTTTTTATTTAGGGGGACCCAAAACATGTATTTCCGGTGAAATCTCGGTATCGAATTTTTGGGTGGAATGCAATATCTTCTCTATTACACCATGTACATAGTACGTGTAGAGAAAGTAAAAATGCTCGACATGATAAAAGTATGATGTCTTATATCCACACTTGTAAAAATTATTCTTACAAGAGCTTTTAATTCCTCTACCACGTACAACTAGGTAGAGAAAAATTTGAAACCGAAATTGTACCGGAAATGCTTGTTTTGAGGACCACTGAATCCAACAAAAGCATATGTGCGAACAGCATAACTCAAAAGCGAAAATCATTAAATACCAACTTGATATTTAGGTTCAGTATCTTCCAAGGATGCGACACGAAGATTTTCAAGAAAATCTCCCACTCCAAACTACGCTATACATGGAACATATTTTGAAAATTTTGATTCTCTCAAAAATGGCTCTAGTGGTTTTGATTAAAATATTGTATGTTTACATATTTTATGACAAACGAAATGTATATCTTGAATTTTCTAGGAATATCCTCCAAAGATCTCTTCATTCTCTTTGACTTTTAGATAACTGGTAAACTGTAGAGATGCACAAAACTTTTGTACAAAAAATTAGATCTAGTTAAAGCACATATTTATGTCAAATACAATTCTTTTGGGGGATAGCGCTTTATTTTTATTGATTTAAATTTATACTTATACCATATCAGACGATTAGTCGTTACTTGTTTTTCTTTCTTCTATTAAGCAAAAAGAACGAATTTCAAAGAGTCGCATAGCGGCTATATCTTAAAATATTTCACTATCGCTTAAACTTAGTAAAATTCCTTATTCCTTTGCACCTAAAAAGAAATATGTAATAACACAGTTGTTCTGGTGTTTATCTCGATTAGGAGAACTAGATAGAAAAACAAGTTTATGTGAGAATCGTTTGTAGGGGATTTGGTAGAGAAAATCAGTGAATGTAACATATGTTGTTTTCGTTACTAAATATCTCCAACCAAGCTCAAAAATCTCTTGTGTTAACTTCACATGTGTTTCTCCATCCATTCTGCAACAACTTCTTACAAAAGCTATTCTTCTATCTACTTCATGCTTGTCGAAGTAAACATTAACAGAAATTGTCTTATTACTTGCTTCCTTGTAAGTAGAAGGGAATACACTAGGATAAAGTGATAATCAAATGTTTTAAAAACTGGACGCTATGTCATGACATTGAATTTCCGATATATTTGCATGACACGGGCAAAATAAAGAAAAACAAATGAAGATATCTCATTAAAGAAAAGTGTAGTATTGTGAAATTAAAACAAAAGACCAGCAATATTTGGGAAATTGTTAACATGTATTTGATAAATTGTGTGTTTTGACGAGATTAAAGACTTTGTCTATCTATTGCGATTTACCAGTTATACAAAAGTAATCCAGAACGAAGAGATCTTCAGAGGTTATTCCCAGAAAACTCAAAATATGCATTTGTCATGAAAATATCACACGTTTCATGTCTGAACCACAATAACTAGATCCATTTTTGAAACAATCAAAGGATAGTTTGAGGTTGCGGGATTTTTTTGAAAATCTTCGTGTTGGTTGTTTGGAAGATGCTGAACTTAAATATCAAGTTGGTATCTACCCGACTTTTCGTTTTTGAGTTATGCTGTTCGTAGATACACTGACAACAGACACACCGACCTTTTTTCTAAAATTTCTTTGTTGGATTCAGAGGACCTCAAAACATATATTTCTGGCGAAATCTCTCGCTATCGCATTTTTAGTTGTATTGCTATACTTCCTCTGCCTACATTGTACTTAACAGTTTTAGAAAAAGGATCGTGTGTGTACTTGTGTCTGTGGACAGCATATCTCAAAAACGAAAAGACTGTTGAATACCAAACTTTCAAGAAAATCCCCCCCGCCCTAAACTACCCTTTAATGGAAAAATGTTTGAAAAGTTTGTTTTTCTCAAAAATGGATCTATCGATGTTGATTAAAATACCGTATATTAAAGCAAGTGGTCACTATGTGGTTGCTTTGAAATTCCGTTTTCTTTGCTTGACTCAGATAACGACATCCCACTAAGTCTTGGACAGTTAAAACTAACCATTAAGAATGTCTCGGAAATGGCTAACTCCACAAAAACCTGTTTTTATAGAAATTGTGTGTTTTAACGAGAGGTGGCGGTTGGTCAACTCTAAGAGATTTGAGTATTGCTTTAGTCTAGTATATTCCCTTATTCCCCTTGTAAGGAAATATGCAATAACATAACTTCTGCCAATTTTTATATTAATTAGCATGAAATACATAGAAGAATAAGCTTTTGTAGGAATCATTTTAATTTTTTCCCCAAATGTAGGTATTATAAGTCTCAAGCTTTTTGGTTGACCGAATAGTTGGCTAAACTATGAAACCCACGAGATTGTTAGTTGCCATTGGTGAATGTCATCTCAAAATAAATTCAGATAACCATACGAGTCAGTTGAGGAACTTAATGTCGTGCCGGCATTTTGTCGTGTTAGCTCAGTGGTTAAATCTACTGGCTAGAGACGGGAGATCCGTGGTATATATCCTTGCTCTGGCATTGAACTCTTCAGTCTGACTCTACCTATCCAACTTTTTTTTAAGAGTAGTTTGTTATTACAGAATAGGGAGAGAAAGCCATGTGAGTTGAACACATTGAAATGAAAAGATATTTAGAAATGCTAAAAGTGGTGAATGTTTTCAGAATGGGAGGCAAGATCTTGGCGGCTCTGTTGCTCACAGTCGGAGTTTACCTAGCCCTCCAACACTGTGCGACTGCAGCGCCATCAACGTCAGAGGTGTCAGCAGCGGGAACTTCGGTGCAGAGGGCCAGAGTCCACAGTTTCCCCCGCGTGAGGGCCCGCCTGGTGCCCCTAGAGCCTTCCTCGGACCTCCTCTCGGACTTCATCATTGACGACGAGTTTGCAGACTTCAACAAGCGACAGTCGACAGACGGCAAGCGAGAGAAGGAGTTCGACGACTATGGCCACATGCGGTTCGGTAAACGTGAACAGTTCGATGATTATGGACACATGAGATTTGGTCGCAGCCTCGACTAATTTACTTTGTATACATACTCTTTGTAAATAAATACATGAAATAAATCTACTTTTTTATTCTATGTCCTAAACTTGTTACTACAGAAACGTCCACTAGCATTGCCTACCTTCCTTTTAGTACTCTATGGATAAGCACGCACTTTCAAAGTGTGCAAAATCATAACTAATAATTAATTTATTAATATTCTTGACGATTAATCATAGAGTATGAAACAGAATTTTGAAGTAAGCGTGGGTAGGTATGAAATATTTTGCGAAATAAAACTTTTCAAAATCTCAGTCACGTTCTCAGTTTAAATTTGAACCCATAATCGTTTTTCAGTTACGCAGTACTTTATGTTACGAAAATGTATCATTACTAAAATTCTCCCAATGTCTCTATTACATTTTCGTGTATACTGAGTTTCAGTTATCTAAACTTTAAGTACAGTTCATATTCATCAATAGCCAAGCAAACAGTTGACCCAATCCTCTTTTGTTTGTTTCTTTGGGAGGGACCTTGGTCACTATCAAGTACCAATAACCATGAGTTTGTTACAACCAAGACCGCAAGTTAGTACATGCCGTGTCTTACCTTTTCTTGATCAAGAACGGAAATTCTCCTTGAGCAGTTAGTGACGAATTGTTAGCGATTCCACAACGGAACTTGCACACAATGGTGTTCTTATCATGACCTCCTTTATGATTACAAGAAAAACAAATGCATTACGGTTTTTCGATGCTCTCTTTGCGAAAGTACTATTGTTTATTTTATATTTGGTAAAGCTATACGAGGGTTCCACCACACATACGGACATGCGCGCGGCACGCACGCGCGCACACACACACACACTGGCGCTCCATACTTGAAAGTGTTGAAAACATTAAGTTGTTCAGATGTGAAAGTAGCCAGATTGTCAGAATTTGGATTTCTTCTTGGGATCATTGGGGTATTAGCTTCACAGATCCCTCGGCTACACCCTGTCGTCGCTCCGCAGTAGAGGCCTTTGGCCGCAACTGCTACACTGCTCAATTTATAAAAAATATCCCTCGGCTACGCTTTGCGGCTTAGGGCCCTCCACGTTGGGCTAAGCTTTGCAGCTTAGAGCCCTAAATGGTTATAACAGACCAGTAACTACAATGCGACTCTAATGACGAAATTACAAAAGTGCCCACGTATAGAAGTAATGCCAGAATGGTAGAACCATTGTATACTAATAATGTATTTTTTTTAAGTTTAATGTCGTTTAACCTGGTTGGGCATATCAGATGATGAATGAAAATTGGTGAAATGATAATCAAATGATCTCGGAGCCCATAGAGCTAAGTATCGCCCTAATCAAGATTCAAACACATGACCTTTTGAATGTGAGGCAGACATGCTACCCAGGTGGGCTGTTTATTGTATGCCCCTGCAGAAACTATGCTGGCTTTTGGATTCTGCCGGTTGCAAACATCATCATCTTTTACCCTTTTCCTGATGGCAGAGGACATTCTGCATACCACAGAAATGTTTTAACTTATTTGAATACTTCAAATAACAGCAATGCCTATTCTGAATGGTGTGAAATAAAGCATTTCTATTCTGGGTCCCTTATTATATTAGTGTATATAAACAATCCACCTGCAATACTAAACAATAAATGACAGTTCTTTTTGCAGATGACACAAGTATTATAATTAAAGAACACAATGTCAGTCAGCTCCCAAATTCATCTAATCAAATCTTCAACACACTAAATAATTGTTTTGAAAGTAACAAAATTCACAATCATTTTAAAAAACCATACTACATTAATGTTTGCAAAAAGCATAAAAACGAGGATAGAATATGAAAATAACCAGATTGCAGAAGGCTGTAATACAAATTTCCTAGGTCTTATGGTTGATCGTAACATGAATTGGAAACACCATATTGATTATATCTTACCCAAACTGAGCTCTGCATGTTTTGCTTTAATTCAGCTTATAAATAAGAGCATACTAAAACAGCTTATTATGCATATTTTCATTTATTGATGACCTATGGAATAATATTCTGGGGAAATTCAGTAAATGCTAACAAAGTGTCCATTATGCAAAAAAAGGTAATAAAATAATGGCAGGGGCAAGATAATCAAATCCATTTTTCAAAATGTTTAGAATTTTACCATCAGCATGTGAATATATCCTAGCTATTTTGTCAATTGTAATAAATAACCCAGAAAAGTTTACAAAAAATACAGATATTCATAACAAAGAGACCAGACATATGCAGGACTTGCATAGACTAACAAATAATTTGCAGTTATTCCAAAAAGGGGTTTACTACAAAGGAATAGTTTTGTTTAATTCACTTCCCTCTCCTATAAAAATTTGTAGATGAACAAAAACAAGTTTAGACCAGAATTAAAAAGATACCTTATTACTCACACCTTCTATACAGAGCAGGATTTCATTCAATCAGAAAACACTGGTAATAATGTAACATTGTAAATAAAATAAACATGAATATTCTAAGAGTAGGTTTTTGGAAACAGACATGTAATTGCAAATTATGCAAAACTGACACCTCTGAAAATTCATAGTCACAGTTATTGTTTTTAAATAACTGCATTAATAAGTATGAATAAATGTAATTGTTGACATGATTATCCTGATATATGGTGGACTTTGAGACAGTGATGTGTTTTAACAATTAAAATTTAGTTGAGTCGATTTTGTAACACTACATCACTTACTTTTTAATTTCGGAAAACATGTTTCAGAAGCCATGTGCTTCCATTGTCAATTCCTTTAAGGAATTGACAATGGAAGCACATGGCTTCTGAAACATGTTTTCCGAAATTAAAAAGTAAGTGATGTAGTGTTACAAAATCGACTCAACTAAATTTTAATTGTTGACATGATCTACGTCCAGGAGTTTGGGCTTTGAGTCTAAGCTCATAATAGGATCTATAGATTGCAATGTTATGCATGTATGTGTGCATGAATGTGTGTGTGTGTGTGCGTAAGTAAAGAAAAGTCCCAGTATTCAAACTGCACAAGTTGGCAGGATTGTAAAGGGGTTGAAGATAAATAGCTTGAGATAGAGAACTTAGAGCTATGGCTTCTAAATTGTTCTACAGCATAAAATGCATTAAAGGTTAACAGGCCATGGCCTTGACATTCAGATTCCAGGTGCTGTTTAGCATAGGGGCATCGAGTTAAACTGCTGAGGGAGTTGGAGGTTCAAGTTTATGTAGCTACTTTTATTTTTGTTTCTGCTTTGTTTGAATTTTTTAATCAGCCATTCATAATTTGATGTTTTACCCAATAATATAAATAAATGTAATGTACGGTTAGCATCTAGGCATAATGGAGAACATTTCAATAACAAATTGAACCAAGCACCTGAAGGGGTACAGTTCTCGAAGGAGTTTCTAAAATACATTGTATCGCACATTGATGTGTTATTTATGTACACATTACAATTGTAGGCAAGTTCACAGTTTGTGAAACAATATCATAATTGCGTCAATTGAACTTCAAATGAAATACAACATGAACAACCTTCTCTATAGTAAAACAAGTACCTATATAAAATTGGTTACGAACTAAGTGCTGGAAAGAAAAGTGCAGTCTACCTTTTTGTTACTATGTGAAAGAGAAACAAAAACAGACTTTGAGAACTAATGCAACAGGTTACTAGAGGAGCTGCTCACCCTGCAACATCCCAGTAGAGAAGTGGTTAAAGCGATATTACACCTACATAGTCAAAACCAAAGTACTGCTGTTTTAATCCTAGCAGTAGCAGAGTTTTTTTACTTTCTCTACACGTACTATGTACATAGTGTATAGAGAAGGTATTGCATGTCACCCAAAATTTTGATACCAAGATTTCACCAGAAATATATGTTTTGGGGTTCCCTGTATCCAAAAAAAGCATTTTCACAAAGAGGTCTGTATGTGCTGTGAGTGTGTATGTCCATGTGTCTGTGAACACGATAACTCAAAAACAAAAAGTCAGTAAAATACCAAACTTGATATTTAAATTTAGTAACACAAAGATTTTGAGAAAAATCCCCCCACCCAAAACTACCCTTTACATTGAACTTTTTTCGAACATTTTTATTTTCTCAAAAATGGCTCCAACGATTTTGATTAAAATATAATATATAAATGTATATCTTGAATTTTCTGGCAATAGCCTCTAAAGACTACTTTATTTTGGAATGAATTTTATGGAATTTTGCATAACTGTTAAATTGTAAGAGATGGAGAAAAACTTTCCACACAAAAAATGTAGAGCATTTTAAAACACATAATTTATGTTATACACATTTTTTTTGTAGAGTTGATTGTTTTTGAGATATTCCTTGTTTTTGGTTTCAGCTTTAAAAAAATTATACTTTTCTCATACAGGACTTTGTCAGCTCCTGACCATATAAACAAAGGAACTTCAGTCACATAGCAACCAGCTTTTGACTATCACTTTAACCTATGGAACTCCCTTATTTTGCTTCTACTTACAAGGAAACAAGTAATAAGGCTATTTCTGCTAATTTTTTCTGGATTAGCATGAAGTAAATAGAACATAAGCTTTTTAACAATAATTTGTTGCAGAGATGTAGAGAAAGTCACGTGAATGGAACACATCAGATTTTTTTATTTGACTGCTAAAATCATAGTTTAGTTCTATGTTTCATAGCATTGATCTTTGAAGAATTTCTAGGGTTTAGACTGTAAAACACCCTGAGAAGAAAATGTTTTGGGACTGTTTCACCTAGGATCTTTAATTCCAGTTGAGGTGATCAGCACATCACAGTACTGCTGAGAGTTATTTGTCAACTCCAGAAAATGTTTCCAGCAAGTGACAGAATTTTTCAGCAAGATATAGTTACTTGCCACACTTCTAAGAAAGTGAAGAAATTCTGATAAGCTGACATATTTATGTGGACAGGGAATTATCATGACATTAAGCCCCCCATTGAAAATTTGTGACTATTTGCAAAAAGAGACTTGCAAAATTTGACTGTTCCACAAAAGAACGTTTGATATTGGGTTTAATTCAAGAGTTTAGTTATTTTATTTATTTATTTACATAGAATGTCCCAATAGCATAGTGCTCTAGATAGGGACTGCCCTTTAGTGAGGCGGTAAACAAAATAAACAGAGTATACAAGTATAAATTATATATTTTATATTTCAGCTTTAAAAACTTATACATTTCTCATACAGGAATATGTCAACTCCTGCCCATACAAACAAAGGAACTTCAGCGATATAGCAACCAGCTTTTGACCTCACTTTAACCTATGGTACTCCCTTATTTCGCTTCTACTTACATGAAGGCAAGTAATAAGACTGTTTCTGCTATTTTTTTCTCAATTAGCACAAAGAAAATAGAAGCTTAAACTTTTTAACAAGAATTTGTTGCAGAGATGTAGAGAAAGTCATGTGAATGGAACACATCAGAGTTTTTTGTGTTTGATTGCCAAATGGTAAAGAGGGGGTATTTTCAGTTTTGTACATGAATAAAGATACACTGTATTTATAAAGATAGGTTTCATGATGATGACCTCAAAAATGTGTTTTCCAATCTTGTGGAGTCAATGCCTAATTGAGTGATGGAACTTATAAAAAAGAAAAGAGGATGTATTAACACATGTAAATTGTAAGTAATGAATGAATTATTGTTCTGCTCCGATTAATTCATGCAGGATTGTATGTGATAGAGAAACTTAAAAAGTGCATTGTATGTTGGAATAAATTACAATCTAAATCAGAGATATTAAACATTGAAGATGACTCAAAAGAACAGTGAAGAGTTCATTCATAGATAAAGCTATTGCTCAGAAACTGAACATATCAATGACATTATATATAAAGTTACAAACACATAATTTAGTTTTACAACGGCTTCTTGTAATTTCTCTCTTGTTTCATCTTTACAGTTTCTAAACCAGCAGCCTGATGCACAATTTCAAGTTCTGTGAAGGCTGAATTGCCTTGGCTTACTGAAGTGCAGAAGAAAATGTGGATGTCTTGAGCAAAAGAACTTATGACCTGTAGAACCTAATGGAAGCAAATAGTGCTTGTGGTGAAAAAAAATTCAATTTAGATGGGGCCTGCGTAGGTGGTAGCATGTCTGCCTAATATTCAACAGGTTGTGAGTTCGAATCTTGCTCAGAGTGAGGTAAATGGATAAGGTTTTTTTTTTGGGGGGGGGATTTTCCCTTATCCTGAGAAGACTAATGTTGAGTCACTTTAAGCTCTATTGACCCTGAGATCATTATGACCTACTAGGTTAAAGGACATTAAGCATACAAATAAAACAAATCTGATATGTTCCATTCACATGACTATCTCTTCATCTCTACAATAAATTATTGTTAAAAAAGCTTATTCTTCTATCTACTTCATGCTAATCGAGAAAAACATTAACAGAAATGGTCTCATTACTTGCGTCCTTGTAAGTAGAAGGGAAATAAGGGAGTAGCATAGGTTAAAGTGATAGTCAAAAGCTGGTTGCTATGTGACTGAAGTTCCTTAGCTTCTATGGACAGGAGTTGACAAATTCCTGTATGAGAAAAGTATGTTTTTTTATAGCTGAAACCAATAGCAAGGAATATCTCAAAAATGATTAACTCCACAAAAAAAAAAAAAAAAAAATATATATATATATATATAAATTGTGTGTTTTAAAGGGCTCTACATTTTCTATTAAGTAAGCTTTTCTCTATCTTTTATGGTTTCCCAGTTATCCAAAATTATGTAATACATGTTTTGTATCCCCCTATATCCAAAAAAGCATTTTTACTTTCCCTACACTTACTATGTATATAATGTATAGAGAAGGTATTGTAATTCACCCAAACCTTTTCCCATTTGAGAATAAAATTGAAACCAATAATCTGGAATATCTTGAAAACGGTTAACTCTACAAAAAAAATGTATATGACATAAATTGTATATTTTAATGAGATCTAAATTTTAAGATTTTGTCTATCTCTTATGGTTTGCCAGTTATATAAAAGTCAGCCATTATGAAGAAGTCTTCAAAGGCTATTCCTAGAAAATTCAAGAGCCCATTTTGCTTGTCATAAAAATATTTTATACATATGGTATTTTAATCAAAATCATTAGAACCATTTTTGAGAAAATCTAAATTTTCGAAAAACGTTCCATGTAAAGGGCAGTTTGGGATATGGGATTCTCTTGAAAATCTTTGTGTTGTGTCCTTGTGTCTAGATACCAAGTTTGGTATTTAGTGGTCTTTTTGTTTTTGAGTCATGCTATCCACAGACACACACATATACACAAACTTTTTTCTAAAAATGTTTTTATTGGATTTAGGGGGTTCCAAAACATGTGTTTCTGGTGAAATCTTGGTATTGAATTTTTGGATGCATTACAGTCCTTCTCTATACATTATGTACATAGTATGTGTTGAGAAAGTATAAAATTAATATGTAAAACTACCAACTTATTGCGATACTATCAGTCTTCTCACAAATTTTAGAAAAACTTTTCTACAAACGGCTCTTGAGTTTCTTATAAAGGGACAGTCTGCTATCTAGAGACCAACTGCTTTAGAAACAACTGCAATTGGCAATATTCTACTTTGTATGCGAGTCCCTCAGAGCCATTGAAGAAAAAGATCATATCTCAGCTATAGTTTTAGATTTATCAAAAGCTTTTGATACGACTGACCACCAAAAACTATAGTAAAGACAGAAAGGGGGGGAGGCTACCTCACCAGTGGATAAATTCACATCTAAGGAACATGAAACAATATGTTGAAATTAAATACAAAGCTAATATAGAATTCAAGAACTACAGATTTAGTCCTCTAGCGATTAATTATGGAGTATCTCAGGGCTCCATACTAGATCCTATTGTATTCCTACCCTTCATCAATGACTTCAGTTTAGATGATCCTCATTCTAATTTGCTTCTCTTCGCTGATGTCCTTATGAGAGCAAATAATAAGGAAACCTTCTTAGAATCAATTCATGAAATCTCAGATAAAATAGTTACTTAATTATTTTGTCAACAGCCTTTTAATAAACATTAATAAGACTGTTGCTATAGACATCCACACAAAACAAAAATTACCTGTCCCACAAATGCAACTTCTCAATTGAGAAGGTAGAAACCACCAAATTTCCTGGTCTTTTGGTCCAAAACAGTTTAAAATGGGAAACCCACATAAGCCATATAAATAAAAAATTAAGTATAGCCTGCTAGCAGGGTGCACAAGGGGGGAGACCATTAGAGTGGCTTACTCTCCTCATGCCCATTCTTTCCTAATATTCTGGGGGGCATCACCTGCAAGTAAGGCATGCTTTATTATGCAGAAGAAAATAGTTGGAGCAATCATAAGCACATCATGCAAACGTCTGTTTAAAAAATGAGTCATTCTTACCCTCCCTTGCATTTATTTATACAAAATAATGTTTATCCATAAACCAACGACACAGATTCACCCTTCATTAAGAATGAATCTGAGCATCAGTACAATACAAGGCAAATTGCAAATCAACATAACACCTCCCTATTCCAAAGAATCATATTGCACTCCAGTATAAAGACATACAACTGCCTTTCAAAATTCTTGAAGGAAATGCAGCAAGAAAATAAATTCAAATTTTCCCTAGAGACACATCTAATTAACCATTGCTTTTATTCCATTCCCGACTTCCTAGCTAATGATTTTAATTACCTATGTACATATTCTTCTTTTAAATTCATGTATTCCTATTATATAACCTTACATAGGCTTCTCACATGTTTAATCTTGTAAATATTCTATGCCTTTCATTTTGACATGACCTGCATTGATTGTACTTTATTATTTTTGTTACTTTGTTTTTGTCTCTAATGCTTACCTTTATGTTTGATGGTACTCTGTTGTGGGGCAATCATACCTCTGCAAGTCAGTTATTTATTCTTCAGAAGAAATCTGTAAGTATCATATTTGGAGCTTCGCCAAGAACTCGCTGTAAACCACTTTTTATGCAACTTGGTATACTGATATTGCCTTCAATGTTTGTTCTGGATTCCCTCCTATATGTTAAAAAAAATATCAACCTTTTCTCAATATGTTCTTCTGTCCATAATTATCCCATTCGAAAATGCTCTGATATTTATATTAACAAATGCAAATATAGTAAAACCCTTAACAGTTTCTCATGTATATTTGTTAACATTTTCAACACCTTACCTCAGAACATTAAGACTCTTCCACTGTGAAACTTTAAGAGGAGGAACAAAACAATCTTGAAGGCAAATCCTCTTTATAGCATTTCAGAAATTTATGGCCTGAAATGGGATTAATCTTATCCATTTTTAAATGTATTGTTGTAACATTATTGTATGTAGAATATTTCATTAATTTGTATTCTCATGATGTAGCCTATGTATGTCTCACACTTAATGACTGAAAATAAATTATCTATCTATTAAATTAATAAGCTGTGTGTGTGTGGGTGTGGGTACCGGGCGCGGGTGCAGGTGTGGGCGTGGGTGTGGGTGTGGGCGTGGGTGTAAGTGTGTGTGTGCGTGCGTGTGTGTGCGCGTGTGTTATATTTTAAGCTGTATACTTTTATTTATGTTTGCAATAGAATTTTGTAAATTAATAAAATCGCAATAATGTAATCAAAGTGCCTAAGATTAATGTTAAATATGCATAATTGTAATATTGTAAGTTATCAAGATTACAACAAGAATTTTGTAAATAATTGTAAATGCAATTTTTATACAGTTTTTACTTATCCTAAAACACGGTACCCATGTGCATTTATGGGACAAATAAAATATGTATCTCCAACAGTTTTAAAAACACCATACAGGCATTTTCAGTGTAAAGGTTGAAATAATCCTGATGAAAACTTGTGAAAGTTTCAGAACTGTGAAGTTTTTGTTAATTGATTAAAGCTAAGATTAGGATGCTGTATTGCATTGTAATGTTTACAATCAAGAGTATGAGAGACAGGTTTCCCAATCCCACCTTGCCTTCTCTAAACCTTCACTCCTACTGGCAGGTTTTCGTACCTGCCCGGTCAGAAGATAAAACATCTCTATTTGTTGTCTCCATGCACTCCAGAGGGGGATGAATGAACTACTGCAGGGCACTGGAATATGTGATAAACAGACAATACAATCCAAATAACATTTATTTATTGTTCAAATAAAATGGTCCATTTATTGATATAAATTAAAATAAACAAAAGAACATACTGACTAGAAACATTTGTCTTTGGATAAGCTTTCTTTTTTTATTCAATATTTAAATAATTATCTCTTGTTCAGTCCTATGCCCATGTGCCAGTACCTGAGCTTTCACATAGCTTCTAAACAAAAACAGGCTGTTCAAATTGATCATGTATTACAATACAAGTTATTGTCTCTGAAAAAACTATTTTCTCATTCATAAAATACAAACAAATTGGATTACAACAGTCAATCAACACACTTCGAAAACCTCACTGCAAAGTTTGTTTTGAGATGTAATTTGTGGTAGCAGAGACTTTATTTATAAAACATTTTGAAGTAAACGGTTACTTCAAATCTTGCTACATGCATTCAGCCATTTTATTCCTTTCTGTAGCATTTAACTAAAAGTTTGGTATCCAATGTTTCTATGGAAACATAATTCTGAGGCTCCTTCTAAAAACAAAACACATTTCTTTGAACAGAACAAAGCTCAACATAGACAAATGACAGACGTACAAATGCAGAATCCCCAGCTAATGATAGACCAATCTCAAAATCAATACAAATTCAGTCTCTTGGTATTTGAATTAGTGAAAATTTAAAATGGGATAAACATACTGAGCAACTATAAAATAAACTTAGCATATGCCACACTTTAGGATTATTAAAAACCTCTGTAAATATAAACACTCTTAGAAATGCATATTTTGCTTAAGCTATGGCATTCTCTTATGGGGAAACTCTCCCTATTGTAAGAGATTGTTTTTACTTCAAAAGAAAATAATAAGAATAATGGCTGGAGCAAATAAAAGAGCGATATTTCAAAAAACTGCAAATCCTCACATTACCATCTATGTACATTTATAAATGCACAATGCATCTAAAAATAACTGTAGTAGTGAAAACAAACAAGACAAAACATAGATATACAAGTAGGCAAAGAACAAACACAAAAACATATCAGAACAGTTTTAACTACACGACAGTTAAATTTTTCAATAAATTATCAGTAAATATTAAAAAAGCAGACAAAACTGAAAGCATTTAATGTGATACCTATTGGATCACCAGTTCCACACAATAGGCATATTGATGACGATTTAAATACTTTTGTTTTATTTAATTTTTATTTTACCTTTTTATTTAATTTTGGTTTGTACTTTAGTTTTAAGATCTTTAATGTATCACTCACTGTTTATGAGCATTGCTCAATACTGTAAATGTATATGTGATGAATAAATAAATAAAACTATACACATAAATACCACAATGAAATTAGATTAATTAGAGTTTGAGGTATAATACCATGCCATGTTATTGCTGTGATTATGCTCCTAACTAGAACACTATCTTATTCATTACACTATGTTTGTAACACCCCTGAATGTTCCATATTAATACTACAAGATTTTACCTTCTAAATCCTGTTATTAGCACTTTTTTACTTTCTCTACACATACTATATACATAATGTATAGAAAAGGTATTTATTACATTCCACCCAAATATTCAATACCAAACTTTCACCAGAAATACATTATAGGGTCCTCTGTATAAAAAAAAAAACATTTTTAAAATAAGGTCTGTGTGTGTGTCCATGTGTGTGAACAGGATAACTCAAAAACAAAAAGTTAGTAAAATCCAAACTTGGCATTTAAGTTTAGTATCTTCCAGGGATGTGACACAGAGATGTTGAGAAAAATCCCCCCCACCCCAAAATACCCTTTACATAGAAAAAATTTCAAAAAGTTTGATTTTCTAAAAATGGTTGTAATGGTTTTGATTAAAATATCATATGTTAAAAAAAATTACATGGCAAATAAAATGTATATTTTGAATTTGGTGGGGATTTCCCTTAAGACGTCTTTATTCTAGATGAATTTTGTGTAATTGGTAAACAAAATCTGTAGATCTCCTTAATTACATACAATTTATGTCATAAATGTTGTTTTTCATGAAGTTGATTATTTCTGAAATATATTTTATTTGCTTCAGATTTAAAATGCTTAAAACTTTTCTCACATGGAAAATTGTAAATTCTTGGCTATGCATAGAAATGGATTTCAACCACATGGCAACTAGTTTTTAAAACATTTGACTATCACTTTATCCTAGTGTATTGCCTTGTACTTACAAGAAAGCAAGGAATAAGACAATTTCTGTTAATATTTACCTCGATTAGCATCAAGGAGATAAAAGAAAGCTGTTAAAGAATAATTTGTTACAGTGATGTAGAGCAAGTTATGTGAATGGAACACATCAGATTTTTGAGGTACACATTGGATATACAGTAGCTGACCATATTACACATTGGCTGAGGACTGGCAATGTTAGGGGGACTGCATTCAAAGTGTGCTATGTTGTAAGAGTCAGAGCTTACTTGCAGTAGTAGCTGCCTTATAAGAGTGTGCTACTATGCAACAGTACATTAGCACGTTTTGCATTTCATTGTTTTAATTATTAATTTGCACAGGTTTAGTATAGGAAAGATATTTGCCTTAGTGGCCAAGACTTGGCAGATCGCAGAACAAAGGTTACTTCTTTTGTCAATCCAGAAATACAAATGTTTGGTGCAGGAGTTTCTCAGAGACAGAAGTTCGTAGTTCGGGACTGTTTCATTATAAAGAGCAGTGACGTGAATAAAATACAACAAACTACCACGTGATAATTATATCTTTGCGCTACTTAGTAACAATCAGAAATGGGCTTGGAGCTTGGATATTAATGACCGTGGCAGTGAAAAACTTTGTATGCAGAAGAAATAGCACCAGTTATTACTAAATCTACAAGAACTATATTGGGAGTCGCTCAATGGATTAGTGCCTCAATAATAATAAACAGCATCAATTGTGAGGAATGTAAGTGAAGTGTGTCCACTCCCTCAGAGAGTGTGTTGATGAACTTGGCTGGCGCATCACCAAACATAAACGAGGTATGTACACACTTCTTTTTATAGTATTTCACTGGCACTAATTTGGACCAACTCCAAGGTAGATGAAAGAGTTGCGACAATTAGTACTTAAGTTAGTCAGTTTATTTGTGGTTTTAAAGGTGATTTTTATGGAAGGTGAACTTTATGGTTTTGTGTTTTCTATTCACAACATAAAATTTCAGAGGTAAAAACCTTGATTAAAATTGATTTGTTTTCAACTGGAGAGATTTCTCGAAGATCAGGGTTGTCTGAATCATTTGTGAGGCAAATTTAAAAGACCTACACGACACGAGCAGTTTGCAGACTGAGGGCAGCCCGACGGTGTGTTAGTCATTCTTGCTAGAATTTAACCACATACTGCGGGGAGGATGGGAGTGAAGGGAGGTAGCAAGTTGTGCTCCTCAATGGATGCCAGTCATGGTGCAATGGCCCTTGTGCACCGCTGGTGTAAGTAGTTTACAAAATATTTTATTTATTTTGGGGTTGAAATGTTGAAGTCCAAGCAGCTTTAAGGATTGCAAGGAGCTTAGCCATAGCAGCTGTTGGAGGTGCTACTTGGTATGGACCTAGCCCTACAATGGAAAAATAAATGTGGACGAAAACAGATTCTCACACCAAGAGATGTTCGTTGCTTGAAAAACATGTGACAGAAATTAAATTCAAGCTTGACGAGAGTGGAATTCAAGGAACTATTAGGCATAAAGTTTCAGAAATGGAATTAAAAGGCCGCAGACCTGCCAAGGAACCAAAAATTTTAACTCCTGCTATAGTTGCTAAATGACATAGCTGGGCAAAATAGCTCCAGGATAAAGAAATCTGCAAATCTGGAAATCAGTAAATATGAAGATCTTCATTGTAAAAATTTTTAATTAGTTAAACTTTACATTCAAAGTGTATTATCCAGAACTAAAGGTCACATTTTAAAGAATTTATGTAGATTTGCTTTAGCAATGAAAGCACTTCTGAAATTCTTGCAAAGAAAGTTCAGTTTGTATGAACGTGTCCTGGTGAAATGTATCATCCAGACAATAAAACATGCCACCAAAGTCATGACAAAAGCACTGGGCGTCTCTTTATCGTTCAAGGGACGAGGCAGTAGTGAAGAGTGGGCTGCTGCCTCAAATAACAGACTCATTCACTCATATTTATGCAAGATGGGCCACAATGCCATTGCAAAATCAGTGACATCTTTTCTGAGTGAGCAAAACATAGTTTTGTTGCCATGGCCAGGGAATTCACCAGATATGAACCCAATTGAAAATGTCTGGAAGCTAGTGAAGACAGAAGTAGCAAAGAAAGAGATTACTATGAAAACTAGGCTTATTCACCATCCACATAAACAAGAGACAGTTCAGGCACGTATAAATAGCATGGCAAGGCATTGATAGCTGCCAAAGGTGGCTCAACTAAGCACTAAAAGTTTCATAAAATTGTAGGCATCTGACAATTCAGAAATATATCTAATTAGCACTATAAGCATGCACATTATACTTCAAATTTTTCATCAGTGCTTAAGAAAATGTAATGTTTCAATGTAAGCTAGTAAAAATAAAAACAAAAATAATTTTAGTTGGATAGGTAGTCAGATTGAAAAATTCAATGCCATAGCCAGGATTTGAACCATGGATCTCCCGGTATCTAGCCAGTTGCTCTACCACTGAGTTACCATAGCATTGAATTTCTCAACTGACTCGCATGATTTCCGGTAAATCACAAGGTATTCTCAAATTATTTTGAGATGACAACCCCAATGGTGACTTACAATGTTGTAAGTACTTTAAGTCCCAGGATTCATAATATAGCCAACTATTATGGTCAATTGATATTGGATTAATTGTGTAGGACAAGAGTTGTGGTCAAATCCCAACTATGGCATTGAATTTTTCAGTCTGACTCTACCTATCCAACTCTTGCCCTACACATGACTTGTGCGAGAAAACAATTAAATCATTAAAAACAATATTACTTGCATTTTTGCCTCCTAATCTTGTATTGCAGTGAAACATCAAGGTGTGTCAGGTACTGTAATTTGTGGAAGGTTATAAAAGTATGAGGATTAAATATCGCGTGTAAAACACTACCTCAAGTGTATATTTTCAGAAGGCTCCCCATCAACTTGTATCCTGTTTGTCTTTCTTTATATTCTGGGCTGAATAGCAAGGCAATCAACAATCAAAGATTTTTTTCATAAGAATGAAAATCTTGCACTGTGCTGCACCCAAATATTCAGAAATAACATTTGCTTTACTCTATTTCCTATTAATTTGTGTAAAAATTGCTTTTTAGTTGCTAATATATCACATCCCATGTGTAATGTTGTCCTTTGGTTGCCTGCACTAATATACTAAATATGCTGCTTTTTCCTTTAATTCAAGTTTAAAACTGGAGTTCTAGTAAAAATATTTGGGAATAAACCTATAAAAATCCTCATGGATTACTGGACCCTATTATGCTTCATTGTTGGATTGTTTGAAACTTGGATTAGCTGAAAAAAGACCAGGATGATGTGTTGTCCCACACAACAGCGACAACAATTTGAAAGTGCATGAACTGGTTCCTCATTCGCCCTATTTGTTGTCCTCTGTAGTGTATTGGTTACCATGTTAACTTCATATACCTCATGTCGGGGGTTCAAACCCAACGGAGGACGATGGATTTTTTCGGGTGTAAAAATCCTTAGCATGGCTTCGTTCGGAAGGGAGTAAAGCCATTGGTACCGTGTTATAGATTTACGGCACATAAAAGAACCTCAAGCCTGATAGAGAGGCCTCTGAGCAAAATTAAGTGGTCTTTCACGCTCAGAATGGGACGCTGAGAACCACATAGTTAAAGAGCGTCCATAAATAACACGCCATTTACATTTTTTATTCACCCTATTTGATTTTCATCAAATGGGTAAGTCGCAGATAACAAATATTTCTCAGAGTTTGACAGAACCTATTTTTCCAATGGGATGAAAAACTACAGGATCACTGGACCAAATGTACATCCCTAAAATGAGACTGTCAGGAAGTATGCTGAGTTGTTTACAAAACAAATACTTTTTCTTGTTCTTTTACCACATTTATCAAACCACCCCCATACTATGTGCATACCTGGGGAAAGAACAGAAAGCTTGCCCACCTGTCTTTCTGTACTGTTGTCAATCAGAGGAAGGTTGTTTCTTTGAGGCCCTCAGCCATTATCTAATTTACCATGAACTAGCTGAATTATTAAACAAAGCAAGCACACGTGTATGAGCACAACTCAGGGATCTACAGACAATGTACAGTGTAGTTCATCTCAATTTGGTCACCTTCCTCCTCTTCTAGAATTGCCAAGGAAATGTGCGCGCACATCAACACCAAGTTGCAGTTCCATCACACCATGGATGTATTGGTTCACGACTTCTTGATATCTGTCCATGGAATCCAATGCATGGGCTGCTGAATTTGGCCACAGACAAGACTGTCGGAGACAACCATTCAATAAACTCAACTTCTTTCTAAATCATAGTAGCACTATCACTGTGTACCATCAACAATATAGTCTAAAAGTTGATAAAGACCTATGCCCAGTATGTGGCAATGTTGATAACAATTTACACTGTATAATTGAGTGCCAGGAAACCAAAATGTGCAGATAGATAATATGGAACAAAACTTGGGAAAAGTTAGAAACAGAGATATTGTACTTAAAACTTTTTGGAAACAGTATTGAAGGCAATTATACAGGAAAGTAGGGAGAAGTGACAAAGAAAGAGAGGATCTTAATAATAAAACCAATGAGGTTGTAACTTATAAAACAGATAAACAGATTAAGTTAGTAGTGTATAAAAATGTACAAAATAGAGGGAAAGGTGTAAATACATATATCACCAGGGTGTTAACTGTGTATGATACAAGCTACAGGAAACTAATGATATAAGTATGAAGTTTCTAACTTGAAAAAATCTGATGTGTTCCATTCACATGACTTTCTCTACATCTCAGCAACAAATTATTGTTAAAAAGCTTATCCTTCTATTTACTTCATCGTAATCGAGAAAAAATAGTTGCTTCCTTGTTTGTATGGACAGGAGTTGACAAAGTCCTGAGTGAGAAAAGTATAATTTTTTTAAGGCTGAAACCAAAAACAAGTAATATCTGAAAAACCATCAACTCCATTAAAAAAATGCATATAACATAAATTGTGTGTTTTAAAGTGCTCTAAATTTTTTGTGTGGTAAGTTTTGTCCATCTCTTATGGTTTAGCAGTTATGTAAAAGTCCCTAAAATTCGTCCAGAATAAAGTAGTCTTCAGAGGCTATTCCCAGAAAATTCAATATATACATTTTATTTGTCCGGTAAATATCTTTAATATATGATATTTTAATCAAAATCGTTAGAGCCAGGGTAGTTTGGGGTGGGAGAATTTTTCTCAAAATGTTCATGTCGCATCCCTGGAAGATACTCAACTTAAATACTAATTTTGGTATTTTACCGACTTTTCGTTTTTGAGTTATTGTGTTCACACACACACACACACACAGATCTTTTTCTGAAAATGCTTTACTTGGATACAGGGGACCCTAAAACATTTATTTCCGATGAAATTTCAGTATCAAATTTTTGGGCAGAGTGCAATACCTGCTCTATAAACTATGAACATAGTATGTGTAGGGAAAGTAAAAATGAAATCAATTATTTATCTAACTAAAATGGTGGAAACAATATTTTGGTGTCATAGATACAAATACACTGTCTGGGACCAATGTTTACTGAGACAGATAGGATGCAACAAATTAGTAATGAAACAAAACTTTCTGCTTTCCCAATTTTGGGATTGCCATATTTATCGAAGTATAACAAATAATGCAAATAAAAGGGCATATAACAGAACAAAATTCATCACTAAAGCACATTATCTCAAATTTGCGTGTTTGCAGATGATTGTATGGTTTATAACTCTATTAAGAGTGAATGTGGTATAATTAATTCACAAGAAGATGTAAACAAAATTCAATTTTGGGCACAGTGTAATCAAATGAAGATAATTCCAAATTAAAGTAAAACTACTATTTTTATAAGGGCAAGAATAGTAGAAAACATAGTGTATACATTAGATAATAAGAAAATACCACAGTAAATAGCAACAGCAACTAGGGGTAACAATAAATGAGAGATTGAAGTAGGTAACAATGTGAAATCTAGTAATATTGTCATTTGTAATAAATAACCCAGAAATGTTTACAAAAAATGCAATATTCATAACAAAGAGACCATACATAAACACGACTTACATACACCAACAAATAATTTGCAGTTATTCCAAAAAGAGGTTTACTACAAAGGAATAGTTTTGTTTAATTCACTTCCCTCTTCTATAAAGGAATTGCAAATGAACAAAAACAAGTTTAGATCAGAATTAAAAAGATACCTTATTACTCACACATTCTATGCAGAGGAGGATTTCATTCAATCAAAAAACGCTTGTAATAATGTAACATTGTAAATATAATAAACATGAATATTCTAAGAATGCATGTGTATGAGTAGGTTTTTGGAAACAGACATGTAATTGAAAATTATGCAAAGCTGACACTTCTGAAAATTCATTGTCAGAGTTATTATTTGTAAATAAATGTATTAATAAGTATTGAATAAATGTAATTGTTGACATGATCTACATCCTAGAGTTTGGGCTTTGAGTCTAATCTCATAATAGGATCTACAGATTGCAATGTTGTGTATGTAAGTCACTTTGTAATGAGGATATTGAAATGCAGCAACGTTTACAAATCTTTAGTTAGGCGAATATCAGAATATAGACTGCATGCTGGGATCCTCATCAGGTATGTTAAACTCATAGGTACAGGAAAACCAAGCTAGCACAGATACTTCTTGGGAAGCTTTAGAAAACAAGCAAGGCTATGTGCAATTTTTTGAGCCTATTGACTCTGCTATATTGGGGACGAAATCATCACCCACCCACAAAAAATAAGAGATAGGGAACAAAAAACTGTCATAGGTAAACTTTCTTTTGCAAATAGAACAATTAACAAGTGGAACAAAATACCTGAAGAATTTCTGGAGACTTTGCCTCAAAGTGTAAATGACTTAAAATGAGACTATGGTTTATAATGAGATATTGTATCATGCTAGTCAAATATTTCAGAGGTGGCTGCTTTGTGATATTTTTGAAATTCTATTCTCTTTGCTTGACCATGAAAAGAAAAACAAACAGCTACTTGCCATTTGAAAAATATTTAAGTCTTACAAAGTTGTTTTGTAAGATTTGCCTGTCTTTAGTTTCCATTCACTTAAAATTCAAGATATATGTTTTTTTTTTTTTTTTGTTTTTTTTTTTTTGTTTTTTTTTTCATGAAAATGTATTCAACAGCCATTCTTGAGAAAATTAAAATTTTCAAAAACTCTTCCATGTAAAGCATAGTTTGGAGTGAGAGAATTTTCTGGAATATCTTTGTGTTACATCTGTGGAACAAGTTGAACTTAGACATCAAGTTTTGTATTTTAAAAGACTTTTCATCTTTATGCTGTTTATAGACACACACAATGTAAGTTCTTTTTTTCCATACATACCCACTTTTTTGGGGTTCTGAAGGCAACAAAACTTATATATTTGCAGCAAACTCTTGATATCAAAGCTTTTGATGGAATACATAGCTTGCTCCACTTACAATATGTAGTAGATGTAGTAATAATCCATACAGTTACTACAATTTATTTTATGATAGTAAAAATAAGCTATTTCAGTTTTTCTACCACAGAAAAGGTTGCAGTATTTACAGAGTTATTACATACTGAAAAAGAAAGGCATTCCTTTAAACATTGGCCAGACACCTAGCAGTTTCTGAGTTATGTTCTTTTTGAGGTGCATATCTTATACTCCAATATTTTTGGCACAAAACATATGAGAACACAGAGATTTGTTACTATGCAGCACATTGGTTCATTTTCATCATATGTTTAGACTAGAGCTAATATGAGTCTCTCATGAATAATGGATTGATCAGGGAGTGCCAATACCCTGGCCTTCCCATTCTCCTGACCTTAACTCTTTAGCTTTTTGGCTTTGGGGAACATTTAAAGGAAGCCTTAACATATGTTAAATCCAATCTCAATGATCTCTTTAAAAATTCTGAGATCCATTCCCATAACACACTGAATAAAACTAAATTGTATATTGCTACTCATAAAACTAAACTATTTGAAAAGACATTTAAATATAATAGCTTAAAATTCTATAATAGTTTACCATCTAGTCTGAGGAATATAGGGTCTGTTAAAAATTCAAAGCTGACTTAAATAAATTCTTGCTTTTTAACCAATTTTACTCAGTTGAGGAATTAATTAATATTGTGGACCTACATTTAAGTCACTGAAAGCAACAGAATATTTCAAATCCAAATAAATACTGAGCTCTATTTTTCAATATACTCAATGCCAAAATGATGTTTTTAATCAGTTGATAGATTTTTTGAAATTGTTTAGTTAAGTAGTTCATTGCGAATAAGTGTTATGTTTACTATTTTATTTTTGCTGTGTAAATGACATGATAAAGACCATGGTGTATGCAATCCCCATAAATTTGTGCATACACCATGAGAATGCATGTTGTGTGCCAGTGGTGCAATTCTGCAACAAGCAGATATGTTTTCCAAGAACGTGAGATGCAGGGTGGAAGGCTCTATAGCAATATAATTATTGATGGTAGTCCATAACTCAGTAGATGTTAACTTTACAACCAATATTTATAGCAACTGCTATTCTTTTCTTGTTGCATACTGTCTCAAATATGGGAACACCTGGCATAAGCCAGTCATTTGGGATTAGTTTGTTTTGAAAACTACTTCCAAACTTTTACAGAACGTCTCAAGAGAGTGTATGATTTCCTTCCTCTTGCAAGTCGTAAAAACGCAGGTTTCATGACAGTAATATTTATAGTGCATCAGCAGAACTGTTCCTAAAATACCCATGTGTCCTGTTTTACAGTTCCAAAATAATATTCGTCCTTCACCTTTGTTCTAATGTGAGTTTTAATAATTATTCCAAAAGTATATGTACATAATGTGAGAGCTAGGAACCGTCCAAGTTCTAATAGAGGACAACATTCATTATAAATCTTCCAGCCAATCAGGTTTCACTATTGATGCACTTGCAAGATGCTGTTTTGAAACATGCAATCATTAACTTGTGATACAAGATGGTTACCAATGTTGGTGGATGTGAATTCCTTTAACATGAGAGCAATTAATTATTTGGTTGTATTGCACGTTTGCACAAGCATGGCTTGGGGGGGGGAGCATCATCTTCTGTACTGGAATTCATCCATATTCACAAGCAAGGATGCAACGTAAGCACAAGACTTTGTACCCATGTTATTCAATGTAAGCATTCACATACACATGTAACATGCTACGAAATACAAGAATTTGCAAACTCCAAACTTTATCCTTGTGTTGCATACTGAGGCAATATTTATATCCTAACCACAAAATCTGCCGACATTTTGTGAATTTCATGTCATTTTTGTAATATTTGATGTTTAAATGTTTTTGTTCTGTTGCATTCCGAAGCTGAAATCGGAAATGTTTATTACTCCTTGAGCTTTCGTCGCGTATAAGTGTTTTGATTTCCTCTATGCGATTTTGTTTTCCAACAATGAGTATCATAGTTACTTGTTGACTTTCTTGCTTGTGAAGTCAGTTATCAAAAAGAAAGAGACTTTTTCCTAAGTATGGAAAAGGCCACTTGGAGATTATGCATATATTAATGTATTCATGTGCATACAAATATTTGCAGCATTCAACAAAGCACATAAATTACATCAAGAGATTGCAGTTTTACTTTAGAATTGTACAAAATAAACTACATTCTACAAAGAAAATCTTAGTCATTTATTATTTAAGAAGTCGCCAGGCAGTCTGGGTCTGTGCAGCCCAACAAGCCCTGAGAAGAGTCGATTGCTGCTCCAAATCAAGCAGAAGCACGAGTAGACTTTTAGTTCAAATTTAGCGTGAATGCGAAGAGGTTCTCATGCTTCAATACGTAGAGGAACAAATCTGGTATTCATCGGCAGACTATTGCAATGAAAGATTTTACAGTGCCCAGTATGTATTTGGTTGTGCCAAATTCATTTCCCTCAAGATGCTCTAGCAGTCTTTTATTATGGAATGATTCATTCACTCATAGAATATGGGATTGAAATTTGGGGTGCAACATCCATAACCAATCTAAATAGGATATTAGTGATTCAAAAAAAATGTTTAAGATGTATGTTTGGTCTGAGACAGCCTCACTCTGTAAAAGAGATGTTTAAAACTTCAAAAATTCTAACAGTAGTATCTCTATATGTCTATAAGATTATTTTATTAGTTAGAAGAAATGAGATTAGAAATAATCAAAACAAAGACAACTAAATCTGCAACAATCAAAGATCCATATATCAGAGGAGACATACTCTTCACTAAACCCCCACCATATATAAAAACTGAACAGGGTAATTCCTTTAAAACATTTAAAAAAATATATCTATTAAATAAAAGCCTATACAGAATTGATGAACTTCAAATTTGAAAATATGTATCAGAACATGTTACTGTATAAGTGATATGACAAATTGTAAATAGTAGTTGAAAGTATCTTTTGTTGAATTTGTGAATTGAATACTAACATAGCGATTAATATGATATTGTAATTACTGTGTTTGTTTGTTCTATACACTATTTTATGAACGAAGCCTGAAACACGTGTACACTGTCTATAGGTGAAAATAAATTATTATTTGATTTAATGGATGTACTCCGCAGCTATAAGGTGACCGCTCTCTACAGCACGAGAGAACCAAGAATCGCTGGCAGAGATGCACTAAAATCCTCAGCTTATCGCAAATGCTGGAAACGCATTGACCAAATGTTGCATGTGTCTTCAAAGAGGCACTTGCCTAAGCTTGACAACAAGATTCCCTGGGTAGCATGTCTGCAACAGGTTGCGAGCTCGAATCTCACCCCATTAATAAAACTCACAACTAGCAAATCAATACTTATCCTTCTGTCATGAACCATCTCTCTAATTTCACGTGTCATTCTAATCCTTGTACATGACAAGATTGATAGCATTATGCAAGAAATCACAAGGGTTCCTGCTGCAAAGCTTAGACAACATCGCTCTTACAAGATATGCCGACTGTTTGAGGGCAGAGCGTCAATGTTTCCAGCGTTTAATTTAATGCAACTCTCGCCCAAAGTCGAGAGACTGCGAGAGGGCTACCTTATAATTTAATGAGCCTATAAACATATCTAGATTTTTCTCAGCTCTCACAAATTCTAAGATACAAAGAGATAATTCACAGTTCATTAAATATGTAGCTTTATCACTTTCTGCAGCCTCTATGCTTGTACTATTTTCAATATTTTGGTTAACAATTATTTGACATCACTGCTGCAAGAGTCAGTTATTAATATGTAATGTTTATAATCTATTTATTTATTAAAGATTGAGTGAATTTTCTTATATGATATTGTTGGTTATGTTTTTCAATTTGAAATTTGTGATGCATATGTAATTTGCACATCTAGAAACCCCTGCCAGGTTATGCTTACAACTGCACTGTGGTCTTCCCTTGCAGCTGCACTTAGGCTGTGTTTACATCTCATTGTGAATGAGGCTTAACAGGAAATCAGAAGCATTTTGTTATTATGTTAGCTGTATAAACTCGTGGATATGCTCCCAGATCTTTTGTAACTAGTTTATTTTGGAGCTTTAACTCAAAAGGGCTAATTCCCACCAACTAGTTATGATCTCATGTATGCATGGGCAGAGAGCTTGTTTATATAGCATTTTCATCTTGACACGGAAGTATCTAAGTCACATAAGTAACAATGCAACAATTTGTGGACGTATTTGACAGTTATTTGTAACCAAACATTATATCAAAACTATTACAGACAATTGACAACTTTTCCAACCACTAGTTAAGGGAAGAAGAAAAGAGAAAAGGATTGCATTCTCTCTTCACAATATTCAAGTTGAAACAAAACACTTCAGGTAATTGAGGTTGAAACAAAACAACCTGAGCATGGGAAGTAACAGTTATGGAGAGCAAGTAGACCTACTTGACTACTGTTATATAATGGTTATTCTTAACTAGAATTATTTTGTAACTGTTAAAACAAAATAACAATTTCCAAGCTCCAGTTGTGAGCTAATTGTGCATGGCTGAAGGGTGAGGAGAAAGGAGGGGAGCATTGTCTTGCAGCTTGATAGTTTTCATAATGGAAAGATGATTCAAGACTTGATGTCAAAGTAAGAATGGACCAAGCTGTTACAAGTATACGTGCATCTCCTTTACAGTTATTTTGCAGTGGTTATTTGTAATCTAGTATATTATTTTGGAACTGTTACTCAAACTTAAGGTTTTCAAACCTCTAGTTATGAATTCATTTATACAGGCTGATTCAGAAATACTTTTACAATGTTAGGGGATGGGTTCTTGACTTCAAAACAAGAAAATATGTTCAGATAAACAGATGCTCTAAAACACTTCCTTTTGACGTTATTAATTTATTAATGAAAGTCACCTTCAATGGTTTTCCAACCTAATAACTTCATTTATTTATGTACTCATTCAAGGAAGGCTTTGACCCATTTTACCCTGCAGAGTTGGCCTTGTGTTGCCACGGTTACTTGTGTAATACATTCCCCAGCAAGTGCTGTCTACACCAGAATTATTAGAAAATGTGTCGCCTCTGCAGAAACATTTTAGTCTCATTGTTCGAGATGCACTAGCTGGTGTCTAACATGACAACTGGATATATAGAGGAGGACCAGTTCCATGGCCTGCATGTTCCCCTGACCTCAATCCTTTGCATTTTTACCTTTTGGGGGCATCTTCAGCCATTGGTTTATGCAGTAGACATCCTAGATGAAGAAACTCTTAAATCTACGTGTAATGTAAGTCTGTGAAATCTTCGACACCGACTGGGAGTATTTGACATTCCATGTTTCGACGAGTACAAGCGTGTCTAGATGCAAGAGGAGGACATTTGCTATAAGTGGGTTTGTGTGGAACATCTCCTAACAAGCTGACAACGTCAAAAATAGAATAATGTGTCATTTTAAAATGTTTTGATTAATAGCATTTTGAACCTCAATAAATCAAGAACGAAGGGTTTTGGCTCATGTGTTTATATGAACATTTTTTTTTTGGTTTGGAACCTGTCCCCAAACTTGTAAAAGTATTTTTGAATCAGTATGTATTTGAAGGAGAAGGAAAATAAAAGAGGGTAGAAAGAACTGCTCTCTTGACAATATTGAAGAAGAAGTGGAAGTGTTGCCCAGGTACTGGCACATACCGGACTGCAAATAGAATATTCCTTATGCTACGCATTTGGTTAAAGTTACCTCAAACAATCACAAACATGTATGAGTACTAATTTTGGGCCTACAGTCCCCACGATGGGACGAGATTAAAACTGTGCAAGACACACATTCACTCACACCGAAGATAGAGATATAAGAGTGTCAGTACGAGGACGCCGGGGCACCACCAGCTGAAGGAGGGGGCGGAGCACTCACCTCGCCGAGCCACGAGTCTGGCGACGGAGGGAAGTCTGGGTAACCATGTGTGCTGCTGCTGTTGCTGAGGTCTGAGGCTGGGCCCCCGCTGCTTGCTAGCCCAGGGTGTCCGGGTGGTAGATGTGCACTTGGTGGTGGGCCTTGACCTGCAACACACAGGACATGTTTCAGAAACTGTTGCTTTTATCTCAACTCAAAGTCAAAAAACTACAGCTTAAATACCAAGTTTAACAGACTTTTCGTTTTTGAGCTAGACTGCTTGTGCACATACACAAACATTTTTCTGAAAAAAAGATTTTTTTCTGGATTCAGGGGTCTCAAAATATTTATTTCTGGTGAAATCTCAGTATCTACTTTTTTGGGTAGAGAATTATCTTGTGTACCTAGTATGTAAATTGTACATATGAGCTAGAGAAAGTAAACATTATTACAACTAGCTGAACTCATGGCGTTGCTTGTATCTGATGGTCGCACTTGCTCAATGGCCTGCATTTAAAGTAGACTTTATGGTTAGTAGTTTCTGATGAAGAGTGCCAAGTGCTTTACAAAAATGCTCATCTGGTCCTTCTCATAAGCATCAAATTACATCTACAGCTGCATATAAACTGTTGCAATTTTGAATAAATCCTCACATTTTTTTCTAAAGTACTTTGAGTTTTGTAAGTATTTTTCTAGACTGTTTTTTCTATAATTTTATCCAAATGTGATAAAATAGAAATAGGTTGATAATTATAAGATAGTTTTTACTTTTACATTTATAAAAAGGAAGAACTGTTGAGGCCTGTGTACAGAACCTGAATATTTACTATGTTGGGTATTGTTGCAGACTTATGCTCTTTTAAACATTTGCTTGTAAACACATCTCCATTACTTGAACAAGCAGTTTTTATATTTTGTACATATCTATGTTAATTTCTTGTTTACAAACTGCGTAAAGAAATAGCAAGCCAGGATTATTTATTGTTGCAAATTTTATTTGTGGCTTTTTAATTAAAGTTTAGATTTTTGGTAACAAAAGTGAAGAAGTGTTCAAATAGAGTAGCTTCCCCATGTCTTGACGATTTGGTAATTATTTACAAGTTGGGCCGCTACATCTCTCCGCTGCGACTTATGCCAGTTTTGCACTCTTAACGGGACCGGCGTGGTTAAAGAGGGATTATGGGTGGGGAGATGGTTTAAAAAACTAATGTTGTATCCATTGGAGTTGTTGGAAATATCGATGAGGTACTACCACGATATAAAATTAGAAACATAAATTTATATACACACACTAACCTAAACGGATTGGAACCTAACCTCGCGCTAAATTTGAAATCCACAGGCTTTGAAATTGTCATCATAAATACAAAGTCAATCAATCGCATTTAGTTTCATTCGATTTTAGAGTGGCCGAAGTTCTGTATAATAAAATTCACTGAACAGCTGTATCTGCGTGAAACATGCTTGTCATACATCAGCACAGCGTCTAGCGACATATGCCGGTGTTGCATTTCACAACACTGTTCGCCTGCTGCCGACAATGAAACTCAGGTTTTAGGCACTTTAGTGTGTAGTATTATTATATATTTACATTGCAAAAGTACTACAAGACTTCTTTATTTATATTCTACTCCTTCTAGGCAGCATACTTCATAAATATTCACAAAAAAGGATCGCTACGCGCACGTAATAAATTAGCGTTTAACTTAATTACGGAGCTCTTCCGATAAAAAAAATTGGTGAAAACGTAACAAGTATAAACCAAACTTACAGTCAAACCACAATTAGTTTAATTCTTCAGAAAACGCTGGCTCTGTTCATTGTGCCAACCAAACAAAAACAGTGATAGTTCTGATTTAAGGTTAAATCTACGCCAAGCAGTAAACAAATGCAACACAAAAGAAGCCTTATAACCTAAACCACGCAACAGAAAGGAAAATGTCGCACAAGTAAACGTAATCACCCGAAGCAGTCAACAAATAATTTATTTTCCCTTATGTGAACATGATTTTAACTCTCACTTTAGATGGCGATGAAGTATTACACGTAATTTGCAAGTCAATTGTTGATTTTAAGGCCTAAATATACGTGATTTACATCATTTCCAAAACTACTCTTTATTTTTTTGCACTTTTAAATTTAATGCATTACAAAACATTAGAACAATCATCAAACATCCGGAAGAAATACATCGCGCCCAATGACGTCACCGGAAGCTATGTAACAACCTCTAAGCATTGAAAATGATTTGCTGAGGACTTGGGGAATTTTTGGGATGATGTTTTAAATGAAGGTTGCCTGCCTGACGTTACGCGGTACCCGCCATGACAGGGTAACCTGATCTGCAAGATTACCGAGATTTGTGTATTTAGCATTAAGTTGAGAGAAACTTACCCAGGGTGGTGTAGACGGCCAGACCTTCGCCCGGAGCTCCCGAGTACGGGAAGTGTGCGGGGTGTGGTGGGGTAGGCGAATGGCTGGAGGACAGGTATGGTGGTGTTGCTGGTCCCCCGTGTAGGAAGTGAGCCGCTCTACTTCCACCACTGTGTGGACTCGAACCGTCGCCCTCCAGCCCCAGGTTGACCACCGTGCCGTAGCTGTCGTTACTGTTCAGATCTGCAAACAACATCCATTATTCTAGCACATTGCTAACTTGTATTGACTTGATGGGAATTTTACATGGGAATATGTGCTCTGTAATATGGACACGTAAATAACAGGTTCCAGGGCCTAAACCAAATCTCTTATTGTAACCATAACTACATCCTCATGTTTCTTTTTCAGGTAAAAACATTTCTCACTTCCTCGTGCCTTTTTGAGAAACTCATTTCTACATTTAATATTGTCACAGATTTCAGAACACATTCCGCATGGAAAAGCGGATTCATATCGCACTGAATCTTGAATTCGATCGGATCGAAGTATTTTACATGGAAACTCTCCGTATTCAAATCCTATTAAATACACCAAATCTGCGATATTCTATTGTACTCTGCAACCACTGAACGCTGGTTATTTTGTTATCATAAATAAATGTGTCAAGAAATTATTTAATAAAACACACAATAGAACATTTTTATGGTTTCCATAATCTCGCAATCTATTATTCTTCTCAAAAACATTCGCTAACCTCAAAATCTGCTCATAATAAACAGAACTGTGTTAAACGTAAGAACATAACAAGCATGATTTAATTATTCTGGGACCTTGGGAATTCAAAACGATCTAAAATTGTGAACGTGGCTTAACACATGGAACGCGGATCATATTTTGATGGAATTGGACTCAAGTCAATTTTAATTTCAAATGGAAACAGTGACAAATTCTCTTGGATTGTATGAGTCTACAATATTTTACATGTCCTGCTGGTGCTCATCACAGCATTAACATTTAATATGGTAAAACACATTCTACAGATGCCTTATGTATTGGCCGGGACTCGAAAACTCGAGTTTTAACATCTCAAGAGTGCTACAAAATTACTTTAACAACAGAAAAGAGTTCTTCCTAAATCTGTAGCTCTGTTTTTTGATCCAAGCCGTTCATAAAGAACGCTTTTGAGAATGGTAATCTCATCAAAATGCATTGTCATTTATAATATTTTTCTCTCAAACACAACATAACATTTTCGTTTTTCCACGTGGGTTGTTTAGAAGGGGGCTGTGTAGCAAATATCAAATAAAAAGCTTATTTAATACATACATTTATATGATTTTTATGTGAGCACTATCTCGCAAAATCACGAAAGCCACGATGGCTATAATTATGACGTCACTCCCACAATCCACGCAACACAACAGATATTGTAGAATATCGAGTTTGGAGTCTGTGTAATAGCCGAAACATGGATTCATTGATTAAAGGAAATGCATGTGCTCACGTCTACTAGCAACATACAGACGGCAGCTAGGCTATATCGCATATACTTGTATTGTATAGGTTGTAAATAACATTGCAATGCAATAGAGACAGTGTTCAATTCTGATATAAACCCGGTATTAAAACAAAATAGTTTCTTAAAGCAACGTTATGTGTGAGCAGTTGGTGCAATACCTACCTAGGTAATTACCGAAGTTGCAGCGGGTTCTGTTCCTTGTGTGTTTATTCTGGATTTAAAACAGTTGTAGGTTTCCTGTAGTTGATGTCAGTCAATGGTTTACTTCTGTAATCCAATACAGAATATGTAACATAATCCCGATGTCATCTTTTGGCGACCTCTCTTACTATGTGTGCACATTTTCCTCGCACAATTTCGAAAACAGAGCCACATTGAGACACGAAGTGTGCTATGCTCCCTGATTGCGGCTTTAGTGTGTCTATAGATCCCACAGTTCACACACATGCACGCGCTGCGTTTCGTTTAAGAACTCAACAAGTTTGCGGTGCATTAGATAACCTGAGGAAATACAGGCGGGCGAGCCCTCGCTTCCCCGAAGCGCAACATGGTCAAAATTGCTAACGTCGTGATTTCTTGTGGTTTGCTCTTCACAAATCCCTGGACTGTGTTGGCAGCAAGGACAGTTGAAGCGCGTGATGTGTACAAGTAAGTGATACTTATTTGTGTAAATAAAAATGGAAATGGCGTGTTATTTATGGACGCTCTTTAACTGCTTGCTCAGAGGCCTCTCTTATCAGGCTTGAGGTTCTTTTACGTGCCGTAAATCTACGACACGGGACCAATGGCTTTACTTCCCTTCCGAAGGAAGCCATGCTAAGGATTTTTACACCCGAAAAAATCCATCGTCCTCCACCGGGTTTGAACCCGCGACCTTGGGTATATGAAGCTAGCATGGTAACCATTACACCACGGAGGGCGACTACTTATTTGTGTGTGTGTGTGTGTATCCCATGTGTCTGAATCTGTGTGTTGATTAATTAACAAACGTGTCTAAAACGTTCCGGCACATATATTTTCAAGAAAATACCCAAATACCAAATTTTCCTTTAAAGAAAACACTTTTCAAAATGTTTTATTTTCTCAAAAATGGCTTAAACGATATTGATTAAAATAGCTTATGTTAGTAAAGATATTTTCAAGCTGGATGACTGGTGCACATGGATATAAACTGACGTAGATGATGTTAAGGTACACTTGCCACACAGATGAACATACTTCTCGTTTAGTGTACATTTTACAATTATTCTTTTCTAAAGAGGGAGTCATTGTTCGTTTTTCTTTTCCTCTACTCCTGGCCATGTAAAGAGAACCTAATTTCAATATTAACACAGGGTTTAAAAGATTTGACTATCGCTTTAGCCTAGAACATTCCCTAATTTCCCTTTTGTTTATAAGCAATTAACTAATAAGACTATTTCTGCTAATGTTTATCTGGATTAGTATGCAGCAGAAGCGAGGAAAGCTTTTGCAAGAATAGTTTGTTTCAGAATAGGTAGAGAAAATCATATGAATGAAACACAGATATTTATTTAAAGTTTGGTACATATATAAAATGGAATACGATACGACCCGATGTTTGACTTGTTTAAGTTGGCAACCCTATTCGATATAAGTAAACAAATGACACATTACTATCACTTGGAATGAAATTTGCAATTGTAGGCAGATAAATCGTTCACTACAAATTAATAGTTGCATGTGAATGGCGAGTAGTTTAGTTTCCTCGTTTCTCAGAGTAGCGTTCAGAATTTACATTGTGCCTAAACGAATACGTCGATCTAATCTTCTTATTTGAGAAATAAGTTAAAAGACTTAGTTTTGGCGTTAGAAGAAACTATTACTTTTACTGTAATGCCCTTTAACCTGGTCGCCCGTATCAAACGTTGAATAAAACGGGTGAAATGATACTCAAATGAGCGTTTGTGTTCTTAACCAGGATTCAAATTCGGAGGCGAACAGGTTACCCTCAGACTTTTATTAATTCAACCAAAAGTGTAAAACCTAATCATATTGGTAAAGTAGTGAAAGAGTTATTCTATATGGCTGGTTGTAGTGAAACTGTATGGATATAGAACTATAAAATAATAGAAAACAGAATGTGGATCCTTTACTAGCAGAGACGGGAAACCAAAAAGTGCTCTGTGAAGTATTATCTGGAATATTGTGATTTAAACGTCGCTGACGGGGGACACTTACAGCATCTGATCATGCACAAAGCAAGTTTTAGTTTCACTTATTTAATTGATTCTAGGTCTAAAGAGCCACAGACTCACTTTAAGGGCAGTGCATTTATCATTTTTGGCAGCAGTATCAAGATACATAATCTTCTCTTTACAATAGGAACAACATTGTGGTGAACCTTTCAAACATACCTATCAAAGAATATAGGCAAAAACATTTATGATAATATTTTTATTTTAGCAATACTAAAAAAGAACATTTACATTAGTCATTTGTATCGCAATATTGCTTTAGCAGATGTTTTTTGGAATGCAATATAAACGTGGCAGTTTATATCAATGTTGCAGACACACTTCTATTGTTTCTACGCACCTCTTTATTTAACAATACGAGTTAACTCGTGACTCAGTGAGACTGGAATCAGAGAAACCCAAGCTCTGTGTGGTCATCTGTAATAACGTCGAGAAAGCTTCAAACTTACCTACCTCAACTTAAATTGGTAATATGCCTGTACTCGACATACTGATTTTGTAGGGTTTTAACTTGATTGAATTGTGACTTTGTGCAATGTTCAAGCAATTACATTTATTACAAGAGAAATGCGCCATCACTTCAGTCAAAGAATTGCTTTTCCAGTTGCACATAAATTAATGATCCGTTTAAACAGAGGAAAGCAGCCGGTGGCGCCTCTCACACTCTTCCAATTCCTTGATATAAATAAGCACGATGAATGATTCTCATTCAGACCAAAATCTAACTTTTATACATATGCGTACAGACTTTGAAGACTGACGAGACCGTCAACAACAAACTTTAGAATCACATGACATTCTCTAACAAACTATTGTTACAAAAGCTTATTGACTGACGATTAGTCCGTGGTGTAGAGGTTACCATAACCAAGGTGGCGGGTTCAAACCCGGTGGAGGACGATGTTTTTTCGGGCGTAAAAATCCTTAGCATGGCTTCCTTCGGAAGGGAAGTAAAGCCATGGGTCCCGTGGAGTAGACTTCCGGCACGTTAGAGAACCCGAAGTCTGATAAAAGAGGCCTCTGAGCAAAATTAAGCGGTCTTTCACGCCCAGTATAGAGTGGGACGCTGAGAACAACAGCAGCTAAAGAGCGTCCATAAATAACACGCCATTTACATTTCATTCCTGGCTTCTTACTCTTAGTCCCGCGTTCGATCCTCTTGAACTAGAATCACGTAGTCTGGAAGTGCTTAATAATATAATACTGAAACAAAACTAAAGTTAATAAACCCTACGGTTCATCGAGAAAACACCAGCAAGAAATTAAACTAACTCAACTTTAATATCAACAACACTACATTACAATTTCTTGAAATGAATAAAACAGTTGTTTCTAAAGCAAAGAGGAATGTCTAAATGAAACAATAACAGCTTATTCTTCTATCCCCTTGCCGCTAATCAGATAAAGATCACAAGAAATAGTTTTATTTCTACTTTCTTGTAGGTACAAAGGAATGCGCTATGCTAAAGCACAGTCAAATGTTTTAAGACTATGTATGTGATTACATTGAAATTAGCTTCTCTTTGCATGGAGCAAAAAAGAAAAACAGTATCTAATATAAATTGTGTGCTTTAACTATATCTGCGTTATTTTGTGTAGTAAGTTTTTGTCTATTTTGTAATTTAGAATAAAGAGGTCTTCAGAGGCTATTCCCAGGAAATTCAAGATATACATTTTATTTATAAGTATACCTATCTATAAGTATAGTTTATTTATAAAGTATATGTAAAATACTGGCATTTTAATAAAAATCGTTAGAGCTATTTTTGAGAAAATCCAAATTTTCGAAAATGTTCCATGTAAAGGGTAGTTTGGGGTGTGGTGGATTTTCTTGAAAGTCTTCGTGTCGCATACTTGGAAAATTCAGAAGTTAAATGTTAAGTTAGGCATTTAAAGAACTTTTCGTTTTTCAGTTATGCTGTCCATGGACACACGCGCGCGCGGACCTTTTTCTAAAGATCTGGTGTGTTAAATTCACATGACTTTCTCTTTAGCTCAGTAACACATTATTGTTAATAGCTTATTCTCCTGTCTACTTCATGCTAATCAAGATAAACATTAACAGAAATTGTCTTATTACTTGCTTCCTTGTAAATAGAATAAGGGAAATCAGGGAATACACTAGGCAAAACCGGCAGTCAAATGTTTTAAAATGAAGGTGAAGTGAGTGAAGGGCTCTTCACCTACATTTTTAATGGAAATGCAAAATGACATATTTGTATCTTGTTCTACTAATTCACACAGTACCTCTTCTCGTGAAGTGGTAGTGGATCTGTGTTGTGCCGTTCCTCAGTCAAAGATGGAGAGCAAATGCTACGACTGTTACACCCGGTTGCCATGGTAACGCACTCAGGATTGCTCTTCTTATACCTGCCATGCTACGGAACTTTCCTTTCAGTTTTAGCTGCACCTTGGCGAGAGCAAGGCATACCGTTATACTATGTGTTTACTTGTGTGGAGTGAGTTAAATTTCGATTAGTTTTTGTTAACTCGGGTCATTCCTAATATTTAGTTAAATTAATTTCAGTTCAAAGTGTTCTATGATTTTTACATGAATTAATGAACCCAGAAAACGACTTGATTTGGTTTCTCACGATGGCGGGGACAAATAAAAATGACCTGTTAATATTTAATCACCCCACTCCACATTTATCAGTCTCTGTTAAAAACAAATAAAATCAGGGCAGTCTAATGAGCTACATTTTAAAAATACATGGTATTGAGAATACATGTGGTTATGCGGTTGTATTGCACATTCGAGAGAACGTCTAAACGTGCATTACAACTGCAGCATGTCCAAGAGGAACTTTGTGATGCGTTACAGGAATCAACTGCGCTAAGCATTAAAATATTAATGCAAATGTGCGTCTAAATAGGATCTTTATGACACTTATTATTAAGGCTACTCTATTAAGAAAAAGAAGAGTTATTGTAATAACATAATAGGTTAGAGTTATGGTGTATGTGTGACGTCCACTCGCTTGAATTGCTTACAAGCGAAGGTGAAAGACGAAGTTCCTCAAGCTATTTGTTTTGTCAAACAGTTGTAAAAATATCTTCAACTGCCGAATATTTTTTTTCAAACATAAGTGGCATTTCATCTTTGTTTCACAATTCAGGCAAAGGTAAACTATGTTCTCAAATCGATTATTGGAAGGCGAATTCCTAGAACTGTGGACACCAAGCTCTAAAATTGTCAGAACAGTTGTAGAACATTGGAAGGGTCTAAAAACAGATTTTTGAGGAAATAGTAAAGAATCCTGCATCCGACAGCACATCTATCCGTGAATGTAGAGGTTTCCTGAGCGAAATAAATGCTTTTGAATTTAATTTTTGGCTTTGTTTTTTTATGATACCTATATTGAGTTTAACTGATGTCCAGTAAGACGTCTTTGGACAGCCATTATTGTGCAACTAAAATTCATTAAACTTGTGCTTTGATAGCCAGAAAAAGAAATGAGCAATACAGTACTTACATATTTCGTGACACAAAAGCCAAGAGTAATTCGGACCGTAAATTGCCGACGACGATTTTAATCTAAAATACAACTATTTGTTTTATGAAATAATTGATCATATCGTATCGCAAATAAATACTAGATTTGCAAAAAGTAACATTTTGAACTCTGGTAGACTAAATTTAGGAAGTATTCGCTTGATTCAGTGTTGCCTGCTAGCTATATTTAAGAAACCTCAACGTCTACCAAATGAGCTAGAGCTGATTATAGTGATATTAGTGTGTTAAAGGTTTTAGAAATGATGTAGCAAGAGTATTGCCTACAGGCTGCAAGAAAAACCTAACTTCTATAGATGATATCATTGACAGATTTGCAGCTTTGAAGGTCAGGAGAATCGACCTCGTCTATAAAAAATAAGCTAAAATTGAAATATTCTCTTTTTGTATTATCACGACTTTCCAAACTGTGACAAGTGATTTTGTTTTCGAAGTGCGAGCATTAATTTTTTCCGTTTCATATTATCTTAAAATCGTGTTAGGTTAATGTGATAACACAGGGTATTTTCTTACATAACCCAAGCTTTATAACTGCCTATCTACAGACGACGGAAACCTTCCAACTGATGTGTTCCATTCACATGACTTTCTCTACATCTCTGCAAAAAATATTATTAAAAAGCTTATGCTTCTATTTATTCCATGCTAATCGAGAAAAATAACAGAAATAATATTATTGCTTGCTTCCTTGTAAGTAGAACCGAAATAAGGGAGTAGCATAGGTTAAAGTGATAGTCAAAAGCTGGTTGCTATGTGACTGAAGTTCCTTTGTTTGTATGGACACAAGTTGACAAATTCCTGTATGAAAAATATGATTTTTCAAAGCTGAAACCAATAACAAAAAATATTTAAAAAACGACAAACTCCACGAAAAAAATGTATATAATATAAATTGTATGTTTTAACGTGCTCTACATTTTTTGTGTAGTAAATTTTTGTCCATCTTTTACGATTTGGCAGTTATGCAAAATTCCGTAAAATTCATCCAGAATAAAGTAGTCTTCAGAGACTATTCCCAGAAAATTCAAGATATGCATTTTATTTGTCAGGTAAATATCTTTAATATACGATATTTTAATCAAAATCGTAACAGCCATTTTTGAGAAAATCAAAATGTTCGAAAAACGTTCCATGTAAAGGGTAGTTGGGGGTGAGGGGATTTTCTTGAAAATGTTCATGTCGCACCCTTGGAAGATACCAAACCTAAATACCAAGTTTGGTTTTTAACGGACTTTTCGTTTTTGAGCAATACTGCACACACACAGACACACACGAACATTTTTCTAAAAATCCTTTTTTGGTTTCGGGGTGTCTCAAAACATGTATTTCCCGTGAAATCTCGGTATTGAATTTTTGGGTACATTACAATACCTTCTCTATACACTATGTACGTAGTACGTGTAGAGAAAGTAGATTTAACTTTTCACTGTTTCGAAAGTTTTTCTAAGCACTTCAGTGACTTGCTAGCCCTTGTTTAAAATGCGTGACCAGGAGTTGACAAGTTCCCGTATGAGAAAAGTTTAAGTATTGAAAGCAATAACAAGAAATATTTGGGAAATGGATAATTGCACAAAAGTATAGGCAGTGTGTTATAATGTACAGGTGCACGCACGGACTGTACAGGACGGCACCTGGTGCTCTTTTGTTGCACGTGAAGCATGAAATGGCGGCGTCATTGCGTTATAATGTAACAACAGATGGTTTAATCGCATCAGGAATTCATGAGCCTCCCCAGATTTGTATCGTCCCCTCCCCCAGTGACATAAAAAGTCAGTAGGGGTTGGTTTGTTTGGCGATTTGTCCAGCTCGGTGCACATGTCGCACAAAGAGCTTCTTCACGCTAATGGATGTGCAGGTAACATCAGTCTGCCATGTTCGTGCTCAACAAGACTCTACCTTCATTTCTCTGAAAAAGTAATCAAAGTGCTTTGTGTTTTAGATCCCACTTCAATGAGTTGCTACAATATATACGAGGGCCACGATTTGGTATAACTAAATAATAACGAAAGATATCAACACAAAACTTTATTTAAAAATTTACTGTATTTTACTCTATTTCTCAAAGTAATCTCCATTCTGTCAAGATATTTATTGTGACGTGGTGCCGGTTTTTACATTTCTACTGCCAAAGAACTTATTCGTTTTTATGAATGCACAAAACTTTTGGCCAATCGAATGTTACAGGCAAATACCGCAAGTGTATAGAGATAATACAATGAACGAGTCTTCAGTGAGGAAATGACACATAATTTACGAGTAATCAAGGAAGAACATAACAGTGTGTACGATAAAGACCGTTCATCAATCGTTATGGAGCAGTTGAAAGTAAATGTTGATAAAAGAATTCAGAAAAACCGGTGTTTCACTTTAGACACCGTACATGACTTTTTGGTTGGAAAAGATTTGCCAGCCATGAAGACCTCAACATCTTGGCTCAGATGTTTAGCGGTGGAAGAGTGTACCACGTGACAATAAATACCTTAATTACGTTGACAAATAGAGTAAGGTAGTGTAACTTTGTAAATAAAGTTTTGTGTTGATAACTTCCGTTATTGTTTAGTTACAACAAATCATCTGACACTTTCTGGATGGCCCTCGTACATTCTCTTCTGTATAAGCGAATGCTAACTTCCTGCTCCATTCACAGGACTTTCTCTTCGTCTTCCGCGAACAAGTTTTTCTTACAAAAGATTTTCTTTTGTCTACATAATTTTAATCAAGATAAAAATTAACAGAAAGGCTTATTACTTGCTTCCTTGTAAGTAGAAGGGAAATAAGGGAGAACATTAAACTGATCTGGTAGCTGTGTGAAACAATTGAATGCCAGTTCTCTTTACATCACCAGGAGTGAAACAAAAGAGATATACAACGCAATATGATTCCTGTTTGAGAAACTTTAAGTGGTTTAAATTCAGATTAATAACAAGGAATAAATCGGAAACCGTTAACTCTACAACAAAATGTGTATAACATAAATGTTGTGTTTCAACGAATTTTACTTTCTCTACACGCACTGTGCGCATAGTGTATAGAAAAGGTATTGCATTCCACCAAAAATTCTATACCGAGATTTCACCGGAAATATATGTTTTGGGTTCCTCTGAATCCAAAAAAAGCATTTTCAGAGAAAGGTCCGTGTGTGTCTGTGGACAGCATAGCTCAAAAACGAATAAACCGTTGAATACCAAACTTGGTATTTAAGATTGGTATCTTCCAAGGATGCGACACGAAGATTTTTAAGATAATCCCCCCACCCCAACTACCCTTTACATGGATTTTTTTTCGAAAATTTTGATTTTCTTAAAAATGGCTCTAATAATTTTGATTAAAATATCGTATATTAAAGATATTTACTTGACAAATAAAATTTATATCTTGAATTTTCTGTGAATAGCCTCTGAAGACTACTTTATTCTGGATCAATTTTACGGAATTTTGCATAACTGCTAAACCGTAAGAGATGGACAAAAACTTACCACACAAAAAATGTAGAGCAAGTTAAAACACATAATTTATGTTATATACATTTGGTGGAGTTGATTTTTTTTTTTTTTTTTTAGAAAAGTCCTTGTTTTTGGTTTTAGCTTTAAAAAACGTATACCTTTCTCATACAGGAATTTGTCAACTCGTATCCATACAAACAAAGCAACTTCAGTCACATAGCAACCAGCTTTTGACTACCACTTTAACCTAGTGTATTTCCTTATTTCGCTCCTACTTACAAGGAAGCAAGTAATAAGACTATTTCTGCTGATTTTTTCTCGATTAGCATGAAGTAGACAGAAGAATAAGCTTTTTAACAATAAGTAATTTGTTGCAGAGGAAGTCATGTGAATGGAACACGTCACATAGTAAGCTTGTTTACCTGTTACGGTTTAGCCATATAATTTAGAACGAAGAGGACTTGAGCGAGTATTACCAAGCTATACATTTTATTTGTCATGCTAACATGTGGTATTTTAATCAAAATCGTTATTTATTTTTGAGAACATTTAAAAATGTTGCATGTAAAAGGTAGGTTGCGGTGTGGGGATTTTCGTGTCGCGTTCTTGGAAGATGCTAAACTTAAATAAGAAATGTGGTATTTAACGGTCTTTTCGCCTTAGAGTTATGCTGTACACACTCATCACATTTTTATAAATTTAGATGACCTCAAAACATATATTTGCGGTGAAATCTGGACATGGAATTTTTGGACGGAATACAGTATCTCCTGTAGCTACTATGCACATTATACGTGTAGAGAAAGTATTAATTACTTAGCCTCGGCTGCTTCACAAAATAACAAAGTGTGAGCGAGTTCACATGTTGTTCGTTCATTCTTCCTGGAGTTGGTGCTATTATACAAAACAATGACATGGCTGAAAAACAAACATTTCGAACTGCGTAATATCAAGTGTCACCTTGTTGTTTGTGTTGATATGATTATTGCGTATTGATAAAAAGTGACAGGAGCCCGTGGATTTGTAAACATCAGCACATTAATATTGCCTTCCTCAACGATAAGCATAGAGTGCATTGTATTTCCCCCCCAAAATAAAGGTGTAGATAAAAGAATCATATTTTGTAACAATAATTTGTTTGCAGAATTAGTAAAGTAAGTCGTGTAAATGGAATTTTTACTTTCTCTACACGTACTATGTACATAGTGAATAGAGAAAGTATTGTAATGCACCTAAAATTTCAATACCGAGATTTCACCTGAAATACATGTTTTGACACCCTGAATCCAAAAAAGTATTTTTAGAAAAATGTCTATGTGTGTCTGTGGGCAGCATAGCTCAAAACCGAAAATACCGTTAAAAATCAAACTTGGTATTTAGGTTTCGTATCTTCCAAGGATGCGACACCAAGATTTTAAGAAAATCCCCCACCCCCAACTACCCTTTACATGGAACTGTTTTCGTAAATTTTGATTTTCTCAAAAATGGCTCTAACTATTTTGATTAAAATGTCATATATTAGAGACATTTACACGACAAATAAAATTTATATCTTGAATTTTCTCGGAATAACCTTTGAAGAATATTTTGGATCAATTTTACGGAATTTTGCATAACTGCTAAACCGTAAGAGATGAACAAAGACTTCACCAGAAAATGTAGAGCACGTTAAAACACACACTTTATGTATTATTCTTTTGTTTTTTTGTTTTTTTTTCGTGGAGTTGATCGATTTTGACGTATTCCTTGTTTTTGGTTGCAGCTTTAAAAACTTATACTTTTCCCATACAGAAATTTGTCAACTCCTGTTCCATACAAACAAAGGAACTTCAGTCACATAGCAACCAGCTTTTGACTATCACTTTAACCTATGGTACTCCCTTATTTCGCCCCTACTTACAAGGAAGCAAGTAATAAGACTATTTCTGCTAATTTTTTCTCGATTAACATGAAGTAAATAGAAGCATATGCTTTTTAACAATAATTTGTTACAGAGATGTAGAGAAAGTCATGTGAATGGAACATGACAGATTTTTTTTTCTGACGTTGGCAATGTTCAAGGTAATACGGTAATAACTGAGAAAGAGATAGAAGGTGTTGCGATGGTTTTGAAGCATTACATGAAATTAAACAATTGATTCTATGAAATGAGATGGAGTTTAAGTTGTAAGCTGGACAATACTAGTGGCGCCGCGTGAAGCAATGTACAACACTTGAGTGCACAACAGGTAGAGAAGCTCTTGTAAATGTAACAAACCAGAGTTTTAAATGTTGAAGGCGCAATTCCGTGCTCATTAGAACCTCTTGAAATGGTGCGAGATATATTTCATCACTCACTTGGAGTCGTGTTAAAGGTAGTCTCTGGATTCGTCATGAGTTGTCCTGGCCTCAGGTCACGGGTTCAAACCCGGGCGTAAAAATATTTAGCATCGCTTTCTTCGGAAGGGAGGTAAAGCAGTTTGTCCCGTGTCGTAGATTTAAAGAACCCAACATCTGATAAAGAGGCCTATGAGCACAATGATGTGGTCCTTCACGCCCAATATAGAATGGGATGCTGAAAACCACGCAGTCTTGTTTCAGTTTTGCACATTCAGGTGTAGCGATTGTCAGATGTTTTACACTTTCAAGGAGGATGTGTATTTTCTGCAACTCCTAGTGATTGTTCGCATGTATGAACCTGGATCTTACTATCCGCCTTGAGATCATCTGAAATTCGTTTAGATGAACCTCAAGCCTGTACTCACTGCGCAATCGCCTGGAGTTCATTTATATGAACCCGAAGAAGCTATCCTCACCGTGCGTGTGCCTGAAGTCCGACTCTATGATCCTAAAAAAGCTATCCTCACCGTGCGTGTGCCTGAAGTCCGACTCTATGATCCTAAAGAAGCTATCCTCACCGTGCGTGTGCCTGAAGTCCGACTCTATGATCCTAAAGAAGCTATCCTCACCGTGCGTGTGCCTGAAGTCCGACTCTATGATCCTAAAGAAGCTATCCTCACCGTGTGGGTGCCTGAAGTCCGACTCTATGATCCTAAAAAAGCTATCCTCAACGTGCGTGTGCCTGAAGTCCGACTCTATGATCCTAAAGAAGCTATCCTCACCGTGCGTGTGCCTGAAGTCCGACTCTATGATCCTAAAGAAGCTATACTCACCGTGCTTGTGCCTGAAGTCCGACTCTATGATCCTAAAGAAGCTATCCTCACCGTGCGGGTGCCTGAAGTCCGACTCTATGATCCTAAAAAAGCTATCCTCACCGTGCGTGTGCCTGAAGTCCGACTCTATGATCCTAAAGAAGCTATACTCACCGTGCTTGTGCCTGAAGTCCGACTCTATGATCCTAAAGAAGCTATCCTCACCGTGTGGGTGCCTGAAGTCCGACTCTATGATCCTAAAGAAGCTATCCTCACCGTGCGTGTGCCTGAAGTCCGACTCTATGATCCTAAAGAAGCTATACTCACTGTGCGTGTGCCTGAAGTCCGACTCTATGATCCTAAAGAAGCCATACTCACCGTGCGTGTGGCTGAAGTTCGACTCTACAAACTTGAAGAAGCTATACTCACCGTGCGTGTGGCTGGTTCTACTCTACGAACCTGAAGGAGCTGTACTCACCGTGCATGTGGCTGAAGTTCGACTATGCGAACCTGAAGGAGCTGTACTCACCGTGCGTGTGCCTGAAGTTCGACTCTACGACCCTGAAGGAGCTATACTCACCATGCGTGTGACTGAAGTTCTACTCGACGAACCTGCAGAAGCTATACTCACCGTGCGTGTGCCTGAAGTTCGACTCTACCAACCTGAAGGAGCTATACTCACCGTTAGTGTGCCTGAAGTTCGACTCTATGATCCTAAAGAAGCCATCCTGACCGTGAGTGTGCCTGAAGTTCGACTCTACGACCCTGAAGGAGCTGTACTCACCGTGCGTGTGCCTGAAGTTCGACTCTACGAACCTGAAGGAGCTATAGTCACCGTGCGTATGACTGAAGTTCGACTCTATGATCCTAAAGAAGCTATCCTCATGTGCGTGTGACTGAAGGAGCTATACTCACCGTGCGTGTGACTGAAGTTCGACTCTACGAACCTGAAGGAGCTATACTCACCGTGCGTGTGACTGAAGTTGGAGTCCAGGTCCATTTTGTCGTCTTTGTCGGAAGCGTGTAGTTTGTCGTGTCTCGGTGACGACCCGCCCTTCATGGACCGGAAGTACTGACTCCACCGCGTCCTTCCGGCGTCCTTCTTCAGCCTCTTCTCTTTGGCTCTCCTGGAAAAGCAAAGCAGCCCAAGTTTAGTACGGGATCACCCGTTCAGACGTGGGCCGGTTCACTGCTACTTCACCCTCGCTATCGATCAAGGAACTCGACACGACGTCGCCAAAGAGTCGGGAAGGGGGGGAGGGGAATAAATACAGCTTCTTTTTCTTGTTCAGTTCCTTTGATAAATGCTCCGCGTCCTGATTGGTCCGCAGCTCAATACGTCAGTCACATTCCCACCCCCTCCTGCCTCCCTAGGGAACGGGGCGAGGTATGATCAGCAGGACTAGCGCCCCTCGAGGCGAAAGAAAAGAATATCCAAGACAAAACACTGTTTGCTCGCGTAATCAATGTGCTGGCGGACCACACTGCATGAAATGAGCAGCTTATGGCCCGCGGCAAATGCGTCGCAACTGTTTTAGGACGTGATATCATCATTTCCACTAACGCTTGACACTGCCTGGGTCACTCCGGTTCGCTTCAAAACCTCACACTTTAAGTTACGTATAGGATGTGACTCAATATTTACTTTTGCGCCGTAAAATAGTTGACAATTTTAAACAAGTTTCAATTCCTAACACCTTTGTTTTAATATACATACGAGAGCGAAAGTGGAACGTTTTTGAAAATCAAACAATAATTAGTTTTAAAAAAAGGAAATACTTTTATTGGTTTTCAAAATCTTCTTCTTTAAGATAATTACCTTTTTGCACCAGTCCCTAAAGCAATGATACCAGGCTTCCTGAGACTGTTCAGTAACGAGGTTTTTACGTACAATGTCTGTTCTTGAGTTTTCCGGGAATAGCCGCTGAAGACCTCTTCATTCTGGATGCTATTTGGGATAGACAAAAACTTACCACACAAAAAATATAGATCTTGTTAAAACACACAACTTGTCATATATTTTTGTTTGTAGATATAACTGTTTCCGAGATATTCCTTGTTATTTGTTTCAAGTTTAAACTAAAGTTTTTTGCTCAAACGGAAGTCATATTTCATTTCATCTCTTTTGCTTTACTTCTGGCGTGCAAAGAGAACCGAATTGCAATTTTTTTACGTAGAAACAAGGTTTTAAAATATCTGACTGTCACTTTAGCCTAGTGTATTCTCTTCTACTTATAAGGAAGTAAGCTATTTATGTTTATCTCGATTAGCGAGAAGTAGATAGAAGAATAGTGTTTTATAAGTTTTTTTTGTGGAACAGCTAGAGAAAGTCATGTGAGTAGAATACAACAGACTTTTATTGTCATTCTGTTTGCTTTGATTGGGTTACTGAGCGGGAAAACCTAGTTTGTATGTTGCCTTACTTGCTCAATTGTCCAGCAGGTGCCGCGTACAAAAGAAACACTTCCCTGAGAACTGTCTCATCGGATGCAATTCCCAAAAGACGACAGTTGAGGTCAGGCTGCCGCACTATCTCTGGACAGATCGCGATTACCAGCTTTTTCAGTTTTACTATTCCAGTATAAGACTACGAACATGTTAAAGGGTAGGCAGAGTCAGACTGATAATTCAATGCCATAGCTGGGATTTGAACCACGGATTTCACGGTCTCTAGCCGGTTGCTCCGCCACTGAGCTACCATGGCAACATGCTGGCATTTCATTGAATTTCTCAACTGACTCGCATGTTTCCTGGTAAACCACAAGGTGATATCAAATTATTTTGAGATGGCAACCTCAATAGTGACTTACAATGTTATAAGTACTTTAAGTCCCAGGACTCATAGTATATCCAACTCCTGTCCTACACACGGCTAGAGACTGGGATATCCGTGGTTCAAAGCCCAGCTATGGCATTGTATTTTTCAGTCTGACTCTACCTATCCAACTCCTGTCCTACACACGGCTAGAGACCAGGAGATCCGTGGTTCAAAGCCCAGCTATGGCATTGTATTTTTCAGTCTGACTCTACCTATCCAACTCCTGTCCTACACACGGCTAGAGACTGGGATATCCGTGGTTGAAAGCCCAAGTATGGCATTGTATTTTTCAGTCTGACTCTACCTATCCAACTCCTGTCCTACACACGGCTAGAGACCGGGAGATCCGTGGTTCAAAGCCCAGCTATGGCATTGTATTTTTCAGTCTGACTCTACCTATCCAACTCCTGTCCTACACACGGCTAGAGACCGGGAGATCCGTGGTTCAAAGCCCAGCTATGGCATTGTATGTTTCAGTCTCACTCTACCTATCCAACTCCTGTCCTATACACGGCTAGAGACTGGGATATCCGTGGTTCAAATCCCGGCTATGGCATTGTATTTTTCAATATGACTCTACCTATCCAACTCCTGTCCTACACACGGCTAGAGACTGGGATATCCGTGGTTCAAAGCCCAGCTATGGCATTGTATTTTTCAGTCTGACTCTACCTATCCAACTCCTGTCCTACACACGGCTAGAGACTGGGATATCCGTGGTTCAAAGCCCAGCTATGGCATTGTATGTTTCAGTCTCACTCTACCTATCCAACTCCTGTCCTACACACGGCTAGAGACCGGGAGATCCGTGGTTCAAATCCCAGCTATGGCATTGTATTTTTCAATCTGACTCTACCTATCCAACTCCTGTCCTACACACGGCTTCTGTGAAAAAACAATTACTCCAATACCATGTTAAAGAGTGTTTTAGCTCTGCCTTGGACTCCACTGAGACTGTAAAGACAATAAAAACAAGAGTATATTTATTTGCTGCCGACGGTTTGGAGTCACTTATACAGGATAGCAGGTGCGAATAGATTCAAATTTAGTATATAAGTACAGGATGTGGCTTTGAACCGTTACCACAAAGAAACGTTAATATGTCCTAAACTAATAGACCTAGAACTTCCGTATGCTACACAAGCTGGCCACGTGGGTCTCTGCTGGCTGAGCTCTATATCCCTCCCTGTGTTCCGCAGGTGTGGTCCTGTACTGGGGTCCCATAAACAATGTTTTTTACATACACCATAAAAATAAATTTTAGGAGGTTAGGTTTGGCCCTGGAGGCCATTTGTTGGGAGCTGCTCTTCCAATCCACTTGTTTGGAAATTGTGTGTTGAGTTAGTGTCTTGTTTCACGGAGTAATGAGGAGGGGCTCCATTTTTCTGGAAGAAGAATTCATCCGGTGCATGGTTCTTCGCCATATCTAGGTATGCTGTCCCTGTTACTTTTTTTAATGTAACTTAACGTCCTTTAACTTGGTTGGTCATATCGGACGATGAATGAAATGATACTCAAATGATCTCGGGGTCCATGGAGCTTAAAGTTATTTGACATTCGTCTTCTCAGGATAAGGGAAAACACCGAAAAGTAACCTTATCCGGGAAACTCACCCTAACTGACGAATGTGAGGTTTCCTGTTACTTTGATTTCAGCAAAGAGAAAAGGTCCGATCTCTGTATCAAAGCACACCGCATGTTAACTTTGGGGCTATCAGATTGATATTGCATGTCTTCTACAGATGTGTGAAGGGCTGCTTGGCCAGAGAATGCGACGTAGTGCCATCAAACTCGGCCCATTTGGCTTTATCATTCCCCTTTTTCATAAGTTGGATTTTGTATGCTCTAATTTCACAATGGTATGATGATCTGTAGCATTTGCACATTAGTCCTGCCTAAATCTTCTTTGTACTTCAATTCGGCCAACCAATAACAACATTTCACCTTCTGCTTTACCATTTTGACTATGTGTGTTGTCAAACCACGAGCATGCGCAGTAGCGTCATAATTTTGATGGTAACGAAACTTGGAGTTTTTCATAAGATACGCTGAAAAGCATATTTTAACTTGACTGTATGAGGAGATATTTACGTTTCTTACTGGTACGGATTCAAAGGGACAGCCTGTATATGTCTTTCTCCGCTTACTAATAGCATTGTCATAAATAAAGCACAAATTTCAGGGTCCGATGTGTTTTAAAGGGCAGAGCTATGTCCCTGCTATATTTATAAACATCACTCCAGCTATAGTTGGGTAGAGTAAGGGCAGAGGAAGTTCAACCGTGTGACCTGTTACGTAAACAATCCACCGTTTGGCATAGGGAATAACAGCCATCTTAAAAACATCGTGAAATTTTGTTCATAATTATAATTTGACAAAATAGCGAAAAAAATGCAAATGCTGGATCATCACATCGCTCTCAAACGCTGATATAAATATTTGCACTTATTCACCTCCTACTCGTATATTTCATTGAAACATTTCTTTTAGGCAGAACATTTTCAAAGTATTTAGTTTCAGTTTGGGAATGTTCAACTGCAATCTTGATTCAAAAGTTCTTTTATTCACAAACCTTAACTCTTAACCAATTTCAACCAAATTTGAAATGTGGCACCAGTGCCTTTTTCAAAGTTCCCTAAATAAAATCTCAATTTCATGCGCGCAGCAGTTGGCGAGTTTTTTAATTGTACGAACGGACAGACGAACAAAAAGCTAACAGGTGCCTATAAACGCCAGGAAGTCTCTGCGCACTGTGCTACTGATGATTTACAAAATGTCCTTATATTTGTCTGCAATAACACAAATAAATCTGTTGCATAATCTCAGGCTGTTACACGCAAACGTGTGGCTAACATTTTCACTGACCTGTTTTGGAACCAGACCTGGACGACCCTCATGTCGAGTCCCGTGTCCTGACTCAGCTGTTCCCGGACATGTCTCGCCGGTTTGGGACTGTTATTGTACGCTAGCTTGAGGGTTTCCAGCTGCTTGGCCGTGATCGTTGTCCTCGGTCTCTTATTTGGCTGATCACCGTCCAAACAGCCGCCATCTGCAAACACAGTCAGCACATCACCAAATACCTTCTGACACAGTAGTAGATGACCTTGAACATGAACCCCACAGTTACATCTGATGATCCACATATCTGAGATAGAGAGGACTGGATACACAAACACTGAACATGAACCTCACAGTTACATCTGATGATCCACATATCTGAGATAGAGAGGACTGGATCAACAAACACCGAACATGAACCTCACAGTTACATCTGATGATGCACATATCTGAGATAGATATGACTGGATCAACAAACACTGAACATGAACCTCACAGTTACATCTGATGATGCACATACCTGAGATAGAGAGGACTGGATCAACAAACAGTGAACATGAACCTCACAGTTACATCTGATGATTCACATATCTGAGATAGATATGACTGGATCAACAAACACTGAACATGAACCTCACAGTTATATCTAATGATCCACATACCTGAGATAGAGAGGACTGGATCATCAAACACCGAACATGAACCTCACAGTTACATCTGATGATCCACATATCTGAGATAGAGAGGACTGGATCAACAAACACTGAACATGAACCTCACAGTTACATCTGATGATCCACATATCTGAGATAGAGAGGACTGGATCAACAAACACTGAACATGAACCTCACAGTTACATCTGATGATCCACATATCTGAGATAGAGAGGACTGAATCAACAAACACTAAACATGAACCTCACTGTTACATCTGATGATCCACATATCTGAGATAGAGAGGACTGGATCAACAAACACTGAACATGAACCTCACAGTTACATCTGATGATCCACATATCTGAGATAGAGAGGACTGGATCAACAAACACCGGACATGAACCTCACAGTTACATCTGATGATCCACATATCTGAGATAGAGATGACTGGATCAACAAACACTGAACATGAACCTCACAGTTACATCTTATGATCCACATATCTGAGATAGAGAGGACTGGATCAACAAACACCGAACATGAACCTCACAGTTACATCTGATGATCCACATATCTGAGATAGAGAGGACTGGATACAGAAACACTGAACATGAACCTCACAGTTACATCTGATGATCCACATATCTGAGATAGAGGACTGGATACAGAAACACTGAACATGAACCTCACAGTTATATCTGATGATCCACATATCTGAGATAGAGGACTGGATACAGAAACACTGAACATGAACCTCACAGTTACATCTGATGATCCACATATCTGAGATAGAGAGGACTGGATCAACAAACACTGAACATGAACCTTACAGTTACATTTGATGATCCACATATCTGAGATAGAGAGGACTGGATCAACAAACAGTGAACATGAACCTCACAGTTACATCTGATGATCCACATATCTGAGATAGATATGACTGGATCAACAAACACTGAACATGAACCTCACAGTTATATCTAATGATCCACATACCTGAGATAGAGAGGACTGGATCAACAAACACCGAACATGAATCTCACAGTTACATCTGATGATCCACATATCTGAGATAGAGAGGACTGGATCAACAAACACTGAACATGAACCTCACAGTTACATCTGATGATCCACATATCTGAGATAGAGAGGACTGGATCAACAAACACTGAACATGAACCTCACAATTACATCTGATGATCCACATACCTGAGATAGATATAACTGGATCAACAAACACTGAACATGAACCTCACAGTTATATCTAATGATCCACATACCTGAGATAGAGAGGACTGGATCAACAAACACCGAACATGAATCTCACAGTTACATCTGATGATCCACATATCTGAGATAGAGAGGACTGGATCAACAAACACTGAACATGAACCTCACTGTTACATCTGATGATCCACATATCTGATTTAGAGAGGACTGGATACACAAACACCGAACATGAACCACACAGTTACATCTGATGATCCACATATCTGAGAGAGAGGACTGGATCCACAAACACTGAACATGAACCTCACAGTTACATCTGATGATCCACATATCTGAGATAGAGAGGACTGGATACACAAACACTGAACATGAACCTCACAGTTACATCTGATGATCCACATATCTGAGATAGAGAGGACTGGATCAACAAACACTGAACATGAACCTCACAGTTACATCTGATGATCCACATATCTGAGATAGAGAGGACTGGATCAACAAACACCGAACATGAACCTCACAGTTACATCTGATGATCCACATATCTGAGATAGAGAGGACTGGATCAACAAACACTGAACATGAACCTCACAGTTACATCTGATGATCCACATATCTGAGATAGAGAGGACTGGATCAACAAACACTGAACATGAACCTCACTGTTACATCTGATGATCCACATATCTGAGATAGAGAGGACTGGATCAACAAACACTGAACATGAACCTCACAGTTACATCTGATGATCCACATATCTGAGATAGAGAGGACTGGATCAACAAACACTGAACATGAACCTCACAGTTACATCTGATGATCCACATATCTGAGATAGAGAGGACTGGATCAACAAACACTGAACATGAACCTCACTGTTACATCTGATGATCCACATATCTGATTTAGAGAGGACTGGATACACAAACACCGAACATGAACCACACAGTTACATCTGATGATCCACATATCTGAGAGAGAGGACTGGATCCACAAACACTGAACATGAACCCCACAGTTACATCTGATGATCCACATATCTGAGATAGAGAGGACTGGATCAACAAATACTGAACATGAACCTCACAGTTACATCTGATGATCCACATATCTGAGATAGAGAGGACTGGATCAACAAACACTGAACATGAACCTCACTGTTACATCTGATGATCCACATATCTGATTTAGAGAGGACTGGATACACAAACACCGAACATGAACCACACAGTTACATCTGATGATCCACATATCTGAGAGAGAGGACTGGATCCACAAACACTGAACATGAACCTCACAGTTACATCTGATGATCCACATATCTGAGATAGAGAGGACTGGATACACAAACACTGAACATTAACCCCACATTTACATCTGATGATCCACATATCTGAGAGAGAGGACTGGATACACAAACACTGAACATGAACCTCACAGTTACATCTGATGATCCACATATCTGAGATAGAGAGGACTGGATACACAAACACTGAACATGAACCCCAATTATCCGAGTCAGGACTGAATGTGAACTCACCTTTGGTCTTGGCTGCCTCGTAGTCCGGCTTGCAGACGAGCTTCCTGTCCTCCATGAGGTAGAACTCGTCCCCCGTGTTGAGCTGACGACTACACATGACACAGGCGAAACACTGCAGGTGGTATACGTGGTCCTGGGCTCTCCGCACCACCTGGGTAGGGGGGATGCCCTGTTCGCAGCCCGCACACTTTGTACCAAACCGCCTGTAGCACCCACAGCAGCGCACACAAACACAACACTAACATTATCACACAGACCAACACTAATGTCCTCTGACCGAGGGAAATTACTCTATTGTGTTTGTGAATGAGTAATTAAAACAAAATATTAGTAACAGAAGTAAAGAGGTAAATTTTTGCTTTTATTTATGGAAAGCTTTGGTCTATAAATTGCACCACAGTTAAACATGACAGCTTTATATCCCAGACACGTGATTTCTCCAGTGTTTCTGAACAGTTTTTCGGTGAATGAGATTTTCTGTAGCTTTTACTTAATTTTGACATTACTGGAAGTAAAAGACGATGGAAGCGACATATTAATTCTGTAATAGCTCTAAATTTTTAAAATAAAATATTTTGTTGCTTAATAATCCATCATATATTTTAATAAAAATCGTAGAATTAATATAAAATCTCTCTTCTTTAATATAAGACACTATTACATAAACGTAGAGCAGTGGACTTAGAATGCGTTTATTTACATCTTGTAAAAGTTTACATCTTGATATCTTAAATAGTTTCTGAAATAATGGAACATACATTTAGCACATTTAACATTGACGAGAGGGAACTTTTAATTCGGGCCTAAAACATGGATTTGATTTTCAGTACATACTTTATCTAAATAATTACCCACATTAAGGAAAGAAAAAAACCCGGGTGCAGATACAAAATGAGATGACTTCAATATATAGAGTCTTGAAAAGGACACTTCAAACTTTAAACCGCTATAAATATATTTGAGATAGGATAAGCAAAAGAAACGACATACTGGGCAAAAAATTAGGCTTGGTTAGAAATAGTTTTTCTTTACTTTCTCTAGCACGTATGTGCATACAATGCACATAGTAGTTAGAGGAGGTATTGTATTCCGTCCAAAAATTGATGTCGAGATTTCACCAGAAATGTATGTTTTGTTGTCCCCCTCAAAAGTTAAAAAACTATCACGTGGCGTGTGGTCGGCATAAGTCAAAAACGAAAAGAGCGTTAAATACCAAATTTGGTATTTATGTTTAGTAACTCCCAACAATGGGACACGAAGATTTTTAAGAAAATCTCCCCTCCCCAAACTACCCTTTATATGGAAAAAATAGAAATTTTTTATTTTGTCAAAAATGGCTGTAACGATTTTGATTAAAATACCGTATATTAAAGATTCTTATATGACAAATAAAAGGTATACCTATATTGAATTTTCTGGGAATAGCCTCTGAAGACTTCTTCATTCTGCTAAACCGCAAGAGATAGCCACAACCATACTGCACAAAAACATGCAGATCTCGTTGAAACACACCATTTGTGTCACATACGTCTTCTTGTAGAGTTGGCCGTATCCTATTGCAAGACACAGCCGATTCAGTGCTACTAACACGGCAAGAGCAGTTTTGTCCTAAAGCTGCGAGTAAATTGTGGGGTTATCTGACAAGAAATTGCTAATACTCCATCTGCAAAATGCCGTGCATGGAGCTGCAGAGAGAATGGTGTACATTGTGCAAGAGAACGGGAGACATCTTTCTAATGTTTTATAAAACCTCATTGTTTGCTCAGTATATGACTTCTTTTGTTTGTTTTTACTATCTTTTTTACTTTTTATACTTGTTTTAAGTTTGAAGTAACTTTTGAAATACCGTATACTTTACCTTGAGCTTAAACAGAAGCCCACAAATATATACTGGAGAAAATGTCTAAATCCATATATAAAATAGTTTTCAAAATAAGTTTATAAACAAATCCCCATACGTATTTAAGAAATCATATTTGTGAAGCTATTCTCATTTGTTATTCATTATTATAATAAATTTCTCTTGAATCTCATGCAATCATATCCAAGAGTGTCTTGAGTTATTTTAAATAAAGACCTTAAAAGGTGCAAACATTCCTTATTCGGAAAGTTATATTTTCACGTATATTTCTGGTAATCACGAAGAATTTTTGCCCCATCAAAATGTTAATGTATAATGTATATATTTTTGTAACATACCGGAGTAGACTTCTTTGTACTGCATCTCTTGCGTCAAACAAAACATCTCCAGGAATGTAACAAACAGATCAAACTCTTTCATCTTATTTATTCTACATCCTTGACATCGACAACTAGGTTGTCAATAAGAGCAAATCTTTATTAACTTTACAATATTACTAAGCTAAACACACATTTCTATCATATTACATAAAATTGCTGATCTTAAATCTTACTCGAAATAAAATGGGTCTAGTTGCAAATAGTGGCCACCAAGTCCCATTTATGAGTGGTTGTGGTTACATTTGTTGTGATAATTAAAGTAAACAATACACAGAAATTAGATACAATTAGAGATTATTAATCTTCAATATGCAGCTTAGTCGAGCAAGGCAGCATTTTGAAATAGTATTCTTGATTCTATTTTCGTGTGTCTTTAAAGAAGATAGACAGAAAGGAAATATGAGCCATGCAGCTGTTCTCGAGTTTGCTCTACACCACCAGGTGTTTTCCAACCTCGCCAGTACACTGCTACACATCTTTCAAAGGGACGATATCTTCCTGTAATTTATTTTTAAAGTATTTCCTGAGGATTGAGTGAGTTAGCTACTAAACAGGAAACTCTTATTTCAGTTACACTCCGTATTTTAAATACACCTCAACACAACACTTTGGTCTACCTGTAAGAGAATACTCACTTGAAAAAGTCCTCCTTGCAGAAGACCTGGCCATTGCGAGCGAAACACTTGTCACTCAGCTGCCCGTTACACTCACTACATTTGAGACACTTGGCGTGCCAGGTTCTGTCCAACACTTTGAGGATAAATCTGTCCAATATCAGTTCCTGGCATCCTCCACACTTGGGTATGCTGGCTGTAACAGAAAAAGTCATGCTTCAGGTGTGTTACTGACACAAGTTCTGTCCAACACTTTGAGGATAAATCTGTCCAATATCAGTTCCTGGCATCCTCCACACTTGGGTATGCTGGCTGTAACAGAAAAAGTCATGCTTCAGGTGTGTTACTGACACAAGTTCTGTCCAACACTTTGAGGATAAATCTGTCCAATATCAGTTCCTGGCATCCTCCACACTTGGGTATGCTGGCTGTAACAGAAAAAGTCATGCTTCAGGTGTGTTACTGACAAGTTCTGTACAGGATAACATCCTCCACACTTGGGCATGCTGGCTGCAACACAAAAAACTCATGCCTCAGGTGTGTTACTGACAAGTTCTGTACAGGATAACATCCTCCACACTTGGGCATGCTGGCTGCAACACAAAAAACTCATGCCTCAGGTGTGTTACTGACAAGTTCTGTACAGGATAACATCCTCCACACTTGGGCATGCTGGCTGCAACACAAAACTTTCATGACTCGGGTGTGTTACTGACAAGTTCTGTACAGGATAACATCCTCCACACTTGGGTATGCTGGCTGCAACACAAAAAACTCATGCCTCAGGTGTGTTACTGACAAGTTCTGTACAGGATAACATCCTCCACACTTGGGCATGCTGGCTGCAACACAAAAAACTCATGCCTCAGGTGTGTTACTGACAAGTTCTGTACAGGATAACATCCTCCACACTTGGGTATGCTGGCTGCAACACAAAAAACTCATGCCTCAGGTGTGTTACTGACAAGTTCTGTACAGGATAACATCCTCCACACTTGGGCATGCTGGCTGCAACACAAAAAACTCATGCCTCAGGTGTGTTACTGACAAGTTCTGTACAGGATAACATCCTCCACACTTGGATATGCTGGCTGCAACACAAAAAACTCATGCCTCAGGTGTGTTACTGACAAGTTCTGTACAGGATAACATCCTCCACACTTGGGCATGCTGGCTGCAACACAAAACTTTCATGACTCGGGTGTCTTAAGCTGTGTTGTTGAGACAGGATAATTTAAAGATGAAATATGTTGTTATGAACAACCGCTGTGTGAAACCCTGGAGGATGAACCTCACATCTTCCGCATTTTATTTTACTGGCTATAATATAATAAAATAGCTCAGTCGAATATCGTCATTTTTTGTTGAGCCATTCTGTCTTGAGAATGAACCTCACATACTCCACAGTCAATTATACTGACTGTAAAATAAAATGAATCAGTGAAATAATCAAGATTTAGTGTTGAAAATGTTGTGAAATACATTGAGGGCGAATCTCACATGTTTAACATTTGATTTTACTGGGTATAAGGCAAATGTCTCAATCAAGTATCGAGACGTGTTTGTTGCGAAAGATTGTTTGCAAGCTCGCATCTTCTGATTGTCTTGTTGTTGAGACATTCTGTTCAAGACCTTGAGAATAAAGCTCACATCTCCCATGTTTGGCTATACGCACCGTGCACACTACTCTCATATTTAATTTCAGCATCTTCCAGGGCTGATTTTCATGAATTTCGCCCATCCCAAACTACCCTTTACAACGTTTTTATTTTTTCAAAAATTCCACAAACGATTTTGATTAAAATACCGTATATTAAAGATACTAATATGGCAAATAAAATGTATACTTTTAATTTCCTGGGATTGACCTCTGAAGTTTTCATTCTGAATCACTTTTGTGTAACTTCTAAACCATAAAATATAGACAAGAAGCTACTGCACAAAAATGTAGATTTCGTTAAAACACAAATTTATGAAATATACAATTTTTTGTGGAGTTAACCATTTCCGAGATATTCCGTGTTATTGGTTTAAATTTTAAAATACTTAAAGCTTTTCGCATACGAGAATTTTACAATTCCTGGGCACGCAAAGGGGACGAATTTCAATAATATAGCGACAGTTTTTAAAAGCTTTGACTATCACTTTAGTCTAACGTATTCCCTTCTGTTTACAAGGAAGCAAGTAATAAGACTGTTTCTGTTAATGTTTATCTTGATTAACATGAAGTAGATAGAAGAATAAGCTTTAGTAAGAACAGTTTGCTTCAGAACATACAGAGAAAGTCATTGAATGGATCACATAAGATTTTTCAAATGTTTCTTAGAGGGTATTAAATGCTAAATATTTTATGCATGTTTAAATACATTTTGAATTAAAACAATTCCCATTTTTACTATTACTAGAAACTTTTGAAATGTCAATCGGTTGAATCACGACATGGCAACACCGTAAGCGCTCTTCAGCTGCTTATGCTAGTTTACAAAATGGCTGAACGCCTCTCTTTACTAGCGCTGAGTGCTATTTGCTTACAATAAAACACATCCTAATGCAGCAGCTGCTACACAATACATGGTACTCAGGTAGAGAAGATATTGCACTCCGTCCAAAATTTGGTACCAAGATTTCACCGAAAATACACGTTTTAGGGTCCCCTGTATAAGACATTTTTACAGAAAGGTCCGTGTGCTTGTCAATACAATAACTCAAAAACGAAAGGATGTTAAAATACCAAACTTGGTATTTAAGTTTAGCATCTTCCAAGGATGCGACACAAAGATTTTCAAGCAAATCTCGCACCCTAAACTACATGTAAAAATGTAGAACATTTAGATTTTCTAAAAAATGGCTCTAACGATTTTGATCAAGATACCGTATATTAATGATATTTAGATGGGAAATAAAATGTAAGTCTATTTTGAACTTTCTGGGAATAGCCTCTGAAGATCTCTTTATTTTGGATAAACTTTGCCTAACTATCAAACCGTAAGATATAGACAAAAACTTATTACACAAAAATGTACAATTTTATTACAATTTATGTCGTACACATTTGTTTTGTATACTTGACATTTCAAACAAATGACAATAGAAATAATAAATTTAAGATACCTACCAATGAATGGCTACATGTTTATACTGACGGCTCTAGCTTACCAAATAACAGTGGTACTGGCGCAGGTGCAATATGCCCTCTCTTTTCTTTCTACAAAACATTAAATTTAAATACTACAAATTTTGATGGAGAGATTTCGGCAATGCTTCAGAGCTTACAAAACCTACTACATCATATCAATTTGAAACACTTGTTCTATTATCTGACTCTAAAGCAGCTATCATATCCATAACATCTGATGTAACACCTAATAACTTAAATATTGCAGAATGTCACAAAATCATAAAACAACTAATGAATTCAAATAAAAGAATACTTTAATGGATACCAGCACATTGCGGAATACAGCTGACTTTGTAGCCAAGACAGGTAGTAAAGCTACGTCTGATCCAATAACATATCAACATATAATAACAAAGTTAAAGTATTACAAACGAAAGGAAAACCATGGACACACAGGTACACTCAGGCTTTTTCTCTAAACATGCCTATTTTGGCTGCAGGGGTCCTCAAAACCCGTATTTTCGGAGAAATTTCAGTATCCAATTTTTGGATGGAATACAATATCTTCGATAGTTACTTTGTACGTTGGTAGAGAATTTAGAAACTGCACGATAGCAGCAAAGAGAAAGATGGAGACAATTGTGTTTGAAAATCATGGCGTACTTTAGCACAAAGCTACTTTGTTAAAACCATATTGTGAGTATGTGTTTATTGTTGTCACCTCCTTCATTATGATTGTGTGATACAGTATAACACAAACATGAGCTATATTGTGAGTATGTGTTTATTGTTGTCACCTCCTTCATTATGATTGTGTGATACAGTATAACACAAACATGAGCTATATTGTGAGTATGTGTTTATTGTTGTCACCTTCATTATGATTGTGTGATACACTATAACACAAACATGAGCTATATTGTGAGTATGTGTTTATTGTTGTCATCTTCATTATGATTGTGTGATACAGTATAACACAAACATGAGCTATATTGTGAGTATGTGTTTATTGTTGTCATCTTCATTATGATTGTGTGATACACTATAACACAAACATGAGCTATATTGTGAGTATGTGTTTATTGTTGTCATCTTCATTATGATTGTGTGATACACTATAACACAAACATGAGCTATATTGTGAGTATGTGTTTATTGTTGTCATCTTCATTATGATTGTGTGATACAGTATAACACAAACATGAGCTATATTGTGAGTATGTGTTTATTGTTGTCATCTTCATTATGATTGTGTGATACAGTATAACACAAACATGAGCTATATTGTGAGTATGTGTTTATTGTTGTCAACACCTTCATTATGATTGTGTGATACAATATAACACAAACATGAGCTATATTGTGAGTATGTGTTTATTGTTGTCACCTTCATTATGATTGTGTGATACAGTATAACACAAACATGAGCTATATTGTGAGTATGTGTTTATTGTTGTCAACACCTTCATTATGATTGTGTGATACAATATAACACAAACATGAGCTATATTGTGAGTATGTGTTTATTGTTGTCATCTTCATTATGATTGTGTGATACAGTATAACACAAACATGAGCTATATTGTGAGTATGTGTTTATTGTTGTCATCTTCATTATGATTGTGTGATACAGTATAACACAAACATGAGCTACATTGTGAGTATGTGTTTATTGTTGTCAACACCTTCATTATGATTGTGTGATACAATATAACACAAACATGAGCTACATTGTGAGTATGTGTTTATTGTTGTCAACACCTTCATTATGATTGTGTGATACAGTATAACACAAACATGAGCTATATTGTGATTATGTGTGTATTGTTGTCATCTTCATTATGATTGTGTGATACAGTATAACACAAACATGAGCTATATTGTGATTATGTGTGTATTGTTGTCATCTTCATTATGATTGTGTGATACAGTATAACACAAACATGAGCTATATTGTGAGTATGTGTTTATTGTTGTCAACACCTTCATTATGATTGTGTGATACAATATAACACAAACATGAGCTATATTGTGAGTATGTGTTTATTGTTGTCACCTTCATTATGATTGTGTGATACAATATAACACAAACATGAGCTATATTGTGAGTATGTGTTTATTGTTGTCAACACCTTCATTATGATTGTGTGATACAATATAACACAAACATGAGCTATATTGTGATTATGTGTGTATTGTTGTCACCTTCATTATGATTGTGTGATACACTATAACACAAACATGAGCTATATTGTGATTATGTGTGTATTGTTGTCATCTTCATTATGATTGTGTGATACACTATAACACAAACATGAGCTATATTGTGATTATGTGTGTATTGTTGTCACCTTCATTATGATTGTGTGATACACTATAACACAAACATGAGCTATATTGTGATTATGTGTGTATTGTTGTCATCTTCATTATGATTGTGTGATACACTATAACACAAACATGAGCTACATTGTGAGTATGTGTTTATTGTTGTCATCTTCATTATGATTGTGTGATACACTATAACACAAACATGAGCTATATTGTGATTATGTGTGTATTGTTGTCATCTTCATTATGATTGTGTGATACACTATAACACAAACATGAGCTATATTGTGATTATGTGTGTATTGTTGTCACCTTCATTATGATTGTGTGATACACTATAACACAAACATGAGCTATATTGTGATTATGTGTGTATTGTTGTCATCTTCATTATGATTGTGTGATACACTATAACACAAACATGAGCTACATTGTGAGTATGTGTTTATTGTTGTCATCTTCATTATGATTGTGTGATACACTATAACACAAACATGAGCTATATTGTGATTATGTGTGTATTGTTGTCATCTTCATTATGATTGTGTGATACACTATAACACAAACATGAGCTATATTGTGAGTATGTGTTTATTGTTGTCAACACCTTCATTATGATTGTGTGATACAATATAACACAAACATGAGCTACATTGTGAGTATGTGTTTATTGTTGTCAACACCTTCATTATGATTGTGTGATACAGTATAACACAAACATGAGCTATATTGTGAGTATGTGTTTATTGTTGTCAACACCTTCATTATGATTGTGTGATACAATATAACACAAACATGAGCTATATTGTGAGTATGTGTTTATTGTTGTCAACACCTTCATTATGATTGTGTGATACAATATAACACAAACATGAGCTATATTGTGAGTATGTGTTTATTGTTGTCAACACCTTCATTATGATTGTGTGATACAATATAACACAAACATGAGCTATATTGTGAGTATGTGTTTATTGTTGTCATCTTCATTATGATTGTGTGATACAGTATAACACAAACATGAGCTATATTGTGAGTATGTGTTTATTGTTGTCAACACCTTCATTATGATTGTGTGATACACTATAACACAAACATGAGCTATATTGTGAGTATGTGTTTATTGTTGTCATCTTCATTATGATTGTGTGATACAGTATAACACAAACATGAGCTATATTGTGATTATGTGTGTATTGTTGTCACCTTCATTATGATTGTGTGATACAGTATAACACAAACATGAGCTACATTGTGAGTATGTGTTTATTGTTGTCAACACCTTCATTATGATTGTGTGATACAATATAACACAAACATGAGCTACATTGTGAGTATGTGTTTATTGTTGTCAACACCTTCATTATGATTGTGTGATACAGTATAACACAAACATGAGCTATATTGTGAGTATGTGTTTATTGTTGTCACCTCCTTCATTATGATTGTGTGATACAGTATAACACAAACATGAGCTATATTGTGAGTATGTGTTTATTGTTGTCATGTTCATTATGATTGTGTGATACAGTATAACACAAACATGAGCTATATTGTGAGTATGTGTTTATTGTTGTCACCACCTTCATTATGATTGTGTGATACAGTATAACACAAACATGAGCTATATTGTGAGTATGTGTTTATTGTTGTCAACACCTTCATTATGATTGTGTGATACAGTATAACACAAACATGAGCTATATTGTGAGTATGTGTTTATTGTTGTCAACACCTTCATTATGATTGTGTGATACAATATAACACAAACATGAGCTATATTGTGAGTATGTGTTTATTGTTGTCAACACCTTCATTATGATTGTGTGATACAGTATAACACAAACATGAGCTATATTGTGAGTATGTGTTTATTGTTGTCACCTCCTTCATTATGATTGTGTGATACAGTATAACACAAACATGAGCTACATTGTGAGTATGTGTTTATTGTTGTCAACACCTTCATTATGATTGTGTGATACAGTATAACACAAACATGAGCTATATTGTGAGTATGTGTTTATTGTTGTCATCTTCATTATGATTGTGTGATACAATATAACACAAACATTTGCTATTGCAAGTTCAGTAATGCAACACCGCCCCATCATACTTAGTCATTCTAACCACCATTTTCAGTCGCTTTCACACTTAAATTTATATTATTTTGACGCTATGTTTTGTTGGCATAAAGCTGACACTTTAATTTAAATTTTATTTTTGTATAGAATTAACCTTTTCCGAGATATCTCTTATTGGTTTATGTTTAAAGTGGGTATATATAACTTTTTGAATAGGGAAGTCGCTTTTTTACTTTCTCTATACTCACTATGTTCATAGTGTATAGAGAAGGTATTGCACTCCACCCAAAAATTCGATACCGAGGTTTCACCGGAAATATATGTTTTAGGGTCCCCCTTATCCAAAAAAAAGCATTTTCAGAAAAAGGTCCGTGTGTCCGTGAACACGATCATTCAAAAACGAAAAGTCCGTAAAATACTAAACTTGGTAGTTAAGTTTAGTATCTTCCAAGGATACGACACGAAGATTTTCAAGAAAATCCCCGCACCCCCAAGTACCCTTTATATGGAACTTTTTCGAAAATGTCGATTTTCTCAAAAATGACTAAAGATTTTCATTAAAATATCGTAGATTAAAGGTATTTACATAACAAATAAAATGCATATCTTGAATATTCTGGGAATAGCCTCTGATGACTACTTTATTCTGGATGAATTTTCCGAAATTTTGCATAACTGCTAAATCGTAAGAGATGGACAAAAGCTTACCACACAAAAGATGTAGAGCACATTAAAACACACAATTTATGTTTTATACTTTTTTTCGTGGAGTTGATTGCTTTTTAGATATTCCTCATTTTTGGTGTCAGCTTTACAAAACTTATACCTTTCTGATATAAGAATTTGTCAACTCGTGTCCATACAAACAAAGGAACTTCAGTCACATAGCAACCAGCTTTTGACTATCACTTTAACCTATGGTACTCCCTTATTTCGCAACTAATAAGACTATTTCTGTTAGCTTTTTCTCGATTAGCATGAAGTAAATAGAAGCATAAGCTTTTTAACAATAACTTGTTACAGAGATGTAAGGAAAGTCATGTGAATGAAAAACATCAGATATTTTATTTTACGTCGCTGTCTGTCATGGTGGCTATAACGCAAACGTTAGCCAACGAACCCAAGTCTGTTGAGGCTTACGGGCGTAGAAAAGGGGGGGAACTCAACATTACCTAATATGCAAGAATTGGGTTCTTCTTACTATTTGAAAACTATTGAATAGTTATTTTATAATTACTTTTATTGCAAATTCTGATTTTAAACGTAGTTATTGAGGGTGGGTTTTGTTAGATGCAGCCAAACTACCACACTGCTCCCAGTAAATTATCCAGTTTTAAACGTGCTTTTGGAACAGAGATTATATAAAGTTATTTTTTGTTTGCTTCATATTCTTCCATCATATCGCGACGGAACTGTTTGAAAGGTAATTGGTGCTCACTTTGAAGGTCTCATTCCCGAACTATACTACCTTCGCTTCGCGCCAAGCAGATGCTGTTAGAGAGCGCCGCGCATCCTAGCTGTTCTACCATCTGTAGTCAGAACGTGCCATCTAGAGTCATATGACAAGTGCAACTGGCTTTTTAAAGTCTCATCTCCTCGCCTTATCACCTAGCTCTGCGACAGGCAGATAGGGTTAGGGTGCCGTCCGGTCTAGCTGCACTACCACAGATAACAGAGTACAGCTAGCCTTTCGAGGTCTCATCTAATTACACCATTCCTATCACCTAGCTCTGCGACAGGCAGATGGGGTTAGGGTGCCGTCCGGTCTAGCTGCACTACCACAGATAACAGAGTACAGCTAGCCTTTCGAGGTCTCATCTAATTACACCATTCCTATCACTTAGCTCTGCAACAGGCAGATGGGGTTAGGGTGCCGTCCGGTCTAGCTGCACTACCACAGATGACAGAGTACAGCTAGCCTTTCGAGGTCTCATCTAATTACACCATTCCTATCACTTAGCTCTGCAACAGGCAGATGGGGTTAGGGTGCCGTCCGGTCTAGCTGCACTACCACAGATAACAGAGTACAGCTAGCCTTTCGAGGTCTCATCTAATCACACCATTCCTATCACTTAGCTCTGCGACAGGCAGATAGGGTTAGGGTGCCGTCTGGTCTAGCTGCACTACCACAGATAACAGAGTACAGCTAGCCTTTCGAGGTCTCATCTAATCACACCATTCCTATCACTTAGCTCTGCAACAGGCAGACGGGGTTAGGGTGCCGTCCGGTCTAGCTGCACTACCACAGATGACAGAGTACAGCTAGCCTTTCGAGGTCTCATCTAATTACACCATTCCTATCACTTAGCTCTGCGACAGGCAGATGGGGTTAGGGTGCCTTCCGGTCTGGCTGCACTACCACAGATGACAGAGTACAGCTAACCTTTCGAGGTCTCATCTAATCACACCATTCCTATCACTTAGCTCTGTAACAGGCAGATGGGGTTAGGGTGCCGTCTGGTCTAGCTGCACTACCACAGATAACAGAGTACAGCTAGCCTTTTGAGGTCTCATCTAATCACACCATTCCTATCACTTAGCTCTGCGACAGGCAGACGGGGTTAGGGTGCCGTCCGGTCTAGCTGCACTACCACAGATGACAGAGTACAGCTAGCCTTTCGAGGTCTCATCTAATCACACCATTCCTATCACTTAGCTCTGCAACAGGCAGATGGGGTTAGGGTGCCGTCTGGTCTAGCTGCACTACCACAGATAACAGAGTACAGCTAGCCTTTCGAGGTCTCATCTAATCACACCATTCCTATCACTTAGCTCTGCGACAGGCAGATAGGGTTAGGGTGCCGTCCGGTCTAGCTGCACTACCACAGATAACAGAGTACAGCTAGCCTTTCGAGGTCTCATCTAATCACACCATTCCTATCACTTAGCTCTGCGACAGGCAGATAGGGTTAGGGTGCCGTCCGGTCTAGCTGCACTACCACAGATAACAGAGTACAGCTAGCCTTTCGAGGTCTCATCTAATCACACCATTCCTATCACTTAGCTCTGCGACAGGCAGATAGGGTTAGGGTGCCGTCCGGTCTAGCTGCACTACCACAGATAACAGAGTACAGCTAGCCTTTCGAGGTCTCATCTAATTACACCATTCCTATCACTTAGCTCTGCGACAGGCAGATGGGGTTAGGGTGCCGTCCGGTCTAGCTGCACTACCACAGATAATAGAGTACAGCTAGCCTTTCGAGGTCTCATCTAATCACACCATTCCTATCACTTAGCTCTGCGACAGGCAGATGGGGTTAGGGTGCCGTCTGGTCTAGCTGCACTACCACAGATAACAGACTACAGCTAGCCTTTCGAGGTCTCATCTAATCACACCATTCCTATCACTTAGCTCTGCGACAGGCAGATAGGGTTAGGGTGCCGTCTGGTCTAGCTGCACTACCACAGATAACAGAGTACAGCTAGCCTTTCGAGGTCTCATCTAATCACACCATTCCTATCACTTAGCTCTGCGACAGGCAGATAGGGTTAGGGTGCCGTCTGGTCTAGCTGCACTACCACAGATAACAGAGTACAGCTAGCCTTTCGAGGTCTCATCTAATCACACCATTCCTATCACTTAGCTCTGCGACAGGCAGATGGGGTTAGGGTGCCGTCTGGTCTAGCTGCACTACCACAGATAACAGAGTACAGCTAGCCTTTCGAGGTCTCATCTAATCACACCATTCCTATCACTTAGCTCTGCGACAGGCAGATGGGGTTAGGGTGCCGTCTGGTCTAGCTGCACTACCACAGATAACAGAGTACAGCTAGCCTTTCGAGGTCTCATCTAATCACACCATTCCTATCACTTAGCTCTGCGACAGGCAGATAGGGTTAGGGTGCCGTCTGGTCTAGCTGCACTACCACAGATAACAGAGTACAGCTAGCCTTTCGAGGTCTCATCTAATCACACCATTCCTATCACTTAGCTCTGCGACAGGCAGATGGGGTTAGGGTGCCGTCTGGTCTAGCTGCACTACCACAGATAACAGAGTACAGCTAGCCTTTCGAGGTCTCATCTAATCACACCATTCCTATCACTTAGCTCTGCGACAGGCAGATGGGGTTAGGGTGCCGTCTGGTCTAGCTGCACTACCACAGATAACAGAGTACAGCTAGCCTTTCGAGGTCTCATCTAATCACACCATTCCTATCACTTAGCTCTGCGACAGGCAGATGGGGTTAGGGTGCCGTCTGGTCTAGCTGCACTACCACAGATAACAGAGTACAGCTAGCCTTTCGAGGTCTCATCTAATCACACCATTCCTATCACTTAGCTCTGCGACAGGCAGATGGGGTTAGGGTGCCGTCTGGTCTAGCTGCACTACCACAGATAACAGAGTACAGCTAGCCTTTCGAGGTCTCATCTAATCACACCATTCCTATCACTTAGCTCTGCGACAGGCAGATGGGGTTAGGGTGCCGTCCGGTCTAGCTGCACTACCACAGATGACAGAGTACAGCCAGCCTTTCAAGGCCTCATCTACTCACGCCATTCTTGCCACTAAGCTCCGCGACAAGCAAATGGGGTTAGGGTGCCGTCCAGTCTACAGCTTGCACTATCTGTGGATAGATGGCAGTGCAATCATCAATTACCACGTATTTTCAGTTTCACTATTGGTTCAGACTGAAAATGAGACTTTGGGTCATGGTTTTAAATATTCCATGCAATAAGTTACCTTGGGGAAGCCAGGAAAAGCCCCAGGCAATGGGATTGGAACCCAGTACCTCCAAGATCACAGTTACCGTCTCATTCATCCCGGTCCTATATTTGAAATAAAAGATACGTAAAGACAGTTGAAAAACAAACGGTAAACATGATTTATTCCATGAGTAGAAAAAGGAAAACATTAAAAGTTTATAGCTCTGCTACAAACAATGATGTGAAAACATCTCAAGTGTTCCATTCACATGGCTTTCTCTATAGCTCAGTGACAAATTATTATTAATAAACTTAATCATGCTAATAGAGATAAACATTAGCAGAAATTGTTCTTGATTACTTAGTTCCTTGTTGGTATAAACGAAATACAAAGGTTAAAGTGACACTCAAAAGCTGGTTGCTATGTGACTGAAGTTCCTTTGTTTGTATGGACACGAGTTGACAAAGTCCTGTATGAGAACAGAATAAGTACTTATAGCAGAAATTGTTCTTGATTACTTAGTTCCTTGTTAGTATAAACGAAATACAAAGGTTAAAGTGATAGTCAAAAGTTGGTTGCTATGTGACTGAAGTTCCTTTGTTTGTATGGACACGAGTTGACAAATTCCTGTATGAGAACAGAATAAGTACTTATAGCAGAAATTGTTCTTGATTACTTAGTTCCTTGTTGGTATAAACGAAATACAAAGGTTAAAGTGACACTCAAAAGCTGGTTACTATGTGACTGAAGTTCCTTTGTGTGTATGGACACGAGTTGACAAATTCCTGTATGAGAACAGAATAAGTACTTATAGCAGAAATTGTTCTTGATTACTTAGTTCCTTGTTAGTATAAACGAAATACATAGGTTAAAGTGATAGTCAAAAGTTGGTTGCTATGTGACTGAAGTTCCTTTGTTTGTATGGACACGAGTTGACAAAGTCCTGTATGAGAACAGAATAAGTACTTATAGCAGAAATTGTTCTTGATTACTTAGTTCCTTGTTGCTATAAACGAAATACATAGGTTAAAGTGATAGTCAAAAGTTGGTTGCTATGTGACTGAAGTTCCTTTGTTTGTATGGACACGAGTTGACAAATTCCTTTATGAGAACAGAATAAGTACTTATAGCAGAAATTGTTCTTGATTACTTAGTTCCTTGTTGCTATAAACGAAATACATAGGTTAAAGTGATAGTCAAAAGTTGGTTGCTATGTGACTGAAGTTCCTTTGTTTGTATGGACACGAGTTGACAAATTCCTTTATGAGAACAGAATAAGTACTTATAGCAGAAATTGTTCTTGATTACTTAGTTCCTTGTTGCTATAAACGAAATACATAGGTTAAAGTGATAGTCAAAAGTTGGTTGCTATGTGACTGAAGTTCCTTTGTTTGTATGGACACGAGTTGACAAATTCCTTTATGAGAACAGAATAAGTACTTATAGCAGAAATTGTTCTTGATTACTTAGTTCCTTGTTGCTATAAACGAAATACATAGGTTAAAGTGATAGTCAAAAGTTGGTTGCTATGTGACTGAAGTTCCTTTGTTTGTATGGACACGAGTTGACAAATTCCTTTATGAGAACAGAATAAGTACTTATAGCAGAAATTGTTCTTGATTACTTAGTTCCTTGTTGCTATAAACGAAATACATAGGTTAAAGTGATAGTCAAAAGCTGGTTGCTATGTGACTGAAGTTCCTTTGTGTGTATGGACACGAGTTGACAAATTCCTTTATGAGAACAGAATAAGTGAAACCAATAACAAGGAATGATCAACTCCACGAACAAGCTCTACATTTTCTATCAAGCAACTTCCTGTCTATCTCTTACGGTTTACCAGTTATGCAAAATTCCACAAAATTCGTCCACAATAACATATAATTTCATAGGCTATTCCCAGAAAATTCAAGATACACATTTATTTATCAGGTAAATATATTTAATATACGTAATTTCAATTAAAATAGTTACAGCCATTTTTGAGAAAATCAAAATTTTCGAAAATTTTTCCATGTAAAGGGTAGTTGGGGACAAGGAGATTTTCTTGTGAATGTTCGTGTCGCATCCTTGGAAGATACTGAACATAAATACCAAGTTTGGTAGTTAACGTACTTTTTGTTTTTGAGATATGCTGCCCACTCACACACACGGACATTTTTCTAAAAAATACTTTTTTTTTTTGAATTCAGGAGGCCTCAAAGCATATGTTTTCGGGGAATCTCTATATCGATATTTTGGGTGCAATACAATACTTTCACTATGTACTTAGTACGTATAAAGAAAGTAAAAATGTATTTGACATAAATTGTGTGTTTTAAGGTCTACATTTTATGAAGTAATTTTTGTCCATTTCTTACGGTTTACTAGTTGTATAAAATTCGAAAAAATTCACCCAGAATAAAGAGGTCTTTAGAGGCTATTCCCAGGAAATTCAAGATACCTATAGGTACATGTTATTTTTCATATTGATATCTTAAATATAAGAGATGTAAATAAAATTCGTTAGAGCCATTTTTGAGAAAATAAAAATTTGCGAAAATTTGTCCTTGTAAAGGGTAGTTGGTGTACGGAGATTTTCTTGAATATCTTCGTTCCCCATCCTTAAATATCAAGTTTGGTATTTAAACGGACTTTTCAATTTTGAGCTATGTTTCCCACGCGCACACACACACAGACTCACGGACTGTTTCTAAAAATGCTTTTTTGTATTCAGGAGGTCCCAAAACATGCATTTCTGGTGAAATCTCGGTATGGAATTTTTGGGTGTATTACAATACCTTCTCTGTTCACTATGTACATAGTACGTGTAGAGAAAGTAAAAAGATTACAGAAAAAGTTCCGTTATGTACGAAACTTGGTGTTTAAGTAGGTGCGACACAAAGATCCCAAATTATCCTTTTTTTGTTTTGAAAACGTTGTCTTTTCAGAAATTCATCTAACGATTTGATTATACTTCTGTATATTAAAGATATTTACATGACAAATGAAACGTATTTTGTGGGAACAGCCTCTGAGGACATCTTCATTTGGATGACTTTTGTATAACCTCTCAAACGTAACAGATAGACAAAAACTTACTCCACAAAAATGTACATCTCCTTAAAATATACAATTTAGTCATATACAAATATTCCTTGTCATTGGTTTCAATTTTAAACTACTTAAGTTTTCTCAAACGGGAAGTCATCTTTCGTTTCCTATAGCGAGCAACGTTGTACAGACGGTAAACATTGAGGAGGGTGCATCTAGTAGTACACGCTATCAAACAAATTCGAATTCAGTTGTTTGACATAGCAACGACTATCACTTTATCCCAGTGTATTCCCTTCTACTTACAAGGAAGCGAGTAATAATACAATTTCTGTTAATGTTTATCTCGATTAGCATCAAGTAGAGAAAACAATAATGTTTGTAGTGAATGGAACACATAAGTGCAGGAGTTTAGAAGAGAAGTGCCCACCAGGGGCGGCATAAGAATAACATTTGACACATGCTTCCCTGTACGTTGAGCAGCACATGCTCGCTCTAACCACTTCCGCTACTCTCGTCAGGTCCCGTGTCGTAGATTTACGGCACGTAAAAGAACCTCAAGCCTGATAGAGAGGTTAAACGGTTTTCACACTCAATTTACACTACTGGTTCGCTGAGAACCCCGGCAGTTAAAGAGCGTCCATAAATAACACAATAACAACAAGTGTATTGACGTTGCATTTGCAATGATTACTGAAATATTGATTTCCAAAACTGCGAGGTAAGCGAATGGCTGCCATGCTCACGCGAATACAAAGTGATGCGACAGCGCCTGAGAATTAGGTGACCCACCGCACGAAGAAACATAGTTCAAGAGAAGTTCACAATGGGACATCTACGACTAGATCTGAACAATTGCTTTGACATTTGCAGACCTATAAGCGTCTGACAAGAATTGTGAACCATATCTCACTCCATTACGAACAAAACTTGAGCTCCTAAAATGATTTGTGTACCTTGAGCATTTCAAGGTTTTACTGTGGGTTTCTTTACACAAAAATCTGATGTATTCATTTCACATGACTTTCTCTACATCTCTGTAAAAATATTATTAAAAAGCTTATGCTTCTATTTATTTCATGCTAATCGAGAAAAAATTAGCAGAAATAGTCTTATTACTTGCTTCCTTGTAAGTAGAAGTGAAATAAGGGAGTACCATAGATTAAAGTGATAGTCAAAAGCTGGTTGCTACGTGACTGAAGTTCCTTTGTTTCCCCGGACAGGAGTTGACAAATGCCTGTATGAGAAAAGTATAAGTTTTTCTAAAGCTGAAACCAAAAGCAAGGAATATTTAAAAAACGATCAAAACCATGAAAAAAATGTATATAACATAAATTGTGTGTTTTAACATGCTCTACATTTTTTGGTAAGTTTTTGTCCATCTCTTACCGTTTAACAGTTATGCAAAATTCTGTAAAATTCATCCAGAATAAAGTAGTCTTCAGAGGCTATTCCCAGAAAATTCAAGATATACATTTTATTTGTAAATATCTTTAATAAGTAATATTTTAATCAAAATCGTTAGAGCCATTTTTGAGAACATAAAAAACTTCGAAAAAAGTTCTATGTAAAGGGTAGTTTGGGGTGGGGGTTGATCTAAAAATCTTCGTGTCGCATCCCTGGAAGATACTAAACTTAAATACCAAGTTTGGTATTTTGCCGACTTTTCTTTTTGAGTTATTGTGTTCACAGACACACGGACACACGGACACACACACACACACAAACACACACGGACATTTATCATAAAATGCTTTTTTTGGATACAGGGGACCCTAAAACGTAGTATATTTCCGGTGAAATCTCGGTATCGAATTTTTGGGTGGAGAGTAATACGTTCTCTATGCACTATGTATATAGTAGGTGTACGAAGAGTGAGTTGGGACGCCAGGGCCGGAGTTGTATGCAGCAATCAACAGACAATACTATGTTATTATAACTACGGCTAGACTGATGAGGATGTCTACGGCCACACCTGATGGAGAGATATCTACGGCCAAATGCGCCACGCTCGCCAGGGGGTCTCGCTTTGGTGCTTCGTAGCGCAGGGGATCGTGGGTTCGAGTCCCACCTTGGGCATGGGCGTTATATGTGTGTGTGTAAAAAATAAGAAAACAGAAATTCAGTAATCATACAGCAAACAAAGTGAAACAATTAGGTAAATAAAAATAGGGTATACAGCGCCGGAGTCCCGAACAGACTCCGGATCTGTAATTTAATTAATATATATATAAAAAAAACGTGGTGGGAATATCTACGACAAGACTGACGAGGATGTCTACGAACAGACCTGAATCAGAGATAGCTATGGCCAAATGTGGTGCGGATATCTACGACTGGACCTGATAGGGATATCTATGACTACACTGTGCGGATATCTACGACTGGACCTGGAGGGGATATCTACTAGATCTGATGGGGATATCTGCTAGACCTGGTGGGGATATCTACTAGACCTGGTGGGGATATCTGCTAGACCTGGTGGGGATATCTGCTAGACCTGGTGGGGATATCTGCTAGATCTGGTGGGGATATCTACTAGACCTGGTGGGGATATCTGCTAGACCTGGTGGGGATATCTGCTAGATCTGGTGGGGATATCTGCTAGATCTGGTGGGGATATCTGCTAGACCTGGTGGGGATATCTACTAGACCTGGTGGGGATATCTGCTAGACCTGGTGGGCATATCTGCTAGACCTGGTGGGGATATCTGCTAGATCTGGTGGGGATATCTACTAGACCTGGTGGGGATATCTACTAGACCTGGTGGGGATATCTGCTAGATCTGGTGGGGATATCTGCTAGATCTGGTGGGGATATCTACTAGACCTGGTGGGGATATCTGCTAGATCTGGTGGGGATATCTACTAGACTTAGTGGGGATATCTGCTAGACATGGTGGGGATATCTACTAGACCTGCTGGGGATATCTGCTAGACCTGGTGGGGATATCTACTGGATCTGGTGGGGATATCTGATAGACCTGGTGGGGATATCTGCTAGACCTGGTGGGGATATCTGCTAGACCTGGTGGGGATATCTACTAGATCTGGTGGGGATATCTGCTAGGCCTGGTGGGGATATCTACTAGACCTGGTGGGGATATCTGCTAGACCTGGTGGGGATATCTACTAGATCTGGTGGGATATCTGCTAGACCTGGTGGGGATATCTACTAGACCTGGTGGGGATATCTGCTAGATCTGGTGGGGATATCTACTAGACCTGGTGGGGATATCTGCTAGATCTGGTGGGGATATCTACTAGATCTGGTGGGGATATCTGCTAGACCTGGTGGGGATATCTACTAGACCTGGTGGGGATATCTGCTAGACCTGGTGGGGATATCTACTGGATCTGGTGGGGATATCTGCTAGACCTGGTGGGGATATCTGCTAGACCTGGTGGGGATATCTACTAGATCTGGTGGGGATATCTACTAGATCTGGTGGGGATATCTACTAGACCTGGTGGGGATATCTGCTAGACCTGGTGGGGATATCTACTAGATCTGGTGGGATATCTGCTAGACCTGGTGGGGATATCTACTAGACCTGGTGGGGATATCTGATAGATCTGGTGGGGATATCTACTAGACCTGGTGGGGATATCTGCTAGATCTGGTGGGGATATCTACTAGATCTGGTGGGGATATCTGCTAGACCTGGTGGGGATATCTACTAGACCTGGTGGGGATATCTGCTAGATCTGGTGGGGATATCTACTAGATCTGGTGGGGATATCTGCTAGATCTGGTGGGGATACCTACTAGATCTGGTGGGGATATCTACTAGATCTGGTGGGGATATCTGCTAGACCTGGTGGGGATATCTACTAGATCTGGTGGGGATATCTGCTAGACCTGGTGGGGATATCTACTAGACCTGGTGGGGATATCTGCTAGACCTGGTGGGGATATCTACTAGACCTGGTGGGGACATCTGCTAGATCTGGTGCGGATATCTACTAGATCTGTTGGGGATATCTGCTAGATTTGGTGCGGATATTTACTAGATATGGTGGGGATATCTACTAGACCTGGAGGGGAAATCTACTAGACCTAGAGGGGAAATCTAAAGACCTGGAGGGGAAATCTACTAGACCTGGTGGTGATATCTACTAGACCTGGAGGGGGCATCTACTAGAGCTAGTGAGGATATCTACTAGACCTGGAGGGGAAATTCACTAGACCTGCAGGGGATATCTACTAGACCTGGTGGGGATATCTACTAGACCTGGAGGGGATATCTACTAGACCTGGTGGGGGTATCTACTAGACCTGGAGGGGATATCTACTAGACCTGGTGGAGATATCCACTAGACCTGGAGGGGATATCTACTAGACCTGGAGGGGATATATACTAGACCTGGTGGGGATATCTACTAGACATGGAGGGGATATCTACTAGACCTGGTGGGAATATCTACTAGACCTGGTGGGGATATCTGCTAGATCTGGTGGGGATATCCACTAGACCTGAAGGAGATATCCACTAGACCTGGTGGGGGGTATGTACTACATCTGGAGGGGGTGTTTATTACACCTGGAGGGGGTGTCTAATAGACCTGGAGGGGATATCTACTAGACCTGGAGGGGAAATCTACTAGACCTGGAGGGGATATCTACTACACCTGGTGGGGGTATCTACTACACCTGTTGGGGGGTATATACTACATCTGGAGGGGGTATCTACTACACCTGGATGGGGTATCTACTAGGCCTGGAGGGGGTGTCTACTAGACCTGGAGGGGATATCTACAACCTCACACATACTGGTACTCACAGATGAGCACGGCGGGCAGGAACAGACCGTGGTGCGACTCTGGGCTCGAGTTTGGTGGGGTGAGGGGAGAGTCCGTCTTGTGGTACACGATCATGTCAACACGCAAACTCCGCACACACTGCACAAGGACCCACGTCGGCACCCCCCTACATGCCGTCTTTGCCAAGGGAAACTCGACCTTATCGCCTGCTGGCTTCTTATTGGCCAGGAGGCGTGGCCACACTTTCGATCCCCGGGAAAGGCTGTATACATTCCCCACAGGAACAGACAGCGTCGCTCACCGGCAGCATGTCCTTTCTTGTCGCATATGCTAGCTACTCTTAGTTTCTACTTACTAGGCAACCAAAACGACATCTATAGTATCTTAGAACTCTGATGTCTTCCATTCACATGACTTTCTCTACATCTCTACAAAAAGTTATTGTTAAAAAGCTTTTACTTCTATCTAATCGAGATAAACATTAACAGAAATTGTTTTATTAGATCCTTGTAAGGGAGATATAGGAATACACTAGGGTAAAGTGATAGTCAAGTGATTTAAAAGCTGGTTGCTCTGGGATTGAAAAGCGTTTCTTTGTGTGTCCGGGAGTTGACACGTTGCCGAATAAGAAAAGGATTTTAAAACTGAAACGAATAACAAGGAATATGTTAAAAATGGTCAACTACAAGAAAAATTGTATATGACATAAATGTGTGTTTTAACGTCCTCTACATTTTTACTTTCTCTACACTTATGCACATAGTGTATAGAGAAGGTATTGTTTCGCAGCAAAAATTTCATACCAAGATTTTACCGCAATTTGAGACTCCCTGAATCCAAAAAAAGCAATTTTAGAAAAATGTCCGTCTCTTTATCTGTGTGTCTTTGGACAGTAAAGCTCAAAAACGAAAATTCTGTTAAAAACGAAACTTGGTATTTAGGTTTGGTACCTTCCAAGGGTGCGACACGAAGATTTTCAAGAAAATCTCCCCTCCCACAACTACTCTTTATATGGAACCTTTTTCAAAAATTTTGATTTTTTCAAAAATGGCTTTAACAATTTTGATTAAAATATCATAGTATATTAAAGATATTTACTTGTCAAATTAAATGTATATCTTGACTTTTCTGGGACTAGCCTCTGAAGACTACTTTATTCTGGATCAATTTTACGGAATTTTGCATAACTGCTAAAACGTAAGAGATGGGCAAAAACTTATCACACAAAAAATGTAGAGCCCGTTAAAACAGAATTTCTGTTGGATACATTTTTTCGTGGAGTTGATCGTTTTTGAGATATTCCTTGTTTTTGGTTTCAGCTTTAAAAAACTTACACTTTTCTCATACAGGAATTTGTCAACTGCTGTCCATACAAAGGAACTTCAGTCACATAGCAACCAGCTTTTGACTATCACTTTAACCTATGCTACTCCCTTATTTCGCTTCCACTTACAAGGAAGCAACTAATAAGACTATTTCTGTTAGCTTTTTCTCGATTAGCATGCAGTAAATAGAAGCATAAGCTTTTTAACAATAATTTGTAGCAGAGATGTAGAGAAAGTCATGTGATTGTAACACATCAGATTTATTTTATTGTCTATCTCTTACGGTTTAAGGGTTATGCAAAAATCTGCAAAATTCATCCAGAATAAATAGGTCTTCAGGGACTATTGCCAGAAAATTCAATATATACATTTCATTTGGGTGCATTTATTTTCTATATACCTACTATACTTTAATCAAAATCGTTACAGCCATTTTTGAGAAAAACTAACTTTTCAAAAATGCTTCCATGTAGATAAAGGGTAGTAAAGAGGGTGGAGGGATTTTTTGCAAACTTGGAAGGTACTAAAGTTGGCTGTTAACGGCCTTTTATTTTTTGAGCTATGCTTTCCAATGACACACAGGTCTCGGGGACCTCAAAACAGACATTGTACACTCAGGCTAGAGAAAGTATCGTCATTACCCAGACACTCGTCCCTGAATTTCCAATAACCAAATAAATCAACTTTCCTTAACTTTCTTACATCTTGGGCTGCTTTTAAAATGTGCCCTGATAAACCGTTAAAATAACATTTTTATTTTCTCTACACGTACTATGTACATAGTGTATGAAAAGGTATTGTATTGTACCCTAAAATTCGATACCGAGATAACACCGGAAATATATGTTTTAGGGTCCCCTGTAACCAAAAAAAGCATTTTCAGAAAAAGGTCCGTGTCGTGTGTCTGTAAACACGATAACTCAAAAAACGAAAAATCGGTAAAATACCACATTTGGTTTTTTAAGTTTAGTATCTACCAGGGATGCGACACGAAGATTTTCAGAAAAATCCCCCCACCCCAAACTACCCTTTTCATGGAACCTTTTTGTAAAATTTTGATTTTCTCAAAAATGGCTGTAAGGATTCTGATTAAAATATCGTATATTAAAGATATTTACCTGACAAATACAATATATTTTTCTGGGAATAGCCTCTGAAGGCTACTTTATTCTCAATGCATTTTACAGAATTTTGCATAACTGCTAAACCGTAAGAGATTCACAAAAACTTACCAAAAAATGTAGAGCACGTTAAAACACACAATTTATGTTATGTAGACACATTTTTTTCGTGTAATTGATTGTTTTTGAGATATTCCATCGTTTTCGGTTTCAGCTATGAAAAATTTATACCATTCTCATACAGGGATTTGTCAACTCGTATCCATACAAACAAAGGAACTTCAGTCACATAACAACCAGCTTTTGACTATCACTTTAACCTATGGTACTCCCTTATTTCGCTTCTACTTACAAGGAAGCAGGCAATAAGACTATTTCTGCTAATTTTTTCTCGATTAGCATGGAGTAAATAGAAGCATAAGCTTTTTAACAATAATTTGGTGCATAGATGTAGAGAAAGTGATGTGAATGGAACACATCAGATTTTTCTGTTTATGTTTATTTCATTTTATTTTGTTTAATTGGTCATTCAGGTGGTTGCTAGGCACTTTGGTTGTGTTGGTGGAAATAATGGTGCGCAAGCAGCGAGAAGCTGAAGCCACAACTCTGTGGTAAAACTCAAACCGGGCTCGTATTTGCATGGAAATGAATATGCAGCCATCTTAGCCTCTTCATTTTAAACAATTGCATACTACGGTGGGGGATAGACAAAAGCCGTTTACATAAACATGTAGGTACAGTTATTAAAACACACATTTCATGTCATAAACATTGTTGTTTTGTGGGTTAACCATTTCCGAGACATTTCAGTTTTAAACTACTTTCGTAACTCGTCAATACCTGACCACGCAAAGAATCCATTTCTATACAATAGCAACCATATTTTAAAACACGTGACTATCACTTTAGCCTAGTAAATTCTCTTACAAGGAAGCAAGTGAAAGTCATGTGAATGATGCAGCCTATTACAGGTAACGTTTCAGCTACCCACTTCATGTTGTGATAGTCAATTGTAAAGTTCCATTCACATAACGTTCTCTAACTTGTTATAAACGGTTATGCTTCTTTCTGCTCCATACACGAGATTAGACTGCCTGGTGGTCCTGGGATCACCTCAGAGTCTGTCTGAAGAAAGTAAACCAGACGTTTCTAAAGCAAAGCCACCGAAATCACCATACATGTAAATGAAACACTTATATCTGACGTGTTCCATTCACACGACTTTCTCTGACGTCTCCGTGACAAATTCTGTTGAAACATTATTCTTCATCCTGATGCAGATAAAATTACTTGCTTCCTTATAGTAAGAAGAAGGGCTGGTTGCTATCCCTTTGTTTGTATGGCCAGGGATTCCCGTATGAGAAAAGTATGAAGTATTTTAAAACTGAAACAATGACAAGGAACATCTGAAACCACGAAAAAATGTATAATACATAAACTGTGTGTTTCAACGAGTTCTACTTTTTTGTGTATAGTTCTTACAGTTTACAAGTTATACAAAACTCAGAAAAATTCATCAAGAATAGAGGTGTTAAGAGGCTATCCTTCGAAAATTGAACACATACATTTTATTTGTCACGTAAATATCTTTAATATACGATATTTTAATCAAAATCGTTAGACATTTTAGAGAAAATAAAAATATTCGATACATTTTCCATGTAAAGGGTAGTTGGAGGCTGGGGATTTTCTTAAAAATCTTCGTATCACACCCTTGGAAGATACTGAACTGAAATACCAAGATTGGTATTTAACGGACTTGAGCTCACAAACACAGGGACATTTGTCTAAAAATGTTTTTATTCAGGGGACCTCAAAACATGGATTTCCGATGAAATCTCGGTATCGAATTTTTGGGTGGAATACAATATCTACGTTCTCTATACACTATGTGCATTGTACGTGTAGAGCAGGTAAAACTGGTCTTACTACTCGCTTCCTTGTAAGGACAAGGGAATACACTAGGATAAAGTGACTGTTAACTTTTTTAGAAACCGTCGCTATGCCATTGCCATTGAAGTTGTGTTTCTTTGCATGAAAGAAACACAGATGACTTCGGTTTGAGAAAAGCGTCTTCTTTCTTTTAATTGAAACAAACAACAAGCAATATTTGGGGAAGAGCTCGAAAACAAAACAGCGTTGGACATGACTTGTGTGTTTTGGCGAGATCCAAGTATGGGCAATTTGAGCTGGGGGCACTTTCCTAAACTCCTCGTATCGTATCCTTGTAAGGTACTTAACTTAAATACCATGCTGTCCACACACACACGAACACATACACTCCTTTTTCTAAAATGCTTCTTTTGGACAAGTATATCCGGTGAAACTAAGCATGTGTCGAAATTTTGGGTTGAATACAACCTTACTGTGAGTTTACATACGTGTAGAGAAATTAAAAAGGCAGCTTTAATTTTTACTTTCTCTAGCCCCGTATGCACAATGTACATAGGGATAGAGAAGTATTGCATTCCACCCAAAAATTCCATGTCGAGGTTTCACCGGAAATGCATGTTTTAGGACCCCCTGAATCCAAAAAAAGCATTTCCAGCAACAGGTCCGTGTGTGTGTGTGTGTGTGTGTGTGTGTGTCCGTGTGTCCGTATATCTGTGAACACGATAACTCAAAAACGAAAAGTAGCTAAACTACCAAACTTGGTATTTAAGTTCAGTATCTTCCAGAGATGCGACACGAAGATTTTGAGAAAAATCCCCCCACCCTAAACTACTCTTTACATAGAACTTTTTTTAGAAAATTTTGATTTTCTTAAAAATGGCTGTAACGATTTTGATTAAAATATCGTATATTAAAGATATTTACCTGATAAATAAAATGTATATCTTGAGTTTTCTGGGAATAGTTTCTAAAGACCTGTTTATTCCGGATGAATTTTGCTTAATTTGACATAACTAATAAACCGTAAGGGATAGACGAAAACTGCTTTATCAAAATACACAATTTACGTGATATACATTTTTTTCGTGGAGCTTACCGTTTTCGAGGTATTCGTTGTTATTAGTTTCAGTTGTGAAGCACTTATACTTTTCTCAGACGGGAGTGTCCGTTTTTCTTTTGTTCTACTCCTGGCCAAGAAAAGAAGCGATTTGTAATGACAATCGCATAACGACAGCTTTTAAAACATTTGACTATCGATTTAGCGTAGTGTATTCCATTATTTTCTTCCTACTTATAAGGAACTAAGTAATAAGAACATTGTACTGAATACCTCGATTAATAAGGTGCAGAAAAAAGAATAATCTTATGTAAGAAGTTTGTAGAACGGCTAAGGTCATGTGAGTGTAACACATCAGCTTTTTATAATTTCGATATTATACAAAAGATTTTTTAACCTTAAATTTGAAAAAATGAAATGAAGTTATATTTGTGGACGCTCTTTAACTGCTGTGGTTCTCAGCGTCCCATTCTATACTGGGCGTGAAACACGCTTAATTTTGCTCAGAGGCCTCTTTTATCAGGCTTGAGGTTCTTTTACGTGCCATAAATGTACGACACGGGGCCAATGGCTTTACTTCCTAAGGATTTTTACGCCCGAAAAAATGCATTGACCTCCGCCGGGTTTGAACCCGCGACCTTGGGTATATGAAGTTAGTATGGTAACACAGAGGGTGACAACCTCAAACCTTAAATTAGTAAGCTGAAATTTGGTGGATTCAGAAAGTTTCAAATGTGTTTATAATTTAGTAATGGACGTGATATTTACTAGCAAGGCTAATACCACACGTCACCAATCCAGTAATTAAAACGAGAGCCTACGTGACCAGGAAGCCAACAAGATTACTGAGCAGGATTATGCAGAATCTGGTAGGAAAGAGCGAACGTGTAAACGTGGAAGACGCGCGCGGCAGGATTAGAGGCCCTTCTTGTTAACCTGGGCCTCACAAATAATATATGAGATCGAGAGGCGCTCCAGCTAATTCTAGGGAAACGGCTCTGCATTATTCCACCCCTCGTGCTGCGCGTCTGCCAGGTGCAAAAACTGGGGGAAATGTGATTCAAGTGTAGCAGAGATTTCAGGGAGGGGTGTGGGTTTGATTCCTGTCTGTACCAGGTGTAAAACTGGGGAAATGTGATTCAAGTGTAGCTGAGATTTCAGGGAGAGGTGTGGGTTTGATTCTTGTCTGTGCCAGGTGTAAAACTGGGGAAATGTGATTCAAGTGTAGCTGAGATTTCAGGGAGGGGTGTGGGTTTGATTCTTGTCTGTGCCAGGTGTAAAACTGGGGAAATGTGATTCAAGTGTAGCTGAGATTTCAGGGAGGGGTGTGGGTTTGATTCCTGTCTGTACCAGGTGTAAAACTGGGGGTAAATGCTATTCAGTGCTTCAGAGATTTATTGCGGCTGTGAATTGAATGCAGTTGAGGAAAGGACATCATTATAAACTGGGAATATAGGTTCATATCCCGGAATATATCGTCTTTTCTTTTTTTAATATTCTGAATGGCGTCCGGTTGACAAGCCTCCTTGCTCTGTCGAGGGTCAAGGAAACTCTGGACCAGACTCCCAGGATGAGTGATGCTGGCAATGGAGCTGATAGGATAATTCGTGGATGAAAATGACCAACCTAGTGACCCCTTCGGTCAGATTGGTGTGAACCCGAGATCCCCAAACGGACCCTTATGGCCCAGGCATATCTTAAAACTATCAGAATCATTTTACAGAGTGGTGACAGTGTAATATCAACAGCAAGCGTGGTTATCAATTTCATTTCTCGGCGTCTGTCTCACGCATATTGCTAGAATCAGAACTCACTTGAATTCATCTCAGTATCAATTTAAGTTGCTGATCACAAACAAAAAACTGTCGTGTTTCATTTACATGACTTTCTCTACATCTCTACTCTAAATTATTGTTAAAAATCCGATGTGTACCATTCACATGACTTTCTCCATATCCCTGCAACAAATAATTCTTAAAAAGCTTATACTTCTATTTACTTCATGCTAATCAGAAAAAATTAGCAGAAATAGTCTAATTACTCGCTTCCTTGTAAGTAGGAGCGAAATAAGGGACAACCGTAGGTTAAAGTGATAGTCAAAAGCTGGTTGCTGTGTCAATGAAGTTCCTTTGTTTATATGGATAGGAGTTGACAAGTTCCAGTATGAGAAAAGTATACGTTTTTCATAGCAGAAACCAAAAATAAGGAATGTCACAAAAACGACGAACTCACGAAAAAAATGTATATAACATAAATTGTGTGTTTTAAAGTGCTCTACATTTTTTGTGCAGTAAGTTTTTGTCCGTCGCTTACGGTTTAGCAGTTATTCAAAATTTAGTAAAATTCATCCAGAATAAACTATTCTTCAGAGGCTATTCCCAGAAAATTCAAGATATACATTTCATTTTTCAGGTAAATATATTTAATATCTGAAATTTTAATCAAAATCGTTAGAACCATTTTTGAGAAAATAAAAATTTTCGAAAAAAGTTCCATGTAAAGGGTAGTTGGGGGTGGGGGGATTTTTCTCAAAATCTTCGTGACGCATCTCTGGAAGATACTAAACTTAAATATCAATTTTGGTATTTTACCGACTTTTCGTTTTTGAGTTATCGTGTTCACAGACACACGGACACACACACGCACGCAGGCACGCACGCGCACACACACACACACACACGGATCTTTTTATGAAAATGCTTTTTTTGGATATTGGGGACCCTAAAACATATATTTCCGGTGAAATCTCGGTATCGAATTTTTGGTGGAGTGCAATACTTTCTCTATACACTATGTACATAGTGCGTATGGAGAAAGTAAAAAGGTAGAGTCAGAGCGAATGTCATAGCCGGGATTTGAACCACGGATCTCAGGGTCTCTAGCAGGTTGCTCTGCCACTGAGCTACCATGGCAACATGCCGACATAGCACTGACTCGCATGTTTCCCGGTAAACGACAAGGTGTTCTCAAGTTATTTATTTGTCATCCCAAAATGATCTTAACCCTGGAAAATACTAAACTTAAATACTAAACTTGGTGTTTAAGTGTTTTCGTTTTTGAGTTATGTTGTCCAGTCACACTATTTACATGGTCGTGTGGGAAAAGTAAAAAATATGTATGACATAAATTGCGTGTTTTAACGAGATCTTAGTTTTTGTGTATTTCTTACTGTTTACAGGCTATACAAAAGTCATCCAAAATAAAGATTTGAAGCATGTTTGAAAAATTCTAAATTTTCGAAAATGTTTCCAAATAAATGGTAGTTACGGCTGTGTCATCTTTTTAAAAGTTGTAAAAGTTAAATACAAAGTTTGATATTTCACAGTTTTTTTGAGCTATACTGTTAACAGACACACAATAAGCTTTTCTAATTCTAAAATGTTCTACCTCTCCTTATACAAAACGCGCTTCACAGAAACCATCTGCTCTTCTCAAGGTCCACCTTACAAATCTCACGTGTTCCATTCGTGTTGGTTTTTACTTTCTCTACACATAGCTATTGTAAAAATTCAATACCGAGATTTCACCGCAAATAGACGTTTTGAGACACTTTGAATCCAAAAAAAGCATTTTCAGAAATATGTCCATGTGTGTGTCTGGGCAGCATGGCTCAAAAACGAAAAGACCGTTAAATACCAAACTTGCTATTTAAGTTTAGTATCTTCCAGGGATGCGACACGAAGATTTTGAGAGAAACCCTCCCACCCCAAACTACCTTTTACATGGAACTTTTTTCGAAATTATTGATGTTCTCTGTCCATAAAAACAAAGAACTTCAGTCACATAGCAACCAGCTTTTGACTATCACTTTAACCTATGATACTCCCTTATTTCGCTTATACTTACAAGGAAGCAAGTAATAAGACTATTTCTGCTAATTCTTTTCTCGCTTAGCATGAAATAAACAGAGACAAGCTTTTTAACAATAATTTGTTACAGCGATGTAGAGAAAATCATGTGAATGGAAAACATAAGATTTTTCATAAAGAAGCATTCGGTTTATTTGCCCTTAACACTGAAGCCTTTAGGTTTATTGTGTTATCTCATTTGTTTATAGCCCTGTATTTGTATAAGAGAGCAACTATATTTGTGGGTTTATTAAGCCCAGTAATTTACACTTACAGCCTCCTATCGGAGTCTGTTCTTCACACACCCAAGGTCGCGGGGTCAAATCGGCGGCGGACTATGGATTTTTTCGCACGTAAAAATCCTTAGCATGGCTTACTTAGGAGGGGAAGTAAAGCCGTGGGTCCCCTATCGTAGATTTACGGCATGTAATAGGAACTCAAGCTTGATACAGAGGCTTCTGAGCAAAAGTAAGCGGTCTTTCACGCCCAGTATAGAACGGGACGCTGAGATCCACAGCAGTTAACACAGCGAACCCGGGCATTTCTCCAGTCGAAGGGCCAAAAAACCCAGGGTTTTTACGCCTAATTTGACTTATTATTTACAGTGCAACAACCAAATTTGCCAAGAAGTATATGGACAATCTAAAAGTATGGTATTCAAGGATTTCTCAACAAGTAAGAAAATAGTCATAACTTGCGTATTAATATTTTATTTTAAATTTACAGTAACTCACGAGTTTGAAATAAACTGCGTAAAGCTGCTTACACTCCATTTATTGAAAGTTCGAAAAACTCTCCCTCGGAATCGGAATTTTCCAGAGCTTTATTTGTATGCTGAATTTCAGCTTCAGTTCACAAAAATCAAGGAAAATTCAGCATGTTGACATTTAAGAACACCAAAGGTAACAAACAGCAAAATGGCATGACTACCCGTGAGCAGCGAATATTACTAACTCTCCTTAATTTCCTAATAATTGACTAAAGCAAGGACAGATGGCAGCACAAGTCAGACAGCTAAACGATAACTGATGTATGTTCTTTGCCAAATAGCCCAAGACCAAGTTGAGGTCGTGGAATTGCATTAAAAGCGTTAGGAATGCCTGCCTGAGCTTGGGCTTCAATGTGTTAAAGAGCGTCCATAAATAAAACTCCATTCCATTTCTTCTCCAGCCGGTTGTGTATATGTCTGGCCTGAGAAACAAACAGGGCCGACGTTATAATTGTTGTGAAATGAATGGATACCGTTTCGCGAATGCTGGTCTCGTACATAAGGAAAGCAGAGAACAATTACTCGGCCTGCTGCAAGAAGGGGCGAGGCGCGTGTTGTAAAACTGCAACTTTTATATATATATATATATATATATATATATATATATATATATAAAGAGTTATACTGAAATATTTTCATGGAATATGTAGATTACTTAAATAAGTAATTTGAGATAGGAGATTTATGGCCTGTTTATTCAAATTTCGAAGTCATCCAGGGCTGAATCGATTTGATACATTAACAATTCACAATGGAGAAAGAAAATTGTGACAGTCTTGTTTTCTTGGACATTCTCGTCACCTAAAAAAGTGACGGCATTTTGGGACATAAGGTCTACCGCAAATCCACACACACTAATCGATATCTCCATAAAAATTCTAATCATCCGAGACAAAAGAGAGCCATGATAAAAACGTTAGTGGATAGAGCAACCAGAGTATGTGAACCACAACATGCTAATGGGCACTCAAAAAGCGAATTAAGAAGAGCCTTACATCCAAAAACACAAACACAGCAACAAAATCCCCAAAACAAAGGAGTGGTTTGACATTATTCACAGACCGAAGACCCACAAGTAGACACAAGCGACCAAACAAAGATCCCAGAGACCCATTTGCATCGGCAGGCGTCCCTGTCCATGTGGGTACTCCGTCAGTACCACACTTACACATTGCCGTGTCGGTAGCAGGGCGGGAACACGTGATAAACTGACTCCACTATACACGTGAAGCGATCGAGATCTATAAGCATTCCAACAATTTCAACACAAGCATTCAGATTAATAAAACTTGGCACCCAGCCTTACAGGGAACAAGGAGAGAAGCCCAGTGGACCACGGCCAGCAAGCCCGCTTTTGTTTTCTTACAGCGTGTCAGTCAACAAGAATGTTACTTTCTCTACACACAGTGTATACAGAAGCTATTGTAATGCACCCAAAATTCAATACGGACATTTCACCGGAAATATATATTTTGGGACCCTTAAATAAAAAAGAAGCATTTTTAGAAACATCTCCTTGTGTGTCTGTGGGCAGGATAGCTCAAAAACGAAAAGTCGGTTAAATACTAAACTTGGTATTTATGTTAAGTATCTCCCAAGGATGCGACGCCAAGATTTTTGAACAAAACCCCGCAAACTACCCTGTAATGCAAAATGTTTCGAAAATCTTGATTTTTTAAAAAAATGGCTCTAACGATTTTGATTAAAATATCGTATAGGCATTAGATATTTACATGGCAAATAAAATGTATATCTTCAATTTTCTGGGAATAGTCTCTGAAGACCTTTATTCTGGATGCATTTTTCTGAATTTTGCATAACTGGTAAACCGTAAGAGATAGACACAAAAACAAAACAAAGAACAAATTTAAAACACATAACTTAGGTCGTACGTTCCTTTTTAGTAGAGCTGGCCGTTTCTGAGATATTGGTTTCAGCTTTAAAATGATGCGGGGATTTGTCAATAGCTTGCCATACAAACAAAGGAACTTCAATCCCATGGCAACCAGCTTATAAAACATTTGACTATCGTTTTACCTAGTGCACTCCCTTATTTCACTAGTCACAAGAAAGCAAGTATATTAACATGGAGTAGACAGAAGTGTTAAATTTGGTGAGGTGGAGGCACATGTCGCTCGATACAGGTCGGCAGTTTATCCCCAACAATCATGAATAAGACATGTCCCTGCTATTAGCACACTCAGGGCCAGGGATTAGCGCCGACAGGATTCAATCCAACGTGACGGGGGGGGGGGTACGATTGATAGCAGGGATTACTCGACTGCAGTCATCATGGTTACAAAGAGCTGCTGAGCAAGGGTCATCTCAACCCTAATGTCCCAGGTTCGTTACCCACTTGTTCTTTAACTGCAGCTGAGGAAAAGGTAGGCTCTTATTGAAATTCTATCACTTATTATACGCAATAACAATATTTTACCGTCTCTGCTCGTACTATGTACAGAGAAGCTATTGTATTGCACTCAAAAACTCCATACCTAATTTAACCGGAAATACATGTTGTGGGTCCCCTGAATACACACACACACAGATTATTGGAAAAACATCCCTGTGTGTGTCTGTCTCTCTGTGGATAGCATTGCTCAAAAACGGATATACCATTAAATACCAAAATTAGTATTTAAGTTTGGTATCTTTCAAGGATGCGACACGAAGATTTTCAAGAAAATCCGCCCACCCCAAACTATCCTTTGCATGGAAGTTTTTCGAAAGTTTGATTTTCTCAAATATGACCCTAACACTTTTGATTAAAATTTCTTATATTTAAGATATTTACATACCAAATAAAATGTATATCTTGAACTTTCTAGGAATAGCCTCTAAAGAGCTGTTTATTCTGGATGACTTTTTATTGATTTTTGCATAACTGGTAAACTGTAAAAATCTTACTACACAAAAAATATAGATCACGATAAAACACACAAATTATGTCATATACACGTTTTTCGTAGAGTTGATCGTTTTTGAGATATTCCTTGTTAAAAACTTATACTTTTGTGATACAGGAATTTATCAACTCCTGTCCATACAAACAAAGGAACATCAGTCACATAGCAACCAACTTTTGACTATCACTTTAATCTATGCTACTCCCTTATTTCGCTTCTACTTACAAGGAAGCAAGTAATAACACTTTCTTTGGATACAGGGTTCCCTAAAACATACATATATTTCCGGTGAAATATCTGTAACGAATTTTTAGGTGGCGTGCAAAACCTTCTCTATGCACTATGTACATAGTACGTGTAGAGAAAGTAAAAAGTATATGGCCATGTGATTTTAACAGACAGTATACACGTTTTGAAATAAATTAGTGAAAAAATGAATCGTGTGGTTGTTATTGAGGTTGTATACACCGTAACTCGAGCGAGTATTATGAATGATTATGAATATATGCCCTTTCAAAAGACTTCAAACTTAAAATGTTATAAGTATTACAATATTTGAGGTAGGATAAAACCAAAAGAAGACACATATTGAGCAAGCATCTGGGATTTTACAAAAGCTTTGCGAAGATGTTCTCGGTTCTTTTTTACAATGTACACCATTCTCTCTGTAGCTCCATGCACAGCATTTTGCAGACAGATGTCTTGAAATATTAGCAATTTCTTGTGAGATAACATCTTCCAGTTGATGTCGGGAAAACTCGTTCCTTAAGGTACCAAAAGTGGGAGGGATTCAGAACTGGAGATCCCGGAGGCCACTTTGTTAGAACCTTACTAATGGACCTCTCTTAAGTAAGTATTATTCAAGACTTATGCATTTTCTCAGACCTTGAGAAAAACTTCGCCTGCTTTCATAATAGCAAAAATTCGATATCGAGATTTCACCAGAAATACATGTTTTGGAACCCCCTGAATCCAAAAAAAAAAAACGATTTTTAGAAAAAATGTCCACATGTATGTCTATGGGCAGTAGAGCTCAAAAACAAAAGTCCGTTAAAAACCAAACTTGATATTTAATTTCAGTATTTTCCAAGCAGGAAGATTTTCAAGAAAATCCCTTCACCCCAACTACCCTTTATATGGAAAAAAATTGAAAAATTATTTTCTCAAAAATGGATCTGACGATTTGTATTAGAATATCATATATCAAAGATATTTACAGGACAAATAAAATGTATATCTTGAATTCTCTGGAAATAGTCTCTGAAGACAACTTTATTCCGGATGAATTTCGCCAAATTTTGCATAACTAGTAAACCGTAAAAGATATACAAAAAGTTATTTAACAGAAAATGTAGAGCTCGTTAAAACACACAATTTATGTTATATATATATTTTGTTTTCGTGGAGTTGACCATTTTTTTTTAAATATTAATTTCAACTTTAAAATTCCTATACTTCACTCATAGGGGAATTTGTCAACTGCTATCAGTACAAACAAAAGAATTCCAACCAGATTTTAAGATATTTGACTCACTTTAGCTTAGTCTCTTATTTCTCTTCTATTTACAAGAAACTAAGTAATAAGACCATTGTTGCTAATGTTTGCCCAATTAAAACGAAGTAAATAGAAGAATAAACTTTTTAACAGAATTTGTTGCAGAGATGTAAAGAAACTCATGTAACACATATTTTTACTTTCTCTACACGCACTATGTGTATAGTATATAGAGAAGGTATTGCACTCCACCCAAAAATTCGATACCGAGATTTCACCGGAAATATGTTTTAGGGTCCCTAATATCCAAAAAAAGCATTTTCACAAAAAGGTCCGTGTGTGTGTGTGTGTGTGTGTGTCCGTGAACACGATAACTCAAAAACGAAAAGTCGGTAAAATACCGAATTTGGTATTTAAGTTGAGTATCTTCCAGGGATACGACACGAAGGTTTTGAGAAAAATCCCCCCACCCCAAACTACCCTTTACATGGAACTTTTTTCGAAAATTTTGATTCTCGCAAAAATGGCTCTAACGGTTTTGATTAAAATGTCGTATATTAAAGATATTTACCTGACAAATAAAATGTATATCTTGAATTTTCTGGGAATAGCCTCTGAAGATTACTTTATTCTGGACGAATTTTCGGAATTTTGCATAACTACTAAGCCGTAAGACTTAGATAAAAACTTACTACACAAGTAACGCAGAGCACGTTAAAACACACAATTTATGTTATATACATTTTTTTCGTGGAATTGATCGTTTTTGAGACATTCATTGTTTTTGGTTTCAGCAATGAAAAATTTACTTTTCTCATATAGGAATTTGTCAACTCCTGTCCATATAAACAAAGGGACTTGTCACATAGCAACCAGCTTTTGACTATCACTTTAACCTATGGTACCCTTTTTCGCTTCTACTTACAAGGAAACAAGTAATAAGTCTATTTCAGGTAATTTGTTCTCGAGTAGCATGAAGTAAATAGAAGCATAAGCTTTTTAACAATACTTTTTACAGAGATGTAGAGAAAGTCATGTGAATGGTACACATCAGATTTTTTCGCACGTGGCGCTCTTCAACATTTAATTGAAGTTATAAATAGGTAGGCGCTTGTTTATTAATACACACTCGAATATTGTAATACTTATAACATTTTAAGTTTGAAGTCTTTTCAAAGAGCATATATTCATACTTAATACTCGCAAATCTCGCTCGAGTCACGGTGCATACAACCTCAATAACTGCCAGCAATAATCCTGGAAATTAGCATGTTCAAACGTACATATGGTTACTTTATATCGATATGTATCGATTGCTACAAAGCGAGCAGGCGCATAATTTGTGATTGAATAAGTTAGTGGAAGTCAGCAGATGCAACGGCAAGTGAATGTAATGGGGTGAGAAATGCGCACATCTGGCGACACACACTTATGTGGTTCACATCAGTTTATTTACTCTGGAGAAAACAATTTAACGCTCGTCACTTGGGCCGATGTCTCCTCTCTTCCTGGGAAACTAAAGTGCACAGTGATTTATGTACAACTGACACATTTCTTTCTTTAATTATTCCGTTGGAAATTCACCAAATTAAGCAGAATGTTCTGGAGTTTTGATTCCTTGTCACTAGTTGCGCAGATGTTTATGTTTTATTGCATTGTTGGCAGCTGTTTCGACATTTTGTTCTTGTAGTCAACGTGAAAATGCAGTACGACGTAGAGCTGAGCCAAGGATATTTTCAGCAAGATGCTGCTACATGCCATACATTAAATGAACCTAATTGCAAGTTTCTTTGACGACCGGATAATTTCCAGGAACCTGTGGCCACCGAGATCTCCGGATTTGACATCGCCGGACTTCTTTTCTATAGGGTTACTTAAAGACAGGGTTTACGCCACACGTCCTCAGACATTGGACAATCTGAAGCACAGCATCACAAAGGAGATTCAAGCTATTGACAACAGAGTCCTCCAGTGCGACGTGCTGAGTTGTGTCTTATACAGGATGGAGGACATTTGCTATAGAGGTAAATAATCTCCCAAAATTCCTCTACCATGTAGGTATAGTAAGTTGTCGCTAGCATAACACGTTTTCAAAGAATGAAAGAAATGTGTCAGCTCTGTATCAATCATCCTGTATAACTATTCCCATATTTAACAAGTTAATATTTCCCCCGTACAGTTTTACTCTCGCTGCATTGATCATACTGCGTAGGCAGAAAAGGTGTTGCACTCCATCCAAAAATTCACTACGAGATTTCACCGAAAAGGCATGATTTTGGGTCCGCTATATCAAAACAAATCTGATGTGTTACACTCACATGACTTTCTCTACCTGCTCTACAAAGCTCCTACAAAAGATTATTCTTCTTTGTACACAACGCTAATCGAGATAAATATTAGCGGAATGTTATTACTTAGTTCCTAATAAGTAGAAGAGAATAAGGGAATGCGCTATGCTAAAGTGATTGTCAAATGTTTTAAAATCTATCGGTATGCGATTGGCATCGCAAATCCCTTCTTTGCTTGGCCAGGAGTAAAACAAAAGAAAAGCGAGCACTTCCTATCTGAGAAAAGTACTTCAAAATTGAAACCAATAACAAGGAATATCTCAGAAACGGTTACCTCCATAACAAAAACGTAAAGGACATGACTTGTGTGTTTTGTCGTGATGTACATTTTTGTGTAGTGAGCTTTTTACGTAGTGTATAGAGCAAGTATTGTATTCCACCCAAGAATTCGATACCGGGAATACATGTTTTAGGTCCCTCTGAATACAAAAAATGCATTTTTACAAACAGGTCCGTGTGTGTGTCAGTGTGTGTGTGTCTGTAGACAGCATAGCTCAAAAAAGAAAAGACCGTTGAATACCAAACTTGGTATTTAAGTTTCGTATCTTCCAAGGATGCTACACGAAGATTTTCATAAAAATGGCTCCAAAGCTTTTGATTAAAATATCGTATATTAAAGACCTGACAAATAAAAGGTGTACATCTTGAATTTTCTAGGAATAGCCTCTGAAGACCACTTTATTCTGGACGAATTTTACGGAATTTTGCATGACTGCTAAACCGTAAGAGATGGACAAAAACTTACTGCACAAAATATGTAGAGCACGTTAAAATACACTTTATGCTATACATATTTTTCGTGGAGATGTTCCTTTTTTTTTTTAGATATTCCTTGTTTTTGGTTTCAGCTTTGAAAAACTTAATACAGGAATTTGTCAACAAAGGAACTTAACATTTGTCCATACAAACAAAATAACTTCAGTCACATAGCAACCAGCTTTTGACTATCACTTTAACCTATGTACTCCCTTATTTCGCTTCTACTTACAAGGAAGCAAGTAATAAGACCATTTCTACTATTTTTTTCTCGATGAGCATGAAGTAAATAAAAGCATAAGCTATGTAACAATGATTTGTTACAGACATGTAGAGAAAGTCATGTGAATGGAACACATCAGATTTTTTCTATCTCTTACGGTCTTGCAGTTAAGCAAAATTCATCCAGAATAAAGAGGACTTCAGAGGCTATTCCCCCAAAATTCGAGATATATATTTTATTTCGGACATAAATAGTTTTTATATATGGGATTTTAATCAAAATCGTTAGAGCCATTTTTAAGAAAATCAAAATTTTCGAAATTTTTTTCATGTAAAAGGTAGTTTTTAGTAGAGGAATTTTTTTGAAAATCTTCGTGTCGCATCCTTGGAAGATACTAAACCTAAATACAAAGTTTGGTATTTAACGGTCTTTTCGTTTTGGGGCTATGCTGTCCACAGACACACACACACACACACACACACACACACACACACACACACACACACACATGCAGAACACACACACACGGACCTTTTTTTAAAAATGATTTTTTCGGACTCAGGGGACCCCAAAACATATATCCCCGGTGAAATCTCGGTATCGAATTTTTGGGTGCATTACAATACCTTCTCTATCCCTATGTACATTGTACATATAGGGCTAGGGAAAGTAAAAAATCTAATGTGTTCCATTCATATGACTTTCTCTACATCTTTGCAACAAATTATTGTTAAAAAGCGTGTGTTTCTATTTACTCCATGCTAATCGAGAAAAAATAGCAGAAATAGTCTTATTAGTTGCTTCCTTGTAAGTAGAAGAGAAATAAGGCAGTACCATATTTTAAAGTGATAGTCATAAGTTGGTTGCTATGTGACTGAAGTTCCTTTGTTTCTATGGACAGCAGTTGACAAATTCCTGTATGAGAAAAGTGTAAGTTTTTTAAAGCTGAAATCAAAAACAAGGAATATCTCAAAAACAATCAACCCCACGAAAAAAATGTATATAACATTGTGTGTTTTAACGTGCTATACATTTTTTGTGTGATATGTTTTTGTCCATCTCTTACGGTTTAGCAGTTATACAAAATTCCGTAAAATTCATCCAGAATAAAGTAGTCTTCAGATCTATTGCCAGGAAATTCAAGATATACATTTTATTCATCAGGTAAATATCTTAAATATACGATATTTTGTTGAAAATCGTTAGAGCCATTTTTGAGAAAAATCAATATTTTCGAATAACGTTCCATGTAAAGGGTAGTTGGGGTAGAAGGATCTTCTTGAAAATCTTCGTGTCGCATCCTTAGACGACACCAAACTTAATTACCAAGTTTGGTATTTAACGTTTTTTTCGTTTTTGAGCTATGCTGTCAAACACACACACACACACGCACACACACATACAGACACACACACACACATACACGGACATTTTTCAATAATGCGTTTTTTTATTTAAGAAGACCCAAAACATATATTTCCGGTGAAATCTCGGCATTGAATTTTTGGGTACAATACAATACTTTCTCTATACACTATATACATAGTATGTGTAGAGAAAGTAAAAAAAAAAAATTATTTCATGAGCCCTTATGTACTATGTGCGTAAATAGTGTATATTGTATTGCACCCAAAATTCAATACCGAGATTTCACCGGAAGTACCTATATGCTTTGAGATCCCTGAATCCAAAAAAACATTTTTAGAAGCATGTCCGTGTGTGTGTGTGTGTGTGTGTGTGTGTGTGTTTGGTAGTATTTAACGCCCACTTGTGGCACCACGGACGATGCCACTGATTATGCATGGAATGAAGATGGAGCACCGGTGGAATGCGATGGTAGGGGAAACAGGAGAACCCGGATAAAACCCGCCTTCGCGCCGTTTTTTCCACCACAAATCTCACATGCGCTTGGGATCGAACCCGGACCGTCTAGGTGAGAGGCGAGTGATCTAACCACTTGACCACGAATCGGCCATGTATGTGATATCTTCCAAGGATGCGACACGAATATTTTCAAGAAAATCCCCCCGCCCCTAAATACCCTCTACATAGAACATTATTCGAATTTTTTTTTATTTTCTCAAAAATGGATCGTTTTACTAAAATGCCACACATTTAAGATAATTTCATGACAAACGAAATCAATATCTTTAATTTTCTCAGAATAGCCTCTGAAGACCTCTTCAGTCTGGAAGACTTTTGTATAACTAGCAAATTGTAAGAACTATGGAAAAAGTTAATACACAAAAATTTCGATCTCATTAAAACGCACATTTTACGTATATACATTTTTTTTGCTGAGTTAAGCACATTCCGAGTTATTGGTTTTAGTTTTAAGGTTACCTACTTAAACTTTTCTCAAACGGGAGACATCTTTCTTCTCGTCTCTCTTTTGTTTACTCCTAGAGTGAACTGAATTTTAATTCAGACACAGAGCAACCAGTTTTTAAAACATTTGACTATCACTTTATCCTAGTGTATTCCCTTCTACTTACAAGGCAGCAAGTAATAAGACAATTTCTGTTAATGTTTATCTCGATTAGCATCAAGTAGATAGAAGCATAAGCTTTTTAACAATAATTTGTTACAGAGATGTAGAGAAAGTCATTTGAATGGAACACTGTGTTACTCATGTTATTGGAATACCATAATCCTAAAATGACGGCATTTCCCAAAATTTGAGCTGCTCTATGCAATAGTTCCGATTGTCACATCGCTCAAACTTCTACTTTCTCTAGCCCCGTATGCACAATGTACATAGGGATAGATAAGTATTGCACTCCACCGAAAAATTCGATACCGAGATTTCACCGGAAATACATGTTTTAGGGTCCCCTGTATCAAAAAAAAGCATTTTCACAAAAAGGTCCGTATGTGTGTGTGTGTGTGTCCGTGTGTCTGTGAACACGATAACTCAAAAACGAAATGTCGGTGAAGCACCAAGGTATTTAAGTTTAATATCTTCCAGGGATGCGACACGAAGATTTTGAGAAAAATCCCCCCACCCCAAACTACCCTTTACATGGTACTTTTTTCGAAAATTTTGATTTTCTTAAAAATGGCTCCAACGATTTTTATTCAAATATCGTATATTAAAGATATTTAGCTGACAAATAATATGTATATCTTGAATTTTCTGGGAATAGCTTCTAAAGACCTGTTTATTGTGGATGAATTTTGCTTAATTTGGCATAACTAGTAAACCGCAAGAGATAGACAAAAACTTAGTATACAAAAATGTAGGTCTTATTAAAATACACAAGTTATATCATATACATTTTTCTTCTGGAGCTTACCGTTTTCGAGGTATTCATTTTTATTAGTTTCAGTTGTGAAGTACTTACATTTTTCTCAGACGGGAATGTCCGTTTTTCTTTTCTTCTACTCCTAGCCAAGAAAAGAAGCCATTTGTAATGACAATCGCATAACGACAGCTTTTAAAACATTTGACTATTGCTTTAGCCTAGTGTATTCCCTTATTTTCTTCCTACTTATAAGGAGCTAAATAATAAGATCATTGTGTTAATGAGTACCTCGATTAGCAAGGTGCAGAAAGAAGAATAATCTTATGTAAGAAGTTTGTGGAACCGCTAGAGAAAGTCGTGTGAGTGTAACACATCAGATTTTTCAAAAACCCAGTTTCTGGTAAAAGGTTCAATACTGTATTATGGTAACAGTTCCTGGATATACTTTATCAGATAGCAATGATCCTCAATAACAGTTGAATGTAACATCCAAATTTGAAAGTTAATTTAACAAAAACAAATCTGATATGTTCCATTCACCTGACTTTCTCTACATCTCAGTAACAAATTATTGTTAAAAAGTTTGTTTCTAGTTACTTCATGGTAATCGAGAAAAATTAGTAGAAATAGTCTTATTACTTGCTTCCTTTTAAGTAGAAGCGAAATAAGGGAGTAGCATAGGTTAAAGTGATAGTCAAAAACTGGTTGCTATGTGACTGTAGTTCCTTTGTTTGTATGGACAAGAGTTGACAAATTCCTGTATGAGAAAACATGATTTTTTAAAGGTGAAACCAAAAACAAGGAAGACGACCAACTCTACGAAAAAATGTTATATAACATAAATTGTGTGTTTTAATGTGCTCTACATTTATTGTGTATTAAGTTTTTGTCCATCTCTTAGGGTTTAGCAGTTATGCAAAATTCCGTAAAATTCATTGAGAATAAAGTAGTCTTCAGAGACTATTTCCAGAAAATTCAAGATATACATGTTATTTGTCAGGTAAATATCTTTAATATGCGACATTTTAATCAAAATCTTTAGAGCCATTGTTTAGAAAATCAAATTTTTCGAAAAATGTTCCATGTAAAGGGTAATTGAGGGAGGCGGGATGTTTCTCAAAATCTTCGTGTCGCATCCCTGGAAGATACCAAACTTAAATACCAAGTTTGGTATTCAATGGTTTTCTTCGTTTTTGAGTTAGGCTGTTCACAGACACACGGACAAACGGACCTTTTTCTGAAAATACTTTTTTTGGTTACAGGGAACCTTAAAGCATATCTTTCCGCTGAAATCTCGGTATCGAATTGTACGTGTAGAGAAAGTAAAAAAGCATTGCAACATTCTTGTTGATTGACAGTCAGACGAATCTGTAGAGCTCACTCTGTGTGTATTGCGCATGACAATTGCCATTAGGACCAATAGGAAATATCTCGAGCCGCCACTGGCTGTAGGCCTTAGTTGCGTAGTCGCATTCCTGTATCATGTATTTTATTCCTATTTATTTTGTTCTGGAAGTGGAAGGGTGCTCAGTACCGGGATTTAAACCCTGAGCCTGTAGTTTAAAAGTGTTGCTGGGTTCGACGCCGTGCCCAGAGCGAGGATTTGTAGTGCAATTAGTGACGCATATCAGCGTGACACCGCGTGACGTCACAAAGAGCGGACCACCTGAATTATTGAGATGGTTCGCGCTCACAGCAGCTGAATAATGTAGGCCTGGCACCAGTGGCGGATCCCAGCTCGGCGAATAAACTTGCATAGCTTGAGGGTGTCGCAAATAATGTACATAGTCAAGCAATCTGTGTCCCACTTTTATTAAGAGATGCGCCATTTCTTGGGACGTTTTATGGAAATACAAAAAAGTCTTAGGTGCTATATTTGCAAGCCCTCCATAAACTAATCCTACAAAAAGTGTTTGATCTTAAGGCAATACATCAGTGAAATTTGGAAAATTCCTTACATTCAAATAATGTAAGATTTCTTATTGAAATTTAGATCACTTATTATACTCATATATTGTTCTACCTTTCATGTTATTTAAATAATCATTTCCACTTTCTCTGCACGTACTATGTATACATGTATAGAGAAGGTATTGTAATGCACCCAAAAATTCGATACCAAGATTTCACCGGAAATACATGTTTTGACACCCCCCTGAATAAAAAAAAGCATTTTTAAAAAAAATGTCCGTGTACAAGTCTGTCTGTCTGTGTGTGTATGTGTTTGTGTGTGATTGTGTGTATGTGTTTGTGTGTGTTTCTGTGGGCAGCAAAAACGAAAAGGCCCGTTAAAAACCAAACTTGGTATTTAGGTTTGGTATCTTCCAACAATGCGACACGAAGATTTTCAAGAAAATTCCCCACCCCAAACTAACCTTTACATGGCATTTTTTTTGAAAAATTTGATTTACTAAAAATGGCTCTAACGATTTTGATTAAAATGTGGTATATTAACAAATAAAATGCATATCTTGAATTTTCTGGGAATAGCCCATAAAGACTACTTTATTCTGGATGAATTTTGCATAACTGCCAAGAGATGGACAAAAACGTATCACACAAAAAATGTAGAGCACTTTAAAACACACAATTTATGTTATATACATTTTTTTCGTGGAGTTGATCGTTTTTGAGATATTCCTTGGATTGGCATTTTACCGAATTTTTGTTTTTGAGTTATTGTGTTCACAGACACACGGACAAACGGAGGCACTGACACACGGATACACGGATCTTTTTCTGAAAATACTTTTTTTTTTGGGATACAGCGGGACATATATTTCCGGTGAAATCTCGGTATTACATTTTTGGGTGCAATACAATACCTTCTCTATACACCATGTACATCGTACGTGTAGAAAAAGTAAAAATATAGCTCTCTTTAAACACACAATTTATGTCATGTTCATTTTATTTGTAGAGTTAACCGTTTCCGAAATATTCTTTGCTATTGGTTCCGATTTTAAACTACCTACTTCAATTTTTCTCAAACAGATGTTTCATTTTTCGTTTGTTTTACTCATGGTCATGCAAAGAGAACGGAATTCCAGTTGTTTTACATGGCGATAGCTTTTAGAAGAGTCGATTCACTTTATCCTAGTATATTGCCTTCTACTCACAAGGAAGCCAGCAATAAGACAATTTCTGCTAATGTTTATGAAGCAGACAAGAGAATAAGCTTTTTCTGGAGATTGTGCTCTAGAGTGAGTAAAGTTAGGAATTTGGGAGGCCTGTGATTGCCATCTTGACGTACATAAACAATAAACTGCAACAAGAAGAAAGCCGATACCCGTGTGTCACGGTCCCCCTATCCCTCGGGATACACGCGGCGCAGGAAAGCCTAGCAAAACGTTCGCTAATTAAGAATTACGAGGGCTTCTGTCTCCAGGGAATGACGTCACACGGGTTCCCACGTTCCAAGTGCAACAGGCGAATTGAAACTTTGCTTTTGGAACAGCAAATCTGACTTGGCGTGCACGCCATTCTTATTGAGCTTAGGTCATTGCCTACGATTTTCTTCCTAGCTAGATCTCAATCTTTGTCAATAAAAAAGAAACAAAGTATTAGACAAAATCTGAGGTCTTCCATTCACATCACTTTCTCTACATCTCTGCAACAAATTATTGTTAAACAGCTTATGTTTCTATTTACTTCATGCTACTCGAGAAAAAATTAGCAGAAATAGTGTTATTACTTGCTTCCTTGTAAGTAGAGGCGAAATAAGGGAGTTCCATAGGTTAAAGTGACAGTCAAAAGCTGGTTGCTATGTGACTGAAGTTATTTTGTTTGTATGGACACGAGTTCACAAAGTCCTGTATGAGAAAAGTACCAGTTTTATAGCTGAAACCAAAAACATGGAATATCTCAAAAACAATCAACTTCGCGAAAAAAATGTATATAACATAAACTGTGTGTTTTAAGGTGCTCTACATTTTATTTGTCAGGTAAGTGTCTTTAATATACGATATTTTAATCAAAATCGTTAGAGCCATTTTTTAGAAAATCAAAATTTTCGAAAAAAGTTCCATGTAAAGGGTAGTTGGGGGTTGGGGGATTTTTCTCAAAATTTTCGTGTCGCATCCCTGGAAGATACTAAACTTAAATACCAAGTTTGGTATTTTACCGACTTTTCGTTTTTGAGTTATCGTGTTCACAGATACACTGACACACGGACACACACACACACGGACCTTTTTTTAAAATACTTTTTTTGGATACAGGGGACCCTAAAACATATATTTCCGGTCAAATCTCGGTATCGAATTTTTGGTGGAGTGCAATACCTTCTCTATACACTATATACATAGCACGTATAGAGAAAGTAAAAAGAGTTTAAACAAGATGGTGTCGTGTTATTATAGCTATAACACTGTTGCCCAGGCATCTGCTGAATGCACGATATGACTATTCAGAGGACCTCAAAACATATATTTGGTGTAGTGATTAAGGGCAGCAGTAGAGAATGTGATGTTAGATAATATAATTTGTTTGCGGTGCTGATAATCTGGTGGAGAGGGTGCCCATTTCCTGTATTTACATTAAATTCTCCTTGCTGGAGAGCGCGCGCGCGCACGTGCTGGGCGGGTGCCTGGATTTGCTGGCAGATGTCCAGCGATAACATCACGTGAGTCACAGGACTGCCTTCTTAATCGCCACGTTTAGTTCATCCTAAACATCTTATACACACACACACACACACACATACACACACAAACATACAGACACAAACATACACATACACACACATACACAAACACACACAAACATACAGACACACACACACAAACATACAGACACAAACACAAACACACACATACACAAACACACACAAACATACAGACACAAACACACACATACACACACAAACACACACATACACACAAACATACAGACACAAACACACAAACACACACAAACATACAGACACAAACATACACATACACACATACACACAAACATACACATACACACACATACACAAACACACACAAACATACAGACACACACACACAAACATACAGACACAAACACAAACACACACATACACAAACACACACAAACATACAGACACAAACACACACATACACACAAACACACACATACACACAAACATACAGACACAAACACACAAACACACACAAACATACAGACACAGACACACACACACAAACATACAGACACAAACACACACATACACACACAAACACACACATACACACAAACATACAGACACAAACACACAAACACACACAAACACATAAACACACACAAACATACAGACACAAACACACACACAAACACACACATACAAACACACACATACAAACACACACAAACATACAGACACAAACACACACATACACACACAAACATACACATAAACACACACACAAACACACATACACACACAAACATACACATAAACACACACACAAACACACACATACACACATACACACAAACATACACACAAACACATACACACAAACATACGGACACAAACACACACATACACACACAAACACAAACTCACACATACACACAAATACACACAAACACATGACATACAAAACACACATATACACACAAACACACAAGCTATTTTCTTACAAAAGCTTATTCTTCTATCTACTTCATGTTAATCAAGGTAAACATTAACAGAAATAGTCTTATTACTTGTTTCTTTGTCAGTGGAAGGGAAATAAGGGAGTACACTGGGCTAAAGCCATAGTGAAATGTTTTAAAAGCTGGTCACTACGTGATAACATTGAAATTCGTTCTCTTGCATGCCCCCTCTGTGGAGTTGGATTATAGGGGTTGGTGAAAATCAGAGGATGCCATACAACTCAAAAATGTGCCACAATATAGATACAAATTGCCACAATTTGACCAACTTTGTACGCTTTAGGTATAAGCACAAATTGCAAACACTCACTCTTATACCTATTTTGAACCTGGTACTTAAAGAATGCAATGCCGGGCAAGACAAACATTAGCTAAGGAGAGGATTCGCCATGACAGTCTTCTATAGGTAGTTGAGGTGGAAATGTCAAAAACATTGGTTTTTAACTGTCAAAGTTTTTTCATTGATTGTTAAACACGGAGGTACGATGTATCACACTGAAATATTTACCTTACCAAACTATTTGTGTACTAGCATATAGAAATAACATGGAGCTAAAAAGATATAAATTAATATTTAAATCTGAGATTACGAAAAATGGTAAATTAACATTTCGGTTTAAGTGTTATGACACTGAACTTTCAAAAACATGTTTTTCAAATACAATTAGTGCTCTCGCTATGGAATTTCCCCAAAGCTCACGATCACTAATTCATGAAATTGTTACCGAAAAACTGAAATTTCGTAAACTTTGCTCACGTTGGGTACCAAAGATTCTTACTGAGCAACACAAAACAAAACGGATGGGTAGTGCACTTCAGTTTTTAACCCGTTATGATGAAGACGGCGAAGAATTTGACACAGATAATCACAGGAGATGAGACTTGGGTTTCTTACGACACCCCTGAAAGTAAGCGGCAATCAATGGAATGGAGGCACACTTCATCCCCAGTAAAGGTTAAGCCGAAACAAATCTTGACTCCTCGAAAAATGATGTGCACAATGTTCTGGGACTGGAAAGGCATCTTACTCATTGATTTCTTACCACGTGGTCAAACAATCAAAGCAGATGTTTATTGCGAGACACTTAGGAAATTGCGCCGCGCAATACAGAATAAGCGCCGAGGATTGCTGTCAAAAGGTGTTGTTTTCCTTCACGACAACGCACGACCACACACTGCAAATGTGACGAAAAACCTCCTATAGGGATTTGGCTGGGACGTGTTTGACCATCCTCCGTACAGCCCTGACCTCGCTCCTAGCGACTTTCATCTGTTCTTACATCTCAAGTCTTTCCTTGGCGGTCAACACTTCAACAATGACGAAGAGCTGAAAGAAAATGTTTCCAACTTTTTGAAGACACAGGCGGCAAACTTCTATGAAGAAGGTATACAAAAACTTGTGCCACGCTATGACAAATGCCTGCAAAATTTCGGCAGTTATGTGGAAAAGTAGTTTAAGGGTTGTAGAATTTTGTGCAATAAATAATTATTCTGTATCTGTACACAGTTTAATTTTATTACCAAACGGAACTTACTTTCTGGACGTACCTTGTAATACTATAACTAAAATGTTGAAGTATTATAGAAAGAAGCAATAGTAATTGTGAAGTTTTCATGTTCTACATTCATGGACTTCATATTTTTGGACGGTGGACGCGTTTCCATAATTCACTATCTTCCAGCAGGTTTGCAGGGTGCGAGACTGGTGGTGTGTACCTACCCTGGTAAGGCTTTAACACAGGAATGATGTTAAGGCGGTAGCGCTAGATAGCTCCTCGAACGGTTGCAGGAGCAGCATCCTTTCCTCTGCCCCGCTGGTCTTTGATTTGTGAACAATTGTTTTTATTGGAGAATTTTGATTAACCACTGCCAACGGGTGGGGGGGGGGTACTTAGTTCAGCTAATTTGCTGTTGCCTGGTTTGAAGCCTTTGTTACCGGGGGTGCCCGCAAGCCATGCGGGGAACCCGATACCGCCTGTATCGGCGTTCAGTAGGTAAGTACTCCCCCAGCGATCTGACAAGTGCGTTCTCAAGTTCACCCAATCTGGTGTAGAATTTCTGAGCCCGGCGCCTAATGATATCTTCCACAAATGGGAGGGCCGAAGCTTCATGAAGTAGCCTCAAAGGGGAAACGTCGACCTGGCTGCTATGTGAAACAATTGAGGCACGGTTCGCTTAGCATGGTTCCGTTTGAGAAAATGTGTTAGTTTACAGTTGAAACCAATAACAAAGAATATCTCGATAACGGTAAACTCAAAAAAACCAACAAAAACCAACCAACAAACAAAAAAACATGTATAACAAATTATATGCTATAATGAGTTCTATCTTTTTTTTTTTTTTTTTTTTTGTAGATTAACTTTTTTGTATATCTCTTACGGTTTAACCGTAATGCAAAATTCAACAAAATAAACCTGAATAAAAGAGCTCTTCAGAGGCTATTCCCAGAAAATTCAAGATACACATTTTATTTGTGGTGTAAATATCTTTAATATACGGATTTCAATCAAAGTCGTTAAGCCCTTTTTGAGAAAAACAAAATTTCCATGTAAAGGGAAGTCTGTGTGGGGGGATCTTTCTCAAAAGCATCCCTGAAAGATACTGAACTTAAATACCAAGTTTGGTATTTGACGCTCTTTTCGTTTTAGCTATGCTGTATACACACACGTACACGGTGTGTCAGGGGAGCTTAGAAATATACTTCCGGTGAAATCTCGACATGAGTGGAATAAAATACAGTGGATGTCAGTGATATATACTTCTGAAAGAAGTAGATTGGTAGGAAGACCAAGAAAACGCTGGGCTGAAACATGTGAGATCGGAACACGCAAAGAACTAAAATGTTGATGAAGAAAGAGGTTAGGAGTTATTTAAATAATTACGATAGGATCCATTTTCCAAAAACTGATTATTTTCATCACTTTTAATGGGAATATTTGGATCCACAAACATTTTGGAACAAAACTTCTCTGAAGTGAATTATACTAAAAATCAGCATCGCCATAAACTACGCAACGATCATTTAGTTTATCTATAATGCTGTGTGCAACAGAAGCCGCGCCCCAGTAGCCGACTCTTAACAGTGAAATCTCGGTATCGAAGATTTTGGGTAGAATACAATACTTTCTCTATACACTATGTACATATTTCTGTAGAGAAACAAAAAGGAAACGAATGGAAGGGTCTATAAGGACCCCATTATATAGAAAACAAAAGGACGAAGGAAAAACAACGCGCTAGTTTAAAGCAAATAGCTAATTACAATGGAATGGCGCAATTCATTCATTCCTTGACGTTTAAAACATCTGAATTTAATTTTGTAAACAGCAATACCATAACAAATTAAAAAGTTCAGGATTTTACATCTTCATATTTGATATTTGTTTTGCCTATAAAACCAGTTTCGAAGTACTAATACTGTAAAGAGAAGAGATAAAGTGCAGGTCAAAAAAATCTTATGTGTTCCATTCACATGACTTTCTCTACATCTCTGCAACAAATTATTGTTAAAAAGCTTATGCCTCTATTTACTTCATTCTAATCGAGAAAAAAATAGTAGAAATAGTCTTATTACTTGCTTCCTTGTAAGTAGAAGCGAAATAAGGGAGTACCATAGGTTAAAGTGATAGTCAACAGCTGGTTGCTATGTGACTGAAGTTCCCTTGTTTGTGTGGACAGGAGTTGATAAATTCCTGTATGAGAAAAGTATATGTTTTTTAAAGTTGAAACCAATAACAAGGAATATCTCAAAAGCGATCAACTCCATGAAAAAATGTATATGACATAAATTGTGTGTTTTAACGTGATCTACATTTGTTATAGCGAGGTTCTGTCTATCTCTTATGGTTTACCAGTTATGCAAAATTCAATAAAAATCATCCAGAATAAAGAGGTCTTTTGAGGCTATACCCAGAAAATTCAAGATGTACATTTTATTAGTCAGGTAAATACATTTAATTTATGATATTTTAATCAAAATCTTTAGAGCCATTTTTAAGAAAATCAAAATTTTCAAAAAGTTCCATGTAAACAGTAGTTTGGGGTGAGGGAATTTTTCTCAAAATTTTCGTGTTGCATCTCTGGAAGATACCAAACTTGAATACCAGGTTTGGTATTTTACCGACTTTTCGTTTTTGAGTTTTTGTGTTCCCAGACACACGGACACACGGATCTTTTTCCGAAATGCTTTTTTTGGATACAGGGGACCCTAAAACAATTATTTCCGGTGAAATCTCGGTATTGAATTTTTGGGTGGAGTGCAATACTTTCTCTATACATTATGTACATAGCACGTATAGAGTAAGTAATAAAACCCTTCAACTTCAATCAGAACTCACTATATGTAAAATCTGTGATGGTAAACAAACACAGGTGTTGGAATCAGATATTACTGATTCAACTAAGACCTGGTTATTGTGTCATCAGTTCTACACATGCTTCAAAGTTCTGGTGTGTCATGTAAATAACTTAAGACAAATACTACTGTGTCAAGAAAGTTCTGGGAATTTGCCGACAAAACACAAAAAATGAATTATTCATCGAATTTTGTTTTATCGCCATCAAAGTAAGACCTTTCTGAAATTATACATTTGTGCCAACGAATAATCCAATCATCAAAACATTTTTTGTAGGCCCTTTTAGGAATTGATGTCAATTGTCGCCGCGAATTTTCCTTTATGTCTTCTATCGTCTGAAAACGGGTGTCTCGAAGTGGTAACTTGAGTTTTGGGAAGAGAAAGAAATCAGTAGGAGCCAGATCAGGTGAACACGGTGGTTGTTCGATGAAATTTGTGGAGTTTTTGGCCAGAAATTCGTTCACAATAATAGCCTTGTGAGCTGGTGCGTTATCGTGGTACAGAATCCATGAGTTGTCGCTCCACTAATCTGGCCTTTTTCGCCGTATTTGTTCTCTCAAACAGCGCATAACGCTCAGATAATAGTCTTTATTTACCATCTGACCTTCTGGCAAGAACTCTGAGTGTACGACACCGCGATAATCGAAAAAACTGTCAACATGACGTTCAATTTTGATCGAGTTTGACGTGCCCTTTTAGGTTTCGGTTCAATTGGAAGGCGTCATTCGGAAGATTGTTGACTGGTTTGAGTGTCAAACTCGTAAACCCACGTCTCATCACCAATTACAATGCGTTTCATGAAGGTGGGGTCGGAACTGGCTCGTTCTAGCATGTCTTCACCAATCCTTATGCGATTGAGTTTTTGAGGAAAATTCAAGACTTTCGGGACTAACCGAGCTACAACGCGTGTCATGCCCAAACAATCGTTTAAAATGGTACGAATCGATTCGTGAGGCACAGAAGGGTCAGCGACAATCTCTTTCAGACCTAAATGACGATTTTCAGACACCATTTTCTTCACTTTAGCGATGTTCAGTTCAGTTGATGGCCGACCAGAGTGAGGCAAATCTTCCACCACATCTCGACCACTTTTGAATGCACTGTACTACTCATATGCACGTGTTTTTGATAAAGTCGATTCACCGTAAGCCCTCTGTAACATTTTCAGCGATTCGGCACACGAAATACCATTTGCAATGCAAAATTTGAGACAGATTCTTTTTTCAATATTTGTATCCATCGTAAAATCGCAAATCACCTTTGAGATGAACTAACAAAATAGCGCACTGTAAACAAACTAGATTACAAATGACACTCAAACTGCGCGTGGGTATAGAGGAAAGTTGTACCAACTTAGCGACAACAATAATTTTGAATCTCCTTTTAAACAGGATTTTTAAATGACCAATTCGCGGTACTTTCTTGACAGAAGGTCATCCTGCAAAAAGCTTCTGGAAGGAAGTTGAGAATTTAGATCTAGCATTAGCCAGCACTTTTATTCCGTCTTCACTTCAGGTGAACTGGAACGCTTCTCCAAGAAATATGGAGCAATAGTAGCGGGTGAACATTTGTATTCTTCTACTGGTTTATCCCTCTGGCACTAGGAAGCTAGCAATGACATCCCATCAGTTGACAGAAGCTTTTCCAAGCTCAGCTGCATTTTGTTGCTCCCGTCTCACACAGCAAAATCTTGAATCTCACCTAAAACTTACAATGAACCAACCTGAATGTGGCACAGAAACTGCGAAAGACAGCTCTTCATTCTTTAGCGTTGTTCTCTTATTGTGGCGTGTTCTCGTGTAACCTCATGTAAGAAACTTGCTTTAAAACGTTACGAAAAAGAAATCATTTAAGATACTTAAGTTTATTTGTATGAAATAAATGTTTTATAAAAACATAATCCTAAAAAAGATAAAGCAGAACACACGCGGATTTCTGCAGTTTGTACAACGCACGATGGGTCACCTGCACACATCAGATACGGTGCTCGTATTATAGTTTTTTTTTTTTTTTTTTAATATTTCACGATTTCTGACATATTTCTTGATTTGAATTATAAAATACATATACTTTTCTCCATCCGTATTTTTAAACTGCTGATCATGAAAACAGAAAGTGAATCACATAGCAATAGGTTTCAAAAGATTAGTCTAGATTATTTGCCTTCTACTTACAAGGAAGCAAGTAATCAGACTATTTCTATTAATGTTTATCTGGATTAGCTTGAAGAATCATATTTTGTAAGAATAGAATAGTTTATTTGTAGAAGAGTAGAGAAGGTGAAATGAGTGGAACACATGATATCCAGTGTTTTCAAATGCGGATCGCAATGACTTTGCTCTGGTCATGACCAACTCAGAGGATATCCGTGAAGAGCATGGCTCTATTCTGATGTTTCACGCCACAGCTCGAGTATCTGGTCAGGTCATGACCAACTCAGAGGATATCCGTGAAGAGCATGGCTCTATTCTGATGTTTCACGCCACAGCTCGAGTATCTGGTCATGACCAACTCAGAGGATGTTCGTGAAGAGCATGGCTCTATTCTGATGTTTCACGCCACAGGTCGAGTATCTGGTCATGACCAACTCAGAGGATATCCGTGAAGAGCATGGCTCTATTCTGATGTTTCACGCCACAGCTCGAGTATCTGGTCATGACCAACTCAGAGGATGTTCGTGAAGAGCATGGCTCTATTCTGATGTTTCACGCCACAGCTCGAGTATCTGGTCATGACCAACTCAGAGGATGTTCGTGAAGAGCATGGCTCTATTCTGATGTTTCACGCCACAGGTCGAGTATCTGGTCATGACCAACTCAGAGGATATCCGTGAAGAGCATGGCTCTATTCTGATGTTTCACGCCACAGGTCGAGTATCTGGTCATGACCAACTCAGAGGATGTCCGTGAAGAGCATGGCTCTATTCTGATGTTTCACGCCACAGCTCGAGTATCTGGTCATGGCCAACTCGGGGGATGTCCGTGAAGAGCATGGCTCTATTCTGATGTTTCACGCCACAGCTCGAGTATCTGGTCATGACCAACTCGGGGAATGTCCGTGAAGAGCATGGCTCTATTCTGATGTTTCACGCCACAGCTCGAGTATCTGGTCATGACCAACTCAGGGGATGTCCGTGAAGAGCATGGCTCTATTCTGATGTTTCACGCCACAGCTCGAGTATCTGGTCAGGTCATGACCAACTCAGAGGATGTTCGTGAAGAGCATGGCTCTATTCTGATGTTTCACGCCACAGCTCGAGTATCTGGTCATGACCAACTCAGGGGATGTCCGTGAAGAGCATGGCTCTATTCTGATGTTTCACGCCACAGCTCGAGTATCTGGTCATGACCAACTCAGAGGATATCCGTGAAGAGCATGGCTCTATTCTGATGTTTCACGCCACAGCTCGAGTATCTGGTCATGGCCAACCCAGAGGATATCCGTGAAGAGCATGCCTCTATTCTGATGTTTCACGCCACAGCTCGAGTATCTGGTCATGACCAACTCAGAGGATATCCGTGAAGAGCATGGCTCTATTCTGATGTTTCACGCCACAGCTCGAGTATCTGGTCAGGTCATGACCAACTCAGAGGATGTCCGTGAAGAGCATGGCTCTATTCTGATGTTTCACGCCACAGCTCGAGTATCTGGTCATGACCAACTCAGATGATGTTCGTGAAGAGCATGGCTCTATTCTGATGTTTCACGCCACAGCTCGAGTATCTGGTCATGACCAACTCAGAGGATGTTCGTGAAGAGCATGGCTCTATTCTGATGTTTCACGCCACAGCTCGAGTATCTGGTCAGGTCATGACCAACTCAGAGGATGTCCGTGAAGAGCATGGCTCTATTCTGATGTTTCACGCCACAGCTCGAGTATCTGGTCAGGTCATGACCAACTCAGAGGATGTTCGTGAAGAGCATGGCTCTATTCTGATGTTTCACGCCACAGGTCGAGTATCTGGTCAGGTCATGACCAACTCAGAGGATGTTCGTGAAGAGCATGGCTCTATTCTGATGTTTCACGCCACAGGTCGAGTATCTGGTCATGACCAACTCAGAGGATGTTCGTGAAGAGCATGGCTCTATTCTGATGTTTCGCGCCACAGCTCGAGTATCTGGTCATGACCAACTCAGAGGATGTTCGTGAAGAGCATGGCTCTATTCTGATGTTTCACGCCACAGGTCGAGTATCTGGTCATGACCAACTCAGAGGATGTTCGTGAAGAGCATGGCTCTATTCTGATGTTTCACGCCACAGGTCGAGTATCTGGTCAGGTCATGACCAACTCAGAGGATGTCCGTGAAGAGCATGGCTCTATTCTGATGTTTCACGCCACAGGTCGAGTATCTGGTCATGACCAACTCAGAGAATGTTCGTGAAGAGCATGCCTCTATTCTGATGTTTCACGCCACAGCTCGAGTATCTGGTCATGACCAACTCAGAGGATGTTCGTGAAGAGCATGGCTCTATTCTGATGTTTCACGCCACAGGTCGAGTATCTGGTCATGACCAACTCAGAGGATGTTCGTGAAAAGCATGGCTCTATTCTGATGTTTCACGCCACAGGTCGAGTATCTGGTCAGGTCATGACCAACTCAGAGGATGTCCGTGAAGAGCATGGCTCTATTCTGATGTTTCACGCCACAGCTCGAGTATCTGGTCATGACCAACTCAGAGGATGTTCGTGAAGAGCATGGCTCTATTCTGATGTTTCACGCCACAGCTCGAGTATCTGGTCATGACCAACTCAGAGGATGTTCGTGAAGAGCATGGCTCTATTCTGATGTTTCACGCCACAGCTCGAGTATCTGGTCATGACCAACTCAGAGGATGTCCGTGAAGAGCATGGCTCTATTCTGATGTTTCACGCCACAGCTCGAGTATCTGGTCATGACCAACTCAGAGGATGTTCGTGAAGAGCATGGCTCTATTCTGATGTTTCACGCCACAGGTCGAGTATCTGGTCATGACCAACTCAGAGGATGTCCGTGAAGAGCATGCCTCTATTCTGATGTTTCACGCCACAGCTCGAGTATCTGGTCATGACCAACTCAGAGGATGTCCGTGAAGAGCATGGCTCTATTCTGATGTTTCACGCCACAGCTCGAGTATCTGGTCATGACCAACTCAGAGAATGTCCGTGAAGAGCATGGCTCTATTCTGATGTTTCACGCCACAGCTCGAGTATCTGGTCAGGTCATGACCAACTCAGAGGATATTCGTGAAGAGCATGGCTCTATTCTGATGTTTCACGCCACAGCTCGAGTATCTGGTCAGGTCATGACCAACTCAGAGGATATCCGTGAAGAGCATGGCTCTATTCTGATGTTTCACGCCACAGCTCGAGTATCTGGTCAGGTCATGACCAACTCAGAGGATATCCGTGAAGAGCATGGCTCTATTCTGATGTTTCACGCCACAGCTCGAGTACCCACCCAAAAACGTGTATACATGTTCCCTTCCACCTCACAAATAACCTGTAACACTCTGTATATTTCCGGTGAAATCCCCATATCAAATTGTTATGTGCAATACAAACTTTCATCTACCTATTATGTACATTATGTGCTAGAGAAAGTGCTAAATGTCTAATGATGGCGGCAGATGGTAGAGCAAGGATTTCACTGTTTGGTTAACATGACACAACTATCGCAGCAGTTGACGTACGGTTCAGAAGGTATTGTATTCCAACCAAAAGTTCCATACCGAGATTTCACCGCAAATATATATTTTGAAGTCCCCTTACTCCGAAAAAAGCATTTTTAGATAAAGGTCCGTGTGTGTCTGTGGGCAGCACAGTTCAAAAACGAAAAGTCCGTTAAATACTAAACTTTGTATTTAAATTCAGTATCTTCCAAGCATGCTACACGAAGATTTTCAAGAAAATTCCCCTACATGGAAAATTTTTTTGAAAGTGTTGAATTTGTCAAAAATGGCTCTAACGGTTTTGATTAAAATGTGTTATATTAAAGATATTTTCATGGCAAATAATTTGAATTTTCTGGGAATATCCACTGAAGACAACTTTATTTGGAATGAATTTTGCATTACTGGTAAATCGTAAGAGATAGACAAAAACTTATTTAACAAAAAATTTAGATGTCGTTAAAACTCACAATTTATGTTATATAATTTTTTTACTTTCTCTACACGTACTATGTTCATAGTCTATAGAGAAAGTATTGTATTCCACCCAAAAATTCGATACCGAGTTTTCACCAGAAATACATGTTTTGGGTCCCCTCAATCCCAAAAAAAATACATTTTTAGAAAAAATGTCCGTGTATGTGTCTGCCTGTACGTGTGTGTGTGTATGTGTGTGTGTGTGGGAGTGTTTGTGGTTAGCATAGCCCAAAACCGAAACTACCGTTAAAAACCAAATTTGGTATTTAGATTTGGTATCTTGCAAGGATGCGACACGAAGATTTTCAAGAAAATCCCCCCCATTCCCAACTACGCTTTACATGGAAGTTTTTTCGAAAATTGTGATTTTCTAAAAAATGGCTCTTACGGCTTTGATTAAAATACCTCTTTGTTCTGGATGATTTTTATTGAATTTTGCATAACTGGTAAACCATAAGGGATAAACAAAACCGCACTACACCAAAAATGTAGAGCACATTAAAACACAGAATTTATGTTATATACATTTTTTCGTGGAGTTGATCGTTTTTAAGATATTCCTTGTTTTTGGTTTCAGCTTTGAAAAACTTAATACAGGAATTTGTTAACAAAGGAACTTCCATACAAACAAAGGAACTTCAGTCACATAGCAACTAGCTTTTGACTATCACTTTAACCTATGGTACTCCTTTATTTCACTTCTACTTACAAGGAAGCAAGTAATAAAACTATTTCTGCTAATTTTTTTCTCGATCAGCATGAAGTAAATAGAAGCATAAGCTTTTTAACAATAATTTGTTGCAGAGATGTAGAGAAAGTCATGTGAATGGAAGACATGGGTGGAGTTGACTGTGGACGCGCCAAGCGCTGGGTACAGTCTTTGTGAAGGGAGTGTACGACACAGCACCACTTAGCTGATTACTACCCTCCCACTAGGGCTGTATGTATGTGTTCTGGTCGATGCAAATATTCTGGTGATATCATCCCTGCAGCCCTTCAGCACGTCAAATCACAAACTTTAAACTTTCCTGCTAGATATAACAAGAAAATGTAAATAAATGACGTTCTTTAACTGCTGTACTTCTCAGCGTCCCATTCTATACTGGGCCGCAAAAACTGCTTAATTTTGCTCAGAGGCCTCTCTATCAGACTTGAGGTTCTTTTACGTGCCGTAAATCTACGACACGGGACCAACGGCTTTACTTCCGAAGGGAGCTATACTATCGTCCTCCGCGACCTTGGCTATATGAAGTTACCATGGTACAGCTATGTTGGTCGTGATAAAACAAAGGGCATGGCTTTTCAAAATCATTATATATCGATCGGCATTTGAAAACAGATGTGTTCCATTCACTTGACTTTCTCTACCCGTTCTACAAACTATTCTATTCTTACAAATAAACATTAACAGAAATTGTCTTATTACTTGCTTCCTTGTAAGTAGAAGCGAAATACGGCAATACCATAGGTTAAAGTGATAGTCAAAAGCTCGTTGCTATACGACTGTTGTTTGTATGGACAGGAGTTGACACATTCCTGTATGAGAAAATTATGTTTTTCCAAGCTGAAACCAAAAACAAGGAATAACTCAAAAACGATCAACTCCACGAAAAAAAGTATCTAACACAAATTGTGTGTTTTAAAGTGCTCTACATTTTTTTGTGTGGTAAGTTTTGGTCCATCTCTTATGGTTTAGCAGTTATGCAAAATTCAATAAAAATCATCCAGAATAAAGAGGTCTTTAGAGGCTATTCCCAGAAAATTTAAGATATACATTTTACTTGTCAGGTAAATATCTTTAATATACAATATTTCAATCAAAATCGTTAGAGCCGTTTTTAAGAAAATCAAAATTTTCGAAAAACATTCCATGTAAACGGCAGTTGGAGGTGGGGGATTTTCTTGAAAATCTTTGTGTCGCATTCTTGCTAGATACCAATCTGAAATACCAAGTTTGGTATTTATCGGTCTTTTCGTTTTTGAGCTATGCTGTCCACAGACACACACAGACACACACACGGACTTTTTTCTGAAAGTGTTTTTTTTTATTCAAGGGAGCCAAAAACATGTATTTCAGGTGAAATCTTGGTATCGTATTTTTGGGTGGAATGCAATACCTTCTCTATACACTATGTACATAGTACGTGTAGAGAAAGTAAGGAACGACTAATAATTTCCACGCTCCAGACTTGATTCGGATTGCAGTTCTAAAGAGGGACATTTAACTTTACGAGAGTCGAACCCGAGCCAAAGCGCTGTAAAGCAGACCGTAAACGTGTCGTAAAGTTGGCAGCAGTGTTTACGAGGCGCTAATTGCACGTAATGAAGCAGTTGGCCAGATTGCAGGGCGCACACCTGGGTCTCTGAGCGGCGTTTTGGGGGCCGAGATTCTTTTATTAATGCAAGTCGTTATTCTTAAAGCACTGCGCTCGCTCCCCCTCAAATTTCAACTTAAAACTCTTCAACGGCGCTCACAAATACCACCCTTCAAATTGAGATTAACAACATCCACATGTGCAAACTATTCTTACAAAAGCTTATTCTGTTAGCTGCTTCAAGGTAGAGATTATCAGAAATAGTCTTATTACTTGCTTCCTTGTAAGTAGAAGCTAAACAAGGTTAAAGTGACAGTTGCTAGGTGACTGAAGTTCCTTTGTTTCTATGGACACGAGTTGACAAATTCGTTTTTCAAAGCTGAAACTAAAAACAAGGAATATCTTAAAAACTATCAGCACCACAAAAATGTATATAACATAAATTGTGTGTTTTAATGTGCCCTACATTTTTTGTGGTACACTTTTTGCCCATCTCTTACGGTTTAGCAGTTATGCAAAATTCCGTAAAATTCATCCAGAATAAAGTAGTCTTCAGAGACTATTCCTAGAGAATTCACTATACACATTTTATTTGTCAGGTAAATATCTTTAATATACGATATTTTAATGAAAATCGTTAGAATCATTTTTGAGTATATCAAACTTTTCGAAAACAGTTCCATTTAAAGGGTAGTTTGAGGTGGCGGGATTTTCTTCAAAAATTTCGTGTCGCATCCTTGGAAGATACCAAACTTAAGTACCAAGTTTGTTATTTAACGGTCTTTTCGTTTTAGAACTATGCTGCCCACAGACACACACACCTAAACAGAGACAGAGAGACACACGCACACACACACACGCGGACATTTTTTAAAAATGGTTTTTTTGGATTGAGGGGGACCCAAAACAAGTATTTCTGGTGAAATATCGGTATCGAATTTTTTGGTGCATTACAATACCTTCTCTATACACTATGTACGTAGTACGTATAGAGAAAGTAAAAATGTTTTCTTCTATCTAATTCATGATAATCCAGATAAACATTAACAGAAATTGTTTTATTACTTGCTTGCTTGTAAGTAGAAGGGAAATAAAACGATACGTTAGGCTAAAGTGATTACATGAAAAACATACAATTTAAGTTATATACATTTTTTCGTGGCATTGACCGATTTTGAGATATTCCTTCATTTTTCTCACTCCAAACAAAGGAACTTAAATCATATAGCAACTAGCTTTTAAAAGATGTGAATATCGTTTTAGCCTAGCGTATTCCCATCAAGCAATAAGACCATTTCTGGTAATTTTTGTCTCGATGAAGAATAAGTTTTTAACACTAATTTGTTATAGATACTCGTATGCAGAGAAAGTCATGTGAATGGAACACATCCGATTTTTCTAAAGCAGTTTGTTAGAACAGAATTAGTTGGTAGCGGGTCTGGACGCTTGAATCAATTCCCTGGCCAGTGCTGCAGCTAGTACGTGTGTGTGTGTGTCCCTGGAGGGTTGCTTGCGTGCACAAGACGACTCACTGCAAGAGACGATCCAGATTTCCTTCTGTCACGCTCCCTCACCTCTTACTTTCTCTACACATGTATAGAGAAGCTATTGTATTGCATCCAAAAATTCCAGACCGCAAATACATGTTTTAGGACTCTCTGAATCCAAAAAAACAATTTTAGAAAAAATCTGATGTGTTCCATTCACGTCACTTTCTGTACATCTCTGCAACAAATTATTGTTAAAAAGCTTATGTTTCTATTTACTTCATGCCAATTGGAAAAAAATTAGCGAAATAGTCTAATTACTTGCTTCCTTGTAAGTACAAGGGAAATAAGGGAGTACCATAGGTTAAAGTGATAGTCAAAAGCTGGTTGCTATGTGACTGAAGTTTCTTTACTTGTATGGAGACGAGTTGACAAATTCCTGTATGAGAAAAGTATAGGTTTTTTAAAGATGAAACCAAAACAAGGAATATCTCAAAAACGACCAATTCCACGAAAAAAATGTATATGACATAAATTGTGTGTGTCTTGAAGTGCTCTACATTTTTTGTCTTGTAAGTTTTTGTCCATCTCTTACGGTTTAGCAGTTATGCAAAATTCCGTAAAATTGATCTAGTATATAGCAGTCTTCAGAGGCCATTCCCAGAAAATTCAAGATATACGTTTTATTTGTCAGGTAAATATCTTTAATATACGATATTTTAATCAAAATCATTTGAGCCATTTTTAAGAAAATCAAAATTTTCGAAAAACATTCCATGTAAAGGGTAGTTGGAGGCGGGGGATTTTCTTGAAAATGTTTGTGTCGCATCCTTGAAAGATACCAATCTTAAATACCAAGTTAGGTATTTAATGGTCTTTTCGTTTTGGAGCTACGCTGTCCATAGGCACATACACACTTAAGGAACTTTTTCTGAAAATGCTTTTCTTGGTTTCAGGAGGACCCAAAACATGTATTTCCGGTGAAATCTCGGTACCGAATTTTTGAGTGGAATGCAACACCTTCTCTATACACTATGTACGTGTAGAGAAAGTAAAAACACAATTTTAGAAAAAGGTTCGCGCGCGCATATGTGTGTGCGTGTGTGTGCGTGTGTGCGCGTGTGTGTGTGTTTCGGGACAGCATAGCTCAAAAACGTATTTAAGTTCAATTTCTGCCAAGGATGTAGGACGGCCATTTTCAAGAAAATCCCCCACCCCCAAATATCCTTTACATGACCAAATTTTGAACATTTTAATTTTCTCAAAAATGACTCTAACGATTTTGATTAAAATCTCTTATATATAAGTTATTTACACGACAAATAAAATATATATGTTCAATTTTCTGGCAATAGCCTCTGGAGACTTCTTTATTCCGGAAGAATTACTTTTGAATTTTGCATAACTATTAACCCAAAGAGATAGACAACTTACTACACAAAAATGGACAGCTTCTTAAAGCACACAATTTATGTCCTATACATTCCCCCCCCTAAATTTGACCGTTTTCGAGATATTCCTCAACGAAAATGTGTCAACTCCTGGCCACCCAAAGTAACGGTTTTCAATCCCATAGTAACCACATTTTAAAACATTTGACTATCACTTTATCCTAGTGTATTCCCTTCTACTTACAAGGAAGCAAGTAATAAGACAATTTCTGTTAATGTTTATCTCGATCATCATGAAGTAGATAGAAGAATAAACTTATTAACAGTAATTTGTTTCACAGATGTAGAGAAAGTCATATGAATGGCATATGTCAGATTTTTATTATCTAAAAATATGATGTTTCTCTATCTTTATTACAAACTATTCTTGCAAAACATTATTCTTCTATCTACTTGATGCTAATCGAGATAAACATTAACAGAAATTGTCTTATTACTTGCTTCCTTGTAAGTACAAGGGAATACATTAGGATAAAGTGACAGTCAAATGTTTTAAAAGCTGGTTGCTATGCAATGAATTGAAATTCAGATTTCTTCACTTGGCCAGCAGTGAAATAAGAGATATGGAACGAACGAGAAATCCCTGTTTGAGAAGGTTTAGGTATTTTGAAAGTGGAACCAATAACAAGGAAAGGGTGTGAAGTAAGTTATGGATTTGTATGAGGCTATTCCCAGAAAATTCACGATGTATATATCTTTAATATAAGGCATCTTAATAAAACTCTTTAAACTCATTTTAATAAAGCATACATGTAAAGTGTACTCTGGCGCAAGAGAGATATTCCTAAAAAACTTCGTTCGCATCCTTGGAAGGTACTAAACTCAAAAGGCCAAATTTAGTATTAAATCGACTTTCCGTTTTTATCTTATGCAGTGGAACTTTTTCTATTTTTTTTTTTTTTCAAATTCAGGGGTCATAAAAGATGTATTTTCGTTGAAATGTTAAGAGGAAATACAATACCTGCTTATGTACGCACACAGTAGCTAGTAGAGGACTAACAATCCAGTAAAACACTTTACATGCTAATGAAATATACACCTTAATTTTTTGTAATTAGCTTCTGAATGAGTTTTGCAAAACTGGTACACCCTAAGAGATAGACAAGATCTTAGTATACAAAAATTGTAGATCTCATTAAAATACATAATTTATGTCGTAAACATTGGTTTTGTTTTAAATGTTTTCTCGATTGGCAGGAAGTAAATAGAAGCATACGCTTTTTAACAATAGGGATGTAGAGAGATTTGTTGCCCGAGATGACGGTGGGCCTGGCTGACGCGTGGTGTCCATCTTGAGGACCGGCAGCACAAAGAGCCCGCTGATTGAAACCCGCTATGATTAAAGTCAGCTCGTCCAATCAGCCCACAACACGACTAGGGAGGGCTCCACAACCAAAATTAATCTCCCCTCTGTCTGTACGTCGTGTTTTCCCTCATTACTAATATTTTACTTCTAGATTAATGTATGTTCCATTCACATGACTTTCTCTGCAACAAATTATTGTTAACAAGCTTAATTTCTATTTCCTTCTTGCTAATCAGAAAAATTAGCAGAAATAGTCTTATTACCTGCTTCCTTGTAAGTAGAAGCGAAATAAGGGAGTACTATAGGTTAAAGTGATAGTCAAAAGCTGGTTGCTATGTGACTGAAGTTCCTTTGTTTGTATGGACAGCAGTTGACAAATTCCTGTATGACAAAAGTATAAGTTTTTTCAAGCTGAAGCCAAAAACAAGGAATATCTAAAAAATCTGATGTGTACCATTCACATGACTTTCTTCATATCCCTGCAACAAATAATTCTTAAAAAGCTTATAATTCTATTTACTTTATGCTAATCAGATAAAACAATTAGCAGAAAAAGTCTTATTTCTCTCATCCTTGTAAGTAGGAGCGAAATAAGGGACAACTGTAGGTTAAAGTGATAGTCAAAAGCTGGTTGCTATGTCAATGAAGTTCCTTTGTTTATATGGATAGGAGTTGACAAATTCCAGTATGAGAAAAGTATACGTTTTTCATAGCAGAAACCAAAAATAAGGAATGTCACAAAAACGACGAACTCCACGAAAAAAATGTATATAACATAAACTGTGTGTTTTAATGTGCTCTACATTTTTTGTGCAGTAAGTTTTTGTCCATCTCTTACGGTTTAGCAGTTATTCAAAATTTAGTAAAATTCATCCAGAATAAACTACTCTTCAGAGGCTATTCCCAGAAAATTCAAGATATACATTTCATTTGTTAGGTAAATATGTTTAATATCCGAAATTTTAATCAAAATCGTTAGAGCTATTTTTGAGAAAATCAAAATTTTCGAAAAAAGTTCCATGTAAAGGGTAGTTGGGGTGGGGGGATTTTTCTGAAAATCTTCGTGTCCCATTCCTGGAAAATACTAAACTTAAATACCAAGTTTGGTATTTTACCGACTTTTCATTTTTGAGTTATCGTGTTCACGGACACACGGACACACACACACACACGGACCTTTTTGTCAAAATGCTTTTTTTTGGATATTGGGGACCCTAAAACATATATTTCCGGTGAAATCTCGGTATCGAATTTTTGGTGGAGTGCAATACTTTCTCTATACACTATGTACATAGTGCGTATGGAGAAAGTAAAAACGATCAAATCGACTAAAAAAAAATGTATATAACATAAATAGTGTGTTTTAACGTGCTCTACATGTTCTGTGTGGTAAGATTTTGTGTATCTCTTACGGTTTAGCAGATATGCAAAATTCCGTAAAATTTATCCAGAATAAAGTAGTCTTCAGAGGCTATTGCAAAAAATTCCAGATTTACATTTTATTTATCAGGTAAACGTCTTTAATGTATTTTAATTAAAATCGTTAGAGCCATTTTTGAGAAATTCAAAAATTTCGAAAAATGTTCCATGTAAAGGGTAGTTGGGGGTAGGGCGATTTTTTTTTGAAAATTTTCGTGTCGAAACCTTGGAAGATACCAAACTTAAATACCAAGTTTGGTATTCCACGGTCTTTTCGTTTTTGAGCTATGCTGTCCACAGTGACACCACACACACACACACACACACACACAGAGGACTTTTTTTGGATTCAGGGGGTCCCAAAACATGCATTTCCAGTGAAATATCGGAATCTAATTTTTGGATAGAATGCAATACCTTCTCTATACACTATGTACAATGTAAAAACGTATATGACATAAGTTTTGTGTTGTTAACGAGCTCTACATTTTTTGTACAGTGATTTTTTGTCTATCTCTTCCGGTTTACCAGTTATGCAAAATTCATCCAGAATAAAGAGGTTTTCAGAGGCTATTCCCAGAAAATGCAAGATATACATTTTATTTGTCAGGTAAATATCTTTAATATAAGAGGTTTTTATCAAAATCATTAGAGACCCTTTAGAGAAAATAAAAAAAAATCGAAATTTTTCCATGTTAAGGGTAGTAGAGAGTGGGGGGATTTTCTCGAAGATATTCGTGTCGTATCTTCGGAAGATACTTAACTTAAAAACCAAATTTGATATTTATCGGACTTTTAGTTTTTGAGCTATGCTGTTCACAGATTCATGCGTGGACCTTTTTCTAAAAATATTTTTTCAGGGGCTACCAAAACATGTATTCCCGGTAAAATCTCGGTATTGAATTTTTGGGTGCAATGCAATACAATATGTACATAGTACGTGTAGAGAAAGTAAAATCTCAATTCTCTATCTAAAAGTATAGGATATAACTTGTAATCTGTGGATCCTATTTTGAGAATGGACTCAGTAATCCAACTCTAGGATTTATCAGATCCTTCAAACTTGAAATTGTTTAAATATTATAATATTTCAGATAGGATAAAACCAAACAATGGGATTTGGTTTTCTTTTCATTTCTTTTCAACAGTTGGTACAGTTTGCTGAAAAAAGCATTAGTAATTTTATTGATACTGATATAAGAATTAAAATGAAGACTCTATCACTAAATGAAATGCTTTTATGAAGGCAAGGGCAGTCCTTGTCAAGGTCTGAGAACAATTTAAACCATGCACATGTTCCATTCATAATCACGGGGATTTAATGAGGCAGCTTGACGAAACCGGTTCTGTTGCTGATAAGAAGGAATCTGGAAGACCAAAGGTAATCAAGTTGTTGAGGTGCGTCATATCTACACCACTGCTAAACAATTAATTATCGAGATATTTGGCGATCGTGTTATCAGTAGATACTTTACAACAAAGTGGCCACCGCGATCTCCAGATTTCTATTCGACCGACTTTTGGTTGTGGGGTTGTCTTAATGAACGAGTTTTCCTAACACGCCCCACAATCCGACAGCAACTGAAAGATACTAACTCGCAAGTAATTGTATATAACTTGTTTATATTATATATAAAACATGTTTTGAGACCCTATATTAGGGAAAAACGAATGTAGATCATGCTGAGTGAAACCTCCGGAATAAAACAAAATTAGAAAAAGGTCCGTGTGTGTTTGCCTCTGCCCCACTAAATACCAAACTTGGTATTTAAGTTTAGTATCACACAATCAGTCATTGAGAATGAAGAGGACTTCAGAGAAAATCCAACATGTACATTTTATTTGCCATATAAACATCTTTATATATTGCATTTTAATCAAAAACGATCAGAGTCATTTTTGAGACAAACCAAACTCACCAACATACCATATAAAGGGCAGTCTGGGGTGGGAGGCTTTTTGTGAAAATCTTCATGTCACATCCGACTTTTCTATTTGAGTGATGTTGGCACAGACACCCAGTAGCGCGCAAGCGCACCTTTTGCAAAAGTATACAGTGGTCCATAAAACACATTTCAATATAATCTCGGTATCGATCTTTAAGAGGAATACAACACTAATATATCTACACATTATGTACTAAGTAGTAAATAGAGAAAGTAAAAAACTGATGTGTTCCAATCACATGACTTTCTCTACATCTCTGCAACAAATTACTGTTAAAAAAGTTTATTGTTCTATTTACTTAATGCTAATCGAAACAAAATTAGCAGAAACAGTCTTATTACTTGCATCCTTGTGAGTAAAAGTGAAATAAGGGAGTACCATAGGTTAAAGTGATAGTCAAAAGCTGGTTGCTATATGACTGAAGTTCCTTTGTTTGTATGGACAAGAGTTGACAAATTCCTGTATGAGAAAAGTTGAAATTTTTTTAAAGCTGAAACAAAAAACAAGGAATATCTAAAAAACGATCAACTCCACGTAAAATGTTTATAACATGAATTATGTGTTTTAATATGCTCTACATGTTTTGTGTGGTAAGATTTTGTGTATCTCTTACGGTTTAGCACTTATGTAAAATTCCGTAAAATTCGTCCAGAATAAAGAAGTCTTCAGAGGCTATTCCCAGAAAATTCAAGATATACATTTTATTTGTAAGGTAAATGTGTTTAATATACGATATTTTAATTAAAATCCTTAAGGCTATAATTGAGAAAATCAACATTTTCGGAAAAAGTTTCATGTAAAGGATAGTTTGAGTTGGGGGGAGTTTTCTCAAAACCTTCGAGTCGCATCCCTGGAAGATACTAAACTTAAATACCAAGTTTGGTATTTTACCTACTTTTTGAGTTATCGTGTTCACAGACACACACACACACACGGACCTTTTTGTGAAAGTGCTATTTTTTGGATACAGGAGACCCTAAAACATAAATTTCCGGTGAAATCTCTGTATCGGATTTTTGGGTGGAGTGCAATACCTTCTCTGTATACTATGACGTAGTACGTGTAGAGAAAGATAGCGCACCTTTTCAATTTTAGCAAAAATAAGTTGAATGACTTAATGAATAGCTGAAATGCCTGTTAAATTCAAACAGTAACAATTTACACGATGGTAACATCAACTTGCACCTTGTGTTTGAAACAGGGTTACTTAACGAACTGCCCTCGCGAGATACTTAAAAACGTTCTTTTTATATGGATATTCTTACATTTTCAATCTGGTATGAGTTTTACTCTAACTTAAAAATCTCACGTCTTCCATTCCATTCCATTACTTCTATATCTTCTGCAACAAATTACCCTTACAAAAGCTTATTCTTCTGTCTACTTGATGCTAATCCAGGTAAACATTAACAGAAATTGTCTTATTACTTGCTTCCTTGTAAGTAGAAGGGAATACACTAGGATAAAGTGATAGTCAAATGTTTTAAAATGTGGTTGCTATGTGATTTTCATTGAAATGCGCTTCTCGTTCCATGGCCAGGAGTAATACAAAAGTTATGAAGAGCTTCCCGTTTTAGAAAACTTAAAAGCATTTTAAAATTGAAATGAATAACACGGCATTAATCTGAATTTGCTCTACAGAATAAATAAATAAAATATTAAGAAAAATATGATTCAGAATGGAGAGGAATTCCCAGGATACTCCAAAAACAATTCCAGATAATTTTATTTTAAATGTAAACATCTTCAATATTCAGTATTCTAAACAAACTCATTAGATTAATTTTGAGAAAATCGAAAACTTCGAAACATCTTTCGGGAAAAGAGTAGTTTGGAATAGGCGGATTTTCCTGAAAATCCTCGGAGGATGCTAAATTCTTGGCAGATACTAAATTTAGATACCAAGAATGGTACTTAACGGGCTTTTCGTTATGATATTCACGACCACGCACATAGACGGACTTTTTTCTAAAAAAGGCTATTATATAATAAAGGTGGCCTTAAAATAGGTAAGCATTTCCGGTGAAATCTTGGTATCAAATTTTTGGGTGGAATACAATACGTTCTCAACCCACTCTATACATCGTACAGCGTGCTACACAGAAAAAAATATCTGATGTGTTCCATTCACTGATGTTCTCTACATCCCTGCGACAAATTATTGCTTAAAGCTCATGCTTCTATTTACTTCATGCCAATCAAGAAAAAATTAGTAGAAATAGTCTTATTACTTGCTTGCTTGTAAGTAGAAGTGAAATAAGGGAGTACCATAGGTTAAAGTGATAGTCAAAAGCTGGTTGCTATGTGATTGAAGTTCCTTTAAATGGACAGCAGTTCACAAATTCCTGTGTAAGAAAAGTATAAGTATTTTAAAACTAAAACCAGAAACAAGGAATATCTGAAAAACTGTCAACCGCACGAAGAGATCTTCATTTTCTGGTTTTGTGTAGCTCTTACGGTCTACCAGTTGCGAAATTGATTCAGAATAAAGATGTCTTCAAGATATACATTTTATTTGTCAGATAAATGTCTTGAATATACAACATTTTAATCAAAATCGTTAGGGCAACTTTTGAGAAAATCAACATTTTCGGAAATGTTTCCATGAAAGGGTAGTTGGAGGTGGGGGATTTTCTCGAAAATTTTCATGTCGCATCCTTGGAAGATACTGAATTTAAATGCCAAGTTTGGTATTTAACGGACTTTTCCTTTCTGAACTATGCTGTCCACAGATACACACACACACGGATATTTTTCTAAAAATTCTTTTTTTGTATTCGGGGGGACCCAAAACATATATTTGAGTGCAACGCAATATCTTGTATGTAGTAAGTGTAGAGAAAGTAAAAGTAGCCGAGATTGTGAAGCCCTAGGAGGCAGATATCCATAACAGCTGGATACCGCAGACATATCGCAGTGAAATGCAAACAGTTGACTGGTCATAACCACACAGGATAACAACCATCTGGTGCGGCGCGCTAACCACTCAGCTGGAAGTGATGCTCTTAGTCATGAGTCCGCTGCAGGGGTGCCACCCTACCTGGTACACGTGTTTCATGTTCCTCATCTTAACATTTCTGTTGTCTGTCGTCACGGGTTCATGCCCAGCCGAGGGCCATTATAGTGCTATATTGTCTTGCTCCCAAAAAATCAATACCGAGATTTAACCGAAAATATATGTTTTGAGACCCCTTGAATAAAAAAAACAATTAGAAAAAGGTCCGATATTTAAGTTCAGTATCTTTCAAGGATGCGAAACAGATTTTAAAGAGAATCTTCCCACCAAACTACCCTTTACATGGAACATTTTTCTAAATTTTTGATTTTCTCAAAAATGGCTTACGATTTTTTTATTAAGGTCTCTTATATTTAAGATATTTATGTGGCAAATAAATGCATTTCTTCAGTTTTCTGGGAATAGCCTCTGAAGACAAGTTTATTCTGGGTGAATTCTTCGGAGTTTTGTATAAGTGGTAAACCGTAAGAGATGGACAAAAACTTACCACACAAAAAATATAAAGCTCGTTAAAACACAATTTATGCTATTTACATTTTTTTTTCGTGGGGTTGACCGTTTTTGAGATATTCCTTGTTATTAGATTCAGCTTTAAAATACTTATACTTTTCTAATACGGAAATTTGTCAACTCCTGTCCATACAAACAAAGGAACTTCAGTCACATAGCAACCGCATTTTAAAACATTTGACTATCACATTAGCCTAGTGTATGCCCTTATTTCCCTTGTACCTACAAGGAAACGGGTAATAAGACACTTTCTGCCAACTTTTATTCTCGATTACAATTAAGTAAATAGAAGAATAAGTATTTTAACAATAATTTATTGCAGAGATGTAGAGAAAGTCATGTGAATGGAACACATCAGATTTTTTTTCGGGGTTTAAAAACCCTTAGCATGATTTCCTTCGGAAAGGAAGTAAAGCGATTGGTCCCGTTTCGTAGATTTACGGCACGCAAAAGTACCTCAAACCTGATAAAGAGGCCTCTCTGCAAAATGAAGCGGTGTTTCACGCCCAACCTGCGCGAGGTTACGAAAAACAGACGCCGCATGTCAGGATAACCAATGCGCGTAGATTATTATACCAAAGACTCTTTTTACTTCCTCTACACGTACTGTGTATAGAGAAGGGCACCTAAAAATTCGATACCGAGATTCCATCGAAAATGCAAGCTTTGAGACATCTCGAATAAAGAAAAATCCTTTTTAGAAAGAGTTTGTGTGTGTCTGTGGACAGCATCGCTTAAAAACGAAATGTGCGTTAAATACCAAACCTGGTATTTGAGTTTAGTACCTCGCAAGGATGCGAAAGAAAGATGTTGAAGAAAATAACTCACTCCAAACAATCCTTTACATGGAAAAAAAAAAAAAAAAAAATCGATAATTTTGATTTTCTCAAAAAGCCTAACGATTTAGATTAAAATACCAAATATTATAGGTGATTACGACCGCACGGAATTAACAGAGCTACTTTTCCATCAAGTTGATCACAACACTTTATGCCATTTTAAATGTTATATCAGTGAACAACTGTTCATGTCGTGCTGTTATGGTAACCATTGCAGTTAATTCAAGTCAATAATTAGGTATTTTCGATAACGGACGTTAAAATTATGGATAATTTTTACTTCCTCTACACGTACTATATACATAGTGTATAGAGAAGATGTTGCACTCCACAGAAAAATTCGATACCGATATTTCACTGGAAATATATGCTTTAGGGCCCCCTAAATTAAAAAAAAAAAAAACATTTTCTGAAAAAAGGTCCGTGTGTGTGTAAAGAGGATAATTCAAAAACGAAAAGTCGGTAATATACAAAACTTGGTATTTAAATTTAGTATCTTCTAGAGATGCGACACAAAGATTTTTTTAAAAAAAAAATCCCTCAACTTAAACTACTCTTTACATGGAACTTTTTTCGAATTTTTTAATTTCTTAAAGATGGCTCTAACAATTTATATCCCAGTATCTCTCTCTCTCTCTCTCTCTCTCTCTCTCATTACCCTCCCCGACTATACTCCAGCACCCCCTAGATATATCCCAGTATCTCTCTCTCTCTCACTACAGGCCCTGCCTATACTCCAGCACCCCCTAGATATATCCCAGCATCTCTTTATCTCTCTCTATCTCACCACCAGCCCCGACTATACTCCAGCACCCCCTAGGTATACCCCAGCATCTCTCACCACCAGCCCTGATTATACTCCAGCACCCCCTAGATATACCCCAGCATCTCTCACCACCAGCCATGACTATACTCCAGCACCCCCTAGATATATCCCAGCATCTCTTTATCTCTCTCTATCTCACCACCAGCCCCGACTATACTCCAGCACCCCCTAGGTATACCCCAGCATCTCTCACCACCAGCCCTGATTATACTCCAGCACCCCCTAGAAACACCCCAGCATCTCTCACCACCAGCCCTGACTATACTCCAGCACCCCCTAGGTATACCCAGCATCTCTCACCACCAGCCATGACTATACTCCAGCACCCCCTAGGTATACCCCAGCATCTCTCACCACCAGCCCTGATTATACTCCAGCACCCCCTAGAAACACCCCAGCATCTCTCACCACCAGCCCTGACTATACTCCAGTACCCCCTAGGTATACCCCAGCATCTCTCACCACCTGCCCCGACTATACTCCAGCACCCCCTAGGTATACCCCAGCATCTCTCACCACCAGCCATGACTATACTCCAGCACCCCCTAGGTATACCCCAGCATCTCTCACCACCAGCCCTGATTATACTCCAGCACCCCCTAGAAACACCCCAGCATCTCTCACCACCAGCCCTGACTATACTCCAGCACCCCCTAGGTATACCCAGCATCTCTCACCACCAGCCATGACTATACTCCAGCACCCCCTAGGTATACCCCAGCATCTCTCACCACCAGCCATGACTATACTCCAGCACCCCCTAGGTATACCCCAGCATCTCTCACCACCAGCCCTGATTATACTCCAGCACCCCCTAGAAACACCCCAGCATCTCTCACCACCAGCCCTGACTATACTCCAGCACCCCCTAGGTATACCCAGCATCTCTCACCACCAGCCATGACTATACTCCAGCACCCCCTAGGTATACCCCAGCATCTCTCACCACCAGCCATGACTATACTCCAGCACCCCCTAGGTATACCCCAGCATCTCTCACCACCAGCCCTGATTATACTCCAGCACCCCCTAGAAACACCCCAGCATCTCTCACCACCAGCCCTGACTATACTCCAGCACCCCCTAGGTATACCCAGCATCTCTCACCACCAGCCATGACTATACTCCAGCACCCCCTAGAAACACCCCAGCATCTCTCACCACCAGCCATGACTATACTCCAGCACCCCCTAGGTATACCCCAGCATCTCTCACCACCAGCCATGACTATACTCCGGCACCCCCTAGATATACCCCAGCATCTCTCACCACCAGCATGACTATACTCCAGCACCCCCTAGAAACACCCCAGCATCTCTCACCACCAGCATGACTATACTCCAGCACCCCCTAGGTATACCCCAGCATCTCTCACCACCAGCCATGACTATACTCCGGCACCCCCTAGATATACCCCAGCATCTCTCACCACCAGCATGACTATATTCCAGCACCCCCTAGAAACACCCCAGCATCTCTCACCACCAGCATGACTATACTCCAGCACCCCCTAGAAACACCCCAGCATCTCTCACCACCAGCCATGACTATACTCCAGCACCCCCTAGGTATACCCCAGCATCTCTCACCACCAGCCCTGATTATACTCCAGCACCCCCTAGATATACCCCAGCATCTCTCACCACCAGCATGACTATACTCCAGTACCCCCTAGATATACCCCAGCATCTCTCACCACCAGCCCTGACTGTACTCCAGCACCCCCTAGAAACACCCCAGCATCTCTCACCACCAGCATGACTATACTCCGGCACCCCCTAGGTATACCCAGCATCTCTCACCACCAGCCCTGACTATACTCCAGTACCCCCTAGATATACCCAAGCATCTCTCACCACCAGCCCTGACTGTACTCCAGCACCCCCTAGAAACACCCCAGCATCTCTCACCACCAGCATGACTATACTCCAGTACCCCCTAGATATATCCCAGCATCTCTCTCTATCTCACTACAGGCCCTGACTATACTCCAGCACCCCCTAGAAACACTCCAGCATCTCTCACCTACCAGCCCTGACTATACTCCAGCACCCCCTAGAAACACCCCAGCATCTCTCACCACCAGCCCTGACTATACTCCAGCACCCCCTAGAAACACACCAGCATCTCTCACCACCAGCCCTGACTATACTCCAGCACCCCCTAGGTATACCCAGCATCTCTCACCACCAGCCCTGACTGTACTCCAGCACCCCCTAGAAACACTCCAGCATCTCTCACCTACCAGCCCTGACTATACTCCAGCACCCCCTAGAAACACCCCAGCATCTCTCACCACCAGCCCTGACTATACTCCAGCACCCCCTAGAAACACCCCAGCATCTCTCACCACCAGCATGACTATACTCCAGCACCCCCTAGGTATACCCCAGCATCGCGCACTACCAGCCCTGACTATACTCCAGTACCCCCTAGATATATCCCAGTATCTCTCTCTATCTCACTACAGGCCCTGACTATACTCCAGCACCCCCTAGAAACACTCCAGCATCTCTCACCACCAGCCCTGACTATACTCCAGTACCCCCTAGAAACACCCCAGCATCTCTCACCACCAGCATGACTATACTCCAGTACCCCCTAGAAACACCCCAGCATCTCTCACCACCAGCCCTGACTATACTCCAGTACCCCCTAGAAACACCCCAGCATCTCTCACCACTAGCCCCGACTGTACCCGCACCCCCAGAATCACCCCAGCATCTCTCACCACCAGCCCTGACTATACTCCAGTACCCCCTAGAAACACCCGAGCATCTCTCACCACCAGCATGACTATACTCCAGCACCCCCTAGAAACACCCGAGCATCTCTCACCACCAGCCCCGACTATGTTCCAGCACCCCCTAGAAACACTCCAGCATCTCTCACCACCAGCCCTGGCTATACTCCAGCACCCCCTAGAAACACCCGAGCATCTCTCACTACCAGCCCTGACTATACTCCAGCACCCCCTAGAAACACCCCAGCATCTCTCACCACCAGCCCTGACTATACTCCAGTACCCCCTAGAAACACCCCAGCATCTCTCACCACCAGCATGACTATACTCCAGTAACCCTAGAAACACCCCAGCATCTCTCACCACCAGCCCTGACTATACTCCAGTACCCCCTAGAAACACCCCAGCATCTCTCACCACCAGCCCCGACTGTACCCGCACCCCCAGAAACACCCCAGCATCTCTCACCACCAGCCCTGACTATACTCCAGTACCCCCTAGAAACACCCGAGCATCTCTCACCACCAGCATGACTATACTCCAGCACCCCCTAGAAACACCCGAGCATCTCTCACCACCAGCCCCGACTATGTTCCAGCACCCCCTAGAAACACTCCAGCATCTCTCACCACCAGCCCTGACTATACTCCAGCACCCCCTAGAAACACCCGAGCATCTCTCTCTACCAGCCCTGACTATACACCAGCACCCCCTAGAAACACCCCAGCATCTCTCACCACCAGCTATGACTATACTCCAGTACCCCCTAGAAACACCCCAGCATCTCTCACCACCAGCATGACTATACTCCAGTACCCCCTAGAAACACTCCAGCATCTCTCACCACCAGCCCTGACTATACTCCAGTACCCCCTAGAAACACCCCAGCATCTCTCACCACCAGCCCCGACTGTACCCGCACCCCCAGAAACACCCCAGCATCTCTCACCACCAGTCCTGACTATACTCCAGTACCCCCTAGAAACACCCGAGCATCTCTCACCACCAGCATGACTATACTCCAGCACCTCCTAGAAACACCCGAGCATCTCTCACCACTAGCCCCAACTATGTTCCAGCACCCCCTAGAAACACTCCAGCATCTCTCACCACCAGCCCTGACTATACTCCAGCACCCCCTAGAAACACCCGAGCATCTCTCACTACCAGCCCTGACTATACTCCAGCACCCCCTAGAAACACCCCAGCATCTCTCACCACCTGCCCTGACTATACTCCAGCACCCCCTAGAAACACCCGAGCATCTCTCACTACCAGCCCTGACTATACTCCAGTACCCCCTAGAAACACCCGAGCATCTCTCACTACCAGCCATGACTATACTCCAGCACCCCCTAGAAACACCCGAGCATCTCTCACCACCAGCCCTGTCTATGTTCCAGCAACCCCTAGAAACACCCCAGCATCTCTCACTACCAGCCCTGACTATACTCCAGCACCCCCTAGAAACACCCCAGCATCTCTCACTACAGGCCCTGACTATACTCCAGCACCCCCTAGAAACACCCCAGCATCTCTCACCACCAGCCCTGACTATACTCCAGCACCCCCTAGGTATACCCTAGCATCTCTCACCACCTGCCCTGACTATACTCCAGCACCCCCTAGGTATACCCCAGCATCTCTCACCACCTGCCCTGACTATGTTCGAGCACCCCCTAGAAACACCCCAGCATCTCTCACCACCAGCCCTGACTATACTCCAGCACCCCCTAGGTATACCCAACATCTCTCACCACCTGCCCTGACTATACTCCAGCACCCCCTAGGTATACCCCAGCATCTCTCACCACCTGCCCTGTCTATGTTCCAGCACCCCCTAGAAACACCCCAGCATCTCTCACCACCAGCCCTGACTATACTCCAGCACCCCCTAGAAACACCCCAGCATCTCTCACCACCAGCCTTGACTAAACTCCAGCACCCCCTAGAAACACCCCAGCATTTCTCACCACCAGCCCCGACTATACTCCAGCACCCCCTAGAAACACCCCTGCATCTCTCACCACCAGCCCTGACTATACTCCAGCACCCCCTAGAAACACCCCAGCATTTCTCACCACCAGCCCCGACTATACTCCAGCACCCCCTAGAAACACTCCAGCATCTCTCACCACCAGCCCTGACTATACTCCAGCACCCCCTAGAAACACCCCAGCATCTCTCACCACCAGCATGACTATACTCCAGCACCCCCTAGGTATACCCCAGCATCTCTCACCACCTGCCCTGACTATACTCCAGCACCCCCTAGGTATACCCCAGCATCTCTCACCACCTGCCCTGACTATACTCCAGCACCCCCTAGATATAACCCAGCATCTCTCACCACCAGCCCTGACTATGTTCCAGCAACCCCTAGAAACACCCCAGTATCTCTCACCACCAGCACCGACTATACTCCAGCACCCCCTAGAAACACCCCAGCATCTCTCACTACCAGCCCCGACTGTACTCCAGCAACCCCTAGAAACACCCCAGCATTTCTCACCACCAGCCCCGACTATACTCCATCACCCCCAGAAACACCCGAGTATCTCTCACCACCAGCCCCGACTGTATCCGCACCCCCTAGAAACACCCGAGTATCTCTCACCACCAGCCCTGACTGTACTCCAGCACCCCCTAGAAACACCCCAGCATCTCTCACCACCAGCCTTGACTGTACTCCAGCACCCCCTAGAAACACCCCAGTATCTCTCAATACCAGCCCCGACTATGTTCCAGCAACCCCTAGAAACACCCCAGCATCTCTCACCACCAGCCCCGACTGTACTCCAGCAACCCCTAGAAACACCCCAGCATCTCTCACCACCAGCCCTGACTGTACTCCAGCACCCCCTAGAAACACTCCAGCATCTCTCACCACCAGCCCTGACTGTACTCCAGCACCCCCTAGAAACACTCCAGCATCTCTCACCACCAGCCCCGACTGTACTCCAGCACCCCCTAGAAACACCCCAGCATCTCTCACCACCAGCCCTGACTATACTCCGGCAACCCCTAGAAACACCCCAGCATCTCTCACCACCAGCCCCGACTGTACTCCAGCAACCCCTAGAAACACCCCAGCATCTCTCACCACCAGCCCCAACTGTACTCCAGAACCCCCTAGAAACACCCCAGCATCTCTCACCACCAGCCCCGACTATAATCCAGCAACGCCTAGAAACACCTCAGCATCTCTCACCACCAGCCCCGACTGTACTCCAGCACCCCCTAGAAACACCCCAGCATCTCTCACCACCAGCCCGGACTATGTTCCAGCACCCCCTAGAAACACCCCAGCATCTCTCACCACCAGCCCTGACTATGTTCCAGCAACCCCTAGAATCACCCCAGCATCTCTCACCACCAGCCCTGACTATGTTCCAGCAACCCCTAGAAACACCCCAGCATCTCGCACCACCAGCCTTGACTATGTTCCAGCAACCCCTAGAATCACCCCAGTATCTCTCACCACCAGCCCTGACTATGTTCCAGCAACCCCTAGAATCACCCCAGCATCTCTCACCACCAGCCCTGACTATGTTCCAGCAACCCCTAGAAACACCCCAGCATCTCTCACCACCAGCCCTGACTATACTCCAGTACCCCCTAGAAACACCCGAGCATCTCTCACCACCAGCATGACTATACTCCAGCACCCCCTAGAAACACCCGAGCATCTCTCACCACCAGCCCCGACTATGTTCCAGCACCCCCTAGAAACACTCCAGCATCTCTCACCACCAGCCCTGACTATACTCCAGCACCCCCTAGAAACACCCGAGCATCTCTCACTACCAGCCCTGACTATACTCCAGCACCCCCTAGAAACACCCCAGCATCTCTCACCACCAGGCCTGACTATACTCCAGTACCCCCTAGAAACACCCCAGCATCTCTCACCACCAGCATGACTATACTCCAGTAACCCTAGAAACACCCCAGCATCTCTCACCACCAGCCCTGACTATACTCCAGTACCCCCTAGAAACACCCCAGCATCTCTCACCACCAGCCCCGACTGTACCCGCACCCCCAGAAACACCCCAGCATCTCTCACCACCAGCCCTGACTATACTCCAGTACCCCCTAGAAACACCCGAGCATCTCTCACCACCAGCATGACTATACTCCAGCACCCCCTAGAAACACCCGAGCATCTCTCACCACCAGCCCCGACTATGTTCCAGCACCCCCTAGAAACACTCCAGCATCTCTCACCACCAGCCCTGACTATACTCCAGCACCCCCTAGAAACACCCGAGCATCTCTCTCTACCAGCCCTGACTATACACCAGCACCCCCTAGAAACACCCCAGCATCTCTCACCACCAGCTATGACTATACTCCAGTACCCCCTAGAAACACCCCAGCATCTCTCACCACCAGCATGACTATACTCCAGTACCCCCTAGAAACACTCCAGCATCTCTCACCACCAGCCCTGACTATACTCCAGTACCCCCTAGAAACACCCCAGCATCTCTCACCACCAGCCCCGACTGTACCCGCACCCCCAGAAACACCCCTTCATCTCTCACCACCAGTCCTGACTATACTCCAGTACCCCCTAGAAACACCCGAGCATCTCTCACCACCAGCATGACTATACTCCAGCACCTCCTAGAAACACCCGAGCATCTCTCACCACTAGCCCCAACTATGTTCCAGCACCCCCTAGAAACACTCCAGCATCTCTCACCACCAGCCCTGACTATACTCCAGCACCCCCTAGAAACACCCGAGCATCTCTCACTACCAGCCCTGACTATACTCCAGCACCCCCTAGAAACACCCCAGCATCTCTCACCACCAGCCCTGACTATACTCCAGCACCCCCTAGAAACACCCGAGCATCTCTCACTACCAGCCCTGACTATACTCCAGTACCCCCTAGAAACACCCGAGCATCTCTCACTACCAGCCATGACTATACTCCAGCACCCCCTAGAAACACCCGAGCATCTCTCACCACCAGCCCTGTCTATGTTCCAGCAACCCCTAGAAACACCCCAGCATCTCTCACTACCAGCCCTGACTATACTCCAGCACCCCCTAGAAACACCCCAGCATCTCTCACTACAGGCCCTGACTATACTCCAGCACCCCCTAGAAACACCCCAGCATCTCTCACCACCAGCCCTGACTATACTCCAGCACCCCCTAGGTATACCCTAGCATCTCTCACCACCTGCCCTGACTATACTCCAGCACCCCCTAGGTATACCCCAGCATCTCTCACCACCTGCCCTGACTATGTTCGAGCACCCCCTAGAAACACCCCAGCATCTCTCACCACCAGCCCTGACTATACTCCAGCACCCCCTAGGTATACCCCAACATCTCTCACCACCTGCCCTGACTATACTCCAGCACCCCCTAGGTATACCCCAGCATCTCTCACCACCTGCCCTGTCTATGTTCCAGCACCCCCTAGAAACACCCCAGCATCTCTCACCACCAGCCCTGACTATACTCCAGCACCCCCTAGGTATACCCCAGCATCTCTCACCACCAGCCCTGACTATACTCCAGCACCGCCTAGAAACACCCCAGCATCTCTCACCACCAGCATGACTATACTCCAGCACCCCCTAGAAACACCCCAGCATCTCTCACCACCAGCCTTGACTAAACTCCAGCACCCCCTAGAAACACCCCAGCATTTCTCACCACCAGCCCCGACTATACTCCAGCACCCCCTAGAAACACCCCTGCATCTCTCACCACCAGCCCTGACTATACTCCAGCACCCCCTAGAAACACCCCAGCATTTCTCACCACCAGCCCCGACTATACTCCAGCACCCCCTAGAAACAGTCCAGCATCTCTCACCACCAGCCCTGACTATACTCCAGCACCCCCTAGAAACACCCCAGCATCTCTCACCACCAGCATGACTATACTCCAGCACCCCCTAGGTATACCCCAGCATCTCTCACCACCTGCCCTGACTATACTCCAGCACCCCCTAGGTATACCCCAGCATCTCTCACCACCTGCCCTGACTATACTCCAGCACCCCCTAGATATAACCCAGCATCTCTCACCACCAGCCCTGACTATGTTCCAGCAACCCCTAGAAACACCCCAGTATCTCTCACCACCAGCACCGACTATACTCCAGCACCCCCTAGAAACACCCCAGCATCTCTCACTACCAGCCCCGACTGTACTCCAGCAACCCCTAGAAACACCCCAGCATCTCTCACCACCAGCCCCGACTATACTCCATCACCCCCAGAAACACCCGAGTATGTCTCACCACCAGCCCCGACTGTATCCGCACCCCCTAGAAACACCCGAGTATCTCTCACCACCAGCCCTGACTGTACTCCAGCACCCCCTAGAAACACCCCAGCATCTCTCACCACCAGCCTTGACTGTACTCCAGCACCCCCTAGAAACACCCCAGTATCTCTCACTACCAGCCCCGACTATGTTCCAGCAACCCCTAGAAACACCCCAGCATCTCTCACCACCAGCCCCGACTGTACTCCAGCAACCCCTAGAAACACCCCAGCATCTCTCACCACCAGCCCTGACTGTACTCCAGCACCCCCTAGAAACACTCCAGCATCTCTCACCACCAGCCCTGACTGTACTCCAGCACCCCCTAGAAACACTCCAGCATCTCTCACCACCAGCCCCGACTGTACTCCAGCACCCCCTGGAAACACCCCAGCATCTCTCACCACCAGCCCTGACTATACTCCGGCAACCCCTAGAAACACCCCAGCATCTCTCACCACCAGCCCTGACTATACTCCAGCACCCCCTAGGTATACCCTAGCATCTCTCACCACCTGCCCTGACTATACTCCAGCACCCCCTAGGTATACCCCAGCATCTCTCACCACCTGCCCTGACTATGTTCGAGCACCCCCTAGAAACACCCCAGCATCTCTCACCACCAGCCCTGACTATACTCCAGCACCCCCTAGGTATACCCAACATCTCTCACCACCTGCCCTGACTATACTCCAGCACCCCCTAGGTATACCCCAGCATCTCTCACCACCTGCCCTGTCTATGTTCCAGCACCCCCTAGAAACACCCCAGCATCTCTCACCACCAGCCCTGACTATACTCCAGCACCCCCTAGAAACACCCCAGCATCTCTCACCACCAGCCTTGACTAAACTCCAGCACCCCCTAGAAACACCCCAGCATTTCTCACCACCAGCCCCGACTATACTCCAGCACCCCCTAGAAACACCGCTGCATCTCTCACCACCAGCCCTGACTATACTCCAGCACCCCCTAGAAACACCCCAGCATTTCTCACCACCAGCCCCGACTATACTCCAGCACCCCCTAGAAACACTCCAGCATCTCTCACCACCAGCCCTGACTATACTCCAGCACCCCCTAGAAACACCCCAGCATCTCTCACCACCAGCATGACTATACTCCAGCACCCCCTAGGTATACCCCAGCATCTCTTACCACCTGCCCTGACTATACTCCAGCACCCCCTAGGTATACCCCAGCATCTCTCACCACCTGCCCTGACTATACTCCAGCACCCCCTAGATATAACCCAGCATCTCTCACCACCAGCCCTGACTATGTTCCAGCAACCCCTAGAAACACCCCAGTATCTCTCACCACCAGCACCGACTATACTCCAGCACCCCCTAGAAACACCCCAGCATCTCTCACTACCAGCCCCGACTGTACTCCAGCAACCCCTAGAAACACCCCAGCATTTCTCACCACCAGCCCCGACTATACTCCATCACCCCCAGAAACACCCGAGTATCTCTCACCACCAGCCCCGACTGTATCCGCACCCCCTAGAAACACCCGAGTATCTCTCACCACCAGCCCTGACTGTACTCCAGCACCCCCTAGAAACACCCCAGCATCTCTCACCACCAGCCTTGACTGTACTCCAGCACCCCCTAGAAACACCCCAGTATCTCTCAATACCAGCCCCGACTATGTTCCAGCAACCCCTAGAAACACCCCAGCATCTCTCACCACCAGCCCCGACTGTACTCCAGCAACCCCTAGAAACACCCCAGCATCTCTCACCACCAGCCCTGACTGTACTCCAGCACCCCCTAGAAACACTCCAGCATCTCTCACCACCAGCCCTGACTGTACTCCAGCACCCCCTAGAAACACTCCAGCATCTCTCACCACCAGCCCCGACTGTACTCCAGCACCCCCTAGAAACACCCCAGCATCTCTCACCACCAGCCCTGACTATACTCCGGCAACCCCTAGAAACACCCCAGCATCTCTCACCACCAGCCCCGACTGTACTCCAGCAACCCCTAGAAACACCCCAGCATCTCTCACCACCAGCCCCAACTGTACTCCAGAACCCCCTAGAAACACCCCAGCATCTCTCACCACCAGCCCCGACTATAATCCAGCAACGCCTAGAAACACCTCAGCATCTCTCACCACCAGCCCCGACTGTACTCCAGCACCCCCTAGAAACACCCCAGCATCTCTCACCACCAGCCCGGACTATGTTCCAGCACCCCCTAGAAACACCCCAGCATCTCTCACCACCAGCCCTGACTATGTTCCAGCAACCCCTAGAATCACCCCAGCATCTCTCACCACCAGCCCTGACTATGTTCCAGCAACCCCTAGAAACACCCCAGCATCTCGCACCACCAGCCTTGACTATGTTCCAGCAACCCCTAGAATCACCCCAGTATCTCTCACCACCAGCCCTGACTATGTTCCAGCAACCCCTAGAATCACCCCAGCATCTCTCACCACCAGCCCTGACTATGTTCCAGCAACCCCTAGAAACACCCCAGCATCTCTCACCACCAGCCCTGACTATACTCCAGTACCCCCTAGAAACACCCGAGCATCTCTCACCACCAGCATGACTATACTCCAGCACCCCCTAGAAACACCCGAGCATCTCTCACCACCAGCCCCGACTATGTTCCAGCACCCCCTAGAAACACTCCAGCATCTCTCACCACCAGCCCTGACTATACTCCAGCACCCCCTAGAAACACCCGAGCATCTCTCACTACCAGCCCTGACTATACTCCAGCACCCCCTAGAAACACCCCAGCATCTCTCACCACCAGCCCTGACTATACTCCAGTACCCCCTAGAAACACCCCAGCATCTCTCACCACCAGCATGACTATACTCCAGTAACCCTAGAAACACCCCAGCATCTCTCACCACCAGCCCTGACTATACTCCAGTACCCCCTAGAAACACCCCAGCATCTCTCACCACCAGCCCCGACTGTACCCGCACCCCCAGAAACACCCCAGCATCTCTCACCACCAGCCCTGACTATACTCCAGTACCCCCTAGAAACACCCGAGCATCTCTCACCACCAGCATGACTATACTCCAGCACCCCCTAGAAACACCCGAGCATCTCTCACCACCAGCCCCGACTATGTTCCAGCACCCCCTAGAAACACTCCAGCATCTCTCACCACCAGCCCTGACTATACTCCAGCACCCCCTAGAAACACCCGAGCATCTCTCTCTACCAGCCCTGACTATACACCAGCACCCCCTAGAAACACCCCAGCATCTCTCACCACCAGCTATGACTATACTCCAGTACCCCCTAGAAACACCCCAGCATCTCTCACCACCAGCATGACTATACTCCAGTACCCCCTAGAAACACTCCAGCATCTCTCACCACCAGCCCTGACTATACTCCAGTACCCCCTAGAAACACCCCAGCATCTCTCACCACCAGCCCCGACTGTACCCGCACCCCCAGAAACACCCCAGCATCTCTCACCACCAGTCCTGACTATACTCCAGTACCCCCTAGAAACACCCGAGCATCTCTCACCACCAGCATGACTATACTCCAGCACCTCCTAGAAACACCCGAGCATCTCTCACCACTAGCCCCAACTATGTTCCAGCACCCCCTAGAAACACTCCAGCATCTCTCACCACCAGCCCTGACTATACTCCAGCACCCCCTAGAAACACCCGAGCATCTCTCACTACCAGCCCTGACTATACTCCAGCACCCCCTAGAAACACCCCAGCATCTCTCACCACCAGCCCTGACTATACTCCAGCACCCCCTAGAAACACCCGAGCATCTCTCACTACCAGCCCTGACTATACTCCAGTACCCCCTAGAAACACCCGAGCATCTCTCACTACCAGCCATGACTATACTCCAGCACCCCCTAGAAACACCCGAGCATCTCTCACCACCAGCCCTGTCTATGTTCCAGCAACCCCTAGAAACACCCCAGCATCTCTCACTACCAGCCCTGACTATACTCCAGCACCCCCTAGAAACACCCCAGCATCTCTCACTACAGGCCCTGACTATACTCCAGCACCCCCTAGAAACACCCCAGCATCTCTCACCACCAGCCCTGACTATACTCCAGCACCCCCTAGGTATACCCTAGCATCTCTCACCACCTGCCCTGACTATACTCCAGCACCCCCTAGGTATACCCCAGCATCTCTCACCACCTGCCCTGACTATGTTCGAGCACCCCCTAGAAACACCCCAGCATCTCTCACCACCAGCCCTGACTATACTCCAGCACCCCCTAGGTATACCCCAACATCTCTCACCACCTGCCCTGACTATACTCCAGCACCCCCTAGGTATACCCCAGCATCTCTCACCACCTGCCCTGTCTATGTTCCAGCACCCCCTAGAAACACCCCAGCATCTCTCACCACCAGCCCTGACTATACTCCAGCACCCCCTAGGTATACCCCAGCATCTCTCACCAAAGCCCTGACTATACTCCAGCACCGCCTAGAAACACCCCAGCATCTCTCACCACCAGCATGACTATACTCCAGCACCCCCTAGAAACACCCCAGCATCTCTCACCACCAGCCTTGACTAAACTCCAGCACCCCCTAGAAACACCCCAGCATTTCTCACCACCAGCCCCGACTATACTCCAGCACCCCCTAGAAACACCCCTGCATCTCTCACCACCAGCCCTGACTATACTCCAGCACCCCCTAGAAACACCCCAGCATTTCTCACCACCAGCCCCGACTATACTCCAGCACCCCCTAGAAACAGTCCAGCATCTCTCACCACCAGCCCTGACTATACTCCAGCACCCCCTAGAAACACCCCAGCATCTCTCACCACCAGCATGACTATACTCCAGCACCCCCTAGGTATACCCTAGCATCTCTCACCACCTGCCCTGACTATACTCCAGCACCCCCTAGGTATACCCCAGCATCTCTCACCACCTGCCCTGACTATACTCCAGCACCCCCTAGATATAACCCAGCATCTCTCACCACCAGCCCTGACTATGTTCCAGCAACCCCTAGAAACACCCCAGTATCTCTCACCACCAGCACCGACTATACTCCAGCACCCCCTAGAAACACCCCAGCATCTCTCACTACCAGCCCCGACTGTACTCCAGCAACCCCTAGAAACACCCCAGCATCTCTCACCACCAGCCCCGACTATACTCCATCACCCCCAGAAACACCCGAGTATCTCTCACCACCAGCCCCGACTGTATCCGCACCCCCTAGAAACACCCGAGTATCTCTCACCACCAGCCCTGACTGTACTCCAGCACCCCCTAGAAACACCCCAGCATCTCTCACCACCAGCCTTGACTGTACTCCAGCACCCCCTAGAAACACCCCAGTATCTCTCAATACCAGCCCCGACTATGTTCCAGCAACCCCTAGAAACACCCCAGCATCTCTCACCACCAGCCCCGACTGTACTCCAGCAACCCCTAGAAACACCCCAGCATCTCTCACCACCAGCCCTGACTGTACTCCAGCACCCCCTAGAAACACTCCAGCATCTCTCACCACCAGCCCTGACTGTACTCCAGCACCCCCTAGAAACACTCCAGCATCTCTCACCACCAGCCCCGACTGTACTCCAGCACCCCCTAGAAACACCCCAGCATCTCTCACCACCAGCCCTGACTATACTCCGGCAACCCCTAGAAACACCCCAGCATCTCTCACCACCAGCCCCGACTGTACTCCAGCAACCCCTAGAAACACCCCAGCATCTCTCACCACCAGCCCCAACTGTACTCCAGAACCCCCTAGAAACACCCCAGCATCTCTCACCACCAGCCCCGACTATAATCCAGCAACGCCTAGAAACACCTCAGCATCTCTCACCACCAGCCCCGACTGTACTCCAGCACCCCCTAGAAACACCCCAGCATCTCTCACCACCAGCCCGGACTATGTTCCAGCACCCCCTAGAAACACCCCAGCATCTCTCACCACCAGCCCTGACTATGTTCCAGCAACCCCTAGAATCACCCCAGCATCTCTCACCACCAGCCCTGACTATGTTCCAGCAACCCCTAGAAACACCCCAGCATCTCGCACCACCAGCCTTGACTATGTTCCAGCAACCCCTAGAATCACCCCAGTATCTCTCACCACCAGCCCTGACTATGTTCCAGCAACCCCTAGAATCACCCCAGCATCTCTCACCACCAGCCCTGACTATGTTCCAGCAACCCCTAGAATCACCCCAGCATCTCTCACCACCAGCCCTGACTATGTTCCAGCAACCCCTAGAAACACCCCAGCATCTCTCACCACCAGCCCTGACTGTACTCCAGCACCCCCTAGAAACACTCCAGCATCTCTCACCACTAGCCCTGACTGTACTCCAGCACCCCCTGGAAACACCCCAGTATCTCTCACCACCAGCCCTGACTGTACTCCAGCACCCCCTAGAAACACCCCAGCACCTCTCACCACCAGCCCCGACTGTACTCCAGCAACCCCTAGAAACACCCCAGCACCTCTCACCGCCAGCCCCGACTGTACTCCAGCAACCCCTAGAAACACCCCAGCACCTCTCACCACCAGCCCCGACTGTACTCCAGCAACCCCTAGAAACACCCCAGCACCTCTCACCGCCAGCCCCGACTGTACCCGCATGTTTGCCCTGAGCCGGGGTGCGAGTGTTTGTTCAGCACATGCCAGTATTTTTTGTGAACCAACTCGCCCCTGTCCGTATTTTCTATTTATTTTTGTTATATTTGGTTATGTTATTTGCCCATGTTCATCCCGCTCACCACATTTCGATTTATAGCACCGCACTGCAGTCGGCCCATGAAATATTCACCGAGCACCGTCCACAGGGACCCGCCCTCGGCGCTTCGCTTCGCGGGGGGAATGGGGAGGTGCGCCGTGCAAAAAACACACGCAGCGCTTTCGGTACGTTCGAGATATGCAAATAAATACACGAGAACTGTTTAGCAGATGTTCATCTGACTCTAGCTCTGTAAAGTATTGTACTGAGCCCAAAAATCGGGATTCTCAGGATCCAAAACAGAGCTTTTTCATTTTCTCTACTTAGTACACACGTTAATAGGATATTGCATTCCACTCAAAATTTGATACAGAGACATTACTGGAAATACAGGCTAGGCTCACTTGTAACAAAAAGAAAAAAGGTTGATGTGCGCACGTGTCTGGGTCTATGCGGGCCTCTGAATAACATAACTAAAAAATCTGATGTGTTCCATTCACATGACTTTCTCTACATCTATGCAACAAATTATTGTTAAAAAGCTAATGTACCATAGGTTAAAGTGATAGTCAAAAGCTGATTGTTATGTGACTGAAGGAATTGACAAATTCCTGTATAATAAAAGTGTAAGTTTTTCAAAGCTGAAACCAAAAACAAGGAATATCTTAAAAACGATCAACTCCACGAAAACATGTATACAACATAATTGTGTGTTTTAATGTGCTTTACATTTTTGTGTGGTATTTTTTGTCCATCTCTTAAGGTTTAGGAGTCATGCAAAAATCCGTAAAATTCATCCAGAATCTTCAGAGGCTATTACCAGAAAATTCAAGATACATTTTATTTGTAGGGTGCTTCTAAGCCTCCTGATATAAAGTTGATATTCCTAAACTATCTGAAACAACATTTTCCAGCGGTAGGGTGTTTCTAAGCCTCCTGATATAAAGTTGATATTCCTAAGCTATCTGAAACAACATTTTCCAGCGGTAGGGTGTTTCTAAGCCTCCTGATATAAAGTTGATATTCCTAAGCTTTCTGAAACAACATTTATCAGCTGTAGGGTGTTTCTAAGCCTCCTGATATAAAGTTGATATTCCTAAGCTATCTGAAACAACATTTTCCAGCGGTAGGGTGTTTCTAAGCCTCCTGATATAAAGTTGATATTCCTAAGCTTTCTGAAACAACATTTATCAGCAGTAGGGTGTTTCTAAGCTTCCTGATTTGCTGAGTTAATATTCCTAAGCCTGCTGGAAATAAACCCTCCCCAAGCGCACACTGGTATTTCCCAAAGTCAAGGGTTGCAGTAAAGCAGGTTTTTGCAGAATAAGGAAGGACGAGAAAGCCTGCAAGTGCGGGCAGATGGTGCCCCGTGGAGCGGCAGATGAAACAGAGATGAAGAACGATAATTAACATGGCGGCCAGATGTTGAGGGAAACAATCGCGTGCTATGCCGCGCCGGGTCATAACGCTAATGGATCCGGCGACTGATGGCCACCAATTGATAGCACCCACCCTGAAGATACACCCTCTTCACGGAATGAAAGCCTCTTCGCGATCAATAGTGACAAAGTCAAAACCATGTCACGTTCCTTTCTTTCTTCGACAGTTTCCATGGAAACGCCTTTCGTTTGTTTCGCATCGCGTTGGGTTGCCATGGCGACGTCGTCACACTCGATTGACTCTGTCTGCTGAGGAATTCCTTCAAGTCGCCCACTCACTCACCAAGTTTCGTTCTAAACAAAACATCCTCCTGAAGGCTTCAATCGCAGCTCCAGCGTCTAACGTTCACGTTCTCTACTTAGTACATAGGTAGACGGGCTACTGCATTCCACTCAGTACCGCCATTTCAGTGGAAATAAACGTTTTAGGCACTTTCTCTACATCTCTGCAACAAATTATTATTAAAAAGCTTATGCTTCTATTTACTTCCTGCTAATCGAGACAAAATTATCAGAAATAGTCTTATTTCCTTGTAAGTGGAAGCGAAATAAGGGAGTACCATAGGTTAAAGTGATAGTCAAAAGCTGGTTGCTATGTGACTGAAGTTCCTTTGTTTGTATGGACAGGAGTTGACAAATTCCTGTATGAGAAAAGTACAAGTTTTTCAAAGCTGAAACAAATAACAAGGAATGTCTCAAAAGCGATCAACTCCACGAAAAAAATGTGTATGACATAAATTGTGTGTTTTAACGTGCTCTACATTTTTTGTGTAGTAAGTTTTTGTCTATCTCTTACGGTTTACCAGTTACGCAAAATTCGATTAAATTCATTCAGAATAAAGAGGTCTTTAGAGGCTGTTCCTAGAAAATTCAAGATATACATTTTATTTGCCATACAAATATCTTTATTATACAATATTTTAATGAAAATCGTTAGGGCCATTTTTGAGAAATTCAAAATTTTCGAAAAAAGGTTTCATGTAAAGGGTAGTTTGGGGTGCAGAAATTTTTCTCAACATCTTCGTGTTGCATCCCTGGAAGATACTAAACTTAAATACCAAGTTTGGTATTCTACCGACTTTTCGTTTTTGAGTTATTGTGTTCACATCACACGGACACACACACACACACACCCTCGCGGACCTTTTTCTGAAAATGCTTTTTTTTGATATGTGGGACCCTAAAACATATGTTTGTGGTGAAATCTCGATATTGAATTTTTGGGTGGAATACAATACCTTGTCTATATAGTGTAGAGAAAGTAAAAAGTGTGTTTTTCAGAAATCTACATTTTTGTGTCGTTATGTTTTGTTTACCCCTAACAATTAAATTCATTCGGAATAAAGACCATTTCAGAAAATTCGAGAAATACTAAAAAAACTGATATGTTCCATTCACGACATATCTACAATAAAATTACTGTTAAAAAGCTTATTCTTTTGTTTACTTGATGCTAACGAGATAAAAATTAGCACAAATTGTCTTATTACTTGCTTCCTGTAAGTAGAAGCGAATACACTAGGATAAGCCGACAGTCAAATGTTTTAAAATGTCGTTGCTATGGGTTTGAAATCCGTTTCTTTCCGTGGCATTTGACAAGTTCCCTATGAGAAAAATTTAACAACTTTAAAACTGAAACCAATAACCAGAAAAACGTCGAAAACGGTCAACTCTACGAAAAAAAAAAAGTTTATGCAATGATTTGTGTGTTTTAACGAGATGTACATCATTTGTGACGTAGATTTTTGTGTGTATCATACAGTAATGAACAAGTCTTCAGAAAATTCAAGATTTAGATTTTATTTGTGATAGAAATATCTTTAATATGTGGTACCTACTTTAATCAAAACCGTTAGAGAAAAACAAAATTTCTGAAAATGTTTGCATGCAAAGGATAGTGGAGGGAGATTTTCTTGTAAATCCTGTGTTGAATCTTTGGTATTTAACGGCATTTTCGTTTTTAAGCTATGCTGTCCACAGACGAACCTTTTTTCTAATTTTTTTTTTATTCAGGGGACCCTAAAACAAATATTTCCGGTGAAACCTCGGTATTGAATTTTTGGGTGCAATGCAACACCTTCTTTATACACTATGTACATAGTACGTGTAGAGAAACTAAAAACTTAAAAAAAAAAACAAATATATCGCGCACGTCTGATTGGCGGTTTTTTCTGTTATTCTTGGGAACTACACACTGAACTTAAATACCAACCTTTGTTATGCATCGAAAGTAGAAAGTTTTGTAAGAAGATTATAATATGTGAATGTAGCAGTACATGTGAGGCAGTCGCCATGGAAACAGCTGAACATCGCGGAGGGGAAGCAAGCGTTTTGTACCGGAAACAGTAGCAACAATAACAAGAGGAGAGCAACACGTGACTCCATTGTTACCAACTTCACGCCTGTCAGGCCGTACCACCCTCCAGGCAACACAAACACACTGTAATACATGTTTGATTGATCCGTTTCCTGTTTGTGTCCGCCGACTTCTTCACCTTCAAGTACTTTTTACTTTTTCTACACGTACTATGTACATAGTGTATAGAGGAGGTCCGTGTGTGTGTCCGTGTATCTGTGAACACGATAACTCAAAAACGAAAAGTCGGTAAAATACCAAACTTGGTATTTAAGTTTGGTATCTTCCAAGGATGTGACACAAAGATTTTCAAGAAAATCCCCTCACCCCAAACTACCCTTTACATGGAACCTTTTTCAAAAATTTTGATTTTCTCAAAAATGGCTCTAACGATTTCGATAAAAGATATTTACCTGACGAATAAAACGTATATTTTGAATTTTCTGGGAATAGCCTCTTAAGACTACTTTATTCTGGTTGAACTTTATGGAATTTTGCATAACTGCTAAAGCGTAAGAGATGGACAAAAACTTACCACACAAAAAAATGTAGAGCACATTAAAACACACAGTTTGTTTTACATACACTTTTTTCGTGGAGTTGATCGTCCTTTTAGATATTCTTTGTTTTTGTTTTCAGCTCCAAAAAACATACTTCTGTCATACAGGAATTTGTCAACTCCTAACCATACAAAGGAACTTCAGACACATAGCAACTAGCTTTTGACTATCACTTTAACCTATGGTACTCACTTATTTGTGGCCGCGCCTTGGTCGAGTGGTTAGACCACTCGCCTCTCAGCTAGACAGCCCGGGTTCGATTCTAAGCGACCGCATGTGAGATTTGTGGAGCACAAAGCGGCGCTGGGGTGGGTTTTCTCCGGTTTCCCCCGCCATCACATTCCACCGTGCTCCATTTTCATTCATGTATCATCAGTGTCACCGCCTGCGGTGCCATAAGTAGTTAAAGCGGGCGTTAAGCACTACTTTACAAGGAAGCAAGTAATAAGACTATTTCTGCTGATGATTAGCATGAAGTAAACAGAAGCCTAAGCCTTTTAACAATAATTTGTTGCAGAAAGTCGTGTGAATGACTATTTCATTCCCGTGATGTTGTTTTATATCGATGTGACCTTTGAAATACTGAAATGGTAAGTCGCTATTCGTTTTCTCGGACGGTGAATGAAATCGGTGATTGGAGTTTCGATTTACGCCTTCTTACCGAAAAGCAAATCATGCTAAGCGAGATTCAAACTCGCGACTTTTTAGCGCTCTGACAGTATGGAAAGGCAATCTACCATAAAACAGACAAATGACGGTACTTTTTGAAAATCACTGTGACAGACTGAGTCAGATGCACATTGTTGCGCTAACAATGGTCCTGTCCCCTAAAGACACAACAAAAACGCAAAAGTTAAAATTCATCGGCCGGTCACGTGACTTGTGTGGGGTTGTGATTATGATTTTAATAATACACTTTACAGGCCTCCTAGGGATGTTGTGTAAACAATGGTTTGGATCCATTACAATAGGAAGAAAGGAAGCCTATTGTTATCGGTTCGGGGGGGGGGTGGAACACCACGGCCGTATACTTGCCCCGGCTCCTTCACTTCATTTTAATTTTCACACGTACATGTGATCTTGATTCGTGTACAACTCTGTGCAAAAGATTCTCTATCCTGGTAAAGACAAGTTTTTTACTTTCTCTACACGTACTATGTACATGGTGTATAGAGAAGGAATTGTATTGCGCTCCACCAAATAATTCAATACAGATACTTCACAGGAAATACATGTTTTGAAATCCTCTGAGTAAGAAATCAGAAAAATATGTGTGTGTCAGGGGGCATCATAGCTCAAAAACGCGAAGTCCATTAAATACCAAACTTGAAGTTCAGTATTTTCCAAGGATGCGACACGAAGCTTTTCAAGAAACCCCAAAGTATTATTTACATGGAACATTTTTTGAAAATTTTTATTCTTTCAAAAGATTCTCTAACGATTTTGATTACCATTTGTTATATTTAATATATTTGCATGCCAAATAAAATGTATACCTTGAATTTTTTGGGAATAACCTTTGAAGACTTTTTATTCTGGATGATTTTTTTTTTTTTTTAAATTTTGTGTAACTAATACACCATAATAGATAGACAAAAACTTATTCACAAAAATGTAGAATTCCTTAAAATACACAATTTGTCATAAACATTGTTTTTCCTGGAATTCAATATTTTTGAGAATTCCTTGTTATTGGTTTCAGTTTTAAAATACTTACTTTTCTCATACAGGAATTTGTCAACTCCTGTCCAAGCAAAGAAACGATTTGAATCACACACCAACCATCTTTTAAACATTTGACTATCACTTTATCCTAGTGTATTCCCTTCTGCTTACAAGGAAGCAAGTAATAAGACAATTTCTGCTAATGTTTATCTTGATTAGCATGAAGTAGATAGAAGAACAAACTTTTTAACAATAATTTGTTACAGAGATGTAGAGAAAGTGATGTGAATGTAACGCATCAGCTTTTTGAAAAGTGAAGTTGTACGCAGAAGCTCACCAAGTTAGGTAACGACCTAGAGAGAGGAAAACTACATCTAACCGAAATAAAAGCTAGTGAGTTAGTGTAGGGAGATTAGCGCCTTGCGCCGTTCACCCTTTGAAACATGTTATTGGAAACATCAAGTTTATAACAGAGTAAATACATGGATACAATAAATGTAACCATATTAAGAAAAATTATTAATAGAAAATATTTGCAGACCTGGATTTATGATGTCATTTGTACAAAAACAACAGTTCTTATATTTTAAAAGTAAAATAGTAAACATAACAATTATTCGTAATAAACTACTCAACTAAACGATTTAAAAAAAATTGATGATCTGATTAAAATGTAATTTTGGCATTGAGTATATTGAAAAATGGAGGTCAGCATTTATTTGGATTTGAAATATTCTGTTGCTTTGAGCGACTTATTTGTAGGTACACAATATTAATTAATTCCTAACTGAGTGTAATTGGTTAGAAAGCAAGAATTTATTTAAGTCAGCTTTGAATTTTTAACAGACCCTACATTCCTCAGACTAGATGGTAAACTATTACATAGTTTTAAGCTATTATATTTAAATGTCTTTTTAAATAGTTTAGGTTTATGAGTAGGAATGTACAATTTATTACTCTCTCTAAACGTACTAGGTACATAGTGTATAGAGGAGGTATTGAAATGCACCCAAAAATTCCATACAGCGATTTCACCGGAAATACATGTTTTGAGACCCCCTGAATCTAAAAATAGCCTTTTTAGAAACATGTGTATGTGTGTGTGTGTGTCTGTGTGCAGCATAGCTCAAAAAAGAAAAGACCCATAAAAACCAAACTTGGTATTTAGGTTTGTATCTTCCAAGGAAGCTACACGAACATTTTCAAGAAATTCCACACCCCAACTACCCTTTACATGAAATTGTTTTCGAACATTTTGATTTTCTCAAAAATGGCTCTAACGATTTTGATTAAAATATCGTATATTAAAGATACTTGCCCGACAAATGAAATGCGTACCTTCAGTTTTCTGGGAACAGCCTCTGAAGACTACTTTATTCTGGTTGAAATTTACGGAATTTTGCATAACTGCTAAACCGTAAGAGATAGACAAAAACTTACCAGGCAGAAAATGTAGAGCACATTAAAACACACAATTCATGTTATATTCATTTTTTGTGCAGTTGATGGTTTTTAAGACATTCCTTGCTTTTAGTTTCAACTTTGAAAAACTTATACTTTTCTCATATAGGAATTTGTCAACTTGTGTCCATACAAACAAAGGAACTTCAGTCATATAGCAACCAGCTTTTGACTATCACTTTAACCTATGGTACTCTCTTATTTCTCTTCTACTTACAAGGAAGCAAGTAATAAGACTATTTCTGCTAATGTTTTTCTCGATTATCATGAAGTAAATAGAATATAAGCTTTTTAACAGTAATTTGTTACAGAGATGTAGAGAAAATCATGTGAATGGAACACATCAGATTTTTTTACTGGATCTCAGAATTTTTAATGAGATGATTGAGATTGGATTTAACACATATTAAGGCTTTCTTTATGTAAATGCAAGATAAAGCTAAAATGTTTGCTTCAAGTTTCTCTTTTTGAACCACGCGCTATAGTTCTCAATGCAGTTTGGTTATTATTTCCTCATAATATTGTTCCATGGAGGAAGATTGATGCCCTAGTGGCATGGTCCAAAAATGCAAAGGCAAATTGTAATGTTTGACCAGGAGGGTAGCCATATGGGGACACAAAGCCTTCTCAAGTGCTCTTGTGTCGGCACTTAACAGGCTTACGATATCATATCTTTACAGTAGCTGAGTACACAAGTGCTGCCCTCAGCCTATCAGCAATCAACTCTTCTTACAAAAGCTTCTCCTTGTATCCACTTCATGATAATCTAGATAAACATTAAACAGTCTTATTACTTGCTTCCTTGTAAGTAGAAGCGAAATAAGGGAGTAGCATAGGTAAAAGTGACAGTCAAAAGCTGGTTGCTATGTGACTGAAGTTCCTTCGTTTGTATGGACAGGAGTTGACAAATTCCTGTATGAGAAAAACATATAACATAAATTGTGTGTTTTAACGTGCTCTACATTTTCTGTGCGGTAAGTTTTTGTTTATCTCTTAACGGTTTAGCACTTATGCAAAATTCCGTAAACTTTATCCAGAATAAAGTAGTCTTCAGAGGCTATTCCCAGAAAATTCAAGATATACTCTTTAAAATATGACATTTTAATCAAAATCGTTAAATTCATTTTTGAGAATATCAAAATTTTCGAAAAAAGTTCCATGTAAGGGGTAGTTGGAGTTGCGTGCATTTTCTTGAAAATCTTCGTATTGCATCCCTAGAAGATACCAAACCTAAATACAAAGTTTGCTTTTTAATGGTGTTTTCGTTTTTGAGCTATGCTGCCCACAGACACACACATACACAGACAGACAGACAGACAGACAGACAGACACACACGGACATGCTTCTAAAAATACTTTTTTTTGGATTCAGGGAGTCCCAAAACATGTATTTCCGGTGAAATCTCGATATCGAATTTTTGGGTGCATTACAATACCTTCTCTCTACACTATGTACATAGTACGTGTAGAGAAAGTAATAATTTTAAATAAAGTAATATCTCTAACATTTATACACAGCTGATTCACAATAAAGTGGACTTCAGAAGTTATTCCCATCAAATTGAAGATATACTTTTTATTTATCATGTAAATATCTTTGATATGCGGCATTTTAATCAAAATTGTTTGAAGCATTTTTTGAGAAAATGGAACATTTCTAAAAATCTTCCATGTAAGGTAAGTTTGGGGTGCTGGGTTTTATTGAAAATCTTCCATGTAAGGTAAGTTTGGGGTGCTGGGTTTTATTGAAAATGTTCGTTTCACAGCCTTGGAAGATAGTACTTTATTTTGATTGTGTTTAACGCCCGCTTTTACTGCTTGTGGCACCGCAGGCGATGGTACTGGTGAAACATGGAGCACCGGTGAAATGCGATGGCGGGGGAAACCGGAGAACCCGAAGAAAATCCGCCCCACCACAAATCTAACTTCCGGTCCCTTGGGAATAGTAAATTTAAATGCCAAATATGGTAGTTAACGGACTTTTCGTTTTGTGTTATGTTACCCAAACACAGATGGACAAAAACAAAATACAGAGCTTCTTCTAAAAATCCCTTTTATGGATTCAGGGGTCCTCAAAACATGTATTTGCGTTGCAATCTCAGTTATAATTTTCGGTGGAGTACTATATATTCTCTGCCTTTGTACATTGCATCAAACAGGTACAAGAATTGACAAATTTGAACAGAAACGGGAGACATCAGAATGCTTAGGAAATAAGTTTCTATATTTCAAAATATTTCATCAGATTTAAAGCAGTAATGAATTACATATCTATACCTACTCTTCGTTTAGAAGACACGAGGGCTGTGACCTAATAAAGAAAGCACAACATTTTGGGGAAAAACATCTTCATAGTCTCCTTTCAGCTCGATACACTTTTCCCAGCGATGTTCAATATCCTGTTTATAGTGACAACCATCGAGCCATGAACTGTTGGCAAATCTTCTATCACCAAGCCATTTCTTCAAGTTTGGAAACAGAAAATAAGCAGAGGGGGCTAAATCTGCCGAATAGGATGCATTACTAAGTAATTCGAACTTTAAAACACTGCTTTTAGCCATGACGATAATGTACTACGTGTAAACTGGTTCATTGTCTTAATGAAACAAACCTATATATATATATATATATATATATATATATATATATATATATATATATATTTTGCTAAATGCGGTCATTTTTTCTCGTTTTCATCACTCAACGCTGTAACAAATTCGCATAATATTCGCCATTGATTACTTTTTATTTTTTAGAGATGATCAATGAAAATTATCCGGCGTGCACCCCACAAAACTGACGCCTGCAGATGGAACTGTCTTCACCTTATTTGGAGCCGATTCTCCCCTTCCAATCCACTGCTTGATTGTTCTCAGGTGTGAAGTGATTGGACTCAAAGTTCATCAATTGTTATGAATCGACGCAAACACTCAGCGACTGAAACATCCTCACGACGCTGTTTTTGTGAACAAAGGCGACACCCACCTTGCACACAACTGTCTCATATCCAAAATGTCAGTCAGTGTGCGATGTACAGAACTTTTTGAAATGTGAGTAATCTCTGCACTTTCAGTCGACGGTCATGCAGTACCATTTTGTGGATTGGTAACAGCATTTGGTCCACCACTGTGATGTTCGTCTTGGCAACTCATACGCCGACGCTTAAACATTGCCACCCAGCAGACTCCCCCAAGTAGAATCTAGCTCAGCTTTAATATTAGTTGGACTAAGACCTTTCAAATGAAAGTATTGTATCACATAACGATGACCAGTTTTATCGCTGAGAACATTCACTAATGATGGCTGCTAAGCAAATGCAAATGTAAAACCGTCAAACTTCAAACTTAATCTTTCTAAGGTTGGTACTTTTCAGCATTGTTGTTTGAGACAACAAGCACCATCTATACGTCAGGTTGGGTACTTCTGCCACAGCACTATGTTACATTAGTGTGTTAGTGGCGGACGTATGACGTAACCTTCACCAACGACACCCTGTCATGACATTGTGCATAATTAAAACAATTGCAGTCGTGTTATTGAAAATAAGGTAGGTACACTACAATCATGTGTTCAAGCGAGAGTGATGCTTGTGCAAAAAGGAACGAGAAAATCTACAGTTGTGTTTATCAAGCTATGAGGCATCCTACGGTGATGATAATTGTGTTCTTGATGGCATGAGGCAGACTACGATGGTGATAATCATGTTCTTGAAGACACGAGGCAAACTATTGTGGTGATAGTCGTGTTCTTGAAGACACGAGGCAAACTATTGTGGTGATCATCATGTTCTTCAAGACACGAGGCAAACTATTGTGGTGATAGTCGTGTTCTTGAAGACACGAGGCAAACTATTGTGGTGACAGTCGTGTTCTTGAAGACACGAGGCAAACTATTGTGGTGATAGTCTTGTTCTTCAAGACACGAGGCAAACTATTGTGGTGATAGTCGAGCTCTTGAAGACACGAGGCAAACTATTGTGGTGATAGTCGAGTTCTTGAAGACACGAGGCTAACTATTGTGGTGATAGTCGAGTTCTTGAAGACACGAGGCAAACTACTGTGGTGATAGTCCAGTTCTTGAAGACACGAGGCAAATTATTGTGGTGACAGTCATGTTCTTGAAGACATGAGGCAAGCTATTGTGGTGACAGTCGTGTTCTTCAAGACACGAGGCAAACTATTGTGGTGACGGTCGTGTTCTTGAAGACATGAGGCAAACTATTGTGGTGACAGTCGTGTTCTTGAAGACAGGAGGCAAACTATTGTGGTGATAGTCGAGTTCTTGAAGACACAAGGCAAACTATTGTGGTGATAGTCGTGTTCTTGAAGACATGAGGGAAGCTATTGTGGTGACAGTCGTGTTCTTCAAGACACGAGGCAAATTATTGTGGTGACAGTCGTGTTCTTCAAGACATGAGGCAAGCTATTGCGGTGATAGTCGTGTTCTTGAAGACATGAGAATAGCTACCGTGGTGATGGTTATGTTCTTGAAGACACGAGGCAAGCTATTGTGGTGACAGTCGTGTTCTTGAAGACACGAGGCAAACTATTGTGGTGACAGTCGTGTTCTTGAAGACATGAGGCAAGCTATTGTGGTGACAGTCGTGTTCTCGAAGACACGAGGCAAGCTATTGTGGTGACGTTCGTGTTCGTGAAGACATGAGGCAAGTTATTGTGGTGATAATCGTGTTCTTGAAGACACGAGGCTAGCTACTGTGGTGATGGTTATGTTCTTAAAGACACGAGGCTAGCTACTGTGGTGATGGTTATGTTCTTCAAGACACGAGACAAGCTATTGTGGTGATAGTCGTGTTCTTGAAGACATGAGGCAAGCTATTGTGGTGACAGTCGTGTTCTTCAAGACACGAGGCAAACTATTGTGGAGATAGTCGTGTTCTTGAAGACATGAAGCAAGCTATTGTGGTAATAGTCGTGTTCTTGAAGACATGAGGCAAGCTATTGTGGTGACAGTCGTGTTCTTGAAGACATGAGGCTAGCTACCGTGGTGACGGTTATGTTCTTGAAGACACGGGGCAAGCTATTGTGGTGACAGTCGTGTTCTAGAATACATGAGGCAAGCTATTGTGGTGATAGTCGTGCTCTTGAAGACATGAGGCAAACTATTGTGGTGATAGTCGTGTTCTTGAAGACAGGAGGCAAGCTATTGTGGTGATAGTCGTGTTCTTGAAGACATGAGGCAAACTATTGAGCTGATAGTCGTGTTCTTCAAGACACGAGGCAAGCTATTGTGGTGATAGTCGTGTTCTTGAAGACATGAGGTTAGCTATTGTGGTGACAGTCGTGTTCTTGAAGACATGAGGCAAGCTATTACGGTGACAGTCGTGTTCTAGAAGACATGAGGCAAGCTATTGTGGTGATAGTCGTGTTCTTGAAGACATGAGGCAATCTATTGTGGTGATAGTCGTGTTCTTGAAGACATGAGGCAAGCTATTGCGGTGACAGTCGTGTTCTAGAAGACATGAGGCAAGCTATTGTGGTGACAGTCGTGTTCTTCAAGACCCGAGGCAAACTATTGTGGTGACAGTCGTGTTCTTGAAGACATGAGGCAAGCTATTGTGGTGATAGTCGTGTCCTTGAAGACATGAGGCAAGTTATTGTGGTGACAGTCGTGTTCTTGAAGACATGAGGCAAGCTATAGTGGTGTCAGTCGTGTTCTTCAAGACATGAAGCAAGATATTTTGGTGATAGTCGTGTTCTTGAAGACACGAGGCAAGCTATTGTGGTGACAGTCGTGTTCTTGAAGACATGAGGCAAGCTATTGTGGTGATAGTCGTGTTCTTGAAGACATGAGCCAAGCTATTGTGGTGACAGTCGTGTTCTTGAAGACATGAGGCAAGCTATTGTGGTGACAGTCGTGTTCTTGAAGACACGAGGCAAGCTATTGTGGTGACATTCGTGTTCTTGAAGACATGAGGCAAGTTATGTTGGTGATAATCGTGTTCTTGAAGACACGAGGCTAGCTACTGTGGTGATGGTTATGTTCTTAAGGACACGAGGCAAGCTACTGTGGTGACAGTCGTGTTCTTGAAGACACGAGGGAAGCTATTGTGGTGATAGTCGTGTACTTGAAGACATGAGGCAAGCTATTGTGGTGACAGTCGTGTTCTTCAAGACACGAGGCAAACTATTGTGGAGATAGTCGTGTTCTTGAAGACATGAGGCAAGCTATTGTGGTGATAGTCGTGTTCTTGAAGACATGAGGCAAGCTATTGTGGTGACAGTCGTGTTCTTGAAGACATGAGGCTAGCTACCGTGGTGATGGTTATGTTCTTGAAGACACGGAGCAAGCTATTGTGGTGACAGTCGTGTTCTACAAGACATGAGGCAAGCTATTGTGGTGATAATCGTGTTCTTGAAGACACGAGGCAAGCTATTGTGGTGATAGTCGTGCTCTTGAAGACATGAGGCAAACTATTGTGGTGATAGTCGTGTTCTTGAAGACAGGAGGCAAGCTATTGTGTTGATAGTCGTGTTCTTGAAGACATGATGCAAACTATTGAGGTGAGAGTCGTGTTCTTCAAGACACGAGGCAAGCAATTGTGATGATAGTCTTGTTCTTGAAGACATGAGGCTAGCTATTGTGGTGACAGTCGTGTTCTTGAAGACATGAGGTTAGCTATTGTGGTGACAGTCGTGTTCTTGAAGACATGAGGCAAGCTATTACGGTGACAGTCGTGTTCTAGAAGACATGAGGCAAGCTATTGTGGTGATAGTCGTGTTCTTGAAGACATGAGGCAATCTATTGTGGTGATAGTCGTGTTCTTGAAGACATGAGGCAAGCTATTGCGGTGACAGTCGTGTTCTAGAAGACATGAGGCAAGCTATTGTGGTGACAGTCGTGTTCTTCAAGACCCGAGGCAAACTATTGTGGTGACAGTCGTGTTCTTGAAGACATGAGGCAAGCTATTGTGGTGATAGTCGTGTCCTTGAAGACATGAGGCAAGTTATTGTGGTGACAGTCGTGTTCTTGAAGACATGAGGCAAGCTATAGTGGTGTCAGTCGTGTTCTTCAAGACATGAAGCAAGATATTTTGGTGATAGTCGTGTTCTTGAAGACACGAGGCAAGCTATTGTGGTGACAGTCGTGTTCTTGAAGACATGAGGCAAGCTATTGTGGTGATAGTCGTGTTCTTGAAGACATGAGCCAAGCTATTGTGGTGACAGTCGTGTTCTTGAAGACATGAGGCAAGCTATTGTGGTGACAGTCGTGTTCTTGAAGACACGAGGCAAGCTATTGTGGTGACATTCGTGTTCTTGAAGACATGAGGCAAGTTATGTTGGTGATAATCGTGTTCTTGAAGACACGAGGCTAGCTACTGTGGTGATGGTTATGTTCTTAAGGACACGAGGCAAGCTACTGTGGTGACAGTCGTGTTCTTGAAGACACGAGGGAAGCTATTGTGGTGATAGTCGTGTACTTGAAGACATGAGGCAAGCTATTGTGGTGACAGTCGTGTTCTTCAAGACACGAGGCAAACTATTGTGGAGATAGTCGTGTTCTTGAAGACATGAGGCAAGCTATTGTGGTGATAGTCGTGTTCTTGAAGACATGAGGCAAGCTATTGTGGTGACAGTCGTGTTCTTGAAGACATGAGGCTAGCTACCGTGGTGATGGTTATGTTCTTGAAGACACGGAGCAAGCTATTGTGGTGACAGTCGTGTTCTACAAGACATGAGGCAAGCTATTGTGGTGATAATCGTGTTCTTGAAGACACGAGGCAAGCTATTGTGGTGATAGTCGTGCTCTTGAAGACATGAGGCAAACTATTGTGGTGATAGTCGTGTTCTTGAAGACAGGAGGCAAGCTATTGTGTTGATAGTCGTGTTCTTGAAGACATGATGCAAACTATTGAGGTGAGAGTCGTGTTCTTCAAGACACGAGGCAAGCAATTGTGATGATAGTCTTGTTCTTGAAGACATGAGGCTAGCTATTGTGGTGACAGTCGTGTTCTTGAAGACATGAGGCAAGCTATTGCGGTGACAGTCGTGTTCTAGAAGACATGAGGCAAGCTATTGTGGTGATAGTCGTGTTCTTGAAGACAAGAGGCAAACTATTCAGGTGATAGTCGTGTTCTTGAAGATATGGGGCAAGCTATTGCGGTGACAGTCGTGTTCTAAGAGACATGAGGCAAGCTATTGCGATGACAGTCGTGTTCTTGAAGACATGAGGCAAACTATTGTGGTGATAGTCGTGTTCTTGAAGACATGAGGCAAGCTCTTTTGGTGACAGTCGTGTTCTTGAAGACATGAGGCAAGCTATTGCGGTGACAGTCGTGTTCTAGAAGACATGAGGCAAGCTATTGTGGTGATAGTCGTGTTCTTCAAGACACGAGGCAAGCTATTGTGGTGACAGTCGTGTTCTTGAAGACACGAGGCAAGCTATTGTGGTGACAGTCGTGTTCTTCAAGACCCGAGGCAAACTATTGTGGTGACAGTCGTGTTCTTGAAGACATGAGGAAAGCTATTGTGGTGATAGTCGTGTCCTTGAAGACATGAGGCAAGCTATTGTGGTGACAGTCGTGTTCTTGAAGACATGAGGCAAGCTATTGTGGTGTCAGTCGTGTTCTTCAAGACATGAGGCAAGCTATTGTGGTGATAGTCGTGTTCTTGAAGACACGAGGCAAGCTATTGTGGTGACAGTCGTGTTCTTGAAGACATGAGGCAAGCTATTGTGGTGATAGTCGTGTTCTTGAAGACATGAGCCAAGCTATTGTGGTGACAGTCGTGTTCTTGAAAACATGAGGCAAGCTATTGTGATGACAGGCGTGTTCTTGAAGACACGAGGCACGCTATTGTGGTGATAGTCGTGTTCTTGAAGACATGAGGCAAGCTAAATGTGGTGATAATCGTGTCCTTGAAGACGCGAGGCTAGCTACTGTGGTGATGGTCATGTTCTTGAAGACACGAGGCAAGCTGCTGTGGTAATGGTTATATTCTTTAAGACACGAGGCAAGCTACTGTGGTGACAGTCGTGTTCTTGAAGACATGAGGCAAGCTATTGTGGTGATAATCGTTTTCTTGAAGACACGAGGCTAGCTACCGTGGTGATAGTTATGTTCTTGAAGACACGGGGCAAGCTACTGTGGTGCTATTCGTGTTCTTGAAGACACGAGGCAAGCTACTGCGGTGATGGTCGTGTTCTTGAAGACACGAGGCAAGATATTATGGGGATAGTCATGTTCTTGAAGACACGAGGCAAGCTACTGTGGTGATGGTCGTGTTTTTGAAGACACGAGGCAAGATAATATGGTGATAGTCATGTTCTTAAAGACACGAGGCAAGATAATATGGTGATATTCATGTTCTTGAAGACACGAGGCAAGCTACTGTGGTGATGGTTGTGTTCCTGAAGACACGAGGCAAGCTATTGTGGTGATAATCGTGTTCTTGAAGACACGATGCAAGCTACTGCGGTGATGGTCGTGTTTTTGAAGACACGAGGCAAGATATTATGGGGATAGTCATGTTCTTGAAGACACGGGGCAAGCTACTGTGGTGATAGTCGTGTTCTTGAAGACACGAGGCAAGCTACTGCGGTGATGGTCGTGTTTTTGAAGACACGAGGCAAGATATTATGGGGATAGTCATGTTCTTGAAGACACGAGGCAAGCTACTGTGGTGATGGTCGTGTTTTTGAAAACACGAGGCAAGATAATATGGTGATAGTCATGTTCTTAAAGACACTAGGCAAGATAATATGGTGATATTCATGTTCTTGAAGACACGAGGCAAGCTACTGTGGTGATGGTTGTGTTCCTGAAGACACGAGGCAAGCTATTGTGGTGATAATCGTGTTCTTGAAGACACGATGCAAGCTACTGTGGTGATGGTATGTTCTTGAACACACAAGGCTAGCTACTGTGGTGATAGTCATGTTCATGAAGACACGCGGGAAGCTACTGCGGTGACGGTCGTGTCCTTGAACACACGAGGCAAGATAATATGGTGATAGTCATGTTGTTGAAGACACGAGGCAAGCTACTGTGGTGATGGTTGTGTTCTTGAAGACACGAGGCAAGCTATTGTGGTGATAATCGTGTTCTTGAAGACACGAGGCAAGATAATATGGTGATAGTCATGTTCTTGAAGACACGAGGCAAGCTACTGTGGTGATGGTGGTGTTCTTGAAGACACGATGCAAGATAATATAGTGATAGTCGTGTTCTTGAAGACACGAGGCAAGCTATTGTGGGTGATAGTCGTGTTGTTGAAGACACGAGGCAAGCTACTGTGGTGATGGTCGTTATCTTGAAGACACGAGGCAAGATTATATGGTGATGGTCGTGTTCTTGAAGACACGAGGCAAGCTATTGTGGGTGATAGTCGTGTTGTTGAAGACAGGAGGCAAGCTGCTATGATATACGAAGCGATGTGATGATAGAACAAATGGACACGAAGATAGAGGCGAGGGCAGGGGACGGGCGCGCTACACGCTACCAGCTTTTATTAATATTTCTCTCTCTCTCTCTCTCACGGACATATTTCTCCCGTCAGCGGCTACAGTTTAATTTTCTGCTGCCTGTGTTGTGTAATTGGACTGTGCGGTCAGCGAATGTTCTTCCTCTGTCGCTTTTTGCCATCGCGTCCACAACGGCTTTAATTACCAATGGACGGGTTTGCAGCAGCCAAGAGGTCGCTGCTTCGATACGAAAAATCTGTTGTAGAGGCAGAGCTCACATAACTGCCTTGCTAACCTTTACATAAATACTTGTCATCTGATTTGTGCAACTCACATGGCCTTCACTAGCTGTTCCGCAAACAAACGTTCTTTTATCTGTTCATGCTAATCTTGTAACTATTATTGCTTCCTTGTAAGTAGAAGGAAAATTACACTTGACTAAAGCAATAGTCAACACTTTTAAAAGCTAGTTGCTATGTGGTACAATTGAAACTCAATTCTCCTTGCTTACCCAAGAGTAAGACAGACTAGAAACGTAAAGAAAGATGATTTCCTGTTCTGAAAAGTCTAAGTGGCTTAAAATTGAAAGAATAACACAGAATATCTCGGAAAACTCTAAAAAAAAAAAAAAAAAAAATGAAAAGGACATAAATTGTGTTTTAGTCAGCTCTACTTTTTGTCTAGTAGGTTTTTTCTACCTTTTACCAGTTATGCAAAAGTCATCTAGAATGAGGAGGTCTTCAGAGTTTATTCCCAGAAAATTTAGGATATATTTCGTTTGGCATAAAATTATCTTAAATTTATGGTACTCTAATCAAAATCGTTAGAGCCATTTTTGAAAAAATAAAAAGTTTCGAAAATGTTCCATGAAGGGGGAAGTTGGGGGAGGGGGGTTTTCTTGAAAATCTTCGTGTGTCATCGTTGAAAAATACTGAGCTTAAATACTAAGCTTATAATTTATCCTACTTTTCGTTTTTGAGCTAAGCTGTTCACACACACACACACACGCGCGCGCGTGGAATTTTTCTAAAGATATATTTTTTTTTTACTCAGGAGTCTCAAAACACGTTCTTCCAATTAAATACGACACATTTTCTATTTAATAGAATATTTTATTCCGCTTTATTTACGGCATTGTTTTATCGATGTCATTGTATTTATTTTATCAGTTCTTTGCCCTTTGCATGTAATTTTAGTAATTTTCTTACAATTTGCATGAGTACATTGATTTTATTTACATTTACATTGATTTTTATTACTTTCTCTACACGTACTATGTACATAGTGTATAGAGAAGGTATTGCACTCCACCCAAAAATTCGATACCGATATTTCACCGGAAATATATGCTTTAGGGTCCCCTGCTTTTTATGGAAAGCAAAGCATTTTCAGAAAGAGGTCCGTGCGTCTGTGAACACAATAACGAAAAGTCGGTGAAGTAGCAAACTTTGTATTCAAGTTTAGTATCTTCCAGGGATGCGACACAAAGATTTTGAGAAAAATCCCCCACTCCAAACTACCCTTTACATGGAAAACTTTCGAAAATTTTGATTTTATTAAAAATGGCTCTAACGATTTTGATTAAAATATCATATATTATACCTGACATATAAAATGTATATCTTCAATTTTTTGGGAATAGCCTCTGAAGACTACTTTATTCTAGATAAATTTTACGGAATTTTTCATAACTGCTAAACCGTAAGAGATACACAAAAACTTACTACACAAAGAATGTAGATCACATTAAAACACACAATTTATGTTGTATACCTTTTTTTCGTGGAGTTGATCGTTTTTACATATTTCTTGTTTTTGGTTTCAGCTTTAAAAAACTTATACTTCTCTCATACAGGAATTTGTCAACTCGTGTCCATACTTCAGTCACATAGCAACCAGCTTTTGACTATCACTTTAACCTATGGTACTCCCTTATTTTGCTTCTACTTACAAGGAAGCAAGTAATAAGACTATTTCTGATAATTTTTTCTCGATTAGCATGAAGTAAATAGAATCATAATCTTTTTAACAATAATTTGTTGCAGAGCTGTAGAGAAAGTCATGTGAATGGAACTAATCAGTTTTTTTTTTGGCACATTTTGGTACACTCACTTGGTAAAACAACAATACATTCGTAAATATTAGTGTTAGAGAAGAGCTTTTATTTTGATGGGAAAGTTTTACTTTAGGTATTCGTAGCATTAACATCCTGTTCATGTGACAGTTTGTGTTTGGAAAGTTACTTTGTTGTTGTTGAAGAAGTAACATTGTCTATACAAATATCCCATTATCTTGGAAACCAATTGACACTGTTAGTACACATTGCACCTAAATATGCTTTATTTTAAAGAAAAGGTTTTTATGTGCATGGAATCGTTTTTTTTTAATTTGAAAATTATACTTTTTAATACCATTTTGAGAGCTTTATTAAGAAAATTATACCTTTCCTCCTAATGAACAGAAGTGTTCTATTTTTCATGAGTCAACAATAAAGGTATTGCTGAATATACCTTGAAAAGTTCAACTCATTTCGTGAAGTGAATAAAAAGAAGTATTTGCTTGTACTACTCAGTTTTTAAGCATTTGCTTGAGGTTGGTGTGAATAGAAAAGTAAAAGCTAAGATTTTTCGGAAACTAGCATTTTCTTAAACCTTAGGTAATACTAAACGGGGAAGTTTTTCTCAAATCTACCATCAGGAATGTCAGCCTTTTGCTGTGGCCATGTTCATACAAGCTCGCAACAGGAAGATGGACCCTCAGCGCCTCGTATTTTGTGGAAAACTGAATTTTTTTCGCTCTTATCAAGAATTTCCAACATCTGCTTTTCCCATGGCTTCAATTTAATTGCTTTGTTCCCAGTAGCCTGTATATCTGCTTTTTTTCTTCAGGGTCGATTTCATGTTGTTTAATAGTTTCTTAAGTTGGCCAACATCCACTTTCCTTCCAATTGCATTCGAGTTCTCGTCAGTGAGGTGTTGTTTTTGATGAAACAGCAGCAGGTATAGTCTGTCATTTAGATAGTTTAAATCAACAGGAGGAGAGGAACTTGCTGACTCAGTATAATCTGGGAGGGAAATTATGGCTTAGTATTCACTACGTCTAGCCTAGCATTTACTACCTGCTTTCACTTAAAAATTATTCAGCTCGTTTTTAGCAAGTTCTAAACTACCTATTTCACTCATTATGTTAAATGGTTGCTGAGATATTGGGTCAAAGCTTAACACAAAACATTTCCAGTTCCCTTTAGGGTGGAAACATTATAGGTGTATTTTTTTTCAATTTGATGAGCTGCCACAATAACAAGAAACTGATGGAGCTGTGTTTGCCCAGGGCGACTTGAAAAGAGCATCTGATAAGCGGCACGTGCTGGGAATGTTTTTTTACGTATGAGAGCCGCGTGCTGCAAGAAGCCGGCCGCGTGTGGTAACTCGAGCCACAGCTGGTCCAGAGAAACCAGGTAACTGCCAGGCATATGCCTCGCTCACACTCATGTGGTGGTAGCGTGCCTGCCTCACGTTCAACAGGGCGTGAGTTCCAATCTCGCTTAGGGGCAGTTAAGGTTTTCCCATCACCAATCAGGTTAAAGAACGTTAAACGACAGAAAACAAAAGGTCATTTCTATTGTTGTCTATCAAGATTAGTATGGAGTAGATGTACAGAAAGTCACATGAATGAGGTTATTCGATTTTCTTAAAATACAAAACATATGTGTTGCATTCACATGACTTCCTCTACCTAGTCTGTAACAAAATCTATCGAGATAAACATTACGAGAAGTGATCTTATTACTTGCTTCCTTGTAAGTAGAAGGGCAATAGATTTGCTGTGTGATCACATTGAAATTCGGTTCTGTTTGCATGGTCAGGATAAGAAAAAAAAACAAGGATAAAATACGAATGATGACTTTCTATCATTTAAACACATAATATGGAATACCTCGCAAATATTTAACGCTACAATAAAAAAAAAGTATATGTGACACAAACTGTGTTTTAGCAAGTTGCACATTTTTGCTATTTCTTGTGGTTAACAGTTACACAGGGGTGGTCAAGAATATAGAGCTCTTCACAGCCTATTCCCACAAATATACATTTCATTTTGCTATCAAAATGTGTTGAACAAATGCTCTTATAATCAAAATCGTTAGAAAAAAAATGATCCCATATAAAAGGTAGTTTAGGACGGGGGAGATTCTTGAAAATATTCTTGCAAATAGCTGAGTTGAATATAAAGTTTGTTTTTCTTTACTTGTTCACATTGGACTGGAAATGACTCCATCCTAGGAAGTGACGTGATACATGTTTGTTGCGGTACCAACCACATGGGCGCTTCAACACCAGAAAGTTGGCAAGAATGTACATACATGCTCCCTTAGCATATCTATACCTAGCTTTTTAAATTCAGAGAAATGACATCTTCCTATACGTGAGACTGAAACATAAATCTGAATTTTTACTTTCTCTACACCTTCTATGTACATAATGTATAGAGAAGGTATTGTAATGCACCCAAAAATTCCATACCGAGATTTAGCAGCAAATATATGTTTTGAGACCCCTGACTCCAAAAAAAGCATTTTCAGAAAAATGTCCGTGTTTGTGTGCGTGTGTGTGTCTGTGCGCAGCATAGCTCAAAAACCAAACTTGGTATTTAGGTTCGGTATCTTCCAAGGATGTAATAAGAAAACTTTAAAAAAAATCCCCCACCTCCAACTACCCTTTACATGGAACTTTTTTCGAAAATTTTGATTTTCTATAAAATGGCTCCAACGATTTTGATTAAAATATCGTATATTCAAGATATTTACCTGACAAATAAAACATACATCTTGAATTTTCTGTGAATACCCTATGAAGATACTTTATTCTGGATGAACTTTACGGAATTTTGCATAACTGCTAAACCATATGAGATGGACAAAAACTTACTACACCAAAAATGTAGACCACGCTAAAGCACATAATTTATGCAATATACTTTTGTTCGTGGAGTTGATCGTTTTTTTAGATGTTCCTTGTTATTGGTTTCAGATTTAAAAAAAACTTATACTTCTCTCATAAAGACATTTGTCAACTCCTGTCCATTCAAATGAAGCAACTTCAGTCACCTAGCAACTAGCTTTTGACTATCACTTTAACCTATGGTGCTTCCTTATTCGCTTCTACTTACAAGGAAGCAAGTAATAAGACTATTTCTGCTAATTTTTTCTCGATTAGCATGAAATAGAAGATTAAGCTTTCTAGAATCCAAACAAATAAATTACTAGCAACAGAAATAGACCTTTGGTGGAGAGCAGCTAGAAAATCAAGAATACAAAAAATTACAAACCAGAAAATAAATGTAAAACAGAAAATTATTGATATAATGAAGAAAAACTGTTGTATTCCATTGAAATTACTTTCTTTAGCTGTTCCGCCAACAAACTTCCCGTACAAAAGATTATTCTTTTATCTATTTCAAGCTTATCGAAATAAACATTAACAGAAATGATCCGAATACTTGCCTCCTTGTAAGTAAAAGGGAAATACAATAGGCTAAAGTGACAGTAAAGTGTTTTAAAGCTATCGCTTTGTGAAACAATTGAAATTCCGTTCCGTTTTGTATTACCGGTAAAGAAACAAAAGAGATGGAATGGAAATGGACTTCTCGCTAGAGAAAAGTTTTAAATTAATGAGCTCTACATTTTTATATATCGAGCCTTTGACTTACGGTTAATGAGTTATACAAAAGTCATCTAGAATAAATAGGCTATTCCCAGAAAATTCAAGACACACATTTTATTTGTGTTGTGAACAATTTTAATTTGTGGTATCTTGATCAAAATCGTTAGAGCCATTTTTCAGAAAAACATTTTAAACAATTTTACTATGTAAAGGGTAGTTTTGGGTGGAGAGATTTTACTGAAAATCTTCGTGTTGCATCCTTTGAAGATAATACCAAGTGTTTTAGTTTTTGAGCTATGCTGTCTACAGACACACACATGGACCTTTTTCTAAAAATGCGTTTTGATTTAGGGGTGTCATTCACGGTGAAATCTCGGTATGGAATTTCTGGGTGCAATACAATACCTTCTCTATGCACTATGTACACAGAGAAAGTAAAAATGAGCGAAGAAGGTAATTTTCAGGTTCATCCGTAAAAGTGTTAGAAGCAGTCCAAGCTAAAGCTATTAATAGACTGTAAAAACATCAACCTAGTTTATTTATGTAATTAAACGAAATAATCATCATTAAAATGTACTTTACTCCCCCCCCTTTATTTTAACGTGCTTTAACCTCATTGGTCATATCGGGCGATGAATGAAATTAGTGAAATGATGCTCAAATGATCTCGGGGTCCATGGAGCTTAAAGTTACACTCAGGATAAGGGAAAATGAAATGGCGTTTTTTTATTTCTGGACGCTCTTTAACTGCTGTGGCTCTCACCGTCCCATTCTATACTGGGCGTGAAATACCGCTTAATTTTGCTCAGAGGCCTCTCTATCAGGCTTGAGGTTCTTTTACGTGCCGTAAATCTACGACACGGGACCAACGGCTTTACTTCCCTTCCGAAGGAAGCCATGCTAAGGATTTTTACACCCGAAATGAATTGAAATGTATTTGTAACATGGATTTACACGTCAGTATAGTAAGAAAAAACACAATACAATACAAATTATAACATTTTAAAACTTTTAATTTAAAAACTATTTCGGTGAATACAAACATTGATCCATTAAAATTGTTTTACATTTTGATTGAACCTGTAGTAAGGCAACTTTTGTATATTCAACGGAAACATTAAAAAGCATAACGCCAGAATATGCAAGTGATTTTTCATATTTTGTGAGTTTATGATTTTCAATGGATAACAAATATGCATCTTCTGTTGTAATTATGAACATCTGAATTTTTGTAAGATAATTTCTCCTTTGATTTTAAAAAGTGTAAGCTCTTAAAAATATAACTGGAGGGAAACGTTAAAAAAATCCACCGTCCTCCGCTGGGTTTGAACCCGCGACCTGGGGTATATGAAGTTAGCATGGTAACCATTACACCACAAAGGGAAACCTCCCCCCCCCCTCAAAAAAAAAAAAACTTATCCCTAGGCGAGATTGGAACTCGCGACCTGTTGTTTTACGTTTTATTGAACCTGTATTTTATGTTTTGTTAGAATATAAACAATAGATTTTGTTGCCTCCGAGGATTATTAAATAGAGGATAAAGATTCTATGGGTGAAGGATCATTAATTTAGTGTAAAGAAATCCTAATTAACAGAATGGTGTTGGTACCACTGGCAACAAACAGTTGATTGTCAGTATGAAAGCGTTGCTGCCGGTTCCAAAGGTTAAATATTTGAGGGCTCGCTGTTGCGCATTAGGCCAGCTTAAACATTGTTGGAAAATTGTCAGTGATTACCAAGTAATTACACGCAGTTTACGTCCGCAAACTTGCTGCGGAAAAACTGCACCAGCCAGTACTATACACAATCGAGAGGTCCCCAGAAGGTCCGAGCTCAAACAACGAAAAGTCCGTTAAATACCCAAGGATGCGACACGAGGATTTTAAAGAAAATCCCCCCACCCCCAACTACTCTTTACATGGAACATTTTTACTTTCTCTACACATACTGTATAGAGAACGTATTGCACTCCACCCAAAAATTCGATACCGAGATTTCACCGGAAATTTATGTTTTAGGGTCCCCTGTAACAAAAGAAAAGCATTCGTGTGTGTGTCCGTGTGTCTGTGAACACGATACGAAAAGTCGGTAAGGTACCAAACTTGGTATTTATGTCTAGTGTCTTCCAGGGATGCGACACGAAGATTTTCAGAAAAATCCCCCCACCCCAAACTACCCTTTACATGGAACATTTTTACGAAAATTTTGATTTGCACAAAAAAGGCTATAACGATTTTGATTAAAATATCGTATATTAAAGATATTTACCTGACAAATAAAATATACATGTTGCATTTTTTGGGAATAGCCTCTGAAGACTACTTTATTCTAGACGAATTTTACGGAATTTTGCATAACTGCTACACCGTAAGAGATACACAAAAACTTACAACACAAAAAATGTAAAGTACCTTAAAACACACCTTAAAGCACATAGTTAAAACACATAGTTTATGCGATAATTTTTTTATGGACTTGATTGTTTTTTTGGACATTCCATGTTTTTGGTTTCAGCTTTAAAAAACTATACTTTTCTCATACAGGAATTTATCAACTCCTGTCCATACAAACAAAGGAACTTCAGTCACATAGCAACCAGCTTTTGACTATTACTTTAACCTATGTACTCCCTTATTTCGCTTCTACTTACAAGGAAGCAAGCAATAAGACTATATCTGCCATTTCTTCTCGATTAGCATGAAGTAAATAGAAGCATAATCTTTTTAACAATAATTTGTTGCAGAGATGTACAGAAAGTCATGTGAATGGAACACATCAGATTTTTTCTTTAAACAAAACATATACGAGGCAATTTCCAGCGTAATTGCCTTATGGACTATAACATAATCGGCGTGCACACTGGAAGAAGTGTTAAAATGAGCTCTATCAGTATAATTATCATTTTTGACAACAGATGGTAGCTTACTACAGTAGAAGTGAAGGTCGCTAAAGGGCTGCTTGTTAGCACTGCAGTGTCTGCCATCTAGCGACCTTGGCAGCGGAACCACATCTTTCAGACACTCCATATTCTCAACTCCTTGCCTCAAAACGCTGTACTTAATGAGGCACACATACATCCACAGAAGTACCTATCTTTCCTTAATCATAAGCAGGGCTCAGAGTTTTAGGTCCTAACAACTTGGGAAATATTTACTTTAATGCACTAAAAATGTTAAAAATATGTGCTGAAAAGTAAAAAATCTTATGCGTTCCATTCACATGACTTTCTCTACATCTTTGCAAAAATTATTGTTAAAAAGCTTAGGCTTCTGTTTACTTCATGCTAATCGAGAAAAAATGGCAGAAATAGTCTTATTACTTGCTTCCTTGTAAGTAGAAGCGAAATAAGGGAGTACCATAGGTTAAAGTGATGGTCAAAAGCTGGTTGGTATGTGACTGAAGTTCCTTTGTTTGTATGGACACGAGTTGACAAATTCCTGTATGAGAAAAGTGCAAGTTTTAAAAGCTGAAACTAAAAACAAGGGATATCTTAAAAACGACCAACTCCACGGAAAAAATGCATATAACGTAAATTGTGTGTTTTAGCGTGCTCTACATTTTTTGTGTGGTAAGGTTTTGTCTATCTCTTACGGTTTAGCAGTTATACAAAATTCCGTAAAAATCATCCAGAATAAAGTAGTCATCAGAGGTTATTCCCAGAAAATTCAAGATATAAATTTTATTTGTCAGGTAAATATGTTTAATATACGAAATTTTAATCAGAATTGTTAGAGCAATTTTGAGAAAATCAACCTTTTCAAAAAAAGTTCCTTGTAAAGGGTAGTTTGGTGTGGGGTGGATTATTCTCAAAATCTTCGTGTCGCATCCCTGGAAGATAATGAACTTAAATACCACGTTTGGTATTTTACCGCCTTTTCCTTTTTGAATTATCATGTTCACAGACACACGGACACATATACGGACCTTTTTCTGAAAATGCTTTTTTTTTGGATACAGGGGACTCTAAAATATGTACTTCCGGTAAAATCTCGGTATCGAATTTTTGGGTGCAGCATTACAATACGTTCTCTATACACTATGCACATAGTACGTATAGAGAAAGTAAAAATCATATGTGTTCCATTCACAAGACTTTCTCTACCTATTCTTCAATAAACTATTCTTATAAAAGCTTATTCTTCTGTTTACTTGAAGCTAATCGAGATAAACATTACAGAAATGGTCTGTACTCCTTATAAGCAGAGGCTAAAGCGATAGCCAAAAGCCGGCCGCTCTCAGCTTGAAATATGTCTCTTAAATAGCCAAGAGTAAACAAATTCCTGCTTGAGAAAAGCAATTGAAATAATAACAGGGTATATCTCGGAAATCGTTAAGTCTACAAAAACTGTATATCACATAAAGTGTATGTTTTAATGATATCTACATTTTTGTCTATGTCTTACAGTTTACGCAGAGCCCTTCAGAGGCTACACTCAGGAAATTCAAGATTTACATTTCATCTTCCATGAACATATTTAAAAAATATAGCATTTTAACAAATACGTTAGTCATTTTTGAGAAAAGCAGCAATTTTAGAAACACGTTCTATGTAATGGGTAGTTGTGGTGGGAGGATGTTTGTTTTAAATCTTCATTCAGGACGATACTGTATAACTGATAAACCTCAAGAGATAGAGAGAAAATTACTCGTTAAAACACACTATTTATGTTACATGCATTTTTGTAGAATTAACCATTTCCGAGATATTCTTTATTGTTGGTTTCAATTCTAAAGCATTTAAACTTTCCTCAAACAGTACGTCATCTTTGTTTCATGTCTCTTTTGTTTTACTCATGAAAAGAGAATAGTTTTCAATTGTACCAAATGGCTACCAGTTTTTAAAACATATGACTATCACTTTATCCTAGTGTATTCCCTTCTACTTACAAGGAAGCAAGTAATAAGACCATTTCTGTTAATGTTTATCTTGGTTAGCGTGAAGTGAATAAAAGAATAAACTTTTGTAAGAAAAGTTTGTTGCAGAACAGATAGAGAAAGACATGTGATTGGAACAGAAGCGATTTTTCAGCGTGACTATACGTTTCCAACTCCTTCCACACGGATGGGTGGAACAAACCATGCTAGTCTCTTGTACCCAAGGTCGCGGGTTCAAACCTGGCGGAGGGGATGGATTTTTTCGGAAGGGAAGTACAGCCTTGGGTTCCGTGACGTAGATTTACGGCACATAAAGGAACCTCAAGCCTGATAAAGAGGTCTCCCTGTATATACCTACGTACAGACATGTGAAGAGTAAAAGCACGGGAAAGTTTGCGACGTTGCCGCTTGGTATATAAATGTAAAGCTTCCCTAGTGAGGGAAATGCCTGTTTCACAATGAGAGATGGCACTGCGAGGTATGAAGCATTGCGGTCATTTAGTTGCAATAAAAAGTGTTTTACTGCACCGCTGGGGCCGAGCCGTAAATATCACATCTCCCGCGCACTACACTTCAACTTGCCTACTCTTTAATTAAAAATGTGTGCACTTCTGCCACATTTCCATCCCAAACTTAAACCTCGCTTCCTAAAACAAATATTCGCGTAAATCACTGTTTTTATCTAGCACGTACATGGTATTGCATTCCAATAAAAAATTCGATACCGTAATTTCACTGCAAATACAAGTTTTAGGGACCCTTGTTACACTCACATGACTTTCTCTAGCTACTCTACAGACAAACTTCTTAAAAAGAGTATTCTTCTTTCTACACAATGCTAATCAGAATGCTCTTATTACTTAGTTCCTTATAAGTAGAAGGCAACTAAAGGAATGTGATAGTCAAATGTTTTAAAAGCTGTCGTTATGCGATTGTCATTGCAAATCGCTTCTTTGCTTGGCCAGCAGTAGAACAAAAGAAAAACGGACACTTGCTGTCTGCAACTGTACTTTACAATTGAAACCAACACCAACGGTTACCTACACACAAATTGTGTGTTTCATGAGATGTACATTTTTGCAGGTAAGCAAACTTCATCCAGAATAATGTAGTCTTCAGAGGCTAGACCCACAAAATGCAAGATATACGTATTATTTGGGATGTAAATAGCTTTAATATATGGCATTTTAATAATAATCATTAGAGCTATGTTTTAGAAAATCAAAATTTTCGAACATTTTTCCATGCAAAGGGTAGTTTGTGATGGGGTGATTTTCTAGAACATTTTCATGTCGCATTGTTGAAAATACTAAACTTAAATACAAAATTTGGTACTTAGCGGTCATTTCGTTTTTGAACTATGTTGTTCACAGACACACACGGACATTTTTATAAAAAATCTTTTTTCGGACTCAGAGGATCCCAAAACATATATTTCCGATGAAATTTCGACATCAAATTTTTGGGTGGAATCAAAACTGATTTTTCTCAAAAGTAGTAGTAATGATTTTGATTAAAATGTCCTGTATAGCAGATAATTACGTGATAAATAAAATATATGTCTTGAAGTGTTTGTCATTCTGAGTGACCTATAAGAAACCATGTACAGCGTGGAAGACATTGCGCTTCGTAATGAGAAGTCTGAAGAAGGGGAGCGCAGCGTCCACCAGGCCTTAGTGCGGCCAGTTGGAGTAGCATGCTGGGACCATACAGTCAAACTGATACACAGACGGGCGGTTAAACTCATAAACAGAGCTCAACATTTTGGGCTTACGAAAGACGAACAGAATAAATGGGAAACACATAGCTTAGTCGCACTCTTTAAAGATTATACTGGTTTAAATGCATTGGTGGACGTTAGAAAGAGGATAGAAAACCCAACATACTATGGACGAAACGATCATTTGTATAACATTAAGGGTAGAAGGTACAGAACCGACGTAGGAAAATTATCTTTTGTTAATAGGATCATTGAAGAATGAATTGCCTTTCAGGGCTGGCCTCTGCCCTTAAAGGAGTTTAAAGAGAATAAATGTTAGAGTAAATATTGTGAAGTAATTAACAATTTCAAATCTGTATTAGTGTATATTATTATGAATGTATATATTAGTAACGTATAGTATTAATGTTGAGGCTTCATAGCAACTGTTTATAAACCTGCTGGTAATTGACATAAGTATTGCTGTACTGAATAATAATAAGTTAGGCATTTAAAAAAATATGTATATGTAATATGTTAGTTCTGTTACTATTCTTAATTTAACTGTGACATTATTATTGTAAGTGAATTGAGTACATTTTACTCTGCCACCGGGCAGCACCAAATTGCAGACAATAAATAAATACACACATACAATTTCTGAGATATTCCCTGTTATTGGTTTCAGTTTTAAAATGCTAATCCATTTCTGCAATGGGAAGTCGTTATTGGTTTCTTTCTCCTGCTCGAGCAAAGAGAGCGGAACTTCAATACCAGCACACTGTGATAGTTTTCACTATCGCGCTCTAGCCTAGTGTATTCCCGCCTATCTATAAGCAAGTATGCAGTTACCGTATTTCTGCAAGTGTGAAATAGAGAGCAAACAATCTCATGTGTTCCATTCACATGACTTTCTCTACATCTCTGCAACATATTATTCTTAAAAAGCTAATGCTTTTATTTACTTCATGCTAATCGAGAAAAGATTATCAGAAATAGTCTTATTACTTGCTTCCTTGTAATTAGAAGCGAAATAAGGGAGTAGCATAGGTTAAAGTGATAGGCACAAGCTGGTTGCTATGTGACTGAAGTTCCTTTGTTTGTATGGACACGAGTTGACAAATGCCTGTATGAGAAAAGTATAATTTTTTCAAAGCTGAAACCAAAAACAAGGAATATCTCGAAAACGAAGAACTCCATGAAAAAAGTATATAACATAAATTCAGTTCTTATTATAAATTGTGTGTTTTAATTTGCTCTACATTTTTGTGTAGCAAGTTTTTGTCCATCTCTTACGGTTTAGCAGTTATTCAAAATTCCGTAAAGTTCAGCCAGAACAAAGTAGTCCTCAGAGGCTGTTCCCACAAAATTCAACATATACATTTTATTTGTCATGTAAATATCTTTAATATACGACATTTTAATCAAAATCGTTACATCCAATTTAAGAAAATCAAACTTTTGGAAAAAAGTTGCAAGTAAAGGGTAGTTGGGGGTGGGGTTTTCCCTTGAAAATCTTTGTGCCGCAAAATTGGAAGAAACCAAACTTAAATACCAAGTTTGGTGTTTTACCGACTTTTAGATTTTGAGTTATCATGTTCACAAAATCTCGGACACACACAGGACCTTTTTCTGAAAATCCTTTTTTTGGATACAGGGGACTCTAAAACATATATTTCCCGTGACATCTGGGTATCAAATTTTCGGGTGGAATGCAATACCTACTCTGTACACTATGAACATAGCACATATAGAGAAAGTAATACATTTCTGTTAGAAGAAGTAGCGAAGGTCACGTGAATGTAACATATCACATTTTTAAAGAATCAGTCAAATTATACATTTCCTTTGTTACATTGATTTAGATCATTTTTCGGCCAATCAAAACGTTCGTTGTTTCGCAATCCTGGGTAAGAAGGTGGTTACGGCAACCAGAGGAGCTATTGTGGCAGAGGGTGTAAACAAAATGGCAGCTTTAATATTCCGTATTTTCACCTTTGCTTCTAAATTCAGAATTTGAAAACCAATCGGATGTGCTCCATTCAGACGACTTTCCCTAGCTGTTCCGCTAACAAACCTTTTATTCAAAAGATAATTCTTTTCGCTGCATCTAGATAAACATAAGTAGGACGGAAATAAAGGATTGGACAGGCTAAAGCGATAATCAAGTATTTAACAGCCGGCTGCTATGTGAAACAATTAAAATTCCAGTCTCTTTGCTTGCCAGGAGTAAACAAACGAGAAACGAGAAGAAAGATGTCTTCCCGTTCGAGAAAAGTTTTAAGTGACTTAAAATTCACAACAATAATCTGGAATATCTCGAAAATGGTTGACTTTACAAAAAGGTGTATATAACGTAAATTGTGTGTTTTAATGAACTCTACATTTTTGTGTGGTCATTTGTTATCTATCTCTTATGGTTATACAAAAGAACAAAGAGGTCTTGAGAGACTATTCCCAGAAAATTCAACTTATAGTTTTATTGTTACAAAACATAAAGAAGTTTAATCAAAATCGTCAGAGGCATTTTCGAGGAAATGAAAATTAGCGAAACTTTTTACATGTAAAGGGTTGTTGGGGAATTTTCTTGAAAATCTTCGTGTCGCGTCCCTGGAGGATACTAAACTTAAATACCAAGTTTGATATTTAACCGACTTTTCGTTTTTGATCTGTCATGTTAACAGATACACACACATACACACAGACACACACACAGACACACAAACACACAGACACACTCGTGGACCTTTTCCTAAAAATGTGTTTTTTTTGTTCTTTTTACTTTCTCTATGCATGGTGTATAGAAAAGGCATTGCACTCCACCCAAAAATTGCATATGGATATTTCACCAGAAATATTTGTTTTAGAGTCCCCTATATCCAAAAAAAGCATTTTCAGAAAAACGCCCGTGTGTGTGTGTGTCCCTGTGTCTGTGAACGTGATACCTCAAAAACGAAAAGTCGGTAAAATACCAAACTGGGTATTTAAGTTTAGTATCTTCCAGGGATGCGACACGAGGACTTTGAGAAAAATCCCCCCACCTCAAACTGCCCTTACCATAGAACTTTTTTCGAAAATTTAGATTTTTTCAAAAATGCTTCTAACGATTTTGATTAAAATATCGTATATTAAAACTATTTTCCTGAGAAATAAAATGTATATCTGGAATTTTCTGGAAATAGCCTCTGAAGATTACTTTATTGTGGATGAAATTTACGGAATTTTGCATAAGTGATAAACCGCAAGAGATGGACAAAAACTTACCACTCAAAAAATTTAGAGCGCGTCAAACCACACAATTTATGTTATATAATTTTTTTTGTGAAGTTTATTATTTTTGAGATAGTCATTGTTTTTGGTTTCAGCTTTAAATAGATACTTTTCTCATACAGGAATTTGTCAACTCGTGTCCATACAAACCAAGGAACTTCAGTCACATAGCAACCAGCTTTTGACTATCACTTTAACCTATGGTACTCCCTTATTTCGCTTCTACTTACAAGGAAGCAAGTAATAAGACTATGTCTGCTAATTTTTCTCGATTAGCATGAAGTAAATGGAAGAATAAGCTTTTTATCAATAATTTATTGCAGAGATGTAGAGAAAGTCATGTGAGTAGAGGACATCGGATTTTTGAACTACAAATTAACCGAAGCTGTATACTGACATACGCATGCTTATTAATAGAAGTTCAACTTTGAACCTTGTTTTCTTGTAAACTTGTGAAAAACATTTTTCCGTACGGAAAACGTCGCACACTCGGCTTGTTTGCTTCCACATTTTTGTATTATCTCTCAAAAGGACATTTTTGGTATAATTTTCTAATTTTTACAAATAAAATATTACATTTTCAAAAAACTAAGGGTTTTGGAGAGTACAAAAATAACAATTTTTCTACAATAATTAGGGTAGTATAAAAATCTTATAATAGTAGAACTATTCGTAAATCATTTATTGAAAAATCTTGATTCTTTGATCGAATATTTTCTCTACATGGTGCGTAGGTAGGGAAGGTATTGCACTCCATCCAGAAATTTGATACCGGAAATACACATTATAGGATCCCATATATAAAAGATATTTGTAGGAAAAGGTCCGTGGTGTGTGTGTGTGTGTGTGAATGTGTGTGTATGTGTGTGTACCTTCTGGCAGCATAGCTCACAAACGACAAATTTGTTAAATAGGTTCCATACTTGTTATTTAACTTTAGTACGTTCAAAGGATGCGACACGAAGATTTTCAAGAAAATCCCCCTCTCCCAACTACCCTTTACATGGAAACATTTTCGAACATTTTTAGTTCCTTAAAAATTACTCTAACGATTTTGATTAAACTTCCGTATATTAAAGACATTTATATAACAAATGAACTGCATATCTTGAATTTTCTGGGAAATGGCATCTGAAGACATATTTATTCTGAATTTTGTATAACTGGTAACGTTTAATAGATAGACAAGAACTTACTACACGTAGAATGTAGATCTTGTTAAAATTCAAACTTTATGTCATATACATTTTTTTTCGTGGAGTTGGCCGTTTCTGAGATATTCTTTGTTATTGGTTTCAGTTTTAAAATATGTACTTGAAAATTTTCTCATATCGGAACTTGTCAACCTTAGTCATGCATAAAATTGCATTTCAATCACATTTGAATATCACTTTAGCCTGTGTATTTTCTTATTTCCCTTCTACGTATAACAAAATAAGTAATAAGACAGTGAAGCATGAATTAAATAGAAGAATAAGCTTTTTAACTATAATTTCTTACAGAGATGTAGAGAAAGTCATGTGAATGGAACACATCAGATTTTTTTCATACTCTTCCAAAAGTTTTTATTTTTAAAAATTTAATCCTTTATTTTTCAAAATTGGAATATTCTTTTGAAAAATATGTATGGTCATTTTATTTAATGTACTTTTGAGAGTCAGTTAAAACTTTTTGAAGCAAATTAGCAAACCATTTTGATTATGGAAAATTCTGCAAAAATGTTTGGAAGGGAATAAAGGTTTAAAGTTGGGTGTGTCAGTATATTAATATAACCTCGCACTTGCACATTTATAGCTTTACGTAATTGGTAGTTCAATTGTTCCAAGTGAGGGAAACTATATATTTAGATTTGATTTTATTTTACTAGTAAGGACAATTATCTTTTAATTTTTCATACTCTTTGTTCAAATTTCATAGATGCATGACGTAAGTCGAGATAACAATTTACAGAAATAGTTGCATGACGCAGCTAAACTGATAGGTCTAATGTTTAAAAGTGGGTCGCCATATTCCATTAGTAGCGTTCTGGGAACTCGTTTGATAAACTTGTCCAATGTCCAGATTTCGTTATGCGCTGACCAAACCTTAGCTCGGATATTCTTTGAATATACGATTTGTCATAACGAAATAACAAGGAAAGTTAGTTATCAACACAAAGTTACACTACCTTACTCTATTTCTCAACGTCATTGCTATCAAGGTATTTATTGTCACGTGCTACCGGTTTTTCAATGCTAATGTTATACTTTTCTGCCACAAAAGAATTTATTCGTTTTTACTCTCTCTATACGTACTACGTACATAGTATATAGAGAAGGTATTCCACTCCACCAAAAAAATCTATACCGAGATTTAACTGGAAATATATGTTTTAGGGTCTCCTGTATCCAAAAAAGTTTTATCAGAAAATGGTCCCTGTGTGTGAGTGTGAGTGTATGTGTGTGTGCCCGCGTGTGTCCGTGTGTCTGTGAACACAATAACTCAAAAACGAAAAGTCGGTAAAATACCAAATTTGGTATTTAAGTTCAGTATCTTCCATGGATGCGGCACGAAGATTTTGAGAAAAATCCCCACGCCAAACTACCCTTTAGATGGAACTTTTTTCGAAAATTTTGGATTTTGTCAAAAATGGCTCAAACGATTTTGATTAAAATATCATATATTAAAGATATTTACCTGACAAATAAAATGTATATCTTGAATTTTCTGGGAATAGCCTCTGAGGACTACTTTATTTTGGATGAATTTTACGAAATTTGTAATAGTTGCTAAACCGTAAGAGATGGATAAAAACTTACCCCACAAAAATATACAGCACATTAAAACACACACTTTATGTTACATACATTTTTTCATGGAGTTGATCGTTTTTGAGATATTGCTTGTTCTTGGTTTCAGCCTTGAAAACCTTGTACTTTTCTCATACATGAATTTGTCAAGTCGTGTCCATACAAACAAAGGAATTTCAGTGACATAGCAACCAGATTTTGACTATCACTTTAACCTATGTTACTCCCTTATTTCGCTTCAATTTACAAGGAAGCAAGTAATAAGACTATTTTTTTCTAAGTTTTTGTGGAATGGCATGAAATTAAAAGAAGCGTAAGCTTTTTAACAATAATTTGTTGCAGAGATGTAGAGAAAGTCATGTGAGTGGAACACATCAGATTTTTTCTTAATGCACAAAATGTTCGGCCAATCGAATGCTACAGACAAATAACACAAGTGTATGTTGATAATGCAATGAACGAGTCTTCAGTGAGGAAATGACACATAATTTACGAGTAATCAAGGAAGAACATAACAGTGTGTACGATAAAGACCGTTCATCAACCGTTATGGACCAGTTGAAAAAGAATTCAGAAAAACCGGTGTTTCACTTTGGACACCGTACATGACTTTTTGGATGGAAAAGATTTGCCAGTCATGAAGACCTCAACATGTTGGCTCAGATGTTTAGCGGTGGAAGAGTGTACCACGTGACAATAAACACCTTGATAGCAATGACGTTGACAAATAGAGTAAGGTAGTGTTGATAACTTTCCTTATTGTTTAGTTATGTCAAATGGTCTGTCACTTTATTCATGGCCCCGGTATATAAAACTGAACTTACGTGTTACACTTTAGAAGGTGTTTCGCCTGCAGGTGCTGCTATGTAAATGATGTTTGTAAATAAGTGCTGTTGACATATTTTCTTCCACTTTTATAGTTTATTGGAGATTTCATTTATCTTCTCTACACTTTACATAGTACATAGTTAGATACGGTACTGCATTCCACCTAAAAGTTTGATACCAACATTTCACTAAAAATACACGTTTAATGGTCCCCTGAATTTAAAAAAGATTTTTTTTTTAAAAAAAAGGAACTTGTGTTTGTGTGTGATTGTGCATAGCATAAATCAAAAAGCAAAAGTCGGTCAATACCAAACTTGGATACAAGATGAAGGTTTTCAAGAAAATCCCCCCCACACTACCCTTTACATGGAAACATTTCGTAAATGTTATGGCTCTAACGATTTGGATTAAAATACAGTATATTAAAGATATTTACAGGACAAATAAAATGCATATTATGAGATTTCTGGGATTATCTCTAAAGATCTCATCATTCTAGATGGATTTTGCTGATTTTTTTATAATTGGTACACCGTAAGAGATAGACAAGAACTTTCTACACAAAAAATGTAAATCTCTTTGAAATACACAATTTATGTCATATACATTTTTTTCGTGGAGCTGACAGTTTCGGAGATATTCCTTGTTATTAGGTTTGAGTTTTAGAATACCTAAAAGTGTTTTTCATACGAAAATTTGAAAAATTCCTGGCAGTGCGAAGAAACGAATTTCACGCACATAGTAAACAGTTTTTAAAACATTTGACTATCACTCTACCCTAGTGTATTCCCTTCTACTTACAAGGAAGACAATTTCTGATCATGTTTGTCTCGATTAGCATGATGTAGAGAGAAAAATCAACCTTTGTAAGACTAATGTGTCGGAGAACATAGAGAAGGTCAATGTGATTGTTTACTTCTTGGGAAAGGGAATAGACACATTTGCGGAAGTGGTCGACACAAATTGATACTGAAGAGATTAAAGGAGAGCTTTGAGTTTGCATAAACTTCATTCTAGAAATGGTTAACAGAAAATAGTGCGGGTACTGGTGAGTTTTGTTCTAATAAGTAGATAGTAAATTAATGTTTTCAAAAAGTTTGTGCTCACAATTTACGGTGTTAGAAACACAAAATGAGGAACTTTTAGTACATTAGTTTGGATTCATCGTCCGAAGAAATCAAAGGATTTTACTTACGCCATTATTGGTGTTGGCGTTGAGCTCGTGTGAGTCTCAATGCTGCTATATACCAGATATTAATTACATCGTGCAAAAACAATTTACAACTCTTAAACAATTCAGAACAATTAAAAAAAGATCTATATTTTTACTTTCTCTACACGTACAATGTACATAGTGTATATAAAAGGTATTGCAATGCAACCAAAAGTTCTATTTCACCCTGAATACTTGTTTTAGTGTCCCCTATATCCAGAAAATAAGCATTTTTAGAAAAAGGTCAGTGTGTTGGTCCATATGTGAGTGTCTATGAACACGACAACTCAAAAACGAAGAGTCCGTAAAATACTAAACTTTATATTTAAGGAAAAGATGCGACACGAAGATTTTGAGAAAATCCTTCCTCTCCAAACTACCCTTTACGTAGAAAAATTTTCGAAAATTTGTATTTTCTCAAAAATGGCTCTAATGATTTTGATTAAAATGTCGTATATGACAAATAAAATGTATATATTGATTTTCTGGAAATAACCTGAAAATACTTTATTCTGGATGAATTTTGCTGGATTTTACATAGCTAGTAAACCGTAAGAGATAGACAAAAACTTCCTACACAAAAAATGTAGCTCTCGTTAAAACACACAATTTGTGTTATAGACTTTTTTCGTGGAGTTCAGTATTTTTTAAATATTCCTTGTTGTTTGTTTTAGTTTTAAAATACTTGTATTTTTCACATACGGGAATTTGTCAACTCCTGGCAACGCAAAGAAACGGATTTCATCAACATGGCAACCAGCTTTTAAAAGATTTGACTATCGTTTTACTCTAATGTATTATTTCCCCTCTACTTACAAGAAAGCATTTCTGTTAATGTTTATATCGATTCACATGAGGCAGATAGAAGAATAAAGTTTTTAACAACAATTTGTTAAAGAGAAAGTCATGTGAATGGAACACATCATACTCTTTTTCTACAAAAACCTACGCGCGTGTGAACAGGACAACTCAAAAGTGAACTTGTTATTCAATTTTTTTACCTGGCTAGAAGCCCGAGAAGATTTTGAATTAACACGTCGCCAGGAAAGCTTCAGTTCTTATTTTGTTATTCAAGTTTATCTTCCAAAAATACGACAGGAAGATTTTCAGGGAAATCCGCTCAACCCAGATTATTATCCTTTATAAGCAATATTGGTTAATAATTGTTTTTAAAAATCGTTGCAATGGTTTTTATTAAGATACCATGTATTGAAGATATTTACATTTTAAATAAAATGTAGGCCTTCATTTTTCTGGGTACAGTCTCTGAAGACCTCTTCATTCTGGGTAACTTTTATATAACAGAAAGAGATAGACAAAAACTTAATACACAAAAAGTGTACATCTCGTTAAAAAAATCTGATGTGTTCCATTCACATGACTTTCTCTTCATCTCTGCAACATTGTTAAAAAGCTTATGCTTCTATTTACTTCATGCTAGTCAAGAACAAATTAGCAGAAATTGTCTTATTACTTGATTCCTTGTAAGTAGAAGCGAAATAAGGAAGTATCATAGGTTAAAGTGATAGTGAAAAGCTGGTTGCTATGTCACTGAAGTTCCTTTATTTGTATGGACACGAGTTGACAAATTCCTGTATGAGAAAAGTATAAGTTTTTCAAAGTTGAAACTAAAATCAAGAAATATCTCAAAAACGATCAAGTTCACGAAAAAAATGTATGTATAATAAATTGTGTGTTTGAACGTGCTCTACATTTTTGTGCGATAAGTTTTTGTCCATTTCTTACCGTTTAGCAGTTATGCAAAATTCCGCAAATTTCATCAAGAATAAAGTAGACTATTCCCAGAAAATGCAAGATATACATTTTATTTGTCAGGTAAATATCATTAATATACGCTACTTTAATCAAAATCAGTAGAGCCATTTTTGAAAAAATCAAAATTTTCGAAAAAAGTTCCATGTAAAGGGTATTTTGGGTTGGGGTGATTTTTCTCTAAATCTTTGTGTCGCATCCCTGGAAGATATTTATTTTAAATACCAAGTTTGGTATTTTACCGACTTTTCATTTTTGAGTTATCGTGTTCACAGACACACGGACACACACACACACACACGGGCCTTTTTGTGAAAATGCTTTTTTTTTTATACAGGGGGTCCTAAAACATATATTTCCGGTGAAATTTCGGTATCGAATTTTCGGGTGGAGTGCAATACCTTCTCTATACACTATGTACATAGTACATGTAGAGAAAGTAATAATCAGTTTGTGGCATCAAGCAGATCGAAAATATTTTTATTATAGATTTCAAGTTTTGAATACTTTTACCATGTTCGAGTCAAGTCGCCATTGGTTTTCTCTTGTTGTCAGTTACAGAATGATCTGATGTGTTCTATATCTCTTCCGCAGACAAACTATTCTTACAAAAGAGTATTCTTCTATTTACTTCATGCTAATCAAGATAAACATTAACAGAAATAGTCTCATTACTTAGCTCCTTATAAATAGAAGGGAATATACTGGGCTAAAGTGATAGTCAAATATTTTATAAGCTGTCGCTATACGTCATTGAGATTAGGTGTGTTTCCATGGTCAGGAGAAAAAAAAAAAGAGTTATGAAGCGCTTTAGGATTTTCCGTTTGAGAAAAGTTTGTTTTAACACTGAAAAAAATAATAGGGAATATCTCTGAAATGATTAGCTCTACAGAAAAATGTATATGTCAAATTGTGGCTTTTAACGAGATCCACCTTTCTGTCTTTCTCTTGCTGTTTACCAGTTATACAAAAATCTCTCGGAAGAATAGGACTTCAGGTACTATTGCAAAGAAATTAAAGATATTTATTTTATTTCCCATGAACACATCTTTAATTCAAAATCATTCAGCAAGTTGAACATTTCGAAAAATGTTCCCTGTAAAGGGTATTTTTGTTTGGCAGATTTTCTCGAAAATCTTCGTGTCGCATACTTGGAAGATATTGAACTTAGAAGTAAATATCAAATTTGGTATTTAACGAACTTTTCCTTTTTACTTTCTCTACACATACTATGTATATAGTGTATAGAGAAGGTATTGCACTCCCCCAGGAATTCGATATAGAGATTTCACGGGAAATATATCTTTTTGGGCCCCCTGTATCCAAAGAAAGCATTTTCAGAAAAAGGTCCGTGTGTGTCCGTGAACATGATAACGCAAAAACGAAAAGCTAGTAAAATACCAAATTTGGTATTTAAGTTTAGTATCTTGGAGGGATGCGACACGAATATTTTGAAAAAAATCCCCGCATCCCAAACTACCCTTTACATGGAACATTTTTCGGAAATGTTGATTTTCTCAAAAATAGCTCTAACGATTTTGATTAAAATATCGTATATTAAAGATATTTACGTCACAAATAAAATGTATATCTTGCATTTTCTAGGAATAGCCTCTGAAGACTACTTTATTCTGAATGAATTGTATGGAATTTTGCATAACTACTAAACCGGAATAGATGACAAAAACTTGCCACACAAAAAATGTAGAGCACGTTAAAACACACAATTTATGTTACATACATTTTTTTTCGTGGAGTTTTATTTTTTCGTGGAGTATTTGTTTTAGATATTCCTTGTTTTTGGTTTCAACTTTGAAAAACTTATACTTTTCTCATACAGGAATTTGTGAACTCCTGTCCATACAAACAAACGAACTTCAGTCACATAGCAACCAGCTTTTGACTATCACTTTAACCTATGGTACTCCCTTATTTCGCTTCTGCTTACAAGGTAACTGTTTTTTCTCAATTAGCATGAAGTAAATAGAAGCATAAGCTTTTTTACAATAATTTGTTGCAGAGATGTAGAGAAAGTCATGTGAATGGAACACATCAGAGTTTTGTTTTATGCTGTGCATACACACACGATCATTTTCTCAGAATGGATTATTATTATTATTATTATTATTATTATTATTATTATTATTATTATTATTATTATTATTATTATTATTATTATTATTATTATTATTATTATTGAGGGGTCTCGAAACATCTACTTGCGGCGAAATCTCATATGGAATCTTTGGTTTGAATGGCACACCTTCTCTATCTACCATGCACATTTGTACTAGAGAAAGTAAAAGTGTGAGTATTCTTGTTGTATCTACAAGTACATACAAGAATAAGAAGAGCGAGCAGAGAAAGCCATAACATTCTTGTCTCTCAAGACGAAGCAAAGTTGTGTATTGTTGAGTAATGTGGTTGCTATGGCAACACCAGAAAGCCTTGAAATCAAGCAGCGAATGCTATCAAAGAGATGTAACCATTGTTTGGGCGACGCTATGATCCGAGCCGGTCAAAATGGCGGGGCACGCTGCTCCCAGCGGCGCTCAAAATCAAACCTTTTGCTTTTAGAAACACAATCTCTTTAAGCCTGTGTACGTTGTCATGCTTATTTTTACCATTTCTGAAAAAAGATATTACAGCACTGAAAATGCATTAGAAACATAGAATCTCTTATTTTAATTGCAACTTACGTTTTATTTTAGAAGCTTTTGCAAAGAAAAGATTTATAACATTTTAGTGCACGTTTTTGCGAATGATATAATAGCATGTTTAGGAAGACGATTCTATCATTTATTTTCTATATAATGTATTTTTTTACCTTTTCTATCATATAAAACGTACATAGTATGTAGAAAACGTGTCACAGTCCACCCAAAAAACTCGATACCGAGATTTCATCGGAAATATTTGTTTGAAGACCCCTGGATCAAAAAAAGACTAAAAAAAAGTGGTCGTTCGCGTCTATATCTGAATTACAAACTAAACAACGAAATTTCGTTAAATACCGAACTTGGTATTTAAGTTGTGCATATTTTACGGACGTGACAAGAAGATTTTCATGAAAATCCCAAATGAAGAACTACCTTTTACAGAAATATTTTTTGTAATTTTCGATTTAGGTTTGTGACAAATAAAATCTAAATCTCGAATTTTACCGGAATGCCTTCTAAAGACCTGTTTATTCTGGATGTTGTTGTTTTGTTTGCTTTGGAAATCTGCATAACTAGTCTACCGTAAGAGATAGATAAAAAATGTAACACACACATTTTTTTCCTGGTGTTGACCGTTTTCAGGATATTCCTTGTTATTATTTTCAGTTTTAAAACATTTAAACTTTTCTCATACGGGAACGTGTTAACTCCTGGCCACATAAAGAAACGGATTTCAATCACATAGCAACCAGCTTTTAAAACATTTGACTATCACTTTAGTCTAGTGTACTTACAAGGAAGCAAGTAATAAGACTGTTTCTGTTAATGTTTATCTGGATTAGTATGAAGTATAAAGAAGATTATTAGCAATAATTTGTTACAGAGATGTAGAGAAAGTCATGCAAATGGAACACCTAAAGTCTTGTTCTCATTTTCTTGAAAGGTGCTCCATTTGAACACTAAGCTGTGCATAGACACCCGGACCTTTTTCTAACAATAATTTTTTGTGATTCTTCATGGCACCTGAAAATGAATATTTGAAAACATGATGTTATATAGTAAAGTTAATGAGACGCAGTTGAAGCTCGTGCACTGATAACGTTACCAATAAACAAGCAACAGCTCAAAGAGAAACCTGGAGCCAAATAAGAAAATATGATGTTTCCATTCACATGACTTTCTCTGCAACACATTACTGTTAAAAAGCTAAGGCTTCTATTTGCTTCATGCTAATCGAGAAAAAAATAGCAGAAATAGTCTTATTACTTGCTTCCTTGTAAATAAAAGCGAAATAAGGGAGTACCATAGGTTAAAGTGATAGTCAAAAGCTGGTTGCTATGTCACTGAAGTTCCTTTGTTTGTATGAACACGAGTTCACAAATTCCTGTATGAGAAATGTATGAGTTTTTTAAACGTGAAACAGAAAGTAAAGAATATCTAAAAAAATGACCAACTCCAGGAAAATAATGTATATAACATAAATTGTGTGTTTTAATGTGCTCTACATTTTTTGTGTGTTTTGTTTTTGTCTATCTCTTACGGTTCAGCAGTTATGCAAAATTCCGTAAAATTCATCCACAATAAAGTAGTTTTCAGAGGCTTCTCCCACAAAATTCAAAACATAAATTTTATTTGTCAGGTAAATATCTTTAATATACGATATTTTAATCCAAATCGTTAGAACCATTTTTAAGAAAATAAAAAGTTTGAAAAAGTTCCGTGTAAATGGTATTTTGGGTTTGGGGAATTTTTCTCAAAATCTTCGTGTCGCATCCCTGGACGACCGTGAACTTAAATATCAAGATCGGTTTTTACGGGACTTTAGTTTTCAGTTATACTGTCTATAGACACACACACGGTCATTTTTCTAAAAATGTTTTCCATTTGTTTTGATTCTGGGAAATGTATTTCCGCTGAAAACACGGTATTGAATATTTGGCTGGAGTACAATAATTGCTGTTCTGCTATGTACATTACACTAGCAATATAAAACCTTGATATTGAATATTTGAGCAAACTGCATGCGGAAGTGTTTAGACCCAAAGTGAATGCAAGGTCTGATTCTCTGTGTCTAGATAATGTTTTCCTTTACAGATTATTATTTTCAAAAACAGCACAGGTCTTCAGTTTTTAATGAATCCTGAAAACTGCAGTAACAAAAATTGTTTATGCTACCAAACATGGAATTGAACCAGTCAAAGTTGATATATTCTGGAAAAAGCCAGAGAATGGCCGTCTGTTTCCCGCGTGTGCTGGCTGCATCCGAAGCGGGACAAATTTGCTCTTTTTGGTTCTACAATTTTGGAAAGATATTGTTTTCGCGAAGTGGGGGATACAGACTTAATTTTCAGGTGATTTTGATAAAAAAAGATCGATGTTTGTTTTTTGTACCAAAAAGCCTTTGTAGCTTAAAGTACATTTTTGCAGTCTTATATTCGTTTAGGGCGCTTGTAACACATGTTTTTGGACGCTATTTTTAAGCTTTGAGCTGGTTAAATGCCAAACTTTAAAGAAGTTTTCTCAACTTTAATTTTTTTTTGTTATTTTGTCATATTTAAAATGTATCTACTCCCAGGAAAGTGCTGCTAAAGGTTTGACAAATTTCCTCAACATCCTTTATAACTGTACAGTAAAATTATGTATTGGAATTTTGATATTGTCGAACGTTTAGTTTTGGAAAAAAATTAACATAAGCATAGTTTTTTGTCGTCTTTTCACTTTGTGGTATAAAGTTTCTATTTTAAAAACAAATATGAGAAAATTCCGATCAAACATTTTCTTACAAAGGTAGTTTCAGATAACGACAAAAGATAGAATTAATATATCCAGAATGACGTTACATTTTGTGTGGTTTGGATGATTCGTTTGTTGCTAGTGATGTCTGCACAGAAAATGAAAGCTCTAGAAAAAGACTTTGATGTGCCATGTTAAGGAATGGCATATTTATGAAGAACACTTTCAAGGTCGCTTGCCTATACGGAAGGATTAGATTCTGGCACTAAAGTCAAGGGTGCAAGTTGGGTTGCCTATACGGAAGGATTATATTCTGAGGCCTAGAACCAAGGGTGCAAGTTGGGTTGCCTATACGGAAGGATTAGATTCTGGCACTAAAGTCAAGGGTGCAAGTTGGGTTGCCTATACGGAAGGATTAGATTCTGGCACTAAAGTCAAGGGTGCAAGTTGGGTTGCCTATACGGAAGGATTAGATCCTGAGACCTAGAGCCAAGGGTGCAAGTTGGGTTGCCTATACGGAAGGATTATATTCTGGCACTAAAGTCAAGGGTGCAAGTTGGGTTGCCTATACGGAAGGATTAGATCCTGAGACCTAGAGCCAAGGTTGCAAGTTGGGTTGCCTATACGGAAGGATTAGATCCTGAGACCTAGAACCAAGGGTGCAACTTGAGGAATAGACGGCGATTCTAGAGCCAAGGGGTCCTCCTACCTTCAAGCGTCTTGTTGCGGGACAGCAAGGCCAAGAGCACGTCCGGGTTCGGGGGCCCGGGAACGTCCCCCGGGTGGTGTAGAAGGTGCGGTGGTCGGCCCGCCAGGTGAGGGGGCAGTGCCGCCATGTTGGGGCCGGGGCCTGGAGGCGGCAGGCCCGGGGGCGGCCCCTGCACGGCGGCCGACATGGAGAGATCCAAACCTGGAGGAGACAACGTGGTGATCGGGGAAGGAAACAGAGTTCCGGCTGCAGGAGCACCGCGACAGCCGCGGTATGCAGTTTCTACACAAGCCACTTTGATATTCACACCGACACTGTTAAACGTCACCGTTTCTTGTTCCGGGTTGTGTTCGCCAGCATCCTCGAGCAAGACTCACGCGGCCGGCCGGCAGGTATCGATTCCGGTTTAATTTCGCTAAGTGCAAGCTCGTGATTCAGACGCACCCTTGCCACGGAGCTGTTCGTGCCGCCATTATCGAGCATAAGTCTTGATTAGCCCGCACGTGGGGTCGTGTCGGCATGCGCACATCCTCCACCAATCGCAGCACGTCTGCTCCCCTCCCCTCCGCCCTCCATCATCATTTACAATTTGGTCATCATCCAGAAAAACCGAGCGAGGCCTCGAACACACGTCCCTTCATTCCTGTCCACGATCTGCAGGATACATGCCTAAATATGTCTGCCAATTCTCTCTACCAAGAAACTGTGGCATTCCACCCACCAAATCAATATAGACATTTCTCCGGAACTAAATGTTTTGTGGCCCTTGATAGTTAACTTCACATGACTTTCTGTAATAACCGAAGTTTCTATCAAGATGAACATTAGCAGAAATGGTTTTAATGTCTAGTTCCTTATAACTGGAAGAGAAATAAGGGAATACACTAGACCAAAGCGATAGTCAAATGTTTTTAAAGCGGTTATGCATGGCCAAGAGCAAAACAAAGGAAACACAGATAAAAAGTTCGCATTTGACAAAAGTTTCAGTATTTTAAAATTGAAACCAATAACAATGAAACGCAAATGATATAGCCGTGTGTTTTAACGAGATTTTTTTGTGTGGTAAGTTTTTGTCTATCTCTTACGGTTTACTAGTTATGCAAAATTCCGTAAAATTCATCCAGAATAAAGTAGTCTTCAGAGGCTATTCCTAGAAAATTCAAGATATACATTTTATTTGACATGTAAATATGTTAAATATAAGAGATTTTAATCAAAATCGTTAGAGCCGTTTTTGAGAAAATCAAAATTTTCAAATAAAGTTCCATGCAAAGTGTAGTTGGGGGTGGGGGATTTTGTTGAAAACCTTCGTGTCGCATCCAAATCTAAATACCCAGTTTGGTTATTAACAGTGTTTTCGTTTTTGAGCTATGCTGCCCACAGACACACATAGGACATTTTTCTAAAAATGCCTTTTTTGGTTTCAGGGGGTCTCAAAACATGTGTTTTCGGTGAAATCTCAGTATTGAATTTTTGGGTGGAATACAATACCTTCTCTATATACTATGTACATAGTACGTGTAGAGAAAGTGCTAAAGCAGAAGGTTTGAAATCCCAGTCTCTTTGCATGTCCATTAGAAACAAAGGAATGTTGACTGAGGTGGCCAAAGAGTAAATTAAAACATATTCAGCTCTGAAGTGATGTGGTTAAACAGTTGAGCAGATGCAACTGTTTTTGAACGGAGGCGGTCTATTAGCAGGAAACTACATGTTATAATATGGACGCGCCGTGGCCGAGCGGTTAGCCATTCGCCTCTCACCACGGCGACCGCATGTGTTGCACAAAGCGCTGCAGGGGCGGGTTGCCCCCGCCATCCACATTCCATGGGTCATTAGTGTCATCGTCTGCAGTGCCATTTGTGCTAAACACTATTTATAAGCATTGCAAAATATCAAACAATGTACTTCAATGAAAATGTTAAGATAAGGTTTAAGTAAATAACAAAAACATATAAGGTGGGGATATTTTTCTGCGTGTCTTTTCACATCTTTCAAAGATGCTCAATTTTAATTTTATTTTTGGTGTTTTTGTAATCTCTTGCATTTTTTGTTTCGAAATTTATGGGAGTGTCATAGGTCCTTACAGAGAGCCCCGAAAATGAAATCAAGTTTTATTTATGGACGCTCTTTAACTGCTGTGGTTCTCAGCGTCCCATTCTATACTGAGCGTGAACGACCACTTAATTTTGCTCAGAGGCCTCTCTATCAGGCTTGAGGTTATTTTACGTGCCGGGACCAACGGCTTTACTTCCCTTCAGAATGAAGCCATGCTAAGGATTTTTACACCCGAAAAAACCCATGGTCGGTTTGAAGAGAGCCCAGCATGGAAGTGGTCCGTACACCATCGAGCATTTTTACTTTCTCTACACGTACAATGTATAGAGAACGTATTTTATTCCACTCAAAAATGACATACCGAAATTTCACCGGAAATACACACTTTAGGCTCCCCTGTATAAAAAAAAACATTTTTAGAAAAAGCTCCGTATCTCGAAACACGATAACTCAAAAACGAAAAGTCGGTAATGGACTGCATCTGGTATTTTTCCTGTAACGCCACACTTCCAACAATGAAACAGACGAAAGGGGATGAATGAAGTGATTAATGGGGCGACATAGAGGGGGGATGCAGCATTCGCCTGACGAAACTCATTTGTCAAAGAGGGGATTCACCGGGAATCAAACCTGGGACCTCCCAAATTGGAGGAAATTTAATCTCGAAATTTTGAGTGGAATGGAAGGCTTCTTCTAAGTTTGCGCCAGATAAAGTAAAAATCTGATGAGTTCCATTCACATGACTTTCTGTACATATTTGCTGCAAATTATTGTTAAAGAGCTTATGCTTCTATTTACTTCATGCTAATTCAGAAAACTTTAGCAGAAATAGTCTTATTACTTGCTTCCTTGTAAGCAGAAGCGAAATAAGGGAGTACCATAGGTTAAAGTGATAGTCAAAAGTTAGTTGCTATGTGACTGATGTTCCTTTGTTTGTATGGACACGAGTTGACTGATCCCTGTATGAGAAAAGAATAAGTTTTTCAAAGCTGAAACCAAAAACAAGGAATATCTCAAGAACGATCAAAAAGTATATAACATAAATTGTGTGTTTTATTCTGATCTACATTTTTTTGTGTTGTACATTTCTGTCCGTCTCTTACGGTTTAGCAGTTATGCAAAATTCCGTAAAATTCATCCAGAATAAAGTAGTCTTCAGAGGCTATTCCCAGAAAATTCAAGATATACATTTTATTTGGCAAGTAAATATCTTAATATAAGAGAATTTAATCATTATGGTTAGAGCCATTTTTTAAGAATATCAAAAATTTCGAAAATGTTTATATATAAAATGTACTTTGAGGCAAGGGGATTTTCTTGAAAATGTTCGTGTCGCATCCTTGAAAGATACGAAACTTAAATACCAAGTTTGGTATTTTACCGACTTTTGGTTTTTGAGTTATCGTGTTCACAGACACACGGACCTTTTTCTTAAAATGCTTCTTTTGGATACAAGGGATCCTAAAACATATATTTCCGGTGAAATCTCGGTATCGAATTCTTGGGTGGAGTGCAATACCTTTTCTGTTATTTTGTGAAAAGATCACACATACAAATTGTGATAGAAACATTAGTATGGTTGTGAAGCAACTGCCGCGGACAGATATCCCTTTGTGCGGGGACATTTCAAGCAAAGTGGGAACCTTGCTTATTAGCGAGGCTGCGCTCGCCTTTAACATGTCACTCTGTCCTGAGTGGACGATGCAGCAGTCGTGCGGCCATTCCTTACTTACCTTGGACAAGCTTCACATAGCACTCTCTGTTCTGCAAACGAACAATACTTACAAAAGCTGTTCTTGTATCTAATCGAGATTAACAGCAGAAGAGAATACACAAGGCTAAAGTGAGACAAAAGGCCGCGCCGTGGCCGAGTGGTTAGACCATATGTGGTGGACGGGGCGGGTTTCTCCCGCCATGTGGTGCCAAAGTAGTAAAGGCGGGCTTAAACACTCTGAAAAAAAAAAACAAATAGTTATGAAAAGAAAAATAGCTTCATGTTTGTGAAAATGGTTCAAAACTGAACCGAATAACAAAGAATATTTTGGAAGTGGGTAATTCTAAAAAAAAAAAAAAAAAAAAAAATAACTTTAAAAAAACAACAACACAAAAGCCCGAATAAGACATTTTAATAAATTTACATTTTTTGTGTAGAAGTTTTTTGTCTATCTCATACGACAGAATGAAGAGGTCTTCAAAGGGTATTCCAAAAAATTCAAGATATATATATATTGTTTCTCATGAAAAACTCTTAAACATATGTTATTTGATCAAAATCGTTAGAGCTATTTTTTTTATAAAATCAAAACTGTTCAAAAATGTTCCTTGTAAAAGATAGTTGCGTTGGAGGGATTTTCCGGAAATTGTTCGGTTGGCATTCTTGTTATTTAATCGCCTTTTCGTTTTAGAACTGTGCTGTCCACAGAGACAGGCATTTTATAAAATACTTTTTTTTAATCAGGGTGTAACAAATACTACTCCAAAAATGTAAATTTCATTAAATGACTTAGTCGTATACCCATCCGATTCATATCTTTTTTGTTTTACAGTTGGCCAAGGAATGAGAACGAAATTCCAATGTCAATCACATAACGACAGCGTTTAAAACATTTGACAATCGCTTTAACATAGCACATTCCTTTAGTTGCCTTCTACTTATAAGGAACTAAGTAATAAGAACATTCTGCTAATGTTTATCTCGATTAGCATTGTGTTGAAACAAGAATTATCCTTTGTAACAACATTTTGTATACAGAACAGATAATGAAATTCATGTGAGTGGAACACACCAATTACAAAGCTCGCTATTTAAAAATCTGGCTTTTACTTCTTCTTATACCTACAAGGAAACGATTTACAAGAAGTAGATAGCGGTATATGGTTTTGTAAGAATAGTTATTAGAAGAGTGAATAGGGAAAGTCATGTGAACGTAACACAACATTACTAAATGCGAAGCAGCGGGGTGGGAACGATAAGAGTGTGGTGGGACAGGTAGAATACACTGCTACACACGTGTGGTGAAGAAGTTGCCTAGCGACAAGGCGAAGCATTCCTCTTGGTTAAACTTCTCTGTGTAGATCAGTCTAGAGTCGATTAAAACCTAGTTAAACACCAGTCACGAAGAGGAAAGTTAAGTCGAGTGCTAGGGGTTCTCATCCAGAGGTCCCGGATTCAATTCCTGTCTGGGGCGAGGAACCACTCTTTTAATGAGAATCGTTCAATGTAAGATGTTGTTATAAACAGGTACACTCTAATACATAATTCAGATAAAACCATTTTATCATCCTTTCTGATTCCACGAGTTCTCTAAAGGCAATATGTAACCCATGGACTACAAATTCTACACCATAAATCTTCATATACAAGGTCGCGGGTTCAAACCCGACGGAGGACGATGGACTTCTTCGGGCTTCCTTCGGAAGGGAAGTAAAGCCGTTGGTCCCGTGTCGTAGATTTACGGCACGTAAAAGAACCTCAAGCATGCTAAAGAGGCCTCTGAGCAAAATTAAGCGGTCTTTCACGCCCAATATTGAATTGGACACTGAGAACCACAGCAGTTAAAGAGCGTCCATAAATAACACGCCGTTTACATTTGTTTTATTACACCATAAATTGAAAATCCAGGGCAAGGAAATTATTTTAATACCCTCTCACAGGGGTACAGCTGGTCAAAACAATAGCAAAGGGTCACATCCCTAGACCTTGCATCAGTCAGTCACCATGGACACACCCTCCAGAGTGTTCTCTATAACAATAGCAAAGGGTCACATCCCTAGACCTTGCATCAGTCAGTCACCATGGACACACCCCCAGAGTGTTCTCTATAACAATAGCAAAGGGTCACATCCCTAGACCTTGCATCAGTCAGTCACCATGGACACACCCCTAGAGTCTTCTCTATAACAATAGCAAAGGGTCACATCCCTAGACCTTGCATCAGTCAGTCACCATGGACACACCCCCAGAGTCTTCTCTATAACAATAGCAAAGGGTCACATCCCTAGACCTTGCATCAGTCACCATGGACACACCCTCCAGAGTGTTCTCTATAACAATAGCAAAGGGTCACATCCCTAGACCTTGCATCAGTCAGTCACCATGGACACACCCCCAGAGTGTTCTCTATAACAATAGCAAAGGGTCACATCCCTAGACCTTGCATCAGTCATAGTCACCATGGACACACCCCCAGAGTGTTCTCTATAACAATAGCAAAGGGTCACATCCCTAGACCTTGCATCAGTCAGTCACCATGGACACACCCCCAGAGTGTTCTCTATAACAATAGCAAAGGGTCACATCCCTAGACCTTGCATCAGTCACCATGGACAAACCCCCAGAGTGTTCTCTATAACAATAGCAAAGGGTCACATCCCTAGACCTTGCATCAGTCAGTCACCATGGACACACCCTCCAGAGTGTTCTCTATAACAATAGCAAAGGGTCACATCCCTAGACCTTGCATCAGTCAGTCACCATGGACACACCCCCAGAGTGTTCTCTATAACAATAGCAAAGGGTCACATCCCTAGACCTTGCATCAGTCAGTCACCATGGACACACCCCCAGAGTGTTCTCTATAACAATAGCAAAGGGTCACATCCCTAGACCTTGCATCAGTCAGTCACCATGGACACACCCCTAGAGTCTTCTCTATAACAATAGCAAAGGGTCACATCCCTAGACCTTGCATCAGTCAGTCACCATGGACACACCCCCAGAGTGTTCTCTATAACAATAGCAAAGGGTCACATCCCTAGACCTTGCATCAGTCAGTCACCATGGACACACCCCCAGAGTGTTCTCTATAACAATAGCAAAGGGTCACATCCCTAGACCTTGCATCAGTCAGTCACCATGGACACACCCCCAGAGTCATCTCAATAACAATAGCAAAGGGTAACATCCCTAGACCTTGCATCAGTCAGTCACCATGGACACACCCCCAGAGTGTTCTCTATAACAATAGCAAAGCGTCACATCCCTAGACCTTGCATCAGTCAGTCACCATGGACACACCCCCAGAGTGTTCTCTATAACAATAGCAAAGGGTCACATCCCTAGACCTTGCATCAGTCAGTCACCATGGACACACCCCCAGAGTCTTCTCTATAACAATAGCAAAGGATCACATCCCTAGACCTTGCATCAGTCAGTCACCATGGACACACCCCCAGAGTGTTCTCTATAACAATAGCAAAGGGTCACATCCCTAGACCTTGCATCAGTCAGTCACCATGGACACACCCCCAGAGTCTTCTCTATAACAATAGCAAAGGATCACATCCCTAGACCTTGCATCAGTCAGTCACCATGGACACACCCTCCAGAGTGTTCTCTATAACAATAGCAAAGGGTCACATCCCTAGACCTTGCATCAGTCAGTCACCATGAACACACCCCCAGAGTGTTCTCTATAACAATAGCAAAGGGTCACATCCCTAGACCTTGCATCAGTCAGTCACCATGGACACACCCTCCAGAGTGTTCTCTATAACAATAGCAAAGGGTCACATCCCTAGACCTTGCATCAGTCAGTCACCATGGACACACCCTCCAGAGTGTTCTCTATAACAATAGCAAAGGGTCACATCCCTAGACCTTACATCAGTCAGTCACCATGGACACACCCCCAGAGTGTTCTCTATAACAATAGCAAAGGATCACATCCCTAGACCTTGCATCAGTCATAGTCACCATGGACACACCCCCAGATTGTTCTCTATAACAATAGCAAAGGGTCACATCCCTAGACCTTGCATCAGTCACCATGGACACACCCCCAGAGTGTTCTCTATAACAATAGCAAAGGGTCACATCCCTAGAACTTGCATCAGTCAGTCACCATGGACACACCCTCCAGAGTGTTCTCTATAACAATAGCAAAGGGTCACATCCCTAGACCTTGCATCAGTCAGTCACCATGGACACACCCCCAGAGTGTTCTCTATAACAATAGCAAAGGGTCACATCCCTAGACCTTGCATCAGTCAGTCACCATGGACACACCCTCCAGAGTGTTCTCTATAACAATAGCAAAGGGTCACATCCCTAGACCTTGCATCAGTCAGTCACCATGGACACACCCTCCAGAGTGTTCTCTATAACAATAGCAAAGGGTCACATCCCTAGACCTTGCATCAGTCAGTCACCATGGACACACCCCCAGAGTGTTCTCTATAACAATAGCAAAGGGTCACATCCCTAGACCTTGCATCAGTCAGTCACCATGGACACAGCCCCAGAGTGTTCTCTATAACAATAGCAAAGGATCACATCCCTAGACCTTGCATCAGTCACCATGGACACACCCCCAGAGTGTTCTCTATAACAATAGCAAAGGGTCACATCCCTAGACCTTGCATCAGTCAGTCACCATGGACACACCCCCAGAGTCTTCTCTATAACAATAGCAAAGGGTCACATCCCTAGACCTTGCATCAGTCAGTCACCATGGACACACCCCCAGAGTCTTCTCTATAACAATAGCAAAGGGTCACATCCCTAGACCTTGCATCAGTCAGTCACCATGGACATACCCTCAGAGTGTTCTCTATAACAATAGCAAAGGATCACATCCCTAGACCTTGCATCAGTCAGTCACCATGGACACACCCCCAGAGTGTTCTCTATAACAATAGCAAAGGGTCACATCCCTAGACCTTGCATCAGTCAGTCACCATGGACACACCCCCAGAGTGTTCTCTATAACAATAGCAAGGGATCACATCCCTAGACCTTGCATCAGTCAGTCACCATGGACACACCCCCAGAGTGTTCTCTATAACAATAGCAAAGGGTCACATCCCTAGACCTTGCATCAGTCACCATGGACACACCCCCAGAGTGTTCTCTATAACAATAGCAAAGGGTCACATCCCTAGACCTTGCATCAGTCACCATGGACAAACCCCCAGAGTGTTCTCTATAACAATAGCAAAGGGTCACATCCCTAGACCTTGCATCAGTCATAGTCACCATGGACACACCCCCAGAGTGTTCTCTATAACAATAGCAAAGGGTCACATCCCTAGACCTTGCATCAGTCAGTCACCATGGACACACCCCCAGAGTCTTCTCTATAACAATAGCAAAGGGTCACATCCCTAGACCTTGCATTAGTCAGTCACCATGAACACACCCCCAGAGTCTTCTCTATAACAATAGCAAAGGGTCACATCCCTAGACCTTGCATCAGTCAGTCACCATGGACACACCCCCAGAGTCTTCTCTATAACAATAGCAAAGGGTCACATCCCTAGACCTTGCATCAGTCACCATGGACACACCCCCAGAGTGTTCTCTATAACAATAGCAAAGGGTCACATCCCTAGACCTTGCATCAGTCAGTCACCATGGACACACCCTCCAGAGTGTTCTCTATAACAATAGCAAAGGGTCACATCCCTAGACCTTGCATCAGTCAGTCACCATGGACACACCCCCAGAGTCTTCTCTATAACAATAGCAAAGGGTCACATCCCTAGACCTTGCATCAGTCACCATGGACACACCCCCAGAGTGTTCTCTATAACAATAGCAAAGGGTCACATCCCTAGACCTTGCATCAGTCAGTCACCATGGACACACCCCCAGAGTGTTCTCTATAACAATAGCAAAGGGTCACATCCCTAGACCTTGCATCAGTCAGTCACCATGGTCACACCCTCCAGAGTGTTCTCTATAACAATAGCAAAGGGTCACATCTCTAGACCTTGCATCAGTCAGTCACCATGGACACACCCCCAGAGTGTTCTCTATAACAATAGCAAAGGGTCACATCCCTAGACCTTGCATTAGTCAGTCACCATGAACACACCCCCAGAGTCTTCTCTATAACAATAGCAAAGGGTCACATCCCTAGACCTTGCATCAGTCAGTCACCATGGACACACCCCCAGAGTGTTCTCTATAACAATAGCAAAGGGTCACATCCCTAGACCTTGCATCAGTCAGTCACCATGGACACACCCCCAGAGTCTTCTCTATAACAATAGCAAAGGATCACATCCCTAGACCTTGCATCAGTCAGTCACCATGGACACACCCTCCAGAGTGTTCTCTATAACAATAGCAAAGGATCACATCCCTAGACCTTGCATCAGTCAGTCACCATGGACATACCCCCAGAGTGTTCTCTATAACAATAGCAAAGGGTCAAATCCCTAGACCTTGCATCAGTCAGTCACCATGGACACACCCTCCAGAGTCTTCTCTATAACAATAGCAAAGGGTCACATCTCTAGACCTTGCATCAGTCAGTCACCATGGACACACCCCCAGAGTCTTCTCTATAACAATAGCAAAGGGTCACATCCCTAGACCTTGCATCAGTCACCATGGACACACCCCCAGAGTGTTCTCTATAACAATAGCAAAGGGTCACATCCCTAGACCTTGCATCAGTCAGTCACCATGGACACACCCCTAGAGTCTTCTCTATAACAATAGCAAAGGGTCACATCCCTAGACCTTGCATCAGTCAGTCACCATGGATACACCCCCAGAGTGTTCTCTATAACAATAGCAAAGGGTCACATCCCTAGACCTTGCATCAGTCAGTCACCATGGACACACCCTCCAGAGTGTTCTCTATAACAATAGCATAGGGTCACATCCCTAGACCTTGCATCAGTCAGTCACCATGGACACACCCCCAGAGTGTTCTCTATAGCAATAGCAAAGGGTCACATCCCTAGACCTTGCATCAGTCAGTCACCATGGTCACACCCCCAGAATCTTCTCTATAACAATAGCAAAGGGTCACATCCCTAGACCTTGCATCAGTCAGTCACCATGGACACACCCCCAGAGTGTTCTCTATAACAATAGCAAAGGGTCACATCCCTATCCTTGCATCTGTCAGTCACCATGGACACACCCCCAGAGTGTTCTCTATAACAATAGCAAAGGGTCACATCCTTAGACCTTGCATCAGTCAGTCACCATGGACACACCCTCCAGAGTGTTCTCTATAACAATAGCAAAGGATCACATCCCTTGACCTTGCATCAGTCAGTCACCATGGACACACCCCCAGAGTGTTCTCTATAACAATAGCAAAGGATCACATCCCTAGACCTTGCATCAGTCATAGTCACCATGGACACACCCCCAGAGTGTTCTCTATAACAATAGCAAAGGGTCACATCCCTAGACCTTGCATCAGTCATAGTCACCATGGACACACCCCCAGAGTGTTCTCTATAACAATAGCAAAGGGTCACATCCCTAGACCTTGCATCAGTCAGTCACCATGGACACACCCCCAGAGTGTTCTCTATAACAATAGCAAAGGGTCACATCCCTAGACCTTGCATCAGTCATAGTCACCATGGACACACCCCCAGAGTGTTCTCTATAACAATAGCAAAGGGTCACATCCCTAGACCTTGCATCAGTCAGTCACCATGAACACACCCCCAGAGTGTTCTCTATAACAATAGCAAAGGGTCACATCCCTAGACCTTGCATCAGTCAGTCACCATGGACACACCCTCCAGAGTGTTCTCTATAACAATAGCAAAGGGTCACATCCCTAGACCTTGCATCAGTCAGTCACCATGGACACACCCTCCAGAGTGTTCTCTATAACAATAGCAAATGGTCACATCCCTAGACCTTGCATCAGTCAGTCACCATGGACACACCCCCAGAGTGTTCTCTATAACAATAGCAAAGGGTCACATCCCTAGACCTTGCATCAGTCATAGTCACCATGGACACACCCCCAGAGTGTTCTCTATAACAATAGCAAAGGGTCACATCCCTAGACCTTGCATCAGTCACCATGGACACACCCCCAGAGTGTTCTCTATAACAATAGCAAAGGGTCACATCCCTAGACCTTGCATCAGTCAGTCACCATGGACACACCCCCAGAGTGTTCTCTATAACAATAGCAAAGGGTCACATCCCTAGACCTTGCATCAGTCAGTCACCATGGACACACCCTCCAGAGTGTTCTCTATAACAATAGCAAAGGGTCACATCCCTAGACCTTGCATCAGTCAGTCACCATGGACACACCCTCCAGAGTGTTCTCTATAACAATAGCATAGGGTCACATCCCTAGACCTTGCATCAGTCAGTCACCATGGACACACCCCCAGAGTGTTCTCTATAGCAATAGCAAAGGGTCACATCCCTAGACCTTGCATCAGTCAGTCACCATGGTCACACCCCCAGAATCTTCTCTATAACAATAGCAAAGGGTCACATCCCTAGACCTTGCATCAGTCAGTCACCATGGACACACCCCAAGAGTGTTCTCTATAACAATAGCAAAGGGTCACATCCCTAGACCTTGCATCAGTCAGTCACCATGTACACACCCCCAGAGTGTTCTCTATAACAATAGCAAAGGGTCACATCCTTAGACCTTGCATCAGTCAGTCACCATGGACACACCCTCCAGAGTGTTCTCTATAACAATAGCAAAGGATCACATCCCTAGACCTTGCATCAGTCAGTCACCATGGACACACCCCCAGAGTGTTCTCTATAACAATAGCAAAGGATCACATCCCTAGACCTTGCATCAGTCATAGTCACCATGGACACACCCCCAGAGTGTTCTCTATAACAATAGCAAAGGGTCACATCCCTAGACCTTGCATCAGTCATAGTCACCATGGACACACCCCCAGAGTGTTCTCTATAACAATAGCAAAGGGTCACATCCCTAGACCTTGCATCAGTCAGTCACCATGGACACACCCCCAGAGTGTTCTCTATAACAATAGCAAAGGGTCACATCCCTAGACCTTGCATCAGTCATAGTCACCATGGACACACCCCCAGAGTGTTCTCTATAACAATAGCAAAGGGTCACATCCCTAGACCTTGCATCAGTCAGTCACCATGAACACACCCCCACAGTGTTCTCTATAACAATAGCAAAGGGTCACATCCCTAGACCTTGCATCAGTCAGTCACCATGGACACACCCTCCAGAGTGTTCTCTATAACAATAGCAAAGGGTCACATCCCTAGACCTTGCATCAGTCAGTCACCATGGACACACCCTCCAGAGTGTTCTCTATAACAATAGCAAAGGGTCACATCCCTAGACCTTGCATCAGTCAGTCACCATGGACACACCCCCAGAGTGTTCTCTATAACAATAGCAAAGGATCACATCCCTAGACCTTGCATCAGTCATAGTCACCATGGACACACCCCCAGAGTGTTCTCTATAACAATAGCAAAGGGTCACATCCCTAGACCTTGCATCAGTCACCATGGACACACCCCCAGAGTGTTCTCTATAACAATAGCAAAGGGTCACATCCCTAGACCTTGCATCAGTCAGTCACCATGGACACACCCTCCAGAGTGTTCTCTATAACAATAGCAAAGGGTCACATCCCTAGACCTTGCATCAGTCAGTCACCATGGACACACCCCAGAGTGTTCTCTATAACAATAGCAAAGGGTCACATCCCTAGACCTTGCATCAGTCAGTCACCATGGACACACCCTCCAGAGTGTTCTCTATAACAATAGCAAAGGGTCACATCCCTAGACCTTGCATCAGTCAGTCACCATGGACACACCCTCCAGAGTGTTCTCTATAACAATAGCAAAGGGTCACATCCCTAGACCTTGCATCAGTCACCATGGACACACCCTCCAGAGTGTTCTCTATAACAATAGCAAAGGGTCACATCCCTAGACCTTGCATCAGTCAGTCACCATGGACACACCCCCAGAGTGTTCTCTATAACAATAGCAAAGGGTCACATCCCTAGACCTTGCATCAGTCATAGTCACCATGGACACACCCCCAGAGTGTTCTCTATAACAATAGCAAAGGGTCACATCCCTAGACCTTGCATCAGTCAGTCACCATGGACACACCCCCAGAGTGTTCTCTATAACAATAGCAAAGGGTCACATCCCTAGACCTTGCATCAGTCACCATGGACAAACCCCCAGAGTGTTCTCTATAACAATAGCAAAGGGTCACATCCCTAGACCTTGCATCAGTCAGTCACCATGGACACACCCTCCAGAGTGTTCTCTATAACAATAGTAAAGGGTCACATCCCTAGACCTTGCATCAGTCAGTCACCATGGACACACCCCCAGAGTGTTCTCTATAACAATAGCAAAGGGTCACATCCCTAGACCTTGCATCAGTCAGTCACCATGGACACACCCCCAGAGTGTTCTCTATAACAATAGCAAAGGGTCACATCCCTAGACCTTGCATCAGTCAGTCACCATGGACACACCCCTAGAGTCTTCTCTATAACAATAGCAAAGAGTCACATCCCTAGACCTTGCATCAGTCAGTCACCATGGACATACCCCCAGAGTGTTCTCTATAACAATAGCAAAGGGTCACATCCCTAGACCTTGCATCAGTCAGTCACCATGGACACACCCCCAGAGTGTTCTCTATAACAATAGCAAAGGGTCACATCCCTAGACCTTGCATCAGTCAGTCACCATGGACACACCCCCAGAGTCATCTCAATAACAATAGCAAAGGGTAACATCCCTAGACCTTGCATCAGTCAGTCACCATGGACACACCCCCAGAGTGTTCTCTATAACAATAGCAAAGGGTCACATCCCTAGACCTTGCATCAGTCAGTCACCATGGACACACCCCCAGAGTGTTCTCTATAACAATAGCAAAGGGTCACATCCCTAGACCTTGCATCAGTCAGTCACCATGGACACACCCCCAGAGTCTTCTCTATAACAATAGCAAAGGATCACATCCCTAGACCTTGCATCAGTCAGTCACCATGGACACACCCCCAGAGTGTTCTCTATAACAATAGCAAAGGGTCACATCCCTAGACCTTGCATCAGTCAGTCACCATGGACACACCCCCAGAGTCTTCTCTATAACAATAGCAAAGGATCACATCCCTAGACCTTGCATCAGTCAGTCACCATGGACACACCCTCCAGAGTGTTCTCTATAACAATAGCAAAGGGTCACATCCCTAGACCTTGCATCAGTCAGTCACCATGAACACACCCCCAGAGTGTTCTCTATAACAATAGCAAAGGGTCACATCCCTAGACCTTGCATCAGTCAGTCACCATGGACACACCCTCCAGAGTGTTCTCTATAACAATAGCAAAGGGTCACATCCCTAGACCTTGCATCAGTCAGTCACCATGGACACACCCTCCAGAGTGTTCTCTATAACAATAGCAAAGGGTCACATCCCTAGACCTTGCATCAGTCAGTCACCATGGACACACCCCCAGAGTGTTCTCTATAACAATAGCAAAGGATCACATCCCTAGACCTTGCATCAGTCATAGTCACCATGGACACACCCCCAGAGTGTTCTCTATAACAATAGCAAAGGGTCACATCCCTAGACCTTGCATCAGTCACCATGGACACACCCCCAGAGTGTTCTCTATAACAATAGCAAAGGGTCACATCCCTAGACCTTGCATCAGTCAGTCACCATGGACACACCCTCCAGAGTGTTCTCTATAACAATAGCAAAGGGTCACATCCCTAGACCTTGCATCAGTCAGTCACCATGGACACACCCCCAGAGTGTTCTCTATAACAATAGCAAAGGGTCACATCCCTAGACCTTGCATCAGTCAGTCACCATGGACACACCCTCCAGAGTGTTCTCTATAACAATAGCAAAGGGTCACATCCCTAGACCTTGCATCAGTCAGTCACCATGGACACACCCTCCAGAGTGTTCTCTATAACAATAGCAAAGGGTCACATCCCTAGACCTTGCATCAGTCAGTCACCATGGACACACCCCCAGAGTGTTCTCTATAACAATAGCAAAGGGTCACATCCCTAGACCTTGCATCAGTCAGTCACCATGGACACAGCCCCAGAGTGTTCTCTATAACAATAGCAAAGGATCACATCCCTAGACCTTGCATCAGTCACCATGGACACACCCCCAGAGTGTTCTCTATAACAATAGCAAAGGGTCACATCCCTAGACCTTGCATCAGTCAGTCACCATGGACACACCCCCAGAGTCTTCTCTATAACAATAGCAAAGGGTCACATCCCTAGACCTTGCATCAGTCAGTCACCATGGACACACCCCCAGAGTCTTCTCTATAACAATAGCAAAGGGTCACATCCCTAGACCTTGCATCAGTCAGTCACCATGGACATACCCTCAGAGTGTTCTCTATAACAATAGCAAAGGATCACATCCCTAGACCTTGCATCATTCAGTCACCATGGACACACCCCCAGAGTGTTCTCTATAACAATAGCAAAGGGTCACATCCCTAGACCTTGCATCAGTCAGTCACCATGGACACACCCCCAGAGTGTTCTCTATAACAATAGCAAGGGATCACATCCCTAGACCTTGCATCAGTCAGTCACCATGGACACACCCCCAGAGTGTTCTCTATAACAATAGCAAAGGGTCACATCCCTAGACCTTGCATCAGTCAGTCACCATGGACACACCCCCAGAGTGTTCTCTATAACAATAGCAAAGGGTCACATCCCTAGACCTTGCATCAGTCAGTCACCATGGACACACCCCCAGAGTCTTCTCTATAACAATAGCAAAGGATCACATCCCTAGACCTTGCATCAGTCAGTCACCATGGACACACCCTCCAGAGTGATCTCTATAACAATAGCAAAGGATCACATCCCTAGACCTTGCATCAGTCAGTCACCATGGACATACCCCCAGAGTGTTCTCTATAACAATAGCAAAGGGTCAAATCCCTAGACCTTGCATCAGTCAGTCACCATGGACACACCCTCCAGAGTCTTCTCTATAACAATAGCAAAGGGTCACATCTCTAGACCTTGCATCAGTCAGTCACCATGGACACACCCCCAGAGTCTTCTCTATAACAATAGCAAAGGGTCACATCCCTAGACCTTGCATCAGTCACCATGGACACACCCCCAGAGTGTTCTCTATAACAATAGCAAAGGGTCACATCCCTAGACCTTGCATCAGTCAGTCACCATGGACACACCCCTAGAGTCTTCTCTATAACAATAGCAAAGGGTCACATCCCTAGACCTTGCATCAGTCAGTCACCATGGACACACCCCCAGAGTGTTCTCTATAACAATAGCAAAGGGTCACATCCCTAGACCTTGCATCAGTCAGTCACCATGGACACACCCTCCAGAGTGTTCTCTATAACAATAGCATAGGGTCACATCCCTAGACTTTGCATCAGTCAGTCACCATGGACACACCCCCAGAGTGTTCTCTATAGCAATAGCAAAGGGTCACATCCCTAGACCTTGCATCAGTCAGTCACCATGGTCACACCCTCCAGAGTCTTCTCTATAACAATAGCAAAGGGTCACATCTCTAGACCTTGCATCATTCAGTCACCATGGACACACCCCCAGAGTGTTCTCTATAACAATAGCAAAGGGTCACATCCCTAGACCTTGCATTAGTCAGTCACCATGAACACACCCCCAGAGTCTTCTCTATAACAATAGCAAAGGGTCACATCCCTAGACCTTGCATCAGTCAGTCACCATGGACACACCCCCAGAGTGTTCTCTATAACAATAGCAAAGGGTCACATCCCTAGACCTTGCATCAGTCAGTCACCATGGACACACCCCCAGAGTCTTCTCTATAACAATAGCAAAGGATCACATCCCTAGACCTTGCATCAGTCAGTCACCATGGACACACCCTCCAGAGTGTTCTCTATAACAATAGCAAAGGATCACATCCCTAGACCTTGCATCAGTCAGTCACCATGGACATACCCCCAGAGTGTTCTCTATAACAATAGCAAAGGGTCAAATCCCTAGACCTTGCATCAGTCAGTCACCATGGACACACCCTCCAGAGTGTTCTCTATAACAATAGCAAAGGGTCACATCTCTAGACCTTGCATCAGTCAGTCACCATGGACACACCCCCAGAGTCTTCTCTATAACAATAGCAAAGGGTCACATCCCTAGACCTTGCATCAGTCACCATGGACACACCCCCAGAGTGTTCTCTATAACAATAGCAAAGGGTCACATCCCTAGACCTTGCATCAGTCAGTCACCATGGACACACCCCTAGAGTCTTCTCTATAACAATAGCAAAGGGTCACATCCCTAGACCTTGCATCAGTCAGTCACCATGGACACACCCCCAGAGTGTTCTCTATAACAATAGCAAAGGGTCACATCCCTAGACCTTGCATCAGTCAGTCACCATGGACACACCCTCCAGAGTGTTCTCTATAACAATAGCATAGGGTCACATCCCTAGACTTTGCATCAGTCAGTCACCATGGACACACCCCCAGAGTGTTCTCTATAGCAATAGCAAAGGGTCACATCCCTAGACCTTGCATCAGTCAGTCACCATGGTCACACCCCCAGAATCTTCTCTATAACAATAGCAAAGGGTCACATCCCTAGACCTTGCATCAGTCAGTCACCATGGACACACCCCCAGAGTGTTCTCTATAACAATAGCAAAGGGTCACATCCCTAGACCTTGCATCAGTCAGTCACCATGGACACACCCCCAGAGTGTTCTCTATAACAATAGCAAAGGGTCACATCCTTAGACCTTGCATCAGTCAGTCACCATGGACACACCCTCCAGAGTGTTCTCTATAACAATAGCAAAGGATCACATCCCTTGACCTTGCATCAGTCAGTCACCATGGACACACCCCCAGAGTGTTCTCTATAACAATAGCAAAGGATCACATCCCTAGACCTTGCATCAGTCATAGTCACCATGGACACACCCCCAGAGTGTTCTCTATAACAATAGCAAAGTTCACATCCCTAGACCTTGCATCAGTCATAGTCACCATGGACACACCCCCAGAGTGTTCTCTATAACAATAGCAAAGGGTCACATCCCTAGACCTTGCATCAGTCAGTCACCATGGACACACCCCCAGAGTGTTCTCTATAACAATAGCAAAGGGTCACATCCCTAGACCTTGCATCAGTCATAGTCACCATGGACACACCCCCAGAGTGTTCTCTATAACAATAGCAAAGGGTCACATCCCTAGACCTTGCATCAGTCAGTCACCATGAACACACCCCCAGAGTGTTCTCTATAACAATAGCAAAGGGTCACATCCCTAGACCTTGCATCAGTCAGTCACCATGGACACACCCTCCAGAGTGTTCTCTATAACAATAGCAAAGGGTCACATCCCTAGACCTTGCATCAGTCAGTCACCATGGACACACCCTCCAGAGTGTTCTCTATAACAATAGCAAATGGTCACATCCCTAGACCTTGCATCAGTCAGTCACCATGGACACACCCCCAGAGTGTTCTCTATAACAATAGCAAAGGATCACATCCCTAGACCTTGCATCAGTCATAGTCACCATGGACACACCCCCAGAGTGTTCTCTATAACAATAGCAAAGGGTCACATCCCTAGACCTTGCATCAGTCACCATGGACACACCCCCAGAGTGTTCTCTATAACAATAGCAAAGGGTCACATCCCTAGACCTTGCATCAGTCAGTCACCATGGACACACCCTCCAGAGTGTTCTCTATAACAATAGCAAAGGGTCACATCCCTAGACCTTGCATCAGTCAGTCACCATGGACACACCCCCAGAGTGTTCTCTATAACAATAGCAAAGGGTCACATCCCTAGACCTTGCATCAGTCAGTCACCATGGACACACCCTCCAGAGTGTTCTCTATAACAATAGCAAAGAGTCACATCCCTAGACCTTGCATCAGTCAGTCACCATGGACACACCCTCCAGAGTGTTCTCTATAACAATAGCATAGGGTCACATCCCTAGACCTTGCATCAGTCAGTCACCATGGACACACCCCCAGAGTGTTCTCTATAGCAATAGCAAAGGGTCACATCCCTAGACCTTGCATCAGTCAGTCACCATGGTCACACCCCCAGAATCTTCTCTATAACAATAGCAAAGGGTCACATCCCTAGACCTTGCATCAGTCAGTCACCATGGACACACCCCCAGAGTGTTCTCTATAACAATAGCAAAGGGTCACATCCCTAGACCTTGCATCAGTCAGTCACCATGGACACACCCCCAGAGTCTTCTCTATAACAATAGCAAAGGGTCACATCCTTAGACCTTGCATCAGTCAGTCACCATGGACACACCCTCCAGAGTGTTCTCTATAACAATAGCAAAGGATCACATCCCTAGACCTTGCATCAGTCAGTCACCATGGACACACCCCCAGAGTGTTCTCTATAACAATAGCAAAGGATCACATCCCTAGACCTTGCATCAGTCATAGTCACCATGGACACACCCCCAGAGTGTTCTCTATAACAATAGCAAAGGGTCACATCCCTAGACCTTGCATCAGTCATAGTCACCATGGACACACCCCCAGAGTGTTCTCTATAACAATAGCAAAGGGTCACATCCCTAGACCTTGCATCAGTCAGTCACCATGGACACACCCCCAGAGTGTTCTCTATAACAATAGCAAAGGGTCACATCCCTAGACCTTGCATCAGTCATAGTCACCATGGACACACCCCCAGAGTGTTCTCTATAACAATAGCAAAGGGTCACATCCCTAGACCTTGCATCAGTCAGTAACCATGAACACACCCCCACAGTGTTCTCTATAACAATAGCAAAGGGTCACATCCCTAGACCTTGCATCAGTCAGTCACCATGGACACACCCTCCAGAGTGTTCTCTATAACAATAGCAAAGGGTCACATCCCTAGACCTTGCATCAGTCAGTCACCATGGACACACCCTCCAGAGTGTTCTCTATAACAATAGCAAAGGGTCACATCCCTAGACCTTGCATCAGTCAGTCACCATGGACACACCCCCAGAGTGTTCTCTATAACAATAGCAAAGGATCACATCCCTAGACCTTGCATCAGTCATAGTCACCATGGACACACCCCCAGAGTGTTCTCTATAACAATAAAAAAGGGTCACATCCCTAGACCTTGCATCAGTCACCATGGACACACCCCCAGAGTGTTCTCTATAACAATAGCAAAGGGTCACATCCCTAGACCTTGCATCAGTCAGTCACCATGGACACACCCTCCAGAGTGTTCTCTATAACAATAGCAAAGGGTCACATCCCTAGACCTTGCATCAGTCAGTCACCATGGACACACCCCCAGAGTGTTCTCTATAACAATAGCAAAGGGTCACATCCCTAGACCTTGCATCAGTCAGTCACCATGGACACACCCTCCAGAGTGTTCTCTATAACAATAGCAAAGGGTCACATCCCTAGACCTTGCATCAGTCAGTCACCATGGACACACCCTCCAGAGTGTTCTCTATAACAATAGCAAAGGGTCACATCCCTAGACCTTGCATCAGTCAGTCACCATGGACACACCCCCAGAGTGTTCTCTATAACAATAGCAAAGGGTCACATCCCTAGACCTTGCATCAGTCAGTCACCATGGACACACCCCCAGAGTGTTCTCTATAACAATAGCAAAGGATCACATCCCTAGACCTTGCATCAGTCACCATGGACACACCCCCAGAGTGTTCTCTATAACAATAGCAAAGGGTCACATCCCTAGACCTTGCATCAGTCAGTCACCATGGACACACCCCCAGAGTCTTCTCTATAACAATAGCAAAGGGTCACATCCCTAGACCTTGCATCAGTCAGTCACCATGGACACACCCCCAGAGTGTTCTCTATAACAATAGCAAAGGGTCACATCCCTAGACCTTGCATCAGTCAGTCACCATGGACATACCCTCAGAGTGTTCTCTATAACAATAGCAAAGGATCACATCCCTAGACCTTGCATCAGTCAGTCACCATGGACACACCCCCAGAGTGTTCTCTATAACAATAGCAAAGGGTCACATCCCTAGACCTTGCATCAGTCAGTCACCATGGACACACCCCCAGAGTGTTCTCTATAACAATAGCAAAGGATCACATCCCTAGACCTTGCATCAGTCAGTCACCATGGACACACCCCCAGAGTGTTCTCTATAACAATAGCAAAGGGTCACATCCCTAGACCTTGCATCAGTCACCATGGACACACCCCCAGAGTGTTCTCTATAACAATAGCAAAGGGTCTCATCCCTAGACCTTGCATCAGTCACCATGGACAAACCCCCAGAGTGTTCTCTATAACAATAGCAAAGGGTCACATCCCTAGACCTTGCATCAGTCATAGTCACCATGGACACACCCCCAGAGTGTTCTCTATAACAATAGCAAAGGGTCACATCCCTAGACCTTGCATCAGTCAGTCACCATGGACACACCCCCAGAGTCTTCTCTATAACAATAGCAAAGGGTCACATCCCTAGACCTTGCATTAGTCAGTCACCATGAACACACCCCCAGAGTCTTCTCTATAACAATAGCAAAGGGTCACATCCCTAGACCTTGCATCAGTCAGTCACCATGGACACACCCCCAGAGTCTTCTCTATAACAATAGCAAAGGGTCACATCCCTAGACCTTGCATCAGTCAGTCACCATGGTCACACCCCCAGAATCTTCTCTATAACAATAGCAAAGGGTCACATCCCTAGACCTTGCATCAGTCAGTCACCATGGACACACCCCCAGAGTGTTCTCTATAACAATAGCAAAGGGTCACATCCCTAGACCTTGCATCAGTCAGTCACCATGGACACACCCTCCAGAGTGTTCTCTATAACAATAGCAAAGGGTCACATCCCTAGACCTTGCATCAGTCAGTCACCATGGACACACCCTCCAGAGTGTTCTCTATAACAATAGCAAAGGGTCACATCCCTAGACCTTGCATCAGTCAGTCACCATGGACACACCCCCAGAGTGTTCTCTATAACAATAGCAAAGGGTCACATCCCTAGACCTTGCATCAGTCAGTCACCATGGTCACACCCTCCAGAGTCTTCTCTATAACAATAGCAAAGGGTCACATATCTAGACCTTGCATCAGTCAGTCACCATGGACACACCCCCAGAGTGTTCTCTATAACAATAGCAAAGGGTCACATCCCTAGACCTTGCATTAGTCAGTCACCATGAACACACCCCCAGAGTCTTCTCTATAACAATAGCAAAGGGTCACATCCCTAGACCTTGCATCAGTCAGTCACCATGGACACACCCCCAGAGTGTTCTCTATAACAATAGGAAAGGGTCACATCCCTAGACCTTGCATCAGTCAGTCACCATGGACACACCCCCAGAGTCTTCTCTATAACAATAGCATAGGGTCACATCCCTAGACCTTGCATCAGTCAGTCACCATGGACACACCCTCCAGAGTGTTCTCTATAACAATAGCAAAGGATCACATCCCTAGACCTTGCATCAGTCAGTCACCATGGACATACCCCCAGAGTGTTCTCTATAACAATAGCAAAGGGTCACATCCCTAGACCTTGCATCAGTCAGTCACCATGGACACACCCTCCAGAGTCTTCTCTATAACAATAGCAAAGGGTCACATCTCTAGACCTTGCATCAGTCAGTCACCATGGACACACCCCCAGAGTCTTCTCTATAACAATAGCAAAGGGTCACATCCCTAGACCTTGCATCAGTCACCATGGACACACCCCCAGAGTGTTCTCTATAACAATAGCAAAGGGTCACATCCCTAGACCTTGCATCAGTCAGTCACCATGGACACACCCCTAGAGTCTTCTCTATAACAATAGCAAAGGGTCACATCCCTAGACCTTACATTAGTCAGTCACCATGGACACACCCTCCAGAGTGTTCTCTATAACAATAGCAAAGGGTCACATCCCTAGACCTTGCATCAGTCAGTTACCATGGACACACCCCCAGAGTCTTCTCTATAACAATAGCAAAGGGTCACATCCCTAGACCTTGCATCAGTCAGTCACCATGGACACACCCTCCAGAGTGTTCTCTATAACAATAGCATAGGGTCACATCCCTAGACCTTGCATCAGTTAGTAACCATGGACACACCCCCAGAGTGTTCTCTATAGCAATAGCAAAGGGTCACATCCCTAGACCTTGCATCAGTCAGTCACCATGGTCACACCCCCAGAATCTTCTCTATAACAATAGCAAAGGGTCACATCCCTAGACCTTGCATCAGTCAGTCACCATGGACACACCCCCAGAGTGTTCTCTATAACAATAGCAAAGGGTCACATCCCTAGACCTTGCATCAGTCAGTCACCATGGACACACCCTCCAGAGTGTTCTCTATAACAATAGCAAAGGGTCACATCCCTAGACCTTGCATCAGTCAGTCACCATGGACACACCCTCCAGAGTGTTCTCTATAACAATAGCAAAGGGTCACATCCCTAGACCTTGCATCAGTCAGTCACCATGGACACACCCCCAGAGTGTTCTCTATAACAATAGCAAAGGATCACATCCCTAGACCTTGCATCAGTCATAGGTACCATGGACACACCCCCAGAGTGTTCTCTATAACAATAGCAAAGGGTCACATCCCTAGACCTTGCATCAGTCAGTCACCATGGACACACCCCCAGAGGGTTCTCTATAACAATAGCAAAGGATCACATCCCTAGACCTTGCATCAGTCACCATGGACACACCCCCAGAGTGTTCTCTATAACAATAGCAAAGGGTCACATCCCTAGACCTTGCATCAGTCAGTCACCATGGACACACCCCCAGAGTCTTCTCTATAACAATAGCAAAGGGTCACATCCCTAGACCTTGCATCAGTCAGTCACCATGGACACACCCCCAGAGTGTTCTCTATAACAATAGCAAAGGGTCACATCCCTAGACCTTGCATCAGTCAGTCACCATGGACATACCCTCAGAGTGTTCTCTATAACAATAGCAAAGGATCACATCCCTAGACCTTGCATCAGTCAGTCACCATGGACACACCCCCAGAGTGTTCTCTATAACAATAGTAAAGGGTCACATCCCTAGACCTTGCATCAGTCAGTCACCATGGACACACCCCCAGAGTGTTCTCTATAACAATAGCAAAGGATCACATCCCTAGACCTTGCATCAGTCAGTCACCATGGACACACCCGCAGAGTGTTCTCTATAACAATAGCAGAGGGTCACATCCCTAGACCTTGCATCAGTCACCATGGACACACCCCCAGAGTGTTCTCTATAACAATAGCAAAGGGTCACATCCCTAGACCTTGCATCAGTCACCATGGACAAACCCCCAGAGTGTTCTCTATAACAATAGCAAAGGGTCACATCCCTAGACCTTGCATCACTCATAGTCACCATGGACACACCCCCAGAGTGTTCTCTATAACAATAAAAAAGGGTCACATCCCTAGACCTTGCATCAGTCAGTCACCATGGACACACCCCCAGAGTCTTCTCTATAACATTAGCAAAGGGTCACATCCCTAGACCTTGCATTAGTCAGTCACCATGAACACAACCCCAGAGTCTTCTCTATAACAATAGCAAAGGGTCACATCCCTAGACCTTGCATCAGTCAGTCACCATGGACACACCCCCAGAGTCTTCTCTATAACAATAGCAAAGGGTCACATCCCTAGACCTTGCATCAGTCACCATGGACACACCCCCAGAGTGTTCTCTATAACAATAGCAAAGGGTCACATCCCTAGACCTTGCATCAGTCAGTCACCATGGACACACCCTCCAGAGTGTTCTCTATAACAATAGCAAAGGGTCACATCCCTAGACCTTGCATCAGTCAGTCACCATGGACACACCCCCAGAGTCTTCTCTATAACAATAGCAAAGGATCACATACCTAGACCTTGCATCAGTCACAGTCACCATGGACACACCCCCAGAGTCTTCTCTATAACAATAGCAAAGGATCACATCCCTAGACCTTGCATCAGTCACAGTCACCATGGACACACCCCCAGAGTCTTCTCTATAACAATAGCAAAGGATCACATCCCTAGACCTTGCATCAGTTAGTCACCATGGACACACCCCCAGAGTGTTCTCTATAACAATAGCAAAGGGTCACATCCCTAGACCTTGCATCAGTCACAGTCACCATGGACACACCCCCAGAGTCTTCTCTATAACAATAGCAAAGGGTCACATCCCTAGACCTTGCATCAGTCAGTCACCATGGACACACCCCCAGAGTGTTCTCTATAACAATAGCAAAGGGTCACATCCCTAGACCTTGCATCAGTCACAGTCACCATGGACACACCCTCCAGAGTGTTCTCTATAACAATAGCAAAGGGTCACATCCCTAGACCTTGCATCAGTCACAGTCACCATTGACACACCCCCAGAGTCTTCTCTATAACAATAGCAAAGGGTCACATCCCTAGTCCTTGCATCAGTCAGTCACCATGGACACACCCCCAGAGTGTTCTCTATAACAATAGCAAAGGGTCACATCCCTAGACCTTGCATCAGTCAGTCACCATGGACACACCCCCAGAGTCTTCTCTATAACAATAGCAAAGGGTCACATCCCTAGACCTTGCATCAGTCACAGTCACCATGGACACACCCCCAGAGTCTTCTCTATAACAATAGCAAAGGGTCACATCCCTAGACCTTGCATCAGTCAGTCACCATGGACACACCCCCAGAGTGTTCTCTATAACAATAGCAAAGGGTCACATCCCTAGACCTTGCATCAGTCAGTCACCATGGTCACACCCTCCAGAGTCTTCTCTATAACAATAGCAAAGGATCACATCCCTAGACCTTGCATCAGTCAGTCACCATGGTCACACCCTCCAGAGTCTTCTCTATAACAATAGCAAAGGGTCACATCCCTAGACCTTGCATCAGTCACAGTCACCATGGACACACCCCCAGAGTGTTCTCTATAACAATAGCTAAGGGTCATATCCCTAGACCTTGCATCAGTCACCATGGACACACCCCCAGAGTGTTCTCTATAACAATAGCAAAGGGTCACGTCCCTAGACCTTGCATCAGTCAGTCACCATGGACACACCCCCAGAGTGTTCTCTATAACAATAGTAAAGGGTCACATCCCTAGACCTTGCATCAGTCACCATGGACACACACCCTGAGTGTTCTCTATAACAATAGCAAAGGGTCACATCCCTAGACCTTGCATCAGTCAGTCACCATGGACACACCCCCAGAGTGTTCTCTATAACAATAGCAAAGGGTCACATCCCTAGACCTTGCATCAGTCAGTCACCATGGACACACCCCCAGAGTGTTCTCTATAACAATAGCAAAGGGTCACATCCCTAGACCTTGCATCAGTCAGTCACCATGGTCACACCCTCCAGAGTCTTCTCTATAACAATAGCAAAGGATCACATCCCTAGACCTTGCATCAGTCAGTCACCATGGTCACACCCTCCAGAGTCTTCTCTATAACAAATTGCACAGAAAAGATCAAGACACAGCCCACACATTCTTATTTACTGTCAAAAGCAGCACCTCCATCTTGTGATTTGTGTTTAAGTCCTCTAGCAGTTAAAACATTATATTTCAGTTGCATTAACACTTACAGACACAAAACGTTTAGTTAATGTATTAATACACCTTAAAGAAATGAATCTAAATCACTCTCAGAAGTATAATTACTAACCTGTTATACCTAATTCAACTGTCACTGTTTGTTATTTCTACTTAACCGCTGTTTTCATATGCCAAGAGGTATATTTTAATTTCTGTGTACATAATCATTTACTTATAATGTTCAACATTTTCATTGTGTAAACAAGACTTTTAATGTGGTCGCTTTAAGATCTAGCAGTTCTGCGACCTAAAATAAAGATTAAAACAAAATCTGATGTGTTCCATTTTCATTACTTTCTCTACATCTCTGCAACAAATTATTGTTAATGTCTTTATACTTCTATTTACTTCATTCTAATCGAGAAAAAGTTATCAGGAATATTCTTATTACTTATTTCCTTGGAAGTAGAAACGAAATAAGGGAGTAGCATGGGTTAAAGTGATAATCAAAAGCTGGTTGCAATGTGTCGGAAGTTCCTTTGTTTGTATGGACAGAAGTTGACAAATTCCTATGAAAAAAGACTAAGTTTTTAAAGATGAAACCAAATATAAGGAATATCTAAAAATGATCAACTCCACGAAAAAAATGTATATAGTGTAAATTGTGTGGTTTAAAGTGCTCTACATTTTTTGTGTGGAAAAGTTTTATCCAACTCTTACGGTTTAGCAATTATGCAAAATTTCGTAAAATTCATCCATAATAAAGTAGTCTTCAGGGGTTATTCCCAGAAAGTTCAAGATATATATTTTTTGTCAGGTAAATATCTTTAATATACGATATTTTAATCAAAATCGTTAGAGCCATTTTTAAGAATACCAAAAGTGTCGAAAAAAGTTCCATGTAAAGGGTGGTTTGGGGTGGGGTGATTTTTCTCAAAATTTTCGTGTTGCATCTTTGAAAAATACTGAACTTCAATACTAAGTTTGGTATTTTACGCACTTTTCGTTATTGAGTTATCGTGTTCATAGACACTCACACACACACGGACCTTTTTATGGATACAGGGGATCCTAGGACATATATTTCCGGTGAAATCTCGGCATGAAATTTTTGGGTGGAGTTCAATACCTTCTCTATACACAAGTACAAAGTACGTATAGAGAAAGTAAAACTGGTACAGGCAAGAGGTAAGATTACCAAAACAAGTTTTTGAAAGGAACTCACCTGGACGTGGTCCTCTAGACTTAAATGGACAAAGAGGTAATTGATATAGAAGAGTGGACAAAGACGATAAAAGATTCAACTTTGGACACAGGAACATCATTTTTACTTTCTCTACACGTACTATGTACATAGTGTATAGAGAAGGTATTGTATTCCACCCCGAAAATTACGTACCGAGATTTCACGGGAAATGCACGTTTTAGGGTCTCCTGCATCCAAAAAAAGTATTTTTAGAAAAAGGTCAGCGTGTGTCTGTGTGTGTGTGAGCAGCATAACTCAAAAAGGAAAAGTCGGTAAATACCAAACTTGATGTTTAAGTTTATTATCTTCCAGGGGTGCGACACGAATATTTTGAGATACATTTCCCCACCGCAAACTGCCCTTTACATGGAAAAACATTTCGAAAATTTTGATTTTGTCAAAAATGGCTATAACGAGTTTGATTAAAATACTGTACATTAAAGATTTTATGTGGCAAATAAACTGTATAGCTTGAATTTTCTGGGAATAGCCTCTAAAACCTCTTTATTCAGAATAAATCGGTCCTCAGAGACTGTTCTCGGAAAATTCAAGATATACAGTTTATACTCCATATAAACACCTTTTATATACTTATCTTAATGAAAATGATTAGAGCCACAATTTATAAAATAGTTCCAAGTAACGGATAGTTTGGTGTGGGGAGATTTTCCTCAGCACTCTCGTATCACATTCTTGGACGATACTAAACTTAAAAACCAAGTTTCGTTTTTGAGTCAATGTGTTGGCAAACTCACGGACACACACACATACAAGCACGGTCAGTTTACACAAATGCATTTTATACAGGGGACCTTAAAACGTATTTCCGGTGAAATCTCGCTTTGGGTGGAAGGCGATGCATTCTGTATCGGGTGTGTATATATACGAGGGTCATTTCAGAATTCACGGCAACTATCTTTTATCAGTCAACAAAACTAGGGTGTGTGATTGAAAGTCGCTTGAATGCTCTTCTCAATGCTGGATCCGCGTTAGGGGCATTGAAACATGCACAGACAATGGTAATTGTTTTATTCGTATTACATTTGCACAAAATAGTACGCGAGCTAACGACCTCCAAGGCTACACAAAAATGTAATGTTTACTGTTCAACATTCACGGCCTCTAGGATACTAACGTTTGCATGCGTCTCCCAGCACCATCTGGTGGTCACATCCCACACTGTGTATAACACATTCTCACAGAATATGTAGAATACTTAAATAAGTAATTTGAGATAGGAGACTTATGGTGTGTTTATTGAAATTTCCAAGTAACGGCTATAAGTTTCTGAAGTGCCAGTGCGGCACGTATCGCGGCACTTCCTCTGGAATGAAAAACATAATTAGAAGATACATTTACTCTATGACTGGAATCGAACTCATGGCCTTTGGGATAGCAGCTTCCTGTGTTAGGCATTAAGCTACTTGAGCAGTTGAAACAACGCCTCCAGAGTAGGCTACATAACTCAAGAACATAGTTAATGAATGCTCAGTGTCGCACTGTCAAGTGATTAGTTCGAGATTTTACAGATTTTTGCGACATTGAATCTTGAGAACGCTAGTGAATGAATGGATAAGTGTATTTATTAACATAGCAATATCATACATAGGATTTGAACAGTCGCACGGGTCCACAGACCGTACGTGCTTTTGTAATACACATTACAAGCAATATTAAAACAACAACCACAACAACGAATTAAAAGAGTAAACACGAAAATAAAAAGACAAAGGTAATACACCCTCAAAAGCAATATTAAACAACAATAAAAATTAAGAGTGAACCCGAAAATAAAGATACAAAGATATTCAAATATAGCAATTTAAATTTACAGCACAGAGTAAACCTTCATAAATGTACCCTCTTACCATAGATAATTACACTTAAAAGACATATATACACATAATATATACAACCCTAGCATAACAGTGACCTAAGTCTGATATAATATACATGTATATAGAACATTGTAGTCACTTTTGTTTAGTTGATCTTATCCCCCCCCCCCCCCCCCTTCTCTATTGGCAGCCTCCTCAGATCTCAGCTGTCTTGCCTTAAGTATAAATTTACCTAGCTTTACTCAGTGACAATATCGTAACCAATGAAGTTATGCTGAGGTGCGATTATTGCTAGTAACGAGCTGCTAAAAATCGATATTTCTATACTCGGGGGGCAGTTTTAAAGACATTTTGTCAACCTGCTTTGCTTTAACACCGACTTAGCAGCACCTGATACCCACACGTTTAACGTTATGTTTATCCGGGGACCATGCATCGCCGATCCTTATATCAGTCACGTGCACAATCTCGCGAATTATTTCGGTGTAGCTCATTAACACCCTGTATTTTGCGCATACGTGGTAGAGAAAGTAAGTTTTTATTTGTTCAACAATGAGGTATGTAAGAGCATAAAATTAATTGTACTGAAGGAATGTATATCAGCGTTCTGAGTTAAATTAAGAATAGACACCGTTAAGGTTGTCTACACTGACGCAGCAAACTGTCCAAGACACAAGAATCCAATTTCTTGCTGTCGTCAAATAAAGCGTAATGGGAAGTCGTGAAACATAATGGCTTATTGCCCGTGCGTGTTCCCTGCTACGGAAGGACAAAAACAAGCTAACGTGTTTACGTCATTGCTGCCCAGGTATATTACCACATAGATACTTCATTACTTTCTCTTAAACCACGTGGGACGATTGGCAGTAGCACGACTCACATATGTGGATGGATTCTTCTAGCTTGCAGGACAGTAACCAAGTTTTGTCACTTACAACAGCAAGGAAACAAATCTCAAGAGTTGCATTCACATCACCATGGCAACCTCAGTGGCAGAGCAACCGACCAGACCGGGAGATCCGTGGTTCAAATCCCAGCTATGGCATTCACATCACCATGGCAACCTCAGTGGCAGAGCAACCGACCAGACCGGGAGATCCGTGGTTCAAATCCCGGCTATGGCATTCACATCACCATGGCAACCTCAGTGGCAGAGCAACCGACCAGACCGGAGATCCGTGGTTCAAATCCCAGCTATGGCATTCACTCTCTCTATTCAACTCCTGTCCTACACACGGCTGGAGACCGGAGATCCATGGTTCAAATCCCAGCTATGGCATTGTATTTTTCAGTCTGACTCTACCTATCCAACTCCTGTCCTACACACGGCTAGAGACCGGGAGATCCGTGGTTCAAATCCCGGGTATGACATTCACTCTCTCTAACCAGCTCCTGTCCTACACACGGCTACAGACCGGGAGATCCCTTGTTCAAATCCCAGCTATGGCATTCACATCACCATGGCAACCTCAGTGGCAGAGCAACCGACCAGACCGGAGATCCGTGGTTCAAATCCCGGCTATGACATTCACTCTCTCTATCCAGCTCCTGTCCTACACACGGCTAGAGACCGGAAGATCCGTGGTTCAAATCCCGGCTATGACATTGTATTTTTCAGTCTCACTCTACCTATCCAACTCCTGTCCTACACACGGCTAGAGACCGGGAGATCCGTGGTTCAAATCCCGGCTATGACATTGTATTTTTCAGTCTCACTCTACCTATCCAACTCCTGTCCTACACACGGCTAGAGACCGGAAGATCCGTGGTTCAAATCCCGGCTATGACATTGTATTTTTCAGTCTCACTCTACCTATCCAACTCCTGTCCTACACACGGCTAGAGACCGGGAGATCCGTGGTTCAAATCCCAGCTATGGCATTCACTCTCTCTATTCAACTCCTGTCCTACACACGGCTGGAGACCGGAGATCCATGGTTCAAATCCCAGCTATGGCATTGTATTTTTCAGTCTCACTCTACCTATCCAACTCCTGTCCTACACACGGCTAGAGACCGGAGATCCATGGTTCAAATCCCAGCTATGGCATTGTATTTTTCAGTCTGACTCTACCTATCCAACTCCTGTCCTACACACGGCTAGAGACCGGGAGATCCGTGGTTCAAATCCCAGCTATGGCATTGTATTTTTCAGTCTCACTCTACCTATCCAACTCCTGTCCTACACACGGCTAGAGACCGGGAGATCCGTGGTTCAAATCCCAGCTATAGCATTGTATTTTTCAGTCTGACTCTACCTATCCAACTCCTGTCCTACACACGGCTAGAGACCAGGAGATCCGTGGTTCAAATCCCGGCTATGGCATTGTATTTTTCAGTCTGACTCTACCTATCCAACTCCTGTCCTACACACGGCTAGAGACCGGGAGATCCGGGGTTCAAATCCCGGCTATGGGATTGTATTTATCAGACTGACTCTACCTATCCAACTCCTGTCCTACACACGGTTAGAGACCAGGAGATCCCTGGTTCAAATTCCGGCCATGGCATTGAATTCTTCAGTCTGACCATACCTATCCAACTCCTGTCCTACACACGGCTAGAGACCAGGAGATCTGTGGTTCAAATCCCGGTCATGACATTGAATTCTTCAGTCTGACTCTACCTATCCAACTCCTGTCCTACACACGGCTAGAGACCAGGAGATCTGTGGTTCAAATCCCGGTCATGACATTGAATTCTTCAGTCTGACTCTACCTATCCAACTCCTGTCCTACACACGGCTAGAGACCAGGAGATCTGTGGTTCAAATCCCGGTCATGACATTGAATTCTTCAGTCTGACTCTACCTATCCAACTCCTGTCCTACACACGGTTTCTGTGACAAATCAATTAAAAGTTTCACTATTTGTGTTAATTTTTATGTGGAGCAGTTTTACGATGTGAATGGATGACAAGACTCTCCGCCCTGAGTTGAATCAATCACGAGAGGGAGGGATGGGTGTGGCGATGGATGGCCATCACTATGGCAACGGCACCGAGCTACACACAAAATGAACTCCAGTGCTGTACGTGTTTTATTGCGGCGGAACTCTCTCTGTTGCCTTTCACACTCTAGCATTACAACTAGATCATAAACAAACTTACCGCATTATTGGATTAACTGTTTTTACTTTCTCTACATGTACTATGTCCATAGTGTAAAGAGAAGCACTCGACCCAAAAATTCGACACCGAGATTTCACCGCAAATATATGTTTTAGGGTCCCCTGTAACCAAAAAAAGCATTTTCACAAAAAGCTCCGTATGTGTGTGTGTGAGTGTGTATGTGTCCGTGTGTCTGTGAACACGATAACTCAAAAACGAAAAGTCGCTAAAATACCAAACTTGGTATTGAAGTTTAGTATCTTCCAGAGATGCGACACGAAGATTTTGAGAAAAATCGCCTCACCATAAACTACACTTTACATGAAACTTTTTTAAAACAATTTGATTTTCTCAAAAACTGCTCTAAGGATTATGATTAAAATGTAATACATTAAACATATTTGCGTGGCAAATAAAATGTATATCTTGGATTTTCTGGGCATAGCCTCTGAAGATTACTTTAATCTATATGAATTATATGGAATTTTGCATAACTGCTAAACCTTAAGAGATGGACAGAAATTTACAACACAAAACATGTAGAGCACTTTAAAACACGCCAATTATGTTATATGCATTTTTTCGTGCAATTGATCGTTAATGAGATATTTCTTGTGTTTGATTTCAGCTTTAAAAAGGTATACTTTTCTGACACAGGAATTTGTCAACTCCTGTCCATACAAACAAAGGAACTTCAGTCACATAGCAACCAGCTTTTGAGTATCACTTTAACCTATGGTACTCCCTTATTTCGCTTCTACTTACAAGGAAGCAAGTAATAAGACTATTTCTGTTAATTTTTCTTCGATTCGGTTTAAGTAAATAAAACAATAAGCTTTTTAACAATAATTTGTTACAGAGATGTACAGAAAGTCATGTGAATGGAACACGTCATATTTTTATAGGCTAAAAACGCAAGTGTATAGAGATAATGCAATGAACGGGTCTTCAGTGAGGAAATGGCACCTAATTTACGAGTAATCAAGGAAGAACATAACAGTGTGTACGATAAAGACCGTTCATCAACCGTTATGGACCAGTTGAAAGCAAATGTTGATAAAAGAATTCAGAAAAACCGGTGTTTCACTTTGGACACCGTACATGACTTTTTGGATGGAAAAGATTTGCCAGTCATGAAGACCTCAACATGTTGGCTCAGATGTTTAGCGGTGGAAGAGTGTACCACGTGACAATAAATACCTTGAAAGCAATGACGTTTACGTTGACAAATAGAGTAAGGTAGTGTAACTTTGTAAATAAAGTTTTGTGTTGATAACTTTCCTTATTGTTTAGCTATTTCAAACCGCCTGTCACTTTCTGGATGACCCTCGTATATTACTTACTTTATCGAACCAATACAATTCAATTATTAAGATATATAATATTGGTGTAGTCGCCCTGCGTGGTGTAGTGCTTAACCAAACTTGCCGGAGGCTGAGGGATTTTTTTCGGACACTAACATCATTAGAATTGCTTCCTTCGGAGGTAAAAGCAGTGGTCCTGTATAATGTTGTTTGTACATAAAAGGAGCCCATAGCTTGACAGAAGAAGATTCCTTGCGCCATTTTGGGTCCGCAAGTCATGTTTCGTCCTACACTGCCATCTCTAGTGACCATGGCAAACTTACCAACTATGGGTTACAATCCCATCAGCGAGATTGTAGTTCAGTTTTAGACTAAGCCTCCTTCCTATTGGTTACGTCACAGGTTGGGTTAGGTGTGTGTAAATGAGCTGCATCGGAATAACGAGTAAACATCTGACTATCTCCAAATCTCTGCAACAAATTATGTTAAAAAGCTTGTGCTTCTATTTACTTCATGCTAATCGACAAGAAACAGTGTTATTACTTGCTTTCTTGTAACTAGAAGCGTAATAAGGCAGTACCATAGGTTAAAGTGATAGTCAAAAGCTGGTTGCTATGTGACGGAACTTCCTTTGTTTGTATGGACAGCAGTTGACAAATTCCTCTATGAGAAAAGTATGTTTTTCAAAGCTGAAACTAAAAACAAGGAATATGTCAAAACCGAATATATAAATTGGGTGTTTCGCCGTGCTCTACACGTTCTGTGTGGTAAGATTTTGTCCATCTCTTATGGTTTAGCAGTTATGCAAAATTCCGTAAAAGTCATCCAGAATAAGGTAGTCTTCAGAGGCTATTCCCAGAAAATTTAAGATGTACATTTTATTTGTCAGATAAATATCTTTAATATATGATATTTTAATAAAATCGTTAGAGCCATTTTTAAGAAAATCTAAATTTTGGAAAAAAGTTCCATGCAAAGGGTAATGATTGGTGGGGGGATTTTCTTGAAAATCTTCGTGTCGCATCCTTGAAAGATACCAAACTTAAATACCAAGTTTGGTTTTTAACGGTCTTTTCGTTTTTGAGCTATGCTGCCCACAGCCACAGACACATACACAGACAGACAGACACACGGACATTTTTCTAAAAAAAAATTTTTTGGATTCAGGGGGTCTCAAAACATATATTTCCGGTGAAATCTCTGTATTGAATTTTTGGGTGAAATACAATACGTTCTCTATACACTATTTATATAGTACGTGTGGAGAAAGTAAAAATGGCCTTTCTGAAAGTCGGTTCTGCTTTCCAATGTGAAGCCTAAGTTCGTTGTGTCTGCTTGCTTATTATTATTATTATTATTATTATTATTACGGATATTGTTATTGTTATATCTATTATACTAATATTGGTATATCTAATGTTATAAAGAGCGCGTTTACAATTTTAACAAATCTGTAACGAGCTGAAACTGTTCTGACACACTCACAGCTTTTTATAAAAACGTTTCTTTTGGAAATTTTGGAATCGAATTCTTGAGTGGAATACAATTCCCTCTCTACATACTGTGTACCTTGAGGATGCGAGCTGAAGAAAGTAAAATTTATCGTTTTAATAAATTAATATATGTGCCTAATTGTTACTTATAGCTGTTCACAATTATTTCGAAACACACAAATGATCTTAAACGTGTTTACTTTTTGTACCGTGTACTATGCAATTTCACAAAGTAGGTAGATGCTGTCTTGTATTGCAGCCAAAAATTGGATGCCAAGATTTCACCGGAAATACATGCTCTGAGAATGGAAGCAAAGAATTTTTAGAAAAAGGTCAGTGTGTATCTATGTGTGTGTCTGTCCCCCATCGCCAACTACCGTTTACAAGGGACATCTTTCGAATTGTTGGATTTTCCGAAAAATGGCTGTAACGAATTTATTTACAATGCCACGTATTTAAGATGTTTCACATCCTCAATTTCTTGATTTAGCCCTCAAGTCCTCGTCATTCTGGATGAGCTTTTCATACCCGTAAGAGATAGACAAAAATGTAGCTCACGTTAAAACTCACTAGCATATACATTTTCAGTTTCTCTACGTACATAGTGTATAGAGAAGGTATTGTATTCCACCCAAAATTGTATACCGAGATTTCACCGCAAATAAATGCTTTGGGTTCCCCTGAATCTAAAGAAAAAGTATTTTTGGAAAAAGGTCCGTGTATGTCTGTAGCCAGCATAGCTCAAAAACGAAAAGACCGTTAAAAACCAAACTTGGTATTTAGGTTTGGTATCTTCCAAGGATGGTTCACGAAGGCTGTCAAGAAAACCCGTCCAGCCCAAACTACCCTTTACATGGAAAAAATGTCGAAAATTTTGATTTTCTAAAAATGCTGTAACGGTTTTGATTAAAATCTCGTATATTACGTTATTCACAACACAAACAAAATGTATACATTGTCTTTTCTGGGAATACCATCTGAAGAGCACTTGATTCTGGTTGATTTTTGCAGAATTATGCATAAACGTTAAACCGTAAGGGATAGACAAAAACTTACAACACCAAAAATATACATATCGTTAAAACACCCATTTTATGAAATATACATTTTTTTCGTGGAGTTGATCGTTTTCTAGATATTTCTTGTTATTTTTTCAGTTGTAAAATATTTGAACTTCTCATACAGGAACTTGTATGACCACGCAAAGAAACGGAATTCAATCCATAGCAATCACATCTGACTATCACTTTATCCTGGTGTATTCCCTTCTACTTACAAGGAAGCAAGGAATAAGACAATTTCTGTTAATTTTCATCTCGATTAGCATCAAGTAGAAGAATAAGCTTTTTAACAATAATTTGTTACAGAGATGTAGAGAAAGTCATGTGATTGGAACACATCAGATTTTTTACAAAGAGCTTCGAGTGCGAACATTTTTTGTTGGATTTGATTCATTTTACAGTCGACTGCTGTTTACGTCATATCCATAGATCAATGATCCATCACCTGTTGCAGTCTCTTTTGAAGCTCCATCATTGTATTTTTGTGCACCAAACGACTCAAGTCTCCTTTTGAGATTGTGTCAAATTATGTGGAATCCAACGAGATCAAACCATTTTCATGGCTAAATCATTATGTAATATTTTACATATGCTGGTGGAACTAATGTCTAGGGTCGCCTCTATCTCACAGTGTGTGCCATGACGATCTGGCACTACCAGTTTTTGTACAGCAGCAATGTTTTCTGACACAACAACTGAGTCTGGACGATCTTCACGAATTTGTCAGTGAGTGAACGGCGGCCACGATTAAACTCGTTATACCAACACTTCACAGTGGCACAGGATGGGGCTTCATCGCCAAATGTAGTAGTAAGTTGATCACTGCATTCTTATATTGATAATCCACGTCGAAAATCATAATAAATCATCGTACGAGCATTTTCACGAGTTAACTCCACCTTTTCGCTGAGACACAATTTTAAAGCCACCGTAAAAACACAAATAACACTCTATCGACAAAATTCGAGGGCTGTAAAGAAAGTAGTGGCAACATGGTCCCCACATTCACAGGAGAGCCAATAGGATATGGGAGCGATCAGGTTGCTAGTGTCGATGTGTGGTCGGGCTGCCAGTTGAGAGTGTGTTGTTGAAGTGAACAGTGTCAAGTGCACCGCTCTAAAGCATGTTTAACAAAGGCGATCAGCGTTCGTGGATTAAAATCGAGGTTGCCCGTGGAAAAATGCATCAGCATGTTATCGAGGATTACGTGAAGCCTGTGGCAGGAATGCATTGCCGTACAGGACGGTTGCACGATGAGTCAAGGCGTTTCGTGCAGGTCGGGCTGAGACTGTGGATTTGCACCGCATAGGTCGGCCGTCCATTCCGGAAGATCAGATTGACATCGTGAGTGGCCTCGCTGCAATGGACCATCGATGGACTGTCCGGGAGTTATTCGTAGAGGTTGGTCTCAGTCATCAAACTGTGTGGCATATCCTGACGAAATGTCTTCACCTGAGGAAAATTGCGTCCCGTTGGGTTCCACATCGACTCACTGAGGTACAGAAATGGCACCGGTATCCACCTGGACAGATACCGGAACGAAGGAGACGCATTTCTGCAGCGTATTGTCGCCATTGATGAGGCGTGGGCACGAGACTATGAGCCGGAATTGAAGCGTCAGTCGAATGAATGGCGTCACCACGTCCACAGAAAGTTCGACAGGAGCCCAGTCGGGTGAAGCTGACATTCGACTACGAGGGGCTATTCTTACGCATGCTGTGCCTGAGGGACAAACCGTCAACAGTGACTACTATTGTCGATTTCTGGAGCGACATCTTCGTCCGGCTATGCGGCGCAAACCTCCACGTTTACTGCGAGACGATCACCCCATAGTGTTGCATTACAAGAACGTCCTCCTTACTCACCAGACATGAGTCCCTGTGACTTCGACCTGTTTCCGAAGCTGAAGGAGCCCCTCGGAGGTCGCCGAATTCCTGACGTGGCATCTGGAGTCCGCGCAGTAGGGCGCTCCTTCGCAGTCATCAACAGAGATCGCCTTGCCAACGGTCCACAACGGCTGCCCTACATTCGGCAAAAGGTCAGTGGGCTTTGCGGGTGACTACATTGAAGGAATGTAATGCAATTGTACTTGTGAGTTCAATAAATATTGTGTTCTATCAATGTTGCCACTACTTTATTTACAGCCCTCGTAATATCTGAAGTAGGTTAATAGCCCGCCTGGGTAGTGTGGTGGTGGCGTGTCTGCCTCATATTCAACAGGTCGTGAGTTCGAATCTCGCTTAGGGTGAGTTGCCCGGATAAGGTTCTCCCTTATCCTGAGAAGACGAATGTTGAGTAACTTTAAGCTCCATGGACCCCGAGATCATTTGAACATCATTTCACTAATTTCATTCATCGCCCGATATGACCAACAGGTTAAAGGACTTTAAAAACTGCAAAAAAAGTAGGTAAGGTGAACAATGTTAAACTTTCCATTTGAAACCTTCATATATTAATGTTGACAAGGCTCAAAATATAAATAGTTGCCTCATAGTCAGAAACTAGAGGAAAGAAATTTGGAAACCCAAATGGGATAGTGTGCCTGGAGAGATGGTAACAAGGAAAAGTTGAATGTGGACAGAAAGAGAAGAATTAAAGACATAGAAAATATTTGGAAAAATAAAACGAAACTGCATAGAGAGATAGAGAGAGAGGGAGGGAGAGAAAGGGAGATAGAGAGAGAGAGAACATGAGAGAACACCGAGTTGGGTTAGAATAACCTACTCTCGCTAACAGGCAGTTAGTTATGTCTAACCTATGTATGTACATTAGATCAAATTACTTTAACTAACAGAATATGATTTTTACTTTCTCTATACGTACTATGTACATAGTGTATAGAGAAAGTATTGTATTGCACTCAAAAATTCAATACCGAGATTTCACCGGAAATATATGTTTTAGGGTCCCTGTATTCAAAAAAAGCATTTTCAGAAAAGGGTGTGTGTGTGTAAACACGATAGCTTTAAAACGAAAAGTCGGTAAAATACCAAAGCTTTTGTTTAAGTTTAGTATCTTCCAGAGATGCGACACGAAGATTTAGAGAAAAATCCCCCACCCCAAACTACCCTTTATGTGGAACTTTTTTCGAAAATTTTAATTTTCTCAAAATGATTCTAACGATTTTGTTTAAAATATCGTATATTAAAGATATTTACCTGACAAATAAAATGTATATCTTGAATTTTCTGAGAATAGCCTATGAAGACTAGTTTATTCTGGATGAATTTTACGGAATATTGCATAACTGCTAAACTGTAAGAGATGGACAAAAACTTAACGAACAAACAATGTAGAGCACGTTAAAACACACACTTAATGTTATGTACACTTTTTTCATCGAGTTGATGATTTTGGAGATATTTCTTGTTTTTGGTTTCAGCTTTGAAGAACATATACTTTTCTCATACGTGAATTTGTCAATTCGTGTCCATACAAACAAAGGAACTTCAGTCACATAGCAACCAGCTTTTGACTATCACTTTAACCTATGGTACTCCCTTATTTCGCTTCTACTTACAAGGAAGCAAGTAATAAGACTATTTCTCCTATTTTTTCTCGATTAGCATGAAGTAACTAGAATCATAAGTTTTTAATTGTAAGTAACGTTAGTGGTATTTAAAATTTGGAACGAGTAAGGAAGGATGCGGGTAAACGTCATCATAACAGTGATGAAATGAAACGCGGGGCAGATTGGTTAGGGGAGGGCCGGTAACATAGCTAAATAATTCAATTTGAAAACGTTCATTACCACAATGCAAACTTGTGAATCATTGCTCGCCACAACGAATACGGAAATAATATTAATGAGAGTGGAGGAAGGCCTAGACAAGCTTCTCGCATCGCGGGGCGCGCCTTTCCGCACACATACCTATAGTACTGTACTTTCTCTACACGTACTCTGTATAGAGAGATATTGTATTGTACCCAAAAACTCAATACCAAGATTTCACCGGATATATACATGAGTGTACATAAAAAACATTAGAAAAATGTCCGTGTGTGTGTCTGTGTGTGCGTATGTGAGTGTGTGTGTTTCTGTGGACATCATAGCTCAAAAACGAAAAGACGGTTAAATATCGCAATTGGTATTTAAGTTTGGTATCTTCCAAGGATGCGACACGAAGATTTCCAACTACCCCTTACATGGAAACATTTTCGAAAATGTTGTGTTTCTTAAAAATGGCTCTAACGATTTTGATTAAAATACCACCTATTAAAGCCATTTCTATCACAAATAAAATTCATATATAGGAATAGCTTCTAAAGACCAGTTTATTCTGGATGAATTTTGTTGAAATACACAAGCCATGTCATATACATTTTTTCGTGGAGCTTGCCATTTTCGAGGTATTCCTTGTTGTGTAGTACTTATACTTTTCTCAGATGGGTATCTCCGCTTCTCTTTTGTTCTACTCCTGGTCAAGCAAAGAAGAGTTTTGCAATGAAAATCGCATAGCGACAGCTTTTAAAACATTTGGCTATTTTTTTAGCCTAGTGCATTCCCTTAGTTCCAGTCTACTTATAAGGAACTAAGTAATATCATTCTGCTAATGTTTATCTCGATTAGCATCGTGTTGGAAGAAGAAATATCTTTTGTAAGAAGTTCGTTTGTAGAGTAGATAGAGAAAGTCATGTGAGTGTAACACATCAGAGTTTTCAACATCATCTCCTCTAATATCAACACAGCGGTGTTCCAAAACCATTATCCCCTCTGTGTAGTGTTCCTCTGGAAGTGCAGCCGCAATTGTTTCTTCGTTGGACGAAAAGCGCCTACCAGCGAGGAATTTCTTCAGTTTTGGAAACGGATGAGGGTGTCAAATCTGGGGAATAGGGTGGATGTTGCAGCACTTCATAGTGCAGATCTCTCAATTTCCGCATTGCCAAAACACTTTTGTGGGCAGGTGCATTGTCCTGACGGAAAACACTTTCATTTTCTTTTTTAACCTGGGTCTGTTTTCACAAATGCTTGCATTCAGTTTGGTTAGAAGTTGAGAGTATTATTCTCCAGAAATGGTTTTACGTTTTTTGAGATAGTCAATCAACAAACTTCCTTTGGCATCCAAAAACACTGACGCCATGATCCTTCTCGCCGATGGCACCATTCTCGCTGAAGAACCAGCTTCTGTCCACTGTCTCGACTGCTGCTTGGATTCGGGTGTGTAGTGATGAATCCATGTTACATCTATTGTGACGTATCGGCACAAAAAAGTCACTTCTGTTCTTCTGAAAATGCGCCAAACACTTTTCAGAAAGTGTTGTGCGAATGCGTTTCTTATCCACAGTGAGGATACGCGGCACCCAACTTGCGTAAAGCTTTTTCATGTTTAATTCCTGATGCAAGATGTAACCAATACGTGCATTTGAAATTCCAAGAGAATTAGCAATTTCACGCATCTTCGTACACCGATCTTCCAAAATAATGTCACGCCCTTTTTCAATGATTTCCGACGTGGTTACAGTTTTTGGACGTCTTTCGCGTGGATCGTCTTGGACGCTTTCACGGCCACGTTTAAAATCGGCCGCCCATTTCTTCACAGTGGAAACTGAAGGTGAAGAGTCACCATACACATTTACAATCCGCAAATGAATTTCTGTAGGTGTTAAACCTTGTTTTACGAAGCATTCTATCACAGCATGATACTCGAATTTCTCCATTTTCAAAGCAATGTGGAGTTCCACTGTTTCAAACAACTGCCGACAGTCAACTATTGCCCGGAATGATCTATAATTTTACATAGGGTCTAATAACATGTGCACCATCCTAATGCAAAAAAATCATGCAAGCAGTGCCGCGGTCTCTGAGGGAGGCCGAGAACATTTCAGACCACCCTCGTAAAGAGAATGTATTGTATTGCACCCAAAAATTCAATAACGAGATTTCACCGGAAATAGACGTTTTAGGGTTCCCTGCATCCAAAAAACAATTTTTAGAAAAAAGGTTTGTTCGTGTGTGTCTGCGAACATGATAACTCCAAAACGAAAAGTCAGTGAAATACAAATAAGTTTAGCATCTTCCAGGGATGCGACACGAATATTTTGAGAAAAATCCCCCAGCTCCAACTTCCTTTTACATGGCAAAAATTTCGAAAAGTTTCATTTTCTCAATAGTAGCTATAACGAATTTGATTAAATATCATATATTAAAGATATTTATATGGCAAATAAAATTTATATCTTAAATTTTCTGGGGATACCATCTAAAGACCTCTTTATTCTGGGTGAATATTGCTTAATTTTGCGTAACTGGTAAACCGTAAGAGATAGACCGAAATTTACTACACAAAAATGCATATCACGTTAAAACACACAATGTATTTTTTCATGGAGTTAATCGTTTTTGAGATATTCGTTGTTATTGGTTTCAGCTAATAAATACCTACTTATACTTCTCTGATACGGGAATTTGTAAACTCCTGTCCATACAAACAAAAGAGCTTCAGTCACATAGCAACCAGCTTTTGACTATCACTTTAACCTCTGGTACTCCCTTATTTCGCGTCTACTTATAAGGAAGCAAGTAATAAGACTATTTCTGCTAATTTTTATCGATTAGTATGAAGTACGTAAATAGATGAAATAGTTTTTTATGACGGTCCACGTTGGAATGTCAGTTGAAGGCTTCGGGACAAATGGTTATAATGGTTCTGTACACTGTGGGATGATAGGATGTGTTTTATACGTTCTTGTAGCACATAGGTTTCGATCTCCTGTCGTTTATTATGCTGTGTTCAACATGGATAAGGATTTGCACTCAACGGTTTAGCAGCCTGACCCAATAATGACTAAGTAATTTGAATGTATATTGTTGCCATGTATTTTAAATTAAAACTATTCACAGGGAAAACAAATTAGTTCTCCTTTGATATTAGCATAAAATCCTGGTGAAATCTCGTACAATGATAATTTACGTTGTTTATTTACTCAGCGAACAAATTATCAGTACATATTTACTTTCTCTAGCACGTATATAGTGTATAGAGAAGGTTCTGTATTGTACCCAAAAATTCAATCCCGAGATTTCACCGGAAATACATGTTTTGACATCCCCTGAATCCAATTTTTTTTTTAGAAAAATGTGCGTGGTGTGTGTATGTGTGTGTGTGTGTGTGTACAGCATAGCTCAAAAACGAAAAGAATGTTAAAAACCAAACTTATTTAGGTTTGGTATCTTGCAAGGATGCGACACAAAGATTTTCAAGAAAATCCCCCCATCCCCAACTACCCTTTACATGAATATTTTTCTAACATTTTTATTTTCTCAAAAATGGCTAACGATTTTGATTAAACTTGCATATATTAAAGATATGTACCTGGCAAATAAAATGTATATTTTGAATTTCCTGGGAAAGCCTCTGAAGACTACTTTATTCTGGATGCATGTTACGGAATTTTGCATAACTGCTACACCGTAAAAGATGGACAAAAACTTACCACACAAGAAAATGTAGAGAATATGTATATTAAAGATAATTATGTACACTACAAGTAAAATGTATATTTTGCAAAAATGTAGATCTTGTTAAAACACACACATTTTGTGGTATATGTATAAATAGAGTCATCCTGAAAAAGTCAATGCCGTAGCCGGGATTTGAACTACGGATCTCCCGGTTTCTTGCCGATTGCTCTTGCACTGAGCTACCATCTCATTGGTACTATTCGTAGCTCAGTGCAAGAGCAACCGGATATAGACCGGGAGATCCGTGGTTCAAATCCCAGCAATGGCAGTCCTATCCAACACCTGTCCTACACACGACTTGTGTGAAAAAACAATTAATCCAAAAGCAATTTGTGATATATGATTTTATTTTTGTATAATTGACGATTTTTGAGATAATCCTTGTTATTGGTTTCAGCTTTAAAAACATACTTTTCTCATACAGGAATTTGTCAACTCGTGTCCATACAAACAAACGAACTTGTCACATAGCAACCAGCTTTTGACTATCACTTTAACCTATGCTACTCCCTTATTTCGCTTCTACTTACAAGGCAGCAAGTAATAAGACCAATTCTGCTAATGTATATCTCAATTTGCATGAAATAGATAGAAGAAAAGGCTCTAAAACAATAATTTGTCAGAGATATGTAGAGAAACGTATGTGAATGTAAAAATCCACCTCCATGCAAGAAGAACGAATTTCGATTCCAATTCATAGCGAAGCTGTCACTCTCACTTTAGCCTGATATAGCCCCTGTTGCGTGTTGCGCCCAAAGGGAAATGTATAAATAGCGTTCTTTGAGGTAATGTTCTTCCCGATAAACTTAAGTAGAAAGAAGAACAAACTTTTGTTAGCAGAATGTGCAGAGAAGGTTGTGTGAATGTGACACATCTGAATTGGTTTTACATTTTCAGACTCTACGTCACATTTTAAATCTGACTTCCTATTGGACATCATTATATTTGTCTTCTTCCTTTTCAAAAGCTGGGCATCAAATGATACTTTTCTATTGCAAAAGCTTCTGGTTATTTCCGTATAAAGTAAATAAAACGTGTTACAAACCACTTTATAAATGACGTCATCATTCTTAAGAAATAAACATTTCCCTTCCCAAAAGTTCAGCATATTGTTTCCCTCGAGTACAACACAAGGCATTCTTCTGATAAACAAATTATAACTTTTAGGTTAAGTAACAGTTCAACCATAAACTACACAAGATAATCCTATTGGAAATTTATAGTAATGTGACAATTTGTACAATTTTACTTTCTGTACATAGAGTATAGACAAGGTATTGTATTCCAGCCAAAAATTCGATACGAGATTTCACCGGAAATATACCTTTTAGGGTCGCCTTTATAAAAAAAAAAAAAAAAAAAGCATTTTCAGAAAAGGTCCCTGGTATTGAAATTTAGTATCTTCCAGGGATGTGACAGGAAGATTTTGAGAAAAATCCCCCCATACCAAACTACCCTTTACATGGAGCTTTTTTTCGAAAATTTTGATTTTCTTAAAATGGCTCTAACGCTCCTGATTAAAATATCGCGTTTTAACGTGCTCTACATTTTCTGTGTGGTAAGTTTTTGTCCATCTCTTACGGTTTAGCAGTTATGCAAAATTCCGTAAAAGTTCGACCAGAATAAAGTAGTCTTCAGAGGCTATTCCCAGAAAATTCAAAATATACATTTTATTTGTCAAGTAAATATCTTAAATATATGAGATTTTAATCAAAATCGTTAGAGCAATTTTTAAGAAAATCAAAATGTTCGAGATTTTTTCCATATCAAGGGTAGTTTGGGGTGGGGGATTTTCTTGAAAATCTTCGTGTTGCATCCTTGGAAGATACCAAACTTAAATACAAAGTTTGGTTTTTAACCGTCTTTTCATTTTTGAACTATGCTGCCCACAGACACAGACACACGGACAGACAGACAGACACACACACACAAATGGACATTTTTCTAAAAATGCTTTTTTACTTTCTCTATACGCACTATGTACATAGTGTATAGAGAAGGTATTGCACTCCACCAAAAATTTCGATACCGAGATTTCACCGGAGATATGTTTTAGGGTCCCCTGAATCCAAAAAAAGTATTTTCAGAAAAATATCCGTGTGTGTGTGTCCGTGTGTCTGCGTGTCCGTGTGTCTGTGAACACGATAACTCAAAAACGAAAAGTCGGTAAAATACCAAACTTGGTATTTAAGTTTAGTATCTTCCAGGGATGCGACACGAAGATTTTGAGAAAAATTCCCCACCCCAAACTACCCTTTACATGGAACCTTTTTCGAAAATTTTGATTTTCTAAAAAATCTCTGCAACGATTTTGATTAAAATTTCGTATATTAAAGATATTTATCTGACAAATAAAGTGCATATTTTGAATTTTCTGGGAATAGCCTCTGAAGACTACTTTATTGTGGGTCAATTTTACGGAATTTTGCATAACTATTAAACCGTAAGGGATGAACAAAAACTTATCACACAACAAATGTAGATCACTTTAAAACACACAATTTATGCTATATACATTTTTTTCGTGGAGTTGATTGTTTTTGAAATATCATTGTTTTTGGTTTCAGCTATGAAAACATACTTTTCTCATACAGGACTTTGTGAACTTGTGTCCATACAAACAAAGTAACTTCAGTCACATAGCAACCAGCTTTAGACCATCACTTTAACCTATGGTACTCCCTTATTTCTCTTCTGCTTACAAGGAAGCAAGTAATAAGACTATTGCTGCTAATTTTTTCTCGATTAGCAAGAATTACATAGAAGCATAAGCTTTTTAACGATAATTTTTAGAGAAAGTCATGTGAATGGAACACATCAGATTTTTTGGATTCAGGGTGTCTCAAAACTTATATTTCCGGTGAAATCTCGGTATGGAATTTTTGGTTCAATAGAATAGCTTCTGTATACATAGTACGTGTAGAGAAAGTAAAAATATTCTATTTGGTGGATGCTATCAATTATGGAGTGATATCAGAGCATAGAAAGGAAAGTTGCAATCGCATATTGACTTAAATAAATGAAGTGGTAGAAGAGGGTGTTTGTGGGGCGGATAGACAAGAAACGTGGCGGGCGGGCAGATTAAAGTATGAATAAGTAATTTTGATTGCCCGCCGCCGGTCTTGCTGCCTCATCTACCTGATAATTCTTTGAGGCAAAGAGTTCCTCCTCAACTTTTTAATAAGAACAAGCTCCGCTCAAAGCGACCTAACTAATTAACGGAAATATTTCCTTTATTGAACAAAACCCGCGTAGCCTACCATATTTAACGTGCTGAAACTTTACCAACATTGTGAAAAAGTAACAAATATAATAGCAGAAATAGTCTTATTACTTGCTTTCTTGTAAGTAGAAGAGAAATAAGGGAGCACAATAGGCTAAAGTGATAGTCAAAAGCTGGTTGCTATCACACTGAAGTTCCTTTATTTTAATGGACAGCAGTTGACAAATTCCTCTATGAGAAAAGTATAAGTTTTTCAAAGCTGAAACCAAAAACAAGGAATATCTTAAAAACGACCAACTCCACGAAAAAAGTGTATATAAAATAAATGTGTGTTTTAACATGTTCTAAATTTTTTTTGTGTGGTAAATTTTTGTCCATCTCTTACGGTTTAGCAGTTATGTAAACTTCCTTAAAATTCATCCAGAATAAAGTAGTCTTCAGAGGCTATTCCCAGAAAATTCAAGATAAACATTTTATTTGTCAGGTAAATATCTTAAATATACGATATTTTAATCAAAAGCAATACAGCCATTTTTAAGAAATAATAATACAAAAAAAAAAAACAATTATAGAAAAATAAATATGTGTGTGTGTTTGTGGGTAGCATAGCTCAAAACGAACCAAGCTTGGTAAAGTTCAGTATCTTTCAAGGATGGGACATGAACATTTTTAAGAAAATCCTCCCACCCCTAACTACTCTTTAAATGGGAAATTTTTCGACAATTTTTATTTTGTCTAGAGTGGCTGTAACGATTTTGATTAAAATATCGTATATTAAAGATATTTACATCGCGAATAGAATTTTGTGGGAATGGTCTCTGGAGACCTGTTTATTCTGAGTGAGTTTCGCAGAATTGTTCCTAGCTGATATACTGTAAGAGATGGACAAAAACAATTTAGAACGCATCATTTACGTCATGTAGGTACGTTTTTGTTGTTGTTGTAGAGTTGACCCTTTCCGATATATTCCTTTAACCAATGGTACTCCCTTATTTCGCTTCTATTGATAAGGAAGCAAGTAATAAGACTATTTCTGCTAATTTTTCTCTATTAACAATAAGTAAATAGAAGCATAAGCTTTTTAAGAATATTTTTTGCAGAGATGTAGAGAAAGTCGTGTGAATGGAACACATCAGATATTTTTTACCAATTGTATTACAAGTAACTATTTGTAAGAACAGTTTGTATATCACGGCGTTAGCCTATTGTGGGTGTCGCAGCTCAGGATTTGGTTGTTGGCATGGAGCCTTTTTCATTGTGGCAAGTCTAAGTGATTTTCCTCGAGTTCCATGTTATTGTGCAACTCATTTATTTCTTTTGTTCGACTTTTCTGCCATCAAACACACACGCATTCCTCCTGAATTTTGTACTCGACTCATTACTTTCGACCGTCTTTTGGAGCAGTGATTTCGTCCGCATTATTTCCGTCACGACCGCGGATGTTCCAACGTGTCACTCGACCAGCAAGAGAACCGTTTATCTTGGTTTGTTATGTCCATCTTGGGACCTCAGTCAATGACCTTCCCTTAACGGCACTGTCCTACCTTGTCAACAACTCTCTGTCCTTCTCAGACGTGTTTTACAATATTCCTTCCCTGGCCTTTTTCAAAGTACATTTGTCCGCTCTTAGTATATTTATACAGAGTGATTTATGTAGAACTGAAACATTTCTTTCTTTAATTATTCCGTTGGAAATTCACCAAATTAAGCAGAATGTTCTGGAGGCTCGATTCCTTGACACTAGATGCATAGATGTTTCTGTTTTATTGTATTGTTGGCAGCTGTTTCGACATTTTGTTCTTGTAGTCAACGTGAAAATGCAGTACGATGTAGAGCTGAGTTAAGGATATTTTCAGCAAGATGGCGCTACATGCCATACATCAAATGAACCTCATTGCAAGTTTCTTTGACGACCGGATAATTTCCAGGAACCTGTGGCCACCGAGATCTCCGGATTTGACATCGCCGGACTTCTTTCTATAGGGTTACTTAAAAGACAGGGTTTACGCCACACGTCCCCAGACATTGGACGATCTGAAGCACAACATCACAAAAGAGATTCAAGACAACAGAGTCCTCCAGTACGACGTGTGGAGTTGTATCTTACACAGAATGGAGGACATTTGCTATAGAGGTAAATCATCTCCCAAAGTTCCTCTACAATTTAGGTGTAATAAGTTGTCGCTAGCATAACACGTTTATAAACATATACTGAAAGAAATGTAAATCAGCCTGTAGCATATTGGCTGTAATTTGTGTCTCCGTTTTAACGCCGGGACACCACATGTACTGTCTCAATATGGAACACAATATATTTTTTTGAATTCAGTGAACCTGCTGATACGTTGACTTGGACTGCAACACATTTATGATACGCAGTAAATGTTGTTGGGCGCGAGGTTAGGAACATTTTATTCCCATTTGAGGAACACGGCGAGCGGACGAGAAGTTCGGCAGCCCCGGGAGATCCATTAACTCTGCTACCGCTTTAATGAGTCCCAGGCGATTCACACCGTCTTATCATTTCGCCGAGCTCCAGATGCATGGGCCTGTTCTACGTCACTTTCCCTTCCACCCAATATCACTCTCTCTCTACACACACACAACTACCCTTTAATCTACTTCAAGCTATTCCAAATAAACATTAATACAAATTGTCTTGGATAGGTAGAGTCAGACTGAAAAAGTCAATGCCATAGCCGGGATTTGAACTACAGATCTCCCGGTCTCTAGCCGGTTGCTCTACCGCTGAGCTACCACGGCAACCTCCCGGCTTAGCATTGGATTTTTCAAACTGACTGGCATGTTTCCGGGTAAATCATAATAGTTGACTATAATAGTTGGCTATACTATGAATCCTGGGACTTACAACATTGTAAGTCGCCATTGTGGTTGTCATCTCAAAAGAATTTGATATCACCTTTTGGTTTACCGGGAAACATGCGAGTCAGTTGAGAAATTCAATGTTATGTCAGCACGTTTCCATAGTAGCTCAGTGGTAGAGCAACCGGCTAGAGACCAGGAGATCCGTGGTTCAAATCCCGGCTATGGCATTGTCTTTTTCAGTCTGACTCTACCTATCCAACTCCTGTCCTACACACGGCTAGAGACCGGGAGATCCGTGGTTCAAATCCCGGCTATGGCATTGACTTTTTCAGTCTGACTCTACCTATCCAACTCCTGTCCTACACACGGCTAGAGACCGGGAGATCCGTGGTTCAAATCCCGGCTATGGCATTGACTTTTTCAGTCTGACTCTACCTATCCAACTCCTGTCCTACACACGGCTAGAGACCAGGAGATCCGTGGTTCAAATCCCAGCTATGACATTGTCTTTTTCAGTCTGACTCTACCTATCCAACTCCTGTCCTACACACGGCTAGAGACCAGGAGATCCGTGGTTCAAATCCCGGCTATGGCATTGACTTTTTCAGTCTGACTCTACCTATCCAACTGCTGTCCTACACACGGCTAGAGACCGGGAGATCCGTGGTTCAAATCCCGGCTATGGCATTGTATTTTTCAGTCTGACTCTACCTATCCAACTCCTGTGCTACACACGACTTGTGTGAAAATCAATTAAAACCAATGCCAAATGGAGTTTTATTTATGGACGCTCTTTAACTGCTGTGTTTCTCTGCGTACCATTCTATACTGGGCGTGAAAGACCGCTTAATGTTGCTTAGAGGCCTCTTTATGAGGCTTGAGGTTCTTTTACGTGCCCTAAATCTACGACACGAGACCAACGGCTTTACTTCTCTTCCGAAAGAAGCCATGCTAAGGAGTTTTATGCCCGAAAATATCCATCGTCGTCCGCCGGGTTTGAACCCGCGACCTTGGGTATGTGAGTAACCATTACACCACGAGGGGCGATTATATAGGAATACTAAGAGAGAATGGGAAGAGAAAAATACATTGATGTCTGGCATGGGCAAGAAGAGGAACAATGTCCACCATACTGTACAACTGAGTGTGAGGAAACCAACAAGTGAAGAGACAATAACAATTAAGAAAACTTACCACCACAAATATTGAGCTTAAAACTTTTAGAACATGACTTTCTCTCTATCTCTGAAACAAATTATTATTAAAAAGCTTAGATATGCTGCTTTTTTCTTCATGCTAAACAAGAAAACATTAGCAGAAATAGTCTTCTTACTTGCTTCCTTGTAAGAAGAAGGAAAACAAGGGAGTACCATAGGTTAAATTGATAGTCAAAAGCTGGATGCTATGGGATTGAGGTTCCTTTGTATGGTCCCGAGTTGACAAATTCCTGTATGAGAAAAGTATGTTTTTTAAAGCTGAACTAAAAACAAGAAATATCCTAAAAACGACCCACTCTACGAAAAAAATATATAACATAAATTGTATGTTTTAACGAGCTCTACATTTTCTGTTAAGTAACTTTTTGTCCATCTCTAACGGTTTAGCAGTTATGCATAATTCCGTAAAGTTCATCCAGAATAAAGTAGTTTTCAGAGGCTATTCCATAAAAACTCAAGATATACATTTTATTTGTCAGGTAAATATCTTTAATATACGATATTTTAATCAAAATTGTTAGGGTCATTTTTGAGAAAATCAACATTTTTGAAAATGTATCCATGTAAAGGAAGTTGGGGTTGGGGGAATTTTCTTGAAAATTTTCGTATCGCATCCTTGGAGGATACTGAACTTAAATACCAGGTTTGGCATTTAACGGACTTTTCGCTTTTGAGCTATGCTGTCCACAGACATATACACTTACACACACGGACCTTTTTCTAAAAATCTGATGTGTTCCATTCACTTGAATTTATTTACATCTCTGCAACAAATTATTGTTAAAAAGCTTATTCTTCTATTTACTTTATGCTAATTTAGCATAAATTAGCAAAAATAGTATCATTACTCGCTCCCTTGTAAGTAGAAGAGAAATAAGGGAGTACCATAGGTTAAAGAGATAGTCAAAAGCTGGTTGCTATGTGACTGAAGTTCCTTGGTTTGTATGGGCAGGAGTTGAAAAATTCCTGTATAAGATAAATATACGTTTTTTAAAGGTGAAATCAAAAACAAGGAATATCTCAAAAACGATCAACTCCACGAAAAAATATATATGAACTGTGTGTTTTAATGTGCTCTACATTTTTTGTATGGTAAGTTTTTGTTTGTCTCTTACGGTTTAGCAGTTATGCAACATTCCGTAAAATTCATCCAGAATAAAGTAATCTTTAGAGACTATTCCCAAAAAATTCAAGATATACATTTTATTTGTAAGGTAAATATCTTTAATCTACGATATTTTAATCAAAATCGTTAGAGCCATTTTTAGAAAATCAAAACTTTGGAAAAAAGTTCCATGTAAAGGATAGTTTGGGGTGGGAGTATGTTTCTCAAAATCTTCGTGTCGCTTCCCTGGAAGATATTAAACTTAAATACCAAGTTTGGTATTTTACTAACTTTTCGTTTTTGAGTTATCGTGTTCACAGACACACAACCCCGTTTTTTTCTGGATACAGGGGACCCTAAAACATATATTTCCGGTGAAATCTCGGTATGGAATTTTTGGGTGGAGTGCAATACCTTCTCTATACACTATGTACATAATACTTGCAGAGAAAGTAAAAATGAGATAAGTTATCTGTCTATTATCATCTTTTTATAGGCTAAAGTACATCCCCTGACTAACAACGCATCAATAGCACTTTCCATTTCCGAATGTTTTAGGTGATTGAGCCTGTTTTGAAACAGGCTGTAAGACGCCAGGCAGGAGTCGAACCAACGCCCAGGAGTCCCCAGGGACAGGGCTGCCGAGTACAATATTGTCTTCCTCGGGGAACGTTCCACTGCTCCTTGATGCAATATGCTGGTCTGTCCCTGGGGATAAGCGTGTAATGTCGCATCCCTAGGGACCAGTGTTCCCACGATCTCCAACAAGTGGAGGCAGCTTAACAAATGACTACGCTCTTTTCTCAGTCGCATCGCAAAACTGACTTATATTGTTGATAACCTTTTTCTTCTGTCTACTTGATGCTAATCGAGATAAACATTAACAGAAATTGTCTAATTACGTGCTCCTTGTCAGTAGAAGGGGATACACTAGGTTAAAGTGATAGTCAAAAGCTGGTTGCCATGTGACTGAAGTTGTATGATCAGGAGTTGACAAATTCGTGTATGAGAAACGTTTAAAACTGAACCAAGAATAATAAATATCTCAACTCCACACATATATAACATGAATTGTGTTTTAACGAGTTAACTAGGTTTTTGTCTATCTCTTACGGTTATGCAGAATTCCGCCAAATTCATCCAGAATAAAGTAGTCTTCAGAAGCTATTTCTAGAAAATTCAAGACAATTATCATGTCAATACTTTTAGTATACGGCATTTTATTCAAAATCGTTAATGCATTTTTGACAAAATCAAGATTTTCGAAATTATTTTTATGTACAGGGTAAATGGGGGTGGGGATATTCTTAAAAATCTTCGTGTCGCATCCTTGAAAGATACTGAACTTAAATATCAAGTTGGTATTTAATGAACTTTTGGTTTTTGAGCTATGCTGTGCATAGACACACACCCAGACACGGGTACCTTTCTTAAAGTGCTTTCTACTTTCTCTACATGTTCAATGTACATAGTGTATAGAGAAGGTATTGTGTTCCACCCAAAATCTCGATACCGAGATTTCACCGGAAATGTACGTTTTAGAGTCCCCTGTATTCAAACAAAGCATTTTTGGAAAAAGATCCGCGTGTCTGTGAACAGGATAACTCAAAAAGGAAAGTCGATAAAATACCAAACGGTTGTATTTAAGTTTAGTATCTTCCAGAGATGTAACACGAAGATTTTCAGAAAAATCCCTACATCCCAAAATACTCTTTACATGGAAATAATTTCAAAATTTTGTTTTTTCTGAAAAATGGCTCCAATGGATTTGATTAAAATACCGTATATTAAAGTTATTTATATGGGTATTAAAATGTATAGTTTGAATTTTCTGGGAATATCCTCTGAAGACTACTTTATTCTGTATGCATTTTACGGAATGTTGTATAACTGCTAAACCGTAAGAGATAGACAAAAACTTACCACACAACAAAAGTGGGTCACGTTAAAACACACAATTTACGTCATGCATGTTTTTGTGGAGTTGATCATTTTTGAGTTATTCCTTGTTTTTGTTTCAGCTTTGAAAAACGTATACTTTTCTCATTCAGGAATTTGTCAACTCCTGTCCATACAAACAAAGGAACTTCAGTGACATAGCAACCAGCTTTTGACTATCACTTTAACCCATAGTACTCCCTTATTTCGCTTCTACTTACAAGGAATAAGACTATTTCTGCTAAACAGCATGAAGTAAATAGAAGAACAGATGAGACTTTTTGGATGGAATACAATACCTTCTCTATACAGTAATTCCGTTAATGGGAAGAGTGCGTCATGACAACAATGTATTCATATGCGGGGCTGGTCCCGGGGGTGAAATAACGGCACCCCTGTAATTGTTATGGCCACTTGATACACACTTGACGGAGCGCAAAGTGTCCCCAAACTTGGTTAGCTTTTCCCCCGACCAATTAGATTACAGCATTAGGGGAACTAGCAGGCACTTGTTAAGTAAAAATATTATCTCACGCTCCTCTTCAACTCATTACTGCTCCTCTACCTATAGAGAAGGTATCGTATTCCACTCAAAAATCTCATGTGTTGAAAAGCTTATGCTTCTATTTACTTCATGCCAATCGAGAAAAATTAGCAGAAATAGTCTTATTACTTGCTTCCTTGTAAGTAGAAGGGAAATAAGGGAATACCATAGGTTAAAGTGATAGTCAATAGCTGGTTGCTATGCGACTGAAGTTCCTTTGTTTGTGTGGACATGAGCTGACAAATTCCTGTATGAGAAAAGTATACGTTTTTTAAAACTGAAACCAATAACATGGAATAAGTGAAAAACAATCGACTCCATGAGAAAAATGTATATAACATAAATTATGTGTTTTAACGTGCTCTACATTTTTGTGAAGTAAGTTTTTGTCTCTCTCTCTCTCTCTCTCTCTCTCTCTTACGGTTTGCCTGTAATGCAAAATTCCACAAAAGTCATCTAGAATAAAGCAATCTTCAGAGCCTATTCCAGGAAAATTCAAGATAAACATTTTATTTGTCATGCACTATCTTAAATATAAGAGACTTTATCTAAATCGTTCGGGCCATTTTTGAGAAAACCAACATTTTTGGATTTTTTACACGTAAAGGGTAGTTGGGGATGGGGCATTTTGTTCAAAATCTTCTTGTGGCATGCTTCGAAGATACTGCATTTAAATATCACGTTTGGTATTTAACCGACTTTTCGTTTTTCAGCAATGCTTGCCCACACACACACGCACGGACTTTTTTCAGGGGTTCTCAAACATGTATTTGCTGTGAAATTTCGGTATGGAATTTTTGGGTGGAGGGCAATATCTTCTCTATACACTATGTACATAGTAAGTATAGAGAAAGTAAAAATGATATGAAGTGGAAGATGTGACGATAGCTAAACAATAATAAGAACGTCGTTATGAAGTGAGGGAAACATCTTTTTCACACTGGAGGTTCCAAGTTCAAATCTTGTTTAGGGTACATAAGCCTTTCCCCTTTACTGAGAAGATCTGACCTCTAAGAACCACTATCTCATTTGAGAATCGTTTATTTGCCGTCGGGTAAAAGATGATAAACTTAAAGTACAAAATAATAATAGTAATAATAATCATAACGATGATGATAATAATAATGATAATTCCAGATGACTTCACGGAATAGCACGCGGGTTAGATAGGAATCAGACCATCGACCATCTTGACTTTGTGGTCTTCGTCAGGGCACTATTTCGGTTGCTATCCCGTGAAGTTATCTGTAAGAAAGCTTCAAATGTTACTCCTATTTTAATATCACGTTATACCTATCAGTACGCTGATATTCATGAAAGTCTTTTATTGAAACCTGATATTATCTGATAATTTATTTGATCAATTTTCAGCCTTCACGTTCGTTCATGATAATATTTAAAATTCAGCAGTTTTCATGTTACTTCACCTCTCAATATATAAATGCGACAATTCACCTCAAAACATATACATGACTCAGTTTTCACGTTAGCTCACCTCGCAATATATACATGCGTCAATTTTCTCGTTACTCCTCTCGTAATATTTATGTGCGTTTATTTTCACTTTACTTCACCTCAATATTTTAAATGCGTTAGTTTCATTATAGTTCACCTTGCAATATATGTATATATACATGCGCAAGTTTTCACTTTACCTCACCTCAATATTTTAAATGCATTAGTTTCATTATAGTTCACCTTGCAATATATGTATATATACATGCGCAAGTTTTCACTTTACCTCACCTCAATATTTTAAATGCATTAGTTTCATTATAGTTCACCTTGCAATATATGTATATATACATGCGTCAGTTTTCACGTTACCTCACCTCAATATTTTAATGCGTTAGTTTCATTATAGTTCACCTTGCCATATATGTATATATACATGCGTCAGTTTTCACTTTACCTCACGTCGTAATATTTTAATGCGTTATTATATAGTATTATTTAAATACATTTGTTTTTACGTTATTTGAGCACGATGTATCAGGACGCTTCGCCTCCTGTTTGTTCTATTATCTAAGGTTTATTGTGCTCAGCAATGGAATAACGTAGCAGTTTGTATTATAAAGACTGTAAGACTGGTGTATATAATAAGTGAACACTAAGCAGATGGAAATGAATAATTTGGGAAAGGAGCAGGAGGACATATGGCACGCAGTTCTTGGCTCGCGACCCGCTAACCGCGGACCCCATATCCCTTTCAACGGCTCCACCCTCGCACAAAAATCACAGATGGACTGGCACTCGAACAAAAAGACAGAAGGGGAAATACGGCACCTGCAGCTCGACGGGGGGCCTCTGCAACAATACGGCACCACAAACAAATCAATAAATACATAAATACAACTCTCTTCCTCATTGTTATGGCTTTCCTTTCTCTTGATTAATTCTTGTACGGGTCGACTCTCTTGTAAACAAGTTTATCTTGCTTTCTCTGATACATACATAGTACGTAGAGAAGGTATTACACTCCACCCAAAAATTCGATGTTGAGATTTCACCGGAAATATATGTTATGTGGTCTCCTGAGTCCGCAAAGGGTATTTTTAGAAAAAGGTACGTGTCTATGGTCTGTGGACAGCATAGCTCAAAAACGAAAAGAGCGTTAAATACCAAACTTGGTATTTAATTTTATCCTCCAAGATGCGACACGAAGATTTTTAAGAAAATCCCCCACCCCAACTACCATTTACATAGAACTTTTTTCGAAAATTATGATTTTCTCAAAAAAGGCTCTAACGATTTTGATTAAAATATCGTATATTAAATGCCAAACTTGGTATTTAAGTTCAGTATCTTCCAAGGATGCGACGCGAAGATTTTAATAAAAAATCTGATGTGTTACATTCACACGACTTTCTCTACATCTCTGGAATAACTTATTGTTAAAAAGCTTATGCTTCTATTTACTTCATGCTAATCGAGAAAAAATTCGCAGAAATAGACTTATTACTTGCTTCCTTGTAAGTAGAAGCGAAATAAGGGAATACCATAGGTTAAAGTGATAGTCAAAGGCTGGTTGCAATGTGAGTGAAGTTCCTTTGTTTGTATGGACGATTTCACAAAGTCCTGTGAAAAAAGTCCTATGAGAAAAGTATAAGTTTTTTATAACTGAAACCTAAAACAAGGAATATTTAAAAAACAATCACTTCCACGAATATATATATAAATTGTGTGTTTTAAGGTGCTCTACATTTGTTGTGTGGTAAGTTTTTGTCCATCTCTTACGGTTTAGCAGTTATGCAAACTTCCGTAAAATTCACCCAGAATAAAGTAGTCTTCAGAGGCTATTCCCAGAAAATTCAAAATATACATTTTATTTGTCTGGTAAATGTCTTCAATATACGATATTTTAATCAAAATCGTTAGAGCCATTTTTTAGAAAATCAAAATTTTCGAAAAAAGTTTTATTTAAAGGGTAGTTTTGGGTGGGGGATCTTTCTCAAAATCTTCGTGTCGCATCCCTGGGAGATACTAAACCTAAATACCAAGTTTGGTATTTTACTGACTCTTCGTTTTCGAGTTATCGTGTTCACAATCACACGGACACACACACACACACACACACACACACGGACCTTTTCCTGAAAATACTTTTTTGGATACAGGGGACCCTAAAACATATATTTCCGGTGAAATCTCGGTATCGAATTTTTTGGTGCAGTGCAATACCTTCTCTATACACTATGTACATAGTACGTATAGAGAAAGTAAAAATCGCACCACACGCAACTACCATTTACATGTGGAAATTTTTGAAAATTTTGATTTTTTCAAAAATGGCTAACGATTTCGATTAAAATACCGCATATTTAAGATATTTACATAGCAAATAAAATGTTTGTTTTCAATTTTGTGGGAATAGCATCTGAAGTCCTGTAGCTGGTAAACGTAAGAGATAGACAGACATGCAGATCTTGTAGATTTGGCCATTGTCGAGATATTCTAAGCTACGCTACAGATGTTAATCTTTATGTTGATTACCATGAAGCAGATAGAAGGGCCATTCAATAAATAACGCAATTATTGTTTTTTTTTTGAGAATGCAATACGACAGTTATTTTCAACGTAACCCCCCCCAAGTTGTATGCACTTGGATAAGGCTCTCAGTTTCAGTGAAAACAATTTTTGGGGGCGAGGCGTAAGCAGTCATTTACTGGCGTCTAGACAGTGAGTTAAAAACGTGAAGGTGTCAGACGAGCTTGAGGGCTTTGCTGGTATCTAATGTTGTCACCAGTCCAAGCCTCTTCCTCAAAACTGTTGCTTTCAAATGTTGACACTTAAGGTTTGCGTTCATCGACCCCTGAGCATGCAATTACTGCCTTATTCTCCAACTTTTGTTTTCGAACTCCTCGTTTCAAGTTATCCGCCCATTTGTGTTCGACTCACACAAATTTCAGTGACATCTGACGGTGGATTTCGATTAGTTTCAACTCCGCTGCTCCACGCTGGTGCAAACCTGCAACTTGTGTTCACTGAATACCAGCATTCCTTTGCAAGACAGGGCTGCCAACACATCTCATAAAAGCTCTAGGAAACACACGCTTTGTGCAAGTTTTGTATTTTTACACGTTTCCGGTTGTTTGTTAACTCGACCTTGTAGACAGAAGAATAAACTTTCGTAAGAATAGTTAACATATATGGAACGCTAGAGAAAGGAACACATGAGATGCCTACTTTCTCTACACCTACTATGTATATAGTGTATAGAGAAGGTGTTGTACTCAAACAAAAATGCAATACCGAGATTTCACCGGAAATACATGTTTTGGGACCCTCTGAATCAAAAAAATATATTTTTTAGAAAATGTCCCTGTGTGTCTGTGAGGACATTTAAGTTTCGTATCTTCCAACAATGTGACGCGAAGATTTTCAAGAAAATCCCCCCCCTCCCAAACTACCCTTTATATGGAAAAAATTAGAAATTTGTGAATGCCTCTAACGATTTTGATTACAATATTGTAGATATATTAAATATATATTCATGACAAATAAAATTTACATCTTCAATTTTTTTGGAGATAGCATCTGAAACTATCTTTATTCTGGACGAATTTTGCGGATTATTTTGTATAACTCGTAAACTGTACGAGATGGACAAAATTTATATAACAAAAATATGTAGCTCGAATCGTGGGGTTGATCGTTTTTCAGATATTCCTTGTTATTAGTTTTCAGTTTTAAAATACTTAAACTTTGTAAGCTGCTAGCCAAGCAAAGAAACGACTTCAATCACATAGCAACCAGCTTTTGACTATCACTTTAACCTATGGTACTCCCTTATTTCGCTTCTACTTACAAGGAAGCAAGTAATAAGACTACCTGTGCTAATGTTTTTACTTGTTTCTGTTTTGGTTGTTGATATAAAAGCAGAGAGAGAGACGAGAACAGCTGATATCGAGGGTGCTGGTGCGACTTTATTTGTTTATTGTTGCAGTTTATTATTTAATTATGTCGAGAGGGGGCTGTTCATTATGCCGGGGTTATAAATCACAATTACGTTATGGGAAGGGGAGGCTCCGGAAATTTACACGCTCAGTTACTCTGTCCATGCTCTGCTGGAGGACCGGGCGCGTCTACAGTACTGCTGCTTTCAAACAGATGCCTCCCACTTTCTCTACTAAAGATTATTGGAAACAGCTTCTTTGCTTGGCCAGGAGTAGAACAAAAGAAAACTGTCTGACAAAAGTATAAATTGTTCACAACTGAAACCAATAACAGGGAGTATCTCGGAAATGGTTACCTCCACAACGAAAACCTGTGTGACATAAATTCTGTGTTTTAACGTGATCTACATTTTCTGTGTAGTAAGTTTTTGTCTATCTCTCACGGTTAAGAAATTAGGCAAAATTCATCCTATATAAAGGAGTCTTCAGAGGCTATTCCCAAAAAATGCAAGATATACTTATTATTTGGGACGTAAATAGCTTTAATACACCGGATTTTAATCAAAATCCTTAGAGCCATTTTAAAAAAAAATCAATATTTTCGAAAATTCACCACGTAAAGGTTAGTTTGTGGTGGGGGGATTTTCTCGAAGATCTTCGTGTTGCATCCTTGGAAGATACTAAACTTCAATACCAAGTTTAGAATTTTACCGACCTCACGAGAAATAGAAAAGGCTCACAATAATAAGATTGCATTCCAATAAGGTACATGCATGTGTATTAAACACTTATTATATACTTTACAGTATATTTTTATACTCATAGATTCCACAGAGTTTCGTTTTTGAGTTATCGTGTTCACAGATCCACAGACACACACAGACAGACACACACAGACAGACACAGACAGACATACAGACACAGACATACAGACACACACAGACAACAGACATACACAGAAACACAGACAGACACACACAGACAACAGACATACACAGAAACACAGACAGACACACAGACACACACAGACAACAGACATACACAGACACACACAGACAACAGACATACACAGACACACAGACACACACACAGACACACACAGACAACAGACATACACAGAAACACAGACAGACACACAGACAGACACACACAGACAACAGACATACACAGACACAGACAACAGACATACACAGACACACAGACACACAGACAGACACACACAGAAACACAGACAGCCACACACAGACATACACAGCCAGACATACAGACACACACAGACAGACATACACAGACACACAGACAGACATACAGACAGACACAGACACACACAGACAGACATACAGACACACACAGACAGACATACACAGCCAGACATACAGACACACAGACATACATACAGACACACACAGACAGACATACAGACACACACAGACAGACACACACAGACATACATACAGACACACACAGACACAGACACACACAGCCAGACATACAGACACACAGCCAGACATACAGACATACACAGACAGACACACACAGACAGACATACAGACACACACAGACACACACAGCCAGACATACAGACACACACAGACAGACATACACACACAGACATACAGACACACACACAGACAGACATACAGACACAGCCACACACAGTCACACACAGACATATACACAGACATACAGACACACGCACAGACACACACAGACAGACACACGCACAGACACACTCACACACAGACACACACAGCCAGACATACAGACACACAGCCAGACATACAGACATACACAGACAGACACACACAGACAGACATACAGACACACACAGACAGACATACAGACACACACACAGACAGACATACAGACACAGCCACACACAGACAGACACACACAGACAGACATACAGACACACACAGACAGACATACAGACACACACACAGACAGACATACAGACAGCCACACACAGTCACACACAGACATATACACAGACATACAGACACACGCACAGACACACACAGACAGACACACGCACAGACACACACACGCACAGACACACACAGATACACAGACACACTCACACACAGACACACACAGACAGACATACAGGCACACACAGACAGACACACTCACACACAGACATACACAGACACACACAGACACGCAGTCTTTCACCGCACAACCGAGAACGTTCTGACCTAAGTAGTAGTGTATAAGAAATGTGTTGGATACGATACTGACAGCCGGTAATGTAAAGTCGCAGTTAACCACTATGCCACTATTTAGTGCAGCTAATGCGATATGGTTGTGGCTCAGTGGGGTATAAAGTCGACAGATGACAAACAATGGCACATATCCACCCCCTGCTGACAGAGCCATGTGTGATACGAACAAAAGACGTCACTATGGTGTACAACCTGCGGCCCGCATTCTGTCGCACATGTGCAGTAACTGCACTTTTCTTCATTCCACTTGTAAACTTTCACTTACATCATAATATAATGTGTTTATGTTTTATATTTGCATTATAGAAACTTACAAGTTAATAAAAGCCTTCATGAATAATAGGTTCTTAGAAAAAGATACAAAAACACATAATTTTTCGTACATTTTTTTTCACCATAATCTGCTTTCAGCTCAATACACTTTTCCCAGCGTTTCTCCAACTGTTTTAAGACTTCTAAAAGGTAGGATTTCGGAAGGTTCTCAAAATAGGCGTCTGTTTGGGAGATGACCTCTGCGTTAGACGTGAATCGTTTTCCGCCACGCCACTTGAAAAAAAAAAGTCACTGGGGGCCAAATCTGGTGAATATGGTGGATGTTGTAATTCGAACTTTAATTCTACAATTTACGGCATCGAAACTGCGCAGGTAGGCTCATTTGTATTGTCTTGATGGAAGAGAATTCTTTTCTTTGCCAACGAGGACGTTTTATCTTGGTTTCTCCGTTCAACCGGTGCAATAATAATGCAAAATACTCTCCATTTATCGTTCTTTCTTTCTGCAAGCAATCAATGTAGATGATTCCGCGTGCAACCCACAAAAGCGAGACCACCACCTTGTGTGCAGATTTCACCAACTTTACCTTCTTCGGAAACCCACTGTTTCGACTGTACTTTTGTCTCTGGAGTGTAGTAGTGTAGCCACGTTTCTTCCACAGTTATGTATTCACGCAGAAAGTCGTCAGGTTTGCGACAGAAAAGTGTCAAACCAGCTTCCGATACATCGCACGATTGAGAGTAAACGCGGCACTCATCTTGCCGAGACCTTTGTCAGACCTAATTGTCGGTGCAAAATAGAGAACACTATACCTTGTGATATGCCTGTGGAATCTACTATTTGGCGAACTTTGATTCGTCGATCACTCAAACGCATATCCTGGATTTTGTCAATCATTTCGGAGGAAGTCACTTCTACTGGACGTCCGGAACGATGTTCATCATTTGTGGATGTACGGCCACGTTTAAATTCATTTATCCAATTGTAAATTGTTACAAACGCAGGAGCAGATGTGCCATGAACTTGATCCAACTCGACTTTTATCTCTTTCGGTGTTAAGTCTTTTAAATAAAAGTGTTTAATCACCGCACAAAACTCGTTTTTTTCCCAACTTTCTAAAGAAGCACAAGATTGTTGATTCAATCGCCTATGGTAACGAAAACAGGTGACGGATGTAGCTGAAACCTTAACTGTCATCTGGTAAGAGACGACGGCTACTGAATACAAGTTTTACTTTCTCTTCACGTACTACGTGCATAGTGTATAGAGAATGTAGTGTAATGCACCCAATAACTCTATACCGAGATTTCACCGAAAATATATGCTTTGGGTCCCCTTGAATCCAAAAAAAAAGCTTTTGGAAAAACGGCCGTCTGTGTGGACGTGCGTACGTGTGTGTGTGTGTGTGTGTGTGTAAACATCATAGGTCAAAAACGAAAAGACCGTTAAATACCAAACTTGGTATTTAAGTTTGGCAACTTCCAACAATGCGACACGAAGATTTTAAAGAAAACCCCCCACCCAAACTACCCCTTTACATGGAACAAATTTATAAGACTTTGATTTTCTCAAAAATGGCTCCAACGATTTTGATTAAAATCTCTTATATTTAAGATATTTGCCTGAGAAATAAAATGTATATGTTGAATTTTCTGGGAATAGTCTCTGAAGACTGCTTTATTCTGAGTGAATTTTACGGAATTTTGGATAACTGCTAAACCGTAAGAGATTACAACTCAAAAATGTAGAGCACGATAAAGGACACGTTTTATGACATATACATTTTTTTCGAGGAGTTGATCGGTTTTGAAATGTTCCGTGTTTTTGGTTTCAGCTTTAAAAAACATATACTTTCATCATATAGGAATTTGACAATACAAACAAAGGAACTTGAGTCATATAGCAAGCAGCTGTTGACTATCACCTAAACCTATGCTTCTCGATTAGCATGAAGTAAAGGCTTTTTAACACTACTTTAAAGTCACCAGATGGTTTTATCGCTACGAGTACAATTTCTTATTGAAGTGCCCTCGAGTTTGTGACGTGTTGTAAACCGGTCCTACATCACTAGTGTGTGTTGAAGACCTGTAAATTTTACAGCAGCAGCAGTCGGGCTGGCTCAGGGTTTGTGTTTTTACAAAACGGTTCGTTCTTGTCTTTGATTTCCCCAGCCTCTCTCCCTAGGGAGCGCCCCCCCCTCGCCATGATTAATGTACAGCATCCGGAGAGTCGCGGCTTCGAGGCAAACTCTGACACTTCCATTTGTCAGCGGACTGTTATAACGTAAACATCGCTGTGTTTACATCTCAGTCTGCACCAATACAACACTCCTCTCTTTTACTTTCTCTACACGCACTACACACTGTATAGAGAAGGTGTTGTATTCCACCCAAACATTCCATACCGCAAATACAAGTTTTGAGTCCTCTCGAATAAAACTAGAAGCGCAATAAGGGAATACCATAGGTTAAAGTGATAGTCAAAAACTGGTTGCAATGTGACTGAAGTTCCTTTGTTTGTATGGACAGGAGTTGACAAATTCCTGTATGAGAAAAGAATAAGTTTTTCAAAGCTGAAACAAATAACAAGGAATATCTAACAAAACAATCACCTCCACGAAAAAAAAAAATTATCCAACATGAATTGAGTGTTTTAACGTGCTCTACATTTTTGTGTGGTAAGTTCTTCTCTATCTCTTACAGTTTAACAGCTATGCAAAATTCCGTAAAATTCATCCAGAAAAAGTAGTCTTCAAAGGCTATTCCAGGAAAATTCAAGATGTACATTTTATTTCTCAGGTAAATATCTTTAATATACGATATTTTAATCAAAATCGTTAGAGCTATTTTTGAAAAAAATCAAAATCTTCGAAAAAGTTCCATGTAAGGGCTAGTTGGGGGTGGGGGATTTTCTTGAAAATCTTCCTGTCGATCCTTGGAAGATACCAAACTTAAATACCAAGTTTGGTATTCATCGGTTTCTTCCTTTTTGAGCTATGCTGTCCACACACACACACAAACACATGGACTTTTACCCAAAATGCTTTTTTTTTTGGATTCAGGGGCACCCAAAATGTTCATTTCCGGTGAAATCTTGGTATCGAATTTTTGGGTGAAATGCAATACTTTCTCTATACACTACGTACATAGTACATGTAGAGAAAGTAAAAATTAGAAAATGGTTCGTCTCCGTATGTGTCTATGGGCAGCATAGCTCAAAAACAAAAGTCGGTGAAATACCAAACTTGGTATTTAAATATCGTACCTTCCAAGGATGCGACACGAAGATTTTAAGGAAAAGCCCACCACCCCAAACCACCCTTTATATAGAAGTTTTTTATAACATTTTTATTTTCTCAAAAATGGGTCTAACAATTTTGATTAAAATATCATATATTAAAGATATTTGCCTGAAAAATAAAATGTATATCTTCAATTTTCTGGGAATAGCCTCTGAAGACTACTTTATTCTGGATGACTTTTACGGAATTTTAAATAAGTGCCAAACCATAAGAGATGGAGAAAAACTTACCACACAAGAAATGTTGAGCACGTTAAAACACACAATTTATGTTATATACATGTTTCTCGTAGAGTTTATCGTTTTAGAGTTATTCCAGGTTTTTGATTTCACCATTAAAAAACATACTTTGTCACATTGCAACCAGCTTTTGACTATCACTTTAAACTATGGTAGTCCCTTATTTCGCTTCTACTTACAAGAAAGCATGTAATAAGACTACTTCTGTTATTTTTTTCTCGATTAGCATGAAGTAAATAGAAGCATAAGGTTTTTAACAATATTTTGTTTCAGATATAGAGAAAGTCATGTGAATGGAACACATCAGATTTTTGTAAAATTGACCGTTTCTGAGATATTATTTCTTATTGGTTACTTATAGTTATCTCAAAAGGGACCATACAGATAAAACCGAACCTCAATTGTTTCACATAGCGACAAGTTTTTAAAGGAATTGAGTATAGCTTTAGGCTAACGCATTTCCATATTTCCGAAACAATATTAATCTTGAATAGCATGTTGGCGATAGAAGAATTATATTTTGTAAGAATCCAGAGACACCTCCACCTCCTCCAAGAGTGGTGCGGTCGTCCATCAACCCGGAGAATAGCCACGCTAACCTCTTCACCAAGCCCCGCTTTCCCTCAAACTTCCCTTCATTCATGTACCTCAGAGGTTGGATTGAATGGACCAACACCATCACCTACTTGAGGGTGAAGCTTGATAAGGGCGTCACTTTTGGAGAGCACATCAGGGAACTGAGGTGTCGGGGCTGCGGCCTCCTTGTACCCGATGTCGGTTCCCGTTAAGAACTCTCAGAGTTCCCTTGTGAGATCTGGGACATGGCTTCAGCGGGTACAGAATAGTTGCCTTCGGACCATCTATTCTGTGCCTCTTGGATTTCCTACGAGACTCCTGCACGAAGCCTCTGCAGGACGAGATTAGGCGTCGGGCAACAAAATTCAACGAAGGTTTACCATTCCATTAGAGCGCCCTCGTTAGGTCTCTTGGAGATTACAATCCCAGAAACCGCCGCTTCAGGCGATATCGGCTTCCCCGCATGGCTTGCGGGCATCCCCGGTAACGATGAATCACCTCCAACAGCTGCTACGAAGCTCTTTATAATACTTCAAGAGTTGCTTGGACTTCAACATTTACAACCCCAAAATAACACTTTTTGCAAAATCATTACACCAGCGGTGCACAAGGGCCGTTGCACCATGACTGGCAACCTCATTCCCACCCGCCATCTTGCACACTCCCGTCAGAACGTGGTTAAGTTCACGTGTAGCACTCCTCGGGCTGCTATCTGCTCGTTGCGTTTTGTAAGAATACTTTCTATTTGGAACAGCATGCGAATAGAAAACATGAGATTCTTTAAATTCCAAATACATTGCTAAAATGACAGTGGAAATGCTACCTCATCATTTAATGTTTGCCTTTTTGGGACAACGGACTTAAACGCACGACTTACGCTATCCATTACACCACCGTTACAGTTCATCAGAGCTATTTGCGTTAAATGGCAATTATGAAAAACGTGCAGTAAACAGTTTTACGTGCCTCGTCTTAATGACCAAGATAGCTGTTGTAGTGCCGTAATAAGAAATATTGGTCACGCGGGATTTGTTTGCTTCTCGTTATAGTTGGAGGGCAGTCAGTGAGGCAAGTACCATTACTTCATCTCATCTCTCGTACTATACCTACCGAAAAGTAGTTGAGTATGTTCCAAGGATGCGACAGGAAAATTCCCACAACAATTTTCTCTAACCATTGTGGTTAAGACATTGTATGTTTACACGAAAAACTAAATGTACAGCTGCGACTCTGGTCAAATGTTACCGAATTTTGCGTAAAGCTTAAGAGGTACATTTTTCTCGTGGAGTTGACGTTTACTTAAGTTTTTCAACTGCTGGCCACGGGTTCAACCTCGTAGTAACTGCATGCGACTATCACTTTATCCTAGTGTACTCCCTTATTTCCTTTCTACTTACAAGGGAGCAAGTTATTAACACTTTCTACTAATTTGATCTCCATTAGCAAGAAGTGCACAGAAGAACAAGATTTTGTTGCAGAGATGTAGACCAACTCATGGGAATGGAGCACATTAGATCTTTTGGATTCAAAGGGTCTGAAAACATCTATTTCCAGTAAAATTTCGATATCAAAATTTTGGGCGTAATACGATACTTTCTCTATCCACTATATTAGATACATTGTACATACAGGCTAGAGAAAGTAAAACAATCTGATATGTTCCATTCACAAGACTTTCCCTACTGCTTCTTCTTATTTCAGGCTAATCGAGAAAAAATTAGCAGGAATAGTCTTATTATTGCTTCCTTGTAAGTAGAAGGGAAATAAGGGAGTAGCATAGGTTAAAGTGATAGTCAAAAGCTGGTTGCTATGTGACTGAAGTTCCTTTGTTTGTATGGACAGGAGTTGACAAGTTCCTGAATGAGAAAAGTATAAGTATTTTATAACAAAGAATATCTCAAAAACGATGCAGTCTACGAAAAAACAAAGTATATAACATTAATTGTGTGATTTAACGAGCTCTACATTTTCTGTGAAGTAAGTCTTTGTCTATTTCTTACGGTTTGCCTGTTATATAAAATTCTGTAAAATTCATCCAGAATAAAGGAATCTTCAGAAGTTATTATCACAAAATTTAAGATATACATTTTATTTGTCAGGCAAATATCTTTAATATGCGATATTTTAATCAAAATCGTTAGAGCCAATTTTGAGAAAATAAAAATTTTTGAAAATGTTTCCATGCAAAGGGTAGTTGGGGGTTGAGCAATTTTCTTGTAAATCTTCATGTCGCATCCTTGGTAGATAGTGAATTTAAATACAGACGAACGTTTTTCCAAAAATGATTTTTTTTGGATTCGGGAGGATCCAAAACATGTATTTCTGGTGAAATCTCGGTATTGACTTTTTGGTTGCAATACAATACCTTCTCTTTACACTAAGTACATACTATGTGTAGAGAAAGTAAAAATGTCCAGAACTGATATCAGTGTGTATGTAATAAAACTATTTTTATTAATACATATCTCGAATAATGGAAGAAAAAGAGAGAGAGAAAGAAAGTTGATGATTTGAGCCAAGAGAAACATTAAACAGAAAAAGAGCAGTTTTTCAGCCCCAAATTAAAGAGCCCAGGGTTGCTGTAGAAGCAGCCACAGTGAAACGGAAAATATCGACACTTAGGGGGTGCATTGCCTTGTCCCTCCGAGGCCACTTAACATAATTAGCATGTGTTAAACCCTGAGCAAGGGTGCGTCGCCCCATCTTGTTGCCTTCCTCACAACTAAATATTACATTCTTTACTTCCTGCTTAAATTCTACAGTTGGCCACACGTAGCCCAGCATATGTATATAACCACATGATTAGAATATCTTTTGGGTACAGGTTCCTTACATCAAAACAAGAATGTACGTCATAAATTGCTCTGCAGTTTTTGTGTAGTACATTTTTATCTATCTCTTACGGTTTACTATTTATGCAAAATTCATAAAAAGTCATCCAGAATAAAGAGGTCTTCAGAAGCTATTCCCAGAAAATTCAAGATATACATTTTATTTGTGATAGAAATGGCTTTATTGTGTGATATTTTAATCAAAATCGTTAGAGCCATTTTTAGGTAAAACAACATTTGTAACATTTTGCCATGTAAAGGGTAGTTGGGGCTGGAGGCATTTTCTTGAAAATCTTCGTGTCCCATCCTCGGAAGATAACAAACTTAAATACCAAGTTTGGTATTTAACCGTCTTTTCGTTTTTGAGCTATACTGTCCACAGACACACACATACGGACTTTTTTTCTGAAAATTATTTTTTTTCCCAGGGGATCCTAAAACATCTACCTATTTCCAGTGAAACTCGGTATTGAATTTTTGAGTGCAATACAATACCATATACATAGTACGTGTAGAGTGTACATGTCCCAAAACCTTTCGTTCTCGATTTATTGAGGTTCAAAATGATATCAAAACATTTTAAAGTGATACTTTATTCTATTTTTGACGTTGTCAGGTTGTTAAGAGTTGTTCCACACAAACACGAAATGTGTTCTTGCGTCCAGACTCGCATGTTGAAACATGGAATGTCAAATACTCCCAGTCGGTGTCAAAGGCTTACATGACACGTATATTAAGAGTTTCTTAATCTGGGATGTCTGCTGCATAAACCAATGGTTTAAGGTGCCACCAAAAATTAAAACTTTAAAATATTGAGGTGGGGTGAACGTGGAGGCCATGAAATTTGTCTCCCTCTTCCTATCCATCTGTCATGCTAGATACCAGGCAATGAGACTAACATGTGCTAGAGCCACATCATGTTTCTTGCAAAGACACATTTTGTAATAAGTGTGGGAGAGTGTTCTGTAGACAGCACTTGCTGGGGGAATGTATTACACAAGTAGCCATGGCAACACAAGGCACAGGGTCAAAGGCTTCTATCAATGAGTACATAAATAAATAAATAAATAAATAAATTAAGTTATTAGGTTGGACCCGGAAAACCGTTGAAGGTGACTTTCATTAATAAATTGATAACATGAAAACGAAGTGTTTTAGAGCATTTGTTTATAAGAACATATCTTCTTGTTTTGATGTCAGGAATCCATCCCCAAACGTTATAACAATATTTTTGAATCGGTCTGTATGTATAACAGAAACAATAACTGGGGATGAAAACAATATGTGTTTATTCACATAGCTTTCTCTAGCTGTTCCAACTAAAGATAGACAGTGTTGTCTTATTGCTTGCTTCCTTGTAACTACAGCAACACACTAGGATAAAGTGAAACACAAACTTGGTGTCTATGTAAGAGCATTGAGGAATATCTTGAAAATGGTCAACGCTACAAGAAAAACGTAAATTATGTGTTTCACGAAATCGATATGTTTACTTTCCCTACATAGTGTATAGAGCAAGTATTGTATTCCACCCAAAAATTCAATACCGAGATTTCACCGGAAATACATGTTTTAGGATCCCCTAAATCCAAAAAAAGGTGCTTCAGAAAAAGGTCCGTGAGTATGTGCGTGTGTCTGTGGACAGCATAGCTCAAAAACGAAAAGACGTTAAATACTAAACTTGGTATTTAGGTTTGGTGTCTTCCAAGGATGCGACACGAAGATTTTCAAGAAAATCCCCCCACCCACAACTACCCTTTACATGGAACTGTTTTCGTACATTTTGATTTTCTCAAAAATGGCTCTAAGGATTTTGATTAAAATATCGTATATTAAAGATATTTACCTTCCAAATAAAATGTATATCTTGAATTTTCTGTAAATAGCTTCTGAAGACCACTTTATTCTGGATGAATTTTGCGGAATTTTGCATAACTGCTAAACCGTAAGAGATGGACAAAAGCTTACGACACAAAAAATGTAGAGCACGTTAAAACACACAATTATGTTGTATACATTTTTTTTTTCATGGAGTTGGTCGTTTTTGAGATATTCCTTGTTTATGGTTTCAGCTTTGAAAAACTTTTCTCTTACAGGAATTTGTCAACTCCTGTCCATACAAACAAAGGAAAGTCATGTGAATGGAACACATCATATTTTTTTCTCTCACATTCGACATACTTAAATAGTTTCTCATAAACTGTTAACCCTACTGAATATCCTAGCGCAATTATGGACCCTATTTTCTTTTCTTGCAGTCCACCCGCGGGGTTAGGATCTGTGATCCAACGGATATTAGAACGAAGCGGGTATCGAACCTGTTGCCTGAGCAGAAACGATATTTTGCTAAATCCAGACGTATCGCCATTCCCTCACCAGATGGAACATGCCGCGGGTCCGATGCGTTTTTGTTCCAGCAGAATGCCGCGCCTGCCCGAAATTTTCCCCTGCCTAGCAATGTATTAAAGAAAAGCGTATGGAAAATGCGAGACTCCCCCTATTGGTCCGCAGCAGGTCCTACAGGGGCGGGTCCCTGCCAGGGTATTGATCCTACGCCACCCGCGAGGATGCGCAACTCGTGGTCCGCGACCCTGCCTCACCACACTCAACAAAACGTGCCTTTGTTAATATTAGAACATTTGGTCTGTGGAAGACGTAAATTCCGAAAGCAATTAAGTTATAATCGTTTAAAACCGACAGATGTTGGGCACAATATAACTTATTGTTCCATTCACGTGACATTCGCTAGCTATTCTTACACAAGTTTACCAACTTGATGCCAATCAAGATAAACATCAGCAGAAATAGTCTTAGTACTTGCTTCCTTGCAAGTAGAAGCGAAATAACGAATTATCCTATGGCAATAGTCAAATACTTTAACATTTGTCGCTATATGGAACAATTGAGTTTAGGTTCGCTTTGTATGGCCCCGTTTGAGAAAAGCTCAAGCTGAAACCAATAACAAGTAAATCTCAGAAACGGTCAGTTCTAAAAAAAAAAAAAAAAAAAAAAAAAAAAGAGGCTATTTCCAGCAAATTCAAGATAAACATTTTATTTCTCATGTAAATATCTTTAATACACGCTATTTTAATCAAAATCTTTATATCAATTTTTGACAAAAATCAAAACGTTGGAAACCTTTCCATGCAAAAATGGGAGGATTTTCTGACCTTTTTCTAAAAATGATTTTTGGGATTCGGGGGTCTCAAAACATGCATTTCCGGTGAAATCTCGGTATCGAATTTTCTGGGTGCAATACAATATCTTGTATACACTATGTGCATAGTACATGTAGAGAAAAAACTCCTTTTTGGTTTTTCTGGTTCTTAAAGCACGTATCTATTTCCACTGAAATCGCCGTAGCAAATTTGTGGGTAGAATCCAATTCTTTAAGTAATATGTGACAGAGAAAATACAAATGTATAACCGGTTTTTTGTGTTTAACACTCTGTGAAACTTTATAACTAAGTACCGTATTTACAATGTACATTCATAGAGAGATTCCACCGGAAATATGTTTTGAGGTCCCCTGAGTCTTTTTTTTTTTTTTTTTGTTTTTAGAAAACGCATGTTTTCGAAACTACAGGCGAAGTAGGTTGAAGTATGATCTGTAGTATAAACTGTTTTTAGGTATTAAACTATTTTTACTTTCTCTACACGTACTATGTACACAGTGTATGGAGAAGATATTCTATTGCACCCAAAAATGTTATACTGAGATTTCCCGGAAATATACGTTTTGTGTCCCCCTGAATCAAAACAAAAATTGAAAAAAGGTCCTTCTATGGACAGCATAGCTCAAAAGCGAAAATTCCGTTTAATACAAACTTGGTATTTAAGTTCAGTATCCTCCAAGGATGCAACACTAACATTTTCAAGAAAATCCCTCCCCCCCTCAACTGCCCTTTACATGGAAACATTTTCGAAAATTTTTATTTTGATTAAAATATCGTATATTAAAGATATTTATCTGCAAATAAAATGTATATCTTGAATTTTCTAGAAATAGCCTCTGAAGACTTTTTTATGCTGGATGAAATTTACGGAATTTTGCACTCCTGGTAAACCGTAAGAGATAGGCAAAACCTTACTTAACAGAAAATGTAGGCTTAACGCCTAAAGAAATCAAGGAGGAAATGGACAGTACATTGAAAGACTCAGCCCCTTCATATTCAATGATTAAAAGGTGGGTTGTACAGTTTAAAATGGGACGTACGAGCACTAGTGATGAGCCTCGCTCTGGACGCCCTGTAGAAGTGACAACTCCAGAGATCATTGAAAAAAGTCATCGTTTAGTACTGGAAGACTGCAGATTAAAGTTGTTTGAGATAGCAGAGGCTGTAAACATATCAAAATAACGTGCAGGTAATATTTTAAGTGATGTTTTGGGCTTTCACAAGGTCTGTGCAAAATGGGTGCCACGTTTGTTGACACCTGATCAAAAGTTGCAAAGTAAAACTGTTTCTGTTAAGAATGTGGAGCTCTACCGTAAAAATCCCAGGGAATTTTTGAGACTGGATGAAACTTGGATACAAGACTACACTCCAGAAAGTAAATCACAATAGCGCCAAGTGAACCAACTCCAAAAAAGGCAAAGTCAATTTTGTCAGCTAACAAGGTTATGGCGAGTGTTTTCTGGGATACACAGGGAATTATTTTATTGATTACTTGGAAAAGGGTAAAAGTATCACTGGTGAATACTACGCAAGCTTGCTGCAACGTTTGAGTGATGAGGTGAAAAGAAAAGATCTCATTTGGCAAAAAAAGTAACTCTTATTTCATCACGACAATGCTCCGGTCCATCGTTCAGTTATTGCAATAGGAAAAATCTGATAAGTTCCGTTCACATGACTTTTTCTACATCTCTGCAACAAATTATTGTTAAAAGCTTATGCTTCTATCTACTTCATGCTAATCGAGAAAAAAATATCAGAAATCGTCTTATTACTTGCTTCCTTGTAAGTAGGAGCGAAATAAGGGAGTAGCATAGGTTAAAGTGACAGTCAAAAGCTGGTTGCTATGTGACTGATGTTCCTTTGTTTGTATGGACAGGAGTTGATAAATTCCTGTATGGGAAAGTACAATCTTTTAAAGCTGAAACCAAAAACAAGGAATATCTCAAAAACGATCAACTCCATGCTCTTCATTTTCTGTGTGGTAAGCTTTTGTTCATATGTTACGCTTTAGCATTTATACAAAATTCCGTAAAATTCACCCAGAATAAAGTAATCTTTAAGGGCTATTCACAGTAAGTTCAAGATATGCATTTTGTCAGTTAAAAAAATATTTTTAATATACGATATTTTAATCAAAATCGTAAGAGCCAGTTTTGAAAAAATCAAATTTTCGAAAAAAAGTTCCAGGGTAGTTTGGGATGGGGAGGATTTTTCTTGTAATCTTCGTGTCGCATTCCTGGAGGATACTTAACTTAAATACCAAGTTTGGTATTTTACCGACTTTTCGTTTTTGAGCTATCGTGTTCACAGACATACACATACACACTGACCTTTTTTTCTGAAAATGTTTATTTTGGATACAGGGGAACCTAACATTTACCGATGAAATCTCTGTATCGCAATTTTGGGTGGAGTGCAATACCTTGTACATAGTACGTGTAGAGAAAGTAAAAATGAGCGGATTAAAGTTGGAATTGCTTGAACATCCACCCTATTCGCCAGATCTAGCACCCAGTGACTACCACCTGTTACCAAACCTCAAAATATGTGTTGGAGGACGAAGATTTCACAGCAACGAGGAGGTCATTGATGCGGTAAACAGCTATTTTAAGGACCTTGAGAAATCGCACTACAGAGATGGTTTAGTTAAATTAGAACACAGATATGACAAATGTATTAGCCTTTCTGGAGATTATGTTCAGAAATAAAGAAAAACAAATGTAAATGCTGTTTTCATTGAGAGCTCGGGACTTGTCAGCCGACCATTGCATTCCACTCAAAAATCCGATTGCACCGAAAATATTCCTTTTAGTGTCCCCTGTATTTTTAGAAAACGGTCCATGTGCCTGAGAACACGAAAACTCAAAAACGAAAAGTTGGTAAAATACTAAAATAGGTATTTAAGTTTAGTATTATCCAGGGATGGGACACGAAGATTTTGAGAAAAATCCCCCCTCCAGAAACTACCCATTATATGGAACTTTTTTCGAAAATTTTGACTTTTTCAAAATAGCTCTAACGATTTTGATTACAATACCGTATATTAAAGATATTTACTGATGGATAAAATGTATATCTTGAATTTTCTGGGAATAGTCTCTGAAGACTACTTTATTCTGGATAAATTTTACAGAATTTTGCAGAACTGCTAAACCGTAAGAGATGGACTAAAACTTAAAAAAAAACAAAAGGTAGAGCACGTTAAAACACACAATTTATGTTAGATACATTTTTTTCGTGGAGTTGATCGTTTTTTTAGTTTTTCCGTGCTTTTTAATATCAGTTTTAGAAAACTTGTACTTTTCTGATACAGGAATTTGTCAACTGCTGTCCATACAAACAAAGGAACTTCAGTCACATAGCAACTACCACTTTAACCTATGCTACTCCCTTGTTTCACTTCTACTTACAAGGAAGCAAGTAGTACGCTTTTGTAAGAACAGGCAGATTGGACCTCGCAGTTGCTAAACGACCTATTGTTAATGTTATTACAGTTTTGTGTTTTAAAGCGCGTGTCAAGAAATACGCTGCTGGAGCGTCTGAATAAAGCATGAGCATTCGTCAATGCTGCCAACGTTTAATATCAGAGCAAAGAGAATAATAAAGCGAACGGGACTAGCGATTAGCTACCTAGATTTCTGACTACACAATCAAGGAAATTACTGGCCCTTGTAAATCCTCGCATATTATTGTAATTGCTGAGGGTCTTACACCTAAAAAACCCTCTCTTTCCACTGCGTACGTACGACTAGCACTACATTTCAGGACGTTCGCGTCCTCAATATTTCGTGCTTCTATTTACTTCATGCTAATCCAGTAAAAATTAGCAGAACTAGTCTTATTACTTGCCTCCTTGAAAGTAGAAGTGAAATAAGGGAGTAGCATAGGTTAAAGTGATGATCAAAAGCTGGTTCCTATGTGACTGAAGTTCCTTTGTTTGTATGGACAGCAGTTAACAAATTCCGTATGAGAAAAGTATAAATTTTTCAAAGTTGAAACCAAAAACAAGGAATATCTCAAAAACGACCAACTCCACGAAAAAACGCACATAACATAAATCGTGTGTTTTAACGAACTGTACATTTTATGTGTGGTAAGTTTTTGTCTATCTCTTACGGTTTACTAGTTATGCCGTTTTTGAGAAAATTAAAATTTTCGAAATTAATAAAGGGTAGTTTGGGGTGGAGGGATTTTTCTCAAAAGCTTCGTGTCGCAATTCTGGAAGAAACTAAACTTAAATACAGAGTTTGGTAGTTCACCGAGTCACAGTGTTCACAGACTCGCAGACCTTTTTCTGAAAACACTTTGTAGAGTTGTCTATACAAATGCCCCATTTTCTCAGAAACCAGTCGGCGTTAAGGGCTGAAATTTTGACCACATATTTGCACTTAAACAGGCTTTATTTTTATGTAAAAGTTTTTAAGCATATGACTTAGTTATTTTTTTAAATTTAAAAATCTACATTTTTCAATAACACTTTTAGAGCTTTCTTAAAAAAAATCATACAGTTTGTTTTAATGAAACGAAGCATTGTATTTTTCATAAATCAATAGTAAAGACATTGATGAATATTCCTTGAAAAATGAGTTCATTGTGTTAAACAGCTGCTGAGATTATGAGTCGAGCTTTAGCATTGGCAAGAAGATAGGACTCCCTTAAGGTAAAACACATGCTAATAGGTCTTCAGTTCTTATCTTCTTGCTATTTATGTTTAGTATCTTCCAAGGTTGCAACACAAACATTTCCAAATAAAATCCCCCCATCACAAACTACTTTTCACAACGGAGTTTTTTAAAAATTTGTTTTTCTCAAAAATAGCTCTGATAATTTTGGTTAAAATACAGTTGGTATATTAAAGATGTTTACACCACAAATAAAGTCTATATTCTGAATGTTGTGGGAATAGCCTCTTTATTGTGCATGAGTTTTCTTGTATAACGATAAACAAAAGAGATAAGACAAAAATGTAGATCTACTTAAAACACACAATATTTGCCATATAGGTTTTTCTTGTAGAGTAGAGACAGTCCTTCTTATTGCTTTCACTTTTAAACACCCTAACATTTTACATAAAATGTACATAGTGTATAGAAGAGGTAGATATTGCATTCCACCCGAAAATTCGATACCGAGATTTCACCGGAAACAGACGTTTTGGGTCCCCGTGAATCCAAAGAAAAGCATTTCTGAAAAAACTTCCGTGTGTTTCTGTGTGTGTGTGTGTGTGAGAGAGAGAGAGAGAGAGAGAGAGAGAGAGAGAGAGAGAGTGTGTGTGTCTGTGGACAGTATAGCTCAAAAACAAAACGACCGCACAAAACGAGTCACACAGCAACCAGCTTTTGACTATCACTTTAACTTACGGTACTCCTTTATTTCGCTTCTACTTACAAGGAAGCAAGTAATAAGACTATTTCTGCTCAATTTTTTTCGATTAGCATGAAGTAAATAGAAGCATTAGCTTTTTGACAATAATTTGTTGCAGAGATGTAGAGAAAGTCATGTGAATGGAATACATAAGACTTTTTATCAACATTTACTTTCAACTGCTCCATAACGATTGATGAACGGTCTTTATCGTACACACTGTTATGTTCTTCCTTGATTACTCGTAAATTATGTGTCATTTCCTCACTGAAGACTCATTCATTGCATTATCTCTATACACTTGTGTTATTTAACAATAAAATTAGATTGGCCGAAGATTTTGTGCATTCAGCATAACGAATACATTTCTTGACACCGGAAGAGTCTAACATGTGTACCACGTGACAATAAATACTTTGATAGCAATGACGTTGAGAAATAGAGTAAGGTAGTGTAACTTCCGTTATTGTCACTTTCTGGATGGTGATCCCCTTAATCGCAACAAATATACTCCTAATTAAAGCAGGTAAGTATGGAGGTTCGAAGTGGTGCTATCCAGGTGAAGGCAACCAATTCCTGAGCAAGTAGAAGCAGCAACATTGCTTCAGCAGGATTAATCCTGGTACGCGGGGAATTGCAGGGGTAGAGAGCTAGCTTTCAACTGTCTATACTCTCTGCGCGCTCAACCTTACTGCCAACACAACTACGATAATATCCCATCTTAAAATTCGATACCGAACTTTCACCGGAAAACACGTATTGAGACCCCCTGAAAAAAATCTGACGTGTTCCATTCACATGACTTTCTCTACATCTCTGCAACAAATTATAGTTAGAAAGCTTGTGCTTCTATTTACTTCATCCTAATCGAGAACAAATTAACAGAAATAGTCTTATTACTTGCTTCCTTGTAAGTAGGAGCGAAATAAGGGAATACCATAGGTAAGCTAAATCCGATAACAAGGAATATCTCAAAAACGACCAATTCCACGAAAAAAAAATGTATAAAGCATAAATTGTCACGGTTTACCAACTATGCAAAATTCAGAAAAATTCATCCAGAATAAACAAGTCTTCTGATGCTATTTCCAGAAAATTCAACATATACATATTATTATTATTCAGGTCTTTAATATACGATATTTTAATCAATATCGTTAGAGCCATTTTTGAGAAAATCAAAATTTTCGAAAAAAAATTCCATGTAAAGGGTAGTTAGGGGTGTGAATATTTTCTTGAACATTTTCGTGTCGCATCCCCGGAAGATACTGAACTTAAATATCAAGTTTGGTACTTAATGGACTTTTCGTTTTTGAGTTGTGCTGTCCACAGACACACACACTCGGACCTTTTTCGAAAATTTTTTTTTTTTTTAATTCAGTATCTGTGTGTGTGCGTGTAGTGTAACTCAAAAAACGAAAACTTGGTTAACTATAAAAATATGAAACTAAGTTTAGTATCTTCCAAAAAGATGGCAGTAAAACAACCATAGATGTGTTTGAGATATAAAACGTGGCCGTGCTCTTCAGTCTCAGAGACTTGTGTGTAGCTCGTAAATACGAGTAGAGACACAAAAACTTGCTTCGTTTCTTTATCCTCCCTTTCTCTCTGCATTTTCCTTTCTATATATCTTTCTTCATTCCTTTATTTTTCTTTCTTGCCTTTTGTTTCTTTCTTTTTTCTTTTCTGTATATCTTTCTTCGTTCCTTCCTTACCATATTTCTATATGTTTCTTTCTTCCTTTCTTACCTTCTTTATTTTTTTAATTCTATTTCTTTCTTTCTTATTTATTTTTGTTTCTTTCTATATATTTTTCTTTCGTCATCCGTTCCTTTTTTTCTTGCTTTCCTTCTATCTTTGATACTTTCTGCGTTTCGTTTTTCTCCCTTGTTGATTTTTCTCTGTTTGCTATGCACGCACGTAGGACTTGTTGAAGCGCAGAAGCCAGGACGGGTGCCTCACGCCGTGTCGAGAGGTTAGTCTACTCGCCTCTCACCAACTCGGCCCGGGTTCGATCCCAGGCGACCGCACGTGGTACTTTTGGTGGACGAAGCGGTGGCTTTTCTCCGTCATCGCATTCCACCGGTGCTCCATCTTCATGTCGCCCTCCGTGGTGTAATGCTAACTTCATATACCCAAGGTCGCGGGTTCAAACCCGGCAGAGGACGATGGATTTTTTCGGGTGTAAAAATCCTTAGCATGGCTTCCTTCGGAAGGGAAGTAAAGCCGTTGGTCCCGTGTCGTAGATTTACGGCACGCAAAAGAACCTCAAGCCTGATAAAAAGGCCTCTGAACAAAAGTAAGTGGTCTTTCACACCCAATTTAGAATGGGACGCTGAGAACCACAGCAGTTAAAGAGCGCACATAAATAACACGCCATTTGTTTGCATCTTCATTCCATGCATCACCAATGTCATCGCCTGCGGTGCCGTTTGTAGGAAATGGGCGTTACACATTATCACCAAAAGAAAGAAAAAATGAGGAACAGAAGCATATGAAATGCCTGTTAAAAAGGATGCTAGAAAAGATGATTGTGCATAAATTGGTGGAATGAATAGTGGGGGACACAGGAGAAAAGCCGCTCAAACGCCGCTTCGTCCACCAACTATTGCACATGCGGTCTCCGAGGATTGAGCCCGATAGACAAAAACCTAAAATGTAGATCTCGTTCAACACAAGCTTTCTGAAAAATACAGTTAACCTTTTCCGAGATATTCGTTAATATTGGTAATTTTTAAAATTCTTAAACTTTGCTTAAATGGGTTGTCGTTAGTTGTTTTTCTCGGTTGTGGCCAAACCAAGAGAACAGAATTTGAAAGCCATCATATACCGACTAGGTTTTAAAAGATTTGACTATCGTTTAACCAAGTGTATTCCTTTGTATCTAAAAGGAAATATTGCCCACTGGAATTTGGAAGGTTCTCGGTTCAAATCCTGTGTGCTGACTCAGAGCCCAAGGTAAATACCAGCCTAGGGGATCGCGAGTTTGACTCTCGCCTTGGGCAAGGGTGTTCTATGTAACTAATGGCATATTAAGTCAGGCCTAGAGACCAAATTGTGTATTAAAAAAACTTGATGGATCCATTCACATTACTTTCTCTAGCCATTGCACAAACACATTTTTCTTGGAAAAGACTATTCTTTTATCTACGTCACAAGGGAATACATTAAGCTAAATTGATAGTCAGATCTGTTAAAAGCTGGTCACTATGTGAAACAATTGAGGTTCAGTTCGCTTTCCACTGTCCCGTTTAAAGAAAGCCAAGTAATATAAAATTGAAACCAATAACAAGGAATATCTCGAAAACGGCCAGCTCTACACAAAAATGTTATGTGTTCCATTCAAGACTTTCCCTACATTTCTGTAGCCAATTATTGTTAAAAATATTTTTCTTCTATCTACTTCATGCTAATCAAGATAAACATTAACAGAAATTGTCTTATTACTTGCTTCCTTGTGAGTAGAAGGAAATACACTAGGTTAAAGTGATAGTCAAATGTTTTAAAAGCTGGTTGCTATGTGATTGAAGTTTCTTTGTTTGTATGGCCAGGAGTTCACAAACTCCCGCATGAAAAACGTATTTTAAAACTGAAACCAATAACATGGCATATCTCGAAAACGGTCAACCTCACGAAAAAAAAAAAAAAAAAAAAAAACCCTAGGTGTAACATAAATTGTATGTTTTGACGAGATCTACATATTTTGTGTTGTGTTTGTGTATCTCTTACCAGTTATTGCAAAATTGAACAAAATTCATCGAGAATAAAGAGGTCTTCAGAGGCTATTCACAAAATTCAAGATATACATTTTTTTTTTTTTTTTGCGATTTAAGTAAGTATAATATACAGCATTTTATTAAAAATCGTTAGAGCATTTTCGAGTAGCACGTAAAGCTACGTTGCGGGTGGGGGATTTTCTTGAAAATCTTCGTGTGCCATGCTTGGAAAACTTAAATACAAACTTAAATACCAACTTTGGTACTTTATCCTCTTTTGGAGCTATGCTGTCCACAACACATACACCTTTTTCTAAAAATACTTTTTTTTGGGCTCAGGGAACCTCAAAACACATATCTCATGTGAAATTTCGACATCGAATTTTTGGGTGGAATACAATACCAATGTATCTATGTACATACGTGCTAGAGAAAGTAAAAAAAACTGACATTAATAAAACCTACAGTTCAAAAAAATTACTAGCGGTTAAATGAGGTTATATCAATGAAATAATAAGTAAAAGACTGTCTTCGTGGTCGAATGGTGAGCGAGCTGACTTCTCACCCCGAGGTACCGGGTTCGATTCCCGGCTGGGGCGGGGAGTTTCTCTTCCACCAGAATTATTCCGTAACTCCAATAGCGTCTGTCAGTGTGTATGTGAGAGTGAGTATGTGTGTGTGTTTGAGGGGGAAAAAGAAAAAACGATTAAAAACGCAACGTAAAGGAACCTACAGGCAACGATGACTTCCAATGAAGCCCCCGAGATCACCTCAGATGTTAAAGGGGACAATAAAACAAATCTGATGTGATCCATTCACTTCACTTTCTCTACATCTCTGCAACAAATTATTGTTAAAAAAGGTAATTCCTTTATTTACTTCATGCTAATGGAGAAAAAATTAGCAGAAATAGTCTTATTACTTGCTTCCTTGTAAGTAGAAGTGAAATAAGGGAGTACCATAGGTTAAAGTGATTAACAAAGCTGGTTGCTATGTGACTGAAGTTCCTTTGCTTGTATGGACAGGAGTTGACAAAGTCCTGCATGAGAAAGGTATACGTTTTTTAAAGCTGAAACCCAAAACTACTAGCTCAAAAACAATCAACTCCAGGAAAAAAATGCTAATAAGATAAATTGTGTGTTTTAATGAGCTCTACATTTTTGTGCAGTAAGTTTTTTATCTATCTCTTACGGTTTAGGAGGTATACAAAATACAGCAAAATTCATCCTGAATAAATATTTAGAGGCTATTCCCAGAAAGTTCAAGATATACATTTTATTTATTGTGTAAATATCTTTAGTATGCGATATTTTAATCAACATCGTTAGAGTCATTTTTGAAAAAAAAAATTAAAACATTTTTCCATGTAAAGGGTAGATTGTGGTGGGGGGATTTTCTTGAAAATTTTCGTGTCGCATCCCTGGAAGATACTGAACCCAAATACCAAGCTATGTATTTCTTTTTTGAGCTATGTTGTCCACATTCACATACAGGCACACGGACATTTTTTTGAAAATGCTTCTTTCGGACTCAGTGGGTCTAAAAACATATATTTCCGGTGAAATCTCGGCATCGAAATTTTGGGTGGAATACAATACCTTCTCTATACACTATGTATATTGTACGTGTAGAGAAAGTAATAAAAATCCTCGTTTACAAATGCTGAATGGAAATGTCGTGTTATTTATGGTCGCTCTTTAACTGCTGTGGTTCTCAGCGTCCCATTCTATACTGAACGTCAAAGACCGTTTTAATTTTGTCCAGAGGCCTCTCTATCAGGCTTGAGGTTCTCTTACGTGCCGTAAATCTACGACACGGGACCATTGGCTTTACTTCCCTTCCGAAGGAAGCCATGCTAAGAATTTTTACAGCCGAAAAAATCCATCGTCCTCCGCCGGATTTGAACCCGCGACTTGGGTACATGAAGTTAGCATTGCACCACTAGAAGCTCATGTCCAAGAGGCTGTTATCTCAAGTTAAGAGCTGATGGAGCGCTAGTGTCTTATTCTCGCACACAGCGCATTTTCCCTTTTTTTCTCCTTTCTTTTCTTTTTTTCCCTCCGACTCTCCCCCTCCCTTTACCCTCGCAGCCTCTTCATCGCAATTGTCGGCAGCAGACGTCATCAGATGCTTGCTCCACTGCACAACAATGTTGCCAACTGCAGCACCACCACCACCATATTATTATTATTATTATTATTATTATTATTGTTATTATTATTATTATCATCATCATCATCATTAGTCTATGGCAGCATTGCTCCATATAAAACCAAGGTAAAGACCACTGGCCAAACACTCGCACTATGCTGTTCACAGCTTACAATGATGAAAAATCTGATGTGTTCCATTTACATGGCTTTCTCTAAATCTCTGTAACAAATTACTGTTAAAACATATTTTTACTTTCTCTACACGTACTACATGCAATGCTTAACATAAGTTGGTCTGTTAGGCGTTTATTTGTGTAAAGAGTATTGTGCTGAGACATTTAGTTTACTAGAAACTATTATTGGAAGAAAACAGCGTTTTATATTGCAGATTAATTTGAAGACACTAAACCTATTTGTTAACCGGAGTGTTACTTTTTTTCCAGAGCTGTATGGAGCCTATGAACGTTTTGGCATAATAAAAAGAAACCTGAAAAGTATTCTTATCCTTTTACATTTTTTTTTCATAGTTTTTCTAAACGGAAAAATTGACCTAAAAATGACAGATGTTGATGGAAGGCTATATTTTTTTCCGATCGAGCTATCGGGACCAAACAAGAAGCAATCGCTAGTTCAGCTTTCACTCAAGAGATGGGACATAAGAAGTTTGTTTCCTACTGCATTTGTTGACAAACAGTGTATGCTATTGTGTCTGAGAAAGCAAAAGGTTTTGTGCGACAGATGGGGGAAAAGCATTAAAGTGGCGGATTATTGGTGTGCAACAAACCTCACAGTCAGCAAAACACGCTGCGGTCGGCCCAGGGTGCAGAAGTACGAGAAACTGGTACATGGCGCATTGGGGCCAGCGATGAGTCCCTGTTTGAACTGTACAGTTCCCGAAAGATACCAACTGAGAAATTCCTCCCTGAATGTCTCGTACCAGGGAGGAGGCAACGCTGTCATGACCTGGGGGTTGCATATCTGCTGAAGGTGCAGGAATACTCAGATTCATCGATGGGTCGATGGACTCGCAAGAATATATTGAGACCATGTTGCCACTCTGCACAGAAGCTCCTTCACGGTTACTTCGTCTTCCAGCAAGACAACGCACCATGCCATAAATCCACGGCAACAATGAATTGGTTTGTTGAAAAAGGAATTTCCTTGTTTCCCTGGCCAGCTAGAAGTCCGGATCTTAATCCAATAGAAGACCTGTGGAACACCATCGGCCTCCGGGTAGCTGCCCGCCAGACAAGAAGATCTCGGAAGTATGGAATGAAGTTACGTCCCATGAATGCCGAAAACTGGTCCAGAGCTGAAGAAAACGTGTTCGGGTGTGTTTAAAACATAAAGGAGGCCATATTGATTACTAAACAAAGTTCAGTGTTACTGCGTGCGTTTAAAAATTATATTTTACAACATGATTTTAAATTTTTGAAAAAAGTTGCATGCATCTGGCAAAAGCAAGTGAAATTGCCCTAAAATCAAAGAGACCTGAATGAAACTTTCAGTCGTGTTAAAAAACACTCTCTTATATGTATTAAAACGATTTTGGTTGTAAAAAATAACATATTCACTTTTTTTAATTAAAATAATTTTGTGTCAAGCTGGTCTTAAACTTTTGTTAGGCACTGTACATATTGTATAGAGAAGGTATTGTATTGCACCCAAAATTCGATACCGAGATTTCACCTGAAATATATGTTTTGGGTCCCCCTATATCCAAAAAAAGCATTTCAGGAAAAAGGTCCGTGTGCCTTTGAACACGATTACTCAAAAACGAAAAATCGGTAAAATACCAAACTTGGTATTTATGTTTAATATCTTCCAGGGACGCGACAAGAAGATTTTGAGAAAAATCATTCCACCCCAAACTACCCTTTACATGGAACTTTTTTCGAATTTTTTTATTTTCTTAAAAATGGCTCTAATGATTTTGATTAAAATATCGTATATTAAAGGTATTTACTTGACAAATAAAATGTATATCTTGAATTTTCTGGGAATAGCCTCTGAAGAGTACTTTATTCTGGATGAATTTTACGGAATTTTGCATAACTGTTAAACGGTAAGATATGTACAAAAAGTTATCTAACAGAAAATGTAGAGCTCGATAAAACACACAATTTATGTTATATACATTTTTTTGTGGAGTTGGCCGTTTTTAAATATTCCTTGTTATTGGTTTCAGCTTTAAAAAACTTAATTTTCTCATACAGGAATTTGTCAACTCCGCCCATACAAAGGAACTTCAATGACATAGCAACCAGCTTTTGATTATCACTTTAACCTATGGTACTCCCTTATTTCGCTTCCACTTACAATATAGCAAGCAATAAGATGCTAATGTTTTCTCGATTAGAGAAACCTAAGCATTTTAACAATAATGTGTTGCGGAGATGTAGAGAAAGTCATGTGAATGGAGCACATCTTTCGGCGAGGTCCAAGGGACATTTGACGGTGACTATTTTGCACTGTCACGTTTCATATCCTCCTGGGTTGTGAAGCACAGTAAGGTTATGGTGGCCACTCCGGTATAACACACAAGCTTGTTGTTACATGAAGTTTCTGTGACTAACGCAATGGAATAAGAACAATTTGTTACAGAGTCTAGATGGATATCCAGCAGTTCCGAGAGTTCGGCCGCGCCGCCGTTGACTTCATCGCAGAATACATGGAGAACATACGTGACAGGTGAGTGAGTACCTTCTTGTAAACCACTGCTCGCTCGTCTCTGAAATTTCCAGAAACAACCATTTCATTTGACATCTTAATACACAAAAGTATATATTTTCTTTTTCTAATACGTACAGTAGCCACATATACTGTACATAGTAGGTAGAGAGGTATTGTATGCCACTCAAAAATTCGATACCGAGATTTCATCAGAAGCACAGGTTCTGAGACCCCCTGAATCCAAACAAAAACACTTTTAGAAAAAGGTCCGCATATGCGTGTGCGTCTGTGGCCGTGGACAGCCTAATTTAAAAACGAAAAGTCAGTTAAAGACCAAGCTTGGTACTTAGGTTGAGTATCTTTCAAGGATGCAACACCAATATTTTCAAGAAAATCTCCCAGCAACCCCAACTACGCTTCACATAGAAAGAGAAACGAAATTTTTGGTTTTCTCAAGCACGTCCTTAACGATTTTGATTAAAATACCGCATGTTTAAGACATTTTATGACAAACGAAATGTATATTTTGGATTGTCTGGGAATAGCCTCTGAAGACCTCTTTATTCTGAATGACTTTTGTATAATTCTTAAATCTCAAGAGATAATAAACATAAACTTACTACACAAAAAAAATGTAGAATTCTTTAAGACTCACAATTTATGTCTCTTTTTTGTGTAGTTAACAATTTCCGAGATATTATTTATTATTGGTTTCGTTTCAAAATATATAAACCTTTCTCAAACAGGAATTTGTCATACCTATATCTTTTGTTTTACTCTTGGCCATACAAAGACACCCGAATTTCAACACATAGCAACCAGCTTTTAACATATAAACAATGCGATGTGAAATTATTTTGACATGACAACCCCAATGGTGACTTACAATGTTGTAAGTACAGGGTGATTTATATAGAGCTGACACATTTCTTTCAATAATTGTTTCAAAACGTGTTATGCTAGCGACAACTTATTGTACCTAAACTGTAGAGGAATTTTGGGAGATGATTTACCTCTATAGCAAATGTCCTCCATCCTGTGTAAGACACAACTCAGCACGTCGCACTGGAGGACTCTGTTGTCAATAGCTTGAATCTCCTTTGTGATGCTGTGCTTCAGATCGTCCAATGACTGTGGACGTGTGGCGTAAACCCTGTCTTTTAAGTAACCCCATAGAAAGAAGTCCGGATGTCAAATCCGGAGATCTCGGTGGCCACAGGTTCCTGGAAATTTTCCGGTCGTCAAAGAAACTTGCAATTAGGCTCATTTGATGTATGGCATGTAGCGCCATCTTACTGAAAATATCCTTGACTCAGCTCTACATCGTACTGCATTTTCACGTTGACTACAAGAACAAAATGTCGAAACAGCTGCCAACAATGCAATAAGGAATAAAACATAAACATCTGCGCATCTAGTGACAAGGAATCGAAACTCCAGAGCATTCTAATTGGTGTTAAAATTGGGTCATTGAATGAATTTCCAACGAAATAATTAAAGAAAGAAATGTGTCAGTTGTACATAAATCACGTGTACTTTAAGTGGCAGGCTTGTGTGACAAAAGAATAACTTCTGAGAGGAGTTCTTTTGTTTACAAACAGGTGTTGCCGTCAGTGGAGCCCGGATATCTGCAGAACCTGATTCCTCAGGAAGCTCCTCGGCTGCCTGACAACTGGCAGGCTTGTGTGACAAAAGAATAACTTCTGAGAGAAGTTCTTTTGTTTGCAGACAGGTGTTGCCGTCAGTGGAGCCCGGATATCTGCAGAACCTGATTCCTCAGGAAGCTCCTCGGCTGCCCGACAACTGGCAGACTGTCCTTGTCGATTTGGAGCGCTTCATCATGCCCGGGGTAAGTCGCTACTTTACCTTCAACACGTCGCAAATATCAAGACGTGGAAAAGGTTTCTCACACGCATCATCATAGCTAGGGACCGGGGTTCGATCACCTAAAATATATAAATATGAAAGTATAAACATTCTGATAACTTCCATTCACATGGCTTTCTCTGCCTGTTCTCTAGCTGCTCTACAAACTTCTTACAAAAGATTATTCTTCTTTCTACACAATGCTAATCGAGATTAACATTAGCAAAATGTTCTAATTACTTAGTTCGTTATAAGTAGAAGGGAACTAAAGGAATGTGCTATGTTAAAGTGATAGTCAATTTTTTTAAAAGCTGTCCTTATGCCACTGTCATCACAAATCGCTTCTTTGCTTGGCCAGGAGTAGAACAAAAGAAAAACGGACAATTCCGTGTGAGAAAAGTATAAGTACTTCACAACTAAAACTAATGACAAGGAATACCTCGAAAACGGCAAGCTCCACGAAAATAATGTATATGACATAACTTGTCCATTTTAACAAGATCTACAATTTTTGTGTAGTAAGCTTTTGCCTATCTCTTACGGTTTACTAAATTCGTTCACAATAAACAGGTCTTTAGAAGCTATTCCCAAGATTTACATTTTATTTGTGATAGATATGGCTTTAATATGTGATATTTTAACAAAACCGTTAGAGCATTAAAACTTTCGAAAAAAAGTTCATGTAAAGGTTAGTTTGGGATGGGGGGATTTTCTTGAAAATCTTCGTTCCGCATCCTTGCAAGATACCAAACTTAAATACCAAGTTTGGTATTCAGCGCTCTTTTCATTTTTCAGCTATGCTGCCCATAGACACACACAAACAACACACACGGACATTTTTGTAAAAATGCTTTTTTTGGACTCACAGGGACCCAAAACGTGTATTTCCGGTGAAATCTCAGTATTGAATTTTTGGATACAATACAATGCCTTCTCTATACACTGTACATAGTACCTGTAGAGAAAGTAAACATGTATTCTTCTATCTACTTGATGCTAATCGAGATAAACATCAACAGAAATTGTCTTATTACTTGCTTCCTTGTAAGTAGAAGAGAATACACTAGGATAAAGTGATAGTCAAATGTTTTAAAAACTGGTTACTATCTGAATTTCAGTGAAACTAGGTCCTTTGCACGAGCAGGAGTAAAACAAAAAAAACATGGATAACTTCCTGTTTGAGAAAAGTGTGTATATACTCTCAGGGTAAAAGAAACAAGGTCATTTTTATCAAAAGTTTCCCCTTTCAATACATTGAAGTATTTTGCAGTGTGTATCTCTGGGATAAAGGAAATAACTCAAAACAGTATACCAGATTTTGAAATTAACTGTTTCACATGATTCATGTAATTCTTTGTAACATTTAGGATATTCAGGTAAGTTTATTGACTCTCCATTTTACAGTTGAGTGAAAAAAGTAAACTGAATATCCTAAATGTTACCTTTTATATTAAAAGTGAAATCAAAAATGGCGAACACTTCGCAAGGGTTATTAGCGCCACATTAATATTAGTGCACAATAACAAGAGATGTCCATATTAGCTCCACAATAATATTAGCTCCACAATAACAAGAGATGTCCATATTAGCTCCACAATAATATTAGCTCCACAATAACAAGAGATGTCCATATTAGCTCCACAATAATATTAGCTCCACAATAACAAGAGATGTCCATATTAGCTCCACAATAATATTAGCTCCACAATAATATTAGCTCCACAATAATATTAGTGCACAATAACAAGAGATGTCCATATTAGCTCCACAATAATATTAGCTCCACAATAATATTAGATCCACAATAATATTAGCTCCACAATAATATTAGTGCACAATAACAAGAGATGTCCACATTAGCTCCACAATAACAAGAGATGTCCACATTAGCTCCACAATAACAAGAGATGTCCACATTAGCTCCACAATAATATTAGCTCCACAATAACAAGAGATGTCCACATTAGCTCCACAATAACAAGCGATGTCCACATTAGCTCCACAATAACAAGCGATGTCCACATTAGCTCCACAATAACAAGCGATGACCACATTAGCTCCACAATAACAAGCGATGTCCACATTAGCTCCACAATAACAAGCGATGTCCACATTAGCTCCACAATAACAAGCGATGTCCACATTAGCTCCACAATAACAAGCGATGTCCACATTAGCTCCACAATAACAAGCGATGTCCACATTAGCTCCACAATAACAAGAGATGTCCACATTAGCTCCACAATAACAAGAGATGTCCACATTAGCTCCACAATAACAAGCGATGTCCACATTAGCTCCACAATAACAAGAGATGTCCACATTAGCTCCACAATAACAAGCGATGTCCACATTAGCTCCACAATAACAAGCGATGTCCACATTAGCTCCACAATAATATTAGCTCCACAATAACAAGAGATGTCCATATTAGCTCCACAATAATATTAGCTCCACAATAACAAGAGATGTCCACATTAGCTCCACAATAACATGATATGTCCACATTAGCTCCACAATAATATTTGCTCCACAATAACAAGAGATGTCCACATTAGCTCCACAATAACAAGAGATGTCCACATTAGCTCCACAATAACAAGAGATGTCCACATTAGCTCCACAATAACAAGAGATGTCCACATTAGCTCCACAATAATATTAGCTCCACAATAACAAGAGATGTCCACATTAGCTCCACAATAACAAGAGATGTCCACATTAGCTCCACAATAACAAGAGATGTCCACATTAGCTCCACAATAACAAGAGATGTCCACATTAGCTCCACAATAACAAGAGATGTCCACATTAGCTCCACAATAACAAGAGATGTCCACATTAGCTCCACAATAATATTAGCTCCACAATAACAAGAGATGTCCACATTAGCTCCACAATAACAAGAGATGTCCACATTAGCTCCACAATAATATTAGCTCCACAATAACAAGAGATGTCCACATTAGCTCCACAATAATATTAGCTCCACAATAACAAGAGATGTCCATATTAGCTCCACAATTATATTAGCTCCACAATAACAAGAGATGTCCATATTAGCTCCACAATAACAAGAAATGTCCACATTAGCTCCACAATAATATTAGCTCCACAATAACAAGAGATGTCCACATTAGCTCCACAATAATATTAGCTCCACAATAACAAGAGATGTCCACATTAGCTCCACAATAATATTAGCTCCACAATAACAAGAGATGTCCATATTAGCTCCACAATAATATTAGCTCTACAATAACAAGAGATGTCCACATTAGCTCCACAATAATATTAGCTCCACAATAACAAGAGATGTCCACATTAGCTCCACAATAATATTAGCTCCACAATAATATTAGCTCCACAATAACAAGAGATGTCCACATTAGCTCCACAATAACAAGAGATGTGCACATTAGCTCCACAATAACAAGAGATGTCCACATTAGCTCCACAATAATATTAGCTCCACAATAACAAGAGATGTCCACATTAGCTCCACAATAATATTAGCTCCACAATAACAAGAGATGTCCACATTAGCTCCACAATAATATTAGCTCCACAATAACAAGAGATGTCCATATTAGCTCCACAATTATATTAGCTCCACAATAACAAGAGATGTCCATATTAGCTCCACAATAATATTAGCTCCACAATAACAAGAGATGTCCATATTAGCTCCAAAATAATATTAGCTCCACAATAACAAGAGATGTCCACATTAGCTCCACAATAATATTAGCTCCACAATAACAAGAGATGTCCACATTAGCTCTACAATAACAAGAGATGTCCATATTAGCTCCACAATAACAAGAGATGTCCACATTAGCTCCACAATAATATTAGCTCCACAATAACAAGAGATGTCTATATTAGCTCCACAATAATATTAGCTCCACAATAACAAGAGATGTCCATATTAGCTCCACAATAATATTAGCTCCACAATAGCCAGAGATGTCCATATTAGCTCCACAATAATATTAGCTCCACAATAACAAGAGATGTCCACATTAGCTCCACAATAACAAGAGATGTCCATATTAGCTCCACAATAACAAGAGATGTCCATATTAGCTCCACAATAACAAGAGATGTCCATATTAGCTCCAGAATAATATTAGCTCCACAATAACAAGAGATGTCCATATTAGCTCCACAATAACAAGAGATGTCCACATTAGCTCCACAATAATATTAGCTCCACAATAACAAGAGATGTCCATATTAGCTCCACAATAACAAGAGATGTCCACATTAGCTCCACAATAACAAGAGATGTCCATATTAGCTCCACAATAACAAGAGATGTCCATATTAGCTCCACAATAATATTAGCTCCACAATAACAAGAGATGTCCATATTAGCTCCACAATAATATTAGCTCCACAATAACAAGAGATGTCCACATTAGCTCCACAATAACAAGAGATGTCCATATTAGCTCCACAAAAATATTAGCTCCACAATAACAAGAGATGTCCATATTAGCTCCACAATAACAAGAGATGTCCATATTAGCTCCACAATAACAAGAGATGTCCATATTAGCTCCACAATAATATTAGCTCCACAATAACAAGAGATGTCCATATTAGCTCCACAATAATATTAGCTCCACAATAACAAGAGATGTCCATATTAGCGCCACATTAATATTAGCTGCACAATAACAAGAGATGTCCATATTAGCTCCACAATAACAAGAGATGTCCATATTAGCTCCACAATAATGTTAGCTCCACAATAACAAGAGATGTCCATATTAGCTCCACAATAACAAGAGATGTCCACATTAGCTCCACAATAACAAGAGATGTCCATATTAGCTCCACAATAACAAGAGATGTCCATATTAGCTCCACAATAATATTAGCTCCACAATAACAAGAGATGTCCATATTAGCTCCACAATAATATTAGCTCCACAATAACAAGAGATGTCCATATTAGCTCCACAATAATATTAGCTCCACAATAACAAGAGATGTCCATATTAGCTCCACAATAACAAGAGATGTCCATATTAGCTCCACAATAACAAGAGATGTCCACATTAGCTCGACAATAACAAGAGATGTCCACATTAGCTCGACAATAACAAGAGATGTCCACATTAGCTCCACAATAACAAGAGATGTCCACATTAGCTCGACAATAACAAGAGATGTCCACATTAGCTCCACAATAACAAGAGATGTCCACATTAGCTCCACAATAACAAGAGATGTCCACATTAGCTCCACAATAACAAGAGATGTCCATATTAGCTCCACAATAATATTAGCTCCACAATAACAAGAGATGTCCATATTAGCTCCACAATAACAAGAGATGTCCATATTAGCTCCACAATAATATTAGCTCCACAATAACAAGAGATGTCCATATTAGCTCCACAATAACAAGAGATGTCCATATTAGCTCCACAATAACAAGAGATGTCCATATTAGCTCCACAATAACAAGAGATGTCCATATTAGCTCCACAATAACAAGAGATGTCCATATTAGCTCCACAATAATATTAGCTCCACAATAACAAGAGATGTCCACATTTCTTTAAGCTCAGATCTAACTGTGAGATGACAATAAATGTTTTGGTTGCAGTTAACTCACTGGGCTTCCCCGCAGTTCCACGCCTACTTCCCAAGTCAGACCTCGTATTTCAGTGTTGTTGGCGAACTGTTGGCTGCTGGCTTAAACAGCATTGGTTTCCACTGGGCAAGTCTTCATACTTATGTTTAACATTAGTTGTTTGTTAATTGCCAGGATGTTAGCCCCACCTGCGTGCCAGAATTTCGTCCCGCGGTTTTCCACCCGCCTACTTGTCTGCCTGCCAGCGCACCCACCTGCCTGTCTACCTACCCACCCACCAGCCTAGCTACCCAACCACCCACCTGCCTGTCTACCTACCCCAAACTACCTACCTACCTACCCCCACTACCTGCCTACCTGTCTACATACCCCCACTACCTGCCTACCTGTCTACCTACCCCCATTACCTGCCTACCTGTCTACATACCCCCACTACCTGCCTACCTGTCTACCTACCCCCATTACCTGCCTACCTGTCTACATACCACCACTACCTGCCTACCTGTCTACCTACCCCCACTACCTGCCTACTTGTCTACATACCACCACTACCTGCCTACTTGTCTGCCTGCCAGCGCACCCACCTGCCTGTCTACCTACCCACCCACCAGCCTAGCTACCCAACCACCCACCTGCCTGTCTACCTACCCCAAACTACCTACCTACCTACCCCCACTACCTGCCTACCTGTCTACATACCCCCACTACCTGCCTACCAACCCACCAGCCTAGCTACCAACCACCCACCTGCCTGTCTACCTACCCCAAACTACCTGCCTACCTGTCTACATACCCCCACTACCTGCCTACCTGTCTACCTACCCACCAGCCTAGCTACCAACCACCCATCTACCTGTCTACCTACCCGCATTACCTGCCTACCTGTCTACATGCCCACCCACCAGCCTAGCTACCCAACCACCCACCTGCCTGTCTACATACCCACCCACCAGCCTAGCTACCCAACCACCCACCTGCCTGTCTACATACCCACCCACCAGCCTAGCTACCCAACCACCCACCTGCCTGTCTACCTACCCCAAACTACCTGCCTACTTGTCTACATACCACCACTACCTGCCTACTTGTCTGCCTGCCAGTGCACCCACCTGCCTGTCTACCTACCCACCCACCAGCCTAGCTACCCAACCACCCACCTGCCTGTCTACCTACCCCAAACTACCTGTCTACCTACTCCCATTACCTGCCTACCAACTCACCAGCCTAGCTATCAACCACCCACCTGCCTGGCTACCTACCCCCACTACCTGCCTACCTGTCTACCTACCCACCCACCAGCCTAGCTACCAACCACCCATCTGCCTGTCTACCTATCCCCACTACCTGTCTACCTACCCCCACTACCTGCCTACCTGTCTACCTACCCACCCACCAGCCTAGCTACCAACCACCCATCTGCCTGTCTACCTACCCCCACTCCCTGCCTACCTGTCTACCTACCCTCACTACCTGCCTACCTGTCTACCTACCCCCATTACCTGCCTACCCACCCACCAGCCTAGCTACCAACCACCCACCTGCCTGTCTACCTACCCCCACTACCTGCCTACCTGTCTACCTACCCCCATTACCTGCCTACCCACCCACCAGCCTAGCTACCAACCACCCATCTGCCTGTCTACCTACCCCCACTACCTGTCTACCTACCCCCACTACCTGTCTACCTGTCTACCTACCCCCATTACCTGCCTGTCTACCTACCCCAACTACCTGCCTACTCACCCCCCCTACCTGCCTACCTGTCTACCTACCCCCACTACCTGCCTACCTGTCTACCTACCCCCACTACCTGCCTACCTGTATACCTACCCCCACTACCTGCCTACACGTCTACCTACCCCCATTACCTGCCTACATGTCTACCTACCCCCACTACCTGTCTACCTGTCTACCTACCCCCATTACCTGTCTACCTGTCTACCTACCTCCACTACCTGCCTACATGTCTACCTACCCCCATTACCTGCCTACCTGTCTACCTACCCACACTACCTGCCTACATGTCTACTTACTCCCATTACCTGCCTACCTGCCTACCTGTCTATCTATCCCCACTACCTGCCTACCTGTCTACCTACCCCCATTACCTGCCTACCCACCCACCAGCCTAGCTACCAACCACCCACCTGCCTGGCTACCTACCCCCACTACCTGCCTACATGTCTACCTACCCCATTACCTGCCAACCCACCCACTAGCCTAGCTACCACCCACCTGCCTGTCTACCTATCCCAACTACCTGCCTACTCACCCCCACTAACTGCCTACCTGTCTACCTACACCCACTACCTGCCTACTCACCCCCACTACCTGCCTACATGTCTACCTACCCCCATTACCTGCCTACCTGTCTACCTACCCCCATTACCTGCCTACATGTCTACCTACCCCCACTACCTGCCTTCCTGTCTGCCTACCCCATTACCTGCCTACCTGTCTACCTACCCCCATTACCTGCCTACCTACTCCCACTACCTGCCTACACACCCATCAGCCTAGCTACCCAACCACCCACCTACCTGCCTACCTACCTACCCACCCACCTGCCTGTCTACCTACCTACCCACCTGCCTGTCTACATACCCACCCACCAGCCTAGCTACCCAACTACCCTCCTGCTTGTCTATCTACCCCCACTACCTGCCTACCCACCCACCAGCCTAGCTTCCCAACCACATACCTGCCTGGCTATATACTCAACTACCTGGCCACACACCTACCTGTCTACCTACCCACTCATCTATCAGCATGGCTACCTACCCAGTTACGTACCTGCCTGCCTACCTGCCATACACGCCTACCGTTCCACTAAACTACCCACCAATCACCTACCTATCCACCCACTTATCTACTTACCCATCTACCTACATACCTACCCACATATGTACCTGCCTCCCTACCTACCTATTTATCTACCTGGTTGCCTACCTTTATATCTCTTCTATCTGTGTAGATATCCATGTATCCATCTAATATCTCTATTTACCCACCGTTACCTAGTGTTAGATATTGTATTTAAGTATCCCGTTATAAAGCAAGAGAATCAAGGATTACTGTCTTATAAACTGAATGTAGTTTTAAAAGATCGACAAAGTAAAAGTATGTGTGAAACTCGATTTCAACATTAATAGTTGAGTGTATTGTTTGCAGTTGGCGAGCCCAGCTGGCACAGAGCTTGAGGTGATCATGATGGACTGGCTTGGCAAACTCCTGGGTCTTCCAGAAGAGTTCCTCAACAGCTCTGATGGACCTGGCGGTGGAATTATAAAGGTCAGCTTATCCGCATTTATACCATCAAAAATAGCTTTAAAATCTGATGTTTTCCATTCACATCCTTTTCTACATCTCTGTAACAAATTATTGTTAAAAAGCTTATTCTTCTATCTACTTCAAGATAAACATTAACAGAAATTGTCTTATTACTTGCTTCCTTGTAAGTAGAAGGGGATACACTAGGATAAAGTGATAGTCAAATGGTTTAAAAGCTGGATGCCATGTGGTTGAAATCCGTTTCTTTGCTTTGCTAGGAGTTGAGTAACCCCGTATACGAAAAGTTTTAAGCGTTTTAAAACTGCAATCAATAACAAGAAATAACTCAAAAATAGTAATTTCCAAGAAAAAAAAAATATCGTACAAATCGTTTGTTTTCACGAGATCTACTTTATTGTGTAGTAAGTTTTGTCCGTCGGTTACCGCTTATGCTAAATCCAGCAAAACTCTTCAGAGGCCATTCCCAGAAAATTCAAGATATACATTTTATTTGTCACTTAAATATCTTTCATATAGGATATTTTAATCAAAATCGTTACAGCCATTTTTGAGAAAATCAACATTTTGGAACATTTTTCTATATAAATGGTTATTTGGGGTTGAGGTTTTCGCATCGCATCCTTGGAGGATACTTCACTTATATACCAAGTTTGGTATTTTACCGACTTTTTCGTTTTTGAGTTATCGTGTTCAGAGACATACGGAAACACACACGGACCTTTTTTCTAAAATGTTTTTTTTGTTTTTTTTTGTTTTTTGATAAAGGGGTCCCTAAAACATCTATTTTCGGTATTGGATTATTGGCGCAATACAATATCTTCTCTATACACTATGTGTAGAGAAAGTAAAAAGTAAAAACGTCTTAATCACAACCAGTATAGAGGAAGGGAAGTGAATATGTGAAAAATATTTTAATTTCTTTAGAAAACAATACATATAACATAGCTGTATCTCTTTTTGTAGTCTGACTATTAGTATTGTTATAATTGTGCTTAGAGCGGCCCTGAGTTTTCTTTCTGGTGTTTACATACAACGCAGAATCTGTGTTTAGTACAACTCGCACATCGCCGACCTGCATTCACGTGACTCAGAGTGAGGAAACGAGGTACCGATTCAAAAACAAACTTCCTTTGCACATCAAGCTATGGCACTGACTTTTTCAGTCTGACTCTACCTATCCAACTCCTGTCCTACACACGGCTAGAGACCGGGAGATCCGTGGTTCAAATCCCGGCTATGGCATTGAATTTTTCAGTCTAACTCTACCTATCCAACATTAGGAATGTCTGGTTTTGCTTGCTGCTGCAGTATACAGTACAGACATGTTTACATCATCTTGTAGAGATGAAACTCAATTTCCGGGGTGCATGTTCCGAGTAGAGAGGTCGTTCGTTTGCTTGTAAATAAAGCAAGGGAGACGGGAGCAATTTGTGATAGAAAAAGAAAGATAAACAGGTGTATGCTTACGGAGTAGAAATTAAACGTAAGCGCAGAAAGGTTAAAAGGACACCTCTTAGGCTCCCTGCACAAGAAACTGACATTTCGAAAGCTTCAGCATGGAAAGCAACAAAACTTTTAAAACTCCACTATACAATGTTATTGGTGTTCAAGAATTTCCTGTGATAAGGTATGTTTTGTGTTTATTCTGATAATTGTTTGTCGCTACGTTGGAGTCGGTCTGAATTAGCGCAGTGAAATACTTTATAAACGAGCGTGTACATACCTCTTTGGAGTTGTATGATGCGCCGGCTATGCTCATCCATGTAGAACACAAGTCTGACTCTCACAGAGGGGAGAAAGAATGACTGGGGTATGTCACACTGGGTACACTCACAAACAGAAGTGCTTCACCTAAGATTCCTCAGAATTAATACTTTTATTCACCTTTATTACTTATCGAGGCATTAATCCTACGAGTGCCCCTGACATAGGTGTAGTCAACTAGTGCTGTTTTCTTCTGCTTACAAAATTCTCGTTTTCTACGGTCATCGACAATTACCGCGTACTTCCCTATCAGCTTATGCGATAACTTCAATGTTTCTCGTAAGAATATTACATACTCGAGCACCAACACTGCCGCATCCACGTGTACAATAGCAACTTCTCACCCAAATATTTTGTATTCTGCAATCTGCTTAGTCCTTATGCGATTGTCATTGCAAATCGCTTCATGAGTAGAACAAAAGAAAAACGGACACTTCCGCCTGAGAAAAGTATAAGTACTTCACAATTGAAACAAATAACAAGGAATACCTGGAAAACGATAAGCTCCACGAAAAAAATGTATATGACATAACTTGTGTATTTTAACAAATCTACATTTTTTGTGTACTCAAGTTTTTGCCTATCTCTTACGGCTTACTAGTTATACTAAATTAAGCAAAATTCATCCAGAATAAACAGGTCTTTAGAAGCTATACCCAGAAAATTCAAGATATGCATATTATTTGTGATAGATATCGCTTTAATATGTGGTATTTTAATCAAAATCGTTAGAGTCATTTTTGACAAAATTAAAATTTTCGAAAAAAGTTCTATGTAAAGGGTGGTTTGGGATGGGGGATTTTCTTGAAAATCTTCGTGTCGCATCCTTGGGAGATACTAAACTTAAATACTAAGTTTGCAAAAAGTTTCATGGAAAAAAATTCGAAAATGTTGATTTTCTGAAAAATAGCTCTACCGATTTTGAATTAAAATATCTTATATTTAAGGTATTAACATGTGAAATAAAATGTACACCTTGAATTTTCTGGGACTAGCCTCTAAAGACCTCTTTATTCTGGACGAATTTTATTGAATTTCACATAATTGGTAAACGTAAGAGATAGACAAAAACTTACTGTACAAAAATAATATAGATCATAATAAAACACAATTTATATGAATACGTTTTTTTCGTGGAGTTGGCTGTTTCCGAGATATTCCTTGTTATTGGTTTCAGCTTTAAAATGCTTAAACTTTTCTCCTACAGGAACTTGTCAACACTTGGCCACACAAAGAAACAGATTTCAATCGCATAGCAACAGCTTTGTTCAGCCTTGTATTCCCTCATTTCCCTTCTACTTATAATGAAACTAAGTAATAAATCCGTTTCTGCTAATGTTTATCTCAATTAGGATGAAGTAAATAGAAGAATAAGCTTTTTAACAGTAATTTGTTACAGAGATGTAGAGAAAGTCATGTGAATGGAACACATCAGATTTTTTTTAAGTTGAACCCTGAATACATTGTCAATGCTAATTAGATAACATTGTAAAACGTATGGGTACGTCGGTTGAAGTTTCAGAGCGGTCTATATTCTTCTGTGGTGTCTGTCGGGGAAGGCAAAGGACAGAACAGTAAGCAATCGCCACACGTCTGAGATACAGAAGGAGCATAACTTTAGAAGATAGCGAAATTACTGCAACTCCTGGAGCATCACATCCTCCTTAAACGGCTAGACACGTATTTGAACGGTATATATCTTAATAATATGTATATACAACATCTTACCAATTATACTTATAGAAAACAAAACCGGCCGTGGTCCACTGGGCTTGTCCCCACACGTTAGGTCTGCAGCAAGCATCTTCCGTGGCCTCTCAATAGCGGCTGGTACGTTGTAAGCAAGCAACAAGGGGATTTAGGGGTTTATTTCACCCCCAGAGCTGTTTTAGGGCGTAATTTGCCCTCTTCAGCCATTGGACTTTGTTTTTATTAGTTATTTTTGAAATTGCCATCACCACCGACCTGCCTATTTTGGGTTAGGGGTTTCTTTATTGAAAAAATGGATACAATAGTTGATGTCTAGGAATTGTATTAGTATTTTGGTGATGTCTTGTTTTGTGTTTTCTCGTTGTTGAGCGACGTTCTGGGTGATGTTTATGTGCCAGTCTGCACTGATATATTTAAGTGTTGGTGACTTTAGTGGTGACATCAGAAAGTCGGTTTCTCTTTCCTCATTGGCTGTTTGAATTTCTAGGATGCAGTCGGCAATTTGATTGGTGGTTGAAGAGTTGAGTTGTGTGAAGCTTCTGGTGTCTGTCGGCGTGTGTTTCCATGCTGAGTTTGTTGTGAGATCTTGAGCTTTGGACTGGAATTCGTTGATGCTCGAATGTATTCCGTGAAACGCGGTTAGTAGCTCTCTGTTAGGGTCTTCTTTTGTGTTGTGGGCTTCTCCTTTGGCGCACCATCTTTGTGATGTCGGCGGGGGCTGCTGTGCTGGTCCTCTTCTGGTTGTGTCTTGAGTTTTCTTCTGGTTGGCTGTGACGTCTGCTGTCATTGGTTCGGCTGTGCTGGTCCTCTTCTGGTTGTGTCTTGAGCTTCATGTAGGTATCTTCTGGTTGGCTGTGACGTCTGCTGTGATTGGTTCGGCTGTGCTGGTCCTCTTCTGGTTGTGTCTTGAGCTTCATGTAGGTATCTTCTGGTTGGCTGTGACGTCTGCTGTGATTGGTACAGATGTGGAGTTTGTTTTCCTGTATTACGTTGAGTTGTATGTACTTCATGAGTTGTAGATGTTCTTCGGTGAGTTTGTTGTGTTCGTGTATCTTGTCGAGGGTAGCACGGACAGGACGTTTGACCGGTGTAGTGGTCATTTCGGCGACATCTGGAGCGGCTGGCTTATATTCTGTGGGAGGTACCATCCTCGTATGATCTGATTGGTCCGGATTGCGGTCCCCTGCGTCCGTGTTGTGTCAGACTTACAGAACAGACCAAAAAAGAAAACACGTGCAAGACACAACACGGACGCAGGGGACCGCAATCCGGACCAATCAGATCATATGAGGGCGGTACCTCCCACAGAATATAAGTCAGCCGCTCCAGACAACGTACCAAGAGGGACTTCGCTTCGAGATGCCGAAGAGAAACCACCAGCGCCGACCAGCAGCTTCTCCGGCATCCGCCGGTAGGAAGCGCTCACCAGCATCTCCGCCGCCTGCCGGTTCTCCGGCAGTGAGGGCTGCACCTACGCTGCGCTCGCCAACTCCAACGCCGTTTGTCACCGCTGCTTCACCAGCAGTCAACTTCACTTCTGCGCTGCCATCGCTGAGCTCCACGCCGTCGCCCCGGTACAGTGCCGTGGTTCGGTGGGCCCCTCGGGATCTCACCACCCGGCACCTCCTCGCCGCTGCGCAGTCTAGATGACCTTCATGTTTGAGGGCCACTAGAATTATCTCGACGGGCCCAACACCACTGGTTAGAGTGGAGCTACACGACCGAGCAGATCTGGACGCTGCTTTGGCGTCAGGGTTGCCCTTATTAGGGCGACTTCTGCACGTTGAGGCCAGCAGACAGGGACGACACCGGTCCTGTGCCTACGGGCACAGCCAAGATGCCTGCTCTTCACCGCCGAGATGCCACTACTGTGGCACCAACGCCTACACTTCCGGGTGCACTGGGCACGACCTCCGCCGCCGTCGTCGGTTCTGTGCCACCTGAAGTGGTACGAAACACTTCACCGGGCAAGCCCAGTGCCCCAGCTACCCTAAGAGCAGGCATACTTCACCACAACCAGCCCGGGCACCATCACCTACACAGCCAACGCAGATATCAGAACCATCGCCTTCAATTAAGCTGCTGCAGGAAATCCAGGGCCTAAGTGAGGCCATTCAGGACCTCCACCACCTCCAAGCAATAGTGAAAGCAGTTAAAGACGATATCCGGCTCATCTTCAGAAAGGAGGTGAGAGCCCTACTGGAGAAGTCGGAACCTCAACCAACTTCACGTTTCAACCTGATCCGTGGACATCACAATCTTAGGCTTGAAAACGCTAACCAGCACTAAGTTCATCCTTTACCCCCCAAAATTTCTCTATTCCTTTCCCAGAATCCTCCGCGGTGACAGTCTGGGCCTCGGTCAAGTCTGTCTCCCGGCCCTCGTTCACTCCTCGGACTGCCCTCCGCAGTCAGATAATTGTCACCTAAAATCCGCGGGTACAATCATGCGGTACCGCCTCTCCTTACTTCCTTCTAATACCGGTGGAGGCGTTTTTAGTCGGTATGCCCACATGGGAGACCCCGACACTCCGGGCTAGCGCGGGTCAGTCCAGAAGGTGGATTTTCCCCTTCCACTCGAAAAAAAAAGTGCCAGTTGCTATTGAGAGGCCACGGAGATGTATACGCCATTGAAGATGCTTGCTGCAGACGAAACGTCTGGGGAACAAGGGGACAGGCCCAGTGGACCACGGCTAACAAGTGCGGTTTTGTTTTCTATAAATGATTGTAACTCCGGCCGTGAAAGGCTTCGTATTCTAATATAGATTAGTAGAATACCAAAAAGTCTAGTTCAAAACGCTTTCTGCTAAGGATTCACATTTAAACAAACAGAATATTTGGCCTTTCTTGTGTTCATTGCTAAATACTTGCAAAATATAATAGTTTCATCACTAGAGAACATGTTGCCCAAATTCACTAATATAACCGTCGATTTTAATTGTATCAGTGATCAATTGACGTGACAACTGAATTATGCTACCGTGTTTTCATGTGACAGTTGTTGACCAACTCCCGATACATTAGAACACATTCACTATTTGGGAATACACTATCACAGTAGTCGCCTTCATTTCATTCCTTCTTCTAACGACTTATTGAACCCCACTCGTAGGTGGCAATGCACAAGGAGTTGAAATAAATCCAGGACCTGTAAGAGATGAAAGATGTGCAAGCTGCAACAAAGCTCTTTGTATTACATGCGCGAGATGGTACCATTTTGGCTGTCAAAAATTAAGAGAGAACAGAACATAGAAGAAAACTGGTCATGTAAGGACTGCAGGAGAGATGTGACCGTCACCGCAAATGATAAAAAATTGGAGCAGCTGCAGGAGGAACTACGAGACTTACGCGACAAGCTGAAAACAGCGGAGGATATTATTCGGAAGCTTAAAGAAGAAAACCGCTTACTGAGGGAGACACGGGAAGATGACCTAAAGAAAGAGGAGAAACCATGTTTGATCATCGGCGACTCTATCGTTAGACACGCGGGAACTACAAATGCAAAGGTAGCTTGTTACCCTGGCATAAAGACTGGCGGCCTGCTGAGGGAGACACGGGAAGATGACCTAAAGAAAGAGGAGAAACCATGTTTGATCATCGGCGACTCTATCGTTAGACACGCGGGAACTACAAATGCAAAGGTAGCTTGTTACCCTGGCATAAAGACTGACGGCCTTCTGAGGGAAATTGAGAAGAAGCGAGAGGAGGAAGAAAGCAACTACCGGACCATCGTATTACACGTTGGAAGTAATGACCTATGAAGGAGTTCTGACTATGTGATGGGAGACATGTATGATTTAGTTAAGAAGACAAAGGCACTGTTTCCCTCAGCAAACATTGTCATCAGTGGAGTTTTGAGGCGACGCGATATCAACTGGAGGAAGGTAATGCAGGTAAAGGACGCGTTTTCGTGGGTGGCTGAACGACTGGATATGCAGTTTGTGGACTCAAATTCATGGATTGACGACTGGGACTATGGACGGGTTGGTGTTCACCTAAACAGAAGAGGAACTTCAAAGTTGGCAGTATTGTTCGCGAGGATATCCGAGTGGAGCGGTGGCACCGGGCAGCACTGACAACGACTTCGGGGAAGCGACTATTCTCAGGTAGGGACACATTCCTTAAGGCTGTTACAGGTAAATTGCCGTAGCATCATAAACAAAACATTAGAATTTTGGAATTTAATGGAAATAAGTAACCCAAGTGTGATTATAGGTACGGAGTCATGGCTCAGTGTTGATATTAATGACGCGGAGATATTTAGATCAGATTACAGGGTGTTTAGGAGGGACAGGGAAGGAAGGCGAGGGGGAATTTTTATTTGTACCAAGTTAGAGTTAAGCAGTGACATATTGTGGGTGGAAGAAGACGTACAAATGATGGCCATTGAAATTATCGATCACAAAAACGAAGCAAATAACATCACATTAATAGCGTGTTACAGACCACCTGGCGAAACTAACTTTAAAACTCTTCATAAACTAGTGGAAAAATTTCTTCGGAAACGGGAAAAAATGTTATTTTAGCAGGAGATCTAAATTTGCCAAATGTAAACTGGAATGGGCAGTTATTAGGAGGCGAAGCTCAATATGTTGTTAACCTTCTGGTTTGGGATCATGGGTTAGCGCAGATAGTCAAAACAGATACCCGGAAATCGGCTGTACTGGACGTGTTTCTATGCAGACCTGAATCATTGTTTAGCGCATGTGAGGTTTTTCAAGGTATAAGTGACCACAACTGTGTACAATTAGACATAAACTGGAAGGTGCGAAACCGGTTTGAAGGAGAGGAAATCATTAGTTTTAACTTCTGCAGAGGAGACGTAGATGGAATGCAGAATTTTCTCAAAAAGCAATTTTGCCTGTTTGTAAAATCTGCAACAAATGTAGATGCAGCATGGGATAGTTTCAAAATACTTATTTCGGAATCAATAAAGAAATACGTCCCATACAAAGTTATCAAACAAAATAATGATCCAGAATATTATACAAGATCCATCAGAATACTTAAACGAAAGTCAAGGCGCGCGTTTCATAAACGGAAGAAGTCAGATTGGCATTCTAACAGATATAAAGAATTAGCTAAACAATTGAAAGACGAAACGTTGCAAGCCCAGGAGCGGTTCTTAGAACAAATTCTTAGCGGGACCAATAATAGTTGGAAATATTTTTACAATTATGTAAGTAGACGCAGGGGAAATAAACTTGGCATACCAGAACTCAAGGAAAATGGAATTGCCATATTGAACGATAAGGAAAAAGCGAACGCATTAAATTCACATTTTGTGTCTGTTTTTAACAAAGCGGATTATAATTATAAATTGGAAATTGAGGATAGTGGAAAATCCGTTTTTCAAATAATGGCATCCAAATTACGCAGAAGGATCAGAATGTTGCAAAATCGAAAGTCAAGGGGGCCTCCGAAATACTAAACTTTGGAGGGGAATCCATGATTCCGTACCTAATGCTTTTATTTAATATGTCAATAAATAACTGTGCCTTACCGGAAGACTGGAAAACCGCGATTGTAGTTCCAATTCATAAAGGGGGAATAAAACAGAATTAAATAATTATCGACCAGTCAGCCTAACTTCAGTAGTCTGCAAATTGATGGAACATTTAATTGTGGAATATATACGGGAGGAATTAGAAAACAAAAAGTGGTTCAATAAAGCGCAACATGGATGTAGACCTGGATACTCGTGTAAAAGCCAGATAACGTCATTATTTCATGATTTAGCAGAGGAGGTGGATGCAGGGGGAAAAACAGATGCAGTGGTGATAGATTTTTCCAAAGCTTTTGATGTTGTATCATATAATTTACTTATCCAGAAGCTAACTGCTACAGGCATTGATAAACGCGTAGTTCTATGGGTTAAAAATTTTTGGAAGGAAGATCGCAAAGGGTAAAAGTAAGCAAGGAGCTATCTGAAAGGGGTATGGTAAGCTCGGGAGTACCCCAAGGCTCAGTACTGGGGCCGTTACTTTTTCTTATTTTTGTAAATGACATAACTGTTAATATAAAATGTCAGATAAGATTGTTTGCAGACGATTGTATTATTTACAATAAAATTAGAAATGTTGAAGATGAGACTGCTCTTCAGGGTGATTTAAATGAAATTAGTGATTGGGCTGCTGCAAATAAAATGAAAATTAACGCTGGCAAAAGTAAGTCAATTGCATTTAATAGATCTAGGGAAAAAATTCTGCAAAACTATCATATGGGTGGGGAAAAAATTCCACAGGTGGACAGCTGCAAATACTTGGGAGTTTACTTGGCGAGTAATGCTGGATGGGATGAGCAGGTAAATTCTGTATCTAAGAAAGCGTGGAAAACACTGCACTTCTTAATGAGGATTTTAAAAAAGGGGAGTGCAAAGTCCAGGGAAATCGCGTACAAGTCCTTGGTGCGGCCGGTCATGGAATTTGGAGTAACTTGTTGGGACCCGTATAGAGTAAATCAAATTGATTCGTTAGAAAAGATCCAGAGAAGGGCTATAAAATTCATAAAAAGGGGTAAATATTTTGTGCCTACAAACGCTGAGGAGATAAAATGGGAGCCGTTGAAAGTTAGGCGTGAGAAACAGATGTGGGCTTTATTTAAAGCTTACGCTGGGTTAAACGCATGGGAGGACGTTACTGACAAACTGGAAAACCCAACTTACTATGCACGAAACGATCATCCGTTCAAAATTAAGGGTAGAAGATACAGAACCGATGTGGGAAAGTTCTCCTTTGTAAATAGAACCATAAAAGACTGGAATGAATTGCCTGGAGCAGCCTTTCGGGGTTGTCCTCTGTCTCTGAAGAAATTTAGGAAAAATCTTGATATTAATGTTGGATAATTTTTATAAATATTCCTTGAATGAAATGCTTGTGATTTTATATTGTTGTAAATACAAATGTTAAATTGGTTGGTGATTCTAATTATGAAATTAATTAATCTGAATTGAGAGAAAAATTAATGTTTTCATATTTGTTATAAAAAGCTATTATATCTAGCTTACAAAGCCATAAACTGGCAGTGTGATTTATTGTTTATATATCTTGTATACATATATAACTCTGCCACCGGGTGATACCCACATGCAGAGAAATAAAAAAAAAAAATACATACATACATTGACTATCCGAAACCTTACATATATGATATGAAGAATTTTGATTCACCAAAAGTATCCACGTCGGTATGTTGCAGGGCTCAGCAAGTGAAGCAACACTGGTGGCTCTTCTGGCAGCCAAGGAACGGACTGTACGGAGGATGAAGGAGCTACATCCAGAATTGGAAGAAGGCCTCATCAAGAGCAAGTTGATCGCTTACGCTTCAGGTACACACTCTCTCTCTCTCTCTCTCTCTCTCTCTCTCTCTCTGTTCCTCAAGTTGCACAGGCTCCATAACAAAGACCTCTTTATAACGATGTTCTTGTGCAGATCAGTCCAACTCCTCGGTAGAGAAGGCGGGACTTCTGGGCTCCATGACCATGAGACTGCTTCCTACCGATAACAAGTGTACACTGAGAGGTCGCACTCTGGAACAGGCCATCAAGGCTGACCGCGAGAACGGTCTCATCCCTTGTTATGTAAGTACCTCCAACTCTACACAGCTGTCAATACGACGACCGATCAGTAAGTCGTTAGAAAATCCCAAAAGTTACACTCCTAGGATCCAAAAAGGTTTGTATTTGGTAACCGTCGTCTCTCTCTCTCTAGGTGACAGTTAAACTTCAGCTATATCCATCACGTGGTTTCGTTGTCATAGGCGATTCAATCAACAATCTTCTTCTTCTTTTTTTGTAGCTTTACGTCCTTTAACCTGGTTGGTCATACCGGACGATGAATGAAATTCGTGAAATGATACTTAAATGATCTCGGGATCCATGGAACATAAAGTTAATCGACTTTTGTCTTCTCAGGATAAGGTAAATCACCGAAAAACTCCTTATCCGGGTAACTCACCCTAAGCGAGATTCGAACTCATACCCTGTTGAATATGAGGCAGACACGCTACCACCACACTAACCAGGCGGGCTATTCAATCAATAATCTTGTGTTTATTTAGAAGAAGCAGAAGAAAATAAAAACAATTTCATGCCGTGATTAAACTCTTCAATTTAAAAGGATTGTCATTGAAAAAGATAAAAGCCGACTTGTATGAAGTTCATGGCACATCTGCTCCTGCGTTTGTAACAATTTACAATTGGATAAATGAATTTAAACGTGGCCGTACATCCACAAATAATGAACATCGTTCCGAACGTCCAGTAGAAGTGACTTCCTACGAAATTATTCACAAAATCCAGGATATGGTTTTGAGTGATCGACGAATCCAAGTTCACGAAGTAGTAGAGGCCACAGGCATATCACAAGGTACAGTGTTCTCATTTTTGCACCAAAAATTGGGTCTGACAAATGTCTCGACAAGAAGGGTGCCGCGTTTACTCTCAATTCAGAATAAATGCAATCGGGTGATTAACTCGACAGCTGGTTTGAAACTTTGCCGTCGCAATCCAGACGAGTTTCTGCGCCGATACATAATTGTGGACGTAAAAGTACGTCGAAACAGTGGGGTTTTAAAGGGGAAACGACTCTGAAGAAGGCAAGGGTACAGACAAGGTGATGGTCTCCGTTTTTTGGGATGCACGCCAAATCATCTGCATTGATGGCTTGCAGAAGCAATAGTCTTAACTGGAGAGTATTATGCATCGTTATTTGCACCGATTGAAAACAGAAACTAAGAATAAACGCCCTCATCTGGCAAAGAAAAAGATTCTCTTCCATCAAGACAATACAAGGGTGCAGTTTTGAGTTAATTCTAGAATTAAGGTTCGAATTACTACATAATCCACCGTATTCACTAGATTTGACCCACAGTGAATTTTTACTTTCTCTACACGTAATATGTACATAGTGCACTCCACCTAAAAATTCGATACCGAGATTTCACCGGAAATACATGTTTTGGGCCCCACTGAATTAAAAAAAAAAAACGATTTGCAGAAAAAGGACAGTTTGTGTGTGTCACGTGTGTGTGTGTAGTGTGTGTGTGTGTCTGTGGACAGCATAGCGCAAAAACGAAAAGAACTTTGAATACAAAACTTAGTATTTAAGTTTGGTGTATTCCAAGGATGCGATACGAAGATTTTCAAGAAAATCCCCCCACCCCAACTACCTACCCTTTAAATGGAACACATTTCCAAAAATGTTGATTTTCTCAAAAATGGCTCTAACGATTTAGATTCAAATATCGTATATTAAAGATATTTACCTGGCAAATAGAACGTATATCTTGAATTTTCTGAGAATAGCCTCTGAAGACTACTTTGTTCTGGATGAATTTTACGGAACTTTGCATAACTGCTAAACCGTAAGAAATGGACAAAAACTTCCGACACAAAAAATGTGGAGCACATTAAGACACTCAATTTATGTTATATATATTTTTTCGTGGAGTTGATCGTTTTTGAGATATTCATTGGTTTTGGTTTCAGCTTTGAAAAACTTATACTCTTCTCTTACAGGAATTTGTATACTGCTCTCCATTGAAATAAAGGAACTTCAGTCACATAGCAACTAGCTTTTGACTATCACTTTAACCTATGCTACTCCCTTATTTCGCTTCTACTTACAAGGAAGCAAGTAATAAGACTATTTCTGCTAATTTTTTCTCGATTAGCATGAGATAGAATAGAAGCGTAAACTTTTTCACAATAATTTGTTGCAGAGATGTAGAGAAAGTCATGTGAATGGAACACATAAGACTTTTTTATTTTTTACATACTTGGAAAGTAGCTCAACGGAAAGCGATTCATCTCTAACAAAGACGTCATCTCCCTTTGAGGACTTTCCGAAATCCACCTTTTTGGAAGGTCTTAAAACAGTTGGAGAAACGCTGCGCAAAGTGTATTGAGCTAAAAGGAGATTATGTATTCCATTCATATGACTTTCTCTACATCTCTGCAACAAATTATTGCTTCTATTTACTTCATGCTAATCGAGAAAAAACAAGCAGAAATAGTCTTATTACTTCCTTCCTTGTAAGTAGAAGCGAAATAAGGGAGTACCATAGGTTAAAGTGATAGTCAAAAGCTGGTTGCTATGTGACTGAGGTTCCTTTGTTTGTATGGACAGCAGTCGACAATTCCTGTATGAGAAAAATATAAGTTTTTCCAAGCTGAAAGCAAAAAACAAGGATTATCTCAAAAACGATTGTGTCCACGAAAAAAATGTATATAACATAAGTTGTGTGTTTTGATGTGTTCTACATTTTATATGAGTTAAGTTTTTGTCCATCTCTTAAGGTTCACCAGTAGTACAGGAATCAACCAGAATGAACAGTTCTTCAGAAAATTAAAGATATACACTTTATTTGTAATGTAAATATCTTTAATATACGGTATTTTAATGAAAATCGTTAGAGCCATTTTTGAGAAAATTAAACATTTCGAAAATGTTTCCATGCAAAGGGTAGACTGGGGTGGGAGATTTTCTTGAAAATATCCGTGTCGTATCCTTGGAAGATATTAAATCTAAATACCCAGTTTGGTATTTAACGGTCTTTTCGTTTTTGAGCTATGATGCCCACAGACGCACGGACGATTTTTTAAAAAGACTTTTTTTGGTTTTAGGGGACCTCAAAAAACATATATTTACGGTGGAATCTCGGTATCCAATTTTTGGGTGGAATACAATACTTTCTCTGTACTATATCTATAGAGTCCGTGTAAAGAGAGTAATAATAATAAACAGAGAATACAGAATGCCGACTCTGTATTTAGCCCCTTAGTTGCCTGCACTAGTATACTACATATGCCGTTTTTCCTTTAATTCAAGTTACACCAGCATCTCTAGTAAAACTACTCCGCAATAAACCTATAAAATAATAGAGCAAATAGAAATGAAAATAAATATAGATCCTTTATTAATCTTTTTCTTCCCAACTAAAAATTTAAATTCCTCTAAACCAGTTTTCGTAATCCTGCCAAAGGCTCTACTAAAAGAATCTGATGTGTACCATTCACATGACTTTCTCTACATCTCTGCAACAAATTATTTTAAAAAGCTTATACTTCTATTTACTTCATGCTAATCAGAGAAAATTAGCAGAACTAGTCTTATTACTTGCTTCCTTGTAAGTAGAAGCGAAATAAGGGAGTACCATAGGTTAAAGTGATAGTCAAAAGCTGGTTGCTATGCCACTGAAGTTCCTTTGTTTGTATGGACAGCAGTTGACAAATCCATGTATGAGAAAAGTATAAGTTTTTCATAGCAGAAACCAAAAACAAGGAATGTCTTAAAAAAGATGAACTCCACGAAAAAAATGTATATAACATAAATTGTGTGTTTTAACGTGCTCTACATTTTTTGTGTGGTAAATTTCTCTCCATCTCTTACGGTTTAGCAGTTATACAACATTCCGTAAAATGCATCCAGAATAAAGTAGTCTTCAAGGCTATTCCCAGAAAATTCAAGATATACATTTTATTTGTCAGGTAAATATCATTGCTATACAATATTTTAATCAAAATCGTTAGAGCCATCTTTGAGAAAATCGAAATTTTCGAAAAAAAATTACAAGTAAGGGATAGTTTGGGTTGGGGGGATTTTTCTCAAAATCTTCGTGTCGCATCCCTGGAAGATACTAAACTTAAATACCAAGTTTGGTATTTTACCGACTTTTCGTTTTTGAGTTATCGTGTTCACAGACACACGGACACACCGACACACGGACACACACACACATGGACCTTTTTGTGAAAATGATTTTTTTGGATATTGGGGACCCTAAAACATATATTTCCGGTGAAATCTCGGTATCGAATTTACTATGTACATAGTAAGTGTAGAGAAAGTAAAAAGAGGTTAAAATGGCCATGATGTAAGGTGATAGGTGATGGACTGGCCATCCATTCAAAGCCAAATGTTGCAAGTTCAAATCCCAGTGATTGCGGTAAAGGACAGGGAGAGCCCAAGTGAAATAATCGGTGTGATGCTTGGAAGCTAATGGGGTTACATTGGACTGTAAGTATGCCGGTTCTTTATATTATTTATTTATACAAACACTGCAACTTTAGGGAAACAATTCTATATAATATTTTTACTTTCTCTACACGTACTATGTACATAGTATATACAGAAGTTATGCCACTCCATCCAAAATGTGGATAAGAGATTTTACCGGAAATACATGCTTTAGGGTCCCCTGTATCCCAAAAAATCATTTTCAGAAACAGGTCCGTGTATGTCAATGTGTCCGTGTGTCTGTGAACACAATAACTCAAAAACGAAAAGTTGGTAAAACACCAACATTTTAATTTAAGTTTAGTATCTTCCAGGTATAGATTTTGAGAAAAAAAAAAACCCATCCCAAACTACCCTTTACATGGAACTTTTTTCGAAAATGTTGATTTTCTGAAAAATGGCTCTAACGGTTTTGATTAAAATATCGTACATTAAAGATATTTACCTGATAAATAAAATGTATGTCTTGAATTTTCTGGGAATAGTCTCTGAAGACCACTTTGTTCTGGATGAATTTTACGGAATTTTGCATAACTGCTACATGGACAAAAACTTACCACACAAAAAATGTAGAGCACTTCAAAACACACAATTTATGTTACATGCATTTTTTTTCCTCGTGGATTTCATCAATTTTGAGATATTCCTTATTTTTGTTTTCACGTTTAAAAAGCTTGCCCTTTTCTCACATAGGACTTTGTCAACTCCTGTCCATACAAACAAAGGAACTTCGGTCACAGAGTAACCAGCTTTTGACTATCACTTTAACCTATGTTGCTCCTTTATTTTGCTTCTGCTTACAAGGAAGGAAGTATTAATAATATTTCTGCTATTTTTTTCTCGATAATCATGAGGTAAATAGAAACATAAGCTTTTTAAGAATAATTTGTTGCAGAGAAAGTCATGTGAATGGAATACATCAGATTTTTACAATATGAAACAGTCTTGATTACTTGTTGTTTATGGTTGAAGGTTAGTATAACATGAAATTAGTCCTAGAGTACAACCAACCCTATTTGTATAGGTACCTTAAAGCAAGCGGAACTTACAGGTACCGACAAAGGGTTAAGGTTGTCTTTGCTACTTGGCTGTCGCAGTTGCTGGCAACGTTGGGCACGACGGGGACCTGTGCGTTCGACAACCTCGAGGAGCTGGGTCCTATATGTAACAGGGAGGGAGTCTGGCTTCACGTGGACGCAGCTTACGCTGGGGCCGCCTTCATTTGTCCAGAGTTCCGCCACTTGATGGCGGGAGTGAAGTTGGTCGACTCTTTCGACTTCAACCCTCACAAATGGATGCTCGTTAACTACGAGTGTTCGGCGTTTTGGTGAGTGCCGTTTCAATCAATCATATTGGTGTTTTTGGCTGTAGAATTCCTCAGCAATGGCACTGGGATGTTACAGGGTGAAGGACGCGAGACATCTGGTGGAGGCGTTCAGTGTGGACCGCATCTACCTTGAGCACCATAAGCAGTCCTCCAAGATACCAGACTACAGGGTACGTACCCTCGTCAGATCAAGTTTCTTTGACAGGTATCGTAGTAAGACATGTTCTGATTAATGTTATGTTTTTTCACACAACCCGTGTGTAGAACAGGAATTGGATAAGTAGACTCAGAGTGAATGCTGTGTCGGTATGTTGCTCAGTGGTAGAGCAATCGGCTGGAGACCGGGAGAACCCCGGCTAGAGCACTGAACTCTTCAGTCTGACTCTACTTATCCATAGACATGTTCTGTTTCAGCATTGGCAGATTTCGCTAGGAAGACGGTTCCGGTCCCTCAAGCTGTGGATGGTACTCAGGTTGTACGGCGTGGAGGGTCTTCAGAGACATATCCGACATCAAGTTCACCTGGCAGAGGAGTTTGCCACACTCGTCAGACAGGACAACCGTTTCCAGGTTGTCAACGAAGTGGCGATGGGTTTGGTCTGTTTCAGACTCAAGGTCAGGATAACTCTCTCGTTGTCACTGTGTATCTTGATGTGGTGTTGCTAGAAGATGACCGAGGATTGTGTTCCAGGGTGAGGACTCCTGGACAGTTCGGCTACACGAACAGCTCATGGACAGGAAGAACATCTACGTCATCATGGGCTGTGTCCAGAACATGCACGTCATCAGGTTCGTGGTCTGTTCCCCTCTCACGGAGGCACATGACATACACTTCGCTTGGAACGAGATTCGAGCGCAGGCAGCGGTCATACTGCACCAAGAATTCTTGATTGCTGGCAAAGAGAGTAGAGTTATTGTCAGCAACGGACATGGCTAAAGTCTTATGTACGCCTAAATTTCTGAGGGAAATTATAGCTAGCGTTATGGCAGCCAGCGGCAGAGCCTAGCCCAAACTCAGTTCTCAGCTGCTGTGTTCTAACGTCGGCATTTACAGGAAGAAACCTAATCTGGAAACCCAGCCACAGACTAAGAATTATTTACTTTAGTAAAGCACATGTATATTTTCAAACTGGATGTATGGCACACGTTAGTTTTACAATACTGTTAGTTTATTTTCTTCCGCTTATTCATGGTTAACACTGTTTTTTTTTTTTCAAATAAAGACTACACTAATTTTCCAAAACTATACTGAGAAAATCTTCCTGATATTCCAAGATTTTCATTGTGGTATTGTGATTTTTTTCCCGCTGTTATCAAATATATTTTGGCAATACGCTGCGGCCTTAATCGCCGAACGTGTGTGCTGCTTGCTTCGCAAGTCATAGCTGATTGTTGGCATCCATTGTTACTCTGGATACCTATGTCAGCGATAAGTTGTTTTTGACATCGCAGCCTGATGGGGCGGTAACGTGGTCACGGGTTCGCATCCCGGGTGCAGGTTTTGGATATTCGGAATGATGTGGATTTGTGAGTGCCCTAGCTCAGGCAGGGTGTGGTACGACACAAGCGCTTTATTCAATTAGTTCGACCTTTTTCCGAACACACACACATTCCTCCTAAAGTTTCTGCTATGAAACTACCTTTACCCGACCGCGACTATTGTCACTTGTGCAGTCATTTTATCCGCAGTCTGGTCGGTACTAAATGTAATTGTTTCCGTCACAACTAAGGGTTAGACCACGCGCCGAACTATCACATCTTTGCTCTGCCGATCTTGTACGCGAAGTGCCTCAAAAAGCGCCCCTGGCCTGTCCTCTCGCCCCCTCAAACGGAACCGTGCTACCAGCTCGTGACAACTCGGCTACTTATACGTGTTTGAAATCTTTCTTTCCTTCCCATTTATATTTCCCTTCTGAGTAACTGTTTGCCCCGTGACAAGACATGTAATGTTTCACTGAGCGAGTTTATGACGCCTGCGCTGGTTTTACCTGTAAAAATGCTTCTAGGAGTTTCCTGTCACGAGATCAACAGGTATAAAAATCTGATGCGTTCCATTCACATGACTTTCTCTACATCTCTGCAACAAATTATTGTTAAAAACCTTATGCGTCTATTTACTTCATGTTAATCGAGAACAAATTAGCAGAAATAGTCTTTTTACTTGCTTCCTTGTAAGTAGAAGCGAAATAAGGGAGTTCCATAGGTTAAAGTGATAGTCAAAAGCTGGTTGCTATGTGACTGAAGTTCCTTTGTTTGTATGGACACGAGTTGACAAATTCCTGTAGAGCAAAAACATTTAGAGCACTTTTAAACACACAATTTATGTTATATGCATTTTGGTTTCAGCTTTAAAAATTATACTTTTCTGACACAGGACTTTGTCAACTCCTGCCCATATAAACAAAAGAAGTTCAGTCACATAGCAACCAGCTTTTCACTATCACTTTATGCTAGTGTATTCTCTTATTTTGCATTTACTTACAAGGAAGCAAGTAGTATGACCATTTTTGTTAATGATTATTTTTATTAGTATGAAAGAGAGAAGAATAAGATTTTTAGCAATAATTTGTTGCAGATATGTACAGAAAATCTTGTGAATGGAGCACATCAGTTTTTTTTTTTTTTTTTTCCCCAATCCGCTTGAGACACCTCAAAACGCATCAACGGTGCGACGAAAGTCATTGTCCACGTATTTTATTCTTGATGTTCGGAAACAAAACGAGGTCATGGGGTGCCAAATGAGATAACTCATCAATTCGATTTTTTGAGCATTCAAATAGTCGGTTGTTAGACGAGATGTGTGAGTGCTCGCATTGTCTTGATGAAGGACGATCCGACACCAATTGTTTGCTTCCTTATTCCGGTGTACCATTCAGAATTGACTGTTTTACATTCCTCTAAAGGCACGGTTGCCACATGACCAGTTTTCCTGAAAAAAAAAAAAAAACAGGTGAGCATTTGATTCGAAGTTCCGAGAACGACTTTTACTGGAGTTGGCTCATCTTGAAACAGTTGCCTGCTGCTTATGTTCCTGCTCATAGATCGATGATTCATCATCTCTCACAGTCTTTTATATATATATACAGGCCGTTTAAAAACGACACCAAACGAAGATAGCAGTCGATCAGCTTACACTTTGACTTGTCCGAAACTTGATGTTGCAACTTTGAAACTTTAACGTTTTATGTGAGTTTAAAAATCGCACACATTTGGGATTAGGCAGCGAAGGTTGTCATACGCCTCACAACGTGTTATACGAAACACATAACAAAACCAACATGCTACGTTTTCCATTACTAAGGTGACCTGTGCCGCGCCGGCGTGTCTATCAAACCACGCGACTGGGACCTTCGCTACCAACCGGCATCTCTCTTGGAGTGGGCCAGGCACGTGCCATTTGGATACGTATGACTGCCTAATCGATAGTGATTTATGACAGTTTTTGTATGTACCGAATTTAGAGCTGAAAATTATATTGACGTATCACGTACGGTATGACCAAGAATGTCCACATCTTCGTTCGGTGTCGTTTTGAAACACCCTATGTATGCTGGTGGAACTAATGTCTAGGGTCGCCTCTATCTCACAGTGTGTGCCATGACGATCTGGCACCACCAGTTTTTGTACAGCATCAATGTTTTCTGACACAACAACTGAGTCTGGACGATCTTCGCGAATTTGTCAGTGAGCGAACGGCGGCCACGATTAAACTCGTTATACCAACACTTCACAGTGGCACAGGATGGGGCTTCATCGCCAAATGTGGTAGTAAGTTGATCACTGCATTCTTATATTGATAATCCACGTCGAAAATCATAATAAATCATCGTACGAGCATTTTCACGAGTTAACTCCACCTTTTCGCTGAGACACAATTTTAAAGCCACCGTAAAAACACAAATAACACTCTATCGACAAAACATCTTACTAGGTTAAAGTCAACAATGACAAACTTTGCGGTGGAAACACCAGATGTCATCTTCAGCACTATATAAACATAAAAAGTGGTGGCTCTCGTAATAAGACCATTTCTATAAAAGTTTATTTCGGTTAGTATTGAATAGATAGAGCAATAGTCATTTGTAAGATAAGTCTCTTGCAGAATAGGTAGAGAAAGACATGTGAATATAAAAATCAGATTGTGAAACCTTCGTGTCAAACAAAGAACAAAAAGACATTTAAGGAGCGTTAACACACACACACACAAACGGGCCTTTTTGTGAAAATGCTTTTTTTGGATACAGGGGACCCTAAAACATATATTTCCGGTGAAATCTCGATATCGAATTTTTGGATGGAGTGCAATACCTTCTCTATACACTATATACATAGTACGTGTAGAGAAAGCAAAAACAAATCGTGCACTATTACACGAATGGCATTCTTCACCAGATTGTCAATTGCTTACATCGCGTATTTCACTTGTTTTCTTTTTTTATAGCCGAAACCCCGGCGAACTCAGTGGTGATAATTTCACCACTTCTTACACTGGAAGTAAAACTTACAATAAACATTCAACATTATGGCTTTCTCACCACTAGTCAACGGTTTACCAGCTTTATGTAACTCGACCAAGATGCAAGAGTAAACTCACGGCGATCGTCCTCCATGATTCTAAACAGCAACAACCAGCAACCGTGTAAACAATATAGCGGAAATCAGATGCCTCACACTTGTAACGGTACAAAACAGCGTCTATTTAACTCTTATGTAGCTGTATAGAATATTGCACAATTTAAGAATAAATGTGAGGTGTTCCATTCGCCCAACTTTCTCTAGCAAACAAACTTAATATGTAATAACACTTAGAGCAAACAACGTGAACACGCTGAAGAGCGTACCAGACTGTGCAGCATTTTCTGACGTTTGTATTGTAGTTCACCAACTTCCCTCTCTCAGGACAGTGCAGGGTTTCTCTCGCCTTCGCCGGCTTATTGCAATTCCGCCGTATAGTTCGCTGCGGCGACGAATACAGCTCGCAACGAGCTCCCCGCCGAGACTCTTGACGCAATTACTGCACGCGATCCATTCCCAGTTGTAACTGATCCTCATGCAGGTGTAACAATTGCAGCTTCCTTGTTAAAATAGTCGCCGACGAAACACGCGACCAATCGTGCAGGTGTAACAATGCACGGCAACAATCACTGACTTCTGAAAAAAAAAACAGCTCGCTCACGTACGGAAATTATGGCCGCAAGACGTACTAACAATATGGCTATGAAGATATCAATTTGACAATTTGTTTGAAATATTAATTGAATAAAGAACTATTTTGTATCGAACAATCTGCAGCAAATGAAAGGTGACGAAAAAAAGGCTGCTTACATCTGTTTTCTAATGTGGTAGAGTGAGACCGATGACACAGCCGGCAGTTCAAGCACAGATCTGCTTCTCTCTAGCCAGTTACTCTGACCACTCAGCTACCATGTCAACTGAGTTCTGCAGAAGCAATGATGACTCATAATGGTGTAAATGTCGAGGTTCCGTACTTGAAGCAATTACCTAGTGCTGCCATGGTAGCTCAGTGTTTAGAGCAACTGGCACGAAATTAACACGTATTAGTCTGGCAGATAGTTAGGTTTGCTAAGTACACTCTTACAGAATCGAGGAAAATTTCAAAAGACGAAACCAAGTTGAAATTCTGCAATAAACGTGTATTTTTTTGGACGATGAGTATAAATATTAATTAAAATATTGTTTGGATGCAAATTACTTCTAAGTAAATAAAACTTTGGAAGTCGTTGATATATGACTCTTCAATGTTTTTTTATAAACGAGGTTTGTTGCCTGTGCAGACATTTCTACTTTCTCTAGCAACTATGTACATCATACACGCTATGTATTGTATTTCACCCAAAAGTTCAATACCGAAATTTCAGCGGAAATATATATTTTCGGACTCCCTGAATATAAAGAAAAATATTTTTAGAAAAAGGTCCCTATGTACGTGGGGACAGTTCAAAAAGGAAAATACTGTTAAACACAAAATTTGGTATTTAAGTTTAGCAAGCGACACGAAGATTTAAAAAATGCCCCATCCCAAAGTACGCCCTTTACATGGAAACATTTTGATTACAATTCTGTATATTTACATGTACATCCTGAGTTTTCTGGATGACTTTTGTAAAACTTACTGCACAAAAAAGTAGATCTTGTTGAAACACACAATTGATCTTATAGGTGTACATACTCTTTTCACAGTTGAACTTTTCCCAGATATTCCTTCTTATTAGTTTCCTGTATCAACTTTTCTCAAACAGAAAGGCATCTTTCCTGTCTTATCTCTTTAATTTTACAGCTGGTCATGCAATGCGAATGAACTTCGATTGTTGACATAGCAACCAGCTTTTGACTATCACTTTAACCTATGGTACTCCCTTATTTCGCTTCTACTTACGAGGAAGCAAGTAATAAGACTATTTCTGTTAATGTTTACTTGAATAGCATGAAGTAAATAGAATCATAAGCTTCTTAACGATAATTTGTTGCAGAGATGTAGAGAAAGTCATGTGAATGGAACACATGAGATTTTTATAAATGTATCTTCCAAAGTTCCTAATTTGAACATATTAGATGCTATATATTAATATTTTAGAACTTAAGAATCTGATGTGTTTCATTCACATGACTTTCTCTACATCTCTGCAACAAATTGTTGTTAAAAAGTTTGCTTCTATTCATTTCATGCTAATTGAGAAAAAAATAGCAGAAATAGTCTTATTACTCGCTTCCTTGTAAATAGAAGCGAAATAAGGGAGTAGCATAGGTTAAAGTGATAGTCAAAAGCTGGTTGCTATGTGACTGAAGTTCCTTTTTTACTTTATCCATACGCACTATGTACATAGTGTATAGAGAAACTATTGCACTCCACCCAAAAATTCGATACCGAGATTTCACCGGAAATATATGTTCTAGGGTCCCCAATATAAAAAAAAAAAAGCATTTTCACAAAAAGGTCCGTGTGTGTGTGTGTGTGTGTGTGTGTGTGTCCGTGTGTCTGTGAACACGATAACTCAAAAACGAAGAGTCGGTAAAATACCAAACCTGGTATTTAAGTTTAGTATCTTCCAGGGATGCGACACGAAGATTTTGAGAAAAATCGCCCCACCCCCAACTACCCTTTACATGGAATTTTTTTCGAAATGTTTTATTTTCTCAAAAATGGCTCTAACGATTTTGATTAAAATTTCGCATATTAAACATATTTACCTGACAAATAAAATGTATATCTTGAATTTTCTGGGAATAGCCTCTGAAGAGTAGTTTATTCTGGATGAATTTTACTAAATTTTGAATACCTGCTAAACCGTAAGAGATGGACTAAAACTTACCACACAAAAAACGTAGAGCACATTAAAACACACAATTTATGTTACATACATTTTTTTCGTGGAGTTCGTCGTTTTTGTGACATTCCTTATTTTTGGTTTCCTCTATGAAAAACGTATACTTTTCTCATACAGGAACTTGTCAACTCCTATCCATATAAACAAAGGAACTTCATTGACATAACAACCAGCTTTTGACTATCACTTTAACCTACGGTTGTCCCTTATTTCGCTTCTACTTACAAGGAAGCGAGTAATTAGACTATTTCTGTTATTTTTTCTGATTAGCATAAAGTAAACAGAAGTATAAGCTTTTTAAGAATTATTTGTTGCAGAGATATGGAGAAAGTCATGTGAAATGTACACATCAGATTTTTGTATGTACAGCAGTTGAGAAATGAGAAAGGTATAACACAAGGAATATCTCAAAAACGATCAACTACACGAAAAAAATGTACATGACATAATTTGTTTGTTTTAACGCGATTTGCCTTTTCTATTGTATAAGTTTTTGTCTATCTCTTACGGTTTAGGAATGTATTAACAATAAACATGTCTTCAGAGCATATTCCCAGAAAATTCAACATATACATTTTATTTCACATGTAAATATTTTTAATATACAGCAATTTAATCAAAATCGTTAGAGCCATTTTTGAGAAAATCAAAACTTTCTAAAATGTTTCCATGTAATGGGTAGTTAGGCGTGGGTGGATTTTCTTGAAAATCTTCGTGTCGCATCCTTGGAGGATACATGAATTTTTGGGTGGAGTGCAATAGCTTCTCTAAACACTATGTACATGTACGTATAGAGAAAGTATAAATACATAACTTGATGGTTAAAGAGTGGCCTCATAAACAGCGGGGGAAGGAAAATGTATTTATTTATTAAATGATAGTTTAGAAGGCTAATGAGCCAAGTCAGCTAGTCCTTATAGCAGCATTCTGAACTTGAAGCTGAGGAACACTGTCTCAAGGTCCCACAGGATATGAGAGGTAAGTTCGACCGGAAGTGGTAAACCATCAACTTCCTGTTACAACTTCAAACGGATAAACTAACATCATTTTTCATTCATTTACAATGTTCTCTTACCCTATATGAATATTCAATTTAATATAATATTTGTATATTTCTTGAGGGGTTCATATTATAACAAGGAGCGTATAAAATCTTGTGCATTGTAGTCACATGGGTTTCTCTATTCACCCCTCTGCAAACTATTGTTATACAATCTTATTCTTACAACAAACTGTGTATGTATTTGACATAAATTGTGTTTTGTAATGAGATCTGCAATTTTTGTCTATCAAAATTGTAACAATCAATAACAAGAAATACCTTGGAAACGGTTACCTCCACAACGAAAACACAAAGGACATAAATTGTGTGTTTTCACGTGATGTACATTTTTTGTGTGGTAAGTTTTTATCCATCTCTTACGGTTTAGTAGCTATGCAAAATTCCGTAAAATTCATCCAAAATAAAGCAGTCTTCAGAGGCTATTCCCAGAAAATTCAAGATACACATTTTATTTGTCAGGTAAATATCTTTAATATGTTATATTTTAATCAAAATTGTTAGAGCCATTTTTAAGAAAATCAAAATTTTCGAAAAAAGTGGTAGTTGGGGGAAGGGAGATTTTCTTGAAAATGTTCTTGTCACATCCTTGGAAGATACTAAACTTAAATGCCAATTTTGGTGTTTAACAGTCTTTTCGTTTTTGAGCTATGCTGTCCACAGACATACACACGGACCTTTTTCTGAACATTTTTTTTTTATTCAGGGGGACCCAAAACATGTATTTCCGGTGAAATATCGGTATCGAATCTTTGGGTGGAATGCAATACCTTCTCTATGCACTATGTACATAATAGTTAAAAATTGTTACATCCACTTTCCAGAAAATAGAACTTTAAAAATCTGTTGTGTTCCATTCACATGACTTTCTCTACTTCTGTGTAACAAATTATTATTAATAAGCTTATTCTTCTATATACTTCAAGCTAATCGAGTACCATAGGTTAGAGTGAAGCCAAGAGCTGGTTGCTATGTGACTGAAGTTCCTTTGTTTGTATGGACACGAGTTGACAAAGTCCTGTATGAGAAGAGTACAAGTTTTTCAAAGCTGAAACCAAAAAACATGGAATATTTAAAAAGTTATCAACTCCTCGAAAAACAAATTATATAACATAAATTGTCTGTTTTAATGTGCTCTACATTTTTTTGTGTGGTAAGCTTTTGTCCATTTCTTATGGTTTAGCAGTTATGCAAAATTCCTAGAATAAAGTAGTCTTCAGAGGCTATTCCCAGAAAATTCAAGATATACATTTTATTTGTCAGGTAAATATCTTTTATATACGATATTTTAATCTCAATCGTTAGAGCCATTTTTGACAAAATCAAAATTTTCGAAAAAAGTTCCATGTAAAGGTTAGTTGGGGGGCGGCATTTTCTTGAAAATCTTCGTATTGCATCCTTGGAAGATACTAAACTTAAATACCAAGTTTCGTGTTTAATGGTCTTTTCGTTTTTGAGCTATGCTGTCCACAGACACCCACACATGCACACAGACTGATCTTTTTCCAAAAATGCGTTTTTGGATTCAGGGGGACCCAACATGTATTTCTGATGAAATCTCGGTATCGAATTTTTGGGTGCAATACAATACCTTTTCTATTCACTATGTACCTAGTACGTGTAGAGAAAGTAAAAAGGTTGCGTATAAAGGGTAGTTTGCTGTGGGGGGATTTTTTTCGAAAATTTCGCGTCGCATGCTTAGAGGATATTGCCTTAAAATTCAAATTAGGTATTTAACGAAATGTTCGTGTTTGAGTAATGGTGTTTGCAGACACACACACAAACCCTCGTACATTTTTAAACATGGTTTTATTTCTATTCAAGGTTCCTCGAAACATATTTATGGTGAAATCTTGACATGTAACTTTTAGGTGCAATGTAATACCTTTTCTAACCAATTTTTGCAGAGTACAAACGTGCTAGAGAAAGTATTTTGGTTTACTTTCTCTACACGTACTATGTACATAATGTATACAGAAGGTATTGTAATGCACCCAAAAATTTGATACCGACATTTCAACGGAAATATATGTTTTAAGACACCCTGAATCAAAAAAAAAAAACATTTTTAGAAAAATGGCCATGTTTGTATCGGTGTGTGTCTGTGGGGAGCATGGTTCAAAAACGGAAAGTCCGTTAAATACCAAACTTGGTATTTAAGTTGAGTATTTTGTAGGGATACGACAAGAAGATTTTGAAGCAAACCGCTCCACCCGAACATGAAACAATTTCGAAACTTTTAGTTTTATCAAAAATGGCTGTAATGATTTTGGCTAAAATATCGTAAATTAAAGATATTTACGTGTCTTGAATTCTCTGAAGACCACTTTATTCTGGATGACTTTTGTATAATTGGTAAACCGTAAAAGACAGACAAAAACTTACTAAAAGGAAAAATAAGAAGTAGATCTCGCTAAAACACACGCTTTTTTGTAGAACTGACCTTTTTTGAGATATTACTTGTTATTGGTTTCTGTTATAAAAAACTTAAAAGTTGGTTTAGTTTAGTCACATAGAAGCAAGCAATAAGACGATTTCTGTTAATGTTTATCATGAAGTAAGTAGAGGAACAATAATGTGGATGGAGCACATCAGATTATTCTACGAGTGTTAAACGGTTTATTTGTCGCAATGTAATTTTTGGGTTCAATAACCTACCTCACGAACTTGCTATAAGAGGTACAGGACGTAAACAACAAGTGATAAGAAAGTTTCGCAGCGTGACATTCAGTTGTTTCGGCTCACGCCGAAGGTGCAGATGTTTATGTCCGGGTGAAGGAGCGGTATATTAGGTATGTATGTGGCGCTGCACTCACATGGCTTTCTCTTCAAGCTATTCTTACAAAAGCTTATTCTTCTATCTACTTGATGCTAATCAAGATAAACATTAACACAAACAGTCTTATTACTTGCTTCCTTGTAAGTAGAAGGGAATACACTAGGATAGAGTGGTAGTCAAATGTTTTAAAAACTGTCCCTTTGTGATTGAAGTTCTCGGTTAGAAAAGTATTTCAGAAGTAAAGCCACTAGCAGGGAATATCTAGTAAACGGAACATTCCACAAGAAAAAGAATGAACAGATTTTCAGAAGCTATTGCTATAAAATTCAAGATAAATACATCTTAACTGTTATGTAAATAGCTTTAATATACGGTATTATAATTAAGAGTTTAGAGGTATTTTTAAGAAAAACCAAATGTTCCAACTTTTTTACATGTGAAGGGTGGTTTGTGATGGGGGAATTTTCTTGAAAATCTTCGTGTCGCTCCATGGCACGAGAGCTCACAAGGAACCTTGGCCTACCGCCCGGCCGCTGCGTCCCCCATCTCGGCCCATAACAGACGTCATGGATGCGGTGCAGTATTGGAGGGTGAGACTTGGTCAGCGTCTCGAATCCCTCCCGACCGGTCCTCATGACCTGGAGCCGCTACTTCTCCTCAATTGGACCCGCAGGGACCTCACGAGGCTGAGTGCGAGGTACTGGGAATCGAACCCAGGTCTCCCACTTGGTAAGCACCGTGCTATGCAGACGACCATTTTTTTTTATCCCTATTTACATTTCCCCCCGTAGGTTTTACTGATTGCTGGTTTACTGTTTCTTTTACAAATATATACACATTGCACAAACATATAACACCCATGCCCAAGGCGGGACTCGAACCCACGATCCCCTGCCCACGAAGCACCAAAGCGAGACGCTTTAGCGAGCGTGGCCATGGGGACCGGCAAGCGTTTTTAGAAACGTTAGGTACCAAACTTGGCATTTAAGTTTGGTATCTTCCTCCTAACGTTTCTAAAAACGCTTTTTTGGAACATATTTATTTCCGGTGAAATCTCGGTATCGAATTTTAGGGTGTAGTGCAATACTTTCTCTATACTGTATTCCACGCAATAATTCGATACTGACATTTCATCAGAACTATATGTTTTGCGTCTCCCCGATTTAAAAAAACAACGAAAAACAGTTTTAGTAAAATGTGTGTGTTTGTGTTTGTGTGTGTGTTTGTCTGTGGGTAGTGTAGCTCAAAAATGAAAAGTCCGTTATTTCGTTTCTAAGTTCAGTGCGACATTGAAGAAAATACCTCCGCCTCAAACTACCCCCTGCTTGAACTGCCATTTCTCGAACATTTCAACTTCATGAAAACTGCGTGTAACGATTTTGATTAAAATACCGCCTAATAAAGCTGTTTTATGATGAATTTTCTCGGACTATTCCCCTGAAAACCTCTTTATTCTGAATGACTTTTATAAACTGGCAAACGTAAGCGACAGACAAAAACTTACTTCACAGAAAATGTAGATCTTGTTAATACACACATTTATGTTATGTTAATTGGGGAGGGGGGTGCCGTTAACAATTTCCGAGAAATTCCTGTTATTGGTTTCAACTTTGCAGTACTTTTATAATACCCTTTTCTCCTACGGAAACTTCTATTGCTTTTGTTTACTTCTGGCCATGCAAATAAAACGAATTTCAATTGTTTCTCATAACGACCAGCTTTTAAAGGGTTTGAAAATGTAAATGTAGCTGTATTTATGGACGCTCTTTAACTGCTGTAGTTCTCAGCGTCGCATTCAAAATTGGGCGTGAAATATTGTTCAGAGACCTCTTTATTAGGCTCTTGCGTGTCTTGAATCGTGCCAAAGTCTCTGGGTCTACAGACGACTCCCAACGCCACCGCGCTCCCGAGAGCTGTATTGCCAGAGCACAGTCACCTCCACGAAAGGACGCCACCACCGCGGTCCTCGTTGACCCTTACAGGCCTGAAAGCGACTGGTGGATCAGTTGGAGATGAAATGAAAGAACTAGAAGTTCGGGGGAATCAAGAAACCTCGCCTAGTGACGCGGGAAAACCCATGACCGTGAGGAGTCGATCTCCTGACCTCCAAAAACGCCTCAGTCACAATGGTATGGCCTAGGACATGATGTGCAGATAGAGAAGATATTGCATACCACCCAAAAATTCGATAACGAGATTTCACCGGGAATACAAGTTTTCGGGTTTAGAAAAAGGTCCTATGTATCTGTGTCCGTGTGTTTATGAATACGACGACTCAAAAACGAAAAATCGGGAAAATTCGAAACTTGGTAATTAAGTTTAATATCTTCCAAAGATGTGACACGAAGATTTTGAGAAACATTCACGGACCCCAAAGTACGCTTTAAAGGGAACAAATTTACACAATTTTGAATTTCCCAAAAATAGCTGTAACGACTTTGATAAAAAAATACCGTACATGAAAGATATTTACATGACAAAATGTACAACTTGCATTTTCTGAGAATAGCATCTATTTATTCTGGATGAGTTTTGCTTAATTTTACATAACTGGTAAACCATGACAGATAGGCAAAACAAACAACAAAAATTACAGCACGAAAGATTTAGATCTCGTCAAAACACACACTTTATGTTATATACGTAGCTTTTTTCGTGGAGTTGACCATTGTTATTGGTTTCAGTTTTCATACGGGAATTTGTCAACTTCTCGTCAAGCAAAGAAATCCCATAGCAACCACATTTTAAAACATTAGACTATCACTTTATCCCTTCCACAATTTCTGTTAATGTTTATCATGAAGTAGCTAAAATCTGATGTGTTCCATTCACATGACTTTCTCTACATTATTGCTAAAAGCATATTCTTGATGATAGCAGACACTATCTTAATGACTATATTGCTTGTCAGTAGACTCAAATAAGAGATTGTCAAATGCTCTAAAAGCTGTTGTTGTGTGATTGGAATACGTGTGTAAGCATGGTCAGGAGAACATTTTAAATCTGAAACAAATAACTTGAAGTATCTCACAAATGGTCAATTCCACGAAAAAAAAAACAAAACAAAACAGATCTACATTATTTATGTAGTAAGGTTTTGTCTATTTCTTAGCGTTTAGCAGTTGCGTAAAAAGCATCCAGAATAAAGAGGTCTTCAGACGTTATTCTCAGAAAATTCAAAATATACATTCTTAATATACGAGATTTTAATCAAATTCGTTAGAGCCATTTCTGAGAAAATAAAAAATTTCGAAATGTTTTCCATATAAAGTGTAGTTGAAGGTGGGGGATATTTCATATTTCGCATGGTGTCGCATCCCTGGAAGATGTTAAACGTATACACCAAGTTTGGTATTTTACTAACTTTTCGTTTTTGAGTTATCACAGACACACGGGCACACACACGGACCTTTTTCCAAAAATGTTTTTTTTTACACAGGGGACCCTAAAACGTATATTTCCGGTGAAATCTCGGTCTTGAATTTTTGGGTGCATTACAATAGCTTGTTTATACACTATGTACATACTACGTGTAGAGAAAGTGAAAATAATTTTTAAAGGGTAGTTTGTTTATAGAAGAAGTAGAGAAAGGCATGTGAATGACACATTCGCCACTTGTATGCTGATGTTTGTTTGTCAAGCAGTGTTTTGTGATGGACATCCAGCAGTTCCGAGAGTTCGGCCGCGCCGCCGTCGATTTCCTCGCAGACTACATGGAGAACATACGTGACAGGTGAGTGAATACTGCAACCTTCACCTGCATTAACAAATATATGCTCTCATTATGAATTCTAAACCTATCGTTTTTCACACTTACTCCTACCAATCAACTGACCATATGAATGGGTTAGTCATACTCACTTCCAACTTTAAAACTTCTTTTCTCGCGTTTTACTTTCTCAACACATATTAGGGAAGGTATTGTATTCCATCAAAAAATTCAATACCGAGATTTCACTGAAAATATGTTTTGCGTCCCCTGAATCCAAAAACAAGCATTTTTAGAAAAAAAAATGCCCCTTTTTGCCTGTATGTGTGTGTGTCTGTGGACAGCATGGCTCAAAAACTACAAGACCGTTAAATACCAAACTTCGTATTTGGGTTTGGTATCTCCGGAGGATGTGACACGAAGATTTTCAAGAGAATCCTCCAAACCCAAACTACCCTTTACATGGAACTTTTTTCGAAAATTTTGATTTTCTCAAAAATGGCTCTAAATATTTTGATTACAATGTCTTACATTTAAGATAAATAAAATGAATATTTGAATTTTCTTGGGATAGCCTCTGAAAACATGTTTATTCTAGATGAATTTTGTGGAATCTTGAATAACAGCTAAACCGTAAGAGATAAAAACTTACCACACAAAATATGTACATCACGTTAAAACACACAGTTTATGTTATACAACTTTTTCGTGGATTTGCCCATATTTTAGATATTCCTGTTATTAATTTCAGCTTTAAAAAACTCATACTATTCTCAAACGGGAATTTGTCAACTCGTGTCTATACAATCAAAGGAACTTCAGTCACAGAGCAGCCAGCTTTTGAAACATTTGACTATCACTTTAGTCAAGTGTGTTCCCTTATTTCCCTCCTACTTAAAAGGAAGTGAGTAATAAAATAATTTGTCATTTTTTTTTCTTGATCAGCTTTAAGTAAGTAGAAGAATAAACGTTTTAAGAATAATTGATTGTAGAGATGTAGAGAAAGTCATGTGAATGGAACACATCAGATGTTTCATACTTAAAACGTTCATAGGATGTAGTTTCAAAAAATTTTACTGCCATTCTAAGCACATTTAAGAATCATTAATTTACTTTTTCGAAATAATGGTTAATTTTGAGAAATAAATTATTACATTTTGAAAAATCAAGACTTTAACACAGTATGAAAAGTAATCATTTTTGTACACAAATTAGAGTTAATATAGAAACAAGCTGATGAGTTCCACTCACATGACTTTCTCTACATCTCTGTAACAAATTATTGTTAAAAAGTTTATTCTTCTACCTACTTCATGCTAGTCGAGATAAACACTAACAGAAATTGTCTTATTACTTGCTTCCTTGTGAGTAGAAGGTAATACTCTAGGATAAAGTGACAGTCAAATGTTTTAAAAGTTTGTTGCTATGTGATTGAATCCGTTTCATTGCGTGACCAGAAGTTGAATAATTCCTAATAAAATAGTTTTTTTAAATAAAGATCAATAACAGGGAATACCTATGAAATGGTTGCTCTATGAAAAGTGTGTATATGAAATAAATTGTGTGTTTTAACGAGATCTACATTTTTTGTGTACTAAGTTTTTGTTTATCTCTTATGGTTTCAAATTTATACAAAATGCACCCAGGATAAAGATGTATTCTGAGACTATGCCCAGAGATTTAAAAATATACATTTTGTTTCTCATGAAAATATCTTATGACATTTTAATCAAAAGTATTAGAGCCATTTTCGAGAAAATCAAACTTTTCGATAATTTCCCATGTAAAGTGTAGTTATGGTAGGGGGAATTTCCTTAAAATCTTTGTCTAGCATCCTTGGTAGACACATATATACCAATTGCTCTCACAGAAGGACATTTTTCTATTTTTTTTTATTCAGAGGTCATCAAAATATGTATTGTCGGTGATATCTCGGTATTGAATTTTTGGGCGGAATACAATATTTGTTCTATCTAATATGTACTGTGCGACCCCAAAACATCAGAACACACGGCTGTAGTACACAAGGTCACGGTGCTGACTTGTTTTCCTCTGCTCTGAAAGTGCAGTATTGAGCTGATGGTGATATCGTGTGGTTAGTCACAAAGTGTATTATGCCTTAGCATTTGTATTCTACTGCACAGCATGTATTTATGTTAACACATTTTGTGAGTGGACTCTCAATACAATGGTGAGACTTGGTTCATGGATATGTATATAAAAATAATTGCTATTGAGAAACTTAATACTGCTCATGAAATACTCCTTCATGACGAAAAAATTGGAGTATGGTGCGCCATTAACAGAGAAAGAGTCATAGGTCCAATTTTTTTTCGAGTCAACAGTTGACGCCCATACATATGTGAATACAATTTTGTTCCTCACCTTTTTAGAGAAACAACTAACAGACAGGGAGCGCGATATTCTCTTTTTTCACCAAGATTGTGCAACAGGTCATACAGATAATCTTTCGATGAGAACAATTGAAAGTGTGTTTCAGAACAGAGTTCAGTAGAGATTTGTGGCCCCCTCGATCCGCCGACCTAACCCCCTGCGAGTTATATCTCCGGGATAACTAAAAGTGTACAAGCCACACACCCTGGAAGAATTAAAACAAAATATCCACCAACATTTCTCAACTGCTGCGATAGTTTCCTAAAGAGCTACCAAAAATGTGTGTGGCCATCTGCTTTATTAACATTGCTAAGTTAAAAGTAGTTTTAAAAACGTTTCATTCGCGCCTTTCTATGATAGCAAGGAACACCGAGGACGCGGACGGGCAAACACCGGGCAGCCGCGGTATGTTAGAGAAAGTAAAACTGACAGAAAGGTGCGTCTCTATTTCTGGCCTGTACCTATACCCAGCTCGGTGTTCAGTTCTGGTCCTGGTTGGTAGGTTGGCGCCTCTTCCATCACTTCTGTTTCTGGAGACGTGTTGCTCTCCCTGGCGTTTGGTGGATCTGCTGAGGGAGTCTTTCTGGGCCCCCCAACCCATTTCCATCCTTACCAGGCCGTCTCTATTTCTGGCCTGTACCTATACCCAGCTCGGTGTTCAGTTCTGGTCCCGGTTGGCGCTTCTTCCATCACTTCTGTTTCAGGAGACGTGTTGCTCTCCCTGGCGTTTGGTGGATCTGCTGAGGGAGTCTTTCTGGGCCCCCCAACCCATTTCCATCCTTACCAGGCCGTCTCTATTTCTGGCCTGTACCTATACCCAGCTCGGTGTTCAGTTCTGGTCCCGGTTGGTAGGTTGGCGCCTCTTCCATCACTTCTGTTTCAGGAGACGTGTTGCTCTCCCTGGCGTTTGGTGGATCTGCTGAGGGAGTCTTTCTGGGCCCCCCAACCCATTTCCATCCTTACCAGGCCGTCTCTATTTCTGGCCTGTACCTATACCCAGCTCGGTGTTCAGTTCTGGTCCTGGTTGGTAGGTTGGCGCCTCTTCCATCACTTCTGTTTCAGGAGACGTGTTGCTCTCCCTGGCGTTTGGTGGATCTGCTGAGGGAGTCTTTCTGGGCCCCCCAACCCATTTCCATCCTTACCAGGCCGTCTCTATTTCTGGCCTGTACCTATACCCAGCTCGGTGTTCAGTTCTGGTCCCGGTTGGCGCTTCTTCCATCACTTCTGTTTCAGGAGACGTGTTGCTCTCCCTGGGGTTTGGTGGGTCTGCTGTGGGGGTCTTTCTGGGCCCCCCCCCAACCCATTTCCATCCTTACCAGGCCGTCTCTATTTCTGGCCTGTACCTATACCCAGCTTGGTGTTCAGTTCTGGTCCCGGTTGGCGCTTCTTCCATCACTTCTGTTTCAGGAGACGTGTTGCTCTCCTTGGCGTTTGGTGGGTCTGCTGAGGGAGTCTTTCTGGGCCCCCCAACCCATTTCCATCCTTACCAGGCCGTCACGTTAGAAGCTAAAGGGCATTTGTATTCTGCTAAAAGCTTGTAATGTTTTACAACCAGTCTGCTTGTGTTACAGGCAAGTGCTGCCCTCAGTGGAGCCCGGCTATCTGCAGCAACTAATACCACAGGAGGCCCCTCAGAAGCCCCAGACATGGCAGGATATCATGGCCGACATGGACCGAGTCATCATGCCTGGGGTAAGTGTCAGCATATAGTGCCACATAGTTAAATCTGATTGGTTGTAACATTTCTAACGTAATTTGGAAGCAAGGACAGAGATCGCGGGTTCGAATCTCACTTAAAGTGGATTACCCGAATAGGTAAGTTTTTTTTTTTTTCTTTACACGCACTATGTACATAGTAGAAGGTATTGTAATGCACCCAAAATTAAAAATAAGTTTCACCGGAAATATGTTTTGAGACCCCCTGAATCCAAAAAATATAATTGAGAAACATTTCCGTGTGTGCGTCTGTGGGCAACAGAGCTCAAAAACGAAAATACCGTTAAATACCAAACTTGGTATTTAACTTTGGTATCTTCCAATGCGACACGAAGATTTTCAAGAAAATACCCTCACCACCAACTACCCTTTACATGGAGAATGTTCAAAACTTTTGTTTTTCTTAAAAATGGCTCTAACGATTTTGATTAAAATGTCACATATTAAAGCCATTTCTATCACAAATAAAATGTTTATCTTTAATTTTCTGGGAATAGCTTCTAAAGACCTGTTTATTCTGGGTGAATTTTGCTTAATTTAGAATTACTAGTATACCGTAAGAAATAGAAAAACATTTACTATACAAAAAAATGTAGATCTCGTTAAAATACATAACTTAAGTCATATACATTGTTTCCGTTTTCGAGGTATTCCTTGTTATTAGTTTCAGTTGTGAAGTACCTATATTTTTCTCAGACGGGAGTGTTCGTTTTTCTTTTGTTCTACACCTGGCTAAGCAAAGAGGCGATTTGCATAACTCCAGCTTTTAAAACATTTGACTATCACTTTAGCCTAGTGCATTCCCTTAGTTCCAGTCTACTTATAAGGAACTGAGTAATAAAATTCTGCTAATGTTTATCTCGATTAGCATGGTGTTGGAAGAAGAATGGCTTTTTGTAAGACTTTTGTTTGTAGAGTAGCTAGAGAAAGTCATGTGAGTGTAACACATTGGATTTTTAGAAAAATGTGCGTGTGTGTCACTCGGTGTGTGTGTCTGTGGACAGCATAGCTCAAAAACGAAAAGACCGTTAAAAACCAAAATTAGTATTTAAGTTTGGTATCTTTCAAGGGTGCGACACGAAGATTTTATGAGAATCCCCCCACCCCCAACTATTCTCTACATGAAAATTTGTTCGAAAACTTTAAATTTTTCAAAAATGGTTCTAAAGATTTTGATTAAAATATCGTATATTAAAGATACTTACCTCACAAATAAAATGCATATCTTGAATTTTCTAGGAATGACCTCTATGGAGTATCTTATTCTGAATGAATTTTACGCAATTTTGCTTAGCTGCTAAACCGTAAGAGATAGACAAAAACTTACCACACGAAAAATATAGCGCACATTAAAACACAATTTATGTTCTATACATATTTTTCATGGAGCTGATCGCTTTTGGGATATTCCTTGCTAATGCTTTCAGCTTTGAAAAACTTTTACTTTTCTCATACAGGAATTTGTCAACTCCTGTCCATACAAACAGAGGAACATCAGTCACATAGCAACCAGCTTTTGCTATCACTTTAACCTATGCTACTCCCTTATTTCGCTTCTACTTACAAGGAAGCAAGTAATAAGACTATTTCTGCTAATTTTTCTCAATTGGCATGAAGTGAATAGAAGCATAAGCTTTTTGACAATAGTCTGTTGCAGAGATGTAGAGAAAATCATATGAATGGAACACATCAGGGTTTTTTTTTTCAATCAGGGAGTTTCAAAACATGTTTTTCCAGTGAAATCTCGGTATGGAATTTTTGGGTGCAATACGACAATACCTTCTCTGTACACTATGTACCTCTGGACAGCTTCTCGTAGCAAGAGAGAACTGACATCCCCTCTACGTCATGCTACTTCTGCAATATATTGCTAACAGAATGAGGTTTTATGGCAAGGAGTCCACTTTATGCCATAACAATAGAGTAGAATGCAAACAGCCAACAGATTAGCAATAAATACTTTGTTATTTATAAATTAGAAAGAAAATATTTCATCACAAATTTAACTGGTTTCATCCCATCCATGTATACAAAGTTTAACTGCTGCAGAGTATTGTGTGAGATAATGTTCACAAACTCTAAAGATGAAGCCCGTGTCAGGAATTACCGCATTGAACACTGTTTTATGTTTTCAGTTTACACACTGGAGTTCGCCACATTTCCACGCCTACTTTCCGTCACCAGGTTCGTTGCCGAGCGCTGTCGGTGAGCTGCTCTCTGCTGGCTTAAACTGTATCGGCTTACATTGGGTAAGTGTTTGTAATTTGATAGCTTTCTTGGCTGCGTTTTCAGAATGGACGCAATCACACATTACATCGTTTTTCAAATGCTGAACGGCTTTCTTCTTTAGTGAGAGTACGAATACTTCTTCTGCAGCTTCAGCGACTCACTCAATTCTTTCTTTTATTTTGGGAAATATAGAAAAGTCACATGCTGTCAGATCTGCACTGTAGAGAGGATGCAAAAATATTTGACTCCTTCAGAGTGACCAAAAGCATTGTCCTGCTGCGATAAAGTTCTAGCCAGAGCAGCCTTAGGAGGACGCCTTTTTCTCAATTCATTGAACACTTGTGGCAGGCATTTTGTGTTTTACCATCTCGCAAAATAAATGTAAATAGAAATGGCGTGTTATTTATGGACGCTGTTTAACTACAGTGGTTCTCAGCGTCCTATTCTAAATTGGACTTGAACTTTGCTCAGAGGCCTCTCTATCAGGCTTGAGGTTCTTTTACGTGCGCCAAATCTACGACACGGGAGCAATGGCTTTACTTCACTTCCGAAGACACCCGAAAAAATCCATTATCCTCCGCCGGGTTTGAACCCGCGACCATCTGGCAGCAACAGTCTTTTGTTCCTTAAGCAGAATGGTGACAATATTGTCAGTCACTGAGAAGGTACGGCTCATCTTGCTGCCAGCACTTTTCTTTTACTTCATTTTGTTGTAGGATTTTCTCCTGGAAAGATCCGTATCTGTCGTTAGGTTTCTGCGTCACATTGGAACTCCAGCTTGCGCCACCAGCTACAATATTAGATATGTTTTTGGTTCCTGCTCCATGAATATTCCAGTCTGTTCCTAGCACCATTTGTGAGATGGTGGGGATCCAGCAACTGCACAGCTTCCTGGCCTCAAGTTCTTCTTTAAGCAATAATTTCACTGCTGCCGATTCAATAATTAGGGCTTCTTGAATCTGACCAAATGCTCAATGACAATCTTTTCAGGCATTCCTTCTCCTTTAAACCTACTATACATGTTGCTAACGATACACCTTGTGTAAGCGCGCCCAGACTTGCACATGTTGCTATCTGAAGTTACGAAAAGCTGCTTTACTTCACTGCAGCTTATACTTGTCCGTTCTCAAAACTTTTGGAGTGCCCTCGTATTGATAATGCCGTACAGAACATCAGCAGTTGCTTGTAGAGCAGAGCCCCCGATATTGTCATACAACTTAAAGGGGACTATATATTATACCCTTAATCTCCTTGATACTAATCGACAGAGGAACAACGTATAAAGCGATAGTTAGATTCTTTCAAAGCTGGTCCAATGTGAAACAACTGAAATTGGGTTGCCTTTGTAAAATAGAAGATAATCTTAAACGAAGAGCAGTTTCGTTGAGAAATATACGAGGACAGTCCAGAAAGTGGCTAGGACCGCCATCTTGGTATCAACATCCAGCTCTCAGAATGTGCGCTGCAATAGAAAATCACCGCACCAAACTTCGTTGAGAAATATACGAGGACAGTCCAGAAAGTGGCTAGGACCGCCATCTTGCTGTCAACATCCAGCTCTCAAAATGTGCGCTGCAATAGAAAATCCCCGCACCAAACTTCGTGAAATTTGGGGAAAATGTTCCGAAATTTGTGTAATCGTGAAAGGACGATTTTCACGTCTTGTCCTTGCCAGTGATAAGACTAGGTGTACCACTGCAGTCCTCGTCGTGAACATTTTTAAAATCAAGACACCATTGTCTGAGTCGGTTTCCACGCAAACACATTTCAACTGGTTTGTTGTTTTTAGTCACAGCTGGACGTAGCAACGTTATGACACCAAGATGGCGGCTCTGGCCCTACTCATCGCCAAAACGTCTCACTCTTTCTCGACTGCCCTCGCATTTCTTTTGGAAAATTGAAACATACAAAAAATATCACGGAAATTGTTTACTGTAAATGTATATAACCTAAATTGTGTGTTTTAATAAGATCTATATTTTCATTTTCTCTAGCCGCGTGTGTACAATGTACACAGGGATAGAGAAGGTATTGTATTCCACCCGAAAATTCGATGTCGAGATTTCACTGGAAATACCTACATGTTTTGGAACCTCCTGAGTCCAAAAAAAGCATTTTCAGAAGAAGGTCCGTGTGTGTGTGTGTGTGTGTGTGTGTGTGTGTGTGTGTGTGTGTGTGTGGACAGCGTAGCTCAAATACGAAAAGAGCATTAAATACCAAACTTGGTATATAAGTTTCGTATCTTCCAAGGATGCGGAATGAAGATTTTCAAGAAAATCCCCCCACCCCTAACTACCCTTTATATGGAAAATTTTTCGAAATTTTTGTTTTTCTTAAAAATGGCTCTAACAATTTTGATTAAAATACCACACAGTAAAACCATTTCTATCACAAATAAAATGTGTATCTTGAATTTTCTGGGAATAGGTTCTAAAGACCTGTTTTTTTCTGGATGAATTTTGCTTAATTTGGCATAAGTGGTAAACGGCAAGAGATAGACAACAACTTGCTATACAAAAAATGTAGATCTTGTTAAAATATACAAGTTATGTGAGATACAATTGTTCTCGCTTACTGTTTTCGAGATATTCCTTGTTATTAGTTTCAGTTGTGAAGTACTTATACTTTTCTCAGACGGGAGCGCCCGTTTTTCTTTTGTTCTACTCCTGGCCAAGAAAAGGAGCGTTTTGCAATGATAATCGCATAACGACAGCTTTTAAAACATTTGACTATCATTTCAGCCTAGTGCATTCCCTTAGTTCCAGTCTACTTGTAAGGAACTAAGTAATAAAATTCTGGTAATGTCTATCTCGATTAGCATGGTGTTGGAAGAAGAACTATCTTTTGTTTGTAGAGTAGCTAGAGAAAGTCATGTGAGTGTGACACATCAGATTTTTTCTGAAGTAAGCTTTTGTTTATCTGTCACGGTTTACCAGTTATGCAAGTTAACCAGATTGAAGAGCATTTCAAAGCTATTTATTCATAAGAAATTAAGCATACACTTTATACTTATCATGTAAATACATGGCATTTTAATTAAAACGGTTAGAGCCACTTTTTAGCAAATGAATGGGGAGGTTTTCTTGAAAAATCTTCAAGTCTTATCCTTGGAAGATGCTGAAACATTGGTATGCAGCCGGCTTTTGTTTATGAGTAATGTTGTTCACAGTCACAAACATACACGGTCACAAGCGGACCTTTAACCAAAAAGTCCGTTTTACTTTCTCTACACATACTATGTACTTAGTGTATAGAGAAGGCATTGAAATGCACCCAAAATTTAATACCGGGATTTCGGCAGAAATACATGTTTTGGGTCCCCCTAAATCCAAAAAAGTATTTTTAGAAACATGTCCGTGTGTGAGTCTGTCTGTCTGTGTATCTATGGGCAGCATAGCTCCAAAACGAACAGACCGTTAAATACCAAACTTGGTATTTTGATTTTCTCAAAAAGGGCTCTAACGATTTTGATTAAAATATCGTATATTAAAGATATTTACTTGAAAATAAAATTTATTTTGAATTTTCTGGGAATAGCCTCTGAAGACTGCTTTATTCTGGATGAATTTTACGGAATTTTGCATAACTGCTAAACCGTAGGAGGTGGACAAAAGCTTACCACACAAAAATGTAGAACACTTAAAACACACAATTTAAGTCATATACATTTTTTCGTGGAATTGATCGTTTTTTACGAAATTCCTTGTTTTTGACTATCACTTTAACCTATGGTACTCCCTTATTTCGCTTCTACTTACAAGGAAGCAAGTAATAAGACTATTTCTGTTAATTTCTTGTCGATTAACATGAAGTAAATAGAAGCATAAGCTTTCTAACAATAATTTGTTTCAGAGATGTACAGAAAGTCGTGTGAATGGAACACGTCAGATTTTTCATTTAAGGGGACCTGAAAACATAGGAAGTATGATCAGAAACTAAGGCTACAAGATCCGTATTCTTAGCGTTTCGTCTTTTAGAACGAACTTAGTGGTGTGTGGTAATTCTAATACAACATGTGATTGGCAGAGTTTGAGCCAACTGCCACCAACAGCACTACTGCAAACTAAACACAAATAGCGGAAAACTGGTCTCACGAAGTAATTCCGCTCAGTTATTCTGTGGGTGAAACGTGTAACAGAAACAGACATGTGGTAGAGTTTTATGGAGAAACTGTAACGTTTCACCAGATTGGTAGCGGAAACGTCACCGTCAGGATTGGAGTGGCCGGCCCAACACAGTTCACGTGGAGGAACTGATTCAGGAGGATCACGTTACGACATATGGCGGCAGAAAAGAGAATGTCTTTTGGAAGTATTCATCACATTGTTCACGATATTCTGCAGGACCGGAAACTTTGTTCCACGAAATGTGTCCAACCAAGACAAGGAGAAGCGCGTGGGGGCAAGTCTGCAACGGTTCTCCACGGAAGGGAACAGTTTGCTTCACCGTATTGTCACGGATGACGAAACATGAGTTCACCAATGGAATGGAAACACCCCTCTTCCCCAAAGACAAGAAAGTTTAAGATGACGCCATCTGTAGGGAAGGTGATGGCCACAGCGCGAGTGTCATACAGTGACCGCTGACCGATACTGCAAGGCCATACATGACTGCGCCAAACATCAGGAGGAAATGGCCAGGACTCCTCACCGAAAGGCTCATCTTTCTTCATACAGCCCAGAAGACCACCACGCTATTGAAGCATTTTCTCTGGGATACCGATACCCTCCCTCCAGTTAGAATCTCGCTTCAAGCGACTTTCGCCTTTTTCCTCATTTGAAGGAACACCTAAGAGACCGACGATTAGCTTCAGATGACGAGGTGTAATACTTCAGGACAACGTGCCTGAGCACGAAAGGAGAGGATTTTTATCAAGATGGGACATGCAAACTCATTCCACGAAGCAAAGTGCCCCTCAACCAATATAGAGACTACGTGGAACATTTGAGTGTGTTCCAATCACATGACTTTCTCTACATCTCTGTAGCAACTTATTGTTAAAAAGCTTATGCTTCTATTTACTTCATGCTAATTGAGAAAAAAATTAGCAGAAATAGACTTATTAGTTGCTTCCTTGTAAGTAGATGCGAAATAAGGGAGTACCATAGGTTAAAGTGATAGTCAAAAACTGGTTGCTATGTCACTGAAGTTCCTTTGTTTGACAAATTCCTGTATGAGAAAAGTACAAGTTTTTCAAAGCTGAAACCAGAAACAAGGAATATCTCAAAAACGATCAACTCCTCGAAAAATATTTATATAACATAAACTGTGTGTTTTAATGTGCTCTACATTTTTTGTGGGGTAAGTTTTTGTGCATTTCTTACGGTTTAGCAGTTATGCAAAATTCATCCAGAATAAAGTAGTATTCCGAGGCTATTCCCAGAAAATTCAAGATATACATATTATTTGACCGGTAAATGTCTTTAATATACGGTATTTTAATCAAAATCGTTAGAACTATTTTTGAGAAAATCAAAATTTCGAAAAAGTTCAATGTAAAGTTTAGTTAGGCGTGGGGGGATTTTTTTGAAAATCGTCGTGTCGCATCCTTGGAAGATACCAATTTTAAATGCGAAGTTTCGTATTTAACGGACTTTTCGTTTTTGAGATGTGCTGTCCACACAGACACACACGGAACACACGGAACTTTTTCCAGAAATGTTTTTTTTGGATTCAGGGCACCCAAAACATGTATTTCTAGTGAAATCTCAACATCGGCTTTTTGGTTGGAATGCAATACCTTCTCTATCCTTATGTACATTGTACAAACGGGGCTAGAGAAATGAAAAACAATGTGATGTCTGTACTCTCAGATGGCGGTATGAAATAAAGTAGACTCGTGACATGCAGGCTTCGTAACCTTAGTTTCTGAAAATTCCTTTTATGTTTTCGGTGATATCTCGGTATCGTATTTTTTTGGTGGAATAGAACACCCTATCTACCCACGAGCACTATGTGTTTAGGACGTTTAGATAAATAAAACATTAGAAATATGCCGTCAGGTAAGCTTCAGCTCCTAGTTTTAACATCATATCAGTTTGGTAGTATAAAACTGTACCTACGGATTCTATGAGTTTACCAATGACTGTAATGTTCCAGTTGGCAAACCCAGCTTGCACAGAGCTAGAGGTGGTCATAATGGATTGGCTTGCCAAACTTTTGGATCTTCCAGAAGAGTTCCTCAACAGCTCTGATGGACATGGAGGAGGAATTATACAGGTGAGTATTGTTCCAGTTGGCGAGCCTAGCTTGAGGTGGCCATGGACTGGCTTGCTAAACTTTTGGATCTGCCAAAAGAGTTCCTCAACAGCTCTGATGGACATGGTGGAGCAATTATAATGCTCCAGAGCATTAGCTTGAGCTGGTCATGAGGAACCGGTTTGGAACACTCTTAGGTCTGCCAAAAGAGTTCTTCAACAGTTGTGATGGTCATGGAGGAGGAACTCTACAGGTGAGTAATGTTCCAGTTGGCGAGTCTACCTTGAGCTGGTCATGATAGACTGGCGCACACTCCTAGATCTGCCAGAAGAGTTCCTCAACAGCTCTGATGGACATGGTGGAGCAATTATAATGCTCCAGAGCATTAGCTTGAGCTGGTCATGATAGACTGGCGCACACTCCTAGATCTGCCAAAAGAGTTCTTCAACAGTTGTGATGGTCATGGAGGAGGAACTCTACAGGTGAGTAATGTTCCAGTTGCCAAGTCTAGCTTGAGCTGGTCATGATAGACTGGCGCACACTCCTAGATCTGCCAGAAGAGTTCTTCAACAGCTCTGATGGACATGGAGGAGGAATTATACAGGTGAGTATTGTTCCAGTTGGCGAGCCTAGCTTGAGCTGGTCATGAGGAACCGGTTTGGAACACTCTTAGGTCTGCCAAAAGAGTTCTTCAACAGTTGTGATGGTCATGGAGGAGGAACTCTACAGGTGAGTAATGTTCCAGTTGGCGAGCCTAGCTTGAGGTGGCCATGGACTGGCTTGCTAAACTTTTGGATCTGCCAGAAGAGTTCCTCAACAGATCTGATGGACATGGTGGAGCAATTATAATGCTCCAGAGCATTAGCTTGAGCTGGTCATGAGGAACCGGTTTGGAACACTCTTAGGTCTGCCAAAAGAGTTCTTCAACAGTTGTGATGGTCATGGAGGAGGAACTCTACAGGTGAGTAATGTTCCAGTTGGCGAGTCTACCTTGAGCTGGTCATGATAGACTGGCGCACACTCCTAGATCTGCCAGAAGAGTTCTTCAACAGCTCTGATGGACATGGAGGAGGAATTATACAGGTGAGTATTGTTCCAATTGGCGAGCCTAGCTTGAGGTGGCCATGGACTGGCTTGCTAAACTTTTGGATCTGCCAGAAGAGTTCTTCAACAGCTCTGATGGACATGGAGGAGGAATTATACAGGTGAGTATTGTTCCAATTGGCGAGCCTAGCTTGAGGTGGCTATGGACTGGCTTGCTAAACTTTTGGATCTGCCAGAAGAGTTCCTCAACAGTTCTGATGGACATGGAGGAGCAATTATAATGCTCCAGATGGCGAGCTTAGCTTGAGCTGGTCATGAGGAACTGGTTTGGAACACTCTTACGTCCGCCAGAAAAGTTGTTCAACAGTTCTAATGGTCATGGAGGAGGAATTCTACAGGTGAGTAATGATCCAGTTGGCGAGCTTAACTTGAGGTGGTCTTGATGGATTGGCTCGCCGAACTCCTGGATCTGCCAGAAGAGTTCCTCAACAGTTCTGATGGACACACAGGTAAGTAATTTTGAAAAACGAAAAATCAGGACAGATTAAAAGTGCTATTCCGGCAATATTAAATCCACTATATTTATGAATTCTGATCCTAAGATGCGGTCAAATTTCTATAATAGCATTTAGTGTAATGTCTATGATAGAGTAATTAACGTACGCATAATATTCTCACTGACTAAGCTTGGCTTATGATTCATCAAATACTAACAGATATTGGACTACAAAGCACCAGATGTAACGCACCACATTCCCTTTCTGTGCATGTAAAATGCATATTGTATAATACTACCTACGGCTCTTGAATATTAAATACAGAGAAATAGATTTTTCAACAGCCAGAATATCGTCTTATCACCATAGCTTCTAATCATTCCTCGTAGATATTGTAACAATTTACAAATAAAATTCCTGAATTCACTCGACGTTTCGGCGCATAGAAAGTTGACGGCTTACACGCCACTGAGCGCTAACAGTCCAGTCAAAGTCTCAACTCTTTAGACCCAGAACTCACTACACAACTTGCAATTCTTCCTCTTTTTATACCTAAAAATGACATCATAGAACTTTCTGGAGGATTGTGAAAACCAAAGTTTCTAATCCAGACGTGTGACGTTCCGAACTTTTAAGTTATCGTCGCGCCGCACATCCTTGTTTACCACATTCCAGCTCTACTGCCGCACACCAAAGCGAACGCAGAGCAGTGATATAAGGCACTGTCACAATACATTCTCATTCCTTCTCTGATAACGACTGATATGTTTTATATTGTAGGGCTCAGGAAGCGAAGTCACACTGTTGACTCTATTAGCAGCCAAGGACCGGAGTGTAAGGAGGGTGAAACAGCAACATCCAGACTGGCAAGATGGAATCATCAAGGCAAAGCTTGTGGCCTATGCTTCAGGTACTATTACCTTCACATCGTTTTCTCGATTCACTCTTTTATACAGTATTCGACCAAGATATGTTTTTCCATTTGTTAATACAGAGAAACTTTCTTTCCACATTTCCTAACATTTAAGTTAGACATCTTCCAAGGATGCCACAGAAAGATTTTCAAGAAAATCATGCCACACCAAACTATCCTTTACATGGAACATTTTACAAAAATGTTGACTTTACTTTCTCTATATGTACTATATACATAGTGTATAGAGAAGGTACTGTACTGCACCCAAAAATTCAATATCGAGATTTCACCGGAAATATATGTTTTGAGACTCCCTGAATAAAAAAAAAATGTCCGTGTGTATGTCTATCTGTCTGTGTGTGTGTGTCTGTGGACAGCATAGCTCAAAAATGGAAAGACCGTGAAAAACCAAACTAGGTATTTAAGTTTAGTATCTTCCAAGGATGCGACACAAAGATTTTCAAGAAAATCCCCCACCCTAAACTACCCTTTACATGGAACAAAATTCGAAAATTTTGATTTCTTAAAAATGGCTCTAACGATTTCATTAAAATCTCGTATATTTAAGTTATGTACTTGACAAATAAAATGTATATCTTGAATTTTCTGGGAATAGCCTCTGAATACTACTTTACTCTGGATGAATTTTACGGATTTTTGCATAACTGCTGAGCGGTAAGAGATGGACAAAAACTTAACACACAGAAAATGTAGAGCACATTAAAACACAGAATTTAGGTTATATACATTTTTTTTTTTTTTCGTGGAGTTGGTCGTTTTTAAGATAGTCCTTGTTTTTAGTTTCAGTTTCGAAAAACATACTTTTCTCATACAGGAATTTGTCAACTGCTGTGCATACAAACAAAGGAACATCAGAAGCATAGCAACCAGCTTTTGACTATCACTTTAACCTATGGTACTCCCTTATTTCGCTTCTACTTACAAGGAAGCAAGTAATAAGAGTATTTCTGATCTTGGTACTGAATTTTTGTTTGAAATACATAACCTCCATAGATGATATAAATAATCAGCAGAGAAGATAGAAATGTTAGAGAAAGTAATGTGACTGTTATGTATAGAAGAGTCGCACTCGTCCGTTGAGAAGGCAGGCCTGATGGGGTCGATGATTGTTCGACTGTTGCCCACTGACAGCAAGTTCAGTCTGAGGGCTGCCACTCTGGAACAGGCCATCAACACTGACCGCGACAACGGACTCATTCCTTCTTATGTAAGTATGCTAGACACCTCATTACATTACGTATATATTCTTGCAAGCGGTCAGATTCTTTTGCTTCATGAGGAATTTTTACTTTCTCTACACGTACTATGCACATAGTGTATAGAGAAAATATTCTATTACACCACAGCCATCGGGGTGTGGGTTGGACCGGCGTGTACTATAATTAGTGAGAAATTATCTTGTGACTGACATTCGTGCTGACACGTGGCTGTCTCGGTACGCTGTTGCCATATTTACTAGCTTCCTCTAAAATGCTTTCTTTCCATGTTTTTTCTATCACACTTTTCGTATGTTGAACTACTTTTCCTCAATTCTCACTAGTTACCTCATCTATTCTTTTCAACATTCCGACCTGTACTTCAGTAAACCTTAAAGCTAACATAACTTCAACTCGTTTATCACGACTGTACGACATTTTCTAATGATAGTGTAGCTTATGGTAGTTCTAGGATGACAACAATAGGAATATCCGCGATATATAAAAGGTTAGTAACAATTATAAATGTAAATCCTTACGCAATCACTGTGTATAACACAACCAAACTTTTCACAGAATGAAATCAAATAATCAGATCAGGCACGTATGAGAATATGCGCGTAAATTTCCACTGAACGTGTAGATGTTGCAACGCCGATGACATGATATCTCTGATAGTTATGTATTCTTACACAATGATTGGTCAGCAACTGACGAACCCTGCCAGCAGAAGAGACACCCCACAAGGAACTTTCTCAGCGACAGTCGACACGCACTTGGACAGTGGGACACGCGAAGCAACACAGCCATCAGGGCGCTCGTTAGACCGGCCCGATACAAACCAAAATGTACCCGAAACCACGAACACGACAAACACAATGGGCTCTTAGGTTATTAAACATAATAGAAGTAGTTTATTAACTTTTCGACTGTTGCAGGTGGTGGCCACCCTGGGATCAACAGGAATCTGTGCGTTCGACAACCTCGAGGAGCTGGGTCCTATATGTAACAGGGAGGGAGTCTGGCTTCACGTGGACGCAGCTTACGCTGGTGCCGCCTTCATTTGTCCAGAGTTCCGCCACTTGATGGCGGGAGTGGAGTTGGTCGACTCTTTCAACTTCAACCCTCAAAAGTGGCTACTCATAAACTTCGATTGTTCTGCGATGTGGTGAGTTACATTCCTGATGAGCATTTTCTAAAAGTCTGCAGGCCATGAGGACTTCTGGACAAGCGCATCGCCAAATCTTGTTTTGGATGGGGCCAATAGCTCTGAACATTCGCCCTCAATTCCGGATCGTGCACGAATGAAAGACCGCACAAAAAAATCTGATGTGTTCCATGCACATGACTTTCTCCACTTCTGTGTAACAAATTATTGTTAATAAGCTTATTCTTCTATTTACTTCATGCTAATCGAGAAACAATTAGCACAAATAGTCTTATTATTTGCGTCCTTGTAAGTAGAAGAAAATATGGGAGTACCATAGGTTAAAGTGAAGTCAGAAGCTGGTTGCTATGTGACTGAAGTTCCTTTGTTTGTATGGATACGAGTTGACAGATTCCCGTATGAGAAAAGTACAAGTTTTTCATGGCTGAAACCGAAAACAAAAAATATCTCAAAAACGATAAACTCCTCGAAAAAAATTTATACAACACAAATTGTGTGTTTTAATGTGCTCTACATTTTTTGTGTGGTAAGGTTTTGTTCATTTCTTACGGTTTAGCAGTTATGCAAAATTCATCCAGAATAAAGTAGTATTCAGAGGCTATTCCCAGAAAATTCAAGATATACATATTATTTGTCAGGTAAATCTACTATATTTTAATAAAAAAAATCTAGAGCCATTTTGAGTAAATCAACATTTTGGAAAAAAGTTCCATATAAAAGGCAGTTGGGGGTGGGGGGAATTTCTTAAAAAGCTTCGTGTCGCATCCTTGAGAGATACCAAACTTAAATACCAAGTTAGGTGTTTAACGGTCTTTTCGTTTTTGAGCTATGCTGTCCACAGACACACACAAGCACACATACGGACCTTTTTCCAAAAATGCTTTTTTTGGATTCAGGGAGATCCAAAACATGTATTTCCGGTGAAAACTCGGAATCGAATTTTTGGATGGAATACAATACCTTCTCTATACACTATGTAGGTACATAGTACGTGTAAAGAAAGTAAAGGTTCTTCCTCCCAAAATATCAAAATTTCCCAAAATGTTTCAAAACAATGGTTCTCTTAACAATACTTCATGTATTTTTTCATACGATACATATTTTTGAGAGAGATACGTTTGCGCACCACATGCCTTCGTGTGCAGCATGTTGCTGTTCGGTAGACTAAACCGTTCAAGAATCATAATAACTATCACATTATTAAATGTTACGAATGTCGTATATGAAATAAGTACTTCTAAAATAAATAGCCGCTAGGTGCTGACTCAACATCAGAATGCGAGAGGCGACCATTATCAGAGGAGTAACCTACGTTTTGTCACAGCGCCGTAATGCCGTACTATACAAACTATCATATTTTGTGTCGTTAATATTTTAAGCGCTTATTGATGTTTTGTTATTGAAGAAGCTTAAGTTATGTATTTGACTATGATTATTGATCATATGGGTTAGTAATACTAAGATTTGGAACAGGTTACAATTTGTTGCTGCAGGTAAACATTGTATTGCGGATGGGCACACAAAGCGCTGTGTCATGTAGGACTCAGACGAAGTTGGCCCTCCACGCATGACTCATTTTTATTGTCCATGGGTGTACATAATGATTGCTCACTTACTTAAAATTTAGCCTAAACGATTGTGATTCCCCAAGGGTTGTATGACATTTCACAAACCTATATTTGTGTAACTGGTTAAAATGTTGAGGATGTTACAGGGTGAAGGACGCGAGACATCTGGTGGAGGCGTTCAGTGTGCACCGCATCTACCTTGAGCACCACAAGCAGTCCTCCAAGATACCAGACTACAGGGTACGTACCCTCGTCAGATCATGTTCCGTTGACAGATGTTGTAGCAGGGTATAACATAGACATGCTCTGTTTCAGCATTGGCAGATTTCACTAGGAAGACGGTTCCGGTCCCTCAAGCTGTGGATGGTACTCAGGTTGTACGGCGTAGAGGGTCTTCAGAGACATATCCGACATCAAGTTCACCAGGCAGAGGAGTTTGCCGCACTCGTCAGACAGGACAACCGTTTCCAGATTGTCACCGAAGTGGCGATGGGTTTGGTCTGCTTCAAACTCAAGGTCAGGATAACTCTCTCGTTGTCACTGTGTATCTTGACGTGGTGTTGCTAGAAGATGACCGAGGATTGTGTTCCAGGGCGAGGACTCCTTGACAGTTCGGCTACACGAACAGCTCATGGACAGGAAGAACATCTACGTCATCATGGGCTGTGTCCAGGACATGCACGTCATCAGGTTCGCGGTGTGTTCCCCTCTCACGGAGTCACGTGACCTGCAGTTCGCTTGGGATGAGATCCGGGGACAGGCTGATGTCGTGCTTGACTCTGGTGTCCAATCAAACTACTGCAGACCTTCCTAACTTAAATCACAATATATTTGCTCTGGGACAATAGTTATTGCATAAGAATTTGATTAAAACTACTGTTTGAAGGGTTCATGTGTGTTAATGTTATATCTGGTGTTCAAGTCAGCGATAAAAAGATATTGAAGGTCTTTCTAAAATATTTGGATTTTAACAATTTTCTCATTTCCATTTGAAGCAAATTGTTGAAAAAGTTGACTTTTTTTTTTAATTTATTCATTTTAGGTCACTTTAAACCTAGCTCACATTGCGACCGTACAATATTTATAACAATTCAATTTATAATACACTACTCAAAATATTAATGGAACACATGTTTAAAGCAATGTTCAAAAACCAACATCCACACAATTCAATTTTTGGTAGTTTGTACTTATAGATCGAATAACTGCGTAAAATTATCATATGTACTGTAATAAAGATTTATTTCACAGGATTGGAAATACGAATGATTGATGCACACAACATAAGATTACATTGTTTACTGATCAATGCTTCCATAGTTATTTTAACACGCGGAAACTAGTATGTCCTCCATGAGCTGTAATACGAGGGTGGTTCAAATATAAACGGTAATTTTGTTAAAAAAATTTTATTGATTAAATATATACACAAGTGACCTCATCAGCATTTCTCAACATAGTCTCCTTCACACTCTACACATGTTTGCCAACGTTTAGGAAGCTTGAACATTCCTTCTTCAAAAAAAGTTTGAGGGTGTGTCGATGTTCTCGTTGTTTTCAAAATGTTTCCTTCCAAGCGATTATTCCATGGCTGCAAACAAAAAATAATCTGGGTGGGACAAGTCTGGACTACAGGGAGGGTGTTCAAGAGTTTCCCAGTGCATGTCCGCCATTGTGCCCATTGTCAAATTGGCGGTGTGTGGCGTAGCATTGTCTTGGAGAAGGATGACATCTCTGATGAGCATACAACGTGTTTTGCTTCGGTAGGCAGCTTTTACAGACCTTAACAATTGGCAATAGCAAACTGCAATCACTGTACGTCGATCATGAAGAAAATCAACCAGCAAAACTCCTCTGCAGTCCAAAAACACAGTCGCGAGGACTTCGGCTGAGTGGCGTCGAGCATGACCTTCGTTCTCCACAAATTGTGTGGCCCAAGTAAACACTTGATTCTGCGACAGTGTAGTGTCCCCAAACTGTGCCCTTAAACGAGTTAAAATCTCCCAAGGTTTAACCCCTTCCTTGGTTAAAAACTTGATAATAACAGACGAAGGGACTTGTTGCTCACTCATGGCTGTAGTGACGTCAGAACCTAGCGAAGCGGCTAGCAAAGCTAGTTCCCCCCCTCCCCGACCGTAACACACCGACTTTCAACCCCTCGGTCTGAACTGCTTCCTCCGTGATATGCAACAATTGCCGTTTATATTTGAATCACTGTTGCGATCAAGTTATACCAGCTTATCCGACGGTGAGGTCAGGACTGTGTGCAGGTCAAATTTGTACATTGTACATCCTTGGTATTCGGTAGTGTATAGGGTTTAGCATTAGCATTATAGAGGAAGCTTAGAGGCCATTCCATAAGCAGAGGGTGCGACATGTTCAAGGACAATGTAAACATCAACATTCATGCGCGGAGGGACAACCACAAGCTCTGTCCGAAAGTCAACAGTGCTGCCAACGTAAAGCAAACCGAACCGTTCATGTTGAACAATAGTGGCTGGAGCTAGACGTCTCCATACACGTGTAGGACCATCACAACCCTCACCACAGCTGACGTGTCAAGCGAGGGGGGACCCTAGATCTCAACAGTGCTGTCAAAGTAAAGCAAACCGAACCGTTCATGTTGAACAATAGTGGCTGGAGCTAGACGTCTCCATACACGTGTAGGACCTCAACTTACACGCCAGCTGACGTGTCAAGCGAGGGACCCTAGATCTCAACAGTGCTGTCAAAGTAAAGCAAACCGAACCGTTCATGTTGAACAATAGTGGCTGGAGCTAGACGTCTCCATACACGTGTAGGACCATCACAACCCTCACCACAGCTGACGTGTCAAGCGAGGGACCCTAGATCTCAACAGTGCTGTCAATGTAAAGCAAACCGAACCGTTCATGTTGAACAATACTGGCTGGAAATAGACGTCTCCATACACGTGTAGGACCCTCACAACCCTCACCACAGCTGACGTGTCAAGCGAGGGACCCTAGATCTCAACGCTGCTTATTGTCAGATCACTACCCCAGTTCTTGTTGCAGATCTGACTGTAGATTTGCGTCTGCTCGAAGCTCACAACACAAGACATCTATCTGGTGCCAGTACGCCACATATCGCGGCACTTCGTGTGCAAGGAGAAAAATAATAATAATAAAAAACATTTACTCTATGACAGGAATCGAACTCATGATCATAGCAGCTTCCCGCGTTTCACATTAAGCCCCCAGATCAGTTGAAGAAACGCCTCCAGAGTATGCTGCATAACTCAAGAAGATAGATAATGAATGCTCAGTGTCGCACTGTCAAATGATTAATTCGAGATTTTTGCGACATTAATTCTTGAGAACGCTAGTAACGAGCTGCTGAAAATCGATATTTCTATACTCGGGTAGCAGTTTTAAAGACAGCTTTTCGACCTGCTTTGCTTTAACACCGACTTACCAGCACCTGATACCCACACATTTAACGTCATGTTTATCCGGGGACCATGCATTGCCGATCCTTATATCAGTCACGTGCACAATCTCGCAAATTAGATCCGTGTAGTTCATTATTATATATCGTGTGCTAGTACTTTGGATGACGGAAGGACTGACAAGAAGAATCCTGGACGCAAAACGAATGGAATGGTCATCTTCAATTCACGCAGCTGCTTCTGCGACAGATGTTTCATTCCTCTGTATACCTTCAGAGAACCAAAATAACAATTTTCTATCACAGATTTTCTGTTAAAACCCGTTTTTAAGCAATAAATAAAAGAGCACTCGCTTTGATTTTCACAGATTTTTAAACGTTACTGATTTATTCAGAGAAAAACTAACACAATTTTAGAAGAACTTCATTGTAGTTTTAAACAATACTTCAAAACAAAACAACAGACTGCCAAAATTTGCATTACCTCACTATTTTATTTTTGGCTTTGGCTTAAACATGAGTTCCTCTAATTTTTTGAACAGTGTATTACAATACTGTCATTTACACACATAAAACAAAGGTCAGTGAATTATAAATACGATAGGAAAGTTCTACATAGATTTAAATAAAATATTGTGAATAAGTACATTACAGTTTGCAATCCTGTTTCATGCTTCTGAGAAAGAGTGCTGCTGTAGTATATCTATGTTTAATGGTGACTTGGGTTAGCTTAGTGGCTGACAATGTTGCGTTTGAATTGTTCAAGTCAACAATAAACACAGGCTGAAGGTCTTCCTGACATATTTGCATTTTAACAATCTTCTCATTTCCACTTGAGCCAAAAAGTTGGCAAAGAAAAGTTTCGGAGTCCTACATTATCAAGTCTCTGAGACTGGACCAGCTTTTTTATACTTTCTCTACACGTACTATGTACATAGTGAATAGAGAAGGTATTGTAATGCACCCAAAATTCAATACCAAGATTTCACCTGAAATATGTTTTGAGGTCCCCTGGATAAAAAAACCTTTTTAGAAAAAGGTTCATGTATGTGTGTTTGTTGATAGCATAGCTAAAACAACTAAAACACCGTTAAATACCAAATTTGGTGTTTAAGTTTGCCATCCCCCGAGGATACTACACGAAGATCTTTAAGATTTTCTCCCACCCCAAATTACTCTTTACATGGAAAGGTTTTTGAAAATATTGTTTTTCTCAAAAATAGCTTTAAAGTTTTTTATTAAAATATCGTATATTAAACATATTTACAAGTCAAATAAAATGTATAAATGTATATACATTCTATATATACAGAGAGAGAGAGAGAGAGAGAGAGAGAGAGAGTATTTTCTGGAAATTGCTTTTGAAGCCTTCTTCATTCTGGATGACTTTTGTATAACTGGCAAACTGTAAGAGGTATACAAAAAGCTAGCACAAAAAAGAATGTAGGTCTCGCTAAAATATTTTTATGGCATATACAGTTTTTTTTTTTTTATAGGTATTCCTTGTTGTTGGTTTAAAATACTTTTCACATACATGATTTGTAAACTCCTAACAATTCACAGAAACGGCTTTCAGTCGCATAGCAACCAGTTTTTAAAACATTTGACTATCACTTTATCGTAATGTATTCCCTTCTACTCACAAGGAAGCAAGTAATAAGACAATTTCTGTTAATGTTTATCTTGATTAGCAGCAAGTGGATAGAAGAAAAAGCTTTTGTAAGATTATTTTCCCTTTATTATATTAGTACAGTAGTATAAATATTCAAATTTCACGAAAATCACAAAAAATTGACTTTTTTACTTTAATTCCATAAAACAATTAATAATTGGTGAATATAAGAAAAGTAGAATTGGTGACAGGCGCCATTTTAAATATTGCAGACGTTCTCATGCAGGTGTAGTGATGATGAATCATCGGGAGCGCGCATCATCAGCAGGATGAACCCCATTTTAAATGTCTTGAGACACTGCAGCTACAGCAAAGCATTAGTGCTGAAACTCTACTGTATTCGACAAGAAAACTTCACTTCGACGAGATCTCATTTACATCATGCAAAGTAAAAAACGAAGTTGTGAAGAGGAAAGCAGCAATGCAAGAAGAAAAGACAGCAGCAGAGCCTACCAACCTGGTGGGTTTCAATGTGAGCAGGCATTCAAATGTTTCCTTGTTTTCTGGCTATTCATATTTTCAGTATTTTTCTTTCTTATGAAGGAGTTTTTCTGTTATACAAATAAAATTTGCTGTACATGTTCACAGAGAGACAATGTTCTAGGTTTTAATGTCACATGTATTTAAGCATAGCTTTTCAAATCTCAAACACACGAATTATATTTTTATGCCAATAAAAACACATTTATAAAATATCAAAGCAAACACAGAAAAGCGTAGTGTAATTTTAAAAAGTAGGTGTAGGGCTAAAATATTAGACTACATGTTTAATTTTTATAGTGACGGAATACAAATATAAACAAAGTTGACCATACTTTCCAAACCTTTGGATCAAATTGGCGCTGTAACTTATTTGAATGTCATTATATCTGTGGTATAAATTTCAAAAAGCTGGCATTATTATTAATTTCGATTTTCAAACTTGCAGTCCTGGTATTATTCGGGAACGATGACGTGTTATAGAGCACGTGGAAAAGGGGACGTTTTGCAGTGAGTGCGAGGTTATTTGAGCCAAGTGCACTACCAAGGCTTTCCTCAACTTGACATTCTAAAACTGGACACTTTCACAGGGGACCGCAGTTCGACACAGTTCCCTCCTTTTTTACACTCAACTGCATATCCTTGGAATAGAAAAGGGTAATTCTGTAAAAGCATCAGTTCGACCTTGGTCACGCAATGACCATCTGCGATTTGTTACTCCAACTTCAGCGACGGCGGCTCTCTGAGTCATACCTTTTCACTTTCTGTGACGCTGCAAGAAACTATGCAATGCTCGCACATAATGAGAACGGATATATCTGAAATATTGAGGGTTTAACAAACATCTACATTTAAATAATTTATATTACCCCAGTTAAAAATGGGAAATAAAATGTGATGTATTCCAATCACATGATTTTCTCTGCATCTCTGCAGCAAATTATTGTTGAAAAACTTATGCTTCTATTTACTTCATGCTAACCGAGAAAAAAATTAGCAGAAATAGTCTTATTACTTGCTTCCTTGTAAGTAGGAGGGAAATAAGGGAGTACTATAGGTTAAAGTGACAGTCAAAAGCTGGTTGCCATGTGACTGAAGTTCCTTTGTTTGTATGGACACAAGTTGAGAAATTCCTGTATCAGAAAAGTACAAGTTTTTCAAAGCTGAAACCAAAAACAAGGAATATCTCCAAAACGATCAACTCCACGAAAAAAATGTATATAACATAAATTGTGTGTTTCAACGTGCTCTACATTTTTGTAAAATAAGTAAATATAGTAAGTTTAGCAGTTATGCAATATTCAATAAAATTCTAGAATAAAGAGGTCTTTTGAGGCTATTCCCACAGAATTTAAGATATACATTTTATATGGCATGTAAAGATCTTGAATATAAATCGTTAGAGCCAAAATTTTCGAAATGTTTTCCATAAAAGGTTAGTTTGGTGCGCGGTAATTTTCTTGAAAATCTTCGTGTCGCATCCTTGGAAGATACCAAGTTTGGTATTTAACGTCTTTTCGTTTTTGAGCTATGGTGCCCACAGACACACAGCGAAACACACACGAACCTTTTTCCAAAAATGTTTCTTTTTGGATTCAGGGGGACCCAAAACATGTATTTGCGGTGAAATCTCGATATTGAATTTTTGGGGGCATTACAATACTTTCTCTATACACTATGTACACGTGTAGAGAAAGTAAAAACAACGTAAATTGAAAGAAGTTCAATGTGTTGCGCAGTAAGTTTTTGTCTCTGTCGTTTAGCAGTTATACAAAAATAATCCAGAATGAAGAAGTCTTAATGCCACATTTCGTTTGTGATGAAAATATCTTAAACATGTGATACTTTAATCAAAAACGATAGAGTCATTTTTGTGAAAAACAAAATTCACAAAACATGTACCACGTGAAGGGTAGATAGGATGGGGGGGGGGATTTCCTGAAAATCTTGGTGCCGCATTCTTGTACGATACTGGACTTAAATACCATATCGAAACCACACCTTCTCTACGTACATACGTGTAGAGAAATTAAAAGGCTGCTTATACGAGGGGCGTCCAATAAGACCTTAAAAAAGATAGAAAAACAAATTAATTTTGGTAGATATTTTTTTTTTTACTTTCTCTACACGTACTATGTACATAATGTATAGAGAAGGTATTGCAATCCACCCAAAAATTACATATCAAGATTTCAGCGGAAATGTACGTTTTAGGGTCCCCTGTATCCAGAAAAACGTCCGTGTGTCCATGTATCTGTGAACACGATAACTCAAAAACGAAAACCCGGTAAAATACTTAACTTGGTATTTAAGTTGAGTATCTTCAAGGGATGCAACACGAAGATTTTGATAAAAATCCCTCCACCCCCAACTACCCTTTACATGGAACTTTTTTCGATGCTACTAATGTAGTTTCTTGGATTTTCTAAGGAATTATTGAACGCCTCCAGCATACACTGGAAACAGCTTCGGGAGGCTGGTAACAGCTGCAACCCCGCAGAATGTCAGAAAGATTGAGGCGGCAGTTTTGAAGGACCTGCGAACCTTATCGCAACAGTTCTAAGGTGCAGTGTACGATATTGTTCAACGTTAGTGCTCGTTGGGTGCCTAAGAACCTGACAGACAACCACAAGGTCAGCGAATGATGACCACTTAACGCAAAAGGCACGACTTTCTGAAAGGAATCGTCACTGGTGGAAATACCACTACACGCTCGAAACAAAGCAGGCATGTATGGAGTGGAAACATGCTGGTTCCCTTGTAAAGACTCAGTCTTTTTTCTTTTGGTAGTGTTTACTACTTGTGGCACCGCAGGCGATGACACTTGTGATACATGGAGCACCGGTGGAGTGCGATGGCGGGGGAAACCAGAGAACCCGGAGAAATCCCGCCCCTGCGCCGCTTTGTCCACCACAGATCTCACATGCGGTCGCCTGGGCGAGTGATGTAACCACTCGGCCACGGCGCGGCCGTAAAGACTCAACCTGCTATTAAAGTGACAGCTTGAGACGGTGTTTTACTGGCGAAGACTGCACCACTGTGAATGTTGCAGCCGACATTAAAGCGCCACAACATTAATGCTCGCCGCATGTTGCTCCTGCTGTTCGTCAGAAAATTATCAGCACCGGACCTTCATCTGTTTGGTCCCATGAAGTGAAACCAGCAGTCCGCAGATGGCTCCACTCCAGGGAAACGGACTTCAACCAGCAGGACATATTGAAACTGGCATCATGATGGGACATACATGTTGAGAAACTTGGTGACTATGTCGAAAATAAGGTAAAAGGTGTAAGTTCATTTCTGATTTTCTTGTTTTGTTTCGGTTTGGTATTTTCACTTTCTCTAGCCCCTATGCACAACGTATATAGTGGATTGAGAAGGTATTGTATTCCACCCAAAAATTAGATGTGAATTCACCGGAAATATATGTTTTGAGATCTGCTGAGTCCGAAAAAAGCATTTTAGAAAAAGCTCCACGTGTGTGAGTGTGTGTGTGAGGACAGCATAGCTCAAAAACAAAAATACCGTTAAATACCAAACTTGGTATTTAGATTTAGTATCTTCCAATGAGGCGACACGAAGATTTTCAAGAAAATGCCCCACCACAGACTACCCTTTACATTGAACAGTTTTCGAAAACTTTGATTTCAAAAATGGCTCTAATGATTTTGATTAAATTACCGTACATAAATCGCAAATAAAATGTATATGTTGAATTTTCTGGGTATGTGCTCTGAAGATTTCTTTATTCCGGTTGCATTTGGTTAACTGGTAAACCGTAAGAGACAGACACAAGCTTACTGTACAAAAAATGTAGATCTCGTTAAAACACACAATTTATGTCCTTTACGTTTTTGTTGTGGAGGTAACCGTTTCCGAGATATTCCTTGTTATTGGTTTCAATTTGAAAATACTTATTCTTTTCTCAGACGGAAGTGTCCGTTTTTCTTTTGTTCCACTCCTGGCCAAGCATGGTGTCAGTGTTTGCAATGGCAATCGCATAACGACAGCTTTTAAAACACTTGACTATCACTTTAACACAGCACATTCCTTTAGTTCCCTTCTACTTACAAGGAACTAAGTAATAAGAACATTCCGCTAATGTTTATCTCGATTAGCATTGTGTGGAAAGAAGAATACTCTTTTGTAACAAGTTCGTTTGTAGAACAGCTAGAAAAGTCATGTGAGTGTAACACATCAGATTTTTTTTAAAAATATTATTGTGTGGTACTTTTGGATCCGCTGTCGTATTATTATTATTATTATTATTATTATTAATAATAGCACATTTCTAACGATTAAGCGTATGTGACACATGAGAGGGAAGAGGACAATCTAGGAGTCGAACCCAGCCCCACCAGGAACCTCAGACATGGTCCAGTGTTGTGTATCATCGCAGACCTTGGACCCACATTCTACATGATAAACGAAGCGTTACTTATCGCAGTTGGGTTTTTATAGCAAGCAACACCTCCCAGAACGTAACCATAGCAACGCACCAAATTATGTTTTTTGTTCTATTGTTACCCAAATAAGAATTTATAATGAGATTCAAATTGTTGTGGTGATTTACGTAACGCTCGTTGTCAGAACGGTAAAGTCAAACAATGACGTCATCTCTTGTGGTCTAGCATTTCGGATACACAAAAACGAATTCCTACATCTTTTTGGTTTCTCTACACGTGCTAAGTTCATAGTGTATAACCAAGGTATTGTATTGCACCCAAAAATTCCACACCGAGATTTCACCGGAAATATATGTTTATGAACCCGCTGAATCTAAAAAAGAAGTATTTTTAGAAAAAGGTCCCTGTGCCTGTTGACACCATAGCTCAAAAACGAAAAGACTGTTAAATACCAAACTTGGCATTTAAGTTCAGTATCTTCCAGGGATGTGATACGAAGAGTTTTAAGAGAATCTCGCACACCCAACTACCCTTTTATGGAAAAAAAAAACTTGGTAAACTTTGGTTTTTTTCAAAAATGGCTCTAACAATGTTGATTAAAATCTGTTATATTATTTAAGGTATTCGCGTCGCAAATAATATGTATATTTTCAGTTGTCTGGCAATGTCCTCTTTATTATGTATCATATTACTTTCTCTACACGTACTATGTACATAGTGTATAGAGAAGGTATTGCATTCCACCCAAAAATTCAATACCGAGATTTTACTGTAAATATATTTTTGGCATCCCCTGAGACCTAAAACGCATTTTTATAAAAAAGTCCGTCTGTGTGTCTTTTTTGAGCATAGCTGAAAAACGAGAAGTCCATTAAACACCAAACTTGGTATTTATGTTCAGTATGCTTCAAGAAAATTCTCGTAACTCCAACTGCACTTTACATAACGCATTTTGAAAATATTCATTCTGTCAAAAATAGCTCTAACGATTTTGATTAAAATTCAGTACATTGAAGATATTTATATGGCAAATAAAATGTATATCTTGAATTTTCTGGGAATAGCCTCTGAACAGCTCTTTATTTTGGCTGACTTTTGCTTAGCGGTTAAACCATAAGAGTTCACAAAAACTTGTTTCACAAAAGATGTACATCCGGTTAAAACACACAATTTATGTGATATACATTTCTTCGTGGAATTGACAATTTTAGAGATATTTCTTATCATTGGTCTCAGTTTTAAAATATATTAAAGTTTCGTCACACGGGAATTTGTCAACTCTTGCCCACGCAAAGAAACGGATTTGAGTCGCATGGCAACCACATTTTAAAACATTTGACTATCTCTTTATCCTAGTGTATTCCCTTATTCTACTTACAAGGAAGCAAGTAATAAGACAATTTCTGTTAATGTTTATCTCGATTAGCATCAAGTAGATAGAAGAATAAGTTTTACGACAATAATATGTTACAGAGATATAGAGAAATATATGTGATTTTTTACTTTCTCTACACGTACTATATACATAGTGTATAGAGAAGGTATTGTAGTCCACCCAAAAATCCGATACCAAGATTTCACTGGAAATACGTGTTTTGGGTCTCCCTGAATCCAAAAAAAAGCATTTTTACAAAAAGGTCCGTGTGTGTGTATCTGTGTGTTTGTGGACAACATAGCTCAAAAACGAAAAGACCGCTGAATACCAAACTTGGTATTTAAGTTTGGTATCTTCCAAGGATGCGACATGAAGATTTTCAAGAAAATTCCCCCACCCCCAGCTACCCTTTACGTGGAACTTTTTCCGAAAATTTTGATTTTCTTAAAAGTGGCTCTAACGATTTGGATTAAAATGTCAAAAAATTAAAGTTATTCACCTGACAAATAAAATGTATATCTTAAATTTTCTGGGAATAGCCTCTGAAGACTTCTTTACGCTGGATGACTTTTACGCTATTTTGCATAACTGCTAAACCGAAAGAGATGGACAAAAACTTAAAACACAAAAAATGCAGAGCACATTAAAACACACAATTTATGTCACGTTATTTTTCTCTCGATTAATCTGAAGTAAATAGAAGCAAAAGCCTTTTAACAATATTTTGTTGCAGATCAGTAGAGAAAGGCATGTGAGTGTAACCCAAGGTCTAAACTGTGATGCTCGAAGCAGAGTTTTGATTACGTGTAGCCCCAAGGTCGCTATCAGGCCGATGATATAAAGTCTCCTGACATTCCTCACTTCCTGCTCACTCTGCAAGGTAAGTCCTCTACACGTGCCTTTAAACGTAGTATTTCATACCAATTTTGCGTCTAACTATTTCACAGATAAATGCTTGCAATTCTTCAATCCTTTTTTTACTTTCTCTACATTTTGGGTGCATTACAATACCTTCCTACCCCTATGTACATAGAGAAAGCAAAAAGCATTTTTAGAAAAATGTCCGTCTGTGTGTGTTTCTATGGTCAGCTTAGCTGAAAAAGAACCGTTAAATACCAAATTTGGTATCTTCCAAGGATGCGACACGAAGATTTTAAAAATAAATCCCCACCCCCAACTACCCTTTACATGGAACTTTTTTCGAAATTTTTTATTTTCTTAAAAATGACTCCAACAATTTTGATTAAAATATCGTATATTAAAGATATTTACCTGACAAATAAAATGTATATCTTGAATTTTCTGGGAATAGCCTCTGAAGGCTACTTTATTGTGGATGACTTTTACGGAATGTTGCATAACTGTTAAACCGTAAGAGATGGACAAAAACTTACCACACAAAAAATGTAGAGCACGTTAAAACACATACTTTATGTTATATATCGTTTTTCGTGGAGTTGATCCTTTTTGACGATTGATTTTGGTTTCAGCTTTGACAAACAAACTTTTCTCATACAGAAATTTGTCAACTCGTGTCCATAAAAGCAAAGGAACTTCAGTCACATAGCAACTAGCTTTTGACTATCACTTTAACCTATAGTACTCCCTTATTTCGCTTTTACTTACAAGGAAGCAAGTAATAAGACTATTTCTGCTAATTTTTTCTTGATTAGCATGAAGTTTATAGAAGCATAAGCTTTTTAAGAATAATTTGTTACAGAGATGTAGAGAAAGTCATGTGATTGGAACACATCCGATTTTTTTGTTTTTGTTCTTATTTTATATAACTGTAAACCGCAAGAGATAGACAAAAACTTACTAAACCAAAAATATATAGCTTCTTAAAGCACACAATTATGGCTAGAGTTGGCCGTTTTTGAGATATTTCTAAATATTGTTTTAAGTTTTAAAATATTTTAAACGTTTCTAATATGGCAATTTGTCAATTCCTGGCCATACAAACAAAGGAATTTCAATCCCATTGCAACTACATTTTAAAACATTTGACTATCAATTTAGTCTAATGTATTTCCTTATTTCCCTCCTACTTATAAAGAAGCAAGTAACAAGACAATTTCTGTTAAAGTTTATCTGGATTAGTATGGAGTACATAAAAGAATAAGCTCTTTAACAATATTTGCTGCAGATGTGTAGAGAAAGCGTGTGAATGGGACACATCGAGAAGATCCAAATGTGCATTTCAATAAACTTGGTCTAGATACAAGAATAAGCCTTTCCAGTAATAGTGAATAGAGAAGGCCATGCGAATGTAACACAGCAGATATTTGCTGAAGACATGCAACTTTTAAATGGTTTAATAAGTTATGTAGTCTTGTAACACGATACAATTCAGTGATGACGTAGACAAGAAGCTATGCACTGATTCGTGCTAGTGTAAACGAGGTTTTTGAGCAAGCAGAAGTTAATGAACTTGACCTTGTGTGTAACAATAGCTGGACAAGCTGCCTCATTGTTCGTCCACAGCTGAGTGTCCGAGCGTAACGTCTGTCCGTGTGAACGCATTCATAACATCGAGAATGAATGGACAAACCAGTTTGTTGTTTCACAGCCACAAACAGCATTTATCCAACAATATTTATTTTCTTTATGACTTATATAGTAATATTCTAATTTCATTTACATGGCTTTCACTACTCGGTCTACTAAAACATTGTTTCTTACAAATGTTTCTAATTAGTTTTACTGCTTTTTACTTTCTCTGTCACGTATGTATAACCTACAACGTAGATGGAGAAGGTAATTAATTGTATTTCACCCAAAAATTCCATTCCGAGATTTCACAGGAAATATCATGATGGGTCCTCTGAATACAAAAAAAGAGGCATTTTTAGAAAAATGTACATGTGTGAGTGTGCGCACGCGTGTTGACATCATTGCTAAAAAAACAAGTCCGTTAAATATCTACCAAACTTAGTATTTAAGTTGAGTATCTTCAAAGGATGCGATACAAAGGTTTTCTGGGAAATCCCCCCGACCTCTTAGATGCAACATTTTCTGACAAATGACTCACACGATTTCTGTTAAAATAACATTTCTACGTCTGAGATATTTTTAAGACAAAGGTATCTTGAATTTTCTGAACATCTCTTCACTCAGGAGGACTTCTGTATAACTGATAAACTATAAGAGATAAATAAAAAATGTAGATTTCGTTAAAATACACAATTTGTCTTCTTTACTTTCTCTACACAGACTATGTACAGACAAGGTATTTCCATAACGAGATTTCACCGGAAATACATGTTTTGGGTCCCCTGAATCCAGAAAAAGCATTTTTGGAAAAAGGCCCGCCAGCACGCGCGCGTTGTGTGCGTGTGTGTCTGTGGAAAGCATAGCTCAAAAACAAAAAGACCGTTAAATACCAAACTTGGTATTTAACATTAGTATCTTCCAGGGATGCGACTCAAAAATGGCTTTAACGGTTTTGATTAAAATATCATGTATTAAAAATATTTACTTGGCAAATAAAATGTATATCTTGAATTTTCTGGGAATAGCCTCTAAAAACTACTTTATTCTAGGTGAATTTTACGGAATTTTGCATAACTGCCAAACCGTAAGAGATGGATAAAAACGTACCACACAAAAAATTAAGAACACTTTAAAATACACAATTTAGTCATATACATTTTTTTTCCCCCGTGGAGTTGATCGTTTTTAAGATATTCCTTGTTTTTGGTTTCAGCTTTGAAAAACTCATACTTTTCTCAAACAGGAATTTGTCAACTCCTGTCCATACAAACAAAGGAGCATCAGTCACATAGCAACCAGCTTTTGACTGTCACTTTAACCTATAGTACTCCCTTGTTTCTCTTCTACTTACAAGGAAGCAAGTAATAACACTATTTCTGGCAATATCTATCTCGATTAGCATGAAGTAAATATAAGAATAAGCTTTTTAACAATAATTTGTTGCAGAGATGTGGGGAACGTCATGTGAATGGAACACATCAGATTTTTTTAGTTCAGGGTACCAATTTTAAAATATATATTTCCGATGAAATGTTAGTATTGATTACAATATTTCCTCTACTTCAAGCACGTAGCAATGTATAGAAATGTGTGAGGTCTCGTTTCCTATAGTGCCACACAGTTATTACCGGAGCAGACTTCCTGAAACACAAGTCCATACTGTGGCTCAAGTTTCTGGGTGTGGCAAGGTCTCGAACTCGGTACCACCAGTGTGACGAGTGAAGCGCAAACTAACGGAGAATGTCATCTTCCTCACATCACGTGACAAGGTCACACTATTATAATACCAGAGAAAGAGACAAACTATTCTAGTCCTGTTGCCATCCAGTATAAAGTAAAAACATATTTACGTCACAGTAATTGAGACAAACATTAACAGAAATAGTCTTATTACTTGCTTCCTTGTAAGTAAAAGACAATTAAGAGAGTATCATAGGTTATTTTTTTTTTTTTGTAGTGTTTAACGGCCGCTTTAACTACTTATTGCACTGATGATACATAAATGATGATGGAGCACCGGTGGAATGCGATGGCAGGGGAAACCGGACTACCCGGAGAAAACCCGCCCCTGCGCCGCTTTGTCCACCACAAATCTCACATGCGGTCGTTTGGGATTGAACCGCAGCCGTCCAGGTGAGAGGCGAGTGGACTAACCACTCGGCCACGGCGCGGCCCCATGGGTTAAAGTGATAAGTCAAAATTGGTTGGTATGTGACTGAAGTTCCTTTATTTGTATGGTCACGAGTTGACAAATTCCTGTATGAGAAAAGTATGTTTTTTTAAAGCTGAAACCAAAAACAAGGAATATCTAAAAAGCGATCAACTCCACGAAAAAAACGCATATATCATAAATTGTGTGTTTTAACGTGCTCTACATTTTTTGGGTGGTATTCTTTTATCCTTCTCTTACAGCTAAGCAGTTTTGCAAAATTCCGTAAAATTCATCCAGAATAAAGTAGACTTCAGAGGCTATTCCCAGAAAATTCAAAGTATACATTACATTTGTCAGGTAAATGTCTTCAATATACGATATTTTAATCAAGATCGTTAGAGCCATTCTTTAGAAAATCAAAATTTTAGAAAAAAGTTCCATGTAAAGGGTAATTGGGGGTGGAGGGATTTTCTTGAAAATCTTTGTGTCGCATCCTTGGAAGATACCAAACTTAAATACCAAGTTTCGTATTTAAACGACTTTTTGTTTTTTACTTTCTCTATACGTACATAGTGTATAGATAAGGTATTGTATTGCACCCAAAAATTCCATACCTAGATTTCATCGCAAATACATGTTTTGCGTCCACCTGAAACAAAAATAAACATTTTTGGAAAAATTTCCGTGTGTTTCTGTCTCAAAAACGAAAAGACCGTTAAATACCAAACGTTGTATTTAAGTTTGGTTTTTCCCAAGGATGCGACACGAAGATTTTAAAAAAAAACCCTTTACATAGAACTTGATTGGAAATTTTTGATTTTCTCAAAAATGGCTCTAACGATTTTGATTAAAACATCTTTTATTTACCCCATAAATTAAATGCATATCTTCGATTTTCCGGGAACAGCCTCTGCAGACTACTTTATTGTGGATGTAATTGCTAAACAGTAAGAGATGGACACAAAAAAATGTAGAGCATGTTAAAACACACAATTTATGTTATACACATCTTTTTCTTGGAGTTTACCGTTTTCGAGGTATTCATTGTTATTATTTTCAGTTATACTTTTCTCAGACGGACAGAAGCGATTTGCAATGACAATCGCATAACGACAACTTTTAAAACATTTGACTATCACTTTAGCATAGCACATTCCTTTAGTTGCCTTCTATTTATAAGGAACTGAGTAATAAGAACATTCTGCTAATGTTTATCTCGATTAGCATTGTGTAGAAAGAAGAATAATCTTTTGTAAGAAGCTAGCGAAAGTCATGTGAGTGTAACACATAAGATTTTTATAGTTATTGTGTCCACGCATACACATAGAGTGACCTTTTTCAAAAAAATGTATTCAGAGCACTCAAAATATGTAGAGCCAATGGAATCTGGGTAATGAACATTTAGATGGCATACACTACCTTGTGTAGCTATGTGATAAAGAAAGTAAATATATAATAGTGCTTTCGAGCCTCTCCGAAAATCAGAACATCGTCTCTGCAAACTGACACATTAACAAAGATCCAGAATCAAAATGTGAGACCTGCAACACACCGCTTACTGCAGTGTCCGAGACTTCAGGCCGGCTTCAGTGACTCGCCAAGTGCTCTACATCAGACAATTAAAAACACTAGACTTTTTGAGCTATTGTCAAGTATAAATGTAACCATTTTGATTTTTCACCAATGTGTAAATAGCTATAGGTATGTACAATTTGAAAGGTCGCGATATGACCATGCTGTTAAAGCGACACAAAATAAATTATATTGAAACTTGCTTACGAAAACTGAGAACAGTGAGTAAAATTCAAGTTTACGAGCTGACTTGTGAGAAGGGAAAAGCTGCACTTTCTCCTCACAGGGAAAGTGTGGGATTGTTTTGTTGCCCTAATGAGAATGGTGTGTTATTGTCAGTGTGTGCCGTTGCCTGGAGCAGAGCGACAATGGATGTCCAGCAGTTCAGACAGTTCGGCAAGGCCGCCGTGGACTACCTGGCAGACTACATCGAGAACCTGCGGGACAGGTGAGTCTTTCATCCTTTACTTCACTAGTTAACATAATGGGGCAAATGTCTCAAGGTATTATCAGCAATAACTTGACTCTTCATTGTCGAAAAATACAATACTTCTGTTTATTAAAGGAAAAGTATGTTTGTTTTTTTTACTTTCTCTACACGTACTAAGTACATAGTGTATAGATAAGGTATTGCATTGCACCCAAAATTAGCTACCGAGATTTCACCGGAAATATATGTTTTAGGGTCCCCTGTATCCAAAAAAAAAGCATTTTCAGAAAAAGGTCCTGTGCCTGTGAACACGATAGCTCAAAAACGAAAAGTCGGTAAAATACCAAAGTTTCTATTTAAGTTTAGTATCTTCCAGGGATGCGACACGAAGATTTTGAGAAAAATCCCCCCATTCCAAACTACCTTTTACATGGAACATTTTTCGAAAATTTTTATTTTCTCAAAAATGGCTCTAACGATTTTGATTAAAAGTTCGTATATTAAAGATATTTCCCTGACGAATAAAATGTATATCTTGAATTTTCTGGGAATAGCCTCTGAAAACTACTTTATTCTCGATTAATTTTACGGAATTTTGCATAAGTGCTAAACCGTAAGAGATACACAAAAATTTACAACACAAAAAATGTAGAGCACCTTAAAACACACAATTTATCTTGTATACATTTTTTCCGTGGAGTTGATCATTTTTAGGTACTCCTTGTTTTTGGTTTCAGCTTTAAAAACACACTTCAAATATGAACAGGAATTTAACAATTCCTGTCCATGCTAACAAAGGAACTTCAGTCACATAGCAACCAGCTTTTCACTATCACTTTAACCTATGGTACTCCCTTATTTCGCTTCTACTTTCAAGGAAGCAAGTAATAATACAATTTCTGCTAATTTTTTTCTCGATTAGCATGAAGTGAATAGAAGCATAAGCTTTTTAACAATAATTTTTTCCAGAGATGTAGAGAAAGTCATGTGAATGGAACACCACAGATTTTTTAATGAAGCTCTTAAAATTTTATTAAAATTATTAATTTTACTTTTAAAAACCTAACTAATCCATATACATAAAAACATTTTCGTTAAAATAAAGCCTATTTAGGAGCAAACGTGTGGTAAAAATTTCAGCCCTCAGTGTCAATTAGTTTCTGAGATAATGGGGCATTTGTAAGGCCAATTTTACTTCTTCACAAATTGCTTTCAAACATAATATTTAAAACAATATGTTGTCTTGCATTCCCATTACTTTCTCTACGTCTCTCTAACAAATTATAGTTAAAAAAATCTTATTCTTTTTTTTTTTTTTTTTTACTTCATGCTGATCCAGATTAAACATTGCCAGAAATAGTCTTATTACTTGCTTCCTTGTAAGCAGAAGGGAAATAACACACTAGGATAAACCGACAGTCATATGTTTTAAAATGCGGTTGCTATGGGATTGAAATCCGTTTTTTGCGTGACCCATATGGGAAACACATAAGTATTTTAAAGCTGAAACTAAAAGCAAGGAAAACCTCAAAACTATCAACTCCACGAAAGAAATGTATTTAACATAAATTGTGTGTCTTAACGTGCTCTACATTTTTGTGTCGGAAGTTTTTGTCCATCTCTTACAGTTTAGCAGTTATGCAAAATTCCGTAAAATTGATCCAGAATAAAGTAGTCTTGAGAGGTTATTCCCAGAAAATTCAAGATATACATTTCATTAGTCAGGTAAATATCTTTAATATACGACATTTTAATCAAAATCGTTATAGCCATTTTTGAGAAAATCAAATTTTCGAAAAAACTGTCATCTAAACGGTAGTTTAGGGTGGGAGAATTTTCTTGAAAATCTTTGTGTCGCATCCTTGGAAGATACCAAACTTAAACACTAAGTATTTAACAGTATTTTCGTTTATGAGCTATGCTGTCCACGCACGCAAAAAGGCCGCGCCGTGGCCGAGTGGCCAGACCACTCGCCTCTCACCTAGATGGCCCAGGTCCCAAGCGACCGCATATGAGGTGGACAAAGCGGCGCAGGGGCGGGTTTTCTCCGGGTATTCCGGTTTCCCCCGCCATCTCATTCCACCATCTTCATGTATCATCGCCTGCAGCCAGAGCAGTAAAAGCGGGCGGTAAACACACGTGTGAAATCCTGGTACGGAATTTTGGGTGGAGTGCAATATCTTCTCTATACACTATGTACGTAGTACGTGTAGAGAAAGCAAACAGCATAGATCTGAACTGT